>JAQOWZ010000008.1:4180944-6580944 GCA_035578165.1 Stenolophus ochropezus | reverse complement strand
ATTCTTCGTCTCAGCTGTCATTTTTACTAGAGCGATTACCATTAGTTTGGTTAGAAGAATTATTGTCGTGCAGATATGGATGTAAACATTTTGTAATTAATAATGAAAGTCTCGTTGAAGTAAAGGACACTCCTGAAGTGATAGAATTATTAAGAAAATGTAAGTATAGACAATTAAAATTGTTTTTATTCGTATAAATTTATTTTGACTTCTATTTTTACAGACGATATATTTGCTAAAGAATATATTAGAAGTAATTTTGATATTGATATCCATATGGAACAAAATTTTATTATTGAGAGAGTGACAGTTGAAACCACAGAAAAAGGAGGAAAGGTACAAACTTCGTACAACAATAATAATATATTAAAAAACAGCAATGAAACATGTAATAATAAATCTTTTTTTTTTTACTTTTATCTTTATTTAATTAAGCCTTTTTTACAGATTCAATACAAATTTTGAGGCATGGAGATAACACTGTTGAAGAAAGTGAAGAAACTAAACTTTCGTCGAAAGAAAATAATAAATCAACAAACAATAATCATGCAGGTAATAATAAATAAATTTATCTTTGCTTGGTTTACATGATATTGTTACAGATCATAGAAAAATTTGAAGCCACAAAGGCAAACCTACAGCTACAGATAATGAAGCTACCGAACTTATGTTGAAATTAAGAAACAGTGTGAAATATAGAAAACTGTTTATGGATAAAAGAACCCCCAAAATGTCCGTGTGGTTTCAGATTGCATCAGATATAATTTAGGCGACAATAAAGAAGCTGCTAAAAAATGTAGGCAGAAGTTTCAAAATATGACTAGAACCTATATGGCTTTCGTGAAGCACGCCAACACGATAGGAAATGATGCAAAAGAAGTGCCTGATTTTTATGAATTGATGCACGGAATATTAGGCGATAAAGACAAAGTTAAATCAAAGCATATAAAAGATTCGTTACCTACAATAGAAGGAAATACTTCTAAAACCCATTCTGAAGAGACATACAGTAGTAGTACTGAAGAATTAATACAAAATTTTCATGAACTTACAGCTTCATTTTCAGTGTCTTCAGTGGAAGAAAAGCAAATATGTGATACACCTTCCCGGTTCAGAGATGTTAAAAAATCTAAAAACCCTACAGCTTCATCTTCAGTGACTTCATTGGAAGAAAAGCAAAAATTTTATACACTTTCCCGGTTCAAACATATTAAAAAATCCACAAGACCAAAGAATGATATATTGCAGAATATAATGGAAATGCACGAAAGTAGTATGAATCTACAAAGGTCACATTTGAGGCAATAAAAGATATGATAAAAGAACAAAATATCTTAATGCGTGACCAAAATAAACAAAGAGACAGCCTAATACATATATTTGAAAAAATATTCATCTGATTCCTCAGATTGATTATTTTTGAAAACCGTCACAGTAGGTAATATGTTTAATTCTTTAGAATTGTTGTTTTATTTATGTTTTTGATTATTTATAAAAGAATTATTTTTGTTTAATTTTATACCACTTTATACATTTTATAAGATTGATTATTCAATAGGAAAAAATAAATAAATGATATATAACCAAATATATATTTTTATTACGGTAAATTATTACAAATTTCATCTCTTTTCCTTATTCCAATTTCTTTTTCATTAAAAGTACGAACATTAACAGGAATATCAAATGATTCTGACTCGTCCGTTTCAAAATTATCATGATTAATAAGGCAAAAATTATGTAGTACGCAACAACTTGTTATAACAGCAATCGCTCGTTCCACCCTGTATACATTTACATACTGCAATATTCGGAATCGCCCTTTCAGTAACCCAAAGACGTTTTCAATGTATACTCCAGCTGAACTTAAAGCAAAATTGTGTTTTTTTGTTTATTTGTAAGTCGTCCGTTGTCTCTATAAATAACATACGTTCAGGTAAGATTCAATATATATAAACATTTGAACCTTACCGATACCATGATTTACATGGATAGGCGGAATCGCCTACGAGGTGATATTTTCCAAAAAAAAATATTTGTTTACAGCATTATTTTCCAAAATATCTTTTCCGATTGGGAGTCTCTCAGTATCTGTAAAAAAAGAAACTAATCACATTCACTTAGTTACTTAAAAATAATTTTTCTCACATACTCGTGCATCATGTACACTTCCAAGATATCCTATGGAAACATAAGAAAATATCCGCGATTTTGTACACATACCCTGTAAATCTAAGCTATGATTAAATATTCTATCCTGGTAACTGTCATGTTGAGTTACTGAGATTTTGCATGTTATGTGGCAACCATCTATTGCTCCTATAACGTCTGAAATAAAAATTAATTATTAGCAAAAATATAGCAGAATAATGTGCCCAATTTACCAGGATATCCACTGAAAAGTAAAAAATTCCTCACTTATAATCCTGCACTCATCCTCCGTTGGCCAAACAACATATTTTGGCAGTAATAAGTTTATTTTTTCAATTGTGTCATGTACTACAATATTTACTGTAGATACTGCCACATTAAATCTGTTACTAATTGAAATGAGTGTATCCCCTTTTGCTACATACCATAGAGTCATTAGCTTTGCTTTTTCTAATGGAACTGGCATAAATCCTCCTCTAAATTTTTTTGTTGCTATTAACTGTCCTATTTCGTCTAATAATTTTTTGCTTGTAACCCGACACATACGAAAATGTAGGAAAAAGTCATACTGTAAGTACATTGGTATCCATTTTTCATAAAAGTCTGTTATTCTCACATGTTTTTCACGAATAAAATTTATAGTTATATTTGAATACCAGTTTGAAAATGACAAATTAAATAATGAATTTACTAGAACAGCATTATTGTTTATAACTGGTTGTTCAAATTCACTTTGCATTGCTAAACTCATACAAAGTTTTTTTTTTCCTTATATGCATTTTTACCCGGCACAAGTTCACAAATAACTAGGTTATGACAACTGACAAGTGTCACCAGTTAGGTGACCTAGTAATTTTTGGCGAAACAGCTTACCTACGCATACCGCAACTTACCGACTTCAGTGACCCGGTATGTCGCCAAAAATCGCCTATAATTTTCTGCTCCTCTATCGCTCGGGGAATCCCCGTGTTTCATCTCGTTCGTCAACTCTTGCCACTTTTGAATTATTTTGCTTGCAATATGAGTTACAAAGTCGTTACTGTACGTACATATCTTTTAATTTAATTGAATATTACGTTATTATAATATTTAAGGTATTGAGTGAGCTAGAAAAGTGTAAATTATAGTATTTGAAATATTGAGTAAGCTGAAGAAAAAGTGTAAAAAACTGTGATATTTAAAAATTATTTTTGACTGTTTGTGCGAAACAAAATAAGATTTACGAAATGAGTTCGCGTGATCGTGATGCCGGTAGAAAATTTGAGTCAGGTAGCTCAAAAAGGAAACGAACTATCAAGAGAAAACAGGTGCAAGAAAATCTACTTGAATCTTTATATAGGGTGTTTGAAAAGTAGGGGACCAAATTTGGAAAATATATTAATCAAACCAAAACAAGAAATTAATCCTAATATACCCATGTCCGGAAATGAAGCATTTCGGAATAAAACACTCTTTTGTGTGAATTTGAATTTTATTTTTAGTAATGTTTTTACTCTCAAAATTACAATAGTTACGTTAATACTTGTAATTTTTTTAATCACGTTTCCTTAGCAACTGTCATAATTTGTTGTCAAACTATTTTGATATTGTTTAGAAGCTTTTCTATTATCTATTAATAATGAACAGTTATACAAACTCTGAATTAGCCGACATGCATTTAATGTAAGGACGTACGCATGGTAATTCGAGAGCAGCTAAACGTCTCTATGGAGAATTATTTCCTAATCGAAGGCAACCAAGCAGAAACATGTTCGTGTCCATTGATCGTCGTGTTCGAGAAAAAGGAACATTCATGTTGGAGACTATCAATAGGGGTAGGCCTAGAACTACCTTAACTCCTTATGTTGAAGAAGAAATTTTGGATCTTGTATAAGTACCGTTATGGATTTTTGGATTTTGGATTTGCGGCAAAGAATCATAGACTGTTGCAATAGTATAAGATTAACGCCAGGAATATTCGAACGTGTTCGGCAATCCATGAGAAGACGTCTAGAATGCAAGTTCAATAAAAAACATTTCTAAAAATAAAATTAAAAATTCAAACAAAAGAGTGTTTTATTCCGAAATTGTTCGTTGCCGGACATGGGTATATTAGGATTATTTTCTTGTTTTGGTTTGATTAATATATTTTCCAAATTTGGTCCCCTATTTTTCGAACACCTTGTATAAATATATAAAAAGTGATGATCAAGAAACCTCTACAAAACATTTATTGACTGAAAGTGACTCTAATCCTTATCCGCCGTCATCAAGTAAAAGCAGCGAGGATGATGATGAATTAACTACGTCATTGTGTCTTAGGTCACCGGTGCCGCCGTCAACGCTATCCAGTCAAGAACACGAGTCTATGTCTACTGTTGGAATGGAAAATCTGAATCCTCAAAATGACCCCGGTTTGTGGCCCATAACAATTACTGATGTAGACCGAACTAAGATTGTATTAAAAGGTCCAATCCGAGTTAAAGTTGATTTATTTTCCGTAAATGATAATGGACGGCGATTCAGCGAATATCATTATAATAAGATATTAGTTAACGGTGAAAAGATTGACCGGCGCTGGATGATTTATTCACAAACAAAGGATGCCGTTTACAGCTTTCCGTGTCGAATATTCGGGCTAGGAAATACAAAGATTGGATCAAGTGAAGGAGTGTGTGATTGGAAACACTTGGGTGATTACATAAAGTCTCACGAATCTACTCGACAGCACAAAGATTGTGTTGAAATGGATTAATTTAGAGAATAGTTTAAAAAGCTGTTCCACTATTAACTCCTTGGCTCAGTCAGAAATTGAACAAGAAAGGCAACGTTGGAGAGATATATAAGAAAGATTGCTCCCAGTTGTAAATTTTTTAGCATCTCACAATTTGGCCTTCAGGGGTCATAAAGAGAAGTTAACATAACATCTGACTCAGATTCGAGTGAGACAAGCGGCAACTTTATAGATTTAGTAAAGTTAATAGCACGATTTGATCCCGTGCTGAGACTTCACCTAAAACAAGTAAAGGATAAAACGATTAATGGCCACTATAGCGGAAAAAATATTCAAAATGAGCTTATACAATTAATGACAAGTCGCGTGAAGACTCAAATTGTTGAAAAAATAATAAATAATAAATATTGCTCGATTATTCTTGATTGTACTCGTGACGTTTCTCGTGTTGAGCAACTTTCAATTATTATAAGATTTTTTAATATAAATACAGCTGAAATTGAAGAACGTTTTATTGGTTTCTTAGCCGTCGAAAAAACCACAGCTGAGAGTTTGACTAACTATATAATCACAGAATTAGAACAATTAGGTATATCATTGCAAAACTGCAGAGGACAAGGATATGATAATAGTGCCAATATGCGAAAATGGTGAAAAAAGTGGTGTCCAAAAACGTATTCTTGAAATTAATCTACTCGCTTATTTTTTACCTTGTGGGAGTCATAGCTGGAATCTCATCCTAGGAGATGCAGCATCGTCTTGTGTCCAAGCAAAATCTTTTTTTGGTTTGCTACAAAGGTTGTACACTCTGTTTGCCGGATCAAGTCAGAGGTGGGCTATTTTAAATTCTCATATAAAATCGCTATCGCTAAAACCACTTTCTGAAACTAGATGGGAGTGCAGGGTAGCATCATAGGTGAAAGCCGTTAAATACCACCTAAGCGATATATGTGATGCTTTAAAGGATTTAGCAGAAAATACAACAGATTGTCAGTTGATCAGTGAATGTCATTCTATAGAAAAGGAAATAACTACCTACGAATTTGTAGTTTCACTTGTCATATGGTATGACATTCTTACAAAGATAAATGTTATATGTAAAATGTGGCAAAGTGAAACATGCACTTAGATGTGGCTATACAACACCTAGACGCATTCACAAATTGGCTTCATAATTATCGAGAAAATGGGTTTCAGTCATCCCTTGTAACAGCGAGAGAAATAGCCGAGGAAAATGATATTGACAGAGAGTTCAAAGAAGTCAAAAGACGACGTAAAAAAGGCATTTTGATTATGAATGGGAAGATGAAGATCATGAATTGAATGCGGAAGAGATTTTCAAAATAAACTATTTTTATGTCATTGTCGACAATGTGCGCGCAAGCTGCCATCCAAGGTTTGAGGCACTTAAACATCACGAGAGTATATATGGTTTCATGTATAATATAAAAACATTAAAGGAAATTAGTGACAGTGAACTTCAGAATCAATGCAGCGACTTGGAAATATCTATGACAGTAGGAGAATCATGTGATATTGATGGACATGAATTTTACGAAGAACTGAATATGTTCATCCATGTGTATGAAGGAAACGACGACATTATTTTGGTGCTGAAATACATAATACAAAAAAAAACTGAAGTTTATCCCACTATCGAAATAGTCCTGAGAATTATTGCCACCACACCTGTTACAGTTGCGTCTGCTGAAAGGAGTTTTTCGAGGCTTAAAATTATTAAAACATATATGAGAAATTCGATGACACAAGATCGGCTTTCAGCCCTTGCTATTCTTCCAATCGAAAATGACGGTGCTCATTCGTTAGATTATTGTGCTTTAATTAAAGATTTCAGTCTTAGGAAACGCCGCAAACATCAATTTTAAAATTTATCATCTCTGTATTTGTTAATTTTGTAAATCTTTCAATATAAAATATTTTAAAACTCAAATTTTATTTATTTATACAACTTCAGCATTTCTTGTCAAACATGACAAATACCTAAACCAAACAACCGGACCTACTTTCGCATCACATACTTTTCACGAAGGACAAAGGGCCTCGCAAAGACCTGACGCCCGGAGCCTCGCAATGGGTAAGGCCGCCGCTGGTAAGAAAACACCCTGGTCAGTAAAATACTTTAGAGTTTGAGGCAGTTGAGAATAAGACGAGTCGTGGGTTGTTTAAATTAGTTATAATCATAATACATTTCTTTTGCAGGCCAATGTTCTGCTGATCATACTACCCAACCTGATCTCGTTCATATTCACTTTGAATCCACGCCAGGAAAAAGTACAGGTAAATTATTTAATTACTACTTAAATTCAACCGAGATGAATTGTTACTAAAAACGCCCTGTTGAAATATATATTGTACCGTCTTATAAAATTATTTTTTTTGTTCGTTTGAAAGTAGAGATTTTTAGTTTTTCAGTTATATAAAGAATGCAATGGAACACAGTTATGATGAATATAACAGTACATGTAAGGGAACATAATCCGCTTAAAATTTAGTAAAACGTTATCTCTGCTCAGTACTGCCATATTAAGGATTTTATCTTTAGAACTAAAGATTTTTTTGTATGTTTAAGGATATAAAGATTTTTTTTGCAAATTTACTTGAATCTAAGGATTTTTTTTATGATACTTAAGTTAATCCATCATAATAGCGAACTATTATATTTATAGTTAAAATTTACATATATTTAGAATTATTTTTTGTTCTACTCAAATCTACTAGAGTCCTCTAGCGAATCATATTTAAATGAATTATTCTTATTGCTAAGTTCACTCTTATTTACGAATGGGCGCATGCAACGTGGCGACGTGCGGCGCGAACCTATACGCCATCGCCACATTTTTGTGACTGTTTGTGCAATGGCGTTGTAACCACGTGTAACCTTAAAAATGTGTTCGTCAGGATCAGATTCCGATATGGATTCATATTCGTAAGTAATTACAATGTATAAATAATTGTACTCGTATTAACCAACTGTAACTAACATTTAGCAAGCCGTCAACTCCTACAAAAAAATTAAAAATTAGGCATGAAATGACTACTACAAAAACATATAAACAAAAATTCCGTGAAGAATGGAAAAATAACCCAAATTTTAAAGGCTGGCTAATAGAACATGAATCAAATAAACATAAATGTATGTGCAAAGCCTGTAATGTTGAACTAAAGTGTAGTTTAACCGAAATAAAGAGACATTCAGCTTCCGAAAAACATAAGTGTAATGTAAAGAAACATGCTGGGGTAAAACCAATTAATAATTATTTCCAAACATCAACTATACATAACATTAAAGTTCTTGAAGCAGAAATAAAATTATCAAACTTTTTCGCCCAACACAATGTAGCTTTTGGTATCGTAGACCATTTAGTACCGTTACTGAAGGAAATTTCACCCGATTCCACCATAATAAAAGATATTCAACTAGGACGGACAAAAGTTACCAGTGTAATTAATAACGTACTTGCCAAGAAAGCTAAAATAGATACGATGATGGAGTTACGAACGAAGAAATTTAGCATACTAGTGGACGAAAGTACGGACAAAAGTTTACAAAAATTATTTTGTGTAGTGGTAAAATATGTTAATACGCAAGGTGACGTTTGTGACAAAATATTAGAACTGATAACTATTGACGCAAAAGATGCCAGTGCGGAAAAACTTTACCAAGCTTTTGAAAATTGTCTTAAATATAAACAAATACCAGTAAAAAATGTTATTGGCCTGGCTTCTGACAATGCTAATACCATGCTTGGATCAAAAAATTCTTTTATGACGAGACTAAAAGCAAACGTTGATTCACTTGTCATCGTACCGTGTATTTGCCACTCTTCAGCATTGGTAGCAAGTCAAGCTTGCTCCAAATTACCAAGAACTCCAGAAGAATTTTTAAGAAGTGTTGCTAGTTACTTCTCTATGAGTTCAAAGCGTACAGCTCAGCTTGTAGAATTTCAAGAATATTTTCAAGTTGAAACTAAAAAAATGTTGAAACTTTGTGCAACACGATGGTTATGTATGCAACATTGTGTTTCCAGAGTTTTAGAAAATTGGTGTGTCCTAGAGCATTACTTTGAATTGGCTGTGCGCGAAGAAAAATCATTACAAGTAGAATATATCTATGAACAATTAAAGAATAATTGTACTAAAGCGTACTTATATTTTTTAAATTATGTCTTAAAATATTTTAATATATTTAACGCTTTGTTTCAGAGCAAAAAGCTTCTCATACAAGATTTGGCTGCAGAAAGCAAAAAATTATTTTATCAACTGATAGCTCATTATATTAAACCTGAATACGTAAATGATGTAGGAATGGATTACAATGATCCTACAAAATTTAAACAAATTGAAAATATAGACCTAGTAGGTACTTGTAATACTTATTTAAAGCAATTACCAGACGATATTCAGTTATCAATAAGAAAAAAATGTTTAGAATTTTACATTAGCGCTGCCATAGATATGAAAAAAGGCTACCTATAAATGAACAATTTTTCAATTGTTTAAGTTTCCTAAAACCTACTATAGCTTTAAATAATAACAGACATGCACACTTGCAATCGCTGTCTATTGTAGCAAGTCAGTTTAATATTTTAAACATAAATGATATTGATTTTGAATGGAAACAAATTTGTTTCCATTTTAATGATGAAAATAGATAGAAAACAGACTTATTGAATTTAAGTATTCCTCAGTTTTGGCATTATTTAGAATCTGTAAAAACTTACAATGATGATCTTTTATTTTACAATGTAGCACAATTAGCAAAACTTTGTATGTCGTTACCGCATAGCAACGCGGAAACGGAAAGGGTGTTCTCAGTTGTGAATGATGTCAAAACTAAAAAAAGGAATAAAATTGGAGCAACATCTTTAAATTCTGTCGCAGTACTACGAAATGAATGTAAAAATGATTGTTGTAAATCATTTAATATAACCAAAGAACACATAAATCTGATGAAATCAGATAATTTATACAAGAGCAAATAACCATAAAACTACTAGTTTTAAGTTAATTTTTTATTGTGATTATTATGTACCTGAATGGCTGTTTTTTCTTTTTTTTGTAAAAGGATCACAAATAAATACACATATTTATATATAACATTTGCGTTTTCTTATCAAATTAAATATAAAAAGATAGTACACAGATAAAGTGGTGGGAACTGCAATTTGTTTTATCAAAAATTATTTTACAGTTTGAATTTCCCGCGCGTTTACTTATTTGTAGATTATTTAAAGAATTCTAAGGATTTTTCTTGCTTTAATTTAAGGATTTATTTTTCATTCATCTGGCAACACTGTCTCTGCTCAACCCTTTAGTTTAGGCCTTCATAAACTATGGGTCGCGACCCCAAATGGAGTCGCGTAGCAAAATCCTGGGGTCGCGAGAGATTTTAATGTCAAATATATTAATACACGATTTTATAACATTAGATGTGTATTTGTGCAGAGTCACACTCACACACCTGCACACAAAGGTTAGAATGCGCGCGCACACGTACAGCGAGACAATGATTGTAATGGCTGTAATGTGAACTAGTGTAGTATTGAAGCTCTTCTAGTGAGTGTAATCAATTGTCAGTGTTCCACCGTAACGAGATTTTAGTTTTTTTTATTTATTCGATAATTAATTAATCAATTATTATATGTAATATGTTATTTTTAAATATTTATTGGATTTTAGGATCAAAATAATTTTTGGACATGGATAAATGGCTGAACTTAAATAAGAATTGTAATGACGCAGATGATAATGCTACAAACTCTCCTCAGGCAGGACAAAATATTGAAAAACGGGCATCTAATGTGCGAAAAAGAAAATATGATGAGTCTTTTCGTCAATTTGGCTTTACATTTCAAAATTGTAAGGGTTATGAACAACCTCTTTGTTTGATCTGTAATGAATTATTGGCTCCGGAATCAAAGCATGTTTCGTA
Organism: Stenolophus ochropezus; assembly: GCA_035578165.1. NCBI lineage: Eukaryota > Metazoa > Arthropoda > Insecta > Coleoptera > Carabidae > Stenolophus > Stenolophus ochropezus. Next base: position 6,570,127 of record JAQOWZ010000008.1, on the reverse strand, counting down.
TGTCAATAAACCAAAAGAATATTTTGAAAGACTATAAATCTTTAAATAAAGAAAAAAAATCTTTTGAAAAATTTATGACCGTTAATGAAAAATCTTTACTAGCGTCATATGAAATTTTATACTATATTGCTAAAAATAAAAAGCCGTTCACAATTGGAGAAGATCTTGTATTACCTGCTGCTATTAAAATGGTAGAAATACTACATGGAAGTAAATATAGCGGTGATATTCAAAAAATTCCTTAGTCGAACGACACTGTCTCGAATAGAATTTCTGATATTAACAAGGACCAATCAGTGCAACTTATTACAAGAATTAAAGAAAGCCCAAAATTTTCAATTCAGTTGGACGAAACAACGGTTTGGTTCAGTTGTTAGTATATGTCAGGTACGTTTATAAAGAAAGCGTGGAGGAAGAATTGTTATTTTGTCGTCCTATGAAAGACCATACTATAGGGAAAGACATATATTGCAAAATTGACGAATTTTTAAAAACTGAAGGTTTAGAATGGAAAAATTGCTGTAGAATATGCACAGATGGTGCAAGAGCGATGACGGGCAAAAATATTGGTTTTAAATCATTTTTTCAAGCTGCTCATTATGATCATATAACTTTTACTCACTGCCTTATTCACCGAGAGGCCCTTGCAGCAAAAAAAATAGCACCAAAATTAAACGATGTGCTTCCGGATGCTGTGAAGATTATAAATTTTATTAAGAGCCACGCCCTTAACAGCCGCTTATTTTCAAATCTCTCTAAGGATACGGATTCCAACTATACAACTTTATTATTACATGCAGAAGTAAGATGGTTGTCAAGAGGTCAAAGTTTAAGAAGATTATTGTTATTAAAGGAGGAAATCGAAATATTTTTAACCGAACGAAAATGTGAACTTGCTGCTTTTTTTCAAAATGACTTATGGTTATCCAAGCTGTGTTATTTGTCAGATATCTTTGCGAAATTAAACGATCTCAACTTGTCTCTTCAAGGAAAAAATTGCGATATATTTACTTCGAATGATAAAATTGAAAGTTTTTTTTCAACATTTGGAAAAGTAGGGTAGAAAAAAATTCGTTCGAATAGTTTTCCAGTGTCGACAATTTTATAATCGAGAAAAATCATTGTAAAACTTTTATTGCAAAGATTATTGTAGATCACTTAAAAGCGCTAGAAACACAGTTCCGTACATATTTTACATTAAATATTGATTTCAAAAAGGTAGCTTGGATTCAAAAGCCGTTTTGGATTGGCTTAAGTGAGATTGATCACCTGCCACTTAAAGCTCAAGTGAAATTTGCTGAGCTTTCGAGTGACTCAAACTTAAAACTACAATTTCCAAAAAAGCCCTTGATTGAATTCTGGATCGGAACTAGAACTGAATTTCCTACAATCGCTGATATGGCGTTAAATGTTCTTCTGCCATTCAACGCCACATATTTATGTGAAGTTACTTTCTCAGCTGTAACACATATTAAATCCCAATATCGTTCATCGCTAAAAATGGTTGAAGAGGTCTTACGTCCAGCAGTGTCAAACATTCCACCAATATTTAATTTGTTATGCAATAAAAAACAGGCACATCCTTCTCATTCAATTTTTTCCTTTAATTTTAATTTAATACTTACCACTCAACGACTGCGTTCGAATATATTCGAGCGAACTAAGACGGACAGAATTCCCTTTTATTTATGTTATTGCAAAAAATGCAATTTTGATGAAAAATAGGGCATATAATTTTTGTAACTACAATAAATAGATACAATTTTACAACTTTATGTGCAATTTTTAATTTTATATTTTTGTATGTTTCTAAACGAATTCTAAAACTATATATTTTCATATGTATATGTGTATTCTTACCTAATAAATAAATCATCAAAAAATATTTATTTATTTTTCTTTTATATTTATATGGGGTCGCCAGGAATCTCGCAAACATAAATGGGGTCGTGAATGAAAAAAGTTTAAGAAGCCCTGCTTTAGTTCATTGGATCTTAGAAGTACAGTTTGTTCATAGATATAAGAAAATCTACCTGTATCACTAATGACTGTGGCAAACCGCTCCACAGCATGCGGTCCAAGCACCGATTGAAGGGGCTGGATTACGGGAAAAACGAACTTTACTGTTATTTTTCGTAATATTGCAAGTAAAATTAAAAATTTCTATACTTAACGGTAATTCTATCATTAACATAAAACAAGATCACTGTTTAACCAACCATAGGTTTTCTTTAGAATCATACAGCTACATAGATAATCCCTTTTCTAAATTATTCCTTTATAAAGGGTAATTGAAAAATATGAGTTCAGTTGAATCGAATCTGTTTTTGAAACAACTACTTGTTATAAATTAAAGGAATTCAAAATGTGGAGACCATGAGATGAACAAGAGGACGTCGTCGACGAAGCCCAGCATCGCAAACATTTATCGAGCGACGCGAAAGAAACTATTCGAAATGTTTATATTTATTTTAATAAAGACAAAAATTGTGATTCAGTACTTAAAAAAACAGCTGAAGCAACCGATGTGCCATATAGTATTGTATGGAAAATTGTACATTCTGCAGCAGAAGAAAAAAAAAACACGCTGTGATACTGGAAAAACAAAAGTAGTGAATGAATTTGAGAAAGACGTTATACGTGGAACTATTTATAGTATGTATAGTGAAAAAGTGCTGTCTATTATTCGAAGTATACAACAGAAATTAGTGAGCAACGAAACTCACATTAAATGTTCAGTGACAACACTTTACAAAATTATAAAGGATATGGGGTTTAAGTATAAAAAAGTGAACAAAGGACAAGTTATTATGGAAAGCCGAAGAATATGTGAAATGAGACATACATTTTTGGTTCAAATTAAATGTTATCGGACTGAAAATCGCCCAATAATTTATTTGGATGAAACCTGCTACGATTCGTATGATATTGTGAAAAAAAGTTGGCAAGATAATACTCCAGGTTGTTCTGTAGATATGCCTGTATCCCGAGGAAAACGTATTATAATTTTACACGCTGGATATGAAAATGGGTGGATAAACAACGGACTGCTGTTATCTGCCAAAAATGTAAAAGACAGTAGTCTTGATTATCGTGACAACATGTGAGCAGTTATTTTTGAACATTGGTTTGAAACTAATTTACTACAAAATTTATCTCAGCAGAGCGTAATAGTAATGGACAATGCACCGTATCATTCTCGGTAAAGTGTAAAAGTACCAAATAAATCCAGCAATAAATCGGAAATAATGGAATATCTTTATGCTCAAGACTTACACTTTGAAGATAATTATACAAAAGATGAGTTACTGGAAGTGGTGAACAGGAAACCTACTTGTAAAAGATATGTTTGTGATGAACTAGCTGCAACTTATGGACATACTGTATTGCGTTTACCCCCATATTATTGTATCTTTAATCCTATTGAACTAATTTGGGGGCATATAAATGCAAATATTAGAAGAAACAATGTGTCACTATCAAATTGCCCCAGTGTTATATCCTTGATTACTGGAAGTACTGGAAGCGCACAGCAAGCCGAATGAAGACGAAGAAACAAACATTTCAAGAACGGTTAGCTGCTGCTGAAGATTTCGCTAATTCCAATAAGTTCGGCAAGTTGTCAGTATTAACACCAGCCGCCAAGACATTCTTTGAAATGCAGAGCCGGGAAACAAAAAATAAATCTCTTCACCAAAGAAGAGAAGATATTAAGTTTAACACTCTACAAAAATAGCCTTAAAAATTATAATCTACATAAATTATTTACATTGCCTTCGCAGAAGACATTGAATGAATTCCTTGGGCGGCTACAATTAAATGCTGGAATAAATAAACAGTTATTGACAGCATTGGAAAAAAATGTACAGAAATTGAAGCTAGAGCATCAAATGTGTCTACTAATGTTCGACGAAGTGAGCCTAGCAGCTCATTTGGAATACAACAAGAAAACAGATGTTGTTGACGGCTATGTAGACGATGGTACAAGAAGAGAATCAGAAATAGCGGATCAGGCTCTGGTTTTTTGGCGCGAGGAATTTGTAAACAGTGGAAGCAGCCTATCTGTTTTACTTTTTGCAAAGGCTTTACGAAGAGCACCGTACTTGCTGTAGTACTAGAGTAGCTATTAATTATTTAAAGAAGGAAACGCGGGCGGAATTTATTCGCAAGAATGGAGAGTGGCGAGATGAAATTTTTAAAATAAATGGAAAAGTTATAATTCCATTGTTTGATGTTCCTCATCTCCTGAAAAGAATTAGAAATAATTTGATGAAGAAACATTTAAAGGTTAAAATAGGAGCACAGAATTTAACGGCGAAGTGGGAACATGTGGAACAGTTGTATGAAATCGATAAAAGTAAAGAGATAGAAGAGTTGAGACTCTTACCTAAATTGACAGAGGGTCATATATTGCCGAACTCGAAGCAGAAGATAAAAGTGAAGCAATGCACACAAGTCTTCAGTCAACTAGTAGCGGCGATAATGAGATATATCGCTATGGAAGGTACATTTGTTGTTAATTTATATTTATTTTTCCATATGTTTCACAATGTTCTTCTAATTTTCAGAATCCGGTCAACTCGACAAGGAAGCCGAAGAAACTGCTCTTGTCTTCTTATTTCTAGATAAGCTATTTGATAGTTTAAATGGTAGTTCCTTGCGGGGAATTGAGAGGAAACCATTAATCATTTATCATCTACTTCAAAACATATAACTTTTTGGAATGAAGCTATTTAAGTTCTGAGAAGTATGACTTTTACGTGTACAAAAACTAAGGAAAGCGAAGTACCATCATCCATAAGAATTTTTTTACAAACCATACAAGGACTAAAGCTGTTGTGGGAAAAACTTTCTAAAGAAAATATTAAATTCTTATTTAACCAGAATCCCTTAGAAAATTATTTTGGATTGGTGGGAAGCCAGGGTGTCGGGAACGTAAATCAAAACATGCACCATTTTTATTCAAACGTTCAAAACGTTAACAATAAATAATTTCTCCGAGAAACATTCACTAGGTGCGAATTGCGAGAAGGATAGTACAGAGCACTATAAAGGAATTGTTGGATAAATCCAGCAGACAGCCAGCACCAACTTCATCCCTTACGAATGTACCACAGAAGTACATAAGGAATATTCAATTATGGACTGCAGAAGTTTTCAAAAAAGCAAATTATTGCACTGGATTTATTTTAAAATCTATTAAAAAAATAATAAGGGTGCAATGAGTGCAGCAGTGATCTATGTACCCCAACAATTGGAGACTTAAAAGAAATAACATTCAGCATTTTACGTGCCAGTTTAGAAAGAAAGAACATTAAAAATATAGTTTCTTTCATATTAAGTTGTGACCAGTATTAAGTTTTTGTAAGAGATGTCATAATTTCAAAAACGGTGTCTTTCTTATTGAATTACTACTTAAAAGAAAAAAATGACATATTGAAAGGTAAAAGGAAAATTACCTTAGATAATTATGCAAAATTGGATAAATATAAAAAATTATGTATAGCAAAATACAATAATTCAAATAAGAATGTCAAGTAAATGATTTATTTTATCTCTGAAATAAATGTTTTATTTTACCCTCTATATTGTGTCAAATTGTGGGATCTATAATTTTTACAGATCTATAAAAATCTGTAACCTTATAGATTTGCACAGAATCCCTGCTTAAATTTAAACTTGAATAAATACAAATAAATTCCTTGCCAGTTTTCGTTCCTATCACGAGATGGCATTGGCAACACGGTTTCGGAGAACAGCACGTAAGTCGTATATCTATAAGTATTAGTAGCCTGTGGGTTGCACGCTCATGTTCTGTACCTTTATCTCGTGCTCTGTATTGTATTACCTAGTGTTTTAGTGTACTTACGGACTTGTAAATAAAGTTGTACATAGTAGCTCTCGCCTATTTTTACCCTAAACGAAATCCTGTTACATAATGAAGCAGTTATTGAAAATTGTTTTAAGGTAGATGGTTACTATTCTATAGATAAATTAGTTTTTGAATTCTTGGGGTGTTTTTGGCATGGGTATGTATTATGTTACAGAACAAAAAGAAATGAAATAATGTTTAGTAATTTAAAAGAAACTTTAGATGAAAGATATGAACGAACAATGTTAAAAGTAAATAAAATTTAAAAATTTGGATATACAGTAATCAGTATTTGGGAATGTGAGTTTAGAAAACTCTTAAAAGAAGAAAAAAAAATTAAATTGTCAACTTAAAAATCATGAAATATAACGAATAGGCAAATACTAGTTTATATAAAAAAAATTAAAACGAATAAAAAATAAAATACGTAGATGTCTGTTCTCTTTATCCATATGTATGTAAGTATGGAAAATATCCAGTAGGATATCCAAAAAATTTTATCGGTACATAATGAGAATCGTTGTCCTAATAACGATATTAGTCAGATTGAAGCTGCTGTTCTCCGGTCAATTTGACCATTGCACTATTTGAAATTTAAATAACGCGGTTAATTTTCTAGTTACAATTTCATCCGTCAGTGTATTTTCTTACATTCTGAATGTCAGTCGACTGGTATACACGCAGTTGTGTGGTCGTATAATTTGTCAAGATATTCATCAAATCCGTGTCCTACCGGTCAATTTGACTGGACGCAGTAAGTACGTTATACATTTTTATTTTTATTTGAATTTTTTTTTATCATTTATTTTTTTTACTTTATTTTAGGTTATTTTATTATGGAATTACGCCCCAGTTCTTCTAAATGAGTAAAGATAACCGACAAAGACTACGAAGGGACGGTTATGAAATGGATTGAAGAGGTGGAGAACGACACTTTACCGGATAATAACGAATTAGCAAGTGACATAGAATCTGAATGCGAAATTGTCATAGAAAGTGAGCATGACTCTGATTCGATTGAAGAAGAAAGTGATACCAAATACATTGAAAGAGTGAATGAAAATGAGCATAGCAACGAAGCTACCGAAACTGATAATGAAAATTCTTGGACAGCTGAACCAAGTAAGCCGAAAAGGAAAACACAAATACGCAACATAATATCTCAGCGCCCTGGTTTACGAGGACCTGCTAGACTAGAAAGTGCAACTCCAGAAGAGTTGTGGAATTTACTAATGGACAAAAATATTTTATCTGAAGTTTTGAATTGGACTAATATTCGAATTGTCAGAGAGAGAGAAAAATACAAAAAGCAAAATCGTCCAGAACTAAAAGTATTAGATATGATTGAACTAAAGGCTTTTCTAGGATTGCTCTATTTTTCTGCTGCATTCAAATCAAACCATGAAGATGTAAATGCAATTTTTGCAACTGATGGTTCAGGAAGAGACATTTTTCGAGCAGTTATGAGTAAATGTCGCTTTCTTTTTTTGCTTAATATCCTGAGATTCGACGATCCTGAAACCAGAAAGGAACGAAAAAAACTGGATCCTACAGCACCAATATCCTTTATATTTGAATCTTTTGCAAGAAATTGTCAGGAACTTTACAGTGTGGGAGAATGTGCAACGATTGACGAAATGCTAGTAAGTTTTCGTGGTAGATGCAAGTTCCGTATGTACATGCCAAATAAACCATGTAAATATGGAATAAAAATACTGGCACTTACAGATAGCAAAACTCATTACTTTTTGAATGGTTATATATATTCTAGGAAAGAATCAGACGGTCGAACTCTTTCACCAGAAGCTGTAATATGACTTTCAAAACCAATTCAAATGACTAATCGCAATATAACTGCGGACAATTGGTTTACATCAATAGGCCTTGTTCTCCTATTGGAGACAAAAGGTCTTACTTATGTTGGCACCATAAAAAAGAATAAAAGAGAAATTCCAGCAGAATTTCAGCCTAGCAAACACAGACCAATTGGTTCAAGTTTGTACGGGTTTACGTCTGGTATCGCTTTGGTTTCATATGTTCCAAAGAAAGCAAAAACGTGTGTCTGTGGGCATAAAAGTATCACGTACATGTATGCACATTCACGATGTGCGACGTACTTATCAACCTGGCTCGGTTAGAAAACATGTGCGTGCGTTGATGAATGTACCTTCAAGTTCGAACGTGTGTGTCATCGACAAACATTTCTCTCACGGAGTTTTTCAGTGAGGTAGCACAGAATTATTAGCCTCGGCGTATATTTATTAACAAGTTAAACATGTCGGATTTACGGAATTTAACAAGAGAATTTTTAAGAGAATTCATCGAATTGTATAGAACTTATCCTTGTTTGTGGAAAACAAAATCAAAGGATTATATTAATAAAAAAAAAATATGAAGCTTACAATGTTTTACTAGAGAAACTAAAAAGTGTGCAAGCAGAAGCGACAAAAACCACAGTAATACAAAAAATTAATAGTTTGCGTGGTGGATTCAGAAGAGAGTTCAAAAAAGTTCAAGATTCTAAAAGATCGGGTACAGGAACCGATGAAGTGTATGTACCATCATTATGGTATTACGAGATTATGGAATTTGTTAAAGACCAGGAAGTACCAAGAAACTCTATTTCAAATATACCAGATGACAATAATCTTCTTAGCAATTCTCAAAGTGAGCATGTCAGTGACGAAGATGATAGTAGCTCTGAAAATGAAACTGAGGTAAGTAAGATTAATGCCTATTTCAGCAATTTATTTTATTTTTTTATTAACGCGTGACGCGTGTAAAAGATGTAGTTAATGGTAAATCTATACTAATATAATAAAGCAGTAGAGTTTGTTTGTTTGAACGCGCTAATCTCAGGAAATACTAAACCGATTTGAATTTTTATTTTGCATTAGATAGCCCTTTTATTCAGGAACACTTTAGGCCATATTTTTCATGCTACGGTCCTAAGGAGCGGGGGCGGCGCGTTGAGTCTGGGGCCGGTTTCGCCCGCTTTGAATTTTTGTTTTGCATTAGATATCCCTTTTATTCGGGAACACATTAGGTCATATAATTTGATGCTACGGCCCTAATGAACGAGGGCAAAGCATTGAGTCGGAAGCCGGTTTCACACGGAAAAAAACAAAAAAAATATTTTACCACTTTTCTCAAAATTTGTCATATTGATGCTAAAATAAGACACTTATTGCACGGGGATTCAAATAAAAGTTATGTAGCATCAAATTCTGTATATAAATTAAGCAACAAAATTGTATGCTCTATAACTTTTACAATGCGCAAAGAAAAAGAGATTCTCCATGTTAATCACTTAACTTGCCCATTAAAAGAGTAGGTACATCAATTTATAATACTTGTATTTTAATAGATTTTATTGAACATAATATGTGTTACATTTTCATGCGTTGTTTCAAAAGAATCGATTAATTCATATTTATTATATTATATTTAATGTATCATACGCTCTTGCCAGGAAACAGCCCCTTCGTCATTGAAATATTGCGTGAAGGACTGACGTACTTCAATTGCTTCATTGTAAGATCTTCTGTTATAGCTACATTGCAGATTCACTAAATTGTTAGTATCAGTTCGTAGTCCCAATTGTAATGTTCCGTCTTCAACATTTTCTTTGTCTATAGATTCAGTTGGTGTATAAGTATTTGCGCATTTACGTCTTAAAAAGTTATGAAGTACACAGCAAGCCATGACAACTTTTTCAATTGAATTAAGGCTTATACCGATAGCTGTATGGAATATTCGAAATCTGGCAGCCAATATTCCAAATGAATTTTCAATTTTGCATCTAGCTCTCGACAATCGGTAGTTAAAAATCTTTCTGTCGTGGTTTAAATCTTTCTGATTGTATGGTTTCAAAAAATCAGAACGTAAAGCAAATGCTTCATCCCCCACGAATACGAACGGAAGTTTTCTTAGACTATTTTGTGGGCTAATTGCATTTGGTATTTGTAAAGTCCCATTCTTCAGTTTTTGATAGAAGTGCGTATATTCTATAACTCTTCCATCAGAAATTCTGCCATTAACACCGAAGTCACACATGATAAATTCATAATTTGCATTACAAATTGCCATTAAAACCAAACTATTGTAACCCTTATAATTGTAAAAATAAGCCCCACTGCCTGGCGGTGCGATTATATTAATATGTTTGCCATCCGCCGCCCCTAGACAGTTAGGAAAGTTACAACATTCTTCATATTGTCTAGCAATATATTTCCACTCATCTTCCGTTGTGGGAAACTGAAAATAACATTAAAAACGTAATTAATTAATAAAGTAGCATGGTAGAGCTGGATAATACTGAAAATATTATTTACAGTATATTTCTTTACTTAAAGTACTTTTATGGAGAGGTACTAAACAGTTGTACTTAAAGTAATAAAGTATTTTAAGTACTGTCAATGTACTTAAGTACTTTTAATGTAATTTAAATATTTTTATACGGTAACTATTTGAAGAACATTTAAAGTATATTTTTTCGACAAAAGTCAGTTGGTCAGGTATTTTTATCTGTTACTTATGTACATTACAAAAATACATGAAGTACTACTGGTACTTATACTTAAAATACTCTTATGTAGAAGTAGAAATGTTTAAATTCTTTTTGGAAGTACTTATCTCAGCTCTGATTGTAGGTAGTAATAAAATTAAATAAAATTCTAATTATTATGCATTTAGGTCAGGTCTTTATAGTTCTGATAAATATTTGACTATTTCAGGTAGAAAATGAGAATTCTCCAAATACTCCCGGAGAATTAAATTCAGACACTATTTTGTCGTCTACACCTTCTACATCAACATCTGAGAACAATAATAGATGTGTACGCAAGAGAAAGAACTGTGCTCAGACAAAAATAAACAAAGCAGATGAAATTCTTAATATTGTTGGTAAAAAGCTCAATACTTCTGAGGATGAGTTTAGTATCATAGGAAAAAATGTTGCTACGAAACTCCGAAAGATGTCAAGTGAAACAAAAATATACACAGAGAAACTCATAAATGATTTGTTGTTTAAAGCAGAACTAGGACAGATTAACCAGTATACCGCAATTACATGTGAATCCACCCCAACTATTACCAACAATACTCTTTCTACTTTTAATTATCCGCAGCCTAACGAATCTGGCGCAAATTATTCTCCAGACCCGCCTTTAGCAAGATTTTATGGAAATTTTATTCCCTAATTTTATGAATAACTATGTCAGTTCAGATAGTATTTATAACACCAAAGAATATCGTTATTTTTATGGAAAATTATTCCCTTACATATTACGTTTATTATAATAATATATTGTTATTTTATTATTATTATCTTTTTTAAATTAAATAAATTTTTGTTCCTTACCTTCATGTACTTTTCTTGTAGTACTTGGTAGATAGCATTACAAGTTTCGGAAATTATCTTACCCAAGGCTTGTAGGGATATAATTGTCGAAAATTTTAAGTCTTCGTAATTCCGCCCTGTAGCTAAGAACCGAAGTGTCGCAGTCAACCGTTCATGTGGTGTTATTGCAGTTCTCATAGTTGTGTCCTGATGTTTTATAAGTGGTGTTACTAATTCCAGAAGTTCTATGTAAACATTCTCATCCATCCTAAGATAATTGCGCCAATCATCGGATTCCAATCTTAACTCATTAAGTAAATTAATATGCGAGAATTGTTTCCTTTTTAACAGCCAGTCCTTACACCATTTATTACGGCGACTTTTCTTTTTTTTATATTTTTGTTTTACAATAATCGCGCACGCCACTGCGATCAAACTTATTTCGTCCGACATCGTTTTCCTGCAGAAAAGCAAAGACTGTGCACACATGTGCGCGTGTATGTGGCCTGCTTCGTTTATGATTGCGCGGTAATATCTTAAGACATCTATTTGCGTATGTGGACAAAAAGTGTTTCACGTTGATGTTCGACGTTGATGATTGTGCGTTGATGTATTAAAACATATACGCCCGTGTATGGCCGGCTTATTAGTAAGTTCTATGCATCATTCAAAAGTTACTGACCCCGTTACAAATAAGCCAGAAATTATTATGTACTACAATTCGACTAAGGCTAGAGGTGATGCCCTGGATGAGAAATGCGCGATTTATTGTTCAGGACAAAGAACAAGACGATGGCCTATGGCCATATTTTTTAGAATACATATTAAATATAAGTGGTATCAATGCATTCATGCTTTACAGTTCATGTAAAAATAATTTAGCATTGAAACGTCTGTCACAGCACCAGAAATTCGATTTATTATTAGACGAATTTTAAAAATTGATATACCCGTATCTGCAGCTGATGGATTACAAACTGAAACAGGAAAATTGTCGAAGCGTAAGACTTGTCATTTGAGTCCCTCTAAAAAAGAAAGAAAAGCATCGCATGGTTGCATAACTTGCAAAAAACCTGTGTGCTCACAATGTTCCAGGCATATTTGCAAGGAATGTGTTTAAAATTTCTGTTAGGTATATCATTTTTCTATATAATATGCTTATTTTTAATTTTATAAATGTAATATGATTATGTTAATTTGAATAAATGCTTTAATTTTGTCGGATTGTTGTTTTTATTTATTTATTTTAGGAATGGAGGGGGAAGGGGTTTGTTAAAACAAATATAAGGGGGAATCTAGTGAAGTAATTAGTGAAACGTATCACACTTCAATGCAGTGGCGGCTCGTCATATGGGGCAACCGGTTATAATTTTACAATATATATATATATATATATATATATATATATATATATATATATATTTCATTTTTATTATTTACATCAACAATAATTCATATAAAAAACTAATTTATAATTATTACTGCTATTTATTTATTCATGTTTAATATTATATTCTGCCTACAATGAAGTTTAATGCCGTTTGCGTAACGTAGCGGGGCCCGGGCTATCTTGGCCCCAGCGCATCTAAAGTGACTAGCGGCTAGCGAAGCGAGTGCATGTTTACAAGTAAATACTATAAATTTATAAACAAATTAAAAAGCTACTGGTACCGGACTTCTAATAAGTAAGAATATTTTCTTCTAAATCAGAACGTTGATAATATATTCTAGTTTTATTAGGCATGGAAAATCAAAATCAATCAAATTTAAAGGAAGTTGACAATTTACTAAAATTACCATTCGAAAAAAAAATCACTAGAAGAAAAATAGTATATCAGAACTCTTGGACCACATCAGCCCCAAAATTTTAATTTTTCACAATTAGATGGTAAAAGAAAGCGTCAATTTAGTACTAACTGGTTTAAGAAAATTTTGTGGCTAACAGCAAGTGAAGAAAAGCATTCTTTGTTTTGTTTTTATTGTTTGCTATTCGGTGGAGATTTTACATGGACAAAAACAGGATGCAAAGATTTAAAACATCTTTCGGAAAGAATTAAGTCACATGAGACTAGTGTACGTCATTTAAGTAATGCGTTAAAATATAAAACTTTTGGAAAAGTAAATATTTCAAGCAATATTAGTACGGCTTACCATTTATCAGTTAAATTACATAACGAGTTGGTAGACAAAAATCGTCATGTTCTCGATAAAATTATCGATTGTATTAAATTTTGTGGGTTCAACGAAATTGCTCTGAGAGGACACGATGAAACAGAGACATCGTATAACCGGGGAATATTTTTGGATTTATTGGATCATGTTTCAAAATTTGACTGCGTGCTTGAAGATCATTTGAAAAACGCAACTGTCGCAAGAAATACGTCGAAAACTATTCAAAATGAGCTTTTAGACTGTATGTTTCAAATTTACTTAGATGAGGTTAAAAGTGATATTAAATGAGGTTAAAAGTGATATTAATAAGACTAATTTTGTCTCATTACAAGCAGATGAAACAACTGATATTTCTTGTCGGGCATAATTCGTTATTATTTTACGCTATTTAAAAAAACAAGAAAATAGTGGAGAGGTTTATTGGTTTTGTAGACGTGGAAGACAAAACTGCTGTTGGTCTAACAAATGTACTCAAAGATCAATTAGAGCCGTATAACATAAAAACAAAATTAATAGCCCAGGCATATGATGGTGCCGCCGTTATGAGTGGTGCACGAGGTGGTGTACAAATTTTGATGAAAGAACATTTTCCATTTGCTCAATATTTACATTGCTATGCACACCAAATAAATTTGGTTCTAAAGAAAATATGTTCTTCAATTAAGAATATAAAAATATTTTTCGCTAATATAAATGGCATTTCATCTTTTTTTTCTGTATCACCCAAAAGATCTAATTTATTAAGTGAAACATGTAAAAAACGTATTCCATCAGGATCCGACACAAGATGGAATTTTCACTCCCGAATGTTAAATGTAATAATGGAATGCAAAACAGACCTAGAAGAGTGTTTTGAAAAAATACAGAATGAAAATCACTGGGATGATAAAAGTATTAGCGAAGCTGTTGGCTTTCAAAAATTACTTACTGATGAAGAGTTTATGTTTTATTTATCGTTTTTTTATAAAATTTTTAAACATGTAGATATATTGTACAACACAATCCAAGCAAGAAATACCAATTTTATAAACTTTGCAGGCGAATTCAGTAACTTTAAGGATACAGTAGCACATATTAGAGAAAATGTTGCAGCAAATTAAATGATACATTCAGAAGCAGAATCGAGAAAATCAAAGCGACTTAAAATTGATGCAAAAACTTTAGAAATGACCGCAAAAGAAGCATGTGATATAATTGTGACTCAAATGGAAGATCGTTTATCTAATTCAGATTTACTACATGCTTTCGTAATTGTCGATCCCAAAATGTTTCGTAGTTATGCAGCTAAATTTCCCACAGACAATTTTAATATTTTAATAAAAAATTATAAAATACTTACACAAGAAAAACTAAAAAATGAATTAGAAGTTCTGTATCAAAATCAAACTGTAAGCAATATTGAGAACGTTTCTGCACTTATGAATTTTTTATCCGAAAACGATTTATTAAATGAATTTTCCGAAGTACACAAACTTATTGAAATTACATTAGTAACGCCAGTCGCCACAGCAGAAGCAGAGGTGTTTTTCAACGTTAAAACGTATTAAAACATTTTTGCGAAATACCATGACTCAAGATAGACTGAACGCTTTGGCAGCTCTTTCAATTCACAAAGATGTTTTTAGTATTATTCCAGAATTCAACAAAAAAGTCATAGAGAAATTTGCTGTTCAAAAAAATAGAAGAGTAGAATACCTATATAAATAATTTTTGTAATATTAATATTCTTGTTTTTGAATAAATAAAAGTTACACTACATATTTTTTATACTTCCTTATTCTGGCCCCGGTTCTCATGAAGACCACGAGCCGCTACTGCTTCAATGTAAAGATAATATAGATAAAACACGATTTAAGCGGGCCAGTCAATTTGACCGGTGAACAGTGTGCGCGTACTTAAAATGGCTTCACAGCAGTTACGGGTTAATCTTGTAGGGGTACATGCTGCCGAAGTATCATCTACTATGATATCATTTTTTGGTGTAGTAGAAAGAGTTTTTACATACTTTTCTAAATCTACTTCAAGATGGAAAAAACTTATAGCAGTACTAAATACTTCATTAAAACGGCACTGTACAACTCGATGGTCATCTAAAAAACGGGCAGTGACTTCACTAAATCAACAAATTCAAAAGGTACACAAAATTTTAATGGACATTTCACAAGATTTAAGTCTGAATACTGACACACTATCGGGTGCGCAAAACTTAGTTAAACAAATTGATTATGAATTCATCTGTATGCTTGATTTTTGGTGTTATATCCTTACTTGTATTGATCGGGTTAATGTTTGTTTACAAAGTAAAAATTATACTATTGGTGCAGTTGCGAAACTGTTGCGTGTTGAACGAAATGCGTAACAAAGGATTTGAATACATTCTAAAAAAATCCAAAAATAGAGCAGAACACATGGAAATAGAATCAAATTTTGCTGAAAAGTGGAGACGAAAAATTAAACGCTTAGCATCAGAAAATGCTGAAGATGAAGGTCACTTACTAACATGTAAAGAAGAATTTGTAAGAAAATGTAACTCTGTTTTTGACAACATTATTACACAAGTAAAATGGTGATTCGAATCCCTGACGGAAGTATATTCAGATTTTGATGAAAAAAATTGCAGCTGATTTAGCATTAAAATATAGGAAAGATTTAGATATTACACAATTTTGTTTGGAGATAGAAAGTTTAAAATTTCAAGCAAATTCATTATCTGAAAATTTAGAGCTAGCTTTTTCCTTTGATTTATTGCAGCTATTTCATTCTTATGGTCTACAAGATGCTTACCCCAATATTGATATTTCTCTTCGGATAGCCCTCACTTTACTTGTTACTGTTGCTTCGTGTGAACGAAGTTTCAGTAAACTAAAGATTATTAAATCTTATTTACGATCGACAATGGGCCAAGAGCGATCAACAAATTTAGCAACAATAGCTATCGAATATGAAATAGCCAAAACATTAAATTTTGACACATTAATTGGGCCTAATTGGGTTCATCATCAGCTATTAAAAATATTATAAGTTACATATTAAAATTTTTATAATCAATCATTTAAGTAAGTAACGCACTCACCGAAAGTAAAATTTTTTTGACATTGAATAAGTGGTCCATAACAAGCCTTGAAATTTAACAACTATTTGTTATTAAATCCTTAGAATCGACAAATACTGTTGTCACAATATAGTATTGTTGATAATTTGTTGATCTGAAAAGTTAAGTTGTACTTATTTTGGTGTTAAATAAGTTTAAAGTAATAAAAACTTACCAAAAATGTATTGTGACAAGTATTGTGTGCAGTTGTCACAATACATTTATGGTAAGTAAAAAATATAAAAATAAATTCTTATCCCATGAACTAAAGCATTCTAATGAGCTAGAAGCAGAATACACTAATTGTTAATTACAGTTGTTTATATATTATATCAATTCTTCTGTCTTTAGTTTTAGCAAAATGATCAATTATTTTATAAAGAAAATCTGGAGATTTTCGTAAATGTTTAATCATATCTTACACGCATACAGGTACAATTTATACACGACTGACGATCTGGCGATTTTAGAAATATGACATGCAATGAGTATATTTCACCGATTACGTCCGATTGTTTCCGAATCTCAGAGTATGCATGCTTCCTCTGGTTCAACACTCGGCTATTCGTATTATTTCTATGATAAATTTACAAACTTTAAAAATAAGCAAAGCATTTGTTTCAAAATTAAAATATTAATAATATTTAAAAACTCTTCAATGATGTTTTACATATACATATTTATTTTTATTCTTAAATAAGTTTTTTAATTACAATACGCATTATTTTTGTTTTATCAATTCTACCGAATATTTACTTTAAATTATTATTTTATTATATACAAATTAAATCTGTGCATCTCTTTACTTATCATTCATATTATGGAATTTATTTTAACAATTTTAAGTCATACAAGTACAACACCGTTCGAGATGGCGAGGGGGCTGACAACCGCTGTATACTGCACGAATCACTCACGTACATAGCGCTGTCTCACTTGTACAGTCATCTTGTTCCCATTTGTGTTTGGAACGTATCGTTCAGTAGTATAACATCAAAGTTTCGTCTGGCGGATGCGTGCCCCCGCTGGTCGAATTTGATGCATATAATATTGTGTTGCACAGCGGCGCCGCGCTAATTTCTATTTAAATAGACCACTAATATAGTACATTGTTAAATGCTAAGTAGTATAAGATAAAGTTTATATTGTTATAATAATTAATAATAAAAATATATTCATGTGAAATAGAAAAAATATTTTATTTTAATTTGAGGGGGCACTGCCCACTCTGCCACCCTGGACGAGCCGCCACTGCTGACAGTCTTATATTAATGATTTCTTTACTAATTATGTTTTATTGTTACACATCCAGAAAAGTCCGACATGACAGACACTGCTTTGCTGTTTGTCTTTTTGGATAAGCTGTTCGACAGTGTGAACAGTAGTTAACTCCATGTGCCTAATGGGAAAAGTCTTCGAGAAGCAATAAAAAGTGGTTCGGCTTTTACAGAATTTTAGGAGCAAGCATTAAATTTTTTTATCGACGATGGAGTTCGTGGACGAGACGAAGAGAAATACCAGGCCGGAAGTAGTAAGATAACGCACCTGCTGCGTTTTAGAGTGCAGACCATATGGCGGCCGGCTTATTATTCGTGAAAGGGGTTAATAAATTAATTTTAATAGTCGTAATTGAACGGAATTTGAATTTTAAGTACTTATTTATATGCAAACTGAATGATACATAATTTTAAAAATGTAGTACGTGGATAACAATACGCTGTTTCTTTGAAAATTAGTAAAAAAGTAATACAATTTGATAAATTTATTTGAGTACTTCCATGAGAACGGGGTGAATGTGTATAGATAATATGCCGCATATAAATAGTACTTGAACGATACAAATGAAAAGTACACCTGGATGCGGCTATGGGGTCTTGATTGAATATGATAATAAATTTAATCTATATCCAGGTACACCAGAAGATCACGGTATTAGAAAATATTCTATCGGAGCAGGATATGCTATATTATAAGGGTTGTCCTAACGGTGCTTCCAAACATTTATCTGATTACTGTTTATTACATTTATAAATCTACGAATAGGGGACGTTTTTGTCTTATTTTCTGTCATATAAGAAGCCAGAAAATATTTCTTTTAAGTATACCTATAGTTTCCGAGATGTAGTTCAACTTGAAAATGTTTTCACAAAATTTTGATAACTTTGTTATACCTCCTTCGGGAGTTGTATCTGAACAAAAATTCTTTAGAATATAATATTAAGAAAACCGATCGCGCCTACTTCCACGGCGAACGTTTATGGGTTGATGGAAAATATTAACTCGTTGAATAATAATGTCGTGCATCGCGATTCTGACTCCTGTATTTCTCCATCACCGGTAACAGAAGCAGACTTCGAGAAGGCACTGCAGGAAGTGTGCGAATAGAACTTTGGCGATGAAGAAGAAATTGTAAGAGTGTGGAACGTCTATCATTGTCGTCGTCGGAATCGGAGCCCCTAGTAAACTCGTCATCGCCGGAATCGGAGACTGGGGAGCCGTACGCTCAGAAACTAGTGTCCAGTGATGAGGATGAGACCCAGGACATCATGGATATACCAGACTGTCCGATGGTATCTGATTGAGTTATAGGGAATATGGACCTCATCACTGTACATGCCGAAACTACAAGCTTCACGTTGACGCCTAATAGAGACGTAGCCGACAACAACGACCGCCTACTGGGAGGAACACCGATTCCTCTAAATAGTACATGGAACGTGTTTATTACTGTCGGCATAGAACCAAATCGGGTATCACGAGTGATTGTGAGGCTTGCAGGTAATGTGATAAGAAAAAACTTATATGGACATTTTAGATTACGTTAAATTAGTAAATTATTTAAAAAGACTTGAATTAAAAGTAAGTATAGTGATGTGGATATGAACAGAATATGCAGCCTCGTTTGGGCAGATTTCAGCGTTTTACCGCGAGAACAAATGGAGTGTAGTTATAAGAATCAATTTATAGTTTTAAATAAGGAGCATGTTAGGAATTTAATTAGGTTAAAGAACGTAATAATAAGCATAATATATAGTTACAATATACGGTAATTCCGGGGGAGACGGCCATACGGTAGAGATGGCCAAGTCCTGTAGTTTTAAGTATTAGCTTCAGATGGCAATGCTGCTTTATTTGGGTGAATCAGTTCCATAAACTACTGCTATTGGAACAGGTGTTGTTGTAATATTCGTCGTAAAAGGTAAGTAAAATGCAATTAAAATATTTCGTATCATGAAAAATTTTATCCACAACTTATTCATTTTATTATCACAGAAGTCGTATAGGCTTTATTAGAATTATTTTTGTTTCTACGTTTCAACAAAGACCCGTGAATGTGTTCTAACCTAAAATTGTAAATTCAAAGCTTTTCTTAAACTAAAATATTGGATGGGCCATCTCTCCCTTAACATAAGGAGAGATGGTCATACCTTGAGTTGCTACTGTTAGAGACGTCAAGAAACCACCTTGACTTGTGCAAAGAACAGGAACAAAAGAAAGAAACAGCTGAAAAGAAGAGATTATTGAAAAAGACAAGTATCAAGTGTAATAAAAGGAAGAAATTAGAATCATCATCTAGTAGTGAAGAAGAGCCCGAGCTAGAAAGTGATGTTTCAGGAGATCTTGAAGTAAATGAATGATTCGCTGCATACGGTGTCAATTCTGGCTTCATGAGGATTGCACCTCATATTCCAATGTTTGTCAAAAATGTGGAAAACTAAATTGGAATGGTAAAGGGTTGAAAAACTATATTTTCTAAGGTGGCCATCTCACCCACTATCATATAGCCATCATTCCCGTGTGTTTTGGGGAAAGATAGCCAATAGCTTATTTTTTTATAGTTTCTCATTACCATCAGAACTAAGTTTTGTTAAGTTTTTTTGGATCTTTAAGTTCCTTTATATGTACGGTTTCATTATAAAAAAAATAAATAATTTTGAGCTGTTAGAATTGTTTTAATAATAAAAAATAAAAATCATGGCCATCTATCCCGGACTTACCCTAAAATATAAACATTTTTGATATGTATATAAAAAAAAATTACAAAACGTAGTTATATTTAGTAGGCTGGATTACTAATGACGAGTTTTTCATATTTATGCAGCATTTTGTCAAGAATGTCAGACCTAATAAAGAAGCACCAGTTCTGTTGGTTTTAGACAACCACTCTTCACACTTATCTGTACCACACTAGACTAGATCTAGCTAAAGAAAATGGCGTGGTGATGCTTTCTTTTCCACCACACTGCTCCCATAAACTACAACCACTTGACGTGGCGGTATACGGACCTTTCAAAAGATATCTTTCTTAAGCTCAAGATGCATGGATGCGGAATAATCCTGGAGAGACAATGACAATATATGACATTCCTAGCATTGTTCGTACTGCTTTACCTTTGACTTTGACACCAAGTAACAAAATGAGTGAATTTGAAAAACCTGGCATATTTCCCTTCAACCAAAATAAATTTAACGACGTCGATTTTGCAGCAAGTTATGTTACGGATCGTCCCATGGAAAATGAAAATAATGAGCCACAGCCATCGACATCGTCAGCCTCTTTTCCACCACTGTTGTCCACCAATGAAAATAATGAGCCACAGCCTTCGACGTCATCAGCTTCTTTTCCACCACTGTTGTCCACCAATGAAAATAATGAGCCACAGCCTTCGACGTCATCAGCTCCTTTTCCACCACTGTTGTCCACCAATGAAAATAATGAGCCACAGCCTTCGACGTCATCAGATCCTCAGGGAGAATTTTTGCCCGAAGCCGTACGACCGCTACCGAAAGCTGGCCCACGTAAGTTAACCATCAACAGAAAACGCCGCAAAACTGCCATTCTAAAGGATACTCCTGAAAAAGAAAACCTTTGAAAAAAAAACAAGAAATTGCGAATAAGAAAAAGTTCAAAGCTGTACAGAAGAAAACGGAAGTAAATAAAGAAGTAGAGAAAGTGAAAAGAACAATTTTACAAGAGGTTAATAATGACTCCAGCTCTGATGATGAATACTTCTGCTTAATTTGCTGCGAGAACTACAGTGACAGCGTTCCAGGCGAAGGTTGGATACAATTCAATATTTGCAAAAACTGGGCCCATGAAAAATGTATTCTAACAAGGGTTGTACATACTTTGTTTGTAATAATTGTGATTCAGGAAACGATGAGTCTGATTAATATATAATAGAAACACTTACCAAAGCAATATTTCTTGCAGTGAGAGAAGAATAATTTTATTTTTACTTTATGTTTAAGTTATGTTTAGAAAGACATTTAGTTTTGTTTTTTGCTTTGTTAATTTGTGTTATTCGAGTTATGAGAGTTAGAAACACTTACCAAAGCAATATTTCTTATAGTAAGAGTTGAAGAACAATTTTATTCTTATTTTATGTTTATGTTATGTTTAGAAAGAAATATTTAGTTTTTTTACTACATTAAAGACAGTTTTCAATTCTCAGAATTTATTCAAAATTTTCAATTACTAGACAATTTTGTTATTATTAGTTTGGATGTCATTAGCCTCTTCACTAACATCCCCATAGACTTAGCAGTCAAAGTTATTGAGGAAAAATGGGAGTTGATAAATGAACATACGAATATACCTAAAAACGTGTTCATTGATATTATTAATTTTATCTTTAACAAAACTTTTTTCATTTACGATGGACAACATAACCATCAAAAATTTGGTTGCCCAATGGGTAGTATAATCAGCCCTGTGATTAGTAGATATGTAATGGACTGGATTTTGGATCAATGCATTCCCCAACTATCTTTCCAATTTCCTTTCATTTACAAATATGTAGACGACATAATATGTGTTGTGCCTAGCGATCAAATAGATTCTACGCTACAAACATTCAATAGCATAAATGAACATATCTAATTCACCGTCGAAACTGAATCACAAAATAGTATACCGTTCCTGGACACTAAAGTGATCAGACAGGAAAACCAAACCATCATATTGGATTAGTATCAAAAACCAACTTCGTCAGATAAATACCTTAACTACAACTCGAACCACACACACATAATTAAAATAAATCTGGTACTAGGTTTAAAAAATAGAATAAATAAAATCCTTACAAAAACCAGCTCTACAACGTTTGGAGAATGTATTGATCGAGAATTCCTACCCTAAATCATTACTTAAACGACTACTTTACAATACTAATTCACACACTAATACTCAAATTGACAATAACAATGAACACAAACAATATATTTCTCTTCCAAATATTCCTTTTTTAACTAATGAACTAATAGGTCTATTTAAAAATGATAAACATTTAATTTTTGCTATAAAAAATTTGAAAACCGTGAACAAACTTTACACAAAAATCAAAGATAACACAGAAAAAATTAATCAATCAAATATAATTTATAAAATCCCTTGCGGCGGTTGTGGTAGGACTTATATTGGTCAAATATCGCAAAAACTTTGTACTAGATTATCACAGCACAAACAAGGAGAAAAGAGAATTAATTCAAAAAACATATGTGCTCTTGCTGCTCGCGCACAAGAATCTAAACATTTTGTACATTACGACGAAGCTTCCATTCTAGAATTTGAAAATAACTACAAAAAAGGATATTTTTAGAAATGTGTTACATCACAACTAATAACACTATAAACTACAAAACAGATACACAACATCTAAGTACTATTTATTCTTATCTATTAAAAACTTTTTAAATAATTTTCAAAATTACCGCGCTTTCAGAACATACTATATTAACTCTTCTCTTCTTCTTTGTGTCGTGATACTACGCATAACCTGTTACATCTCAAAGCAAGTTCGAATCAGTCTTTCGGCCATGTGGTTTCCACTTTTATAAAATTTCTACATATTTCAAGAAAGTGTAAATCCGAAAATATAAACAATGTAATATTTTGTAATAAAAATTTTTAAAATTTCTGACTAATGCTATGCTTCTAAAAAGATTTTGTCAATTTAAACTTAAAGTTAAAACTTATTGTAAGTATTACAACACACAACATTAACCTTTGCTTGTAATCACATTAGAAATGTACATTTCAGTTTTCCCTGATGAAGTTACAAAATTAGTAACGAAATATTGGACTTTAGTAAAAATTAACTACAAAAAAAATTTACGAATGAATTATTAATATAATTCCTGCCTAATATCCGCCGAGAAATCTGTGAATAAAAAAATTTTATATTTAGTTTTGTTTTTGCTTTGCTAGTTTGTGCAATTGTGTTATTCGAATTTTGAGAGTCACATATTATTGACAAAAACTTTTAATTTCTTTAAGACTGATTAAATACCTATGACAGATCCTAAACTATGAGAAATAGTTCCTTTTTTAATAATTATAAGAGTATTTTTGACTTTTTGTTTTTTTAGAATAATATACTGTAACGGATGTGAGTTCAATTAGCAAAAATTGTTAGCGTAGGTGGTTGATTGAACTCGCTATCCGCTGCAGAGTGCTGGCACGTGGCTGGGTGGCTTCCGCCGTTCGATGACATTCGATAAGTTGGCAAAAACGGTGGAATACTCCCAAGCGATATGTCAGCAGTTTGATTCGACTTGGTGGAAGACCAAAAATTTGCGAGGATTCTCACATCGGGTGTCGCAAATCACGGTCGTGGTTAGGATAATTAATAGTAATTTAATTTCAGTAGATTTGTTCATTTAGTTTACTTTAAAATTTATTGTTAGTATTTAAGTTATTGCAAATCGGACTTTATAATTTTTAATAAAAATTATTAAACGTCGAAGCTTAAAGAGTAGTGTCTTTTGAAGTGCCCATTTTCACCTTCCACCCGCACCTACCCAGAGTACAGCATCAACGAAGGACAGCAGTGAACAGGTAAGTATAAACTTACATTCTTTGAACCGTCCTGCATAATTCAGTACGTCAACGAGGGCTTGTACTTCACTGCACAACCCCTCTGTTACAATACGTTTGATTTGCATTGGATCATATGTAGTTATTATTTTATAAAACCCTTTAAATCAAAAAAATATATATTGGACTTTTTTGCCTCTTTACTCTCCTTTTTTACCCCTACCATGGGGCAAAAAAAACCAGACGACGAAGTCTAGAAAAACAGTAAAAAAACAATGATTAAATAACTGAGAATTCAGCCAATCATGCTTTGATAACTATTCGATACGTGTTTTTTGTTTTGATGTAGTGGCTTTGGTTTTCACAATTCACAGTCGAGATGACCAGTGTAACTGTGCCTTCTGGTACAGGAAAATTGAAAGGACATGGCTTAATGTATTCGGAATTTTGTCGACGGAAACATGGTATATTGGAAATAGAAAATACAGATAATTTCTGTTTACCTCGTGCACTTGTAGTTGCAGAATCTTTCGTGAAAAATGATCCATGTTTTAAATATGTTGTTAAAAATACACATGGAATACAAAAAACAAGAACACATGAAATTTGAAGAAATGCAGGAGTTACTATAGGTACTATTGGCGCAGGTATACCAGAATTAACTGAATTCCTACGTTATTATTCTAATTATTATATATGTGTAAATTATATTATTCAACTTTTAAAAATTGTTTTTAAAAAGTTTTTATTTCTGAGATACAACTATCTAGCTTGATTACAATATGAAAACTAGCCTGTCTACAAGGGTTACATTACATTTAATACTCATCTTGTGGAAAGTTTATAACTTAACTCTAAGTCAGCATTCTTATAGTAGTTACGTTTTATAATTCCTCCCCAGCAAGTTTAAACTTTACACAAGATTTACAAATATTCTGTTATTCTTTCTAAATCACTTAATTCTATATTATTCCTTAATTGTTTAGTTTTATAATTCTTATAATATTTAATTACAAATTTTATTATTAATACAAATATTATTACAATAAGTATGATATAAATTACATAATAATGATGCGTGTGATTTTCGTAGTTATTTATATCTTTTATTTTCTGAAGTTGAGGGAATAAAATATTTAATCCTTGTAATGGTTTCAGATTGACTTTATCTATTTTTGTATCAAATTTTTGAAGTTGGACATTGCTTAATACTAATTCTTTATAATCTTTTGATATTCTATTGAATGTCCATTGGTTTATTTTACAATTTCCGTCATTAACAAGTCTGAAGATTCTTTGAAAATTTTTCTTTATATTTTTATGTTTGCAATTTATTACTAATTCTTGGTTAATTGGGGAAATAATTATAATATTATTGGTATTTGGAATTTGTATGACATTATTTTTATTATATTTCTCCTTTATGTCACAGTCATCATTATTCTCGTGTTTTACTATATTATTAATACAATTATTTACTTCTATGCCTTTCGTTTGACAATAATTTATGTTATTAGATTGTCTACTGAATCTTTCTATTAATATGTTTTTATTATTTTTATAAATGTAATGAGTAGGTGGTTCTGTCAATCCGTATAATTTTTTGTTGTGGATAAAGGGAATTGGGTACAATTGATATAAAGGGTAGAGATTCTGAGAAAGTTCTGGTTCTATTAGTAATATCTGGATTTCTTCGTCTTCAAATCTACAATATGTAACGATTTCATTTACTTGTGACCAAATGTCTTTTTTGCCTGTAATTTGGATTAAGTCATCGTGGAATATAATAGTGGTGTCTAATTTATTTAAGGAACAAATTACTAACATTAGTTCTATATGTTTACAAAAGTCTATTAAATTTTGAATAATAATTAATAATTCATTGATTTTTACTTCCGTGTCGATTAGACTTTTCCAATTTTGTTCTTTGTTTAGTGTGAATACTATGGTGTTAAGCTTTTCTGATATTTTATTTTCGTTCACCCGTATTTGTTCTAATTTTGAATTAAATTTATTTATTTTTTTAATATTTGATCATTTTGATTTTGAAGAATCTTTTGATTATTTTTTAATTGCTCTATCAGAGTGTCATATTTTTCTGCATCACTTTGATCTAGGTTACCTGTAATTGACTTGATGATATTCCCTAACCCATTTATTAAACCTCATTTATTTCTTTTATTAAACAGTTTTTGAATTTGTTGTGTTAGATCATTAAGAAAGTAAGATAAAGCTTTACTTTGTTCTTCTAGCTGATGTTTGTTTTCTATTTGTTTTATAACATTTATTGTGATATTATTTAATTTTGAATATTCTTTATATAACAGAGTGATATTATAATTAAAATAGTGTATGATTTCTCCTTCTTTTATTTTACAGTTACCGATTCCAAATAAAAGGAATCCATTGTTGTTAGAGATGTTTATTAGTTGACCGGTGGTAAAAGCCCTGGAATCAGAATTTTATTTTATCTAACTTGAATTTCCAAATATGCCTTTTATTTTTTATTTCTACTGTTCCTAATATTGGGTTATAATTTTCTACAGTAACTCTTTTTAATATGGGTTTTTTATATTTGTGCATTAATCTATTATTTTGTTTAACATAGACTTTCTGCGGAATTTTTAATGGTAGTTCGTTTTCTTTTGTTCTTTTTGCTTTATCTTTATTAATTTATTTATTTATTATTTTATTTGTTTCTGATTTATTAATAAAATAATAAAATAATTGTTTATTAATTCTTCTTCGGAGTTTTGTTTTTGAAAATATTTATTTTGTTCATCCTGTCCGAAAATTATTTCACAAGGGGTCATTTTTGTTATTGAGTGTTTGGTGTTATTGTATGCTATTATTGCTTTATTTATGTTTGTTTGTAAATCTTTATTTTTGTTTGTTGAGTTTAATATCCGAAGATGTTCTATTAATACGGAGTGAAACCGTTCTACGGCATTTGACTTTGGGTTTGATATACTGATTAAGTGTAATTTTATATCGTGATTATTACAATAATTTTTTACTAAAGCATTGTTAAATTCTAGTCCATGATCTGCGATGACTATATTTGGTTTTTTGTAAGTTTTTATAAATTCTTCGATTATAAACATTGTTTCTTTTCCAGTTTTATTGAAGGTAGGATGGATGAATCCAAATTTTGAAAACTGGTCAAATATAGTGATGAAATATTCTTTATTTAATGTGAGAAGGTCTATATTTATAATTTCAAAAGGAGTTTTTGATGTAGGGGTTAGATTGTAGTTGTATAGGGTGTCGATCATATTTGTTTTCTTTACATATTCTGCATTGATTAATAATATCTGTAATGTCTTTAAGCATGTTGGGTCAGAAAAATTTTTCTTTGAGTTCATTATAAGTTGCCATTATTCCTCGATGATTTAAATATCCGTTATGATTGTCAAAAATTATTTGAGTTTGTCTTTCCTCGTTCTCAACGTCTTCCACAAATTTATTGCATTTTATTAAATTTATCGTATTTGATTCGAATTTGTTTTGAATTATTTCATTTAGGGTTTGTTCGTATTGTTTGGGAATTAATATCAAGTATTTGATTTTTGGCACTATATAATTTTTTAATGTTTCTAATAATTGTTCTTCCATTTTATCTATGTTAATATTTATTATAAATCTTTGTTTTTGATGGTTAAATATTTTTTTTATTTCTATTTCAAATGGTTTATTAGAAAAGTGAAACATAATTTGGTTTTTTGCTATATTTATTCTATTGTCTACAATTTTTTTTCCGTTAACTGGGTTCTCATTCGAACTATGAATTGTGTTTCCGGATTCTGATTGATTCACGTCTATGCTTTGTTTTTCATCTCTGTTATTACCATAAATTGAGGCTACTGATTCATTTATTATTTGATCTAATTCGTCTGTTTCCAAACTATAATTTTGTAATTGTTCGTACAGATTTATTTGTATTTGAGAGTTATTAAATTTTTGTTCTAAGATTTTTATTAATTCTGTTTTTTCCAATCTGTCATATCCACATGATAAATATGGAATATTAATTTCATATATATCGTTTTTTATGAAATAGTCTCGTAATTCAGTTAGTGTTTTCTTAAAGTATTTTCGGTTTACGTTTTCTAAATAAATATCTTTTGTAATTAGATGGAAAATTATTTTATTTTCTATATTTTGAATTATAATATTTTTATTGTTGTTATTTCTTTCACAATAATTTTTACTGTCATATTTTAAATCTATTTGTCTGGCAAGACCTTTAGAAAATTTGAAGTCTTTTGATATGCAGTGTGCGAATATGTCAGAGTTAGTTACGTCTCCATATTTTTTTATGATTTTAAATGGTTCTCTTTGTCTTGATAAGAAATCTGCAAATTTGTTTGTTTTTCCTGGTAAATACTCGATGTCAAAATTTTATTCACCTAATTCTACTTTCCATCGCATAAGTTTTTGATTTGTGTTTTTCATTGAGAACAACCAAGTAAGGGGTTTGTGATCCGTGCGAATAGTGAATTTTCTACCAAATAGATAATACATATTAAAAGAGTTCAAAATTAACCCCGGAGACAAACTTATATCTTTTGATGTTACCGCCCTATTTCCAAACGTTCCCATTCCAGAAACGATAGACATACTCAAAGAAAAACTATTACAATGCAATTTAGAAGAAAACATCGTTGAAGAATACATTTTATTAACAAAAACTTGTATGGACCTAAATGCTTTCAGCTGTAACAACAATTATTACAAACAAACGTTTGGTACCGCTATGGGAAACCCCCTATCTCCTTTTTTAGCAAATTTATTCCTCAACAACTTAGAAGAAAAATTAGAATCACAATCTGAACGATTTCCCCGCATTTGGCTTAGGTACGTCGACGATGTCTTTGCCGTAATAGATTCATACTTCGATTTAGAATGTTTTTTAAATATTATTAATTCGCAATACCCCACAATTAAATTCACCCATGAGATAGAAGTCGATAACGTCTTAGCATTTTTAGATTTGAAATTAATAAAAACCCAAGAATCAATAGAATTCGACATTTACAGAAAACCCACTAATACCGAAAATTACATACATGCTTCATCGCATACACCTTTCAAATAGAAAATCGCAGCAAATCAGAGTCTAATCCATAGATTATTGAACGTGCCACTCAACAAAGATAGATTCCAAAAAAAATTAAATTACATAATACATTTAGCAGAAATAAATGGCTACAAAGAAAAAACAATTAAAAAGTTGCTCAAAAAACAAAAACACAAAAATTTGATCATGGATAACACTACATTAAAAATAGACCAGAAGACTAAAAAATACCGAAAATTTACATTCAACAACATGCACAATAAATTCTCCAACATTTTCAACAAAATAGACATTGATCTAGCATTCTGCAACAACTTTACCACAAAAAACCTATTGAATTCAAAATTAGAAACAGAAAATAAATTAGAGCTATCAGGTATATACTCAATAGAGTGCCGAATTTGTAAATCAAAATATATTGGGCAAACCAAACGCAAAATCTTAACACGCTTCAAAGAACACATGTACCATCTAAATAACAAGAACATATTTAATTCAGCAATAGCATTACATCATCATAACACAGGCCATAATTTCAGTTTAGATGATGTAAAATGTGAAAAATCATGTAATAATTATAAACTAAACATGTTAGAAGCCATAGTCATGAAGAAAAACTGTAACCAACTGTTAAACACCGACCTTTCTCCGTTAGATAATCCCTTACTTAAATTTGTAAAACCCATTGGTTAATGTATCTCCCAATCATGTACCGCTATAATCTTAGGAATACCGTTTATCTTGTATAAATACTTGTTGTTTTTAATTTTAAGTTTATTGTACAACTGATGATGGCTACAGAATAGCCGAAATGTACATTTTGTGATTTGTGATTTTATAAATAAACACTTTGTGAAGAATAGGACAAGTTACATTTCTTATCAAATAGATATGGTTTAAAATTATTTCCAGACCAGATAATTGATTTTAATTCTTTTTCGACAGTGCTATAATTTTGTTCTGCTGAATTGAATGTTTTTGATGCGTAGGCGATAGGTTTCTCTTGTCCGTTTATAACTTGTAAAATTACAGATCGCATTGCGTAATCAGAAGCGTCCGTGGTGAGAATATTTTTTTTTGAAAATCCAGGAATTCTAATATTGGGGGGTTACTTATCAATTGTTTGGCAGTTGTAAATGAATTTTGATACTCTTTATTTGTAATATCTATTTGTTTATTCTTTTTTAGGCATTCTGTAAACGGTTTAGTGAGTTTTGCAAAATTTGGAATGAAGCGTCTATACCAAGAAAGTTTTCCGAGGAAAGATTTGATTTTTTTAACTGTTTTAGGGATCATTATTTTTTCAATTGCGTCAATTTTCTTTTTATTTGGTTTAAGTCCTTCGTGAGCTATTATAAATCCTAAATATTCGGTTTCGGTCTTCAAAAATTCGGATTTATCGATCTGTATTTTTAGATTTGCATCTTGTAACTTTTTAAATATTTTTTCAATGTTTTCTAAGTGTTCTTGTAATGTATTTCCAAATATGATTATGTCGTCCATGTGGACTAAGCAAATTTTTTTAATATATTCTGCGACTATTTCGTTCATCATCCTCTGAAATGTTGCCGGTGCGTTGATTAACCCGAAAGGCATACGGACAAATTCGTAATGGCCTGAGGATGTCGAGAAAGCTGTTTTTTCCCTATCATTTTCATCTATTGGTATTTGGTGAAAACCCGAGTGCAAATCTAACGTGGTAAAAAATTTTGGTTTGCCAATGTGATCTAATAATGAGTCGATATTGGGTAAAGGACATTTATCTTCAATTATTTTTTGGTTTAGTTTGCGAAAGTCTATTACTAATCTTCTTTTGCGTTTGCCTGACGCATCACTCTTTTTTGGCACTATCCATATCGGTGAATTATATGGACTTTTTGATTTTTGAATTACTTTAGTTTTTAATAAATTTTGAATATGTTCCTCAATATCTTTTTCGTATATTTGTGGGAGTCTATAATTTTTTTGAAAAACCGGTGAGTCGTCTGTTGTTCTGATTTTATGTGTAGTAGTGTTTGTGATGGGTAGTTCTTCGTCGGGGTTTGGAAATAAATCTGAATATTTTTCTAATAAAGTTTTAATTTTTTCTTTTTGTTCGTAAGTGAGATGCTCGAGTCTGAATTGTATAAAAGAGTTATTTAATGTTTGTGAAGATAATAATTTAAATTTCTTATTTCCGAGTGTTATAATTTTATTTTTAAAGTCCATTAAAGCCTTACAATGTTCTAATATTTTTACGCCAAATAACATATTACTTTCTTTATGAAATTCATGTATAAAGAATTCAAACATTTTGCCTTGAATTTTTATTTCGACACAATTTTTACATTTTACTTTTCCTTGGGCTGTTTTGAAAGTAATTTGTTTCTGAATAATTTTTAAATTTCTTTGTTTAACAATGGCTGGAGAAATTAAACTTATATCGGAACCAGAATCAATTAATATAAGGTAATCGTTAAATCTTATTAAAGGAATAGATTTTAATTTGGATGTCATTACGTATTTTGTTCTAGTGTTTCTGGGCTTTCCTCTAAAAAAGAGTCTTCATCGATAATTTCTTCTTCGTATTCTTCAAGATTTTGTTATTCAGGGTTGACATTTTCATTTTCGATTTCAGTATTCAAATTTTGTTTAATTGTTGAAGTTGTCATAGGTTGCGTATTCCGTGTTTGTAACGACATTGGTTGAGGTTGGAATTTGCGTGTTTCGTTACTATTTACTAAATTTTGTCTTGAGAACCGATTAGGAGCTGGGGTTGGTTGTTTGTAGACATTGACTGGTTTTGAAGGGAAATATTGACCAGGAAATTGTCCGGGTCGAGGATTAAAGGTGAAATTTAAATTTTTTGAAGTGTTTGTATTTGGTTTGTTGTCGTTTCTTGTCATTGGGCTATTATGAAAAGAACTTGCGTAGCTAAATTCATTTTTTAATAATAAATCGCATTGCTCTAAGGTTGAAGGTTGTTTCACCATAAAAGATCCTTTTATAATAGGCGGTAATAATGATATGAATTTGTTTACGATCGCTTTTTGGTTTTCTTGAACAATCGCGTTCTTTTGTTCTAAACTATAATCTTTTTCAAGTATTTTTGATTTATATGTTTCAAATTTGTCTAACATTACTTTCAGTGTGGCTTCTGTACTTTGCTTGTATTTAGTTTCAAATAATTCTTCTAATAATGTCTCGGCAGTTGTTCTGTCTGAGAAGTTAGTAGTCAAATAAATTTTTAATTCTTCCCAATTTGTGAATTTATTTTGTGAAACAATCTTTTTCGCATTGTTTATTAATCTATTTTTTATTAAATTAAAAGCGAACACTTTTTATGCTGCTGTTATTGATAACGTATTTAGGATGATATATGTTTCATCCACGGTTTGAATAAAATTATTAAGGGTTGTTATGTCCCCTTCATATGTTGGGATCATTTCGACAAAACATTTAATGTCTTGTAAAGAAGTCATTTTGGTTTCGATAAGATTAAGTCTTACTGGATTTCGTATAATTCTATTAATACTATTTTGAATAGTATTTACAAATTCGTCGTTATCGGAATCTGACATGAATTATGGTCTCGTGTTGGGACTTATATTCTTTATTACTAATAATTGTTAAAAGAGTGCCCTGTGAGTTATATAAGAATTTTTTTTACTTACAATAGTAAACTTATGACTATCGTTTTCATTGCAAGGAGTTCTCTGATGGGATACTCGAACTTCTTCTCGTAGACTCAGGGGTAGAGGAGATGTGAAGTTCTTGAAGCTTGTAGTTTGGAGTCTCGTGGTCGATCGTCGATCGGACAGCAAAGAAGGTCTCCGATGGGACGTATGAATAGTCCTCTGATGGGACGTATGAATAGTCCTCTGATGGGCACTGTTTAGCCGTGAGATAAAGTAATCTTTTCTCAGATGTGGAGTTGTTGATTAGCCAATTTGCGTATAGAAATACGCCAATTAGATGAGTAACTTTGATTTTTTTATCTGTTACAAACTGATTGTTGGCTAATCCTACCGACTGCGCCAATTATATTATTCAACTTTTAAAAATTGTTTTTAAAAAATTTTTATTTCTGAGATACAACTATCTAGCTTGATTACAATATGAGAACTAGCCTGTCTACAAGGGTTACATTACATTTTATACTCATCTTGTGGACAGTTTATAACTTAACTCTAAGTCAGCATTCTTATAGTAGTTACGTTTTATAATTTGTATATGAGTATAATAGCTGTGGAAAAGTAATATTCGAAGGTGCAAAGGGGAAAACTCTTAAGAGACAATCTTTTGTACTATCGAAACCATTACAATGTTATAAAAAGTTTACCTGCAGCATTTTCGTGCAAATATTTTTGCGAACAATGTCACGTTGGTTAAAATGTAAGAGGTGGTTAAAAATATTTGTTCTTATTGCAAATATTATCCTGCATATAGTAAAACTAATCAATTAATTACTTGTGAACATTGCCAAAGAGAATTCCGTGGACAGCATTGTTTGGACAATCATTTAAATTTTGAGTGTAAAAGAGTTAAAAAATGTAAACAGTGTTTAAAAATACATAAGTGTAAAAAAGTTAGAGTACTTGTGTGTAACGAAGTTTACTGTAAATTTTGTGAATCTTATAAAAATCCGGGACATATGTGCTATATTATTAAGGACAAAACCGTATTAAAAGATAATACATTTATCCCTAATTTATTTATTATGATTTCGAGACACACCAAGAAAAAGTGCTCGGCAATGATAAAGAGCACGAAATAAATCTATGTGTTATACAGCAGTCGTGCTCTACTTATTCAAACATAGATGACATGAAACAAATATGTAACTCCTGTGAGAAGATATAGGGATAAAAGTTGGAACTGTCTATAATTTATTCAAATCAGTTACTTTGGGGTGAGCTTTGAAAACCAGTCGAGAATTAGGTCAAAGTGATAAATTTGAATCGCCGAAACACATTTATTTTAACATTTGACCTTCTGCAGGGTAATTTATGGCCGGAAATGCTTCATAAGAACTCTTTGATTTGGACCATTAACGTCTCGTAAATTGGCTTTTTTTTTAGCAGCTATCACTGTATGTATTTAGCTTCGGCCACTACCTGCCAGGAATAAATTATGCAGTAGTATGCATCATTGTTTGAAAAGTTATATCTACGTAATAATCTATTTGTACAATTTGTTCAATTGTAATGAAAACTTTTCTATTGTTGTTATTATTTGTTTGAATTTACTGTATAAAAATCGTTTCGGTATATGGAGACCTGAACATTGAACCAGTAGACCTTCGCTTACAAACATCGCGCTAAGTAAGTATATCTGTGAATTATTTTATATGTATGTAATTAAGTATTATGTTATTTTATAGAAATGGATTTCTTCTTATTAAATGAAAGAGCGATGTTGAAAAATGGTAAAACAGTCAGGAGAATATCTGAATTAGAAATAAACAAACCGTATAAACTAAATGATTTACGGAGTGTAAATACTAGCTTCGGAAAAAAAATCCTCGCCGTATGTGACAGTTTTGTAATGTATTTACCATCTCGCTTTGACGATCTTTCGGACGAGGAGATTTCGAATTTAGGAAAATTGATTACCAATATGAGTTTAAAATATACAAATGTTAAAGAGTGTGACGGCTAGATTTCATCTTTCATTTTTCTCATTTTCACTCGTATTTTCATAATTCATTCCTTGAATCTAGATCCCGTCAATCCTAATAATTTCGTTTGCATTAGTTGTCAGTTTGACCGTGTCGCAGTAACATACCTGTTTAGTAGTTTTAAAGAATCCAGTTGTTATTTTAGTGTCATGTATTTGTTAATTTCAGAATTCCAGTTCTTTGTTTTGTGTCACCTAACCTCAAATTGTGATCATCGTTGTTAATTCCTTTTAATTCGCTTCCGTATCCCTATAGAGTAAAAATAAATAATTAGTGTTGTAGAATCATCCTTATTTCGCCCCTTACCTTATCGAGATTCCTGACCGCCATGTCCGCCTGCTTTGAATAAATATACACATATATTTATTCAAAGTCCGTCTGTTATCCAATTATCAATCATCACATTCTTTCACACTTCACCAAGTCATAGACACATGTGGTTCATTGTATCAAGTTAGGCCACCAGTCTTGCCCTCTCGTATTGAAATGTGCATAGGCGTGAGAACTAAGGAAACTGAGCTGAACTACTATTTTAAAGTTAATGCAATTGGATGCGTGCAATTACCTGATCCCTTTTTCTTACGTATCCTAAGTAACTTTTGGCAACGAGCATGACTTGCAATTTTGATCTCACTAGAAAAAGTTGTGTGCTGCAGTTGTTAGTTTTTTCTTGGTAGTTTGGCTACCCGAAACTAAACCACTTTTGTGGGATTTTGTGCTTCACACAGTGAAGAATATTGTGTTAATTCTACGGGCCTGCCCGGATTTATACTTTTTCGACGTGTTCAAAATTAAATCACATTTAAGCCGCATTCCAACTTAGGTAAGATTCATTCAGTTCAAAGTAATGTTGTATATTTAAAGCTTTATTCCATATTTAACTTTTTCTTTTAATATTATGCACGTATTAATAAATTTTCGTTTTGCTGAAGTAATAAATATTGTCCGTAATTATGCATCATGGTTCAGTGTTCACAATCCTAACGCTCAGTTTCTCTTTGAGGCTTCCTCCGTTGTTGTGTTTTTCTATTTGTTGGTTTCTCGTATATTATCTTCGTTTATTCGACGTACAATCATTTTATTGGCGTTGAGTATACTTCGAGTTTCGATTGTACAACCTCCTGTCCATGTGGTTGTTTTATGCACGCTTACTTGCTGGTAACATGGAGCAATTTTGGAGCTGTGTTGGCCAAGCAGAGTTGGAAAGAATTGTTGGAACGTGATCGGACAAGTAAGCGACGTCCAGGCCTGTGCCTTGCAATTGCCGCCATTAGGATACCCGCCATCTCGGAAGTTCAGGACAGCAACGACATTCGTGACGCCAGGCTGACTCTCCAACAACACCTAAGACTTTTTACTATTTTTATTGTTGTTTATTACTCTTATTGTTTTATTGTTGTTTATTCAATCGATGCTTTTATTCGAGTCATTGTTTATTGCATTTATTTATTTGTTGTATTTATTTATACATTTATATTCTGGTTGTTATTCGGGATAATTCGAGTGTTTTTACGCATACCGAACATCCAGACAAGCCGTTGTCGAGCTTATTTCATTGTAGGTTATCGCTGCGCGCGTGTAGCACGGTGAACATAGTTTGTAGAACCTGCATATATTAAGTCAGTTTGGGCCAAGTATATGTACTTAAATTTTATTTATTGTATATTATTTCATTAATGTATTTTATGTATTTGATAAATCCCGAAGTACCTCAGTGTGAAGTTATTATTATGTTCTTTAGGTAAATAAACACACAAAGAACATTTTTATCGTGTAGGGTTCTATTGGTTTTCGAAGAACTATCCCCTCCACATGCAAACGAATATGGCATTATTGTCTTACTATAAGAAGTCAGAAATATTTTTATTCAGCCTGTCTCTAGTTTCTAACTGAGCATTTCATTTTTAAAAATGTTTTCTAAAAATTGCGATAATAAGAAAACCATACGCTACAACTTCTACGGCGTACTACAATGAGTCGATAAACGGCTTTGACACATTGAACACTAAAATAGTGCATCGCGAGTCAAGTCAAATTCATTCATCACCAATAACTGAAGCTGACTTCGAGAAAATGCTTCAGGAAATGTGTGATGATGAGGATGTTGTTTCAAATAAGAAGAAGTGTGTGGAACAAATTTCGGAACCGATATTAAATTCGTCGTCGGAATCGGAGTCGGAGTACGCCCAACAGTTTGTGTACAGCGACGATGGCGATAACACCCCGGACATCATTGATATTCCAGATTGTCCGATGATGTCCGACTGGGTGAAAAATGAAATGGACCTCATCACCGGAGATGTACAAACCACAAGCTTCACGCTGCCCTGGCATCAAAATCCATCCGACAATAATGACCGGCTATTGGGTGAAATCTCGATCTCTCTTGATAGCAATCGACGGATTTTCATTGCAGTAGGTTTAGAACCTAACCCTGTACCGCGAGTGGTTGTGCAACTTGTGAGTGATAGAATTAAAAAAAACTTTTATAGACATTTTAGATTATAGTAGGTTAGTTTGTTATTTAAAAAGAGTTCAATTAGAAATTAAGTGCAGTGATGAGGATATGAAAAAAATATATAGTTTAGTTTGGGTTGATTTTAGCATTTTTCCGCGGGAACAATTAAAGTGCAGGTTTAAGAATAAGTTTATAGTTTTGAATAAGGACCATATTAAAAATTTAATTAGGTTAGAATACGAAGTACGCAATATAATTAATAGCAATAATTTAAAATATAATAATTTTAGTAATATATATAAAAAAAATTACAGAATGTAGTTTTATTTAGTATAAGTAACCAGTTAGATATAAAGAGTAGTTTATATGAATATTTTTTAAGAATTTAGATTTCAAAGTCATATTTATAGAATATTATACATATTATTATAATAAGTTAAATAAAGATGTACAATGTGTAAAAACATTTTAAGAGAAAAAAAAATATATTATATAAAGTGACAATAATTTTTATTTATACTTGTCCTGCTGTGAAAGACCGGTAAAATATATTTATAGGTCCCGCAATTATTGAAAAAGGTAAGATATGAAATTAAATACTTAGTAATGGGTCGGTGTCTATGTTTATAAAATTATTAAGAGGGGGAAGCACGCCTAGCTCTTTATAAGGCAGATACACACGCTCGTTTTTAGTACATTTGTTTATTTGTATACTGTAAGATAAGATTTGTGTGATATTAAACAGTGTAAAATAAAAAATGTTTAATAATAGCACTAGTGAAATTAATAATCTAATATCTATACAGAATATCTGTGATGAAATTATTCAAAGAGAAGAAGAAGAAGAAGCTGATGAAAGAAATAAACAAATAACTGATGAAGAAGAGAATTTAAAACATGTTTCGTGCAATCATCGATTAAACCACAACAGACGGCGTCTTTACAAAGCGGAAGCTTGTGCGTCACCCCTCAAACATAACACCAGTGAAGATGATTATGAAAAATATTTTACCGTAATTTCAAATACAGAAAGCCATGTACGAAGGTTTAATCTAATAGGCAAACGAACAATGTTTCGTTTTATTGATCCTCCGGTAGATACTAATCCTGTACAATGGTTTAAAAATTATTTGAAAAATCTAGTGAAACATATTACCCCAGCAATCCCCGGTACTGATTATGTCGGTTTGATTTTACACACACGTGCTCTTGAGAACGGTCCGATATGGGTAAGCTTTAGGCTGGCGAGTCAATTACATATCGATATAATCTGGAGTGCAGTGAGTAAAATTATGCAGAGCAATGCAAATATATTTGTTAATGGAGAATTCGAAGTAGAAATGACAAAAGTATCTGTACAAGTTAGAAGAGGTAGAAGTCTCAATGGTCGAGGATTAAGCTTTGCTGAGTTATCAAAACGTAAACTGGGTATAATTGAAATAACGAACTATGATAATTTATGCTTACCGTGGGCGTTAGTAGTTGCCGAATCATGGGCGAAAAAGGAAGCAGATTTTAAAAGCGTATCAAAAAATAAATCAAAGATACAGACAGCACGTGCCCATGCACTTATTTTAAAGGCGAGTGTAAAATACCTGCCGAAGGGTCCGGGTTACTTGAGTTAAAGGAATTTTAAAGATGTTTATCTGGTTATAATATCATTGTGTACGAGTACGGTTCAGAGGGCAACGTCCTTTATGAAGGAATGAATAACACAAGCCTATCGCGACTTAATCTGTTATATCATAATAATCACTATAATGTGATTAAAAATTTAACTGCTGCTTCTTCCATCGTATACTTTTGTGAACCATGTCATAAACCGTATAGGTGAAAAAAATCAAAGTAGCTGACATCTGGAGGACAAAAATAAACCAATGAGTCTGGGATACATCGTATGAAAATACCATTGTGTTATATGGCGTTCGAAGAGACAGTTGATGTAAAATATTATTTTCTAAGGTATTTCTTTAGTAATTAGTTAGATTAGTATAGTTATAGGAAGCAGAAGTTTTGTGGACTATTAAAACATTTTATTTAGATAAAGACTTAGTGTATAATTTAAAAATTTTTAAGTTTAGTGCAGTGCTTCGAAATGGCCAGCAAGTCGAGACAATATTGTGCCACAATGTAGTAACTTTAGAAGTGATATTATGACAATGCATATGTTTCCTTCGACTAATATTATAAAAGAGAAGTGGCGTGTAGCCCATAGAATAGGAAAAAAGATTTCCAAAGGGATGATGGTTTGTTCTGAACATTTTCTTGCGACAGACTTTTTCCCAGGTTAATTTAAGAATAAATTGTGTTTTTTAACTTCTTAATATATTAGCTACGCAGTACACCAAGAAGTTTTTGAAGAAAGGAGTAGGCACGTCAAATTAGGTAACTTTATTTTTGCAAATGTATTATTACCATAATATTTATATATTATTATATTTTTCAGACCAACTACCAGCGCAGCGCTGCCACTGCAAGAAATGGAAGTTGAAGGAATGATTGCTGTTGCTGAAGATAATCCTAGTATGGAGGACTTAAACATTTTAAAGGACGTAGGCATCCAAGTAAATACTCTAGCAGAATTAAATGCAGAATGCAATTTTACTGAGCTTTTACTATCATCATCGTTAAAATTAAATGTTTTTTTGCGGCGTAACTAAACCCCTTTTCGTTGCTGTTGAAAAAGTTGTGATAAATACTTTACCAGCTTTCAGTAGTTTAAGTAGAGAACACATTAAAAAGAAAATATGTTTAGTTTTACCTAAATTAAAATTAGATTTAAGCTTTCGAGCACTGAGTGTAATTTTCGAAGTTTCAAGAACCACAGCACAAACTTATTTTAAAGATTATGTTCAATTACTTGCCTATTCCCTTAAAGAGGCTATTTATTTCACAACAAAAGAGGACAATTTGAAGAACATGCCGCAGTGTTTCAAAAAATATAGCAGAGTGAGAATAATAATAGATGCCACTGAAGTTCCCATACAGAAAACTAATTGTTTACAATGCAGAATTAGAACATATTCCCACTACAAGAAAGAACACACTGCAAAATTTCTTGTCAGTGTCAGCCCTGCAGGTTTGATATGCCATGTGTTTCGGACAAAGCAATTTTCAATCAAGAAAAGATCATCGATAAATTGGAACCATTCCACGATGCCATTATGGTGGATAAGGGCATTTTAATTGAAAAAGAATGCGCAGAGAATAGCATCCAATTAATAAGTCCACCGTTTTTAAGGAAGAAAAAACAACTATCAAAGGAAGAAGCTTTGGAAACTGCATCTATTGCTAGAACAAGGGTGCATGTAGAAAGAACAATTCAACGAATGAAATTTTTTAAAATATTTACTAATAGGTTGAACTGGAGTTTAGTGCCTTATTTAGATGAAATCATGACAATACCAATTGTTAATTTAAGTAAACCAATACTGTCATATGATAAATATTAAATAAAATATTATTTTTGTGTACATTTTTATTATATTATTTACCAGTTATATTTTATTTGAATCATATGAGTTAAAGGAGTAAAAAAATATCACATTATATACAATCATTTATTCAATACTGTATTTTGTACATATGGTAAAAAATGTTCAAAATATACCTATTTCAAATTACTTAACATTTCTAAACAAAAAGAATTATCATATTTGATTTTAATAATATGTAAAGATTTGTCGTATGATGCATAAATTACAAAATCTGCATATTCTAAATTTAGTAAACATAGTCCTAATTGCAATTGGCCAAAATATCTGTAAAATTTTTTAAAATTATATTCATTATTTTCTTTGTGAATATAAGGGAAATCATCTAAAATTTCCATTATATTTTTACATTGGCCAGCTACAGGGCATTTTATTTCAATTAAAAATCCTTCATCGGAAATTCCATCAGGACTGAAGGCAAGCCATGGAATTTGTGGATTTATAATTAAACCGCATTCCTTGACTTTTTGGTTCGATACTTCTTTATACATATTTCGGGCATTTTCTTCATTTGCTTTACCATAGCGAGTGACTGCATTTCCTCTGAAACTTGGATGAATATGTGTTTCAATTTTTTTGATCCAATCTGGGTTTTTATTTTTAGAATACGTATGCCAATCGTAACAGTTAGAGCCAGTTATTCTAAATTTCCTACTTTCTAACCAAAACTCATTTTGTTGTCCAAATGCCCTGTTGTACACGTATTCGCTATTTACGTTTGAAATGTTTTCCACATAAAATTTTGTTTTTTCAGTGTTTTTTATGGAATCCGAAATAGTTTTTATAATATCGTTATTCTTTTGTAGTAAGTCCAAAATATAACTGAATTTATGAAAGTTGCTAAGTTTTTCATTGGCTGCTACCTGTCTGCCTCTTAAAATTTTTGAGATGGAGGCATTAGAATCACCTAATATTAAAAAAATCACCAAATAAAAAATAATAATTTCCGAAATATGGTAATAAATAAAAATACATCAAAATAAATACGGGATATGTAACCAAAAAATAAACTGACAGGTTTTCAAAATATCAAAATTGCTTTGATTAATTTCCACCATGTCGACTTCAGGGCACAGCTTCTGTTTTTAGAAACTGAATGACAATAATCAGCCATTTTTATTGCAGAGCTGTAATCTAATGAATCCTTAGATGAGGACAGATACATCCCAACTTTTCCCCACATCTGCTCCAGATCAGTGTAACTCAACTTTTTTATCTCTCCTGTTCTAAAAATGTAATAAAGTTTGTAAAAATAATAGGAAAATATGAACCCTTAATCGACCAATGTATCTTCTGGGATACATCGACGTACAAATTTTTTCTATGATAACTTGTAACTGTTTAGTGCAAAGCGTGCTATGTTTCCCGTAGGATACACTAGCATCTAACATTATATCGACGCTACAGCCACCTGTTCCATTTGTAAGAAATAAAAAATTAGAAATACGGAGTGTATATCACAGAGATTTTGACAGCAATGGACACGGTAAGCTACAAAGTAAAATAAATTGTTTATATTTTGATTATATTTTACTTTTATTCATAGTTTCAAATGGTAAGAGTTTATTTAATGTGTTGCAATATTTGTTATTGAATTTCCATAGTTATATTGGGATAATTTGTTTATAGAATTTGTTTGTATACCACAGTATACAATGCCCAAATAATACAGTTGTTACAAGCAATTATGTTTATTTTCAGACCATATCTATATCTGCATTTTACGGTAAAAAAAAACGTAAAAGAAAAATATGTAGCCGTGCTGCCACCAGAAAACACAATAGTGTCTGATATTGGATCATCCTCCAGTGATTTTGAGCCTGAAGATAATGGTAACGTTAGTACACTTCCCATTGATTTACCTCCGGTAAGTGACAGCGAATGGGATTCAGATGATAATCAACCGCTTATTCAAGTTGTTCAACAATCATCACGAAGAACAAAAACTGCAAATTATCGTTGGTCTAAAGTCGATTTTCATTCCACACATTTTCCTGTGGAAGCGGAATTTGAGCCACCAAATATCATGCCTACTTCTTTAGAATATTTTCAAAGATTTTTTGACAACGCATTATTTGAATATATTTCTATACAAACTAACATTTATTCTACTATGACAACTGGTCATTCGCTAAATACGACATCTTCAGAAATGAAAGCTTTTATAGGTATTGAGCTGCTCATGGGTATTGTGCGTATGCCGTCCTTTGAAGATTATTGGGGAATAGGAACTAGATATAATATTATAGCTGATATAATGCCGATCAAAAGATTTAAAAAAATACGACGCCTTCTACATTTTCAAGATAATACTTTAGATGCAAATGGAGATCGTTTATTCAAAATTCGCCCAATAATTGAAAATATAAGAGATAAATGCAATCGCATTGAACATGAAAAATTATTTTCTGTAGACGAAATGATGATTGCATATAAAGGTACAAAAGCTGGAAGTCTTCGTCAGTATTTACCGAATAAACCTAAAAAATGGGGCTTCAAAATGTTTGTAAGGGCAGGAGTCTCGGGAATTGTTTATGATTTTTTGATGTACACGGGATCAAGTACGTTCGATAAAATATCTTTTAGCGA
Source organism: Stenolophus ochropezus (assembly GCA_035578165.1). NCBI lineage: Eukaryota > Metazoa > Arthropoda > Insecta > Coleoptera > Carabidae > Stenolophus > Stenolophus ochropezus. The sequence goes on along the minus strand of JAQOWZ010000008.1, from coordinate 6,526,552 downwards.
CACGGAAAATTCATTTGGTTTAGGAGGTAAAGTTGTATCATACCTTTGTAAAAGTTTGACAAATTCGCAGGAAAGTACTGTGTATTTTGACAATTTCTTCACCTCGTTAGAACTGATTGAATACTTGAAAAAAGAATATTGTATATCTAGTTTAGGTACAATCCGCAGCAATCGATTACGAGGCTGTATTTTAGAAAATGACAAATCTCTTCTGAAATCTGGGCGTGGAAGCTTCGATTACAGAGTTGACAATACTGCAGGAATTGCAGTCGTCAAATGGGCTGATAAAAAATGCGTAACTTTAGCAAGCTCATATGTATCACATAATCCAGTTTTGGAAGTGAAGAGATACAGTAAAGACGACAAAAAAAAATAAGCGTACAATGTCCACAGATTGTAAAACAATATAATATTCATATGGGAGGTGTAGATTTGGCAGATATGCTCGTTTCCCTGTACAAAACGCCATACAAATCACGAAGATGGTATTTAGGTATTTTTAGTCAACTTGTTGACATTTCAGTCAACAATGCATGGCTTCTTTACCGACGAGACATGGATGCACTTGGCAACAAAAAACACACTAAACTGAAAAATTTTCGTGTAGATATTGCAAGATCCCTCATTCAATCACGTAATGTTTCTCGAAAAAGAAGTTCTGAAGCGCACGATAATCAACCACTGAAGAAAATCAGAGTTCCTGTCTCCAAGGCCTACACCAGATATCAGATTTGATAATATTGGCCATTTCCCTATCTTCATAGAGAAAGGTCGATGTAAATTTTGTACCAATGGACAAACTACAATATTATGTCAAAAATGTAATTTACGACTATGTATTGTTACAGGAAGCAATTCAAGAAATTGTTTCACCTTGTACCATACAAAGTCAATTTAATAGGCAATGTGTACTACAAGATACATCTTGTACTTTTTGTATAAAAAACAGAAAAAAAAAATTATAAACTTTTGTACTCCATACACTCTAAATAAACTTATTTTTTCAAAAAAAATAAATTTTCATTATTATTTTTGTGTCTGCCCGTTTAAGGGTTAAATGTTAAACAAACCTGTTGACATGTATCAAAACAGCTGTGATATGTTTGCAATTTCCACCTAACCCTGCTTTACATGAGCATGTTGCCTTCCATTGTTGAACGTCATCTTCCAAATTTACTTCGATTTTATGTGGAGGACCATTTAGATTACTGGTTTGTAAACAAAATGCAAGCATAAATTTTACGGCATCTTCCTTTACACCACAAAGTGTCACATGCCCAGCGTTGAATACAGCTTCACCTTCTTTTATTGATCTTGACCATTTTATGTATTCAAAAATATCAGACAAGCCTATATTTATTTTCTCCATACTGTATACGGTCTATTTTAATAAAAATTTCACAAAAAACAATACACAAAAGCTTGCAATTTAAAAAAATACTTCCTCGCGCACACAATTGCAATGCAAATGAATGGAGAACTGAATATTCTATCCCACACTCGACGCCATTTTGTGCTGCCACCTACATTCAGCTTTTTTCGCCTATAGGGAACACGGTAGACATCGTTGTGCTAATATATGTGCCTACTGTCACCATACACCTCAATGTTCATCTGCTATATATGATAGTCCTTTGTGTACTAAATGCAACAGACGCTTCCGCGGAAAACAATGTCTCGATAATCATAAGGGAGCTATATGTAATAACAGAAAAAAATGTACAAACTGTTTAAAACTATACACTCATACCCCTGAGAGAGTACATATATGTGGTGAAATATTTTGCAGATTATGTACAGATTATAAACCGCGTGGACATCAGTGCTACATAACCATAGGCAAAAAACCGAAGAGATAAAAAAAATCGTTATTTATTTATTACGATTTTGAAACAAAACAAGAGAAAACCAGGAATAATTACAAGATTCACGAAGTAAACTTATGTGTAGCACAAGAATCATGTAGCGTTTGTTCTGATGTTCTGGATATAAATTTACCATGCAATAAGTGTAGTATTCGTCAACATATATTCAAACTAGACCCGCTCGCCGCGTTTATACAACACGTTTGCACACCGCGAAGTGAGTTTGATAAAATAATATGTATTGCACATAATGCAAAAAGCTTTGATGCTCAATTTATTCTTAAATATTTAACTGAAACATTAATGTTCAAACCTAAATTAATTTTAAACGGTATTAAAATCTTATTAATGAAAATTAATTTCAAAATACGATTTATCGATTCTATCAATTATTTACCGATGTCTTTGTCTTCTCTGCCTAAAGCATGGATTTACCGGTTTCTTTGAAAAATGGATTCTTTCCGCATTTATTTAACACGACGAGAACCGTTTTTACGTAGGTCCGGTACCATCTATTGCAAAATATGATGTGGATAATATGAGTATGAATATGCGGGATGATTTTCTAAATTGGCGTACAAACCAAATTCATAATAATGTTGTATTTAGAATGGAACAAGAGATAGTGAAACATTTTTTAAAATTCTAAAGAAAGTTTGAATGCACGTTTTCAGAGGACAGAAGAAAAGGTACGAAAATTAAAGGAGTTGCGTTTTAATATGATTGAAATTTGGGAATGTCAGTTTAGGATTCAATTAAAAGCTATGAATAAAGAGGAGCGTTTGCTATTAGAAAATCATCCTTTAATTAGTTATTTACCATTAAACCCGCGTGATTCATTTTTTGGCGGGAGGACAGGTTGTGTTTCTCTATATCGAAAAATTGAAAATGAGGAAAAAATTAAATATGTCGATGTATGTAGTCTCTATCCGTATGTATGCAAGTACGGTAAATATCCGAAAGGTCATCCGAAAATATTTGTAGGCGACGAGTGTCATCAGCTATTAGGTTCTGATAATAATATTGATAAAATAGAGGGTCTAATTAAATGTAGAATTTTACCGCCCGATAATTTACTCCATCCCGTATTACCGCGCAAAGTACATGGTAAATTAATGTTTTCGTTGTGCCGTTCATGTTGTGATACTCTGAATCAAAACGATTGTTCACATACTATAGAAGAAAAACAATTTGACGGTACATGGGTGTCAGATGAACTACAGCGAGCTGTACAACATGGTTATAAAATTTTACATGTATATGAAATTTTGCAGTATAATATAACAATATACAACAAAGAAACTAAATCTAGTGGATTATTTGTAAAATATATAGATAATTTTATGAAAATGTAACAGGAAGCTACAGGATATCCTCCAGACTGTATTGATGATATCAGTAAAATACGTTACATCTAAAATTATCTACATAAAGACTATTACTTATTTTTATAATTATTGCCCAATAGATTGTTTGAGTTTATAAAAAAATCCATGTTAGAGTATCTGAGTATGTGTAGGTTATAGTATCATCTAAAAAATAAAATATTTAACTATTAATATATAAATATTTATCTTCTATATAAAAGTACCTGTATTGGAGATGATTTCTTATTAAATTTCGTACAATATTTCATTATACATTTTAGTAAATTTGACATTTTTCACTTAGTTGTCTCCAACTCAAGTGTCAAATGAACCATTTTTGTTAAATTTTATAATATCGTGCAATTTTCCTGGTTTCATTTTCAAGGATACATTATAATAATGATTTTCATCCAACGAATTGCCTTATTATAGAAAACGCATTTCTCGATTAATATTTGGTTGCAGAAAGTGTTTATTGTTTGAAATATCAATGATAAATGAATAATTGGATAGATACTTTGTTTTTATAAACGTTTTTATCTAACAAGTCATTTCATTCCATAACAAAATTCAATAGAATTTTTAAAAATCAAATCTTTGTTGTAATCAACTACTTTCATCTGAAATTTGATGAAAGAATACATAAAGAATGTATAAAATGCAGTTACTTACAGTTTATTATAATCCAGATACATAATTTAAAATAATTATTGTACAATAAATTATTAAACATTTCTTCCAAGTGGGTATGAAGGAAAGGTTTGTCAGTATTTTTAAATAAATGTGTTTATGACTGAATACGACGCGGCTTGATTGATTTCCAGAATTTATTTTTTTGTCAATAGTATTATTATCCGTAATATTATTTTATTTCTTTTCTATAAATATATTCTTGTTTGGATATCTTAACCAATTAAAAACTATAACTGAAATGAAAACACGTATCTAAATACAGCCAAGAATATACAAAATTACATACTTACATTACAGAAAGTAGTGTAATTTTACTTTTAAACTAATTTTACTATATATTTCTCCAAGCAAATACAAGACTTGCATTATGATTGTTTGATTATATTGTAAATAAGGTTTGCCGTAAATTATTATGTACAATGCACTTTTATGATAATCAGTTACACTTCAGTAGTGTTATTGTCAGTAATTTTATGTTATTTCTCTTCTATAAATGTACGCTTGTTTGGGTAACCAATTAAAAATTGTAACTGAAATGAAAATACATATTTAAATACAGCGAAACAAATTTAAAATGATATACTTACATCACAAAGGGTATTGTACATATTCATTTAAACAAAGTTTACTTTATATTTCTCTTTGAAAATATAAAACTTGCGTAACGACTTTTTTGGTTATAGACCAAGGAATGATAAACGTCAATGTCATAAAATTAAATATTTTAAATACACCACACTTAACATTCAGTGTATTTGTATATATTTCGCTCACTATTATAATGTGTAAAAATATAATTACCTTTACAATATCTCTTTTCATTTTCAAAATATATCAATTAAAAGTTTCATATTGAATTGTCAAAAATGACGGATGGCACAGTAATTCTTTTTAAATTTAAACCTGGCATCTAGGATATTTTTTTCAGTTTTGTTCCAGTTTTCCTTTTTTGCTTAGTTTTTGATTTTTTACACGAAAACCACTCACAGTAAAAATATGAGACCCCAAAAAGGCCCTATTCCACTTTAAACCACATCTAATTATTCCATGAATGGTTTGACCTGTACCCGTGAGCAAAATTTTTGCGATGCTCGAGATGAATCCAACTATATATAGATATATATATATATATATATATATATATATATATATATATATATATCAGTTGAAGGTAATTGTGACTGCAATTAGTTAAGGAAACTGTATTTCGTGGGAATGGCAGTCAGGAATCGGGCTAATAATTTTTACGTCTTTTTAAATTTTGACAAGCTTTCGGAATCTCTTTATTCCTTCTTCAGGTCAAATTTTGTTAGAGTTATAATTTTGAAAATTGTCGACTCCATGAAGCATATTTTCTTTTGGCTATTTTTTAAATTGTTGTAATTTCCATTGTTGAATTTTAAAAATGATTTTGTTATAATTTTAAAATAATAATTTAGTAAAATATTACAGGTCACAGAAATTAATGTATGCACCACATGGCGCAGTGTTCATCTTAAATTTAGGTAAATTTAAAAAGACGTAAAAATTATTAGCCCGATTCCTGACTGCCATTCCCACGAAATACAGTTTTCTATATATATATATATATATATATATATATATATATATATATATATATATATATATATATATATATATACAGGGTGTTCGAAAAATAGGGGACCAAATTTGGAAAATATATTAATCAACCCAAAACAAGAAAATAATCCTAATATACCCATGTCCGGAAACGAACCATTTCGAAATCAAACACTCTTTTGTTTGAATTTTGAATTTTATTTTTAGTAATGTTTTTTGCTGTCAAAATTACAATACTTACGTAATACTTGTAATATGCTTATACACGTTTCCTTAGTAACTGTCAAAATTTGTTGTCAGCGTAATTAAATTATTTTGATATTGTTTTGAAGCTTTTCTATTAATATTGTATTGTTGGAGATGAGTTAATAGGGCTTTATTTTTTGCATAACAGATTAACGGGAAATTTGTATCTACATTATCTGAAAAATAATTTACCAAATTTATTGGAGAATGTTTCACTATTCACACGGCATCATACGTGGTTTATGCACGCCTCCACATTTTAGTTTCCAAGTAAGACAATATCTTCAAAATTTATTTCTTAATCGGTGGATAGGCAGAGGTGGTCCAACTACGTGGCCTCCACGTTCACTAGACTTGAATCCGTTTGATTTTTATTTTTGGGTTCATTTAAAGAGCTTAGTTTATTCGACGCCATTAATAATGTAGAGAATTTGCGGCAAAGAATCATAGACTGTTTCAATAGTATAAGACTAAAACCAGGAATATTCGAACGTGTCCGACAATCAATACGAAGACGTCTAGAATGTTGCATGCAAGTTCAAGGAGGACATTTTGAACAACTATTGTAATTTTGAGAGTAAAAACATTACTAAAAATAAAATTCAAAATTCAAACAAAAGAGTGTTTTATTCCGAAATGGTTCGTTTCCGGACATGGGTATATTAGGATTATTTTCTTGTTTTGGTTTGATTAATATATATTCCAAATTTGGTCCCCTATTTTTCGAACACCCTGTATATATAATGAATCTATCAAAATAGTATATGACTAGCGAATTCTCGGCTACGCCGAGCATTCCCTAGAGCTCCGCTGACAGTGCAAAAAACAAATGCCGATCGACATGAAACAATTATTTCATATTTGCACTTCAGGCCTCTCCAGGACCTTTCATTAGATTGCAAACACGATATACTTCCAACAATTTTTTGCAAAAAACAAAAGCCGGTCGGCATGAATCATTTTACCATTTTTATGTACCCCAACCCACACCGAGACCTTTCATTTGATACCAAACACGATATACTTCTGACAACTTTCTACATAAAACAAAAGTCGATCGACGTGAAACATTTTTATCATATCTGCACGCTAGCCCACATCGAGACTTTTCATTTGATACCAAACACTATATACTTGTGACAACCTTTTGCAAAAAACAAAAGCCGACCGACATTGACATTTTTTGTTAATTCTGCACACCAGTCTTCATTGAAACCTTTCATTTGATACCAAACACCATACACTTCTGACAACTTTTTGCAAAAAACAAAAACCGATCGACATTGCACATTTTTGTCAATTCTGCACGCTAGCTCTCATCAAGACGTTTCATTTGAGAGCAAACTTGACATACTTTTGAGAACTTTTTACAGAAAACAAAAGCTAATCAGAATGGAACATTTTTGTCAATTTTGTACGCGAGTCCTCGCCAAGACCTTTCATTCGATACCAAACACGACAAATTTCTGACAACTTGTTGCAAAAAACAAAAGCCGATCGACATGGAACATTTTTGTCAATTTTGCATTTCAGCCCTTAACGAAACCTTTCATTAGATACCAAACACGATATACTTCTATTAACTTTTTGCATAAAACAAAAGCCGATCAACATAGAAAATTTTTAATTCTGCACACCAGTCCTTCCCGAGTTTTTTCATTCGATACCAAAAACGAAATATTTCTGACAACATTTTGCAAAAAACAGATTTTAATCGACGTAGAACATTTTTGTCATTCGTACACACCAGTCCACATTGTGTCGTTTCATTAAAACTCAAGAACGACCTACTTCTAACAACTTTTTTCGAAAAACAAATGCAGGTCGACATGACACATTTTTTTTTGTCATTTCAAAACCGGCTCTTATGGTTTTCTTTTGATATTAAATATTTGATTTTTATTTAGTAACTTTATAATTTGGTAACACTGTTTGTATTAAAAAATAGTAGTTAATTTTTAAATATATAAATTAATATTGTCAATTCTAATACAACTGCCACCCTCTTCAGTGAAGTTAGTTTAGGAATATTTGGTTTTAATTTACTTACTTCATCACCCATATGGCAACATTGACTTTTGACATTGGAAACGTCAAAATTTATATTAATTAAATACGTTATTTTTTTGAATCTATCAAAATAGTATATGACTAGCGAATTCAAGGCTACGCCGAGCATTCCCTAGAGCTCCGCTGTCAGTGCAAAAAACAAATGCCGATCGACATTAAACAATTATTTCATATTTGCACTTCAGGCCTCTCCAGGACCTTTCATTAGATTGCAAACCCGATATACTTCCAACAATTTTTTGCAAAAAACAAAAGCCGGTCGGCATGAATCATTTTACCATTTTTATGTACCCCAACCCACACCGAGACCTTTCATTTGATACCAAACACGATATACTTCTGACAACTTTCTACATAAAACAAAAGTCGATCGACGTGAAACATTTTTATCATATCTGCACGCTAGCCCACATCGAGACTTTTCATTTGATACCAAACACTATATACTTGTGACAACCTTTTGCAAAAAACAAAAGCCGACCGACATTGACATTTTTTGTTACTTCTGCACACCAGTCTTCATTGAAACCTTTCATTTGATACCAAACACCATACACTTCTGACAACTTTTTGCAAAAAACAAAAACCGATCGACATTGCACATTTTTGTCAATTCTGCACGCTAGCTCTCATCAAGACGTTTCATTTGAGAGCAAACTTGACATACTTTTGAGAACTTTTTACAGAAAACAAAAGCTGATCGGAATGGAACATTTTTGTCAATTTTGTACGCGAGTCCTCGCCAAGACCTTTCATTCGATACCAAACACGACATATTTCTGACAACTTGTTGCATAAAACAAAAGTCGATTAACATGGAACATTTTTGTCATTTCTGTATGCTAGCCCACAACAAGACCTTTTATTTGATACCAAACATGACATATTTCTAACAATTATTTGAAAAACAAAAACCGGTCGATGTAAAATATATTTGTCATTTATGCAAGCCAGAAAACATTTATATAGAAAACATACATTTTGAAAGTAATTTTAGAATTTTACAAAATTAATAATTAATATCAAATATAATATTAATTAGAATGACATAATAACAATAATAAACTCTCAGATAGAATTTTTTTTTAATTTCCGTAACTGTCTAATTTTTGCCGAAAAAGGTACATATTATATTTAATATATTTCATACAATAGACGTGCGGTTCCATCGGTTATGATTTTATCTAATGTAGAGTTGAAATATGAACAACTTTGTACTTTTGTAGTTTTGCTCTAAATATATCAGGAGAGAGAGTATTCGCAATTTTTTGAATACTTGGTTTTGTTAAGTGATCATAACTGTCAAATGAAATTAAAATAAAATTAAAAAAATAATGAAATATGAAAATAAAAATTATAAACTGTTTTATTTCATTCATCATACTTTTATTCACATATTTAATTCAAGGCACTCTAATTCCAGGTAAAACAATGTCTTGTATTATTATTGTCATATTTTAATCAAATTAATATAAAACTTCAGATGCATTTTTCTCAAAAAAATCGTTATGTTAGGGTATGATAATATTATATCATTGAATTCAGAATAATATTCTCTATTGAATAAGCAAATGAAAAAATAGGTTCACATTTAAAATAAAAAAGTTGGGACACGTATTTTGAGAAACACTGGTTTAAAAAAAAATTAGTTTGTCTCATGTTAATAGTGTTGTAAAATAGAAATTTTTTGCTAATTTAACTGACCTTGTAGCTCTTATAGTTCTCGAGATAGCAATAGTGGACAAAATAAAATAAACACCTTTATACACATAATTTTTATAGGTTTAACAATACCGTTTAAACCAGTATTTGTAAAATTTGTTTCTGTATACATCTGAGAAAATCAATAATTTTAATAGTTTAAAAAAATCACATAGATGGCACTAATTAAGAATTTTATTGCATCTGCTAAGGAAGGAATCGATATAATTATTAAATTAATTTAATATTTTTATATTTAATTTCATATGTATATGAATTAAAATATTATTATTATATTAACTGGTAATGATAGTGTTGTTATATTTATTTCCAAATCACAAGTATGATGTGAAAAGAAAAAAACCTGAATCTCCAGAGTAAATACAGAGGGCTCTTATAATATTTATTATTGAAAATTATGTTACGAAATAAATATAATAATATATATAAATATGCGTTGAAAACATAAATGTACAATTACATCTTATTTAGAACAAACTGTATGAAATATTTTTAAAAAAAAGTTGTGAATCTTTGGAATAAATGTAGATAGAAACTTCTTATCTCTCTCTACGAATAATGAAATGGCAAACGGTAATATAAAGCATGTGCTTTGAAAAGAGGACTTGTGTGTAATATTTGTCGTACTTCTTGAATTTAACGTTACTATTTTCATGTTAAGTATAGTTTGTTAGATAATATTACAACATAACAAGTCCATTTTCGTGTATAAAATATTAGTTGAAACTTGAAATACTGATCTCGCTTCACTTTCGGTTTCCAAGCCATAACACATAGCTTGATTACAATAAAAATTGTAGCTGATTCTTATCAACAACATTTTCATTATAATAATCATTGTCATATTTTCTCGGTACCAATCAAATTCTATTGGTACATACGTACATCTACAATGAAAGAGTTCATTGCAGAATATGTAGTATTATTGCGAATTTATCTATCGTATGACATTTTTATTACGGTTTTTATATTTTGACTTCTTCTTTCTACTGATTTTTTCTTTGCACTTCCAACCCTATTTAATGTGCTTTCAATTTCGCTATAAGTATAATACTTATATTTTCAGCAATGTCAAAATGACAAGATAATTTGACAACTGTATTTTGGATGCGTTCAAACATGTGTTATACAGTCGGATTACTGAATGTGACCAGTGTAAATTTTTAAATTCAAAGAAACTTGTTAATAAATTTAATAAGAACACAAAATTTTTTTTAATAAAAATATTATAAATATACCTTAACAAATAACAATGAGCCTTTAGGGTCCCGAAAATTTACAAAAAGAGCAGCTAACAAAAAAAGCCGGCCGTTTACTTTTAAATTTTCGGGTATCTAAAGGCTTATTGTTAAACGGTAAATATTTTTAATTTCTAAGTAAATCATTTTAAAATATATCTTGTCATTTTAATAGATACACTTCGTTTATGAAAACGAATTTTAGATGTCAGATTGTCAAATTTGAATTGAATAAAATAAGTAAAATATATGAATGAATATAAAAGTATAATAATATTATATAGTAAAATGAAATATTTTTATAATTAGAGAATAATAACTAAAACTAACTATAGGAATTGCAAACCTTGCTCGCAACTGTCATCATCACAAATTTTGACATAAATAATCCATTATTTAAAAACTTTATGGTTGTATATGAAAGAATATATTATATTTACTCTTTTTATAGCATTATTTATGATAAAAATAGCTTCTTGTAATTTCATTTGATTACACTTTGAACCAGTAACCTAATATGACATCTGTAAGTGATAAAAATAAAAAAATTACCTAATAATATTTATATCGTACCTTAAACTAATATCCAACAATTTTCAAACATTTTTTTTGCATTATTTCGTAGTAAAAATATGAATTTTCATGTAATCCATTCACCTGGGAGTACATGTCATCAAAAGCATTTCTCGTTAAATATTTGGTTTCAGAAAGTGTTTATTGTTTGAAATATCAATGATAATTGAATAATTGGATAGATACTTTGTTTTTGTATAGGTTTTCATTTAAAAAATCATCTCATTCCATATAAAAGACAATAGAAATTTTAAAAATCTAATTGTTGTTGTAATCAATTACTTTCATCTGAAATTTGATGAAAGAATACATAAAGAATGTATAAAATGCAGTTACTTACAGTTTAATATAATCCAGATACATAATTGAAAATAATTATTGTACAATAAATTATTAAACATTTCTTCCAAGGGGGTATGAAGGAAAGGTTTGTCACTATTTTTAAATAAATGTGTTTATGACTGAATACGACGCGCCTTGTTTGATTTCCATAATTAAATTTTTGTCAATAGTGTTTTAGTGTTATTATCCATAATTTTATGTTATTCTTTTCTATGAATATATTCTTGTTTGGATAACTACGAGTATAACTGAAATGAAAACACATATTTAAATACATTCAAGAAAATATAAAATTACATACTTACATTATAAAATGTAGTGTAATTTTACTTTTAAACTAATTTTACTATATATTTCTCCAAGCAAATACAAGACTTGCAAGATGATTTTTTGATTAGAGCTGACCTTTGGACACGTCATATGTCATGAAAATTTAAATATTGTAAATAAGGTTTGCCGTAAATTATTATGTACAATGCACTTTTATGATAATCAGTTACACTTCAGTAGTGTTATTTTTAATAATTTTATGTTATTTCTCTTCTATAAATATACTCTTGTTTGGATAACCAATTAAAAATTGTAACTGAAATGAAAATACATCTTTAAATACAACGAAACAAATTTAAAATAATATACTTACATCACAAAGTGTATTGTACATAGTTTACTTTATATTTCTGTATATTTCTCTTTGAAAATATAAAACTTGTGCCACGAATTTTTTGATTGACTGACCCAACAGATGATAAACGTCAAACGTCATAAAATTAAATATTTTAAATACACCACACTTAATATTCAGTGTGTTTGTATATATTTCGCTCACTATTATAATGTGTAAAAATATAATTACCTTTACAATATCTCTTTTCATTTTCAAAATAAATCAATTAAAAGTTTCATATTGAATTGTCAAAAATGACGGATGGCACAGTAATTCTTTTTAAATTTAAACCTGGCATCTAGGATATTTTTTTCAGTTTTGTTCCAGTTTTCCTTTTGGGCTTAGTTTTCGATTTTTTACACGAAAACCAGTCACAGTAAAAATATGAGACCCCAAAAAGGCCCTATTCCACTTTAAACCACATCTAATAAAATAATATTAAAATTATTACATGAATGGTTTGACCTGTACCCGTGAGCAAAGTTTTTGCGATGCTCGAGATGAATCCAAATATAGATATATATATAGTGAATCTATCAAAATAGTATATGACTAGCGAATTCTCGGCTACGCCGAGCATTCCCTAGAGCTCCGCTGTCAGTGAAAAAAACAAATGCCGATCGACATGATATAATTATTTCATATTTCCACGTCAGGCCTCACCGAGACCATTCATTAGATTGCAAACACGATATACTTGTAATAATTTTTTGCAAAAAACAAAAGCCGGTCGACATGAAACATTTTTATCATTTATGTTCCCCAGTTCTCACCGAGACCTTTCATTTGATACCAAACACGACATACTTCTTACAACTTTCTGCATTAAACAAAAGTCGATCGACATGAAACATTTTTATCATATCTACACGCTAGCCCACGCCCAGACTTTTCATTTGATACCAAACACTATATACTTGTGACAACCTTTTGCAAAAAACAAAAGCCGATCGACATAGCACATTTTTTGTCAATTCTGCACGCTAGCCCTCTCCTAGACTTTTCATTTGATACCAAACACGACATACTTTTGAAAACTTTTTGCATAAAACAAAAGCCGATCGACATGGAACATTTTTGTCAATTCTGCACGCTAGCCATCAACGAGACTTTTCATTTGATACCAAACACCACACACTTCTAAAAACTTTTTGCAAAAAACAAAAACCGATCGACATAGCACATTTTTATCAATTCTGCACGCTAGCCCTCTCCGAGACCTTTCATTTGATATCAAATACGACATACTTTTGACAACTTTTTGCAAAAAACAAATACCGATCGACATAGCACATTTTTTGTCAATTCTGCACGCTAGCCCTCTCCGAGACCTTTCATTTGATACCAAACACGACAGACTTCTGACAACTTTTTGCATAAAACAAAAGCTGATCGACATGGAACATTTTTGTCAATTCTGCACGCTAGCCCTCTCCGAGACCTTTCATTTGATATCAAATACGACATACTTTTGACAACTTTTTGCAAAAAACAAATACCGATCGACATAGCACATTTTTGTCAATTCCGCATGCTAGCCATCAACGAGACCTTTCATTTGAGACCAAACTCGACATACCTTTGTGAAATTTTTGCAAAAAACAAAAGCCGATCAACATTGACCTTTTTAGTTAATTCTACACGCCAGCCCTTATCGAGTCTTTTCATTTGATACCACACACCACATACTTCTCACAACTTTTTACAAAAAACAAAAGCCGTTCGAAATAGAACTTTTTTGTTCATTTTGCACGCTAGCCCTCATCGTGACCTAGCCTAATATAACATTCACTGTCCTCAGTAACGTTCATTTGGGAATATTTGTTTTTTGATTAGTTACTTTATTAAACATTTGGCAATATTGACTTATGTAATTCGAAAATACCCAAACACGACATTTTTCTGATAACATTTTGCAAAAAACAAATTCTAATCCACGTAGAACATTTTTGTCATTGGTGCACACCAGTCCGTATTGTGTCGTTTCCTTAAAACCCAAGGACAACCTACTTTTAACAACTTTTTACGAAAAACAAAAGCAGATCGACATGACACATTTTTTTTGTCATTTTAAAACTGGCCCTTACGGTTTCCTTTCTTTTGATAACAATCACAGCATAGTATTCAATTTATTTTATTTAATAATATTAGATATTTATTTAGTTACTTTATAATTTGGCAACACTGTTTTTATTAAAAAATAGTAGTTAATTTTTAAATTTATAAATTAATATTGTCAACCCTACTACAACTGTCACCGTTAGTTTAGGAATATTTGATTTTAATTTAGTTACTTCATCACACATTTGGCAACATTGACTTTTGACATTGGAAACGTCAAAATTTATATTAATTAAATACGTTATGTTTTAAACTTCAATTAGTTAAAACACATTTGCTCAAGTCTATTATTCATGAAATTGTTTATAAATCTTTGATATCAATGTTCTATTAAAAGATATAATCATTTAAAGTTCATAGACAGATTGTCAAATGTGACGGATGACGGCGTGATTCTTTTTAAATGTAGACATGGCCTCGGGGATCCATTGTTTCAGTGTACCAATTTTACGCAGTTTTTATTTTTTTAAACAAAAACCACTCACAGTAAAAATATGAGACCCCCAAAAGGCACTCCGGTACAATAGACACTACAACTTGGAAAAAAATTACAGCCATTACTTAAATGGGCCAGGAGTTTAAGCTGGACACAGGATCGGTGATCGTCGAGATGAATCCAAATATATATATATAGTGAATCTATCAAAATAGTATATGATAGCGAATTCTCGGCTACGCCGAGCATTCCCTAGAGCTCCGCTGTCAGTGCAAAAAACAAATGCCGACCGACATGAAACAATTATTTAATATTTGCACGTCAGGCTTCACCGAGACCTTTCATTAGATTGCAAACACAAAATATTTCTAATATTTTTTTGCAAAAAAACAAAAGCCGGTCGACATGAAACATTTTTGTCATTTATGTACCCCAACTCTCACCGAGACCTTTCATTTGATACCATACACGACATACTTCTGAGAACTTTCTGCATTAAACAAAAGTCGATCGACATGAAACATTTTTATCATATCTACACGCTAGCCCACACCCAGACTTTTCATTTGATACTAAACACTATATACTTGTGACAACCTTTTGCAAAAAAACAAAAGCCAATCGACATAGCATATTTCTTGTCAATTCTGCACGCTAGCCCTCTCCGAGACCTTTCATTTGATACCAAACACGACATAATTCTGACAACTTTTTGCATAAAACAAAATCCGATCGACATGGAACATTTTTGTCAATTCTGCACGCTAGCCCTCAACGAGACTTTTCATTTGATACGAAACACGACATACATCTGACAACTTTTTCATAAAACAAAAGCCGATCGACATGGAAATTTTTTGTCATTTCTGCACGCTAGCCCTCAACAAGACCTTTCATTTGAGACCAAACTCGACATATCTTTGAGAAATTTTTGCAAAAACAAAAGCCGATCAACATTGACCATTTTTCTTAATTCTACACGCCAGCCCTTATTGAGCCTTTTCATTTCATACCAAACACCACATACCTCTCACAACATTTTCCAAAAAACAAAAGCCGTTCGATATAGAACATTTTTGTTCATTCTACACGCTAGCCCTCATCGTGACCTAGCCTAATATAACATTCACTGTCTTCAGTAACCTTTCATTTGGGAATATTTGTTCTTTGTTTAGTTACTTTATTAAACATTTGGCAACATTGACTTTCGTAATTCGAAAATACCCAAACACGACATTTTTCTGACAACATTATGCAAAAAACAAATTCTAATCTACATAGAACATTTTTGTCATTCGTGCACACCAGTCCGCATTGTGTCGTTTCCTTAAAACCCAAGGACGACCTACTTCTAACAACTTTTTACGGCAAACACATGCAGATCGACATGACACATTTTTTTTGTCATTTTAAAACTGGCCCTTATGGTTTCCTTTCTTTTGATAACAAACACAGCAAAGTATTCAATTTATTTTATTTAGGAATATTTGATTTTTATTTAGTTACTTTATAATGTAGCAACACTGTTTGTATTAAAAATAGTAGTTAATTTATATATTTATAAATTAATATTGTCAACCCTAATACAACTGCCACCGTCTTCAGTGAAGTTAGTTTAGGAATATTTGGTTTTAATTTAGTTACTTCATCACACATTTGGCAACATTGACTTTTGACATTGGAAACGTCAAAATTTATATTAATTAAATACGTTATGTTTTAAACTTAAATTAGTTGTAACACATTTGCTCAAGTCTATTATTCATGATACTGTTTTTGAATCTTTGATATCAATGTTCTATTAAAAGATATAATCATTTAAAGTTCATAGGCAGATTGTCAAAAGTGACTGATGACGGCGTGATTCTTCTTAAAGCTAGACATGGCCTCTGGGATCCATTGTTTCAAGGCAGCATTTGTGCAAAGTTTTAATTTTTTACACGAAAACTACTCATAGTAAAAATATGAGACACCCAAAAGCACCAGATCTCATTAGCCCCCACATATTAAAAAAATATTTATATCATTCACTTGCATGGTTCAGGCTGTAGGCGATTACAAAAGTTACTCGTTGCTCGTGATGAATCTATAGATATATAGTGAATCTAATCGTTTAGTATATAGGACTAGCGAAGGCTCAGCTACGCTGAGCTTCCCTAGGCCTCCGGCATCAATGAAATATTTACAGTTGACGGCTAATTTCATTCCTGTACACCAGCTCTCGACGAGACCTTTCATATGATACCAAACACGACATACTTCTGACAAATTTTGCAAAAAAACAAAAGCTGATCGACCTGGCAAATTTTTGTTATTTCAATATGGCTGCCCTACTTGAGTGCTTTCATTTGATACCAAACACGGCATACTTCGGACAACTTTGTGCATAAAACAAAAGTCGATCGACATGGAACATTTTTGTCATTTCTGCACGCTAGCCCACAACGAGACCTTTCATTCGATACGAAACATGACATATTTCTAACAATTTTTTAAAAAATACAAAAGCCGGTGGACGTAAAATATATTTCTCATTTAGAGCCTTTTCATACACTTTGGATCCGACGGCCGGCAGCCGGGTATTTATTCCAAGTAGCACTGCGATTGCCTATTTACTCCGGTCAAGAAAATTCATTTACATTTTGTCTTACGACAATGCCGCGTGAACGCATTAATGCTTTGTGGATTTTATACAGACGACTTTGCCGTCGAAAAATAATTGTCCTTCAATTCATTAAAAATGTTGCCTCAAATGAGTGCATATTTCTGCTCACGCTTTTGTTTTTGTATATTCCTTCTGTATTATCCCATAGTACTGGTCTAGCCAGCCTGATACCATTAAATAAAAAAAAAAACAGGGTCGAGGTGGTCTCGAACCAGGTCTTGTAGATTATTTTATATTATGAATGAAACCTTGAAGGTATCAGCAGTTGTAGATGTAGGTAAATTACTTAAGTAGGATGCATTCTCGCATATAGGTGAACCGTAAAATAAAATTATATTAATTTAGCTGATTTGGTGGTAAAATCGTAAAACAGTCAATTACTAAAATTTTATTTAAGCTATTCAAATATTAACATAATTTAAATTGCAGGTAAGAGAATTAGATTATCTTCTTAAATCTCAAGAAAAGCAAGACTGTGTGATAGAATGTACAAATGAACGTGAACAGAAAATGGAAAATGAAAATTCGACCAATGTAGATAGTTCACATTCACAAGAAATTATAGATAAAGATAAAGAAAAGCAAGAAGATTATGAGCAAGACGAAAACCAATATAGTAAATCTATGCAGCATGAAGATGGGTATATAAAAGCAGAACATGATAAAGATATTGAAGATGTTGATGACGGTGAAGAATTTATTGAAAATGAAAATCCTTCATGTAATTTATTGGAACAAATTGCCAGATTTGTTCCACCTTCAAATCTATCATCAGAATTAAAGGTAGCTTTTGTTAACAGTCACCCTATTCAACCTACAAATGATAAAAATTTGCCATTTAATCCTAATCGAACATTTTACTGGTCTTTATCAAATAGCGAAACCAAAGGAAGTGGCTAAGTTATTGTTCCGAGAATGAATTAATGTATTGTGTTATATGTATGGTTTTCTCTAATGATCAATTATCTCACTGGATTAATGGTTTTTCACCAAATAACAAAAATCTTTAGAAAAGCTTAGAGAAACATGAAAATTCAAAAATTCATAGTAGTGCAACAAATTCTTTTTTTATGGTTTCTAAATCAAAATCTATAGATTATTTAACCCATAATAATAAACAAGAAGAAATTCAGTTTAACAACAACGTTCTTCGTAGAGTTATAGAAATTATTTTTTTTATTGATAGACAAGGAATACCTTTTAGGGGACACAGAAGTAAAGCTGCGTACTGTCTAGAAGAATCAAACTTAAGGAAAGGAAATTTTTTAGCATTAGTGGAATTAATATCAAAATTCGATCCTGTACTAGAAAACCATGTTAACAGATGTAAAATTCAAAGTCAGAAAGCAAAACATAAAGGAAGATACTTTGGCATTAGGGGTAGAGGATCCTTGTTAACATTTTTGTCCAAAAATATAGTTACTAAATTAATAAATTTAATTAGAAATGATATTAAGGCTAATATAGCTACAGAAGTAAAAAATGCGCGAATTTATTCAATTGAGGTAGATTCTACACAAGATGTTGCTGATCTAGATCAATTAAGCATTTGCGTAAGATATGTACATGATGGTAAAATAAAAGAAAGATTGTTAAGAATGATTGGAGTTAATTCGGGTACAGGAGAAGGTTTATATAATCAGGTAAGAAATGCGCTAAAAGAATTAAATTTGAATTGTAAAAATATTGTTAGCCAATCATTTGACGGAGCTGCTAATATGAGCGGACAATATAATGGTTTAAGGGCTCACATAGAAAAAGAATCACCAAATGTTATATATACGCAATGTCATACCCACGTATTAAATTTAATAATAGCTGATGCCACTTCAATATGCCTTGAAGTTCAAAATTTATTCTCTCTGTGTCAACAATCAGCAGTATTTTTTTCTAGATCATATAAGCGTTCAAATTTATGGAAATCATTATTATTAAAAGAATCAGGGCAAGAAAAATTTAGAGTTATTAAAAAAAAAGGAGCTACGAGATGGAATAGCAAAAGAGATGCATTACAAGGAATTTTTCATTGTGTTGAAGAAGAAAATAGAAATAGAAAGAGATACATATATTTGTTAGAAGCTCTACATTTCATTGGCTATAACAGCGATACAGATCCTACAACGGCAACAGAAGCAAGCAATTAGACAAAATTTGAAAATATATTGACTTCGTTCGTATTTCTACACATATTTAATAAACGCCCACCTCCAAATACTTACAAACAAATAGCCTTGACTATAATGCAGCCTGGAAATGTATCTATAATTTATCAAATGAAAATACTAAACTCTCTAAAAGAAATTTGATATAATTTTAAATCAAGTACATGACTTTGTAAATGTAATGAACAAAGAAACTGAAATATATGAAGATATCGTAATAGAAAACACTTTTCCTGAAACGAGAAGTCGATCCAAAAAGAATTTTTTTGATGAAAAAACAAATGATTATAAATTTGATGCTAAACAAAGATACAAAGTAAATGTATTCAAAACTGCATACCATGTGCATTTAAAATAATATATAAATATAATTTTCATACTGCTGTGTACAGCAATTTATACCAAATTTATAAATATGTACTAACTCTGTCAAGCACTCAAGTGCAATTTGAGAGATCATTCTCAAAATTAAAAAATATAAAATCAAAATTAAGGTCCACCTTGTCTGAAGAAAATTTGAAAAGTTTATTACTAATAAATTCTGAAAGTGATGCACTGTCCAATGTAGATGTAATTATATCAAAGTTTGCTCACTCATCAAAAGAATTAAAAAAAGCTTTAATTGGTTAATATGTTATTTGTTATATAATAATTGAAATAAATTTATTTTAATTTTTCGTTATAATTATTTTATATTTGTTTTTTTCAATGTGTTTGTTTTCTTATATGTTTATATTTTAATTACTTACTACGTAAATATATTGTAGATTGTACCTATTTACTGTGTATTGTTATTTCTTTTATAAAAAATCCGGGACCCCGTATTCCCATCTTGGACCAACCAAATAATTACCAGGCCGCCACTGCCCGGACTTTTCCCGCACAAATAATTTTTACATATTCTTATAAGAAATTCCGACGGATCTAATGGTGGTGGACGTGACATTCCATCTCATTGCGAACATGGGCGCCCGCAGGGGGGAGTTGAAAGGTTCGATGGACCCCCCCCCTGTCATATATGAATTGCATACCTTTTTCTAATAAACACATAATTATATTTTTTTAGTATCTCTTGTTTCATAATAATTATTGATAACATTTTTTTTTCAAATTTATTATTACTGTATTATTATATGTAAATACGAACAAATGTAATAGCCGAAATTTTATAATGACCCAATGAAGAATGGTAAGCGGCTTAATCGATAGAATTTGTTAGCGTTGAAGTTGAAATTAGATTGTTCGTCTTATAGTATTCAAAGATGGCACGACAAGATCATGACATGTGAAGTCAGTGAATCTGTAAATACTAGTCGAACTCATAACCTTTCAATTTTTATATGTGCTTGAGTTTTGATACTGAGTAATTCTTACAACTGTTTCAACAAATCCAACAAATTGGGCCAGGCCAAACATCAGCAACATCAAGATAATGTGGAAGCTAATGACGCAGAAGAATAGTTTCGTCGAATTATATTCACTCGATAATAAAATCATTAAAATCTAGATTTCACATTAAAAATGCACCGAGTTATTCTTTGTTTTATCTTCATCCAGACCGAATCATAGAAATGAATAATGAAAATTTTAGACAAATGATATTAAAAATTCATGATGTATATAATATTTAAAATTTTGTTGCCGAAAGTCAAATTTGATACGAAATGTGGCACAATAAGCGGCAAACTAAAGGTTTTCAAGAAGTAAAAAATTGTCATTTTATTGATTTGTTAAATTATACATTTTTTTTCGCTATCATTGCACTTACACTTCCTGTAAACACATGCAGTATTGAAAGAAGTTTTAACACACTTATGCCCGGTTTCATCATTGTAGGTTAAATCTTCAGATGGTTATCTGACGAATAAATTTTATTCATCGAATAGTCAAAGTTTCGTTTCATATAGTTAGTTATTCGTAGAATAATACTTTTCCTTAATATTTCTGCATTGAGTCATGGAGTTACTGACGGAGAGTACACTAACGTAACTTTGTAGGCGAGGGTGATGTCTCCGAGTGCGGCGGGGAAAGGACGTGAAGGTTACGCATCCGCCATCTTTGTGTGTTCCATTATTACATTGCGCTTTATGACTGCATTTATGAATTTATTTTTTTCTAAAAAAATAATGGGAAACATAATAAATTATTATAAGATTGATTTAATAACAGTATATAGATAATTATTAGAGTAAATTATAATTGTAAAATTTATTTCAATTTAGCAGAAACTAACAAAGAAAAAAGTATTACTAAATTTCTTCACAAGAAATAGCAAGTTATGTAGGCACATGATAATATGAATATGATTTAATTATAAAACCCTTCGTGAAATAAAATGCAACATATATAAAACGAAATTTTTATTTATACAATACTTTCTTAATTATAAATAATAAAAAAATCCTTTTTTATTATACCTGCATCATAACCCTTCTCTAACAAACTAAAAAGAGTGCGAAAACACAAGATTAAAACACGCCGTGCGCTTTAAAGTTACTATGTAAATAACAATCAAAATCAAAATAATGTGAACAACAAATGCTAATCAATCTCCAAATCTCCATATAATAGTTATTTATGATATAAGTGTTAAAAATGACATTTTATGAGTGAGTGGGGAAGTTTGAAACGAGGCGAAGACGAGTATAACAAACCCCACGTACGAAATAAAATCACTTTTAACAGCTTCAGCAGATTGTTGATTTTTTGATTTTCGCCCTGACCGATTTCCGCAGTCAAATGCCGCACAAACAGGCATTTCAAATAAACTTATAAAAATTTAAAGTGCACAAAATAAAAACTACTCACTGTGCATAAAAGGAAAGAAAGCAACTCAATAAGTAAACTTAAATCGTAGTAAACATGCGAATAACAAAAATATTATTAAAATGATAATAAAGACTAAAACAATAAGTAAAAACTATTAATTTAAACACTTCCGCCGTTTTACATAAGAAAAATATACTTTTCACTCATTTAAACTCATGTAATGATGGAACACAGTAATATGGCTGCCGATTCTCGCAGCTGTTTGCTGAACGTGACAAGGTCAAACTCTAGTATCCTCTCCATCAGTAACTCCATGCATTGAGTGTACAACATCGTCTAGGCGATGAATGCAAATAACAACGGTACAACTGTCATCGAAAATTTAAATTTGTAAAATATTTTAACATTTTTACTGGAATGTATCCCAATTGTCTATTTCGTTATCAAATTCGAATTAATTTAAAAATTTGACTCTTCTGTTTTTATAAACGTATATCATATGAACTTCCTCACTAATGAATTAATTTGAGTGTTATTCTTACTTAAAGAATTGTTACAATTCAAAGAGTTCAGATATTCTATGAAAAATATCACCGAATTTGTAATGAAATTATTGGTTACACAACAAAACTTTGATTACTATAAGTGATGTTGATACACGGGGTGAAATTAACATAAAATACGATCCATTTATTGTAATCAAATTAAATATTTTGATACAATATTACAATGGTCAAAATTAGTAGAACGTAATTTACATTTTAAATAATCGAAAAATGGAACTGTTGAAGAATCGAATCCCTGCTAAACAATGAGTTATGTTTATGGAGCCATAGCATCCACTCGCCTATGAAACACTTAGTTTGAAATTTTCTTATTACATAAACAGCTGTCAGAACTAATTTTTTTATCCAATATGTCTATTTAAAAAGATCTTATTTCATAATACTTGATATCAATAGATGCAAAATTAAATCATGTAATCAATGGTACAACATACACCCCATCATTTTCGCGGAACAGATGATAATAGCAAAAAACTGTCTTCCCATCTTAATTCACAATCTCAAGATTTTTAGTATTCACTCTGTTATTTATGTAAATCAAATTATAGATACAAATGAAAGGAAAATAAAATAAAACAGAAAAAGAAACAGTTATGTTGAAAAAGAAAAATAAAATGTATTAAATATAGTAGAAAATTTGGAAATGATTGAAAATGGATCGTTCATACTTCTCATCATTCTTTGCTGTTGTACTCGTTAAACAATTTCTTCGTTGGAAAATGTCAACGACGATGAAGATAACGATAACAGAACATTCTGATATTGACAGATTTATTATCAAAAAAAAAGTAACCAAAAAATATATAAATTTTTACAGTAACCTTCAATTAATATTCCTTTTATACATTCTTTCTTGCAAATATAAATATATAACTTAATAGTTTCTATAACAATTTCAAGAAATATTATAATAAAAATTAAAAAATATTTCAAACGTCACACTTTTCGTCGAATAAATATTTAACTGGCCAAAAATCGTCAGTTAACTTAACCAACGATTTATTCGTCGAATAAACACTAACTGACCTTGGTGAAACAAAATAAGGGAGTTTTATCCGATGAATAGTTTAACTGACGAATAAAATATTTATTCATCGATGGTGAAACCAGGCATTAGCCCTCAAGCTCAGAGGGCCCTCGAATCCTCACCAGAAAATCTCGATCGATCTAAACTTTTGAAAATTTCTCCCATTTTCAAAATAAATATGATAGGTTGCAACGCGACTTTAATCATGGCAACTCAATTGAGAGAAATTCGAAAGTTATACCAAGGGAATTCCCCTAAATTCTTTTTGTGGGTTGGCAGTGTTATCAATTTGACGGATAGCAATATGTGCGTTTTATTATTAATCGATGTGCGTTTTATTGTGAATTCCAGTCAAGATTTTTATTTGAGAACGGTTAAAAAATTAATGCTGTATCAGGAGTAAGTAAGCTAATGTCAATAAACTTTTTAGTACTGGTCAATATAGTGGTTCAATTTTATTTGATTTTAGTACCACTCATATTGATGTCCGTTACGTCAATAAATCATGTCAAATCTATAGATTTCGGCTACTCATTGTATAACTCGAAATATGCAGGTCAACTGCAGTAGGTGCATTAATTCAGGCCCGCGCGCGAGGAGATCGTTCTTGGTCTCCACCGTTAAATGTGGTATAGTCGGTTCACGGTAACATTGTGCCGAGACGTATCATTCTGCCCATCGTGGAAATATAAAAGCGAATCGACGCGCATGCTGTTAATGGAAGGGGATTCGCTGAGCCAATGAGAGATGTCCCTAAATATACACAGTTCGCGGGGTTCATTCAAATGATGAAAGAAATAATTCCAATCAATGCAATAGAAAAAATGTTTATAATATAAGTTATATCACATATTTTAATATTTGAATGTATAATATAATAATTATATAGATTTATATATATATATTATAACATCAAGACATATGTAATAAAGAAATTAGGGCCTCTATAATAATATATTTACTCCAATGTATGTATGTCTGTCTGTGTGACTGTGTGACGATTTGACATGCACTTGTCAAATTTATTATTTTTATTGTAAAATACAAAAAGGTGGAAAAAATACATTAGTGTTAGTCGAGGTAAGTTCGGTTACGGCTTTTGTAACGCCAAAAATTTTCTAATCAAACAATTTTCTAAACAATTCTTGATTACGTTAGGCGCTGCGCAGAGTTCGTATAGTATTCTGTGTAACTTAACGGGGCTCTAATTTAATATACTTGTCAAAAAATACCAGAGCTATCACGGTTGTCAAGTATTTTTAAATTTGCTATTTGCCGTTAATTGTGCTATTAGTATGCCGGTCTGTTGTGTGTTGAAGTGTCCGAGTCGGAAAAAAGTAAAATACTTCTATTTTCCATTGAAAAGTCATAATTTACTTCGCAAGTGGTTGATTGCTTGTGGAAGAAATAACTACCTCAATGTAAAATCTGGTAAGTGAATTTTTGTATTATTATAATTACATTTTTCAGTTACCTAGTAAAAAACTATTAAACTAAGTATTTAATTTTATTTTAGCACGAATTTTCGAGAAGCATTTTAACAAAGATTGCTTCGAAATACATACGACCCAACCACGCCAAAAGGATGCAACTCCAAGAGACGTCCTCAAATTGAAATGTGATGCTGTTCCTTTGTTACATTTAACTCCAACTTCTAAATGCAACGAGGATGTCATAGAAACAATAAGAAGAAAGAAAATAAAGTATGTTTATTGTCGTACACATCTGTTATGTATTTTTTTCAAATTTTGTATGTAAATTAAATAAATTATAAGTATTACGCTTAAAATAGTTATATAATAAGTAAAATAATAATAATAATAATAATAATAATAATAATAGAAATATTCTGTATTTATAGTTTATGTCCCGTGGTTCTGCCAAATTCTGACTTAGTAAACTTTACGAAGGAAATTGAAGATTCAGACGAAATAATGGAAACCGTTTCCGATCCAGAAATCAATGTCTCTTTTCTTCCAAGTGAATATCCTCAGAAACAACGCAACATTGTTAAAGATCTACAACAGAAAAATAGTATGCTACAGGCAGAAATAGAAAGACTGAAATGTACCTTGGTAATGATGAAAAACAATTCTGAAAAAGATAGAAAAGAATACGCGCAATCGATACTTCGGCAAGTTTTTACCAAAGGACAAATAAGCAAATTATTGTCACCAAACCAAAGAGGCTTCCGATGGTCTGCAGAAGATATAGAGTCCGCTATTGCACTTCGTTCAATAAGTTCAAAAGCTTACCGGTATTTGAGAGACGTGAAAAAAATACCCCTTCCTTGCGAAAGCACATTGCACAGATTGTACGCAAGTTTTCAAAAAAAAAAACAGGTATGTTGAACGAAGTCATCGATATAATGCGAATAAAAGGAACTACCCTGACGGAATTAGAGCGAACAACCGTTCTATCGTTCGATGAGATTTATATATCCAATAAAGTTGATCTTGATCGCGAAGAACAAAAAATCTATGGCCCTTACAAAACATGTCAATGTGTTATTGCTCGAGGATTGGTGAGCAATTGGAAACAACCAATCTATTATATGTTCAACCAGGATATGACAAAAGATATTTTGTATAATATAATACGTCAACTTGACAAAGCTGGCTATAATACTGTGTCGGTTACATCTAATATGGGGCCATGTAACGTGAGACTGTGGAATTCTATGAATATTGGTTCAGACGAATCCAACACAATTCCTGAGAATAGTGACAGAAAGATCTTCGTGTTTTATGATGTACCACATCTAATAAAGTTAGTCATAAATTCGATTCTGGTATTTCTATAAATGGGAAAACTGTTAACAGAACTCCGTTTGAAAATTTATTAACTTTAAACGATAATTCGGATTTGAAAATATCATTCAAATTAACAAAAGACTATTTATATGTAAAGGGTACACAGAGGCAAAAAGTCAAATTAGCGACTCAAATATTCTCAAACCAAAATTCAGCTGCAATGAGATATTATGGAGAGAAAGGGTATCTGAAATGCAGCAATTGGGAAATAACATCAGAAGTGTGCAAACTCTTCAATGACTGGTTTGATGTTTTCAACAGCTCTTCGAAATTTGGCAACAATATTTGCAACAATGCATTTGGTATAGAAATAAAAGCACAGACAGAAATTTTGCAAAAAATGACAGTGTTCATTAGAAACATGAGAGTTGGTGAAAAAAAGCATTTTTTGCTATTCCAAAAAGGAATACTCATTTGTAACGAATCTTTATCAAAGATGTGGCAGTATCTACAAGAAAAACATACGACAGAAACATTCACGTTTGAATACCTGATCACAAGACGATTGAATCAGGATGTTTTAGAGAATTTTTTCTCTATAATTAGAGCAATGGGTATGACAAACGATCATCCAACTCCTGTTCAATTAAAACAAAGAATAAAAAAATATATCCTAGGGAAACAATCTTCGTATACTTGACTTGAAAGATTTGCAAGAAGAAAGTAAGTCGGCCGATACGTCAAATGTGGAAATTAACACAAGAGATGAGGATACGACAGAAGACAGCAACATACTATACACCACAGACATAACCGACGAACAGGACAATTTATTAAACACATTTGAATTGTTTTGCTCGCAAAACGAAATACATGACGATGCACTTACTTATATAACGTGGTACGTTGCTCTTAGATTTATACACAAATACCCTCATTTGGGTACGCCGAGCAAAAATCTTCCTGCAAACAATAACTCTTGGATACATTTTTTATCGAAAGAGTACTTAATAATTCCTTCCGAGAACTTATTGAATGCAGGAAGAATTATGGAGAAAGAGTTTGTATCATTTCACGGTGATTTTTTTTAATAAAGAAGCTAATATTTTTAACTCATTGACCGACATTGTACATAAAAAAATTGAGTGCTCAAATATACCAAAAGAGGTAATTGCGTGTCTTATGCGAACAAGGACATATATAAGATTAAGAGAATTCAATAAAAAAAGCTCTTACAACAACCGGAAAACACAAAAAACAAAGAAGGTTTACAGATTGTCTAATAATCTTTATACGTGATTTGAGTGTTGAAGTGTATGATTGCAATTTTGAATTTTTATAACAGTTAGTTAAAATCTTAAGAGTATTTAATATTCTATATATATTTTTAGATATAAATGCCAGGAATGTAATGTTAAATTTGTTGCTATATGATGTTAAATATAGTAAACGTAGAAGCAGGTATTTATATACCTATACAAATAGTAATATAGTAAAAACATTTATTTCTATTGTTTTAACAGGAATTATTTCTTTCATCATTCCATTCTCCTTGTATATTTTCAGATACAATCTTCGCATTAATTTATTTGAAAAATTTTCGTTATTACACGAATTTATTACATATGTTTTGATGTTATAATGTTTATAAATCTATATAATCATTATATTAGAAATTCAAAAAATAAAAATATATTACTTATATTAAAATCATTTTTTCTATTGCATTGATAGGAATTCTTTCTTTAGTCATTTGAATGAACCCCGCGAACTGTGTACAATTAGGGACAGCTGTGATTGGTCAACTTTGCGCAGCGGCAAATGCATTCACCTTGTATATTTCCACCATATACCTATTAGTAATATACCGCTCATCCTCCGCGATCCACACGTTCAACAAAACGTAATAGATATATATCTTGCATCGCACACAACCGTTACAGTGCACTTGGTGCGCATACTCATCACGCAAGAAAATAGTGTTTTAAAGTCACATTTAACATTTAAAATAAAATAAATAAATATAGAAATTTGAAGAAAGTAATGAATTATTGTACATAATACTGTAATACTCATTTAATATTGTTTATTGATAATAAAATTACTACATCGCGAAATTTAAAATATTTTCAGCTATGTTTTGTATACTGTGCACGATATGATAAAGTGAAATTTATTTTCCCAGTTAATAATATGTAACCCTTCAATTGACAATCGAAATTTTGATAGCAATATAATTTGTGTCAATAAAATATGTTTGAATTTGTTCACTTAAAATAAATTTACTGGGAAACCAAATATAACTCTGACCCGGCATAAGAATTTATTATATTGAACTTGTTATTTTAACTTGTCATTATAAAATAAAAGAAATTAGCACAAATTAAAAATTATTATATATATTTCTTATTATTATTTTATAATGCCAGATTAAAATAACAAGTTCAATAAAATAAATTCTTATGCCGGGTCAGTTATATTTAGTTTCCTAGTAAATTTATTTTAAATGAACAAATTCAAACACATTTTATTAAAAACACAAATTATATTGCTATCAAAATTTCGATTATCAATTGAAGGGTTGCATATTATTAAATAGGGAAATAAATTTCGCCTTATCATATCATGTATAGTATACAAAACATAGCTTAAAATATTTTAAATTTCGCGCTGTAGTAATTTTATTACTAATAAACAATACTAAATGAGTATTACAGTGTTTTGTACAATAATTCAGTACTTTCTTCAAATTTCTATATTTATTTATTTTATTTTCAATATTAAATGTGACTTTGAAACACTATTTTCTTGCGTGATGAGCATACGCACTGTTCGGACCGCATGTGCCATCTAACGGCGGACGGACCGACCACTGTCGTTCCCGCAGTTTTACTATATTTTGCGCGTTTTTTTGACAAATTCTTCTGTCTTGTTTTTCAAGTTAACGCACATGTAAATTTTTATTACGGCCTTTTGCCTTAAAAATCTCATGAACTAAGAGCATTTGGTGTTCTAGTTTAGTGATAATTTAAATATCATTCGCAGTGTTTTGTGATCCAAGTTGTTTGTGCTTAGCACCGCTTTTTCTATTGTTTTTTGGATTGCTAACCTAAAATACATACCCACCACATTGGTGCATTCACCGTGCATATACTTTATTTTCTTTATTTATCTGTTGCTTTTTCAGCATTTTTAGCAATAGAACAAAATTATCAGCACTGGCTATATTGCATTCCAATTGGAAGACTGCATGTACTAACGATCGCTTAGAAGTGCATCTCCAGAAGTTTGTATCACTGTTCTATCTGCTGCATGCTGCTCAAGGTAGACCTAAAATCGCTTAACTTTATACATCTTGCACGCAGTAAGTACGCTTTACTTTATTCTACTTACGAACCTGTCTTTCAGACTGATTCTATAATATTTGCCAGGTGCACATTGCACATTTGCTGCACGCTTTATGCTTTTGTATTATTTACTCGCATTTATTGCACTGTTATACTTAATTTAAACATTCATATCGCATGAATTTATTGGCGCTGGTTAGCAGCACGTTTTGTACACTTGCACATTGATTCTAACTCCAGCTATTTCGTCTACTTTGCTGTTGGTAGTTCAAGTTTGTATAGCTTCGTTCCTATTTAACAGCTGTGGGCCAACCCTCTTTTTCCTATCTTCCCACGAGCTTCCAATCAATTGTAAGTCCTGTAGATCGCTCCTGCAGGTGAAGAGTGTCATACCTAACCACCATTATCAACTTTGTATCTATTATTTCTGATTGTTATTCTTTATAGTTCGCGTCGTTACATTTTGTTTAAAGGTGTTTCACATTCCGTCACTACTTATAGTCCTTTCGGATCCACGCAACGCATATAGACGCAATCGGTCGTACGGATCTTAAATACATTTTAAATCTGACCGCGTCGCCACACGCACCAAGTACACTGTAACGGCTGTGTGCGATGCAAGATATATGTCTATTACGCTTTGTTGAACGTGTTTCCAGTATATTGGGGAGATACGGGATCAGCGGTATATTACTAATAGGTATATGATTTCCACCATGGTTCTGCCATCACTTTTTTGTTGCGCAGAAGACAAATTAGCTTCTACCCTTAGCAACGAGTCCGTTTGCATAGGCGCGAAATTGCATGACCAGTTTTCTTATTATTCGTATGCCATTTCTTTGGTTTAGTTGTGTGTAGT
The DNA here is from genome assembly GCA_035578165.1 of Stenolophus ochropezus. NCBI lineage: Eukaryota > Metazoa > Arthropoda > Insecta > Coleoptera > Carabidae > Stenolophus > Stenolophus ochropezus. Next base: position 6,495,483 of record JAQOWZ010000008.1, on the reverse strand, counting down.
TAGTGTAAAGTAGTATAGTTTGTTTTGGATCCCTTTTTTACATATATTGAAATTGAAACAAATTTATAAATAAAAATATTAGAAGTGCGAATTCATTACCTTTAAAGACGGCACTGTTTAGTGATGGGCGTGTTTAAAATATTTCCGCGCAACCAAAAGTTGACGCCTCGTGAATGGAATGTAACACTAGCGGCGATAAAATGTTTGCCGGGGATTCCCCAACGACGTCTTGTAGCATATCATTATAGGCCGTACAGCGAGAACTGGCGGGTGAATTACCTTTGCGCAGATACACAAATTCGTCGTGGGAGGGGTTATTGAGCCCCTCTTCACCGCTCTTCATTTATTGCTACGCTAGTATGATTTACGATTCTTATTTGTGACGAGCACAAACAACGTAGAAAATTTTGCTAGGAAATATTTTGGTGTGACATCATAATTACTGTGATTTTTTCTATTTGTGTTGTGATATTATTGTTCAATATGAGTTTCAAGACAAAGCTGAAACATACCAGGCTTACCGGACATGCAAAAGAAATTGTTGGGAACATATTACGTTTTATGACACTTGAGGCCAAGAATGGGATTAATTTAATACCGCTAAATAAAGTTCAGGAACGAGTATCATCAGCTACAGGTAATTAAACTCAAATTACATACAACATAAACATGTACATGGTTATTCTACTCGAAATAGATATAAATTTGAATATAACCAACATAGAACTGAAGTATTTTGAAAATAATTTTTATTCTATAAATAAATTCTTAAATAATTTATTGCTTTTATACATTCTTTTTTTTTATTCTGTCGTACTTTTATGTAATATTATAGATAATAAAGTATTATTATTATTATAGGTATTTCACTTAGAACAGTTCAACGTATTGCGAACCAAACGAGAGAGCAAAGGTGCTAGTACAAGTTATAAAAGTCCGCAAAAAACGAAACTTAGATCAAAATCGAAAACTGATATCGACAGTTTCAGTCAAGGAGTTTTGCACCGTTTAATTCATGATTATATTATAACAGAAAAATCTGTTCCAACCGCGAAGAAAATCCTTATGAAATTCCGAGAAACAACTAATTATGACGGCCATCGATCCAGCTTAATAATTGTGATGAAGAAATTAGGTTTTCGGTTTAGGAAGACAAGGTATAATAGAACGCTGTTGGTTGAAAAACATGACTTCCGTTTATTACGTTTAAATTATTTGCGTAAAATTAAAGAGTATAGAAAGGGTGGTCGCCCTATCGTTTATATAGATGAAATCTATATACACAGTTCCCATACTCCACCAAAAAGTTGGTCCGATGCAACAGCAAAAGGCGTAATGTCACCTGTTTCCCAAGGTTACCGGCTTATAATAGTATATGCTGGCTCGGAAAAAGGATTTATACCCGGAGCAGGAGTAATTTTTAAATCTCAAACAAAAACTGGAGATTATCATAATGAGATGAATGCGGCTAATTTCAATAAGTACTTACAAGAAAAGCTTATTCCGAATTTACCAGCACAAAGTGTTTTAGTGTTAGATAACGCATCGTATCACAATGTGCAAGAAGAAAGATGTCCGACGTCAAATTCAAGGAAGGCAGTTATGAGGGAATGGTTGCAAAGGAAACAAATTCATTTCACCGAAGATATCTTAAAACCCGATTTATTGGAAATTATCAAAAGGAATAAATCACAATTTAAAAAATTTGCAATATACAAAATTTTAACAAGTAACGGCTTTGAAATTCTTCGATTACCACCGTATCATCCAGATCTTAATCCAATTGAAATGATGTGGGCATCATTAAAGCAAGATGTGGGTTCCAAAAATGTAACATTTAAATTAAATGATACACAAAAGTTGTGTGAAGCATGGTTTTCCGCCGAGGAAAGAAAATCAGAATGGGCAAGCAGGTGTCGTCATGTGTGCAAAATTGAAGATAAATATGCTGCGAAAGAACCGTCAATAGATGAAGAAATCGATAGGATTATTATATCTTTGGGTGAAGATAGTAGTGACACAGGAAGTGATACAGAAACTAGTGATAGCGCGGAAAGTGATGGTTTATCGGGTGTAGAAAATTTTTAGTGAACTGTTTTCTATTGTAAATGTAAATAATTTTTTGACTATAGTAGACATTTTTATGCAGTAGAGAGACGTCGTAGACCTGAAAAAAACTTTACAAAATGAAATAAAACTTGTAGAAATTTTCGAAAGATGTTTTTATTTAGAAAACCGAGTAGTAAAATAAGGTATCATAAAAAAATTACTTATTTATGATATTTACTACCATTTCAAATTAAAATATAAGGTATTTAATGACATTTCAATTTATTTATAATAATTGCAGTGTATTTTTTTTAACACACGTGGGCTACGACTCAAATAAAATATGTTTACATATAATTGTTTCTTGTCACGCCGATCGATTGAGTTGTCAAATAATATAATACAAAATCTTTGTTTGTTCGTTTAAGTTGTATTGTTCCTTATTATTGTTCGTATTCGTTTTCTTTGTTTCTTGTTATACGTTTATTTTATTAGCTTAAGTAATAATGCCTAAAGCATTATCGAAGCAGTCGTAAGTGTTAACTGCAAATGCGATTGCATATTTTGAAAAAGAACTGACAGTGGACCATTACTGCCGTTAAAAGCAGTTCGAGAGGTATGTGATCATTTTATTTGTTGTTATTAAATTTGGCATTGCCATCTGCAACACGCAACACATTTTCTAAACTAATGCACATATAAACCTTGTAATTCGTGACGTCATAATCTAGTTACAAATATTGATGACGTCTCTCTACTGCTTAAAAATTTCTACTATTATGCAATCTCTTGCATATATTTACTGCTATTTGTTATTTTTGAACTATTTTCTATTGTAAATATAAATAATTTTTTGACTAATGCAATATCTTGCATATAGTTACTACTATTTGTTATTTTTGAATTTTTTGCTGTTGTATACATAAATAATTTTTTGACTAATGCAATCTCTTACATATATTTATTGCTATTTGTAATTGAACCTCTGTGAAGGTGAAGGTCACAATTGTCAAGTATCAATAAATTCCCTCGAACCTCGAGAATTATTATACAAAAAACAATTAGTGACAAGAAATAGTAATTGTGGAAGTGTATAGAGTTATACAGAGTGTTATCTATACGGCGGATTGTGTTTAAAAATTGTTATTGCGAACTAAAAGTGAATAATTGGTGAATGAAAAACATTTTTGACACTGGTCAGCTGTCTCTGTGGGTAGTGCGCGCGCATCCTCAGCATAGCTAGAAAAATTACAAACTCTAAGAAATAGTAATTTTGTAAGTACTCGTATATAGATTTACTCGGAGTGATATCTCTTAAGCGGACATTGTTTAAAAATTGTTCCCACGAATTAAAAGTGAACAGGTAGTGGGTAAAACTTTCTGACTGACACATCTCAGCTGTCTCAGTAGGAAGTGCGCGCGCAACCTTAGCATAGCTGGAAAAATAACAAACTTTAAATAATATTTCTAGTTTATTATTGTGAATTAAAGGCAAATAAAATTAACAAACTTTAAATAATAATTCTAGCTTGTTATTGTGAATTAAAGGCGAATTATTAGTGAGAATTTCAAGGCGACAACAAAAGCAACCAGACTAACACGTAGGATACGAGTGCTGCTGCATATAAAAATAAGAATCGCGAACTCACTGATAGGAATTTAGCCTCTGAGGAGTTGATCCGGGCCCCCGGGTTCCCAATCGGGTAAACAAAATGAAAAAGATTCGGAAAGTGATACTACTGGAGATGAAGCTAAGCGTAGGAGAGAGGAAGAATACATGGGATTATTTGGAACAAGTAAAAAACTCAGACGAACACCAGTCAAGAGTAACAAAGGTACAAATGAAGATTAACAGGATAAGATGTTTAAAATGATGCAAACTCTTATGACACGAAATGAAGAAATGATGAATGAAATCAAATCAACAACAGCAGATGAATTGAAGGAATTAAAGCAGGAAAATTTAATTATGAAGAAAGAATTGAAACATCTTAACAATAAAATAGAGCACTTAGAAAAAGAGAAGCGAATGAAAAACTTGGTAATAACTGGAAAGAATGTAAACAATATAGATGAAAGAATGCTTAAAGGTTTATTGAAAACTTTTTTGAAAGAACATTTACAAATTGACATAAAATTACGCAGCGCGTAGAAAATAGGAGAAAATAGATGTGTGATAGAAACCGAAACGATGACCGACAAAATATATATTCTAAAAGAAAAAAGTAAATTAAGGAAAAACAACTCGTCGATTTACATAGATTCGGATCTAACACAAAAAGAAAGAGAAGTACAGGCACAGATTAGAAAAATAGCTCGTGAGGAAAGAAACAAAGGCAACCAGGCTAAAATAGGATACATGAAATTGATTGTAAATGGAAAAGAAATGAGATGGGATGATGAGAGTAATGAGTTAAAATTTTCAAAAAACTAGATAAAGGGAACCAGGACGTTTACAAGGAAACGACACAGGCAAAAGATGATGGCTTGATGACTTACAAAGACCGCACAATAAATATCACGACAATACAACACTCTAACAAAAATACAATTAAAGATAGAACCAAAAAATGGATAGGATGGAAAATAGGAACCTGGAATACAAGAAGTCTAAACGGTAAAGAACATGAAGTAATAGAAGAATTCGAAAGGGCAAATTTTGACTTCATGGCAGTCTGTGAAACAAAAAAGAAAGACAACGGAATAACGGAGATTAAAAATTGACATATACTGTTGTTCAGTGGTGTAAATCCTGACAGTAGGGCAAAAGAAGGAGTAGGACTAATAGTAAGAAAGGAATTTGTCCCTTATCTGAAAAAATGGGAATTTATATCCCAGAGAATTTTAAAAATAGAAATTGAAACAGAACTGTTGTCAAATACAACTGTCATAGTGATTTATGGCCCAGATGAAAATGTAAAAGCGGACCTAAAGGATAAGTTTTGGGAGGAACTAACAGATAAAATTGAAAACATAACAAATAGATTGATAATTTTAGGAGACTATAATAGCCGTGTAGGAAGGAGGAGGAAAAAAGGAAAAAATAAACGTGATTGGTCCGCATGGAGAAAATTATCGTAACAACAACGGAAACAGACTACTAAATTTCTGCGTGCAGAACAACCTAATAGTAGCAAATTCATTTTACAAGCACAAAGATATACATATGTACACGAGAGAAGTTCGGAGTAGAAACGAAAAGTCAGTAATTGACTACGTGCTTATAAATAAAGAATACAGAAAAGAAATTTTAGATGTAAAAGTAAAAAGAGGAGCGGAAATAAATAGCGACCACTACTTGTTACAAGCAAAGCTACGAATCCAATATGCAACACAACCAGTACGAAATAAAGATAAAATATTTACTAAATCTAAAGAAGTAATTAAATCATACAAGTTGCAGAATAAAGATATTGCAGAAACATACAAAAACGCAGTGGAAGATAAAGTTGAAGAAGACAGAAGTAATTGGAAAAATGAAAATACTGAAGAAATATGGCAAAAATTTAAGAGTATCGTTTTATCAGCAGCGAAAGAAGCATGCGGCACGATAGTTGTCGACAGAAACATAAAACAAACCAAATGGTGGAGCAATCACATAAAGAAAGAAGTAAAAAGTAAAAAGGAAAAATGGAAAAATTACTTGAGTGATAAATCGGAGGCAAGTTACATCGAATATAAACAACAATGAGCGAAAGTAAAACAAGTAATACAGGACGCCAAAAAGCAGGCATGGGAAGAATTTGGAAATAAAATGGAAGAAGACAGCAAATCAAATCAAAAGTTATTTTACAAAGTATTAAAAAACATAAGAAATCCTAAACAATACGACATGAAACAGGTAAAAAACAAAAATGGGAATATAATAACTGGGGATAAACAAATCATGGAAAGGTGGAAAGAGTATTTCCAAGATCTCCTGCAAAATGAAGACCAAGAGAGTAATTCTGAAACCGATATTGACAACCATGGTACACAAGAAGAACTAGATAATATAACTTTAAAAGAAATAACAGAAAAAATAAAATCAGTGAAACGAGGGAAATCAGCAGGACCCGATGGAATAACACCAGAAATGCTGAAAAATCTAGGTGAAAAAGGTAAAGAAATGTTACTATGTATCTTTAAAAAAGCTTGGAAGGAAAGTAAAGTACCGGACGACTGGAAAGCAGGAATAATTGTTCCATTATACAAAAATAAAGGAGACAGCAGACAATTACAAAGGCATCACATTACTAAGTATCGCAGCAAAAATATATGAGGTCATATTGGAAAGTAGACTGAGAGATACTGTTGAAGACTAGCTAGAGGAGGTTCAAAGCGGATTCAGGAAAGGTAGAAGTACGCAAGATCATATATTCACCCTGAAACAGATAGCTGAAAAAACAAAACTAAAAGGAACAAATGCATATTTTGCTTTCTTAGACTTAGAAAAAGCATTTGACAGAGCTCCACAGAAAGTAATATGGGAGAGTCTAAAGAAAAGAGGAGTCAGTTACAAACTTAGACAGGGAATGAAGAGTCTCTACAACAACAACAGAAATTATGTTAGGAAGAGCAATATGCAATCTGAAGAATTCACAATAAATGATGGCCTACGACAAGGAGGTGTGCTGAGTCCGGTACTCTTCATAATTCTGATGGATGACGTAATTAAGGAAACTAAGAATAGAGTAAAACCACTACAGATCGGATATCGCTACTTAAAACCAACCATGCTGACTACATGTGCATTCGCGGACGACCTAACGATCTGTGCAGCGTCAGAACAAGACCTCCAAAATAACCTGAAGATATGGGAGCAAGAATTATCACTAAGAAGAATGAAAACAAATACAGGAAAATCAAAGATTATGGTTATCGGAAATAACATCAATGAAACCAACATAACACTAAATGAGGAAAAATTAGAACAAGTACAAACATTTAAGTACCTTAGGGTAATACTACAAAACGAAGTATGGAACATGAAATAGAAGAAAGAATAGTAAATGCTTCGAATATATACTATGCGCTAACCAAAACATTTATAGGGAAGAAAGAAATATCCATTAAAACTAAAATGACCATATACAAAACACTATACAGGCCAGTACTTTTATATGGTAGTGAAAGTTGGGTGCTAACTGAAAGACAAAAATGCAGACTACAGGCAATGGAAATGAAATATTTAAGAAGAGTGAAAGGCATAACCCGCAGAGACCGAATACGAAACGAAGAAGTCCGCAAAGAATTAGATATAGAGGCACTATACACAACCATAGAAACTCAGAGACTCAAATGGTTCGGACATCTAAATAGAATGAAACCACACCAACCAGCAAAAGAAGTATGGGAAACCAAAGTAAAAAAGAAGAAAACCAGAGGAAGGCCCAAGAAAACGTGGAACGACGAAATAATGAAGATATTAGGACAAAGAGAAGTACCATGGGATGAAGCCAAGAAGATGTCAAGAAACAAAAAAGAATGGACAAAATTTGTGTACCAAATGTAATTGAATAAATGAAATGTATCTTTTTGTTCTCTATACCTTACACCTCCGGGTAGAAAGGTTTTGATTATATATATATATATATATATATATATATATATATATATATATATATATATATATATATATATAATATTATTCTTACAATATTCTACAACTTTTTGTTTTAACATTTCGTATGTATATATGTATATATTTGATTATTGTTCTGCATGAATTTCTTGTTTCTTGTTGTACTTTATTCAGTTTGCACATCCATCTTGCATAATCCTATGTTGCTTGTAAACTACAAAATATCTTTTACTTAGGTTGTCTATAATCGGTAAGTATTAATATTATGTTTTGACACTGCATATTTGTAATAACTGAACGACCACTGGTTTCCAACTTGTATCTCATACTGTACCTCCGATTCCTAAATACCGCCTAGTTAAATCTACTTGCGCGGCTCCAACCGGCCAGCCGCCAGTTCTCGCTGTACGGCCTATACGTTTCTCCTTCGTTTTACTTTTAACGACGTCAGTGAACAGTGAGTACTTACTCGAGCACAATCTAATATAAATATTGCATAAATAAATTAGAAAACTAAAATTATGGATAAAAAGAAGAAACTCAGTGGTGCATTTAAACGCAAACAACGCCAAGAAAGAGAAGATAGTAAACAAAAATTGACAAGTTTTTTAGTCAGCCTTCTGCAAGTACTTCTGGACAAAATATTTCTATTGATAGTGACTCAAATAATGTGGTAGCTGCAGTTTTGGTTAAGGAGCCTACTGAAGAAGATCCGACAATTATTGCAGTTGGAGTTACTTCCGCCGCCGATCATGTGAACGTGGATGATGTTTGCATGGCACACATAAGAGCGGAGGAACCACAGACCTCTACATTTTTCGAAAATGTGTACGATAAATCTTCTTATGACTTGGGAAACTTCACTAAAAAATTATTAAGTGATAACGAAAAACGTCAAATTCTTGATATGGGGCCTTTACAGCCTTCAGGACCTTTTCCAATAGACATCAACCAAAACAATAGGTGTTTTTCAAAATCGTACTACGTTTCAAGTTCAAAATATAGACCAGTTAATCGTTTTTGGTTGTGTTATTCCAAAATACTAGACGCTGCCTATTGTCAACCCTGCTGGTTATTTGCTTCACAAAGGAATAATGTTTGGTGTACGAGAATTCGGGATTGGAAGCATTTATCTGAAAGAATTAAACAACACAGTTGTTCGAGTGGCCCTACGGAAGCATGTGTTGTGTATGAATTTTGAAAAAAAAAAGATACTATTCAATATCATACTTACCCTAGCAAAGAGTTATTCGGCTTTGAGAGGACATCGAGAAGACTTAAGTCAAGAAGGATACCATTGAAATTTTCTGTCCTTTGTAGAGCTTGTCGCCCGATATGATCACATTTTGCGGCAAGTTTTGGATATGCCCAAAGGTAATAATTGTTATTTCTAAGTTTTTTATCATTTTATTTTGTTTATAATTATTAACTGTTTAATATCAGAACTTTTTTGAAATTGTGTTTTTTAAATGTTTTTAGGATCTACAACATATCTGAGTGCAACAATTCAGAATGAAATGATTGAGAGCTTGGGGACCAAACTCGAAACCCATCTAGTAGAACAAATTATGGCGTCACTAGATCGGAAAATGGACAGCCAATTGATATAGAAGTAAAAGAAGTGTTTCTAGGCTTTTATGCAGCCATCAAACATGGCGCAGCAGATTTAGTCAATCAGGTGACTACATTATTTATCGACAAAAATATTTATTTAAAAAAATGTGTGGGGCAAGGTTATGATGGAGCCAGTGTGATGAGTGGTGTGTATAATGGTGTACAAAAATATATTAAGGATATCCAGCCTAACGCGGAGTACGTTCATTGTGTCACTCATAATTTAAATTTGGTAATACATGATGCTGTTAGCAGTTGTGTGAAAATACAGATTTTTTTTCGCAACGTTGCAAGATTTGTATAACTTTTTCAAAAACAGCATCAAACCAACTGTCAAAATTCACTGGCGAATCGGACACCACTCTAAAAAAAAACTAAATCTAACTAGATGGTCCAGTAGGGTCAATACGATATCTGCAATAAAATTTCTTTTTTTTTTGGTATTATCAAAGCATTATCAGAAATAGTTCTAAAGGGTCCTAATAAAGATGAACGTAGTAAAGCAGAGAGTATTAAAACAAAAATGCTAAATTTCGAGTTCGTGTTGCTTTGCGAATTCATGCACACTGTATTGAATGACATCAATTATGCATCCAAAACTTTACAAAAATGCGAAATCAGTAAATGTGAACCCTGTTTTACATTCAGCAACATTTACCTGCAACTTGTTGCACAACTAGTTGCGTAACACAAGTTGCGAAATTAATGTAAAACCAAAGTTGCGGTATCTCGTATTGTGCAATTAGTTATGCAACACATTCTTCAAATAGGACATGTTCTAATTTTGTTGCCTGCAACTCGCAACTTTCCCCCGATTTAGTAATATTTTGGTTACTTTTTGTTTTACCAATCGAAATATTGCAGTTGGTTAACCTCAGTTAACGTTGTGTTGAATGTGAGATCCGCCATTCATCTTTTCTTTGGTTGGTTGTGTTTATTTTTTGTGAAAATTATGTAAATGAATTGGACGCGTGAGAAGACGACTGTATTGATACAACTCTGGGAGAAGTAGCGTCAACCGAGGTAGCTCGAGACATGGTGGTGAGAAGGGACATTTTTCCGCTTTTTTATTTAAATTTAATTGCGGGAACTCTGTGCTAATCTAGTGACTTTAAAAAAATACAGTTGGCTACAATAGCTACCAGTAGTGATATTGAATGTGTGTGGCCGCATGAAAAAGGTTCGTATTGTTTAATAAAAAATAATTTATTTGTATATTTATTTTGATAGTTTTTGAACAGTAGTCCATTCTCTATTGGAAGTAGTAGTTGTAGTATAAATTCCTTCCTTTTTTGTATGTATTTGTATGCTTCTATATGTTATTGAGGTTATGTCATTTTGTCATAAGAACATTTAATTTAGTTTTTTATTTAAACAAATTTAATTAAAATTGCGCACTTTTAGGGGTGACTTAGGACATGCCTAGAGCATACGTCAAACGCCTGGGGAGCAGGCCATACATAAATTACGATATACGAAAATTACTGGATGCGGTCAAAGAAAGAATGAACAAAGGAACTCCGTTTAGAATTTTGGAAAAAAAATATGGCGTACCAAGAAATACTATTTGTCAAAATTTCAAGAATAAAAATTTAAAAAAACCTGGTAGTCAACCTGTAATGACAGACAAAGAAGAAGCTGTTTTAGTCACATCACTGATAACTGCAGCCGATTGGGGATTTCCATTAGAACCAGGCTTCTAGTTAAGCAATATTACGACAAATTAGGCATTTGTGTTCCAAAATTTAAAGACAACGTCCCGGGAGTAGATTGGACACGTTCATTTTTGGAACGACACAAAGATATATTAACAGTTCGGTTAACTGAAAATATTGAAAGGGCTAGGGCTGAGATTTCCAAAGATGTAATTAAATCATATTTTGATAATCTCGAAATTTCTTTAAAAGATATTCCACCTTGTAATATAGTAAATTATGATGAAACTAACTGACGATCCAGGCAGACCAAAAGTAATAATTAGACGGTACTCGAAACATGCAGAAAGGGTACTAGATTCCAGTAAGTCAGCAGTATCAGTCATGTTCGCTGTAAGTGGATCAGGCCAAATGCTGCCTCCATTTGTAGTTTATAAATCTGAACACATGAGAATTGGCTTAGAAATGGACCAGAAGGTTGCAGGTTTGGACATAGTAAAAGTGAATGGTTCGACCAGATGCTCTTTGAGGAATGGTTTAATTCCATTGATTTGCCGTACTTTAGAAGACTGGATGGTCGGAAGGCTTTAATCAGGGACAATTTAGCCAGCTATATATCGGAAAAAGTTATATCTGAGTGTACAAAACGAAATATAAACTTTATTCTACTACCAGCGAACAGTACACATTTAACTCAGCCTTTGGACATTTCTTGCTTCAGACCTATAAAAAATGCTTGGAGAAAAGTAGGTATCCCGAGTTGTATATAGTTACGACAAAAGATTATAAAAATAAAGTGAAGAAAACAGAAGCCACAAAAAAGATTTGTGAAGAATTTGAAGAGATAACCGGCGACAAATTATCACCAGAAGAAGTCAAGAAAAAAATGCATGGCTTAAAAACGCAATTTCAGCGAGAACGGGGTAAAGAGATGAAACGTAAATCTAGTGGCTGCTCTCCAGATGATGTTTATATCTCAAAGTTGTGGGCGTATCATCTCTTGGGTTTCCTTGCGGACACAGTGGCAGCTACAGCTAGCTTGGATAATTTACCCTCCACTAGTAAGGTTAGTAGGATAAACATTTTATAAATAAGTACAATTACACCTAGATTTGTATGAAATATCATAACATATTTATTTGCAGGCAACCCCGCATTCACAAGACTCGATAAAACTGGTGTTTGACGGCACATTGAGGGAACTGGAAGAAGCCACGGATTTCGAATTAACAACTCCAGAACCGGCAACTCCTGATTCTGAAATTTTAGAGGATACGCCCTCCGTTCCAAAGAAGAGAAAACGTGGCAATGCCACTGTAGTGGATGATTTTATACAGTCGGCAAAATTGTCATTAATTGAATTGGCAAAGCCAATTGCATTACCGCCAGGATCGCCGCCAAAAGACGAAATTTCTACTTTTGTAATGAACGTGGAAAATGAGCTGCGGCTAATTAAAAATAAAAAAAGGATTCGTTCATTAAAACTAAAAATTTTAAATGCAATTTATGGGGAACAAGAAGAGGAAGAGGAAGAAACTCATTAATTTTTATTTTGTACATTTTTTATTTAGGATATTTTTTTATTTTTTTTATTATCAGATTTTTATTTTTTTATTGCAATTATAATGTATATATAGGATATGAAAAATAAAAAATTAAATAAAATTTCTTCTTATTTCTAATTATATGTTATCCTGCCATGGTACTCTTCCAACTCCATTTACATATTCTACAAATTCCTCACGGATTTGCATCGCCAATGTTTTCGGTCTATTATCAACTTGCTGACTCAGACCATATTAGAATGTATGTGTTTGGTCTCTTCCCTGTTCTATATTTCCTCCAATATATGCTGTTGGATTTTCTGTTTTTATAAAATTTTGTAAAGCACAACATGCCAGCGTTATCTTTTGAACTTTATCTGGTGATAAATTTATGGTACTTAATAATATTCTAAATCTATTTGACAAAATTCCAAATGCATTTTCTATTACACGTCTAGCTCAACTTAAACGATAATTGAATATCATATGTTGTCTGCTAAGATTTCGAAATGGAAACGGTTTCATAATATGCATATTCAGAGGAAAAGCAGCGTCTACTACAATTACATGTGGTACAGCCATCGTATGGCCAGGAAGTGGTTTTTCCTCTGGAATATTTAGAGTATTCTTTTCTATGGCATCTGCTAGACCACTTTTTCTATATACTCCTCCATCTGAAATTCTACCATTCGTAACCACATCTACATACAAAAACTTGTAATCTGCATCTACAAGTGCAAGTAAAACAATACTATGCGTCTCTTTATAATTATAATATAAAGATCCTGCACTTCTTGGTGCCTGAAATACAATATGTTTGCCATCCATCGCAGCTATTGTATTAGGTAAGTTCCAGGTATTTTCAAAATTCAGTGCTATATTTACCCACTCAGCTGCAATTGTAGGAACCTGAAATTTACAGTATACATGAAATTATGTTTGACATGTATATAATTTGTATTTACCTTTAAGTAAACGTCTTTTAATGACTCATATATTGCTTTGCAAACTTGAGGCACGAAGATAAAAATCGTAGACTCAGAGACGCAAAACGTATACATTAAACTACGATATGGTTCACCAGTCGCTAAAAATCTCAATGTTATTGAGAGCATATCTCTCGAACTAATACACTTTCTCAAGCGAGTATCAATTCATTTAATTTGGTTCTCAATCATATTTAAAAGTTTTTTAAAAAGAGTCATTCGAAGATAATTTTTATAAGACTCCTTATCTTCCAAAGCCAATTCCTCATGCACTAGATGGAGATTACCCTTGTGAGTCCCTCGTCACAGTAAAAGAATACCTACATAGTAGCGACACTTGGAATATTTTGTGATCCCCGCTCTTCTCAGCTGATAAACCATTTTGTATTCATTACGTTATTGTCAAAAGTGTTTTGGTTTAAAATTCGTTACTTTACAATTCTTTTTTGTTTATTTCTTTTGTTTATTGTGTCATTCACGAAATGAGTGACAAAAAAAGAGGAAAACTCATGTGTGCCATGAAAAATTACACAAACTTTTATAGTTTAGGTGGAATAAGTTCCTGGAGACCCAGAAAAGTAAAATTAGTTAAATATAAGTTTTACATTAATAATCATATATATTTTATTTGTGTAGATCAAAATTATGGGCTAAAGCTTGCGGTCGTCTTGAACTTCTGTCAAAAACACCAGAAAAATTATCCGCAAATTACAGAGTATGTAGTTTACATTTTGATGGTTCAATGTTTTTAAATGACTTAAAAAAAACCGATTACATACACACGCAATCCCAGTTTCTCGGTTTCCACATCCACGACAAGTAGATTCCAATATTACAAGTACACTTGAACAACCACATACAGATGCAGTTCCAGCTTGTTCTGGAGAAGAGAGTACCATGCAGCCATCAACATCAACACGTTGTACAGCAACATCTCCAATCAAATCTCCTACATCGACACTACAAACTCAAACATCGGCAGCATTAAGAACATATACGCCTAGAAAAGATAAACTGCGAGAAACAATTAGAAATTTAAGATTACAAGTTCGTTGATTAAATAACAAATGTGAAAATGTATCAAAATTTACATTAGAGACCGTAACCGAGGAACAATTCGAACAAATAGTGGATAAATTTTTACCCGAACAAATAGCAAAATTCGTTAAGGTTCAATATCATTAACATAATAAAACCTAAAGACAGAAGATATGCCAACGAATTTAAACAATACTGTCTATCCTTATATTTCCAAGGACCCAAAGCCTACAGAACATTAAAGAAAACGTTTTATCTGCCAACAAAACGTTCTTTACAAAGATATATTGATTGCATTCGATTCAAAACAGGCTTGGATGATAACGTTTTCAAGTCATTAAAAATGAAGATAAATAATTTAAATCCACTCGACAAATATTGCAGCCTGTGTATCGATGAAATGTCTTTAAAAGCTAATTTGTTTTACAATATTTCTCGTGACGAAGTTATTGTATATGAAGATTTAGGACAACAAAAATAATATTTGCCTGCATGTCATGTGGCCGTTGTAATGATTCGTGGTATATAACATAACTAGAAACAACCTATCGCATATTTTTTGGTACGCACTACGTGGAATACTACTAAAATGAAACCAATTATTTTTGAATGCATAAAAAAGCTAAAAGATCCAATCCAATCCAATTGTCCAACACATAAGATATATCTAGCGATAATCCATATTTTTATGTAGTTAATGAAAAAATTCATTATATTTTCGATACACCTCATTTGATAAAAGCAACCAGAAATAATCTAATGAAATATTAGTACACAATGAATACTAATACAACTTCTTAGGAGTTTTATAAGGCGCTTTTATGAAGCAGATATTAAACTACATTGTCGGTTAGCACCAAAATTAAGTAACTGTCATATTAATCCAAATTCCTTTGAGAACATGAAGGTAAAATATGCTACACAAGTTTTAAGTGCAACAGTAGCAGCAGCACTAAATACCTATGTGAGTTTAGGAGCTCTGCCCTTCGAAGCCATTGGGACTGCAAAATTTATAGCTCGTTTTAATCAACTTTTTGATATATTAAATTCATCTGTTCTTAAAAATCCAAATAAATTCAATAGTGCATTTTCCGGTAAAAGCTTTCAAATTGAGTTTTTAAAAGAAATGTTGGATTATTTTAATAATGTTCGAATTATGTCGTCAACTGGCGTAGATATTACGAAAAAAATAAAGTCTATTCGTTGTTGGAAGATTACAGTTAATGAAATGCTTAGTTTATGGTGTGATTTACACAGTGTTGGATATAAATTTTTGTTTACTAGAAGAATAAATCAGGATGGATGAGAAAATTTCTTTGGAACTGTGAGACAACAAACGGGAAATGCTTATAATCCTAGACCCATTCAATTTTACAATGCGTTTCGGAAATCATTTTGTATTAATTTTTTACAAGTCGAAACTGGAAATTGCGCAGAGGATTTTGACATAATTTTAAGTGAAATAAAACTTTAGTGGACCATTTGATACCGAAAATATCGACGAATGAGCATCGTCTAATATAGATGTATCACTTCCAGATCATGATTACAGAAATAAAGAACTTCCGACCCAAAAATATATATGTGGATATGTAATAAGAAAATGTTTGAATGTTCATAAGTGTGTAATATGTGAGACTTATGCAAAAAGTCAAAAAAATATGGATAGTGCTAATCTATATTTACACTTTCGGGCATGTGAATCAGCAAGTGGGGATCCTTTTGGTAATTTATGTATGCCAGCTGATAATTTTGTTACTTATATAAATACTTTAGAACAATGGTTTCTTTCAAACTTCGAATATGTAACTCTTCATAATGATGTTGTTGAAACTCTAATTACTAATATAGCACATAAATTTCAGTTAATACATCCATGTCCTGACTTTCCGTATAAATATTTAATTAAATTGTTTTGTCGCATGTGATTATTTTATGCTTTGATATTTATTAATAGAAAATTTAAATCGGAAAAAGGAAAAAGAAAAAAACATATATTACAAAACGTGTGATTTTGTTAGAAATAAAAATATCTTGATTTAGAAAAAATTTGCGCAACTGCCAAAATGGCCGGTCGACTTCAAGGTTATCGTTCGATGCGACACGAAGATCAAAGGTGCCGACAGAGAGTGTCGCTACTGGTTAAGAATTCTTATACTGTGCCTTCGTTGTAACCATGGTTTTACCCATTACAATGGCAGCAGCTTTACGTCTCTTTTGAATTTCAAGCATATATGCTCTTTTGCGATTCATTTTTGTTTTTTTGTTCAAATTTACAATCTTACACGAAGATCAACAACTGTTACGAACTACCAACTTTCCACGGATATATGTTGGTATAAAATTTAAAAGAACTAGTAAAGTTGCTAAAATATGTTTTCAAATGTAATACACAAGAAAATTGCTCAGCAACAAGTTGCACAACTTCGTGTTGCAAAACTAGTTGCGCAACAAGTTGCTGAAAATGTTGCTGAATGTAAAACGGGCTTGAGAGTTATGAATAGTCATTATTGACCGTGTGGATTCTTCTTAAAGATATTTCATTTAATAACTGGACACCTGCAAAAGTTACTCTATAAAAGATTAGTGAAATAATGGTTCTTTGTTGACAAGTGTTTCTTTTGTTATGTATGAATCTTTTAAAGCCAGACATTTCATTCAAAATATTAATATGCACGTGTGAAAAGGCAAAAGTTACTCTAAATATAAAAGAAAAGGCACACAGAGATTTTTGGAAAAGATTTTAAACCTGTAAGAATTGACAAAAGCCGAAAGTTATGTAGGAAATGTATTTGTATCGAAAACATGCAGGTGTACATGCACAGGTTTATACATTTATATATCGTATACATGAGGTTGGTAGTAGCGTGCATCACTAGTTTTCGCAGCTGATATTTAATTCGTTTCTTTGTGCAATTTTTTCAGTAATTTATTACAAACATTTAATATTCAAGTATTTATAGTTAATATACACTACTTTGATTTAAATTAATTCATCAATATTTTAAAAATTTAAAATTTTCACACACGTGCACTACACACATAACCTCACTTTAAGAAAGCACATGTCGCTGTGTCAATATGACACAACTTTTAGTTAATTCTTGTTGTTTTTAGGATGAGTGGAAGTCAGAGAGATGTTTCTCCAGAGGTCCTAAGGGATTCCAGTCCCAAGGACGATCTGACTATGGAAGAGGAGCTCCTACGTAGCCCGACTCCATCCACTTCCACACTTGAGGAGACTATCGGAAAGCTCCAACTAAGTGAGCAGAAAAGCAAACTGAGCGGTACCGCCAGAAAACGCTTTAAGTGGCTCATTAAAAGTGGGCTTAGTGTTGACGAAGCACGTGTCAAAGCCCTTCAACCCATGAAGTATAAGGGTCCAAAACGGACCCGGTCCGAGGAATCAACGCCCGAAATGTCTGTGAAAAGGCAAAAAACAGATGCTAAAGGCCAACCCAGCAGTGGTGTTCCGTCACCACCTGACAAGGCCACGCCGTCTGTGAGCTTTAAGCAAGCAATCCTGGGCACACGCGTCGGCATCCTGCACTATAATTATCCGGAGGATATTTTAGAAACAGGACAGCTGACGAAAATTCAGGATGCAATCCTGGATTTGATTAATAAAGAGGCTAAAGGCTCTGTGAAGCCTAAGTTTCTTGGGACAACCTTTAAGTCCGGATGGCTGAGCGTCAACTGCGCCGACAAAGCCACCGCCGAGTGGCTAATAGGCAAAGTCGACAGCTTAAAGCCTTGGGAAGGAGCCCATCTAAAAGCTGTAGAGAAAAAGGATTTGCCGAAGTCCAGCATTGTAAATGCATATATCCCTAACAGCAAAAACAATCCAACAGATCAGATATTAAATCTGATAGAGGGCCAAAACGAGGGCCTGGATACGCAGCAGTGGAGGGTTTTAAATACGACAGATAAGGGCTCGGCAGTGCTTCTTACACTGTCCATAGCCTCGACGTCCTTAAGCACCCTTAAAAAAGCTGATTTCAAAATCAGCTACAAATTTGGCCAGACAACGATTAGGTTAAAGGGTAAAAAACCCAACAAAAAGCCTACCGACGTCACTGCCAAAAAAGCCACTACCAGCACTGCTACAGGTAAGGGTAACATAAAAAAGGAGGCAGGGAAAAATGCCACCAATATTAACACTGGAAATTCCAGATTAAAAGTAGGTAAAGGTAAAGAGGCTACCTCAAAGCCTCTACCCAATTCCACACCTACACACTCCAAGACACCACCGGCCGTCGGAATCACGCACAAAGGGAAACAAGTTCCTAGCTGCGACGTGGCTCTGAACAAAACGTGATGTCCAGCAGTAATATAAAGATGCTGCAAGTGAATCTTCAACACTGCAAAACTGCCTCTGATGTGTTGAACAAAACATTCACCACCACTAACACCGATATAGTGCTAGTTCAAGAGCCTTACGTGTATGGAGGCATAGTAAGGAAACTTACTACACCAGTAGGTAAGTTAACCTACTGTAATGAACAAGATGTCACTCCAAGAGCAGCATTGCTCATTAAGACATTGATTAAATTTGTTACATTAAATAAATTTATATCTAGGGATTTGGTAGCTATGGAAGCTCAGGAGGTATGCAAGAGGTAATCATTGCATCGGCATATTTTCCGGGAGAAACGATGGAAGCCCCACCTCCGCTGGTAAGGGACCTGATCTCCTACTGCAAACATAGAAACAGAAACCTCATCCTGGGATGTGATGCAAACGCACACCATACAGTTTGGGGTAGTACGGTCATAAATACAACGGGTGAGTACCTTTTCGAATTTATTTCTAGTACTAACATAGATATAATAAATAGGGATAAAGAACCCACTTTTATAACTAAAAACAGGCGTGAGGTATTGGACATTACGTTAGCCACTCCTCAAATTAACTCTGAAATATATAATTGGCATGTCTCAAATGAAGCCTCAATATCGGATCATAGATATTTAAGGTTCGAGATAAAGGCTAATAAAGAACTTAAAACTCAAATTCGTATTCCGAAACTAACAGACTGGGTCTTGTACGAAGGCCACTTAAAGTGTGAAGTGGAAGAACTTACGAATATTAATATAAACACAATTGAGGAACTGGAAACAGCCTCTATTGACTTTCGTAATGCGCTACACAAAGCATATGAAAACAGCTGTACAGTAAAGCTTCGACAAAGTACTAGGAAAGTACTTTGGTGGACCGAGGAGCTAAGTAAACAAAGAGTCACTGTTAGAAGGTTATACAATAAAACCAAAACCAGTGGCAGCGATGAGAGCTCGGAGCAATATAGAAGTGCCCTAACCTCATATAATAAAGAAATTCGCAGATCTAAAAGGAATGCATGGCGTAGTTTTTGCGAGGGCTTATCAGAAACGCCCACGGTAGCTCGCCTTCAGAAAGTCCTATCAAAAGATCATACGAATGAAATAGGCCTACTAAAGAAACCAGACAGGGACTTTACGACAGATTCAAAGGAAACATTGGAGCTTCTGTTAAGCACACACTTCCCAGGATCGTCGTGGCCAGTTGAGGAGGAGGACAATTCCTCCGGAGCTACAAATAAGCTAAGCTTAATTAACAGTCTCAACACTGCTAATAATTTTTTTACAGAAAACAGAGTTGAATGGGCGATAAATACTTTCAAACCCTACAAGACACCTGGTGGAGATGGCATTTTTCCGGCACTTTTGCAGAAATGCATAAAGGATATACTGCCAATACTCTGCGAACTATACAAGGGAAGCCTAAAGTTAGGATACATTCCCAAATTGTGGAGGAAAACTAATGTAGTCTTTATATCTAAAGGTGGAGGGCGTCCAAGCGTCCAGCCTAAGTCACACAGACCCATTAGTTTATCATCATTTATACTGAAAGGTATGAAAAAGGTCTTAGATCAATACCTTAGGAATGAAGTGATAACTGCTTCACCACTAAACGTAAATCAATTTGCTTACCAGGAAGCAAAATCGACAACTACGGCTTTCCATAGCCTTGTCAATAAAATAGAGAAAACCTTCATGGCAAAAGAAATAGCTCTGGGAATATTTATAGATATTGAGGGTGCCTTTGATAACACCTCCTATAAATCCATTGAAAGAGCTGCTAGGTCAAAAGGTTTCGACCCAGCTGTAGTGAAATGGATAAAAGCCATGCTGTAAAGTCGAACGATTACAGCCTCGATAGGAGGAGAATCAGTAATGATAAAAACCAATAGAGGATGCTTACAAGGTGGGGTTTTATCACCTCTACTCTGGTGTATTATCATTGATGACCTCCTAAATAGGCTCAATAAAGCTGGCTATTTTGCAAACGGATATGCAGACGATGTTGCAATTATGGTCAGAGGACGTAGTGACACCACTATCTCGTACCTTACACAAAAAGCTCTAAATCTAGTGCATGAGTGGTGCCTGGAACATGAACTTAGTGTAAACCCTACCAAAACTACAATCGTCCCCTTCACAAAGAGAAGGAAGCTAAATCTTCAAGCTCCCTACTTGAAGGGTACTAGAATTGAGTTTTCTACAGAGGTTAAGTATCTAGAAATCATTCTAGACCAAAAACTCACGTGGAACTCACACATCAACAAGATTACAAAGAAATCAGCAGTGGCGTTAAACACATGCATGGGTGGGGACTACAGCCAAAAATGACCCATTGGGCATATACTAGTGTTGTAAGACCCATGATCACCTACGCGTCACTTGTATGGTGGCCAAAAGTGAAACAAATCACAGCACAGGCATCACTGCGGAAACTACAACGCATGGCCTGGCTCAATATTACAGGTGCTATGAGTACCTGTCCGACTGCAGCAATGGAAGTGATTCTGGGGCTAACACCTCTACACCTTCAGGTGAAAAAAGAGGCGATGCAACAGGCACTGACTCTCTGCAGAACGAAACACTTTATGCCCGGAGATTTCGTAGGCCACTTGGAAATTCTAAGGGAAGTACAACCAGATAAACTGGCCTTGTCTGTCTGTGATAAGATGACAACAAAATACAATTTTGACCAGAATTATAAGGTTGTTATTGGTAATCGCCTTGAATGGGCAACGGAAAGACTTGTTGAAAGGGATTCTTTGTCCTGGTTTACTGATGGTTCAAAATTGGACACAGGAGGAACTGGAGTAGGTGTGCTTGGCCCAGATTGCCGAATTAAGGAATCCATAGGCACCTGCTTCACAATTTTTCAGGCTGAGATTTATGCAATAAATCTCTGTGCTCACATGAACCTAGATAAAGGTCTAAAAGGAGCATTAATAAATATAATGTCAGACAGCCAGGCAGCTTTAAAGGCATTGAATGCCTTCACATGTAAATCAAAGCTAGTCTGGAACTGCAGGGAGACCCTCCAATTGCTATCCGAATAACAATGTGCCAACGGCAATATTGCCAATGGGCAATATTGCCACCTTGGGAATATTCCCGGAAAGTTGCCAAAGGTCTCATAAGTTGCCAAATTTTGGGAATTTTAAACATGCTGCGCACGCATGACTGTACGCTGAACATTAGCTGTTCTGTGTGATTCCCCTAATTTTGTATTATTAATACAGAGACAAAACGCCGTATATTGTGTTCTCAATATTTGTGTCGTAAGGTCTTATCGTTCGTATCTCGTGTATTTATTAATAATTATGAAACCGAAAAGTCTGGTCTGGAAATATTTTCCAGAAAAAAAAATAATAAAGCAATATATTAATGTATATTTTGCTGTAAAATTTACACAAATAAAAATGCACCAAAATTTACAAAACATATTAAAAAATGTACAAAGTGTCCCAGTGCAATTCAAAATAGTTTTTCTACAACTGTAAATAAGTTAAATTTACAATTACAAAATTTTCCACAAAATCGCCAAATGCCGTCCAGTAGCGAAGAAAGGACATCCGATACTGTGTTTTCTTCATCCACGCTATCTGCTTTTATGGACACGATGAATACAAAGGAACAGGTAGGTGTTGTTACTAATTTTTCTCTAAATTTTTGAAATTATATATATTTAATGTAGGTCAAAATTGATACTCTTTTATCGAGAGCGATCTACACGACTGGTGTTCCATTGTCTCTTCTGGAACATCCATTATGGATAGAGCTATTTTATCAATTGAGACCGCCTTATAAATTACCTTCTAGAAAAATATTATCAACTACTCTCCTGGAAAAGGAATACGAATCCGTTAAACTAGAAGTAGATAATTATATATATTCATCAAACAACTTGAATTTGGCTTTAGACGGATGGTCAAATATTCGAAATGAAGGCATTATAAATTTTATTGTTTTTACTCCCACACCGTATTTTTATTCTTTTGTCGAAACTAAAAAAAACAGACATACTTCCGAACATCTATTAGCAGAGGTATCACAAATAATAGATAAACTAGGACGTGAAAAATTTTTAGCAGTTGTTTCGGATAACGCTTCAAATATGATAAAATGTGGTCGACTTTTAAATGAAAAATATGCTAACATAATATGGATAAATTGTATGGCTCATACACTACATTTAATGGTTAGTGACATTTTGAAATGTAACACAGTGCAGTCATTTTTTTCTGACTCAATAGATATTGTAAAAACTATACGAAATTCCCAGTTATTAATAGCTGATTTTAAACAAATCAGTCGAGATAAGAATATAAACATATCTTTACATTTGCCTGTTAAAACCCTCTGGGGAAGTTATTTGCAATGCTTAGATAGTCTAGCTGCTACTAAAAGTATATTACAATTGATGGCAATAAATGAAGACGATATAACGAAGACTTTGTCCAAGAGATTAAAGCAAATCTTACTCGATGATAATTTTTGGTCTCAGCTGGAGTATTTACGAAGTCTCCTAAAGCCAATAGTCTATTGGATAACTTATTTAGAAGGAAACTACAATAGTATTCACTTGGTATGGTCATCATTTTCAGAAATAGGTAAAAAACTAGAAGAATTTTTACCCGTGGTTGTTAAGTCTTCTACAGAAGTAGAGTTTGTGAAAAAGCATTTCGAAGATAGGAGAGAACATGCTTTGAAACCTATTCATTTGGGGGCTTGTCTTTTAGATCCAAAATGCCAAGGTTTAATTATGACAGCACAAGAGCAGCTTGATGGTTGTGAAATAATTTATAAGTTAGCAGAGAATATGATCAACGTAGATGAACAAAGTGTTATTCAAGAACTTGCTCTGTATAGATCGAGGGAAGGAATTTGGTCAAAAGATTTTGTTTGGAAAGCTGTGGATAAAATTAATCCTTTATTATGGTGGAAAACTTTTTATCAGCATAGTGATTTAGGAAAAATTGTCATAAAAATCTTGAGTGTGCCTTCAACGTCTGCTTCCGTGGAAAGATCTTTTAGCACCTTTTCACACATTCATAATAAAAAAAGGCATAAACTAAACACCACAAGAGCAAAAAAATTATGCTACATCGCTCATAATTGGAAAACCATGCACCAGCTACCAACAGTACCAACAGACGAAAAGAAACTATTAATAGAAAGAAATTTCAACGAAATCCATGCAGAAACAGATCCAAAACCATCTACCTCTGGCTCTGGCACATCTTCAAGAAGCTTAGTGATGGTAGAGATGGATACGAGTTATTATTCTACAACATCACCATCTTCATGCTCCTATTCATCAAAATCGGAGTTAGAAAATTATGTTACTGAGCCGGAGTCGGACTAATCAAAAGAATAAAAATAAGTATAATTTTTGTTTATAAGTTTTTTGTATTTATTTTATTTTTGTCCTTTTTATGTTAACTTCAATGTTCTGTATAATACTCTTTAATTTTAATACATTTTGGTTATAATAACTAGATAATTATAGTTGGCGCGCATTAAAACTGAACCATTTTTTTTTCTTGATTTTAGTTACCTACATATTTTGAATTACGTCTTTTGATCTTTATATAGTATTCATATTCGTATATTCAACCGCGAATATTCTTTACAATGTAGCCACAAATGTTGTCAAAATTAAAAACATTGTGGTATATTTCCTTTTCCGGTGCATTATCCTTACCTGTATAAAAACTTTTGAGCGATCTTTAAGCCAAACAATCAGTTAAAAATAAGGAAATTACTGTTTTATATTTAATAAGCATAAGTTGCCCAATATTTCCATTTTTGGGCAATATTGCCGTCAATATTACCGGGAATATTGCTTTGATTTTAATTTGCCTGCAACGGCACATTGCTATATCCGAAGCAAACCACGTCACCCTACGGTGGGTACCAGGGCACGAGGGAATCCTAGAAAACGAGAAAGCTGATGAACTTGCAAAAAAAGGGGCTAAACTTTAATACCACGGGCCGGAACCTTCATGTGGTCTTCCACAAAGCCACTATAAGAAGGTGGTCAAAAACTGGGAGGAATCTGCCATATCCTCATATTGGAAAAATATTCCAGGCCTCAATCAAGCTCGGAAATTCATTTCCCCAGCTTCGACAAACGCCAAAGAGTTACTAGCTCTCAGCAAAAAGGATCTTAATATAATGACAGGAATTCTCACTGGTCACTGTCCTTTAAAGTACCATTTGCACAAAATTGGTATAGCTGAAAATGAAACCTGTCGACTCTGTGAAGAGGACGAAGAATCGTCGGAACACATACTGTGTGAATGTCCAGCCGTAACTGCACAGAGACTCAATCAACTAGGTAAGAGGTATCTTACGGCAGAGGAGATCAAGAACTTGACTCCTGGAGCCATAATCGGCTTCATCAAAAATCTGGATCTACTTCCGGAAAACTAAGTAAGGGCTGTGTCACAATAGATCTTCTAGGTCGCGCTAGCTACATGCTGTGATGAACTACAACAAGACATCTGTAATCATAATGATATAGAAAGACAATTTATTGGAACATGGGTAGCGGATGAAGTACGTTGCGCTGTGTCTATAGGTTATAAAATTATAAAAATATACGAGATTTGGCAATATGAAGTGACAATGTACAACCGAGATGCTGAAACTGGTGGTTTATTTGTGGACTATGTAAACAATTTTTTAAAAATGAAACAGGAAGCCAGCGGTTATCCTGCAGATTGCACGGACGACTTGTCTAAAGATGAATATATACGATCTTATAAAATAAACGAAGGTGTTGCACTGGATTCTTCCCAAATTGAAAAAAATGCTGGAAAACGTTCTATAGCTAAACTAATGCTGGATTCATTCTGGGGTAAGATGAAATAATAATTATATAACATTTTTGAGGTTAGGTGGATCCTGAATTTGTTGAAATTTGGAATTATTCGGCCTTGGAGATCCAATGAATAAAACGCAATTGTTTTGTGACAATGTGATGTATTCTTTATTATAATTAGGGACGTTTCGAGGATAATATTTTCCCCATCTTCAGCTATATTACAATAATTTCAATATTACAATTAAAAAATTTTTAACAACAAAACCATCACTCACCATGATTTGATGAATTAATATAAGTATGTACAAATTACATTTTACATTTGTTTAAATTGATTGATCGTTAATACAGATCACATCAACATTGGATATACGATGGAAAATATTTCAACTCCTCGTGGGAGTCGGCGATAATCTAACAGATTAAAAACGGAAACTAATAGAACAATGGTCGGATCATAATGCCAACTAAAAACTTTAGGGGATAAAAATATTATAAATGGAGGTAAATTTAAAAAGAAATTTTTTAAATTTTTATTTTTAAAACTGATAATGATGTATAAAATGATTTATATATTTAAGGTTGTTTTTATAATCTGTCTGAAAATTTAAATTTGATTTTTTATTGGAATTAATGTAAAAAGTTTCTTTTATTAGTCTATTGTTATAAATGTTCTCAGAATCTATAATTGTTGTGTCATTAAATTTAAATTTATGGCCTGTTTCAAAAGAGTGTTTAGTTAAAGCACTATGATTTGGGTTAAGCCTTTTTGTATGATATTCATGTTGATAAATACGTTTTTTTAAAGGTTGTGATGTTTCACCAATGTAGTTTTTGTTACAAGAACCACATTCGACCTTATAGATGACATTTTTTAAATCTGTAGGTGGTACTTTATCTTTAAGTTTAGTGAACAAAGGATTTATTCTTAATTCTTAAAAACTATAAAAAAATTATTTAATAAAATATAACAATAAACTCTTATACACATGAGATATATCACATCAAAAATAAAATTCTATCATTAAAAACTAAACAAAAAAAAACTTATTCTAATGAAAAAGTATGAATAAAAACAGTTTTATACACACGAAAAATATCACAACAAAAACAATATTCCATTATTAAAAACTAAACAAAAAAAACAAATTCTAATAAAAACATATGAATATAAACAGTCATATATGTTATTAAAAAAATTCTTAATTATGTTGTGTACCACCATTATTTAGACTTTAGAGTATAGATATATTTGCATGTTAGTTATAATTTTGTACGTATTGTTTAATGCATGTTAGATATTAAGTTACATATTTTGTACATATTTTCTTGTTCTATTTTATTGTTGTATTTTTCTTATTTGTATTTGTATTATCTTGTTATTCTTAAGTATTTGTACAGATCCTGTATTTTCCCATCCAAATGCTCACTACGTGACTCATCTGTTTACTACCCCTGTAAGTCACGTAGTCCCTTTGTACTTTTATCCAAAAATCCTTATCTTGACCGTTCCTCAAAACCTAAACTCCAGCAATAGACATTCCACATCCACGCCTTTAAGTGGTCAGACCATCATCTCTCCAACAATTCCTAGTGACCAATACAGATCGCCGTAAATAAAATTTATAATTATTTAGTGTCTACGTGTGTTTTTGTGCAACTTAACCCTTGCCATCACGGGACACAACATAATTTTGGTGTCAGAAGTGGGATTATAATATTTCTTAATTTTATATCATCATCAGTAGTTTTTACTTGTTTTTGAAGTAAAATTATTTGAGGATCTTTGCCATTTCTAGATTGATTTGATCGACTATTTTGAAATATTTTAAATTTATTATTTTGTTTAGAATTTCGTTTCTTTGATTGAATAATTATTTTTGTATCGTTTCGATACATATTATTAGCTTTATTTGGAATATGAGTTTTAGATTTATTTCGCGCTTTGGTTTTTTATAAGGATACATTTTGTTGGTAGTTTTTTGATTTTTTAATAGTATTATTTCGAGGAGATTGCATTTGAGTGATAATGTCGTATTCGTGTTGACTAAGGATCATTTGCTTAGATTAAATTTGCTTATTAGTTTTTTGAATTAGTTCATTTTTTGGATATTTTATATTTTTTTGATTTGTATTAGATGTTTTCGGCATACATTCTTCAAGTTAGTATTTTAATTTATTTATTTTTGTAATAAATTTATTTTCATTATGCAACATGTGAATTAATTTTAAAGACTGATTTTCATATTCAGTTTTCAATTTGGCAATATCTTGTTTTAATTTTAAATTTTCGTCTGTTTCGTGCGATGATTTAATATAAGTTTCATTTAAAAGTGTTTGTAATATTGTAATATATTTTTCTAATTCTAATTTCTCTTTACATACTATTAATAATTCGTTTGATTTGATTTGTAAGTCAGCAATAAGATTTTCATTATATGTATTTAATTTAACTCTTTCTTGAAATTCGTTGGAGAGTGCAAATTCATTTTCTTTAAATAATTTTTCATAATTTCTAACTTCTTTCAATAATTCATCTTTTTCTAATTTTGTGGAAAGTAGTGCTAATTCGACGTTTACAAAAGAGTCACGGAGTTGTTTGAAATCATCGTTTAATTTATTTTTCTCTTTAGCTATATTTGACAATATGATTTTTATTTTCTAAAACTGATTTTTCTAAAGTTTCGACTTTTTTATTTAATTCGATATTTTCGGAATCAGAAGCTTTTATAATAGATTGTTGATCTGCAAACTGGAATTTTAAAGTTTCAATTTTTTCAATTAATTTACTATTTTCATTTTTTAATATTAATTTTGAATTTTGTGATTCATCTAATTTTTTATTTAAATTTATAATTTCTTGATTTAATTTTTTATTTTCCTTATAAAGAATTAATTTTGAATTTTCTGATTCGTCTAATTTTTTATCTGAATTTATAATTTCTTGCTTTAATTTTTCATTTTCATTATAAAGAATTGATTTTAAATTTTCTTAGTCGTCTATATTTTTATTTAAATTTACAATTTTTTTCATTTAATTCTCCATATTTTAATGTATAAGTTGTTACTAAATTTCTACCTGCAATTTTTATTGCTTCAATTTCTTCAATTTCTGATTTTAAGGATAGTTCTAAATGTTTTACTGTTTCTTCTAATTCAGATTCAGGATTTCGGAAGGTTGGTACAAATTCTTCGATTACAAATTCGTCCGTTGCTTGTTCAACTGGTATTTGAGGGTTGGAATGATAGGTATCATATGTTAACATATTTTTAAATTCAGTTGTTGCATCATTTTCTATTATTGGAGGATCGTAATAATCGTGATATTTCTGACAATTTTGATTATAAGAGCTTCCGTGATTAGAGTAGTGACTAGGTTTTTTACGGTATGTTTGCGTGCTTTGACGATTACGGGAATAATTTTTTTGATATATATTTTGGTTGGTATTATAATTTTGTGGCATTGACGGAGAAGTGTTATAGTTAAAATTTCTTTGAAACATGTTGCATTTGGTAATAAGGAAATTAAATTAAGGATAAGGAATTATGCAATTTCAAAAATATGCATGGCTACAAGTAACACAGAAAACAAGACTCACCGTAAAAGAGAGATCCGGGAGGCTTGGATCTTCGGCTCGTGCTGCAGGAAAAAGTTCTCAACGATGTCGAAAGATGCCAAGTGGACGGCTCCGTGGATACCTCGGGATCGTTGTTCGATAAACAATTGAAATTGTCGTCTTCTTTATCGCGGATGCTTCCAATGTCTTCGAACGATCCCACTTCTGACACCAAAATTATGTTGTGTCCCATGATGGCAAGGGTTAAGTTGCACAAAAACACCCGTAGACACTAAATAATTATAAATTTTATTTACGGCGATCTGTATTGGTCACTAGGAATTGTTGGAGAGATGATGGTCTGACCACTTGAAGGCCTGGATGTGGAATGTCTATTGCTGGAGTTTAGGTTTTGAGGAACGGTCAAGATATCTTTGTTTTTGTGGTTTAATTTCACGAATTCTTCTTGTAATGCTGCGAAGAATGGCGTTAATTTAGAAGCCTCAGTTAAGGTTCTTTTTTTAAGAAATGAGCTCATCGTCTCCAAATGCATATTTAAATATTCTTCCAATTTTCTTCTTTTTGCTCTAAAATTCGGCGTTACTGGGGATGTATTTTCTATATTCTCTTCTATTTCGTCTTTCAGATTTAAAACGGGCACGTCCAACTCACAGATTATTTTTTCTGAAAAAGTATTTATTTCGAATTCAGTGTCGATCTGTGAGTTCGTTGGCTCGGTTGGTTCACTTTCTTCTGTTGTTTTCTGGCTTGTTTTCAATGTACTAGTTTTTGTTGCTCTTAAACAAAATTTAGAAATAAAGTAGCAGAGAAATATTAAAAAAGTTATACTCCTCTACCTTTTTCTGTAAACAATATGGTCTTTTATAAATGCCATGCATTTATATAAATCGGACACTTCTTTCCTCGGTGCAGCTGCTCCTGATCTTACATTCTCTATTTCCTTCCTCTCTCTTGTATATTTGACTTTTAAACTTTGCCAGCGTGCCATACACTCAGAAACTAGCAGAATAGGTATTATATGTGATCGTAGAGTTATAAAAAATAAAAATGTAAAAACTCACCTGTCATTTGCATTTCCGCAGCCACATTTAACCATACATTGTCTTTTTTAATTTTATCTTTAAAATCTTGGCGACTTTTGTCGTACAATACGCTATTTTTTTGTACTAAATCAATTAAAATAAAGTCTTTTTGATCCATTTTTAAAACTTACAAAATCAACAATACCAAGCCTAACCAAAACTTTACGAAAACAAACCTAGACAAAGTTCAGTAACTTTTGTTATTTTAAGTAGGCAGTATCACTACAGTCAGCGCATGCGCTCTTGCCAATTTTTGAGATAAGACATAATACATAAACATAAGAAATAAAATTTGCTCATTTTTTATGACTTATGTTTATGTCTGTTATGTTTATGTTTTATTCCAAAACTGCATAAACTGTTAAACGTATATGTGTATCTTTATATTTTATGTTTTATTCCTTATTCCTTATGAAAAGTTGCATAAACCAGCCTTTACTGTTTACAATAAAGGCATCTAAACAGGAGGTTTATTCGTCGAATACATTAATACATTCCTAAAAATGAAGCAGGAGGCTTCTGGTTATCTTGACGACTGTACCGATAATAAAAGCAGGAAGGAGTACATACAAAATTATTACATCAATGAAAGGAGTTCATTTAGATCCGAATCAGATCGAGAAGAACGCTGGAAAAAGATCAATTGCCAAACTTATGCTAAATTCCTTCTGAGGTAATATCAATAATTTATGTCAAATTCAAATAAAAATAATTTTAATTTAATTTTTTATTAGGTAAATTTGCACAAGCAGAAAACAGGCCCTGTAACTGAAGCTGACTTCAAAAAAGTCCTTCAGGAAGTGTGCGAAGTGAGCTCTGGTGATGAGGATACTGTTCTACGCAAGAAAAAGTATGTGAAACAAATTTCAATGGCATCGACAGAGTCGGAGCCGATACTAATTTTGTCTTCGTCGTCGTCGGATTCGGAGAATGGTGAGCCGTATGCCCAACAGCTTGATATATCAGTATATATATATATATATATATATATATATATATATATATATATATATATATATATATATAGTTAAATTACATTTACCTATTTAGGAAAATGAGTTTATGTTAAGAAAGAAAAAATATTGATTAACAGTTATCACTTCAGTGATGTAAAAAATATTAAAGAATTATTTCAGTAAAATTTTCGACACGGTTTTGCGGGAAACGCCTGGCGCAATTAGCAATAAAACAAACACAAATGTTTGTACACCACTAATTGAGATATTTATAATATTAAGAATTATAATTTATACAGTAAGTAGATCAATCAAAACTACATTATCTTGATATTTGGAAATACAAAATTTGAAAATTTATATTTTATAAATGTAAACTACTTTTAAAGACATTCTCAACATATCTCACGTGATAGCTATCAGTGTACTAGTACTAGTGTACAAATTTTGCCATGAGGTACGAGCAAGGACGTTTAAGAGAGGGGACGGAACAAACACATGTAGCAGCGAGATCTAAAGTAAGAGAGAGCGAGATTTATGGGACCCCCGTGTTGTCTATCCTTCTCTGTACAACATATGTTCTGCGCTTGCGCAGTTGACCACGTGATCACCTAACGCGACAAAATTAAAACGGAAACACGTGTTTTCAGTAGATTTGTTGTGATTCAGTAATATAGACCAGTAGTTTGGAGTTTATTTAACGATAGTGAGAGCGTGTTGTTGTTGTGGAAGAAAGTTTTCCAGGGGATGTGGCTTCAGTTTCGAGTCAGTTTTGAGTTATTGTTATTACAATTTCTATTGTTTATGAGGTATGACCAGTAGCACTTATGCCCGTTTGCACCAAGACTACTTATGCCCAGTTGCATCGATTACACTTAAAATGAACCTTTAGTAAGCTTAGTTTAATGTAATCTGCGCCTAAGAATTATGATTTATTGCACCGGCCACATATAAACGAAGCTATATAAAGTGTGGTTTAATGTAAGAAAAAGAAGAACTTCTAGTGACTTTTCTTGTGAAACTTATAATACTGGTAACATTTCTGTCATCTGAAAACTCAATAGTTATCAATATCAGTATATACCTACTATTTAAAGTTAACAAAAAATTTGAAGGGCAAGTATTTAATTTTATTTCATCTATATTGAATTTTTATATAAAATAAAAATAGTACGATAAATATTTTCTTACTTTCTCATTTTTAGATTATAAAACAATGACTTCGACAGAAGAAAGGAAAAGATGTGCTAATTACAGCAACACTGAAAAAACTGTTTTATTAAATGTAATACATAATTTTAAGGATATTATTGAGTGCAAAAAAACTAATATGGTAACAACAAAACAGAAATTCGATACATGGAAAAAAATACTATACAATTTAACAGTGTGTGTTCCAATAATAGGGGTAAATCTAATTTGCTGACCAGAAAAAAAAATGCTGACTGACTATCTATAGTAAAGTTAGCTCATTGAAATTTCATATTCTAGCCTACTATCACATAGTACACCTTGTCTGTACGTATGAACGTGGTAGACTTCTCCAGAGAGAAACTTTACTCTTGTGAAATAGATATTCTTGCTGACTGGCTATCTAGAGTTACGTTAGCTCATTGAAATTTCATATCCTAGCCAACCATCACCTAGTACACCTTGTCTGTACATATGAACATGATAGACTTCTCCAGAGAGGTACTTTACTCTAGTGAATTTGATTAAATTCTTGCTGACTGGCTATCTAGAGTAACGTTAGCTCATTGAAATTTCATATCCTAGCCAACTATCACCTAGTACACCTTGTCTCTACGTATGAACGTGGTGGACATCTCCAGAGAGAAACTTTACTCTCGTGAAATTTAAATTCTTGCTGACTGGCTATCTACGGTAACGTTAGCTCATTGAAATTTCATATCCTAGCCTGCCATCACCTAGAACACCTTGTCTGTACGTATGAATGTGGTGGACATCTCCAGAGAGGAACTTTACTCTCGTGAATTTTAAATTTTTGCTGACTGGCTATCTAGAGTTACGTTAGCTCATTGAAATTGCATATCCTAGCCTACTATCACCTAGTACACCTTGTATGTACGTAAGAACATGGGAGACTTCTCCAAAGAGGTACTTTACTCTAGTGAATTTGATTAAATTCTTGTTGACTGAACATCTGGGATAATGTTAGCATATTGAAATTTTATATCCTAGCCTACCATCACCTAGTACACCTTGTCTGTACGTATGAACGTGGTGGACATCTCCAGAGAGGAACTTTATTCTCGTCAAATTTAAATTCTTGCTGACTGGCCATCTAGAGTAACGTTAGCTCATTGAAATTTTATATCCTAGCCTACTATCACCTAGTACACCTTGTCTGTACGTATGAACGTGGTAGACTTCTCCAGAGAGGAACTTTACTCTCGTAAAATTTAAATTCTTGCTGACTGGCTATCTCGAGTTACGTTAGCTCATTGAAATTTCATATCCTAGCCTACTATAACCTAGTACACCTTGTCTGTACGTATGAACATGGTACACTTCTCCACAGAGAAACTTTACTCTCGTGAAATTTAAATTCTTGCTGCCTGGCTATCTAGAGTAACGTTAGCTCATTGAAATTTTATATCCTAGCCTACTATCACCTAGTACACCTTGTCTGTACGTATGAACGTGGTAGACTTCTCCAGAGAGGAACTTTACTCTCGTAAAATTTAAATTCTTGCTGACTGGCTATCTAGAGTTACGTTAGCTCATTGAAATTTTTCGTATCCTAGCTTACCATCACCTAGTACACCTTGTCTGTACATATGAACATGGTAGTCTTCTCCAGAGAGGAACTTTACTCTCGTGAAATTTAAATTCTTCCTGACTGGCTATCTAGAGTAACGTTAGCTCATTGAAATTTCATATCCTAGCCTACCACCATCTAGTACACTTTGTCTGTACGTATGAACGTAATGGACATCTCCAGAGAGGAGCTTTACTCTCATGAAATTTAAATTCTTCCTGACTGGCTATCTAGAGTTACGTTAGCTCATTGAAATTTCGTATCCTAGCTTACCATCACCTAGTACACCTTGTCTGTATATATGAACATGGTAGACTTCTCCAGAGAGGAACTTTACTGTCGTGAAATTTAAATTCTTGCTGACTGGCTATCTAGTGTAACGTTAGCTCATTGAAATTTCATATCCTAGCCTACCATTACCTAGTACACCTTGTTTGTACGTATGAACATGGTAGACTTCTCCAGAGAGAAACTTTACTCTCGTGAAATTTAAATTCTTCCTGACTGGCTATCTAGAGTTACGTTAGCTCATTGAAATTTCATATCCTAGCCTACCATCACCTAGTTCACCTTGTCTGTACGTATGAACGTGGTGGACTTTCTCAGAGAGGAACTTTACTGTCGTGAAATTTAAATTCTTGCTGACTAGCTATCTAGAGTTACGTTAGCTCATTGAAATTTCATATCCTAGCCTACCATCACCTAGTACACCTTGTCTGTACGTATGAACGTGGTGGACTTCTCTAGAGAGGAACTTTACTGTCGTGAAATTTAAATTCTTGCTGACTAGCTATCTAGAGTTACGTTAGCTCATTAAAATTTCATATCCTAGCCTACCATCACCTAGTACACCTTGTCTGTACGTATGAACGTGGTGGACTTCTCTAGAGAGGAACTTTACTGTCGTGAAATTTAAATTCTTGCTGACTGGCTATCTAGAGTAACGTTAGCTCATTGAAATTTCTTATCCTAGCCTACCATCACCTAGTACACCTTGTTTGTACGTATGAACATGGTAGACTTCTCGAGAGAGAAACTTTACTCTCGTGAATTTAAATTCTTGCTCACTGGCTATCTAGAGTAACGTTAGCTCTTTGAAATTTCATATCCTAACTTACCATCACCTAGTACACCTTGTTTGTACGTATGAACATGGTAGACTTCTCGAGAGAGAAACTTTACTCTCGTGAATTTAAATTCTTGCTGACTGGCTATCTAGAGTAACGTTAGCTCATTGAAATTTCATATCCTAGCCTATCATCACCTAGTACACCTTGTTTCTACGTATGAACATGGTAGACTTCTCCAGAGAGAATCTTTACTCTCGTAAAATTTAAATTCTTGCTGACTGGCTATCTACACCTTTTCCAGTTATAATTCAGAAACGATCATATTAATTTCAGAAAGCGTCATTTGTAATTTAGAATAATCAATTTAATTTCAGTAAACGTCATTTGTAATTGAGAATAGTGAATTTAATTTCATAAAGCGTCAAATGTAATTCAGAATAGTCAATTTAATTTAAGAAAGCGTTAAATGTAATTCAGAATAGTCATTTTAATTTCAGAAAGCATCATTTGTAATTCAGAAATCATCAAATATAATTCAGAAAGTGTCAGTTGTAATTCAGAATGTCATACGTATTGAGAAACATGCTAGCCTTGATATAATTTTATTAAAAATATCTTCTTATAAGTTGGTTTTGAAAAAAAAGAGATGAATAAAAATTAACAAAACAATTTGACATATCATTCAGTCATTGTTCGCGCAAGAATATTTCGCTTGTTCCTTTGCAAAAATTGAGCTAAAAGATAACTGTGGAATATGTATATTGGCAATGACAAGAAATAAAGTCAAAAGATTACTGCCATGTAGACATTTATTTCACGTAAAGTGTTTTGCACCAATGGAAAACGGAGGGGCAGAAGTTACTTGTCCAATCTACAGAACTTTGGTAACTGGGACTGAGAATGTTGAAAGGATGAAATATAAAAAGTATAGTGAACAAGACAGGGAAAGAATCGTGGCATGTGCAAATCGAGGGGAGGATTGGGTGACATTGGCGAAGTCGTTGGGAATAAATTATAAAACATCATTTCATTGGATTCGTTCGGATAGGGAAAAAATGTTAACCAAAGGAGGAGTAAAACCAAAATTACTAAGCGAAGATCAAATTAAAATAATAATAACGTGGGTAGAAAGAAATTGCTCTATAACATTGAAAAAAATTAAAGAAAATTTTTTGGCTCATTTCAACATTGATATGTGCGTATCTACTGTAGGAAATTATTTGGAAGGAAGATTATATTCTTTAAAAACTGTGCACAAGCAGCCGATAACAATGAATTCTGTCGAAAACAAAAGAAAGCGGGCAGAATATGTAACGGAATTAAATCATTATATACAAGCAGGTAAACAAATTGTTTGGATCGACGAAACCAATTTTAATTTATTTTGTCGGCGAACGCGAGGACGTTCTAAAGTAGGTTCAAGAGCTGTACAACATCTTCCTGCTGCAAGAGGACCAAATGTACATTTGATAGAGGCAATATCTGCCGCAGGAGTTGTTACCATGGAACGCCGTCGAGGTTCATTTGCCTCTCAAGAAGCAAATTTTTGGGTAAGAAGATTATTGCAACAATGGCAAGATATGGGAAATCAAATAAATGATTTGGTAATAGTCTGCGACAATGCTCCATGTCATTCTACATTGGACGCAGCATTAGATGGAACAACTGCAACTCTATTGCGATTAGGACCATATTCTCCAATGCTAAACCCAATAGAAATTATTTGGTCAAAAATAAAAACATTGGTAAAAACACACCTCCAAATACCAAATGTAATTCCCCCTGGTGTTGTTGAACAGAGGATAGTTTATTTAGAACAAATAATAGACCAGGCCAAAATTAACATAGCTGGAGGAGACTGTGCTCGGGCTGCTCAACATTCTACATCTTTTCATGCTGCAGTATTGGCTTTAGACGATATGAATGTCGGACAGTAACTGGCACGAACCTTTTCTATTAAAAACTTCCCTTAATGGAAATATTCTAATATTTTTGTAATAAAATAATATAAGTAACTTACGTATTAATATACTCTTAAATATGCTGTTTGTTCCATGTTTTTATACATTTTAATAATAAATAATTTTCTTTAAAAATCTATAATTATTTACTTTCAGGACTTGAAATGCTGGTGTAATTTGCGTAATTATAATGATTTTTTCCACTTAATACTATTTTAGTTTAATGTTTTATCTATTTACTAATTATTGGTACTTTCTCTGTCTTGTAAAATTATCAATTTGTATGTAGTTTTCAATTATATTAATAATTATTATTTCTGCTATATTTAACTCTTATGAAATAAAATTAACTGTAAAATTATATAGCTACGACTATTTGCCCTTTTTTATTTGAATTTCATATCCTAGCCTACCGACACCTAGTACACCTTGTTTGTACGTATGAACATGGTATACTTCTCCAGAGAGAAACTTTACTCTCGTGAAATTTAAATTCTTGCTGACTGGCTATCTATGGTAACGTTAGCTCATTGAAATTTCATATTCTAGCCTACCATCACCTAGTACATCTTGTCTGTACGTATGAACGTGGTGGACATCTCCAGAGAGGAACTTTACTATCGTGAAATTTAAATTCTTGCTGACTGGCTATCTAGAGTTACTTTAGCTCATTGAAATTTCATATCCTAGCCTACCGTCACCTAGTACACCTTGTCTGTACATATGAACATGGTAGACTTCTCCAGAGAGAAACTTTACTTTCGTGAAATTTAAATTCTTGCTGACTGGCTATCTGTGGTAACGTTAGCTCATTCAAATTTCATATCCTAGCCTACCGTCACCTAGTACACCTTGTCTGTACGTATAAACGTGGTGGACATCTGCAGAGAGGAACTTTACTCTCGTGAATTTTAAATTCTTATCTAAAGTTACGTTAGCTCATTGAAATTTCATATCCTAGCTTACCATCACCTAGTACACCTTGTTTGTACGTATGAACATGGTAGACTTCTCGAGAGAGAGACTTTACTCTCGTGAATTTAAATTCTTGCTGACTGGCTATCTAGAGTAACGTTAGCTCATTGAAATTTCATATCCTAGCCTACCATCACCTAGTACACATTGTCTGTACTTATGAACGTGATGGACTTCTCGAGAGAGGAAGTTTCCTCATATATCCTTTTCCTAATTTTGATTGTATGCTATATTATTCAAGTTATTCATCTTTAGGTAAATAATTTAAACATATATTTTCATTGTCGTGATTATTACAGCGTGTAACACAAAAATTTTATTTTAATGAAGTCATTTTCCCTGTAAAACTTTAATTTGTCCTATTGCATTCAATGTATGTAACAGGTTGCTTCCCGATTTCAGGACTATTAAATCTCGCCAACATATAAGTTAAAGAACAAATTTATTTGTTCAATAAAAAAATTTATTTTTATAAGTACAAACGAATTAGGAATTACAATACATAAGTTTTATACAATGTTTACAGTAAAGGATTCCAGCTAAGACTGAATATTATAAGTTTCTTCATCTTGGTGGATGACACCTGAGATGCGTCGCGACTTGGTGGTCGCCTGATGTTTTCCAGGTTCGTGTGCAACACAGACTGTAGTGTCAGCACAAAAGCGTGGGACCGGGTAGTGTTAACTCCTCCCCCCTAAGATGTGGGCTTCATCGGGAAAGTCGGATGGACTGGCTTGGTGAAGGCCTAGATTCGATGTCTTGGGGTGGCCCTGATTTTGAGTTCACAAATTTTTTGATAATGTGGGCTGCAATTATACTGAATGCGATTATTAGAACAAGACAATATAAAATAATTATCGAATAATTCGTTGTTGGGATGGTATTGGCGATGATTCCGGAGTCGATGTCTTCCAGTTTGTTGATTGGCAGTTGTAGTTCTTGAATGTTGTTCAGGTTGATGGTGAATTTGAGTTTTTGCGTCTCGTTGAGTTGAATATTAAAGTTAAAGATGATTGGTTTCCCAAATGATTTTTGTGTAAGTGTTAAAATTTCGTTTCTAAATTTAAATTTACAATTTTCGTCCTTTATTAAAAATATTTCTGATTTCTTCACTTTTGTTGCAAGACAGACTAATTTTTTCTGATTTTGGAAAAATTACTAATATTTGATTTATTTCTTCTAAGATTTCAACATGGTTCTTTTTAATGTTGATTTTAATGTATTGGCAGTTTTCCGCGTTGTTCTTCGCGATGATGTTCTTCTCGCAGGAATTGTCGTCAAGTCGATTGACCTTATTTGGACATTGATACTTATCTCCTTTAGTACATACGTCATTAAGAGATATAACAGTACCGTCTATTGATTTTAAAAAATAATTTTTATCTGGAATAACAGTTACAAAATCGTTTTGGTGCTTCGTTGGGATGGGAATAAGGTGAAGTAATTCAAAGTTAGTTTCATAATTGAGCGGGATTTCTATGAAATAAACAATTCTGTTTGCTTTTAATTTACAATTAACTGTAATTAATTTTTCAAATTTTTGTATATTTGTTGGAATAGGTTCAAAAGGTAGTTCATTGTTATAATGTTTGTTAATTTTGTTTAGTTCTGTTAAAAGGTCTTGTTTTTGAATAATGCTTGGGTGTAAAACATGCAAATTACAAAATGTTAAAGAGTCTTCAATGTCTTGTAGACTATTTAAGATCATCGTATAGAGTATATCGAACTGATTGTAAATGTCAAGGATAAATAAAAATGAATTTTCGTGAAAAGATCTGCCAGTAACAATTTGCATTAGTTTTTCAACTTTTGACTTCAGAATGTTTTCGTTTTCTTTAATAGTTATTAAAGTACTGTTGAACTGTTCTGTGAGTTTAGAAGTAGTTGAATATTGTTGTTTAATTTGTTTATTTAAATTTTGTTGGTTGGTCTCCAAATGTTTTAAAATTTCATCATAACGTTTTTCATTTTCGGCATCGAGATTTCCAGTAATTGTTTTGAGAATTGAACCAAGCCCGTTTATTAATCCTCTTTTTTGTCTATGTGTTGCCTTTTCTGAATTTATTGATAGATGATCAATTTTATTGTCTATTGAATTTTGTATATAATTGATAATTTTGTTGTTGTTAATGAACTCTTGTGATGTTTCATTAGTCAGGGTTTTCTTTAAATTGGAATATTGAATATTCAAATCATCGTAAGGTTGAATAATGATAACAAGTCGTAGTAATGTAAAAATGTGTGCGTGGACTTTTGTAGTTTAGCTTGTCCTAGGTTAAGAGTCAGCAATCCAGGGTTAGGTATGCGTTATGTCCATCAGGTTTAGTCCGTGGGTGAATGGGAACAGGATGGACCTGGAATATTGGAATTTTTTGTTATTTTCCTGGGTTTTTTAATATTTGCCAAATGAATTTTAGCTTGTTTCTTATCTTTGCCGTCTGTTTCTATTTTCGCGGTTTTCAAATTTTCATCTACGCTTTTAATTTTTTCTTTCTTATATTTGACTTGTTTAGTTTTATTCACTTTTTGTTTATTGTGTACGAAAACTGTTTCTGGAATTTGCGGTAATTTATCGCGGGATTCGTTTAATTTTATGATATATTCTTGTTTTCCTGATTGCAAACGTTCGTTAATAATTTTGTAAGTTTGTTTGGTTTTCTCTTTGTGTTTCTGAACATAATCTTGAGTTATTTTATTTTCTATTTCAATATCTAAAGGCGAATTTGTGTCCAAATGTCCGGTAATAATTTCTAAAGGTTTAATTTTTGTGGAGGAATGTGTGGTATTATTATAAGCCAAAATCGCATAACATACTTTAACTTCAATGGGTTCTCTTTTAAAATTATCTTGTAGATTGAATAACCGAATGTGTTCGACAAGTGTAGAGTGAAATCGTTCAATTAAGCCATTTGAGTCTGGATGTTGGGAACTTGTGAAATGAATTTCTATTCGGTGTAGAGCTAATAATTCTTGAACAACATTGTTTTTGAATTCGAGGCCATTATCAGAAACTATTTGCCTGGGTGTGCCGTGATGAGAGAAGTATTGTATTAATTTGTTACTAATTTCTATTCCGGTGTTCGAATTTAATTTATATGCTTGAGCATATTTTGAGAAGGAATCTATAATCGTTAAAAATTTCGAGTTCTCTAAACTAATTGTATCAATATGAAGGGTATCGAAAGGTTTTGTTGGTGTGGGAGTTATATTGTACTTAGGTTTTAATGGGTTACGGTCATATTTGGAGGCAAGACAGATCTCGCATTGGTTGATGTAATCGGTGATTGTTTTAATTTGGTTTGGCCAATAATAAATTCTTTTAATTTGATTGTGAACTTCATGAATGCCACGATGGTTAGTTTTACCTTCGTGATAATTCCTTATCTTTTCAATGACGTCATCCTCTTTTTCTACGTCTACGAGTTTCGTATTACATTTTACAAAATTTATCTGTGAATGTTTAAAATTTGTTTGCAAAATTTTACTAAATTTTTCATATATAGGATTTTCGAAATATAAATAATATTTGACTTTTCGTACAATATAGGTTTTAATAAAATTTGTAATATCTTCACTAAAGTTATTTTTTGAAATTTGTAAATGAATTCTCATTTTATCACCATGCAATTTTGATATTTTTGGGTTTGAAGGAGAGTGCGGGACTTCGGATATAATGATTTGATTTTTGCCAGTATTGATAGGAGATTCGGAAATAGGAATTCCTATGATCGGGTTCTCAGGGTTAGAATGTGTAGTTTCGTAAGAGTCTGAATCGGGTGAATCATCTGGTTCGGCTATCATTGAATTTGACTCGCGGTTTTGTTGTAGCTGTTCATTAAAATTTTTCATATAGTCGAAAAATGGTTGAAATTCTGTATCAACTGTATTTGTGTTTAGTTCAATTCGCGATAAAGCGTCGGCATTTTTATTTAAAGATCCTTTTTTATACTTAATGTTGTAATCATACTCTTCTAACTGTAAACGCCATCGAATTAATTTCATATTTGGTTCTTTTAAATTTGCAATCCATTCTAGGGGTTTGTGATCTGTTATGATGTTAAAAGTTCTGCCAAAAAGATATGGTCGAAAATATTTGACTGCCCATACTATCGCTAAAAATTCTTTCTCGATAACAGCATATTTTTGCTCTGTTTCGTTAAGCGTACGGCTGGCGTATGCTACGGGAAGATCTGAACCTATAGGGCCTTGTGAAAGAACGGCACCTATTGCAAAGTTACTAGCGTCGGTAGTCAAATTGAATGTCTTTTCAAAGTCAGGATACTGTAGGATAGGATCATTGGTGAGGAGATCTTTGCATGCATTAAAACAGCTGATGTATTCTGGGTCATTTACGTTAATTTGTGCACCTTTTTTCAGTTTCTTTGTAAATGGTTTAGTGATATCTGCAAATTTTTTAATGAATTTTCGGTAGTAGCCAAGAAGTCCGAGAAAAGCTTTAATTTCTTTAGTATTTTTGGGTATCGGATAATTTTTAATAGCTTTAATTTTGTCTGGGTTTGGTTTAACCCCGTCGGGAGTTACGACGTGTCCTAAATATGATACTTCTTTTCTGCAAAATTCCGATTTATCAAGCTGAATTTTGAGGTTGGCGCTTTTTAATCTTTCGAATACAGCTCTTAAACTGTGTAAATGCTCTTGAAGGCTAGTGCTGAAAATTATAACATCGTCTAAATAGACAAGGCAAATTTTGTTCACTAGGCCGCGTAGGACATTGTCCATAACGCGCTGGAATGTAGCAGGCGCGTTTTTCAACCCAAACGGCATTCGTAAAAATTCGAAATGTCCGTTCTCTGTCGAAAAAGCTGTTTTCTCAATATCATCGGGATGCATCTCAATTTGATGGAAGCCGGATGCGAGGTCAAGGGTGGTAAAATATTGGCATCTGCCTAATTTGTCCAGGAGGGTGTTAATATTAGGGATAGGATATTTGTCACTTATCGTCTTGTCGTTTAATTTGCGATAGTCTATAACTATGCGCCATTTACGTTTCCCTGATGCGTCAATTTTCTTTGGTACAACCCATACTGGGGATGACCACGGGGAATGCGAGTGTCTTATGATGTTCTGATTTAGCATTTCTTGTATTTGTTTTTCTACTTCTTTACGATGGATTTCAGGGTACCGATAAGTTTTGGTGTAATTGGGAATTTCGTCCTATGTCCTAATGACGTGTTTGATGTTGTTAGTGAAACTAAGAGGCAGTGTGAAATAAATTTGAATATTCTTTTAATAATTTAGTTATTTCGCGTTTTTCTTCAGAATTCATGTGATTTGTTCTAATTTCGGCAATATCATTTTTGTTTGAATTTGGAATATTAAAATTTAGATTATTTAATTCAAAGTTATCAAGAGGCTGTGCGATAATTTCAAACTCAGGCGAAAACACGTGCTCGTTGATATCTGCGTTGATAACAGGGTATACTGTTTCATGATTCTCAACTTTCGCGATACCTGCTGGTATGATTAGATTATTCACAATTAATTCTGGGATAAGGACTTCTCCGTTTTCTATATTATTAATGTAAAGTTTCGTGATTTTTTCAGAATTTGGTGGTATGCTAACATGTTTTTTGACAGGCAAAATTTTATGATAGTGTATGTTTATTTCTTGTGTGGGTGTTATAATTTTGTCCCTTGTTAGATCTATTATTCCTTCTATTAATTTTAAGTTATCAAGACCAATTAAAATGTCAAATTTATTGTGAAAATCGAAGAGATGGTATTTTAATGTTAGATTTAGATTTTTAAACAATTTGGAAGGTGGTAAATATACACTAAAATTTTCAATAGATGTGCCGTGAGCTGTTGTGACTTTAAAGTGATCATTTATAATTTTATTGCCAAAATATTTGTATGCTATTTCGGGTTTGATGAAAGATCTTGTGCTGCCGGTATCAATTAAGGCTTTTAAGTTATCCTCGGGGAGTATAATGAATGGTAGTTCGCTCTGTGTATTAGAATTGTTTAAATTTAAGAGTTCGACTGTTCTTCCGAGGCTACTTTCGATAAAAAAGAATCTGGGTCATAATTTTGTTCGAAATCAGTATTATCGAAATTTTGACTTATTTCGCATTCATAATTTTGATAGTAATTTTCATCGCTATTTTGATAATTTTCGTCGTAATTTTGGTCATTTGTAACATCGTTTATTTCCGTGTTATACAATTCTTCGGCAATGAAATTTGGTCTTTGTGTTTGTTGTATTGGACGATATTGTGTGTTATAAGAGGGACCTGCTCTGGGAAGTGAGGACTGCCTTGTGCTGATGCTCATAGGCGTCGGTTTGGGGAATCTTTGATTGTTATTAGGTTTAAACACGTTAGTTTGATTATTGGGATTGTATGGTGGATTATTAGTGAAAGGTTTTGGATGATTAAAACTGGGTCTGTAATTATAAGTTAATGGCTATGTATTTTTCTGGGGTGTGAATTTTGAAGGTGGTGGTGGTTGTTTAGGTTTTTGTGGGTGGTGTGTCTGTTTATAGTGGTGTCCGCGTGTAGATGATTCCATATTAAAATCATTTGTCAGCATACTAAGAGCTTGATTAAGATCTTTAGGGTCTTTGGTTCTCATCAATGTACCTAACGGTTCTCTTAAACCTTTAAGGAATACTCTCAATGCGTACTCGCGGAAATATTCGTTAAGAATTGGGGCATGAGTAGGTTTGTTATTATTAATATAAGAAATTTGTAATTGTAATAAATCTTGAATTTTAGTATAGAAATCAAACGGTGATTCGTTTGTTTGTTTTAATTCTGTCATTTCTATTGTTAACGTGAAACAATCTCGTTTGTCTTGGAACGAGTTCAACAATGCTTTCTTTACATCGTCCCATGTTGATATGGTGGATGTTGCTA
This sequence comes from Stenolophus ochropezus, assembly GCA_035578165.1. Taxonomy (NCBI): domain Eukaryota; kingdom Metazoa; phylum Arthropoda; class Insecta; order Coleoptera; family Carabidae; genus Stenolophus; species Stenolophus ochropezus. The sequence goes on along the minus strand of JAQOWZ010000008.1, from coordinate 6,450,589 downwards.
AATTTTTAGCGGCTTCTCCTTTAATTTTGCTTAAGATAGTTGCCATTAAATACTCATTTTGGAAATCTGTTTCATCTATTGTATTATAAAATTTCTTTACTAATTTTTCACATATTTCTAAAAATCGCGGTAAGTGTCTTCTATCGCCACTGAATTCTGGGATCATGTCCAGATATTCTTTCTTAATTGGTGGTGGTAGAACCATTGTGAGGTTATTAATTGGTTTTATAAGGGAATTTTCTAATTCTAAATTGTTAATAGGGTTATTATAAGCAGTTAGTGAGTCACCAGAATCCGATTCTGTATCTGTATTACTTAATTCTGTATCGCTATTAAATTCTCTAATTGACATAGGTACTTACAGGAGTAAGACGATGTCCATTGGTCTGTGATCGACGATATTCCCTCGGCGTGTCACTCTGGTCAGTTGCAACGGCTGGATGGGCGATGCGTGTCCCTTGAAGATCTGGGGTTCGATGTTCCCTCGGCCCCGATGTCTTCGTAGCTGATGCGCGACGCGACCGGACAATCTTCTTGATTTCGAATCCTCAGTTAATCGTTAAAACGAACGAAATCGATTTTTGTATTTCGCTGAGGATCCTGCCGACTGCGCCAGTTAAAGAACAAATTTATTTGTTCAATAAAAAAATTTATTTTTATAAGTACAAACGAATTAGGAATTACAATACATAAGTTTTATACATTGTTTACAGTAAAGGATTCCAGTTAAGACTGAATATTATAAGTTTCTTCATCTTGGTGGATGACACCTGAGATGCGTCGCGACTTAGTGGTCGCCTGATGTTTTCCAGGTTCGTGTGCAACACAGACTGTAGTGTCAGCACAAAAGCGTGGGACCGGGTAGTGTTAACTTATATCAGCCACTTTGAAATAAGAGTATAGCCGGAGCCTCCGATAATGTAACGAGCCTGCAATTAAGATGCGTGACGTCACAGTATGGGCTGCAATTTTCAACAGCGTCTTATGAGAGTACAACTTATTTTTCAAAATACTGCGAAAATCGTATGAGATATGGAAAAATGTATATATAAAATAACACAATAAAATTATCTGAAAAAATCTGCGTGACGGCATAGTTTTATATGCAAATATTTAAATTTTGGAGATATGTCAAATTATAAAAATATACAGAAAATTCTAAATTTGACTACTTCTGTTACACTTTTTAAATATCAATACATAACAATTATTCTAACACATTTTTATTTCACTAAATGTATATAATAAGGTACATTTAACAATAAGGGCCGGTTTTTCAATCTCTGGGTAAAGTCCTGGTTACTTAATCAGCGGTTAATAGAAAAATAACGCATCGAAAAACTAATGTAAGTTGTCAAAAATATACGTTATGTACTATTTCGATGCGATATGTTTTTCTTAACAGACGGTTAAGGTAACCGACACCTTAACCAGTGATTGAAAAACCGGCCCTAAATGATTTAAAAAATAAACAATTTATGCGCAATAAAAAAATGGAAATATTTTCTTTAACGAGAAACATAAATTAAATTTTTTATAAAAAAAGGTAAACATTAGTAATAATATTTACTAAATATAATTACAACAAATAAACGTTTAAGTTAAGTGGTAAATAAAACAAAGGAATTTAAGAACTACTAAATTAGGTAGTTTTGCAAAATTTTGCTCCTTGCTTTTTTAAATGTATTTTTTCTGTAAGTATCATTTTTCATTTTGGAGTAATTATTACAAAAAAATACTGAACTTTGTTTCGTAAGAGAGAGCATCGAATTTCCAAATACACTTTCCAGATTTTTATTTAAATACCAAAATATTGTATTTTTTTAATGTAAGTGTATACAATTAATTATGCATTCATTCTTGTCCAACTAGCAACTAGTACCATATCCGGCTGTGAATAATTCTTTAATGACAGAACTTTCAGTTATATCAATACCTTTATTAATTATAATAGAAGATAAATCTCTTTTAATTATACCTGAAACTGAACTGGAAACATATGGAATCTCAATATCACTATTTACTTCCCCAAAAAGTATTTTTTCTACGACCACCATGAAAAGTTGATATTTATGTTCTCTTTTGTCATCGTAATGTCAATGATTACTGAGGAACGAGCAAATAAATACTTTACCGCGCGTCTCCATAAGCAACGAGCGGTAAAGTACTTAATTTGCTCGCTTAGATTATTTATTTACTCATATCGTCATGGTTACAGCAACACAAAACAGGAAATTGGTTAAGATTGAATTGCATTTTTATTTCGTTAGTAAAGTCGTAAAAGAAATTATGTGTGCATCTCTAGCGTAAAGTATCTTTATTGCTCTAGCTCGATTGTAGCGCTCGCTACGCTCGCGCTTCAATTTACGAGCACGAGTAATAAAGATTCACTTTACGCTCTTGATACACAAATAACTATTATTATATCAACATCCATTTCTTTTTGTGTTCTTTTTTTTAACTTATAAGGCTCTTCTTGCTGGAAATTTACGTACTGGAGGCAAATATTTATTAATGTACCAGGGTCGGGCCTTACAGCAATGTAATTGCGGATAATAAATATTTCGTCAAAATGTTTATTACTACGACTGAGAAATTTTTCACTTGAAATATATCCCTATGTATTGCATCGAACCACTTTTTTCGTTGTACGAGATTTACAGAAAATTGAAATACGTTGATGTTATCTTTATTTTTATAATTGCTAATAACGAATGATACACAACTACTTCAAGGCATGTTCTTTAATAAAATAGAACACTAGTGAAATAATCCTGTAAATTACCCCTAATTTACAGTAAATAGAATGTATTGAACACTTTATTAAACAGACTATTGCGAATTATTTTACTACTGGGGCTAGCATCTAAGTGTAAGTACAACGGCTATTGCGGTGACGTCAGCGCCGGATCTAGCGTTGCGAGCGCCCCGGAAGAAATACATTTTGGCGCCATTTTTATCCGATAAAGTAATGTATACTATGTGACGTTCGTTTTAGCGACGAAGCGCCAGGGTCACTTACGTACTCGAGTTGTTCCGAGATACGGCCGCTCGCTTTTAAACAGTGGAGCAGGGGTGGTTCTTAAGGATAGTCAAAAAAAAGGGGAGATAGGGCGCCACGTAATTTATGCCGAAAATTACGAAACGGAATGTTATAAAAATAATGATTACCTACCGTGGGTCTTATTGTTACCTGAAAACATCAAAATAGCAGGTCTTGTAATTAATACGCAAGGCGGAAATCAAAACCAAGTTTAATGAATATTTGGGAAAAATATATATACAAAAAAAAGGTTAAATTGGGTGCTAGAATCAACAACCCCGTTAAATTTCAAATTCGAACAACTAAGATTTTAACAGTTGAGGTTGTCGACGCGAAAGAGCTCGTAACCCGAACGACAGTTATACCTCCATTGTTGGCCAACTATAGACGCAGGCAGGCTACAGCCAGGTGATGTCGGTGTACGAACCGTTCGCGACGGAACAAACAAATATAAAATTGAATATCGTCTACGCGCAACAATTGACACAACAATGCGAAATATTGGCAGTCTAACAACGACTGCCCAACAACAAACAGTATACCACAAAATAAACAAGGTTATTGCAATCTATAATAAGGAATGTACAACAAAAACTTAAAGGCAGCAAATAGCACCAAAACAATAATCTGTAGTCGACGGTTTCAACGTAACAATAATAAAGGCAATAAAAATAATAACGATAACAAATAAAAGTCTAAACGTGACTTATCCTGATCCGGTGGCGACTGGTGACAGGAATTGTGGGAGATGGCGGCGGCGACTGGACGGCAGGGTTGTGGACAATGGTAAGCGGCGACGGCAACCCACCAGGTGAAAGGGGTCCAAATCGTTGACGTGGGGGAATAAATAAACTAATCCTCCGAAGAGTCGGACTCGCATAACAATCGGTCGTCCTCACAAGATGCACAAGACACTCGCGGGACACCGCACAACAATCAAACGAGTCACTAAAATTCCGGTGTTAAAATCCGCACAATGCGTAACCTCACAGGATTAAAGAGAAACACTCGAAATAATATTTATTTCCACGTGTGTAGGAAAAGTATAAAGCACGCCGGCGAACAACCGTGTCTTCAGACCGTCCGAAGAAGAATCTCTCAAATCCCGGAAATTCTTACATTTCAAGAAAAAAATGTAACTCTAATCTCACAGCGGAAGAAGAGAGAGACAGTAAGATGCCCATTTTTATAAAAGAGAAGAAATTTGTGAGCTACAGATCCGTCCACAACAGTAAACTTTAAATTCTAAACAATTATTAAGACGAATACTTGATTTATTATATTCCAGATATAATATAAACAATCAATACTGTTCTAATATTATCGTTACTAAGTGAAGATATTAGAATAAAATAAGACTTCATTTATTTAAAGTTTCTATTAAACAAATCTAGTGAGAACGCACCTTTAGACTACGGTCAGCTGTGAACACTCCGCAACTTGTCAAAAGTTATAAACAATAAACCACAAGGTAACTTAACCTATATGGAATGAACTCTTATATGTATAAGATGATATTTAAATCAAAGCAAAGAGTTAGGCGGACTAAGTAAGTGTATACCTAATTAACAACAATGCGCTACATAAGTTTAACTATTGCAGCTAAATACTAATACTCAAGAACTATATAAAACTGTTTGGGTGGAGGATCTGTACATCCAAACGAGGAAATACATGACCAGAATTAAAGAGGAACATAGAATACCAGAGAAAAGAGGTAATATACGAAAAGAATCGTAACAACTCCTCCACCACTTTCTTGAGGGTTAATTTCATCCAAGAAATTCAGCCTCATAAGTAAAATAACAGAAACTACTCGGCAAACAAAAATCATGACATACTAAGAAGGTGACTATTAATCAGTGTCAGAATGAGAAGCGTCAGGACCGGGCTTTAAATCTTTGACGTGCCAATTACCGCATACACGCTTAGTTGCGTCTTCTAACTCGTACACGTAATTTGAAATCTTTCGACGAACAAAAAATGGGCCTACATATTTAGCCGCTAATTTCTGAGCGTAATTATCGACAGCGTTTGACAATTTAAAGTTTTTACTGTATACTTTTTGCCCTATATCATAGTGCACATGCCTACGTCGTAAATTATAACGCACTCTACTTTGTTTCTGCGCATGCTCTAATTTTGTTTTGACTTCTTGGTAAAGACGAGCTAAATGCGTAGGTCGAGTATTATCCACGTCGTCGCGATCAAAATGAATTTCTTCTGGATTTTCGAACGCTTTTATGGCATAATCCTGGCCACTTATTACGTGTTCTCGGCCAAATGTTACAAAGTAAGGAGTGAAGCCTGTAACATCATGGACTAAAGTCCGAATAGCGCAACTTACACTTGGCAAATAATTATCCCAGTTTTGTTGGTTATCTCGTATATAAGCTGACAACATCGTTTTAACAACACGATTAACCCGTTCGGCGGGATTATTTTGCGGATGATAGTAGGCATTGTACATAATATTTACTTGATACTTAGCACATAAACTACGAAATTCCGTACTTTTATACTGGACTCCATTATCACAAATAAGGTGTTGTGGCACACCAAAAAGTAAAAATACATTTTCTTCGACATAACGAGCAACAATGGAAGCGGTGGCATTTCTCATCGGAAAGGTTAGTACAAATTTACTAAAATAATCACATATTACTAAAATATACCTATATCCCTTATTTGTTCTAGGTAGGGGGCCAATTATGTCTGAACTAAGCAACTGAAATGGACGATAAACTCTCGGTCGTGTTCCCATCAACCCTGGTGGTGATTTTTGTACCACTTTATGTTCTGTACATATTACGCACTGGTTTACATACTTAGCAATGTCTGATTTCATCTTAGGCCAATAAAATTTTATTCGTAATTTCTTGTATGTCTTAGTAATTCCCGGATGTCCTGAAATAGGATCATCGTGTATTTGTTTCAGTATACTTTTTCGCTCCGATTTAGGTACTACACGTTTCCACACGTCCTCATTTTGATTGAGTTCGGAGAATGGGGTTTTAACGTACTTATATATTATATCGTCACGTACTCTCCAAACTGAAAACTTTTTAGGGTTTGTCTGTACTTTGTGCTTGAGTGCGGTATACCAAGGATCCTCAACGGTTGGCATCGGAGAAGCATTTATAGCATCGACTCTCGGTAACGAACGCGACAAACAATCCGGTACTACATTATCTTTACCTTTTCGATGGGTTATTTTGAAATCATACTGTTGCAATTTTACTGCCCATCGATAAAGTCTACCAGTAGGGTCGTTTAACTCCTTCAACCAAACGAGTGAGTAATGGTCTGTAATTACTTCGAAATGTGACCCCTCTATATATGGTCGGAATTTTTCGAGAGCCCAAACGACCGCTAGACATTCACGTTCAGTCGTTGTATAATTTCGTTCGTTCTTATTCATAGATCGACTTATATACGAAATGACGCGTTCATCATCATCATATTTTTGTGACAATACGGCGCCTAAACCATAAGCACTCGCGTCCGTTTGTACCATGAATGGTTTTGAAAAATCAGGACACGTCAAAATAGGCGCGGTAACTAAGCACTCTTTTAATTTTTAAGACGCCTCATTACATTCGTCCGTCCATACCCATTTTCTATTTTTCCGCAATAAGGCTGATAACGGTGAAGAGATGGTAGCGAAATCCTTAATAAAACGTCGATACCACGAACACATACCTAAGAAACTTCGGATATTAGCCACGCTTTTGGGAGTTGGTATATTCAAGATCGCAGTAACTTTACTAGGATCTACCCTCAATCCATGTTTATCGACTACATATCCTAAATAACAAAGTTCCGGGCGACAAAACTTACACTTTTCTTTACTTAAAATTAACCCAGCGGCCGTTAAACGTTTAATGATTTCCTTTAACAACTCAAGATGCTTCTCAAAATCCTCAGAAATAACAATAACGTCATCTAAATAGACAAACACAAATGGTTCTAGGTCCGGGCCGATAACTCGATCAATTAACCTTTGCCAGGTAGCGGGAGCATTAGTCAGACCAAATGGCATCCTTTTAAATTGATACAAGCCGCGTCCGGGAACGGTAAAGGCCGTATATTCCCTACTACATGGGCTTACCGGAATCTGCCAATACGCGGATTTTATATCGAGTGAACTTAAATACTTAGCACCCTTTAGCCTATCTAAGATACTGGACACATAAGGCAGCGGATACGCGTCCCTTTTCGTAACTTTGTTTAGCTTCCTATAATCAACGCAGAAGCGATATCCGCCATCCTTCTTTGGGATCATTAAAATCGGGGAAGACCAAGGACTTTTTGATGGTTCAATAATATCGTCTTTTAACATAGAATCCAATTCCGCGTCAATATGTTTTTGCATGATAGGTGATACCGGATAATATCTTTGTTTAATTGGTTCTGTTACATTAGTCTCAATTTTATGTTGAACTGCATTCGCACACCCTATTGTAGTCTTTAAGTTAGCCCAATAATCATCCAGAAAATATGTAAGTGCACTCTGCTGGTCCTCCGTTAGGTCAGTTATATTAGTTGATTCTACATTTAAGCTGGCTAAGTGAGGAAATTTCCAAACATCTCGCTTTAGGTCTGGTATTATTCCCATACTTGTCCAAAAATCAATACCTAATATTATTCCCGCAGTTACCTCAGGGACAACAAGAAAGGTAATTAATTTTAATTTGTCCATTAACTGAACTGGCAAAGTAACGGATCCTAAAATATCGCATTCTTTTCCATCGGCTAGGCTACATGAATGTATGTCGGATTGATCTAGAGAAAAATTCAATTCTCTTAAGTAATTCCATCCTTCCCGACCAACTATGGAGCGATTAGCGCCCGAATCTAAAAGACCGAAAAACTTTTTATTCAATATTGAGATTTCTAAATAGGGACGTTGATCCTTGTCTACAAGGGACAGTATATAATTGAGTATAGCTCGATTTTGAATTTCATTATTTTGGGTCGCACTACAAAAATTCGAAGACACATTACGACCAATTAGTGTCTCCTTCGCGCGTTTCCCGTACAGTCAGGGCAAGTTCTCTTAGTAAAACCTAGTTTACCACATACGTAACAATATTGCTGCCTGGGAGCAGTACATTGTGCGGCTTTATGACCCTCATTTTTACAGAAATAACAGATTAACGCTCGTTTTATTTGGGGGGCTGTCGGAGTGGTAATAGAATGTAGATTATTGGGCCTGGTACGCCCTTGATAAGCTAAGTCGGGCTCTAGTAAATTTATACGTACGGTTGGGGGTGGCTGGTATTTTAGCGCCATTTGACGATTAACCTCTAATTGTTTGCAGGTGATTAACAATTGTTTCACCGAGGTAATCTTAGTTAAACCAAGGAATTCAATATAATAAGGTAGTAGATTACGCTTGATTATCTGTAACTTTTCATCTTCGGGGAGAGATTTTGGGAGACGGTGAAAGAGATTGACCATACACGCGATATAATTGCCCACTGGTTCATCCATAGCTTGCGTACGTAACTTTATTTCTTCTAACAATGTAATTCCGTAATCATATGGCTCATATTCCGTCTTCAAACGATCCACGAATGTATCCCACGTATGTATTTTATCCCGTACCGACTTGTACCAAATTAAAGCGGGCCCGTCTAATAATTCAATAATGGAATCACAAAGTTCTTCCACTGAAACATTTCGCGAAATACGGTAATCATTTACCTTTTCCAAAAATGCATTTACGCTTAACAGATTATTATCTCCCGTGAACTTTAAACCCCAATGTATCACTGGTATTTGTTTTCTTTTTATTGCTGGTTCAGCGAAAACATTTTCCTTGGCAGTGCTTATTTTTTTCTCAGATCGGTGTTCTTGCATTTCTATTTTATTGCTAAGTCTTGCTTCCTCGTTACTAATTTTGTTAATTAGTTGATCGACAGACGCTTTAATTTCGAGACTATCATTATCAATTCTAGCTAACCTAGAGAGAACATGTTGAATTTTTGCATTAATTTTTAAAAATTCATAATCTGAATCAGATCCACAAAATTTATCTATTAGGCCCTCAATATTAACTATTTTCTCGGTGCAAACATCTATTTCCTCCGATGGATTCGGAATTGTTTCCGGATTATTAACTAACTCTCCTAATGTTTCCTTTTTAATCCGCCTAGCCAATTCGCACTTCATTGTAAGATGCTTAGATGAGTTGTCTTCGAGATACCACGAACGCGTAATTCATATTCAATCTCATCACGCGACAATTTATAACAATCCATGTTTCTAATGTTAATCGAACCAATTAATAAAATAAATAATACCAAACGAATATAAGTTACCCTTCAGAAATAATTTTAAAGAGGAACAAAAAGAAAAGCAAAACAATTTTACAGCCTACTTATCGATGCTCAGAAAGGATGATAACATTGAAGAAAGGCCCTACGTTCGGGCGTCAATTTTGTGACGTTCGTTTTAGCGACGAAGCGCCAGGGTCACTTACGTACTCGAGTTGTTCCGAGATACGGCCGCTCGCTTTTAAATAGTGGAGCAGGGGTGGTTCTTAAGGATAATCAAAAAAAAGGGAAGATAGGGCGCCACGTAATTTATGCCGAAAATTACGAAACAGGATGTTATAAAAATAATGATTACCTACCGTGGGTCTTATTGTTACCTGAAAACATCAAAATAGCAGGTCTTGTAATTAATACGCAAGGCGGAAATCAAAACCAAGTTTAATGAATATTTGGGAAAAATATATATACAAAAAAAAGGTTAAATTGGGTGCTAGAATCAACAACCCAGTTAAATTTCAAATTCGAACAACTAAGATTTTAACAGTTGAGGTTGTCGACGCGAAAGAGCTCGTAACCCAAACGACAGTTATACCTCCATTGTTGGCCAACTATAGACGCAGGCAGGCTACAGCCAGGTGATGTCGGTGTACGAACCGTTCGTGACGGAACAAACAAATATAAAATTGAATATCGTCTACGCGCAACAATTGACACAACAATGCGAAATATTGGCAGTCTAACAACGACTGCCCAACAACAAACAGTATACCACAAAATAAACAAGGTTATTGCAATCTATAATAAGGAATGTACAACAAAAACTTAAAGGCAGCAAATAGCACCAAAACAATAATCTGTAGTCGACGGTTTCAACGTAACAATAATAAAGGCAATAAAAATAATAACGATAACAAATAAAAGTCTAAACGTGACTTATCCTGATCCGGTGGCGACTGGTGACAGGAATTGTGGGAGATGGCGGCGGCGACTGGACGGCAGGGTTGTGGACGATGGTAAGCGGCGACGGCAACCCACCAGGTGAAAGGGGTCCAAATCGTTGACGTGGGGGAATAAATAAACTAATCCTCCGAAGAGTCGGACTCGCATAACAATCGGTCGTCCTCACAAGATGCACAAGACACTCGCGGGACACCGCACAACAATCAAACGAGTCACTAAAATTCCGGTGTTAAAATCCGCACAATGCGTAACCTCACAGGATTAAAGAGAAACACTCGAAATAATATTTATTTCCACGTGTGTAGGAAAAGTATAAAGCACGCCGGCGAACAACCGTGTCTTCAGACCGTCCGAAGAAGAATCTCTCAAATCCCGGAAATTCTTACATTTCAAGAAAAAAATGTAACTCTAATCTCACAGCGGAAGAAGAGAGAGACAGTAAGATGCCCATTTTTATAAAAGAGAAGAAATTTGTGAGCTACAGATCCGTCCACAACAGTAAACTTTAAATTCTAAACAATTATTAAGACGAATACTTGATTTATTATATTCCAGATATAATATAAACAATCAATACTGTTCTAATATTATCGTTACTAAGTGAAGATATTAGAATAAAATAAGAATTCATTTATTTAAAGTTTCTATTAAACAAATCTAGTGAGAACACACCTTTAGACTACGGTCAGCTGTGAACACTCCGCAACTTGTCAAAAGTTATAAACAATAAACCACAAGGTAACTTAACCTATATGGAATGAACTCTTATATGTATAAGATGATATTTAAATCAAAGCAAAGAGTTAGGCGGACTAAGTAAGTGTATACCTAATTAACAACAATGCGCTACATAAGTTTAACTATTGCAGCTAAATACTAATACTCAAGAACTATATAAAACTGTTTGGGTGGAGGATCTGTACATCCAAACGAGGAAATACATGACCAGAATTAAAGAGGAACATAGAATACCAGAGAAAAGAGGTAATATACGAAAAGAATCGTAACAACTATAATTATATTAAATTGAGAATCTAAATTTAACAAAGTTCCTTCCATTTTTTACGTTAATTTTAGCTTTACATCAAACGTAAACTCAAGAACGTGAGCAATACTTTCAAATCTTTTGAAATTGAAAATGCCATACTAATACTTCTACCAAAAAAATGTACTATACTTGCGGCGCCGAACAGATGCACTAATTAAATTAATGGGCAGGGCCTAAATTGCGCAGTACAGTGTACGCAGAAGTCAGTTTTACATATTACAAATTAAGAAATTTAAAACAATTCTGCTTATATTTGAAATGAAGTTAATACTTGAAGTATTTTAATAAATTCTATTTATACTATTAATTTCAAATAAGATAATCGTAGGAATACAACAAAAATATTTGACAGAGATCTCAGTGCTCGTATCCATGCAGCTGTGTAAAAACGGTTTACCAATAGCAATGTTCTATTTAAATTTAGCGCTTGTTAGTGGGAGGAGTTTCTTGTGCATCTGTTCGGCATGCGAATTCAAGTCGGACTTTAAGTGCAAGTTTGGACATTACTAACTTTTAGTTTAAGTTTTCAGTTCAAGTGAAATTCAGAGTTGGTGTGCGTTGACTCTATATTTTTTAAAATTGTGCTAACTTTAAATTTGATTGTAAATACACCTTTTTTATGCACAAATAATTTAAATGAATATATGCCCCTTAATCCGGGCCTGGTTGACGTCACAGCGGTAGAGGGGATATACTTGCTGGCTCGCTGTCGCTAGCTTTCGGTAGCTCAACGTGCCTTCAGTACTTCAGTTTGTATCATAGACTAAGTTACTGACAAGACAGGAATCATACGTACTAAAGCGTGATCCCAAGTTTTGCACTATCACGCCATCTCTGAATTTCGATGGTAACTAAATGACTGCCTGGGGTAAGGAGGGGTTCTACTTTATTAAATATTTTATTTAGAATATGATTTAAAATTACAATTGTATAATTCTATAAATAATTACAAATTTATTATACTACTATTTACATTACAAAATATAATAATATAATATAATATAAATGGATAAAAGGTGAAAGGATGAAGGATGAAAGATGAAATAGGAGGTTATGTTAGTACGTCATTTCAAAAAAATTGTAATCCAAAATGAATAATCATGGCATCGCAGATCTAAGAAATGTGTCAACAATTTCATTAGGTCTGGAATCCTTGTTATTCATTTTTAAGTTTACCATTTTTATAAAATGATGTACCATTACGAAGCACAACAAGTTGATGGTGTGCTTCTGAAACAGAACTCATTTCACTATTTCACTCAGGCTCCACAAAACTAACTGCTGCTGGTTTACACAATTTAGACAATTGCAGCAATAAATGTACAATAAATTTGAAACCATTTTGAAACACATGACAGTCATATAAAAAAGCGCCCTCAGTTCAAAAGTAAACATACTGTAGACACATCCAGCACCATCTATCATTTTCAGTAAAAAATATAAACTTCCGAACGGCACATGCAACGCCATCTAAAAATTTCGATGGAAACTAGAAATCTTGTTTCATGCTGACCTATGAAGATTCAGCCGGGTGGATTGTATCTAGCTGTTGATGTGTGAAGTTTGAACATTGATATCCGCTGCATATATTCATTATTTAGTTTACATGTTTCGGTACATATTCTAGTATTTGCTTTTGGTATAGTAATAGTATCCTCTTTAGAATGATTACGTTTGTTTCACACGCTTCGCCGTGTTAATTTTTATAATAAAATAATTATTTTTCATTCCTTTAAATCCTTATTCGCTGTACTTCATTTGTTGTCTTACATACGAATGTAGCAGTTAGCAGTAGCTACCTACATATTCTTCAAATTTTTATATTGTATTATTTCGTTGTAGTGTAGTTAATAAAATTTTCCAGATTAAGTATTGTATTTAAGGATTTCTATTATCTTCCATGATTTTTTATCTAAAATACCTGCACTTCGTTCTGTATTCTGTTTGCAGAGAGCGAAGCAGTAGTATATAGGTTATGACATTGTGTTGTAGTTTTTGGGATACGAAAATATTTTGAATTCCGAAATTTGATTATAGCATTGTGTGCGTATTAATTTTAGTTTTTTTGAGAATACCTTTATATTTCATTTTGTTTTCTTTTTGGTAAAACTTTTGCTTGTATTTATTTATTTTCAACATAATTATTGTCTCGATTTTTCCAGTGTGTTTTTCAATATCATTTTTTGTTAAGCTTTATTTATTCATAATTTACAATATGTATTCTTCTAAAACTTATATGAAATCTGAGACATGGCTTTCCATTGTTAAATATTTTGATATTTTAACAACAGTTGATATTGGACGCTGTATTAATTTACCACCTGTAAAGCCACATCCAGGCGAAATTTATGTTTACAAAAACGAAAAAAAAAAAGCAAGATTGGAAGTCTGATCAATATACGAGTAGATGGCGTCACATAGGAACTAAAAACCTTCCTGGTTCAAAACCACTATTGAGATGCTATTATTATAAAACTTATGAAGGTCATGGTTTTGAAAGAAGAGCTTATAATTTATATAGCGGAGGCAATACCAGTTATCAGGAAACAACACTGATACATTATGTTGGCTCTCTTAAAAAAGTTGTTCATACTTGCCATGGCAATAGAAAATCTCGTCGTCATGTAAAACACACAATGACTGCAAAGTCGCAAATATCTATACAAAAATCTGAATTGTTCTTTTCACCTCACGAAGTTTATAAAAAGTTAATGACTGAAGACATTCATCCAGCTGTTAGTCCTGTATTATTGCCTAGAGACAGGAAACAAGTAAGCAATACAATAATAAATGAACGCGAGAGAAAACTACTATCTAGTGATGATATTGTGGGGGTATATCTGTTACGAGAAGAATTAGATGAATTCGTTAATAAGATGGAACTTCTACCAAATTTTTACTTTATATTATTTTGTCATTCTTCAGTTGCTTTTTCTGAGCAGGCAGCTAGTGTTGAAATTTGTACACTTTTCTATGATACGACCTTTAATTTGGGAGATTTTTATGTTTCGACTTTGACATATAAACATCCACTATTTGACAACAAACCAGTTATTCCATTAATGCACTTGGTTCATCATAATAAGAAGAAAGAGGTCCATGAATTATTTTTTAATTTTATCAAACAAACATGTTCATATATAGAAAATCATGTAATAGTTACGGACAGAGAAGCTTCAATCATTTATGGTATAAGAAAGGCTTTACCAAAAATTCAACATTTTTTCTGTTGGAACCACATTCAGCAAGATGTCAAAAACTGGATTGTAAAACAGAAAAATATCAATGTAATGGATATCAAAGTCCTAGTCAATAATGTGTGGGATCTGTTGGACAGCAACAGTGAAAATGATTTCCATACAAAATATAATTCTATGCATAAACATTGGAGTGCTGAATTTAAAAATTATTTTGATGATAACATTGCTGCTTCTGTTCGATCTAGCGGTAAGTGGGAACTGTTGAAATATCAGTTATATAAACTCAGAAGTGGTATAACTATAAATGCCGCTGAAAGTTACAATGCTGTATTGAAGCTTTGCTTAGAACGGAAAGAAGCAAATATTAGTTTTAGTCTTGTACCAACTAGACCTATATTACCAAAAAGAAATTATTCGTGGATTTTGTAATTTGGGTAATTATAATCTATCTGAAGAATATTTAAAATACCAACAAAATCCTCTTGATGTGGTGTATCCGATATCTCATTTACCCTTAAATGACCTACCGTATACATTTTCTAACAAAGACTTCTCAGTGAAACCAGTTTCGGAGGAAACACCCTGCACCAATTATGGTATAGCAAAAATGCTTGTATTAAATGGCCATGTTAAACTTATACCCGAAGAGCAAGCATTTCTTATATCTGGAAGTACAAATAAATATTTGGTGTCATTATATCCAGTAGAAAAATGCTCCTGTGTTGCAAAAAGAGCATGTCATCATATATTGGCAGCAAAAATATCAATCGGTGATGAAAAACAGAAACAAAAAGCAGCAAAACTTACTAGTATAATGAGAAAACGTAGAGGTTTTAAGACTGGCAGGAAAAAAGGTCCTCAAGATCTTACAGTTGTTAAAGCTGCAAATGATTCAGTTGTACATAAAACTTTTGCAAATGAACATACTTTATTGATACCAACAGTGGTTAGTGACGGAACTGTGAAAAATAGATTTTGTGATCCATGGGAACAACCTTCATTTTCTAAGTGCCACACTTCTACCCCTAAGAAAGAAAATCAAAATAAATTAGACAATGATAAATTAAACGAATCAGAAAATTCCTCATTGGCACAAGTATTATATGACACATTTGATGACAGGTTTAGAAAAATAAAGAATTTTTTATTTATAATAGAGCCATTTATCCATCTCATCTGAATACATTGATACCCAATAAGAACATTTCATCAAATTCAGAACTTTATCTAATTGAATCTATTTTGGAAGTATATTTACCAATCTTAATCGAAGAGGAGAAATTAACAAATGATCAAGTAGACATATACGCTGCTGATAGTACTTTTAATTTAATTAGCAATGAAACATCGTTTTTTGATTGTCTCTGCAATATTTTCAGAAACAAAATACCTGATTATGACGTGGTGTTATTTCCTATAACCAATAATGAACATATATCTCTAATAATTATTCTTAGCACTAAACGTATCGTACTATTTTTAGATAGTCTAGGTTTTATAAAACAAAATTTTATTTCTTTTATTTTACATTTATATTTGTGTTACTACAAATACAATAATGAACCATTCAATCTAAACGAATGGAAAATATATGCTCCGCATGTTCCTATGCAAAGAAATAGTGTAGATTGTGGAATGTATTGTTGCATGTTTGCTGAAATATTAGTACGTAGATGTTCAGATGTTTTAAAATATCATACGAATAATGATATGATCACTTATCGAAATAAAATGAAAAAAACAATTTTAAGTTACATGAAAAATCCGATACCCCCACCCAAGATTTATGCATTTAATAAACGAAAATTACAACAGTTAGAGATACCACACTGGGAATCCGTAACATTTAAAATCCTGCGTGAAGTTCCTGGAGAAACAGATGATATCATATATTTTTTATCTAATGTAATAAACAATTATTGGTCTGAAACATCTACTATATGTTATAATGTGAGCTGCAAACAAGAAAAAGGACAGTTATTGTTATGTAATATATGTAGACATTGGTATCATTTCACATGTGAAAATATTGATGCGAATGAAAAATTATTACAGCGATACAATTGAAAATCTTGTCGCGGTAATCAAAAATAAAGTATATAACAGTTTGGGAACAAAACCAATTGTTTTTTTAAGTGTAAGGCCCGGTATTTTAATCATAGATTCATTTAACTCTTCTTAGGTATTTCATTTCTATCGCCTTTATTTTACTTTTCATTCTGTTCGACAATATCCATGATTCACACCCGTACTTCAATATTGCTCTATATATTGTGTTGAATACCGTCATTTTTGTTTTATTACTTATTTCATTTTTTCCTATAAAATTATGTTTCATTGCGTGATATATTTTTGTCGTTTTAATTATTCTTTCATTTATGTCAGCATCTTGTTTGCTGTTACTATCTATTGTTATGCCTAAATATTGGAATTTATTAACTTGTTCAATTGTTTCACTATTTACTGTTATATTAGCTGTTGTTGGTTCGTTAGAGATTACCATTATTTTGGTGATAGTCGCATTTATTTTCATATTGTATTTCTTTATAATTTCGTTCCAGCTGTTAACATTTTGTTGCATTTTTACCTCGCTGTTTGCCATAATTACTACGTCATCGGCCTAAGCACATATTGATATTTTTACTGGTCGTAGATTTCTATACCTTACATGTATCTTATTGAATTTTTGAACGCACTTTTTTATTATCTCATCCATAAATATCGTAAATAAGACTGGGCTCATTACTCCTCCTTGTCTCAAACCGTTCTTTGATTCGAACATCTTGCTTTTTCTATTTTGGCTAATTACGTAGTTCGTATTTTTATTATACAGTCCTTTTATAGCATTTAGAAGATTGGTGCTTATACCTTTTCGTTTCAGGATTTATCACATTATCTCTCTTTGTACTCTGTCAAACGCTTTTTCTAAATCTATGAATGTTATGTATGTTTTTGTGTTAGTGATCGTAGTCTTATGTGTTAAATCCTTAATTGTGAATGTATGGTCTTGGCTACTGCGTCGTTTCCTAAATCCACTTTGTACTTCGGACATTGTTGATTCTATTTTGTTTCTTAATCTTTTTTCTAATATTCTTTCAAATACTTTCAATGTCGTATACAATAACGATATGCCTCTGAAGTTGTTGCATTCTTTGGTGTCTACTTTCTTGTGTATCGGCACAATTATTGCTAATTTCCAACAGTTTGGTATTTTATCTCCATTCCAAATTTTGTTGAAAATTGTTAACAATATTTCTATGCCCTTTTCCCCTATGTACATTTCTGGCGTAATTTTGTCATGCCCTGCTGCTTTACCATTTTTAAGTATTCGTAGCGCTTCTTCTACTTCTTTGGATTTGACTGTATTTGCTACTTTCCCCTTCTCATTTCTTAATAATCTGCCGAACAGATATGAAAGGCACAAATTGTGACAAACTACCAGCTTTCAGAGAGAATTTAAATAAATTTTATTAATTTTTTGATATATTCTTAAGAAAAAGTGTTTTATAAAATAATTTTTGACTTTCTTTGCTGTTGTCTTCTATTTGTTTTCCAAATATTTCCCAGCTTTTTTCTTTCGCTTTTGGTACTAATTCTTTAACCTTCCGTCTTTGTTGTTTGTATTGATCGTAGTTTTCATTTGTTCTATTACTAAGATATTTTACCCATGTTTTCTTTTTCTTTTTTATTTCCTTATTCCACTAGGACGTCATTTCTTTATTAGCTTTTTTTTTTCTTTATATGTGTCCAAGCTTTAAGCGCTACTCAGACGCAACTTAAATTAAGGCACACTACTTGTATGGTGTAACGTTAAAAAGCTTTAATTTATATGAGTCCGTGGGTGAAAATAAATTGAGGAGCTTTTTTTTTTGAGCCAATTCGTTTATTTGAATATTTGGTCCATTATTTATTCATATTTGTGTTAAAATTTTTTAAACAAATTGCAAAAAAAAAATATAAAACGTCGCCATTGTACCATTTTTATTCAATTTTGAATAATTCGACTTGCTTTTTCTCGAAACTCATTTTTGCGGCTTACGCTATTCTTGCACCCATGTCGTTAATTGTAGAACAAATAAAATTTAGTGACACTTACATTTTAACTTAAGCTTTCGTAAGCTGAAGCTTAACCTACGATTGAGATAACGGTCCTAAATGTTACTAGTACTTAGAGTACCTAGTATTTTATATGTCTTAAAGTATTCCATTTCCTTCCGTAAATATTGTTACGATGTATGACATACCTAACTGTCCGTATAGGACCAGTGACGTAAATAAGGTCTACAAAACCCCGCCATGCGGGGATGCCGAACAGATATGAAAGGCACAAATTGTGACAAACTACCAGCTTTCAGAGAGAATTTAAATAAATTTTATTAATTTTCTGATATATTCTTAAGAAAAATTATTTTATTTTAGGCTTTCTAGGCTTTATCGTGAAACATTCTGCTTAGTAAAGTGCAAATTTCTTCAATAGGCCTTAATTGAGAAATGTTGGGTGGAGTGTCCAGTTAAAAAAAATGAAATTATGCTTTTAGTAACTACACAAATTTCTCGCGGATCTTGGGGTAATGTCAAGAAACACCAATTAATATAAAGTTTTGCATTAGCTCTTTAACCTCTCACGCACCGTAATTTAATTTCTTTAATTTCTACTTTTAAAATTGCACCATCAGACTTAAACTGTATCGAAAAGTTTGGCTTTAATTTTAAATTTAACTGAAATCAACTCTAAAAAGCCGTTTTTTCTTTTATTGTACTGCCAGTTAGTTGCTCCCTGTAAATGATAACGATCTCGTCTCAGGCACCGTCTAAATAATTGAGAAATACTGTTTTGGATTTTAAGTTTCTACGTAATTTTTATCAATGTGATTGTGAAATTTGTACTGTTAATCTATATTCTGATTATGGAATATTTGTAGCTAATCTCAACTTGTTAAGTTATCGTTTAATTATATTTAATTAGTTTCAAAAAAGTTCTGAAAGCTTTTTTTACAAACGTTACCTACCTACTTGCCCTATTCTTAATTTTGAAATCGTATTCTTACCAAAAAGCACGTATCCTAGGTAATGCCCTTTTCTTTGATACAGGTGACACTTCTTTGGACTGAGTTTCAGGTTAGCTTTCCTCAGTCTTCGGAAAACCTCCTCCAAATTCGTTATGTGCTCCTTTAACGTATTTCCTATTACAATAATGTAGTCCAGATAGACCAAACAGGTTATCCACGAAAGCCCACCCAATACTATATCCATGAGTCGTTTAATTGTTGCAGGGGCATTGCATAGACCAAATGGCATTACGGTGAGTTCGGTATTAATAGTGAGGGCTATTTTCTCCTTATCTTTTACATATCCAAAAATCCACTTACCAGTGTTCGCTCTTTAGATCCAGAGTAGAAAAGATCTTTGATCCAACCAAAGTGTCCAATGTGTCGTCTATCCGGCGTAGTGGATAGCTATTCTTCTTCGTCATGTTGTTAAGTTGTCGATAATCGTCGCAGAAGCCATCCATGTTCTTCACTATCACTACTCTTCACGGCCTATTCACGTTTAAGTCTTCTTGCTGGTTGGCACAAGGGTCTTGCGTCTGTGACTATTTTATGGTGTACCACATTGGTCCTTTCGTAGGCTTTCTTGTCAACTTGGACCGAATCTAAACATTTCCGATTAATTTCATTGCCTCAGTTATCTGGTCGGCGGTTAATTTTTGCAGCGATTTTGACAGCTGATTGACTAGCACATCTGAAATTCTTTGAGACGTGTTCTGTTTGGCCTTTTCAGCTCGAATAATTAAGGATATTGCCGAGCATTCTCTTATTATTATTTCTCTTTTTATAAAAACCGGATAAAGATTTATATTCATTACTCGAACGAACTGATATTAAGTGAGTGGGTTACTATTTTGCTTTAATTCATAACTAGATTCAAGAGTACAGTTTCTCTCTGAAGAAGTCTACCACGTTCATACGAACAGGCAAGGTGTACTAGGTGATGATAGGCTAGGATATGAAATTTCAATGAGCTAACGTTACCATAGATAGCCAGTCAGCAAGAAAATTAATTTCATAAGAGTAAAGTTCATCTCTGAAGAAGTCCACCACGTTCATACGAACAGACAAGTTGTATTAGGTGATGATAAGCTAGGATATGAAATTTGAATGAGCTAACGTAACTCTAGATAGCCAGTCAGCAAGAATTTAAATTTTACAAGAGTAAAGTTCCTCTCTGGAGAAGTCTACCACGTTTATACGTACAGACAAGGTGTACTAGGTGATGATAGGCTAGGATATGAAATACCAATGAGCTAACGTTGCCATAGATAGCCAGTCAGAAAGAGTTTAAATTTTACGAGAGTAAAGTTTCTCTCTAAAGAAATCCACCACGTTCTTACGTACAAACAAGGTGATCTAGGTACTTTAGATAGCCAGTCTGGAAGAGTTTACATTTCACGAGAGTAAAGTTCCTCTCTGGAGAAGTCCACCTCGTTCATACGTACAGAAAAGGTGTACTAGGTGATGATAGGCTAGGATATGAAATTTCAATCAGCTAACGTTACCATAGATAGCCAGTCAGCAAGAATATTAATTTCACAAGAGTAAAGTTCTTCTCTGGAGAAGTCCACCACGTTCATACTTATAGAAATGGTGTACTAGGTTATGATAGGCTAGGATATAAAATTTCAATAAGCTAACATTATCCCAGATGTTCAGTCAGCAAGAATTTAATCAAATTCACTAGAGTAAAGTACCTCTCTGAAGAAGTCTACCATGTTCATATGTACAGTCAAGGTGTACTAGGTGATGGTATGCTAGGATATGAAATTTTAATGGGCTACTATTACTCTACGTAGCCAATCAGTACTTTTTTTTTTGATCAGTAAATTAGGCAGACCCCAATAATATACCAAGAACTGCAGAATCTCTTCGTAAATTTTATGAAAATTTAAAGAAAAAAGCACGCAAAGATTGTGCTGAACTTAGAGCACAAACTATTGCGACTAGTGGAGGAAAAAATGAGAGCCAACTTGATCCAACGATGGAGTTATTATTGCTTATTATAAATACAAAAAGTTTTGTAGGATTAGAAAATCGATTTGATTCTGATTTTGGACTTGGTGATAATGATACCACAGTAAGTTTACAAATTTACGTAGTGTTTTAGTTCATAATTATTTTTTTTAGGAAATACCCGTAGTTGAAACTGCTAATGAAATAGATTGGGGCGATTATACTGCAAACCACTTACAGCAACCTTTGAGTAGCAGTTTAGAAAATATAAAAACACCATCTGGCACAACACAAATAAATAATGGAACAACAAAATGAAATAATCAGTCTGATAATGATAATACGGCATGGATTAAACGACGCAGACCCAATATGATAATTTTAACCAGTTCTAATTTAACAAAACAATACTCAGAATTGGCTGCCGTTAAATTAGAAGTTGCGAATATGCAGAAAGAATTATTAAAAACAGAAATAAATTGGAAAAAAGAGGAAATAGTTTAGAAAAACAAACAATGTTGTTAGATATTAAAATAAAGGAAGCTGCATTGCGAGCCATGGACTAAATTAATCATATTGTTTATAATTACTTTTTTATAATAGAAGTAATGTTTTATTTCAATTATTAATATATAATTATTTCTTATAATTCCTTGGTCTAATAAATATGTTTTTTTAATATAATTTATTTTCAATTTTGATAAAAAAATATAAATGAAATTATAATCTAGAAAAATAATTATTAATTAAATTATTTCGTACATGAAACCCTAGACCCGCCTGCTGATTTTGCGCATTTGGCAACTGAGGTATTCGACCTTCGTTTATTAATTGTTGCAATCTATATTCATCTTGATGTTCGTCTAGAGGTGGTTCCGGTTCACCCATTTTTCTTGTAATATTGTGGAGCACAGCGGTTGCTATTACAGTTAAAAAATATTTAATTTTAATCTACAACCATATTCAACAATTGGAAAACGTCTTTTCCAAATTCCAAAAATGTTTTCTATTTTTACTCGAGTTCTAATTAATGATTCGTTATACAATTGTTCTGCATGTGTTTGGGGATCCAGAAGTGGTGTTAGTAAATAACTTTTTACGGCGTATCCACTATCACCTAACAATAAACAATGAGGATACAGTCCTAATTCGAATTCAATTTTAATTCGACTATTATTAAAAATAGTCATGTCATGTGTTGAGCCTGGCCAGCAAACTACAATATTTGTGAACATTAAATTAGCATTATAAATTGCTTGTATATTAACTGAAAAATAAGATTTTCTGTTGCGGAATAATTCTGCATCTTCGCCTCCTGGAGATAAAATTTTTACGTACAATCAATTACTCCAGATACACGTGAAAACGAAGATATATTAAAAAAAAAATTTGAGTCTCCATAAGTTCTTGATTAATGGTAGGAAACTTTATATACTCATTTGATAAAGCTGCAATAGCTTCCGACACTTTCTTTACAATACGACACACGGTTGATTTGTGGCACCCAGCTGTATCTGCAACGCTGAGAAGATGATTGCCCGTTACATATATACGAACACATAGTAAGAGTTGATTAATGGGCGATATACAGTTGTTACTAAAAAAAATGTATTGTTGTAACCGTTGTAACAACATTATGTTAATAGCGACATAAACTTACATATCGCACTCTTGCTACTAAAGTGACACTTCTCAAAAATATCGATTTTCTAGTTGAAACCATTACGAAGATACAGATTTTATACTCTATCTTTCAGCAAAAGTGTATCATATTAAGTTCAAGATTTGTCCGTCAAGTGGCACTTATGTCATTTTCTAAGTTGTGCAGGTTATCTTAATATTGTTGGAAAGAGTGTCATAATATCAGTTGAGATGCAACTTATAAGGAGGGTACATGTTGCCATCATAATTCAAAACTGCATTATTTCGAGTTACTTCGTTTTTCACTATAAAAGTGAAGTACTAAATTTGTGTTATTTTGAATTAAGACAGTGTAGTTGATTGAAGTGTTTCTGAAAATATCGCTATATTTTGACTTAATACAGTGTTAATTTTCAAGGTAAGATGAACATGATAAATTATTTCCACTTATGACATTTTTTTGATTCAGTATTAAACATTTTTAGTTATGTCAGTTGTCATGACAGTGTAGAAATCTTTTGTAGTTTTGTTAAAATTAAAACTTGTTAGTAAACTATAATTTAAATCGTTTTTGCCAATTACGGTATGCAGAAATATTATTATCTATATTTTACTCTAGGTCACTTTCTGAGTTTCTGAGGTTTTTTTTAGTTGTGTCATTTTTGATGAGATTTATTTTTTCAGTTCTCTACAATATTAACATGAATCTATCATCTCGTACTAACATCATAATACAACTGGCGATCAAGAAATGTGCAGCTAAACAGCAGTGTGATGATCTAAGAACAACAACTGGTAATTAATTATACTAACAGATGATATTTTAAAATCAATTTTTTTTATTTATTTGAAACAGAAGAACATACATTCGATAAATCCACAGAAACAGCAAATACTGGTAGCCAGCTACCCGAGTCTGAAAGTTTATTGTGTACACCTGATGTTAATGAAGTTGCTACTGTTCGTAGCTCTGAAGACTATTCCTAGGATGTAGTTTTGTATAATTCCGCAAGTCTTTCTACGAAACGTTCAGCTAAATTAAACGAAAAAAAATATTACACGTCTCCCATACACAGCAACGAAAGTGATTGTGATGATTCTTATGCGGACCCGAATTTCGAAAGTGGAAGTACTTCCTCCAGCGAAACTAGTTCTTTGGAAAGTGTAAGTAAAATTGAAGTTCAGATAGAAAAAGATGTCGAAGAAGATTGTGAAGTTGAAAAAGAAAAGAAAAAGAGTAGAAAACGTAAGAGAAATCCTTCGAATTGGTATAATAAGAAAGTAAAATTACTGAGAAATTCAGGAAAAGATACACGTCAATCGCTAAAACAAAGAAACAAATTCCTGAAAGAAAATTAAAACCACATTGCGGAGAAAAATGTAGATTACGTTGTAGTGAGAAAATTAAAGACAAGATCAGAGCAGAAATATTTCCTGACTTTTGGAAATTAGGCGATTTACAAAAGCAAAGAAAATTTATTGTCAGGCACTGTGAACCTATTAAACCAAAGTATAGATATAGATATACATGTACACGAGACTATAGAAATTTAAATACGGCATTTTATTTCGAAGTAGAAGGACTTCGTATTCGAGTATGTCAGAGTTTCTTCAAAGCTACTCTCGACATAAATGATAGACCTATTCGTACTGATTTGAAAAAGAAAACTGATTCCGGATTTATTGAAGAAGAAAAGAGAGGAAAACATGCGAACCATCCTAATGTGAGTCCTGAAATTAAAGAAAGTGTGAACTATTTTATTCAGGCTATACCAAGAATAGAGTCTAACTATTTACGCGCTCAAACCTCGCGTGAATTCATAGAAAGTGGCAAAAGTTTGGCGGATTTGTACCGCGATTATAAAGAAGGCCGTGAAAAACAACAATTGCCAGTTGCACATCCAATAATGTTCAATCGAATATTTAATCATGACTTCAATATCTCATTTTATATGCCTAAAAAGAATCAGTGCGATTTGTGCGAGTCTGTTAAAAATGCTGACGAAAATGAAAAAGCAATGTTAATTGAATTGTACAACCAACATCAAAAAGAAAAGGAACTATCTCGTAAAGAAAAAGAAAAAGACAAAAAGGAACCGAATGGGGCTTACGTTGCTGTGTATGATCTACAAGCTGTAATGTCTGCACCTAAAGGACTTGTTTCGTCATTTTACTATAAACGTAGAATGAATTGTTTTAATTTTACAGTGAGTGATTTAAATGTAAAGGATGTCGAATGCTATTTCGGGACAGAAGTAGAAGGAAATCGTGGTGCTATTGAAATTGGTAGCTGCGTACTACATTACATCAAAATGTTGCTCCAGACGTCACAGCAAGACTTGGATTTAATATTTTATTCCGATAATTGCTGTGGCCAACAGAAAAATAAGTATTTAGCATCTGCGTATGCGTTTGCAGTAAATAAATTAGCAGTCAGAAGTATTACACACAAGTATTTAATTCATGGGCATACCCAAAATGAAGGGGATAACGTGCATAGCGTCATCGACAAACAAGTTAAACGGTACGTCAAATCTAGTCCAATTTACGTGCCAGACCAATATGTAACTCTAATTCAAACGGCAAGAAAAAATGACGCTCCATATAAAGTTCACGAATTCACTCACACAGATTTTTATGATTTAAAAAACTTGCAAGAAAATTGGGGAAATAATTTCACGATAAACACTGACAGAATGAAAGTAAAATGGCACGATATTAAAATTCTTCGATTCGAAAAAGAGCATCTGCACCCTTTTTTTATAAAACATCGTATGAAGACGGTACTTTTTAAAAGGTTAACGTCTCTAATGTGAAGAAAACCAGAAATCCAGATAAGTGGAATGATGTGGAATTAATTCATGCTTATGAGAGTAGTCTTCCTTTAGGTGATAATAAAAACAAAGATATAAAGGAGCTTACTGATAAAAACATCATTCCGAAAAAATATTACAAATCATTTTATAAACACGTTCCTCACTGAATTATTTTCCTTTTTAATTAGTAATTGTTAGTAAAAATATTGCTAATATTTAATTTTCTGTTTTGTTCCTTACATAATTGTTTTGATACTTTTGATACTGTACCGAACCCAGGGTCGCGGCGCGGGCGGCGGCCGCTAGCGAACAGGTCAGAACACGCCCGTTCGCTCCCCATTGTTCTGATTTCCAAGGAATCAGAGAATATTCTAGAATAAACTGTTTTACTTAAATACCCCGAGCAAAAGATCGCGAGGACAGTCTTGTATCGATACGTGTAGTGAACAGATGGTGATATAAATAAATAGATAGTGATATAAATAAAGAGTGATATAAATATTGTTGAAATAAATATTGCGTAGTTCTAATTGTTTAAATAAATTATCTTAGTGTTTAAGTCTTTATTGATATATGTTAGTCTTAAATTAGTGTTTATATTTGTTAATTCTTAGCGTTAGTTATTTTTCATTATTCTTTATAATTCATATTTCTTTCATTAAACTTATAAATATTAGTGTTTTAATCAATTTTACACTTCACCTAAATAAATAAAACGTTACAATTGGTGTCAGGTGTGGGGTTAATAAACTGTGAAGTGTAAATTAAAATAGATAAAATGGCTACTAAACAAGTAAAATTAAGTGAATTAAAAGTGGCCGATCTCAAGAGGGAGCTGGAAGAACGAGAGTTAGAGACATCGGGAACCAAGACTTTTCTAAAATATCGTCTACGGCAAGCTCTAATAGAAGCTGGTGAAAATCCTAATGATTTTCTATTCGAAATTGATGATTTTTTTAGATCAATAGAACAAAAATTGGAGCAGAGTTCTAGAACTTTCGAACAGAAATTAGAACAAAAATTCGAGGAAAGTTCTAGAAAATCTGAGGAAAATTCTCGAACATTGAAAGAAGAGTTGCTAGAAAATTCTAAAGCTTTAGAACAAAAGTTGGCGGAAAGTTCTCGAACTTTGGAAGAAAAGTTAACAGAAAATTCTAGAACTTTAAAAGAAGAATTAATAGAAAATTCTAGTATTTTAGAAGCGAAATTAACAGAAAATTCTAGAATATGGGAGGAGAAATTAATGGAAAATTCTAAAGGTTTGGAGGACAAGCTAAACGAACAATTGAAAGAAAGTTCTAGAATATTAGAAGAGAGAATAGAAACTTACGAGAAAAAAATTGGAGAGTTGCAGCAAAATTTCTCTAATATTACGCCAGCTGTATTAAATTCTAATGTGGCAGATATTATTCAAGTAAACAAAACAGTAAAAGCGGAACATAATTCAAAACTGCACATTAAAGCACCCGAATTCAATGGCAAGTCATAATGGCCGAATTATGCAAAACAATTTGAAGCCGCTGCCAAAGCAAATGGCTGGACTTCCAAAGAAAAGGCTACTGCGCTGACAGTTTCGCTACGTGGAGAAGCCATCGATATCCTACAAACGTTAAAAGAAGATGAACAGGAAGACTACGAACAACTTGTTAAGCGATTGGATATGCGATATGGCAATGCGCATCTGGAGCAGGTGTACCAGACGCAACTGAGGAACCGATATCAGAGTTCAAAAGAGAACCTTCAAGAATTTGAAGCGGATATAGCTCGTTTGGTTCGTCTCGCACATCCTACAGCCCCTGACAGCGTCTTGGAATGCCTAGCTACACAAGCATTTATCTATGGGGTCCGAGACAATGAAACTCAGCAGGCACTACGATTGGCTCGACCAAAAACTCTGGTTGATGCACTTTCATATGCCTTAGAGTATGAAGCAGCTAAACAAGCTCCACGAAACCTATCACAAGTGCAAAATATCGATGCTGAGAGAATTGAAGACAAGATAAAGCGAGTTGTATCTGAAATTCATGCTGAAAGAAAGATACTTCATTGCTGGAAATGTGGAGAGCTAGGCCACCCGCAAAGGCTGTGCGGAAAACTGCAAAAACAGAATACTGTAGCGAATACTGAAAAGAAGTTTAAAAAGAAAACGGGTGAAAAGGTAGCAACAGCTCCTCTTGCTGTTAAAGAAGTAGGAGTAAAGAAAGTAGTTCACGGTGTAAGCCTGGCGAAAGAGAAGACCCGTGAAGAAGAGTGCAAGCACTCTTGTCATTTGGAAACGAAACTTGCCACCGTCAAAAGGACAACGGTAGTGGACAGGAGATGGCAACCTGAAGACTTACGGAGGGACCAAGAGAATGATCGGGACTTAAAGATCATACTTGATAGGAAGCATGGCGATGGCAGGCCAGTTTGGGAAGACGTTGCACGACAATCACAATGTGTAAAATCGTACTGGGCGCAGTGGGATTCTATTGTGGTTGAAGAGGGCCTCCTGAAACGTGTCGTAGAAAATACGGATGGTACTGAGAGTAGAATCCAGTTGATAATTCCTAGGAACGGAGTACCGCAAGTATTGGAAGAGATCCATGACGGATCTGGTGGAGGACATTTTGGAGTGAATAAAACCCTCGAGAGGCTACGCCTACGATTTTACTGGGTAAATTGCAAAGAAGATGTTAAAGAGTGGTGCAAGAAATGTGTGGTCTGCGCGGGAAGTAACGGGCCACATAGGAAAAGAAGAGGTCCTATGCGCCAATATAACGTTGGAAGTCCCTTTGAACGCATTGCGATTGACGTGGCCGGACCATTCCCCGAAACTGATGATGGAAATAAATACATAGTAGTAGTAATGGACTACTTTACTAAGTGGGTCGAAGCCTACCCATCACCCAACCAGGAAGCCGTAACGGTCGCTGAAGTCTTGGTAAAAGAATGCATCTGCCGATTTGGAGTACCGCGAGAGATACATTCCGACCAAGGAAGGAATTTCGAGTCTGCTCTGTTCCAAAATATCTGTAAGATATTAGGAATAAAGAAAACCAGAACTACTGCATTACACCCGCAGTCTGATGGTATGGTTGAACGGATGAATAGAACAATAAATCGGTATTTGTCAAAGGTAGTCTCTAACCATCAACGAGACTGGGACCGACATCTTCATCTGTTCTTGTTGGCTTACCGTTCATCCGTGCATGAGACAACAGGGCAGACACCAGCTAACATCTTATTCGGGCGGGAGTTGCGCTTACCATGCGACCTGGTATTTGGCAGTAAACCCGGTGAAGACCTAGCCGGGGAGGACTATGTAACGGACTTACGGAGAAGAATGAATGACATCCATGAACAAGTCCCCACAAACATTCAAGGTGCCAGCGATCGGATGAAGGACCAGTATAACGTCAAGGCTGAAAAAGGTGGTTTTCAACCTGGGAATTTGGTGTGGCTTTACAATCCACAAAGACGTCGTGGCTTATCACCGAAGCTACAAAAGAATTGGGAAGGTCCCTACGAGATCGTAAAGAGAATAAATGATGTGGTCTACAGAATTAGGAAAACACCTAATGGAAAGCCGAGAGTAGTCCACTTCAATCGGTTAGCCCCTTTCGCTGGTAATAACTTTGACGATCATCGTGGAGCGACGGTTCGCCGGGTTGTACCTGAGGAACCTACATTTGAAGACTTTATGGAAAGCCATACCACTGGTCACGGTATGGCGTGACACGAGAAGAACAACGAGATCTGTTCACCGTGTCCCCAGAATATTCCCTCGCTCACTGTGTAGCGAAAGACATTACAATGTCCCGCGGTATCTCTTCAGTTTTTAAAAGAAAATTTGGCCGAGTACAAGAACTGGCCAACCAACGTCCAACTGTCGGGAAAACGCTACAACTGAAGGATGATAACGTAGAACACAAGCGGTACATTTACTATCTCGTTACGAAACAATACTCATATCAGAAGCCGTTATACCGCAATTTATGGGACTCGCTGTGTGACATGAAGAACCATCTGTTGGAGAACGACATCATGAAGCTGGCAGTACCGAAGATAGGCTGTGGACTAGATGGTTTGGATTGAAGGATTGTTAGAAGCATGTTAGAAACAATCTTCCGCTTTACCGGAGTGGAAATTCTAGTCTGCAGCTTCAACTCTACCGGGCAAGAAGTACTCAAACGGACCGTCGACTGTTACTTCTTCAAGACTTCCAGATGCACCAAGGGTGATGCATGCAAATTTCGTCATAACGAACTGTTCCGGGACGAAACAGTCTTAAGGAGGGGGCAATGTAGCGAACTCAGGGTCGCGGCGCGGGCGGCGGCCGCTAGCGAACAGGTCAGAACACGTCCGTTCGCTCCCCATTGTTCTGATTTCCAAGGAATCAGAGAATATTCTAGAATAAACTGTGTTACTTAAATACCCCGAGCAAAAGATCGCGAGGACAGTCTTGTATCGATACGTGTAGTGAACAGATGGTGATATAAATAAATAAATAGTGATATAAATAAAGAGTGAAGTAAATATTGCGTAGTTCTAATTGTTTAAATAAATTATCTTAGTGTTTAAGTCTTTATTGATATATGTTAGTCTTAAATTAGTGTTTATATTTGTTAATTTTTAGTGTTAGTTATTTTTCATTATTCTTTATAATTCATATTTCTTTCATTAAACTTAGTTATATAAATATTAGTGTTTTAATCAACTTTACACTTCACCTAAATAAATAAAACGTTACAATACTGTATGAAATACATTATAAAATAAGTGTTTCATATTTTATAATTTAATGTAACCTGTCACAACTTAAAAACAACCATTTTTTAATCTAATACCACGAAATTATAAAGTGTCACAATAAATAATTGTCCCCGTAGAAAACATCAAAAATGTCGCAACTAAAAATAATTCAAGCTGTATTTGGTAGCAGTAACAACAAATAGTCATAAATAAGAAATGTTATATTTTGAAGAGTAAGAAATACGAATTGAAGTCAAAAACATATAAATCTCTCTTAAAAAATGCATTCTTTCAGCCTGTATCATTAGATTACAAAATAACAATTATCTGACTGAACAAGTTTATTGCATTTTCTGAAAAAGTACATTTTTTGAGTTGCGTTACTTTAGTAGCAAGTGTGCGATATCATATACATATATTCTAGTTGTGGTTCTAATCGTTCTAATAACATAAGTACTGTTTCCTTTGTTAATCGGTAATGTTGAAAAAAATTTAAGTCACTCATGTCGTACAAATTATTTTTGCGAACATTTATTTGCCGCAGTATTCCATATATAATTAGGTCTAAAACTTCCAAATCATCCTCTTCATAAATATCAACATCTTCAAAATTTATATTGCTTCCAAAATTTTCACAAAATTACTTTTTGAGGTTAATCCTGCACTAAACTGTCAACTTCGACCGCTTAAAGTTAAGTTAGATTTTGGACACATAAACTTAGCTTTGTGAACGGTGCAATAGTGTTTAAATTATAAGGGGAGTTTAACTGTTAAGCGTAAACCAGCCATTAAACAAAGTTACATAAACATGAAAATTCATTTGCACAATAATATTAAGTAGTTGTTTGTTTGGCTAAATGTAATTAACTGTATGCTCTAGTACATCTACTGTTTAAGGTATATAAGTATTACTTATTAGAAAATTGAAGTTGGAAAAATTAATATTTTTAATCACACCCGTATTACATTTAAGGGTGGCTTAGTATAAGCCTCCTATTTTCAAGGCCTAAATACAACAAGTGCAACGTTTTGGAAAATATAAGCTTAGCTTAGTTTAAGCTAGGATAACTTTAGATATAATTTAAGTAACAGCGGTGCAACTGGCCACTAGTGACACTATTCTCTTAAAATAAATGAAAAAATTTAATAATAAATATTACATAGATCCCTTCGACACTTCAAATATTATTATTTGGTGGCTCTATGTAAACGTAATTGTAAATTTTGTTATTATTTACTTTATATACGATTACGAATTACTAAAACCAAAACAATTCATCCAAAGTGATGTATAGAAAATTAATGTCAGTATAAATTTTAATAATTTTTGATTGACAAAGACAGAACATTATAATTCTCAGGTGACGAAATATGGAATTGATATGAATGATTAATAATTTTTTAATTAATTATTTTAGTGTGCCCCCAAAATACTCGTTCCATATTATTCACTGCCAACAGTATATATTTAAACTATTATTTACATTTTTAAGATTTAATATAATAATAATAATAATAATAATAATAATAATAATAATAAAAATAATAATAAACAATATGAATTTTCAGCATATAGATCTCTTTAGTCTCTTACAGTAAATTTAAGTATGCTTTACTATTATTAATTGTTATTGTTAATAATTCTTTATGTATAATTCGTGGAAGCCTTTTATTGAGTAACTGTTGGCTTCCCAAATATTCATTAATGAATAAATAAATTCAATCTCAACACTATTTGCAATTTCTTGGTTGATATGTACTACAACAAATTTTTTTTTTTGGCAATTTCGCCACCTCGTTTACTAGATATTGTAAAACGGCAGTTACAAAATAAGAAACGAGTTCCTTTTTCGGACGAGATAAAAAAGTTTGCTCTAACCCTTCAATATTATTCTACAAGGGCATACAAATACGTCAGAGCAAACTTCAAAAATCTACTTCCTCATCCAAGAACATTGACTCGTTGGTACCAGGTTGTTGATGGTGCAGCTGGTTTCACTAAATAAGCATTTAAGGCCATTGAGTTACGGGAAAAACAGGAACCTGTTTTTTTAAATATAACAATCGACAAGACGTCCATAAAAGAACATTTAGACTACAATGGTCAAAATTTTATAGGTTTCGTTGATTGTGGAGTAGGTGTTCACGATAATCTTGAAGAAACTGATATCCCTTTAGCTAGGAATGCTTTAGTATTCATGGGGGTTTCTTTGACAAATTATTGGAAAATACCATTGGGATATTTTTTAATTAATAGTTTGGATGGAGGAAGCAAATTATTATCAATGTGTCTTGAACTTATACAAGAAACCGGTGCTGTTTGCAACTCTGTGACGTTCGACTGTGCGAATAAATCAATGGTTACATATTTAGGAGCCTCCTTGCTTGAAAGAAATTTGAAGCCTTGGTTTGCACAACCAGTTACGGGGAAAAAAGTATATGTGTTTTTCGATGCCTGCCATATAGTGAAGCTGGTACGTAATGTAATTTCTGATTACAAAATTTTAAAACATGATGATAAAAAATTCAGTGGTTCCATATTGAACAGCTAGTTAAGATAGAAGAAGAAGAAGGTTTACGTGCTGCCACGAAATTGTCAAACAAACATATCAAATACCACGACATCAAAATGAACGTAAGACTGGCTGTTCAAGTTCTAAGTGAAAGTGTGGGAGATGCATTTATTTTCTGTGAAAAAATGTTCCCGAGTTATTTTAAGAACGTCGAACATACGTCTGAATTCGTGAAGATTTTTGATAAAATATTTGACATGTTAAATTCACGAGAGAGATTTGGAAAGAAAAAATTTAATTTAGCAATTAGCCAACATACTTTTGAGCAATTAAAGTCTTTTTCAATAGAAGCTATTGCGTACATAAAAAAACTAAAAACAATTGAAAATCTACCAATATTGAAAACAAAACGTAATACAGGTTTCTTAGGTGTAATAATCTGCCTGGAAAATGTTTTTAATTTATTTACTTTTTTCCAAGAATGATATATATATATATATATATATATATATATATATATATATATATATATATAATATAATATAATATAATTTAGATTTTCTATTGACCCATAAGCTTTCTCAGGATCATTTAATTTTTTTTTTTTTTGGTAAAATACGGGCTCGTGGAGGATTTAACAACAATCCCACGGTAAAACAATTCAAAAGTGCCTATAAAAGAATTTTAGTACACAATGAATGTACCGGCTCCGAATATGGTAAC
Organism: Stenolophus ochropezus; assembly: GCA_035578165.1. NCBI lineage: Eukaryota > Metazoa > Arthropoda > Insecta > Coleoptera > Carabidae > Stenolophus > Stenolophus ochropezus. Next base: position 6,416,623 of record JAQOWZ010000008.1, on the reverse strand, counting down.
TCCACAATTTTTAATAGTGTCGGTATATTACCAGCAACCCCAATAGACAACATCGTCCACAAAGACATTAGATTTACAGAACCGGTGGACCATGACTATATTACCACCACTTTAGCTCTTAACAAATATATTGAAAACGTCTCAACGTATATAGCAGGTTTCGTGGTACGAAAAATAATAAAAAATATAAATTGTACATCATGTATGAAATACCTCCAATGTGAAGAAAATAAAAATGTTTTAATTCAATTTAAAAATCGAGGCGGTCTAAAAAAACCATCTCAAGATGTAGAAAAAATATGTAAACTTGTTATAAGGGAAAACGAAAATGTAATTTTCGGCAAAAATATTAAAAATAAAATAGCATACAGCGTGAAAAATTCAATAAATTACATGTCTTTATTTCAAAACATGCTGTGTGAGATTTCTCTAGGTGACGACGACCATCGTTCTCAATTATTGAATTTAATCATATCCTATTATGTAGATGTAAGGCTTTACCATGTGGCACAAACTAGGAATGATAATAAAATAAGTAAGAGACAGAAATTTACGAAACTTGTATTGTTTAATAATATGTAAATATAATTTTATTTTATGTGTACCTAATGTTATTTTTTTTGTCCCTATAAACCTTACATTATTAACTTTTATTATATAGAATTGAAAATATCAGAATTTCCAAAGTTCATTGATTCATGGAAATCGCTTTATATCCTTCCAGTGAATAGCATTGTAATTTAATATAAAAGAAAATAGGTAATAATACAACATAGCCAAGTTAGCTCATTGCAGTAAGTATTATTTTATAACGATTTTTCATAACTTTATATTGTGTACTATGTCAGATACCATATTCATCCACATTTTTTAATTCATTGTATAGAATATAGAAATAAGTACAAATCTAGCCTAAAAAATATGTTTTCCTACGACCACTGTTAAAAATAGTATTTTTAACGGTTGCTTAGCAAGTTAAAAATAACAGTTTATAACACAGTAAATACTTTTAAAACGTTGCCATTGACAACGTGTTAAAAGTAAAAAAAAATTTACTTTTAACACGTCTTATGTTCAGTTGTTCGTAACAAATACATCATGACCAGTCATAAATGTCATTCCAATGCTTAGTTTTTATTTACTAATAGGTACATAACTGTGGTCGTAGGAAAAATAGTGTATGATATTTGTGTTAAAAGTGATTTTATTTCGTTCGTGGGGTTTGTTAAACTCGGCTTCGCCTCGTTTCAAACTTCCCCACTCACTCATAAAATGTCACTTTTAACACTTATATCATAAATAACTATTTTTACTACACAAGTATATTATTCCAATACTTAAATCAATATTCAGTATTGTGTGTAAACAATAAACCAAAAAATATAACTGGTTATTATTAAAATATAAACATTTATTATTATTATGACGACGAGGAAATGATACTGAATACCAAAATACAATGATTTATCTGAAGGGGTTATTGTCTCTTAAGTTTTAATTTTAAATTTTTTTATTGAGAACGAGTTTCTAATCAATTTTAAAATAAGCGCTTGTTTTCAAATCTGTTACCAACAAGGACGTCCTTGGTTACCAAACTGTTACCAATAATGAATTCAAATTATTTAGAAATATATCCTCTACGTAGTTACACTTAAATATCAATTTTGGCACCATATTAATGATGATTTTTACTTTTTTAATCGCAAATTCGTGTGAAATAAATTAATATCTATTCTTCCAAGTTTTTAACTTATTCAATACCACTGATTACGCATGCGCAAAAGACATATCGTACAGAGAAAGATAGACAACACGGGTGTCCCATAAATCTCACTCTCTCTTACTTTCAATAACGCTATATTGTTAAGAGTTTTATAGTGTTTGTCACGTCCCCTCTCTTAAACGTCCTTGGTTTTATCGTTACATTTGATAGTTCCGAATATTATAACTTCCGAATAAAAATCATAAAATTTAAAAAACGAATTACTTAAGACTGCGTTCGGAGTTCACTATAATTTCAAACATAAAAATCTCAGAAACTATTACACTTAACAAAATGCGGTTTTCAAATTTATATAAAGTATTAAAGAATGTATTTTTTCTTCAAACGTCATAAAAGTGACATCTTCTGTGACGTGATTGACAAGGTTGAAGTTTAATTTCTATGCCAACGTAATATAATTTTTTATTCTAGCCGCCGTATAATATTGTCGCCGCCGTATAGCCAATAAGAAGTAACTTGTAATATTGTCGCCGCCGTATAGCCAATAAGAAGTAACTTGTACAATAGAAATCTGTAATATCGCCCTAAATGTCACTATAAAAACTAGATAACCTAAGAATAAACTTACTAAAAATTATGAATAACTGACAGGTAACCTACATATTAAACGTCAAATAGTAATTCATTTTTTAAAATTTCTAAGTTTGAAGAAAAAATAGCATGTGTTATTCAGAGTAAAAGTGTCTTTGTGTGCCTCGCATGCAATTGTCCGACTCGCTTCGCTCGTCGTGCAAACTTCCATGCTCGCCACACAAAGTATCACTTTTACTCTTAATAACACAATATACTATTATTAGAATTAATATTTTTTTTTATTGTTTCAATTATTAATATAGTTATTTACATAAGAGTCAGGAAAATGATACATTACTGTCGAAGAGCCACATTGAAATACGAGGCACTTCGTGCCGAGTATTTTACGGCTCCGAGTCAAGTACATACATTTTTCTGACGAATCATGTATTAATTTTTTTCTGAAACCTTCGATAATAATAAAAAATAATTTTAAATTCAAATCAGATTGTCTATAAGTATTTAGTAGTGAACTTGGGAAACAGACAAAAAATTGTAAATAAACAAAAATCAAACTGTCAGTGCTGTCAGTTTTGAACTTTTGATGCGTGCGAGTGTAGTAATTTGCTATGTTTTGCGAAACTAATCAAAGCGACAAGGTTCCTGTAGATATAAAATAAGCGGCAGCAGAGATTGTAGCAGATATACTGCCCAAAAAATAAAAATGAGGTACAGCAAAAATGTTTAAATATTTTCATGACTAGTCAGGGAAATTAAACTTTCGCGCCGCATTTTAGGAGCGAAAATAGTACTTTCGCGCCGGTTTCAGAAAAAAAACAATTTAATTTCTCGAATTCTACAAAGCCAAATGTAATTTAATTTATTTCTTAAAATAGAAAATATAATATAGTTTTCAATTTTCCTTTTAAAAATAATGCATATTGAATAGTTTTTTAAATTTGTACAAATTAAAAAATGTACGGTTCAGCGCCCGCCAAAACGAATTTAAGTGAAACATGAAATTATGATGTATTTTTGCTTATTGAAATAAAATTTACCTACTTTAAGGTTCACCGCAGCCATCATCAGATATACTTGAAAGTAAAATAACGGTTATTATATGTAAGGATTTACAAAAGATAAAATACACCAGTACGGAATTAACAAAAGTACTGTACATTTGTAATTAGGCTGATTGTTTACGGGTTATGGTATTTACAAATTTTAAAAGAGGATTATCTAATGGGGAAAGATCTGTAATTTAGCAGGTCATTCTTCTTTCTATTAATAACATTTGACATCACCTACATACAAATCTTTCCCCATTTGATAATAATAATAATAATAGTAAGTTTATTTTTCCAATTTGAATACATTTGTAAAAAAATAAACAATTTTTCTCATAGAATAATCCTCTTTTGAAATTTATAAATACCATAACCCGAAAATAATCACTCTAATTATGGTGTATCGATACTTTGTTAATACCGCTGTAGGTATCCATTTATCTAAACCGTTACTTGTGCACATTCGTCAATGTGAATTTTAAAAAGTGACATTTTATATGTCAAAATTGGAAATAGATATATTCTAGATTGCGAAATATCACTTTTGCATTTGAGATTTTTTTTGCGAGTAGAGCGAAAGCATTTCGCAATCAAGAATCAAACAACATTTTTTCGTAAACTTTGTTCCAAAATTAGTAAAAATGCAAAAAGAAAATTTTGACGTTTATCAAATCAAATATTTTTTAGAAAGCAGCGAAGACAATGAAGTGACAGAGTTAATGTTGTGATCCTTAGTTGTAAAAGATTTTTACGGCCAAGGTCCAGATGTAAAAGAACTTTGCATCCTGTAAACAAAATCATTTCGCGTGATGATAGTTGTCATGTAAATATTAATTTCACATGTCAGTTTTCGAAAACTATTTATTATTCAGCCCTAGGTGAGTAAAGAAATTTATGACAAAATTTTGAAGAATTTTAGCTCAAATTTGTAGAAGGTTTACAAACAAAGTTAATAATAAATATTGTTGCTCTCGAGAAGTTCTATTACTGGTTACATTACATGTACTTATTTTTGTTATACGCATTACAAAGAAGGTCGGAAATAGACAAATTGTAACTATAAAATTTTTAAATTGTTATGTACTAATTTTATTTTATAAAATAGAGCATACATATTTTCACTTCTTACTTAAAATTTATACTCTGAATTTTTATTTTTTAACCAAAGCTTTATTATACCTATTTAAACAACGCGTCAAAACCAAAGACCAAGAATCAAAGCAAAAAAAATCATAACGGGTTGTTTATATCAATTTAAATTTACATTTATTATATAGTAGCGAACCCAGGGTCGCGGCGCGGGAGGCGGCGCGGGCGGCGGTCGCTAGCGAACAGGTCAGAACACGTTCGTCCGCTCCCCGTTGTTCTGATTTTCAAGGAATCAGAGAATATTCCAGAAGGAAATATTTTAATATAAATACCCCAAGCAAAAGATCGCGAGGACAGTCTTGTATCGATACGTGTAGTGAACAGATAGTGATATAAATAAAGAGTGATATAAATATTGTTGAAATAAATATTGCGTAGTTCTAATTGTTTAAATAAATTATCTTAGTGTTTAAGTCTTTATTGATATATGTTAGCATTAAATTAGTGTTTATATTTGTTAATTCTTAGTGTTAGTTATTTTTCATTATTCTTTATAATTCATATTTCTTTAATTAAACTTAGTTATATAAATATTAGTGTTTTTAATCAATTTTACACTTCACCTAAATAAATAAAACGTTACAATTGGTGTCAGGTGTGGGGTTATTAAAAACTGTGAAGTGTAAAATAAAAATAAATAAAATGGCGGGTAAACAAGTAAAATTAAGTGAATTAAAAGTAACCGATCTCAAGAGGGAGCTGGAAGACCGAGAGTTAGAGACAGCGGTATCCAAGGCTGTTCTGCAACTTCGTCTACGCCAAGCTTTAGTAGAAGCTGGTGAAAATCCAGATGAGTTTCTATTCGAAATTGCGGGTGGTTTCACCGATTTTGTTAAAATTCTAAAAGAAACTTCTATAACATTAAAAGATGAAATGAAAGAAAATTCTCGAACATTGAAAGCAGAACTGATAGAAAATTTAGAACAAAAATTAACAGAAAGTTCTAGAACTTTAAAAGAAGAATTAATAGAAAATTCTAGAATTTTAGAGGAGAAATTAACAGAAAATTCTAGAATATGGGAAGAGAAACTAATAAAAAGTTCTAAAAATTTAGAAGATAAATTGGAAAATTTGAAAGATGAATACGACATGAGGATTGCAGAATTACAGAAAAATGTCTCAAAAATGACATCACCAGCGGTTTCAAATTCTAATACAGTTAAGACTGATATAATTCAAGAAAACAAAACAGTAAAAGCGGAACATAATTCAAGACTGCATATAAAAACACCAGAATTTGACTTCGTGGCCGAATTATGTAAAACAGTTTGAAGCTGCTGCCAAAGCGAATGGCTGGACTTCCAAAGAAAAAGCTACAGCGCTGACAGTTTCACTGCGTGGAGAAGCCATCGATATCCTACAGACGCTAAAAGAGGATGAACAGGAAGACTACGAACAACTTGTTAAGCGATTGGATATGCGATATGGCAATGCGCATCTGGAGCAGGTGTACCAGACGCAACTGAGGAACCGATATCAGAGTTCTAAAGAAAATCTTCAAGAATTCGAAGCTGATATAGCTCGTTTGGTTCGTCTCGCACATCCTACAGCCCCTGACAGTGTTTTGGAATGCCTAGCTACTCAAGCCTTTGTTTATGGAGTTCGAGACAATGAAACTCAGCAAGCACTGCTATTAGCTCGACCGAAAACTGTAGTTGATGCACTGTCATACGCCTTAGAGTATGAAGCAGCTAAACAAGCTTCACGTAACCTATCACAAGTGCAAAATATCGATGCTGAGAGAATTGAAGACAAGATAAAGCGAGTTGTATCTGAAATTCATGCTGAAAGAAAGATACTTCATTGCTGGAAATGTGGAGAGCTAGGCCACCCGCAAAGGCTGTGCGGAAAACTGCAAAAACAGAATACTGTAGCGAATACTGAAAAGAAGTTTAAAAAGAAAACGGGTGAAAAGGTAGCAACAGCTCCTCTTGCTGTTAAAGAAGTAGGAGTAAAGAAAGTAGTTCACGGTGTAAGCCTGACGAAAGAGAAGACCCGTGAAGAAGAGTGCAAGCACTCTTGTCATTTGGAAACGAAACTTGCCACCGTCAAAAGGACAACGGTAGTGGACAGGAGATGGCAACCTGAAGACTTACGGAGGGACCAAGAGAATGATCGGGACTTAAAGATCATACTTGATAGGAAGCATGGCGATGGCAGGCCAGTTTGGGAAGACGTTGCACGACACTCACAAAGTGTAAAATCGTACTGGGCGCAGTGGGATTCTATTGTGGTTGAAGAGGGCCTCCTGAAACGTGTCGTAGAAAATACGGATGGTACTGAGAGTAGAATCCAGTTGATAATTCCTAGGAACGGAGTACCGGAAGTATTGGAAGAGATCCATGACGGATCTGGTGGAGGACATTTTGGAGTGAATAAAACCCTCGAGAGGCTACGCCTACGATTTTACTGGGTAAATTGCAAAGAAGATGTTAAAGAGTGGTGCAAGAAATGTGTGGTCTGCGCGGGAAGTAACGGGCCACATAGGAAAAGAAGAGGTCCTATGCGCCAATATAACGTTGGAAGTCCCTTTGAACGCATTGCGATTGACGTGGCCGGACCATTCCCCGAAACTGATGATGGAAATAAATACATAGTAGTAGTAATGGACTACTTTACTAAGTGGGTCGAAGCCTACCCATCACCCAACCAGGAAGCCGTAACGGTCGCTGAAGTCTTGGTAAAAGAATGCATCTGCCGATTTGGAGTACCGCGAGAGATACATTCCGACCAAGGAAGGAATTTCGAGTCTGCTCTGTTCCAAAATATCTGTAAGATATTAGGAATAAAGAAAACCAGAACTACTGCATTACACCCGCAGTCTGATGGTATGGTTGAACGGATGAATAGAACAATAAATCGGTATTTGTCAAAGGTAGTCTCTAACCATCAACGAGACTGGGACCGACATCTTCATCTGTTCTTGTTGGCTTACCGTTCATCCGTGCATGAGACAACAGGGCAGACACCAGCTAACATCTTATTCGGGCGGGAGTTGCGCTTACCATGCGACCTGGTATTTGGCAGTAAACCCGGTGAAGATCTAGCCGGGGAGGACTATGTAACGGACTTACGGAGAAGAATGAATGACATCCATGAACAAGTCCGCACAAACATTCAAGGTGCCAGCGATCGGATGAAGGACCAGTATGACGTCAAGGCTGAAAAAGGTGGTTTTCAACCTGGGAATTTGGTGTGGCTTTATAATCCACAAAGACGTCGTGGCTTATCACCGAAGCTACAAAAGAATTGGGAAGGTCCCTACGAGATCGTAAAGAGAATAAATGATGTGGTCTACAGAATTAGGAAAACACCTAACGGAAAGCCGAGAGTGGTCCACTTCAATCGGTTAGCCCCTTTCGCTGGTGATAACTTTGATGATCATCGTGGAGCGATGGTTCGGCGGGTTGTACCTGAGGAATCTACATTTGAAGACTTTATGGAAAGCCATTCCACTGGTCACAAAGCACGGTATGGCGTGACACGAGAAGAACAACGAGATCTGTTCACCGTGTCCCCAGAATATTCCCTCGCTCACTGTGTAGTGAAAGACATTAAAATGTCCCGCGGCATCGCTTCAGTTTTTAAAAGAAAATTTGGACGAGTACAAGAACTGGCCAACCAACGTCCAACTGTCGGAAAAACGGTACAACTGAAGGATGAGAACGAGGTACGCAAGCGGTACATTTACTATCTTGTTACGAAACAATACTCACATCAGAAGCCGTCATACCGCAATTTATGGGACTCGCTGTGCGATATGAAGGACCATCTGTTGCAGAACGACATCATGAAGCTGGCAGTACCGAAGATAGGCTGTGGACTAGATGGATTGGATTGGAGGATTGTTAGAAGCATGTTAGAAACAATCTTCCGCTTTACCGGAGTGGAAATTCTAGTCTGCAGCTTCAACTCTACCGGGCAAGAAGAGCTCAAAAGGATCATCGACTGTTACTTCTTCAAGACTTCCAGATGCACCAAGGGTGATGCATGCAGATTTCGTCATAACGAACTGTTCCGGGATGAAACAGTCTTAAGGAGGGGGCAATGTAGCGAACCCAGGGTCGCGGCGTGGGCGGCGCCGCGGGCGGCGGTTGCTAGCGAACAGGTCAGAACACGTTGGTCCGCTCCCCATTGTTCTGATTTTCAAGGAATCAGAGAATATTCCAGAAGGAAATATTTTAATATAAATACCCCAAGCAAAAGATCGCGAGGACAGTCTTGTATCGATACGTGTAGTGAACAGATAGTGATATAAATAAAGAGTGATATAAATATTGTTGAAATAAATATTGCGTAGTTCTAATTGTTTAAATAAATTATCTTAGTGTTTAAGTCTTTATTGATATATGTTAGTCATAAATTAGTGTTTATATTTGTTAATTCTTAGTGTTAGTTATTTTTCATTATTCTTTATAATTCATATTTCTTTAATTAAACTTAGTTATATAAATATTAGTGTTTTTAATCAATTTTACACTTCACCTAAATAAATAAAACGTTACAATTGGTGTCAGGTGTGGGGTTATTAAAAACTGTGAAGTGTAAAATAAAAATAAATAAAATGGTGGGTAAACAAGTAAAATTAAGTGAATTAAAAGTAACCGATCTCAAGAGGGAGCTGGAAGACCGAGAGTTAGAGACAGCGGTATCCAAGGCTGTTCTGCAACTTCGTCTACGCCAAGCTTTAGTAGAAGCTGGTGAAAATCCAGATGAGTTTCTATTCGAAATTGCGGGTGGTTTCACCGATTTTGTTAAAATTCTAAAAGAAACTTCTATAACATTAAAAGATGAAATGAAAAAAAATTCTCGAACATTGAAAGCAGAACTGATAGAAAATTTAGAACAAAAATTAACAGAAAGTTCTAGAACTTTAAAAGAAGAATTAATAGAAAATTCTAGAATTTTAGAGGAGAAATTAACAGAAAATTCTAGAATATGGGAAAAGAAACTAATAAAAAGTTCTAAAAATTTAGAAGATAAATTGGAAAATTTGAAAGATGAATACGACATGAGGATTGCAGAATTACAGAAAAATGTCTCAAAAATGACATCACCAGCGGTTTCAAATTCTAATACAGTTAAGACTGATATAATTCAAGAAAACAAAACAGTAAAAGCGGAACATAATTCAAGACTGCATATAAAAACACCAGAATTTGACGGCAAGACTTCGTTAAGTTATACACATTTTATGTTGCATTTCATTTAAACTTATTTCGCTTGAAAGTGAGGTCATTCTACGGCTAATCGTGCTTCAATTTCCATTGTTTTCATACCTTTGAATTTCCCTCCGAAATGGATCATCATTTGTTTTAGCGAGATCTCGTGCGAGAAACGAGGCGAAATTACAAAAACATAATGCGAGTATGAGACTGAGATCGATATTAGAAATCTTAATTTGAGACGAGATCGATATTTTCTGAATCTCGCCTCGTCTCGCCTCATATGCAACACTATTTTGTACAACTGATGATGATTTGTGTAGCCGACTTGTGTATTTTGTTTCAATCACTATCTGTTTAATCATTGGTTTTCTTTGATCCCGTTACCTACATATTCAATCCTATTCGACGAATTATCGAAATTACCCTGGTATTGGTTGTTACAAAATCCCCACTTGAAATTAGCACCATCTCATATAATATAAAAACAATTGGTAATGCTAGTTAAATTAACAGTATTGTTTAGATGAATCAACTGAATTGTTATATTGTCTTATATTGTGCTAGTAGTGTGATTTGATATACTTCTTATATTGTTAAATATGGGTCGTAAATCAGTAAGTGTTCCGAGCAGAATTAGTAAAAGAAATAAGAAGTCGATAGCAGCGAAACTGAAGTGGAAACTTAAAAAAAGTTTGGAAGTCATAAATCGGTAAGTTTAAATAACTCAAAAATAAAAATGTCTATTTTACATTTTTCTAAAGTAGTGCGTCTCAACCCTTTTCAAATCCGAAGTCGTAGAGCCATGATTTGAACAACTAATGTCTATGGCATGCTTCATAATTTCCATGGTTTGTTCAATAGTTTATCGGTTTCAAAAAATGAACTTGTTATCTGTTACTTAATTGTCTTCGTCGCTTTCTGATATCATTTTAAAATTATTGAAAAAAATATTTTACTTGAAAATTAATATAATTTTGAATACATATTTATTTACATACATCAAATATTTGCTAACTGCTACTCAGAGAATATCTAATTTTATGAACAACAAAAGATTCCCTTTTGGGACATAGTTTTGAAAAACTGTAGTGTGATTCTTGATTGCAGAATGCTATTGCATTCGAAAATATTTATGTTAAAATATCGTTTCATGTATCTCCGTTTTACTTTACATAATAATTGATTACTTTACGGGTTGAGAACCACTATTTTAAATAAATAAAAGATTTGTATAGTCATTTTCATTTTATTTTTAGTAGTACCATTGAAACTGCTCAGAAGAAAGATAATACGGCGGGTCATCATTCCAATGAAGGCAGTTGCAGTATTACTGAAATGGAAACATTCGAGTCCAATAATTCAAACGTCCTATCTGAAGCAGAACCCAGCAACAGTGATGATTGGATATCACAAGCTGAATACGAAAGTATTGTGAATCATAAATTAATTTTTGAAAAATATACCACAGAGCAAGTACCAAATCTTAGCGGGAATAGAATAGTTGACATTAACTATTTTTGAAAACAATATTGGCTTTACAATATAATCATGCAGAAATATGCACCTAGGGCAAATTAGAATCCACTGGAGAAAGTTTTTATGGCACCGGATTAATAAGTAAAATAAATTTACAATGTCTTGGATGCGATAAAGAATTTGTTTGTAAGACTGAAGATCCTGCGAACAAAAAATTTGCTACAAATATTGGTGCAGTTTGGGGTACACTTGCAACAGGAAGTACCTTTGGACACATGCAAGAGTTTCTCAGTGGTTTGGATATACCGCCGATGACATATCATATGTTTTCTAATATTGAAAACGATTTAAGTGGTATTTGGAAAGACTGTTTATGGGAAGAGTTAGCAGAGAATGGAAAAACAGAACGCGCAATTGCGATAGAAAAAAATGAGGTAGATGAGGACGGCATTCCCTGGATACGAGTACACGTAGACGGCGCTTGGAGCAAAAGATCGTATGGACACAACTACAACGCATCTTCAGAATTTGGAGTTATTATTGGTGCCGAAACAGGAAAAATTTTATATATCGGAGTGCGAAATAAATATTGTTCAATTTGTGCTCGAGCATGTAATAAACAAACTCCTGTTGGCAAACATGTCTGTTTCAAAAATTGGACTGGTTCTTCCAGCGCAATGGAGGCGGATATTTTAGTGGAAGGGTTTCAACAAAGTGAAACTATGCATGGTCTATTTGGAAGTTGTTGGAGATGGAGATTCCAGTGTTTTCTCTAATATAAAACAAAAAGTATCTTACGGACGAAATGTAAGAAAAATTGATTGTGTCAATCATGCCATCAAAAATTATGGGAAAGCATTATATAGGATTAGAGACGATAAAACAATAGATGCAACATCTAGAAAAGCATTAACAAAAAATATTATTTCAGACTTGCAAAAAATTGCACAAAAATCCATTTATTTTCATACCGGAGCGAATGTTGAAGAATTGAAAGAAAACTTAGAAATCGGACAAAATCATGTGTTTGGGGATCATTTAAACTACAAAACAAATTTTTGCGATGAAGAGAACTTACCAGGACCAAATAACATTTCTCAATCTTTTATTCATGTTACTGCTGCTCTCCATATTCTTTTAAAGCAATGTCATAAATTGATAGAAAATTTGACAAATAATAAATCTGAATCATTTATGTCTATCGTTGCTAGATTTAATAGTGAAAAGAGGCTCAATTTGACTCAAAGGGGTTATTTTCAGAATAGGACATATTTGTCTGGGTTACGGTTGGCATAATACATCTTGGAAAAAAAACAATGCACAGTAGTCCTGGTAAATGCTGTACAGAGAAAATTGAATTTTAATTCGCACCAGAAGAAGGTTAAAAAAACAAAAAAAATGAAGAAAATAAGGACTACGGACCAAATGCTCTACAGCCCGATTTAAGTGAATTGGAGATTGAATCTGAAAAAAATAGGATATTGAAAAAATTGTCCATCACTAAGGAGCAACAGCAACAAATAACGAAATTAACTATTGGAAAATTTGGAAATCCCAAGTATGAACTAGAAAAATTAAATAGACTGACAGCATTTAATTTTGGCGCAGTTGTACGTCGAAAATTTAAAACACTGTGTCATAATTTAGTAAAACAAATTTTATTTACTCAACCATTTTCAAACTCTGCTATTAATTTCGGTAAAGATAAAGAACCCGTTGCAATTAAAAAATTTACAAGTATTACTGGATTACCTGTATTACCTTCTGGTTTTTACATGATATTGATAATCCATTTCTAGGAGCTTCGCCCGATGGCATTGTAGATGATGAGAGTATTATTGAAGTAAAGTGCCTTTGCAAATTTCAGTCTTATTCTGATACATTGCTCAATGCAGTAAAAGAAAATAAGGGGATATGCTTAGAAATTTGTGATGGTGCGCTGCGTTTAAAAAGAGGTCATAATTATTTTTATCAAATTCAAGGACAATTAAATATAAGTCATAAGAAAATTTGTTATTTATTGTAATGATAGTCCCTGTCGGGGGCGCCAATTTGCGACGATCACTTGGGCCGCTGCGGGATGTTGTTGGTCCGCGATGTCGTGGGTTCTCTTGCAGGATGTCGGGTTGTTCTCTCACGGGAGCTCTAGGTCGGTCGGGCCAAGGTTTAGCACAGACAGACAAAAGTAAGTTTAATATTTTATTGTACTAAAATTACTACACCTAGTGTTTTACTGAGCCGTAGGAAGTGAAATAGTGACAAACTAATCGCGGTTCTACTCAGCCGTCGACGGAGTTCGCGGTGGGGAGCCACCAACGGGTCTTCTCCGATAACTACGGAACGTAAAGCAGTGAGAAAAGAGAAAAAAAACTACTAAGTTAACACGCGGATCTGCCCGACAACCGTAGAAACACGCGGTGGTAACCACCTACGGAGCTTCCCTTTAGGCGTGGAATGCAGCGAGCTGAAGGCTCTGAGGAACGGCGGTAGAAGCTACCAACCTGTATCCTCTGACAGCAGCGGAATTCAAGAATAAAATGCAAAAATAAACAAGCAACTTACAAAAAGACTCGATTCGGAACAGAACGGTGCGGAAACGGACTGGTACTCTTCTCGGCTGACTGTTAGACGTTATAGTCGTCGTAGACTGAAGAAATACGGCCCCGGCAGTCGTATTTATACCCGAAATTTAATTAATCCTGTAGCTACTGATTTTAAAGTGAGACAGATTGACTTTATGTATTGTTATTTTCGTTTAATAAATTGATTTTTATTTTAAAAATTCGCAAAATCACTTCCCTTGGCTTTACAGAGTTTTGTATTGTATTTGATCTGATTTACATATTTTATAAAAATATATCATGGGAATTCGATCTTCTGAAGCGATTTGTGTTTGAAGTTGGCAGTACTGCGGTCGCGCGCACGCGCTGGCGCGGCAAACAGGTGTTTTGTGAAAATTTGGAAACTGTGAAAATAACAAGAAAAGATAAGAAAAAGTAACAGCGGTAAGTGTTACAATGTATTTATTATTGTTTCCCCAAGTGCTGTGGTTGTAGATTAAATATTGGTGCAAGTTTAGACCCACGTGGTCTTGACGTTATGTCTCCGGCCATGTGCTTTCTATAAAAGTGTTTCCCGGCGACTATTCGGGAATCCGGCAGACTGTTGGAGATGTCGCACCGCCTCCTGAAGGTGTTTCCAGCGGTTGGCGGCTACTGGTTTCGACGGCGGGTTCGCTTGACCTGGTGTGCGGTCCGGACCTCGTGAAGTCGGTGTGGTGACCTAGTGGAGCAACGAGGAAGGCAGGTATGTGTGCATTGTGACGAGCACTTCGTCACAATATATATATTTCCAGTCCCATACATTTCAAAGAGTAGGATTTTTTTTTTCTAAAATACGATTATATTGTATGATTTTCATAGGTCAAAATACCACTATTTTGAAGAATAGTACGATTGTTTTATTTTTGACATCTGGCAACCCTGATACGAATACAGAAAACATGTTGTAGCAGCTGGTTTATACTTGCTAAGATCAATGAATATAGAAGGAAATAATGTTTTACTAAAATCTTTACGATTTTTAGATTCAAACCGTTTTAAATTACAACAAAGTATTGGAGACATTTAAACAGTTGCTAAATTTTTACCACTTCAAATTAATATAGATGATCTTATTGACGAGTTTAAAATTATGCAGAGCGTGGTTTTTCTATATCAAAAAATGCTCTGAATAAAATGCAAAATGCTAAGTCGGAAGCAATGCTTAATTGCAGAATGATTTTGCGTCATAGTGTTACCAATTACTTTGACGGTAAAGTAGAAAATATTTTGATAACACCAAAACTAATTTCGTTGGCTCGAATTGCATATTCAAAGTATAAAGATCATCAAAAACAAATGCGCGATAAAGAAGCGGAAATATTACGAACAAAAACACTTTCCGAAGAAGAAAGAAAACGTAATTTAGAAATACAAGCAAAGATTAATCAAGAAGAAAAAGCTATTTCACAATTAAAAAAATTCTTAAAAGTTGCACAAGAAACTTACAATGAAAAATTTTCTGTGTGTAAATAGTTTAGTAACAGAAGGAACTGAAAAACTAAAAAAATCATTAAATACCAACAACTTATTGGGAGCTAAGGTGGCTTTAGCTATTCTCGAAAATTCAACTACTATAAGTAAAGAAGATAATAATACAAAAGTTGAAGCAGAAAAACTACAAGAAAAACTAATTAAAAGAAAAAATACGTTAATTGACCATATGAACGAAATGAAAAGGAAGACGAAGCAATAAAATCATGATTATTTTTTAGTATTACTTTCTGAGAACCAGTTTTTCAATATCTGGTTAAATTGAAATTTTAACTTATAGTTAAATAAACAATATCAAATCGGATATTTCACACTAATAAATTTTATATTTGTCATTTGGCAGGTTATGTCGTTTCATTTTTGTCTATTTAATCACTAAATAAAATTTTAACCAGATATTGAAAAACTGATCCTAAGACTGACAATACAACATGGAATGGTACAAGAGTGGTTGTTCATACTGGAAGCATTTACTTACGAGTTTAACACGGGAAACAGTTTATCATGTATATTGCTCCTTTGTAACGGATTTCTTTCGCATCCGATATTCTTGTAGTATTTGATCTCTGTGTATAATACATAATTATTTTATATATTGTAATATGAGAATGTTATTTTTTTAAATAAAAAAAGTAAAATTTATGGTCTCCTTTTGAAAAAAATTTGGTCACTTTTTTTAAAAACATGGTTACTTTTTAACTATATTGTTCATGCTTTTTGCTGGCAGCCCTGTTTTTATAGTTCAGATGTTTTTAATATTGTATTTTGTAGGATTGGCGTGCATGCCGGCCACGCACTCACTCATGATCATACCACTTCGTCACACCATCTCACCTCTTAAAGCATGCTGTGCGCGCTCATATACAACGAATTTTTCCGTGAAGTGAGGGTATCTAGTTCATACACTGATCGCAAAAAGCGCCACCAGCAGCTAACCACTACAGTGTCTGAATTTACTAACAGTGGCGACATTGCAAAATATATTTTTGTACATTTTGGTAACTATAGTGTAAGTTGAAATGATTGGTTATAAGTTTTTATATGAAATATGCCAATACAACATTTGATACAATAAATATAACCACATTTTTTTTATATTGCTAAATTTTTAGAGCTACTTTTCAAACGTTAATACATAAAAATGACTGGTTGTTCAGCCTTTGGTTGTTCGAATTCAGATACCAAAGGGTTTTTAATTAAAAGATTTCCTAGAAAAAATTATTGGCATCTAAAGTACGTCGATTAAATTGGGAACCTGCAGACCGATCATATCTTTGTTATTATTTAATTTTTTTAAATATTTTTATTGTTATTATTTATTAGATGCACTGTGAGGATAGTATGTAGGAAAAGACCAGGGTTGAGGGAAAAAGAAATTTAAGTGCATAAAACCTCCTAAAAGGCGTAAAGAACCTATTGATAGATCAGCATCAACTTCAAGCAACACTAAAAAAAGACGTTTGGAGCATGAACATGAAAACTTATTAAGTTGTGACACAGATGATGTTCAAGTTTCAATAAAGGAAGAAAGACAAGATACAGAAGTCAGTGCAATAATTATAAAAGAGGAGGGTAAAAAAAATTTGGAGAAAACTCAACAAAAACTTCAAGATTATGAACGAAGATACGAAAATTGCTTAATAAAAATAGATTAATTGAAAGTAATGCCACGAAACAGAAGTAAATTATTAAAAAAAATAAATAATTAAAAAATATGCTCGCTTAGTTCGCCTTAAATGTTTTAAAAAGAATACTCTTTTTCTTGCAAACTTTGAAACATTTCAAGTATTTTCAGAAATGGAAATAATATTTCGCCAGTATTATGCCTACGCAATAAAACAAAGAAATGTAAAAGAATTTTATTTAAAAAAATTAACATTACACATATATTGACATGCCACAATTTAGAAAAAAAAGTTGTTTTAAGATTTTTAACATTTAGACTCAAAATTGCGGGAAAGAAAAAAATTGAACATAGATCTTACGGGAGTAAATCAATGAGAGCTTAAATCTAATTTTTATATAATAGTTTTTAATATTTGTAATTACATAAGAATTATTTTGTATAACGTGCGCGAAGTTTGTGTTTTCCGTGAATTTGTTAAAAAAGTAACTCGAATGCACGAAAAATACTCCGCGAAATAGGTTAAATTCAAAAATAAATCATGCATAAACATAAATTTTTTTGGACAGTTGTAGAAAAAATATCTTATTTTTTTCTCTGGGAGTAACAGCTTGTATTAAATATTATGTTTAAATAAAAAGCTTTACTTCCAAATTTTGTTTTAATTCATTACTTTATTTTCTTTGTTTGAAGATTATGAAAAATATTTATATGTACGTCAATTTGTGTTTATCTCATATATAACTTCTACTTATATGATGAGTATTTGTAATAAATAATGTAAATAAAAAATAAATTTAAATGAAACAGTTTTTTATGAATATAATACCGTTTAGTTTAATACTTTTACAGCGTCTTGAATGTACCTACTGCTTTGAACGGTTTCCCGCTCATAACATTAGAGGCAACATGTCGGCATCCATACTAATACCTTAGATCATGTAGCTTACGAACTAGATGTAAGGAGTTGGGAAGATGCTGATTTAGCGAATTTTGCTTAAGTACAGGGGTATTATTTATTTTCATCTATTGTCATTTGTGCGCGACTTGTGAGTGCGGAATAAAAATGAATTGTTCGAAAGCAGAAAATAAATTATTATTGGTTAATTTAGTAATTGACGAAATGTCGGTGATGAAAAAAGTTGAGTGGGATGGTCATGAATTCCATGGCTTTGTAGATCTGGGTACGGGTTTGACCCCACAAGTTGACCCTACCCCAGAAGCTACAAATGCCTGGGTTTTCATGGCTGTCTCGCTGAATGAGAATTTGAAAGTTCCCGTGGGATATTTTTTATAAAATCATTGAACAGTCGAGAAAGGGCCAACATAGTAAAAAAGTGTCTACTTTTATTTAATGAAAATAACATGAATTACTTTTCAATTACATTTGATGGCCATAGCGTCAATAAAAGTATGGGAAACTGCCTAGGGGCAAATTTTGAATACGGTGATTCTTTCAAGCCGTTCTTCCTTAACCCAGCCACAAAAGAGCCTGTTTTAATTTTTTTTGATCCATGCCACAGACAAAATTAGTAAGGAATGCGTTAGGGGACAAGCAAATTTTTTATAACAAGAAAGGGGAAGAAATTAATTGGAAGTTTTTAGTTCAATTAAAAGAATTGCAAACGACAGAAGGATTGCATGTAGCAAACAAATTAAAAGACCAGCATATAAACTATAAAAATAATATAATGAATGTAAGGCTAGCCGTTCAGACATTGAGCCAAAGTGTGTCCCTGGCGCTTACATACTTAATCCAAAGTAACGTAAATTTCAAAAATGCAAATGCAACCGCTGAATTTCTTTTAAATTTGAACAATATTTTTGATATTTTAAATGTGCGGTACAAATATCCCAAAAAAAAGAAAATATTCAACATGCCATGTATGGAAAGCACCATCGAAAAATATAAAACAGAAATTAATAAATTTATTCAATATTTAATTTCTTCAAAAGACACGCAAGGGGTATTATTGTATAAAGGGAGTCGGAGTACAGGTTTTATTGGCTTAATTATTTGTTTAATAAATTATTTAAAATTATTTACATTTTTAAAAGAAAAATACAATTTTCAATATTTACTACCGTACAAAATTAGTCAGAGCCATCTCGAAGTCTTTTTTAGTGCATTGCGGAGTAAGGGCGGCTACTCCAACAACCCAACGTGCCGACAATTCAGGGCATCATTCAAACGCCTTTTAGTCAGGACGGATATTAAAGGGTCCGATATAGGCAATTGCACCATTTTAAATGGGAACTATCTGTTACCAGTTGAAATTGCAAATATCTGTCCCGAAAATGATAGTGTTCTGGATCATGATTACATTAACACAGCCGTCGAATTAACTTCGTATGTTGACGATGTCATTATGTATGTAGCGGGATTTGTTGCTCGAAGAATTTGCGATAAAGTAAATAGTGAAGACTGTAAAGCTGCCTTGATTATTAATTCTTCGAGCAGCAAAATTATTGCTCTAAAAAACAAAGGAGGACTTGTACACCCATCCGCGGATGTTGTAAAATGTTGTAGGACAGCGGAAAGAATTTTAAGGAGTTATAGCCACATTTTCCAAAAAAACATAAAAAATAGAATAATTCACCATAGCCTCAAATTACTTTCCACTGCATTTTTATCAGACCATTTTGATATGCCTCTTTTATTAATTAGACAATGTGAAGAAAACATATTAGATTCACATAGGAGTCAACTAATTCATTTATTTTAGATTATTATATAAATGTAAGACTACACCACATATGCAAAAAAAAATGTAAAAAAACGGGTGTTATACACAAATTAAATAAATTAATATTATTTAGAAATCAATAAAAAATATCTTTGGTTTTATTTCTTTTCCATATTTATTCCTTCGGTATAGCGTAAGGTAAAAAAGCATACATACGCCTATGATGTATATTGACGTTTGCGCAGTTACCTCGCGCTATGTAATTTTTTTCTCTTTGTCCTACTTGCGACATTGTATAAATCTATCTCTCTTACTCTTAAGCGTTCCCTGCAAATGTATTATGTAGCATAGGGTTTCTTACATCTAGTTCGTAAGCTACATGATCTAAGACTGCAGTCAACGAATCCTCGTTTTCTACTTTAACGCGAGTAAATAGACCTCGGAGGTATTCCATGTCTCACCAGAGAATGGCAAATCTAACATTCTTAGCTTTTGAAAGTAAAAAAAAACAATAGCTTAGATTTTGAAGTTTTCTTAAAAAAATTTAATTCACGAAAAAACAGAAAATTACAACTGTTCTAATATGTTTATTTTTTTATTTATTTCAGTATTTACTTTTGAGAAGTATTTTGTTTTTTTATTTACAATATACGTATGTTGTATATTTTATTTTTTCATTAATAACAGTGGCGGCTCGTCCAGGGTGGCAGAGTGGGCAGTGCCCCCTCAAATTAAAATAAAATATTTTTTTCTATTTCACATGAATATATTTTTATTATTTATTATTACAACAATATAAATTTTATCTTATACTACTTAGCATTTAACAATGTAGTATGTTAGTGGTTTGTTTTAATAGAAATTAGCGCGGCTCCGCTATGCAACTTGCAACACAATGTTACATGCATCAAATTCGACCAGCGGGGGCAAGCATCCGCGAGACGAAACTATGATGGTATACTACAAAACAATACGTTCCAAATACAAATGGGAACAAGAAGATTGTACAAGTGAGACAGCGCTATGTACGTGAGTGATTTCGTGCAGTAAACAGCGGTTGTCAGCCCCCTCTCCATCTCGAACGGTGTTGTACTTGTAGCAAACAACGATTAAAATAGTTCAAATAAATTGTGTAATATGAATGATAAATAAAGAGATACACAGATTTAATTTGTTTATAATAAAATAAACATTCGGTAAAATTGATATAACAAAAAAATGCATATTGTGTTTAACAAATTTATTTAAGAATAAAAATAAATATGTATATGAAAAATATCATTGAAGAGTTTTTAAATATTATTAATATTTTAATTTTGAAACAAATGCTTTGTTTATTTTTAAAGTTTGTAAATTTATTCATAGAAATAATACGAATAGCCGAGTGTTGAACTACGGGAGGCATGCATACTCTGAGATTCGGAAACAATCGGACGTGATCGGTGAAATATACTCATTACATGTTTTATTTCTAAAATCGCCAGATCGTCATCGTCAGTAGTGTATAAATTGTCTTGCTGTAAGCGTGTACGCTATCAAATTCTAATATATTTTATTATATACACAAATATAGTTGCTGCATTTGTACTCTTTGAGTGTCGAGTTTTCTTCCAATTTTTACTATTTATTCTATTGTATTTATTATCTTGTATGCTTTGTTTTTTTATTTTTTAGTAGGTATATTTTCTATACTTAACGTCTACCCATCTTTTTGAGGTCTTCCTCTATTTTTTCCTGTTGGGCAGGATTTCCATATTCTCGTTCACGAATTTTATTTTGAGTTGATTACTTGTATTTTCGTTCCTTATTCAATCAAATATAGTTCTCTATTATTGTTCTTAAAATTTTTATTTCAATTGTTCGTTGTTTTGCTCTGTGTCCAGGTTTCACTGCCATACAATAGAGTAGGAAAAATAGTTTTTTTTTTTTTATAAAAATGACAAATATAAAAGATGTAGTAGAAGAGAAGATGTTATTAATTTTTTATTAGACAATGCTTTAAACCATAAACCCATGTCAAATGACGACAGTTACTTTTTTAAAAAAATTGATAGACCAACGCCACCTTTAAACAATCTTATAAATAGTAATTCTAAATCAGCTAATAGAAAATTTTGTCCATCATGGTATCAAAAATGTACATGGCTTACTGGTAGCGAAATAAAAAATAAACTCTATTGTTGGCCTTGTTTATTATTTAATCCTCCAGATTCAAAAAGTCCGTGGCATACAACAGGAATTGATAACATGAAAACCTTATATAGATCTATCGAATGGCTCAAAAGATCATACATATGCATCAATAAAATATAAGTTATTTGGTATATGTAATATTCAAACTTCTCTTGATGTTGGTCATCGTAATAGTATTATCCAGTATAATGAAAAGGTGAAAGAAAACTGTGAAATTATCAAACGATTAATTGATATGACAATTTATTTAGCAACACAAGAATTAGCGTTTCGTGGTCATAACGAAAAAGATAATTCAGACAACCAAGGGAATTTTAAGGAACTTGCGTGTTTATTAAGCACTTACGACAGCAAATTTGAGGAATTTTTGAAATCTTCATCTGTTTTCAGCGGCATTTCGAAATCAATACAAAATGATTTAATTACTTCAATACATCATGTACTGTATTCCACTATTGAAACAGAAATTTTTAATTCAGTCTGTTTTTCTTGGCAAATTGACGAAACTACAAATATAACTTGTCAGTCACAACTGTCAATTGTTTTTCGATATGTGCATGAGGGTAATATTGTAGAAAGGTTTCTTGTTTTTTTAATGTCAGTGACGGTCGTACTGCTGACGATTTGTTTAATTTTTGGTAGCTCAATATGAGAAATTTGATTTGAAAAATAAGTTAGTTGGCCAAACTTATGATGGAGTCGCAGTAATGTCTGGAGATTTAAATGGTTTACAAACCCGTATTAAAACTATAGCCCCACAAGCACTATTCACCCAATGTTATGCTCATCGTTAATTTTAATTTTGCAAGATAGTGTATCTTCAATTTATGAATGTAAAATTTTTTTTGCAACCATTTCAGGAATTTCTACCTTTTTTTCAAAATCAACTAAACGAACAAATGTTCTTAATAATATATGTAATAAAAAAATTCCAAGTAACTCTCAAACAAGATGGAATTTTAAATCGCGAATTGTTACTACTGTTTTAAAATATAGAAATGAGTTAATTGAAACATTTGAAGAAATCACTCAGAGTGCGGAATTTGCAAAAGGTTCAATTACAATTCGTGAGGCTATTGGTTATATAAATTTTTTAAATGATTTTAATAATTTATTTCTACTGAACATCTTTAATAAAATTTTTCATCAAACCGACCTTGTTCACTCAATTATTTAGTCTCAAACTAGCAACATTGTATATTGTAAATCAAGAATAGAAAATCTTTCTACTGTAATTAAATCTTACCGAAATGATGAAACTCAATTTAAAGATATTTTTGATACAGCAGTCAATGTATTAGAATCACCTCCAGCTCCAAAAAAAAAGAACATTAAGATTAAATATTTCCGAAAACGACGATGATTCTGCCAAATATTACAAACGCTTATATTACGAAATTTTAGACATTTTGATAACACAAATAGAGGTCCGGTTTTCTGATTTTGAAAAATTAAAAATTCTTGATCTCTTAGATTGTAGTAAATTTGAGTCCTTTAATAACCATTTGTCCGTTCATTTATTAGGTCTTTTAGTACAAAATTATTCAAAAATGTTCAACAAAGATAAGTTAGAAAATGAATTAAAAGTATTGTATTCAGATAAAAATATTTTAGGTGATTCTGAAAATTTACAAGATAAATTAATATTTATTGTAACCCATTCACTAAAAAATGATATTCCGGAAATTTTTAAATTATTTTCGTTAATTTTATCTTTACCAGCTACAACTGCAGCAACAGAGAGAAGTTTTTCAGCTCTTAAACGTATAAAGTCTTTTACGCGTAATAGTATGTCGCAAGTTCGTTTAACAAATCTTTATTTAATTTCAATTGAAAGAGATTTGATTAAATATTTACGAAAATCTCCAGATTTTCTTGAAAAAATAATAGATCATTTTGCAGAAACTAAAGACAGAAGAATTGATTTAATATATAAACAATTGTAATTAACAATTAATGTATTCTGCTTCTGGCTCATTAAAAAGTTTTAGTTCATGAGATAAGAATTTATTTTTAGTTATTCTTG
Source organism: Stenolophus ochropezus (assembly GCA_035578165.1). Classification (NCBI taxonomy): domain Eukaryota; kingdom Metazoa; phylum Arthropoda; class Insecta; order Coleoptera; family Carabidae; genus Stenolophus; species Stenolophus ochropezus. Next base: position 6,392,843 of record JAQOWZ010000008.1, on the reverse strand, counting down.
ACCGAATAGAAATGTGATTTGTTTTCTTTTTATTTGTTTTATATTTCAAATTTATCCATTTTTAATTTTATTTGTTTTTTTACTTTCTTCATTACTCCTATCCATTTGTTTTACTCTCATTTTCCTTTGATATCTATTTATATTTATTATTAATAATATTAAAATAATTAGAGACGAAATCGGAGTTCTAAACATCGTTTAATGACCACGTTTTTCTCAACAACACAAAATAATTTGCCCCCTCGCTCAAAAATACCACGAACCGCCACTGATTAATAAAAGTACAATACTCTACTTAACATTTGAATTGTCCACTCTAAAATTATGACCTGGCTACGGGCCTGCTCCGATGTTACATTGTAATAGTATTCGAGAGCCTCGAGGAGTCGGGTTCGGATCAATGAAACAAATTTATACTTTAAAATAGTATAAGTCGTTTATTAACGAAGTTGTTGATTTCGCAGAGCACTGACGTGGAGCTTACGCCAGAGGGGTATGACACAGAGTGTATTTTGGAATAATTTTTGGGGTGGTTATATTGGGAGAATTATCATGAGTAAATAGGAGAACAAAGAAAATTGGAAATCGTGGGACTTTGGACATAAGGATAAGCGATTCATTAAACATGACATTTACAGAGTCTGGGAATGCGAACAATATTTGGATTTGCTTAAGATAGTACATTATTATCATACAAATAATTATGCTACAAATTACAATAGTAATATTAACAATAAGTTTACAATAATATATTAAGGCACATTACACCTATCCCCTTAAGAAAAGAATTGGGAGTGAAACGATCTATATACTATTACAATTAATTGTTACATACTACACAGGTATATGGGTTAACAGTCATAATAACTTTATTTATTCTTGATTACATTTTTATATCTACTTAAAAATATTTACAAAATTTATGTGATATTTTTTTTACCTATATACTATTACAATTAATTCTTACATACTATACAGGTATATGGGTTAACAGTCATAATAACTTTATTTATTCTTGATTACATTTTTATATCTACTTAAAAATATTTACAAAATTTATGTGATTTTTTTTTATATACATACATATCAGTTATATGTCATGATCTTTTAACTTCGCGATTCTATTACTTCTCCGTAAAGGGGTATCTTCGTTGGGTTTACTGTGACATGGTTTGTTTTCGTTTTCCTCGATTTCTACATTGACATTAGATCTAGATCTATCGTTGCTTTTATTTTTACATAAAGTGAATGTTATGCAGTTGGTAATTCTACTATTTTCATGATTATGATCAATTGATAGGAGATTTGGTGTGCAAAATTTATTTTTTATGTATTGAAACAATTTGTAAAGAATGTAGACTCCAATTAATTTTAAAATAGAACATAGAAAAATAGCAAAATATGGATGATTTACAACATCGTTAATGGAACTTGTTCTCTTACTTTCCTCAGTATCTAAGATTTGTTCGATTCTTTTTAATTTGTGGCTAGCTACATTCAAACTTACAGTGTCGAAGGTCAAGGTATCGTGAGTTATTAAATTTAAAGAACTAAAGTTATGATTATTTCGTTTCGTACAACAGTCATCTTCAGTAATATCTAAATTTGGAAGAAATATTTCGAAAGAACTTGTTAGATTTTTATTTTCACTTGAATTAATTATTGTGGCAATTGTGTAAACTTTACAGTTTGGTTTTAAAGTTAAAATTCCAGTGTTTTCTAATTTGTAATCAAAAGGGTTCTCGTGCTTGCAATTTACTGTAACTTCGATTGGGTTTTTAATAATGAATAACCATTTGTTATTGGTATTTAGTTTATGCCATGTCTCTGAAGGTAAGGAAATGATGCGAGTATCGCATGAATTTGGAATTTTGTTTACGTGTAATAATAGGTCTGATTCGCAAGAGGGTTTACCTTGTGTGGAATATACAGGTTCTGTTAATGAACATATGAATTTGTTTGTGGATAAATGTTTGCATTTATCAATATTAGACATAGGTACATAAGTGGTTTTAGAAAGGGACATTGCGATGTACTTCTTTTGAGACAGGATAAAAATATGTTGATAGTTAAATTTTGTTGGCAAGGGAATAATGCTATATAAATTGTAATACACGTCTGTAATTAAAGGGTTTAAAATTGAATATATAAGTTTTTCTTTCGCGTACATAATTTTTACGGTAGCTAACGATTGTAATTCGAATGCGTATTTTGAATTTAGGGGTAAAGCAAAGGTTGTGAGTGTAGGAAGGCGATCAGTGATTGATTTTAACTGTTCCACTAATTGTTGTGGGGAAATAATAGAGGGATGTATAACATTGTTTTTAGCGAATAATATGGCGTCAATTAATGTAGAGTATTCATTGTCTAGTTCTGTACTTAAAAGAACTAAAAACGATAAATGTTCTTCAATCGTTTGTTTGGCTTTTAGGTTGAAATAATTACTGCTCACATTATTTGTATAATTTTGAATGATTTCGAAATTTTCTTTTATTATTTCATTACTTTTCTGAACATTAGTGATTGTATTATTGAAATTTTGAATTGTTGACTGAACTATATGAATTTGATTTTTCAACAGAGTATTGACAGTTTGATCGTTCTTATTTAAATTATTAATTGCTTTTTCATAGTATCCGGCATCATAGTGATCTAAAGTTCCGAATAGTGTTTTGAATACTAAGCCTACACCATCGAAGAATGAACGTTTATTTCTGAAATATTTAATTTTGTCGCCATGTGTTAATTCTTGAAATGTGATATCTTTTTCATAAATCTTTGGAATTGTTTGTTCTAATGTAACGAGGAAATTACCACATAATTTGTATGGAGCATAATAAGGATCTTTACAAATTTCTTTAGTTTTATTGAAACTGTTTTGAAGAAGAGTTAATTTTGAATTAAACTGAGACGTATCGAGGTAAGTAACTAAATTCCAGGAGTTTTCATAGTATTTGATTTTACCGATGTTTTCGAAAAATATTCCGGGTGACGGATGTAGTTTTTCTACGTGAATGGCAGGAGTAGGAGTTCGACACGAAGTTATAGTTGTTACAAAAATCATGAATCTGAAACAAACGCATGTTTCAAACGATCTGAATTTGCTTTAATTCGTTTTCTATTTATTAGTAATGTGTAATTGACAGGGGAGTTAATTTCTACTATTTCGTAGGGTTCTTCATAAGGTTGTGTGAGTTTTTTGGATTTTCCTAATTTTTGTTTTTCGTTTGTGAGATATACTTTATCGCCAATTTTATATTTGATATCTTTACATTTTCTGTCGTAGTAAGTTTTATTGATTTCCTTGCTTTTTATTTGGTGATTTCTAGCTAGTTGTCTACTGGTTTGTAATTTGAGAGTCAAATCGTCAATGTAGTCGTCGTAAGTGTATTTGAATTCTGGGATTTTATCGACTTCGGACGGGATGTAAGGTTTAATGCCAAAGACTAATTCGTGGGGTGTAAATTTAGTGGAGGTGTGGATTGTGGTGTTATAGGAAAAGGTAGCAAAGTCTAACCATTGATCCCAATCTGTTTGTTCTTTATTAATATAATTTTTAAGATAATCGGTTAGCGTGGAATGGAATCTTTCCAATGCGCCGTTTGTCTGGGGGTGATATGCGGTTGTTTTTAATTTTCTGATTTTTAAGAGTTTACTTACATTCGTTAACAAATTTGACAAAAAATCTGGACCTTGATCAGTTAATATTGATTTTGGGATACCGAATTTACAAATGAAATTTGAAACAAATATTTTTGCTATGGTTAGAGCTTGGTGATTTGGTAGAGGATATGCTTGGGTAAATTTAGTTAAATCGTCTTGTATAGTTAATATGTATTCGTTGCCTGATTCAGTCATGGGGAGTGGTCCTACTATGTCGAGGGAAATTCTTTCGAAGGGTTCAGTGGATGTGGTTGTGATTTCCATTGGATGTTTGTTTTTCTTTCGTATGGTTTTATTTTTCTGACATTCGTTGCAATGTTTAATATAGTTTTTAATATCGTTTTTCATATTGCTCCATTTATAATTATTTTTAATTCTATTATAAGTTCGGTGAAAGCCTGAATGTCCTGATATAGGTGACTATGATTTTCGTTCAGAATTTTGTTAATTTCATCAGGTTTAAGGTTAATTAAAACATCGTGGCAAATTTTTACTTTTATATCGATATTACGAAAAATAAATCTTATCATGCATCTAATTTTGGAAAAGCTAATACTATCGAAACCTATTCCCAAACGGGGTATGTTAATAGAATTTATTGAGGAATTTTGAATTTGGTCTTTTAATTTTGAAAGGCAGTTATATAATATCTCATAATTTCCTTTTTCCCAGTGGAATTGTTTAGTTACCAGATAAAATATAATTTGATTGTTTTCATTGATTTTATAAACGTCACCTATTTTTAAATTTTGAGAGGATAATTTATTATAATGATTAAATTTTGTCTTTAGATCAATTAAAGGTTTGTCGTGAAATTCTTAATCTTCTGAAATGCATATGGCAATATGGTCATTATTGTGCAAAATATTTTCGTTGAGTTCTTCTATATTGTTATTGGTAATGATGGTAGTTTTTTGTTTTTCTAAAAATTCTGAGTAAGTGAAAGTTTTTGAATTTGAAGGGATTTCATTATTGGAAGAAAGGATTGTCTTAATTCCGGTCTCTGTCTCGGGTCGTATTCGGCTAAGAGCGTCTGCATTTTGATTTCTTTTTCCTTCTTTGTAAAGAATTTCATAATCGTATTCTTCTAAGGTAACACGCCATCTAAATAATCTTTTATTACTACTCTCTTTGATATTAAATAGCCATTGTAAAGGTTTATGGTCGGTTAATATTTTAAATTTCCTACCGTATAGGTATGGTCTGTAATGTCGAATTTCCCATACTATACCTAGCATTTCTCTTTCGATGGTACTATAGTTACCTTCCGTTTTATTCAAAGTCCTACTCGCGTAAGAAATTGGTTTATCGTCTTGAGATAATACTGCACCTATCGCAAAGTTGCTAGCATCGGTAGTGAGGGTGAAAGGTTTATCGAAATCGAGTTTGTTTGAGTGTTTCAAAGGCTTTTTGTTGGTCGGGAGTCCATTTAAAATCAATGTCTTTTTTCAATAATTTTGTCAATGGTTGTGAGATTTTGCTAAAATTTTGAATAAATCTTCTGTAGTAGCCAGCTAGTCCAAGAAAAGATCGTATGTCATCGGGAGATTTTAGTTGAGGGTAATTTGCTACTGCAGAGACTTTTTTAGGGTCGGGTTTTACACCGTGATCAGTTATTAAGTGTCCAAGATACATGACTTCTTTACGAAGAAATTCGCATTTGTCGGGTTGTATTTTTAAATTGTAATTACTTAATCGTTCGAATACTTCAATAAGTCTGTCATTATGTGTTTTTAAATCAGGTCCGTGTACAACTATATCGTCGAGATAAACAAAACATCTATAATTTTGAATTCCAGCTAACACTGTATTCATGAGTCTTTGAAATGTGGCTGGTGCGTTTTTGAGTCCAAATGGCATTCTATTAAATTGATAATGTCCTGAAGGGACTGAGAAGGCTGTTTTCGCGGCGTCATTCGGATCCATTTTGATTTGATGGAATCCTGAGGTTAAGTCAATTGTTGTAAAGTATTTGGAATGTCCTAATTGGTCGAGGATTTCGGTAATATTAGGAAGAGGATAAGAATCACCTATACTAATATCATTTAATTTTCTATAGTCGACGACCAGTCTCCATTTCTTTTCTCCGGAAGCGTCAACTTTCTTAGGTACTATCCAAACAGGTGAATTCCAGGGAGAATTTGAATTTGTAATGATATCTTGATCAAGCATTTTCTTAATTTGCTTATCAACTTCTTCTTTGTGGATTTCAGGAAATCGGTAAATTTTACTTGCAACTGGATTAGGAGAGGTTGTGGGAATCTGATGCATCACAGCGTCTGTGTAGGACAGTTTATCTCCGTCGATGTAAAAGATATCGTTGAAATCATGGCAAATTTTTGTAATAGATTGTTTTTCTTCGTCATTCATGTGCGATATTCGCAAGAGATTTGTAATTTTGTCGATACGGTCCGAATTATAATTTTGAGGGGAAGAGCTAATGTGATTAATTTTTGTTTCGACATTGGTTTCAAAATTTTCTAAATATTCTACATTGATTTCAATTTTTCTAATATTTACGGATTTCTCTGTTGTATTTAGAATGGATGTTATCGCAGTGTTATTGTTGTTTACATTACTAATACTTGAGCAAAAAAAAACACCATCTAAAATTTGTAATTTAGGTATTATCACGGAATTTGTTGTTGAATTAGGGGGATTTGCAATACCAATTTTTATTATTGTTTCAGATCTTGGTTTTAAAGTATATAAAATTTTGTCTTCGTCAATAGGATTTGATTTGTAGAAGGATTCAGTCTTTTCGATTTCGTCTTTAATGGAATTAGGATTTACTTGAGAAATTAGTTGATTTTTCATTAGTTCTACCTTGAATGAAATATTATTGAGATATAGTATATCGTTGTTGTAATTTAGTTTGGCTTGGAATTCTTTTAAGAGATCATTGCCAATGAGACCGTCGAATTCAATTGGAAAATTATCTAAAACTACATGAAAGGGGTATGCTTTGTTACAATTTGGAATGTTGAAATAAGAATAGCAAATTGTTTTATGTGGTTGATCTACGTTATCAATTCCTTTCAGAGTTATGGGTTGATCTTCATGGCATTTTATATGTGGTTGTAATAAAAATAATTTTACAAGACTGATATTAGCACCTGTATCGATTAAGAATTTTGCAGGACGTATCAATTCTGGAATATTTAGAGTTACGTAAGGTGTTACACTATTTAAATTTATTGTGAAAAGTCGGCCTGAATCATGTTCGCGTTCCTCAAAGTGGCCGTTGTCTGAGGATTTTGGGAGTTTAAAGATGGATTTTGTGTATTAGAAGAAGGGCGATTAAAATTTTGTTTTCTACTATTATTGAATTCTCTTTTTCTACATTCATTTATCAAATGACCAATTTTTTTACAATAATTACATACTTTTTGTTGTGAATTAGATTTGTTGAAAGAGTTAGAATTTTTATTAAAATTAGAATTTTGATTTGTATTGGAACCATGGGAGTTCGAATTAGAATTTTGAAAATGTTTTACGTTACGAAATTGTGGGTGATTATTTTGATTATTCAAACGATGTCTACAATTAAAAGATATATGACCTGGTTTGTTACAGAAACTACAAAATTTTGCTTGTGACTGGGTAATTTGTTGATATTTAGAAATTTCAAACTTAGATTTTTGTTCTTGTTCTTCTTGAATTGCAAGAGACATAGCTTCTTCAAGTGTTTTTGGCCTTTGTGATTTAACTAATATCGCAATATTTGTTTGGAGTCCAGTGAGAAATACGCTTAAGGCTTCGTTTTTCAATAAATTTACACAAGCTGATTTGGCTTCAGGTGTCAAATCATGATCTAGTGCATTTAATAATCTAATGTAACAATTCTCTACTTTATTGGAAAATGAGAGAACACTTTCATTGTGATGTTGCTTACAGGAGTTAAGTTCTAATTGCCATTGACCAACTGTTCTTTTTTCTGAGTATGCCTCTAATAAATAATTTTTTAAAGTCTGCCAGCTATCAAAAGATCTGTTTCTTATTAAAACACGAGCATTGTCTGTGAGTTTTGTTTCAATTATTGCTAACAAAATTGATTTATAAGCTGGATTTATTAATTCCATAGCTTTTGAGCAATTATCGATAAATTCATGAAGTTTGTTTTTAGATCCATCATATTTGAAAAGCATGTCTTTTGCAATTTCGAGAGAGATGTGTGCATGGGAGGTAGAAGTAGTAGAACTTGATGGAGGAGACATTTTGAATTAGATAGATATAGATTTATATTGGATTTTAGTGATTTTGAATTTGATTTCGATTTGATTTTGATTAATATGTATGTATATTAACAATTAATTAATATATAGGGTTGATTAATCGATGTTGTGTTGTCAAGAGTTTGGGGAAATTGATGTTGACTTACAGTAGAAGTAGCATTGTAGATTTGGATATGGACAGCTGCTGGGCTGATGTGGTGTTGTAGATGATCTCGATGACCAACTCTGCTGGGCTCTGGAACCTGGATTCGGACTGCTTTCGGAACCGCTGCTCGGATTCACTCGCAGAAATTATTTCGATGACGACGTCGCGGCACGGATAAACTCGGATGGTTTAAACACGACGCGTTTTGAAATAATTTTATCCCGCACTTCTGACACCAATTTTTGTAATGGTATTCGAGAGCCTCGAGGAGTCGGGTTCGGATCAATGAAACAAATTTATACTTTAAAATAGTATAAGTCGTTTATTAACGAAGTTGTTGATTTCGCAGAGCACTGACGTGGAGCTTACGCCAGAGGAGTATGACACAGAGTGTATTTTGGAATAATTTTTGGGGTGGTTATATTGGGAAAATTATCATGAGTAAATAGGAGAACAAAGAAAATTGGAAATCGTGGGACTTTGGACATAAGGATAAGCGATTCATTAAACATGACATTTACAGAGTCTGGGAATGCGAACAATATTTGGATTTGCTTAAGATAGTACATTATTATCATACAAATAATTATGCTAGAAATTACAATAGTAATATTAACAATAAGTTTACAATAATATATTAAGGCACATTACAACATCATTGTGTGCATCCTGCACGGATTTTACATTTTCTGGGCATATTTGTCTTAATAAATGTAAAATTTGCGCTTTGTCTCGAGGATTTTTGAAATTAATTATATAATTTGTATTTATCCCTTTGGCCCTTTCCTTGATGAAATAAATTTTGCGTAAGAAAAAATATAGATACATTTTTATGATGAGAACACTTAGTAAATATATCTACAACTCGTTCGTCCGCTTCTCTCATTAAATCATCGATTATCATAATTTGAGAATCTCTTCCGTTAATGTGTTCGATGTCTGGTAATCCTTCCATAAATTCAACACCTTTTATACTATTATATAAATTTTGCCATGTTCCATAATGGCAGTAAATATTAGTAAACTCAGTATCACTTGTATTATTTATATTAGATATAAAACTGTTTACAAAGTACGATTTCCCGCTGTCTGAAGGTCCAACAATTATAGCCGAGAAAGGATATTTGAATTTTGTACACATGTTTACAATTAGAAATTAAAAATAACACTAAAATATTTTCCTATAGTGTTTCAATTTATAAGATGGAAGGTATATAAGGAAATCATGAAACATGTAATACAATTTATTTATTTTATTAAGAACAGTAAATTATACAATTACATTGTTATATTCAACAAATTCTATTAACCTAGCTTGTTTTCCTGTGACAGGCTTTTATTCCAGCATATTTGATAGACCATCTTGCAACAGATTTTTTCAAATCAGAAATGTCTTCATCTATTAAATAACCAAATCTAGCAGGGAGATACGTTATAAAGTCTTCACACTCCGCAATTATTTTTCTTCCATAGCATATGTTAACTGCTTCAATGTAGACTAGCTTGTATCTTTTCCCCTTTTCCAAGTCGATAACTCTCACTCAGGGTTTTACATCGGTTAATTGTCCTTTCTGATTTAACTTCGAAAAATCCATTTCTACAAGTAAATATTGAAACACATTATTGAAAGTTACAATTTCATACAATATTTTGAAATAATCATACCTGAATAAGCTTGGTGTTTTCGATAACTTCTCTTCCAACAGAATAAACTCTCGAAGACAAAACTTCTATTTATATCCACAAATGTTAGTTATCTATCTCATTTCCATTTTTTCTTTCTCACGAGTCATTAATATTTCGGCCGCCATATTGATCTGCATTCCAAAACTTAGAAGGTGGGTTATCTTAATATTGGCGTATTTTAAATCGTGACTTTCAGACATGTATGACATTTTATACATCGAATACGTATATTGACAGTTGATTTGCTTCGCTCAAAATATTTAAAAATATTCCCGTAGCATTAACCCTGTCGTGACCGTGCGGGGTAACTCAGTTACCCCAAGATGAAATATTTTGCGATAACTTTTTAAATAAATTTTTATCAAAAAAATCCTTCTAGCTATGCCTCTGTGAATCTTTTTCTTACATTATTGTAACGGGTATGATCAATTTTAATTTTAAAATGTATAAGTTTACTTAATTTTTATGCGCTGGGGTAACTGAGTTACCCCACACGGCCTGTCTTGTTTGTAAAATTATATTCACAGAACATGTTGAAACTTTCATAAATCTGAACTTGAGTGTCTCAATGTTACACTTGTGTCATTTCGTCCACAAAATTCGGTGTGTGCGGTTGTTTTTATGCGATTTACACAATGGCTCGCAAATATTTAAAGGACGATGAGTTACGTCTGGTGCTGGAAAAAAGTGATAGTGAAACTGAATATGAAATTAGTGAAGATGAGGAGAGTGGTGTAGAGGCTAATATAGAAGAAGAAATTCATACTCCTGATGAACATGAAACTGAAGACGTAGACGACAACCAAATTGGAGAGTTTTCTAATACTGTTACAGTTTATAAGTCTAAATCTGGATTTGAATGGAAATCGACGCCGCCTGCAAATACAAGACGCTTAGCACATAATATTGTAAAGGCAAATGTCGGTTTACAAAATTCTAGGTATGTAGGTTTTGTCAAATTAGGAGTAAGAAATTTTTGTAACTTAAATTGTTTGCGGTGACTTCTCTAAATACAGATTTTAGTTTGCAGATTACTTCGATTTTGGATTCTTTCAAGCTTTTTATTACGGATGACATGCTCACAGACATATGTGTTCATACAAATAGACAGGGTGACAAGGTCACTTCGAAATGGAACATAGAGCATCCAGCACAATAAAAGCAATGGAAAAATGTTACACTAGAAGAAATTCAAGCTTTTATTGGTGTACTAATTGCTGGAGGAAGAAATCGTGGAAGAAAACTGCACATAACTGAAATGTGGACAGAAAATAGTTTATTCAAACAGTCCTATTTTACTGCTGTTTTGTCGAGGAATAGATTCAAAGAAATCTATAGACATATCCGGTTTGACGATCCGGCCACAAGAAATGATACAATACGCCAAACTTATGATAGTTTTGTCACAAATTGCAAAGCAAATTTTCCTCCAAACACCGACGTCACAATTGATGAACGCTTAGCTACATTTCGCGGAAAATGTCCTTTAGGGTATATATAAAAAGCAAACCTGGGCGATACGGAATAAAAATTTGGGTTTGTGCCGACTCAGAAACAGCATATATACTAAATACACAAGTTTACCTGGGAATGATAAATAATCAAAGAGAAGTAAACCAGGGACAAAGAGTAGTTTTAGATATGATAAAACCGTATTTTGGTTCATGGAGAGGTGTTACAACTGATAATTTTTTTACATCCATCCCTTTGGCTCAAGAACTTTTCAAACATAAATTAACTATTACAGGAACATTACGATCGAACAAACGTAAAATTCCCGCCGAATTTTTGCCACATGTTTCTCGCGCAGAGTTTTCCAGCTTATTTGGATTTTGAGAACAACTAACACTTGTTTCATATGTGTCTAAAATCGACAAGCCGTTCTTTTACTGTCTACACAATTCCACGGCGTGGAAACAACAGGCGACTTACGAAACAAACCGGAAATAATTATTCATTATAATAAGACAAAAGGTGCTGTAGATACTGGAGACCATATGACTAAGGAGTATAGTTGTGCTCGAGCAACAAAACGTTGGCCTCTTCGAATTTTCATGGAAATAATTGATATGGCCACTCTAAACGCGTTTATAATATTTACGCAAAAATATCCTGATTTATCTGAGGATAGGAGTTATCGCCGTAAATTTCTTTGTACTCTGTCACAAGAAATTGCATTACCAAATGTGCTACAAAGAAAATTAAACATTAAAAACTTCCAAAAAAATGTGAAAATGGCAATCCCATTTGACCATCTACAAGTTTGAGATGTGAACTTTGTCCCAGAAAACAGGACCGGAAGTCCAGAATTTCCTATGACACATGTGGCAAAAAGGTTTGCAATCTTCACAGAAAAGAAACAAAAACTTATTTATGCTCTGAATGTGAAGAGATAACCATTTAAATTTTTTTTATTATTATTTTGTTTTATTGATGCATTCCAATTATTTTATAAGTTATATTTGTGTTTATTAAAGTAAAATATCTTTGAAAACTTTTTTTCGTATTTATTTTAACCTACAAAAGCGTTACAGTTAATGAAATGAAGATTAATCTTTAGAATGTTAAAAATCTGTCCGGGGTAACTAGGTTACTCCGCTTGGGCTCCGGCGTAATTTTCAATAGCACGGTCACGGGAGGGTTAAACAAGGTAGATATTGTAAATGTGTTGTACGAGAAATTTAAAAATGATTTCAATATTAATTACGCTTGTACAACATAGGGCAAAAAGGATAGTAATAACAATAATTCATATAATGCTTAAGCATTTTTTATTTGTAGCAAATAAAAAAATAATTAAAAATTACCCACGTACCAATAAAATAGTTGACGAGTATTTAGAACGTTTTGTTTAGTTTTTATAATAAATTGTACAGGGTGCGGCAGAGGAACCGGGTGTTTTTGAAATGGGTAGTACTCGAAAATAGTGGCGATCTGAGGTCTCTACCCGCGCGCAATACCTTCATAAAAGGATGCAGTTTAAGTTACAATGGAGCGCTGGAGTTTAGAACATAACGTACGTTCGCAGTTGAACAATTATTTAGAAACAACGATTCAGGGATACAGGTTCAACGGCTCTTCCGTCAGCACTTCAACATCGACCGCCATGGAAGTACCCAAGCGAGATACGATATTAAGGTTGGTCCATGCATTCCGTACAACTGGTTCTGTAATGAAAAAGAAACCTCCTGGCCTCCCTCGAAGTGTACGCACCCCAGAAAACATAGAGAGAGTGAGAGAGGCAGTCACTACGAGTCCACAGCGTTCTGCTCGGCGCCAAGCTGCTGCGCTTCAAATCTCGGATCGGTCTATTCGTCGCATTTTACACTAAGAATTGAAGTTTCACCCATACAAGTTAATGGTGGTTCAACAACTTCAACCACGAGATTACCATCAGAGACTAAACTTTACCGAAAGAATGCTTGAAATCCTCGCAGAAGGTCCTTTGGTTATGATGATGAGTGATGAAGCTCATTTTTATTTAAACGGCATGGTTAACAAGCAAAATGGTCGGTACTGGGCTGTTGAGAACCCACGTAAAATCCACGAAAGTCCACTTCATAGCCCTAAAGTGATCGTTTGGTGTGGAGTGAGCGAAAGAAGTGTTGTCGGGCCTTATTTTTTTGAGATGGCACGGAACACAGTTACAGTAAATTCTGAGCGATATGTCACAATGCTTAATGATTTCCTGCGACCTGAACTTCGCCGTCAGAGAATGAATATGCGCCACATGTGGTTCCAACAAGACGGGGCAACAGCTCACACAGCAGGAGCATCAATGGAGGTGGTTTGTCGCATGTTTCCCCAACACGTCATCTCTCGCTTTGGAGATGTTGCATGGCTGCTTTTGTGTTAAATACAATTTTAAATATTTGCTTTTTAACTAGAGAATAATGGGTCATAAAAAGTATGTAATTTTTGAATAACTATTTTTAAAAATCAATAATTATTTTTTTTAAATATTGCCAATATCTCGGCAATCAAAAATTCATTATTTAATTATGAATATTTCTTTTTGCAATTTTTTTATTACAATATAATTAATAATGTTCCAATTTTGGAACAATGGACACGGTACGGTACAGGTTTTATTATTATTTGTAGACCTTTAACAACCGAAAAAATAGCTCAATTATTAGAGGACGAAGATTTTTGGAAGGCGGACGTTTTCATAACACCACCAGATGATGATTGGGAGAGTGCAGAAGACAGTGGAGATGACGATGAGGGTGCAGTTATCGTCAATAATCTGAATATTTAGCAACTTCAAGCACATGCGATAGCAACAATTACTCATAGAGGGTAAACTTTGAATTTAGGAAATGAAAGCGACTCAAGTGATAACGACGGTGAATATAATATACCTCTATCAGAACTACGTAAAAAATTAAAACCCTTAAAGTCAGTCAACATAACACCGTTCTCATGGCAAATACTTCTACGTTCGCTTCTAATATAAATACTATAGTTCCAGATGATGTTGTTTCTTGTTTCGAATTGTTTTCGACTAATGATATGAGGTGTTTTGTTGCAATTCTTTTATTGTTGGGTTATTCAGAAGTATCTAGATGGCGAATGTGGTGGAAAATAGAAACTGAAACATGTACGAGTAATACATCCTTTGTAAATGCCATGAGACGAAATTATTTTGAAAAAATTAAAAAACATATTTATTGCGCTGACAATAACAAACTTCCACAAGAAGAAAAATTCGGTAAAATGAGACCTTACTTTCAAAAATTGAATAACAAGTTTCGTGAATATTCAACATTACCTGAGAGATATTGACGAAAGTATGGTTCCACATTTTGGGCGTCACGGTACAAAACAATTTTTAAAGGGCAAGCCGATCAGATATGGATACAAAATGTAATGTATGTGTGAACCATTGGGATATTTTATTCAATTTGAGCCATATCAAGGCAAAACAACAACTAAAACATATTTGGGTGTCGGTGGTTCGGTTATTATGAACTTGGTAGATACTCTTCCAGCAAATTTACTTTTCAAAATTTACAGTGATCGCTTTTTTTCGTCCTTGAAACTTGTTGATTATCTAAATAATAGAGGACTTGGATACACGGATACCATAAAATATAATAGAATTGTGTCATGTTCTATTATGTCAGAAAAAGACATGAAGAAGAAGGCCGATGCCATTTCAATTATTGTACAGATACAAATAATAACTGTCTTATAACGTCGTGAAATGATAACAGAATTGTGTTGATGGTTAGTAATTGTGATGGCATAAATCCTACTTGACAAGCAAACCGTTGGATTTCGAAAGAAAAATAGAAAATGCCAATTACTCAACCCTATGTTGCTTCACATAATCAATTCATGGAAGGTGTGGACAGAATGGACGAAAACATAGATAACTGTAGAATATCCATAAGATCAAAAAAGTGGTGGTGGCCGCTCTTTGCATTTGGAATTGATACAGCTGTACACAATGCGTGGTAAATTTATAGAAAAAACTATGGCACCAAATATGATCTTTTCTCCTTCAGAAGAAAAATAGTACAGGTTTATCTAGCTAAATATAACACTCCTTTTTAAGTGGAGGTCGACCAATTACACACAAGGAGATATCGTGCAGAGTTCCAGATCAAATTAGATTCGATAGACAAGATCAGTGGATAATTTCAGCAGCAAAACAGATTAAATGTGCTCCTTGCAAAAAGAATTGTACAAAATCATGTAAAAAATGCAAAGTAAATTTACATGAAAATTGTTTTAAAAAATTTCATGTAGCCTTAATGAAGTTTTTTAAATATTAATCTATTTTATAATTTAGTTTTGTTTCATATTTTACATTTATATAAAAGTTTGTCATAGCGGCTATATGTAGAATACATGTACCCTACCATGCCCATTGTTCCATTATTGGAACACTAATTATAATCAAAACTATTAAAAAAATACATAAAAAAGTGAATCTTTCTTCTTAAAAGATCTTTCTAACTCCAGAAAAATTAAAAAAAAAGTTTAAATAAAAAATTTAAAACCTGGGCAAAAATGGGATAAGTAACCAATTAGACCTAAAGAGTAGTTTATATGAATATTTATTTTTAAAGAATTTAGATTTTAAGTACATATTCATAGAATATTATACTTATTACTACAATAAGCTTATTAAAGATGTAGAATATGTAAGTAGTTTTATTTTAAGAGAAAAAATAATTATTTGTGTATCAAGCTTCTAAAAGTGATCTATTTTGGCCGAATCCGAAGTTTGAGGCCGAGGCAAAGCCGAGGCTACAAATCAGATGAGACCAAAAAAGAACTTTTAGTCGAGGTGCACACAACATTTTTTAGGCGATTATAACCAAAAATTATGAATTTTCATTCAAAATCTATGTTTGACATCTGTCAAAATTTACTTTACGGCCGCATTTACTTTACGACCGCATTTACTTTACGGCCACTATTGTTACTCGCTAATTCACTACTTTTTCATTAATATTTGTAAAGAAATAGTTAAAATTTGATTTACACTTGTTACTATATTCTAAAATATTAATAATCACATTAATATGAACTATCAAAATCAATAATGAACAAACAAGCGGCCGAAAATTCTGACTTTGACAGATGTCAAATAAAAAATGATACTTTAAGGTTGCCAGCACATACGAAAAACAACAATTTATGTATCAGCCGCCTAAAAAATATATTATATAAATTGACTATAATTTCGTATTTTCAACTACCCACCATTTAGACCCAGTGTGAGAGACCAGTGAAAAATATTTATATGTTCGACAGTTCATTATTGAAAAGGTAAGATATGAAATTAAATAAGTAAAATTATATAATCAGAGTCGTGAGTATAAATAATAAATAGAAAAATATATAATAATAATAAAATTTAAAAGACGTAGAATTATTATAATTTTTGATTTGACTCAAAGCAGGAATTTTATACATATATTTATTTATTTATTGAAATTAAACAGACAATAGATCACATAGTAACTGAATTACATTAAATATAGTTTTACACTTTTACTATTTTTTTATTCTATCTACATTATTGAATGTATCACTTGAAGGGTAAGAAATGGGCTGTATTTAAAAATTTATATTTTATTTACTTTATGTAAAATTTCAAGCACAGAAACAACTTTTCGTTTGATGACTTGTTCATAATTGAAAAATATTTTTTTTGTAACAAAAAAATATCCATAACTGTTTATATTTAAAATTTCCATTTGAATTTATTGTAATAAAATTTTAATCTCTTTTCGAGTTACCCATTGAAAATAGAGTTGTACATTTATAACGCAATATTTTTCACTACGTCATAGAGATTTAACATTATTAAGTAACATCTTGACCTCAAATTTGATACTCTCCATAGTATCATACGACAAAAGAATACTACCTGGTTGTAGACACCTTTAACGCAAGTCTCATAATATTTTATAAGGAACAATCGGGTTATTCTATAATGAGTTTCAAACATCTCTTTATACAACTTGTCGTATCTTTTACCCAAATTAATTTTTAATTCACAGTTTTATATTTCTTACCTATTAAAATACGAGCGCTTAATATATATATACATATATATATATATATATATATATATATATATATATATATATATATATATATATATATATATATAGTGCCGTTCCTGACGGGCGTGCAAGCCGTGCCTGCACGGAGGCGCCAGACGGAAAGGCGCCCCATTATGATTTAAAAAAATTGCTTTTGAATTTCTAAATGTACCTAAATTTCTGAAGGATAAAGTTGTTATTTTGTGAGTGAAACTAACTAAACACAATAAACATAAATAATCTCTTCATAACATTTATTTAATAAGAAATAAGACTATTAAACAAAAGTACTTCGTAACACCCCTATTTTGATGAATTTAACTCATCCGGACGAATATTGGCTTCTCCGTCATTTGGGCAATTTTTTTAAAGTTTTGTTTACAAGATAAATATTTTTCAAAAGTATTTTTATTTAAAGGATAAATTCTATTTAAAAGATAATTTCAGCATATAGATCTTGGCGATTTTTGGTGATAATTTAAGTTTGATATGTCGACTATTTATCGCGGCCATCTGATTACACTGTACTACCATTGTATACTGTAGACCAATTTCTAAGAATTAACTTATGAATATTATTTATAACCTAAAACATTTTCTTCGTTGTACTATCATCATATTTTTTCTTTTCATTTATTTGAGTAGCTGTCCGTGTAAGTTTCTATTTATTTTTTAATCGTACACTTCTTTCATGAAATCAAAGTGGCTAAATTCTCATTTACGTATTATGAAATAATGATTAATTTTGGAATTTTATCTTGGTAATTTGTTTGTGAAATAAGTTATTATTTTCGGCATAGTTTTCTAATGGGGTTTTTTAAGCAACTCTTTTCACCATATACGAATACATTTCGCGTTGCCTACGTATCTTCTAATAAAAATATTTCAGATATAATGTCTCAACAAATAAAAAAAAACCATCTGGAAGTTTATATAGAAAGAGAAAGATAGAAAAAGAAGCGGAAAAAGAAAAATTGAAGGAATCAATTTTTCAATTTGTAAAAAAAGAAGATACAAAAATAAATTACGAAGAAAAAGATATCAATAATGACGATACTTCAACATCAGTTAACCATAATAATAATAAAAAGGAAATTATGGAAGATATTACACAAAATCGAAATTCTGAAATGGATTCAAATTCAGAAGTTGAAGAAGAACAGCGAATTGAAGAAATATTTATAGATATTCAAGATCCATTAAATTGGCCAGTAGTTTTAAGCAATAGAACTATAGAATTTTTAGTTTTACAAAGTCCACCAAAACGGGATTATTCATTAAAATATCCTGATGATAGTAAGCGATCATTTAGTTCAGCACAATATAATAGAATTTTGCAAAATGGTGAAAAACTTCCTAGAAATTGGCTTATTTATTCCATAAAGTCAAATGCAGTTTATTGTTTTTGCTGCAAAATATTTGGGACAAAACAAATAAAACTCACAAGTTCTTTCGGTTATTCAGAGTGGCGGCATCTAGCAACAGACTATATTTTAATATTTTTGATTTAGATCAATTCATTAAGTTTTTAAAATATGTGAAAAGTGGAAAAGCACCGGTCGGACGCCGCTATAGAGCAGAGAATGTAGAATTCACTGTTTTACATAAAGGACAATTAAAATATAAGATTAGTATTAAGTTTTTAGTATTAGATAAAGAATATATTGATAGTTTAATAAATTTCGAATTAGTTGTTCAAAAAAAATATTTAGAATATATTGTAAAATATTTCGATTTAGGTAATATTTCTAAGAAATTAATTCAAGATACATGTATAAATAGTTTAAGGTATAATTTAGAATTAGATGTTAGCTTGTATGATATAATTTATAAAAATAATTTAGTTTTTCAGAATTTATTTAATGAAATTTACATATATATATATATATATATATATATATATATATATATATATATATATATATATATATATATATATACAGCATGGCTGATTTTTCATTGTCCAGGCCATATCTCCTCAAATATTATATATACAAGAAAAAGCTAAATAGGAAACTTGTGTAACAAGACCTGGTCTATAAAATAGCGTTAACAGATGTTTTCCATGGCCTACTGATTTGGCGAAAAAGTATTTACCTTTGGTTTTTTAAATGGAACACCCTATATATTTTTATGGAATAAGATTCTACATCAATTTCTCTTTACAATTATGTATAACAAATGGGGGTTTGCCTTAAATTTATGTTTAATAATGCAAAAAATAAAATTATATAAGTCGGCTGTGTTTTCTCATTGTTAATCACTATTTTTTTTATAAATCTGATACAAGTGTTTATTAGAAGTGTTTTATGGTTTTTATTTAATTATTATTTGATTTGTTAAAACAACAGAGCATATCAACCTTTTCACTATTTGTGAAATTCTTTTTTTTGTAATTACGAAGTATAACACCTTTTCAACTAATAAATACTTCTGTCTGTTTCTTGGCAGTAGTCTACAAGTATAAATAATAAAATAATTGCAAATCACAGCCGTCTCATATAATTTTATTTTTTACATTATTAAGCATAAATTAAAGGCAAACCTCCAGTTGTTTTACATAATTGTAAAGAGAAATTGATGTAGAATCATATTCCGTATAAACATACAGGGTATTCCATTTAAAAAACCAAAGTTAAATATATTTGCGCCAAATCAGTAAGCCATAGAAAACATCTGTTAACGCTATTTTATAGGCAAGGTCTTATTACACAAGTTTCCTACTTAGCTTTTTCTTGTATATTTAATATTTCAGGAGATATGGCCTGGACAAATCAGCCACCCGGTATATATATATGTTTCATAACCTGAACCAGCAGACTCAGCAGTCCTTACCAGCGGATGTTCCCGCGCCGTACCATGTCAGCTTCATATTACTTGCTTGTTCAAAAATATGGAAATGTAATGTAACTGTAGCCTTAAAGTAACAACAGAGCAATAAAGATCTCTTATTTGTGAATAAAATAAAATCTTTTTAAAAACTTACATTTTAACACTGTTAAATTTAATTGGCGCACTCGGTAGGATATTGAGAGGAAATTCACCGCGAATAAACCTTCAATATCAATTGTTTACTCAATAACGGAACCGCGACCCGGCAAGAATTCACCGAGAATCCAACAGCCACCATACCTGGAGAACTCCATCGTGGACATCTATCAGGGATGAAGATCATCGCATTGGTTTTGTAAGTTGCTTTCCTATTAAATGTCAGACTCCTCGCTTTCTTCTACCTCTTCCACCGCGGAAAATAGTGAAAACGAGTTAGATTTAGATTACCCACAAAGTAGCATAGATACAGATTTAGATTTAACTATAATTAACAATATTTTATCAAACTTAGCTATAGAAGAAAATACTAATTTAATTATGTCGCTAGTACCGAAATTCGAAGCAAAATTATTAGAAATCGTACCTAGATTTGACGGTAATCCATCCGAATTATCCTCAATTCTAGATATAGCAAATGCTTTAATCAAAACCTATTGGGATCCAAAACCAGAAAATATTAATTGTGTCCAGAATATCACTGTAGTTTATGGAATTTACGCAAAATTAACCGGAGTTGCACGCGAGGTATACACCACCTGCATCTCCAAAGATTGGAAAACTGTAAAAGACGCCCTCGTTGCGCATTTTGGGGATCAGCGCGATGAGAATGGTTTATTGTTTGACTTGGATCAGCTCCGTCAAAAAGACGAATCAGTCTTGCAATATTATACAAGAGTAATGTCAAATTTAAGTGCATTACACAATTACATCGACATTCACGAAACTGATGAAGCCATTCGAACTGTTAAAAAGAATTTTTATAATATCCGTGGAACCGTTAGGTTCAACTATTCGGGCTATGAAACCAACCACTTTAGCGGAAAGTAGACAATACATTGTTTCCGAAAATAATATCAGACACTTACAAAAAACCCCAGTTTCGAACAAAATTATTAATCACAAACCTCACCAAGTAAATATGCCAGTCCCGAGACAAATGCAATTCACTCGACCCCCATTACCAATGTCTTATCCACAATTTCAACAATTTCCAAATCAACAACAATTCTTTCCAAGTAACCCTATTCGCTTACAACACAGACCAGTCCATCCCCAAAGATTTTTCACTAACCAATAAGTGTTTGGTAACACAAATCCAAGACCTAACACAACAAATGTTTGGAAACCACAAGGCTCCGCAAACCGCCCTATACAACCAATGCCTACACCTATGAGCGGAATATCTCATGGAACTTTCCCAAAACCTGACTTTAGACCACAAAGACCTCAAAATCAAGGACAACCAAAATTTGTTTCAGAAGAATTATTTAACGTAGAACCAACACAATATTATGACCCTACTGAACATTACTCGTATTATGAAAATTATGAGACCGATAACGCCGAATATTATGCACAAGACAATTTATACAGCACTGACGAAATCGAAAACATTTACGAACAAGAACTAATAGAAGAGATAAAAAATAAAAGAGAACCAAACATAGAACTACATTCAATATACGACAAAAAAGACCTACCCTTCATTAAAATATCAAATCCACCATTAAAATTACTTATAGATACTGGAGCAACAAAATCTTTTCTAAATCCTGACATTGCGGAAAAATACTTTAAAAATAATATAAAAAAGGAAAATTTCACTATATCCTCAATATTTCAAACAGCTAAAAGAGACTCTTGCATCGAAATCCCAGCTTTCCCGGAATTTAATGTTAATAAGACCATAAAATTTGTACACAAACCGGAAGTTGAAAGACAGATAAATAACATGTTGAAACAAGGTATAATCCGACCAAGTGACTCACCATGGTCATCACGTATTTGGATTGTTCCAAAGAAGGTTGATGCCTCCGGAAAACAAAAGTGGCGAATAGTTGTCGATTATCGAAAGATAAACGAAAAAACTATAGACTATCGCTACCCTATTCCCAACATATCAGACATATTAGACAGACTTGGACGAGCTCAATACTTCACAACTTTAGATTTGGCGAGTGGATTTCACCAAATCGAAATGCACCCAGACGACATACAAAAGACAGCATTTAACGTGGAACACGGACATTACGAATTCTTACGAACCCCATTTGGCTTAAAAAATGCTCCATCGACCTTTCAAAGAGTTATGGACAATGTCTTGAGAGAATTTCTTAATAAATTTTGTTTTGTATTCATGGACGACATAATAATATATTTATCGTGTCTCCAAGAACATATTGTAAATTTAAAACAAATTTTTCAAAAACTGCGTGAAAGTAATCTCAAAGTACAACCAGATAAATCAGAATTTTTGAAAAAAGAAGTAACATTACTTGGCCATCTAATAATATCAGAGGGAATCAAGCCTAATCCTGCAAAAATCAAAGCTATTCAAAATTATCCTTTGCCGAAAACTACACGCGAAATTAAAGCCTTTCTCGGATTATTAGGTTACTACCGCAAATTTATAAACAATTTTGTAAAATTAACAAAGCCGTTGACTTCATGTTTAAAAAAGGACGCTAAAATTGACACACAAAACCCCGACTATGTAAATTGTTTCAACACATGTAAAAATCTCTTATCAAATGAACCGATATTGCAATACCCTGACTTCAACCAACCATTCAACCTGACAACAGACGCGAGCGACTATGCAATTGGCGCGATATTGTCCCAGGGCAAAGTAGGTTCGGACTTGCCGATAGCTTATGCTAGTCGTACCGTAAATGACACCGAATCTAAATATGCAACTATCGAAAAAGAAACTTTGGCAATCGTATGGGCAGTAAAACATTTTAGACCATACTTATTCGGACGTAAATTTACCATCTACACTGACCATCAACCTTTAGAATGGTTGTTTAAAATTAAAGAACCCAACTCCAAACTTGTGAGATGGAGACTCAAACTTGCAGAGTTTGACTACAAAATTGAATATAAACCAGGCGCGCTAAACAAAAACGCTGACGCATTATCCCGAATCCAAATTAATACAAACGAAACGATAGATAATTCTGGCGGAATATTTGATTATATAAAAGACTTTAACAAAAAATTTGATAACGCGGCACAAGCGGACGGAGATAAAAACCTGGATACAATTTCACTGATAGTACAACCAGACGAAGAGAATAACGATAACGACATATCAGATGACGAGACTGTACACACTAGTACAGAAAACCCGATTGTAGGAATTCCAATTTGCGACAAACCTGTTAATTTTGGCACAAATCAAATCATCGTATCGGAAGTTAATTTTGATCCGAAAAAACCAAAAATTGTAAAATTATTTCAAAATACACAACGTTTTATAGTAGAAATATCAAAAAATAATTTTGTTAAAGACATTATCAATTTTGAAAGAATATATCACTCCAAAAGTTAAGTATTGTGTATATTTCGAAGATCCAATTTACGAAAAATTTAGTTCAGTAATACAAAAATATTTTAAGAATTCAGAAATACAACTTGTAAAATATACCCAAAAGCTTTTAGACGTTGAAGACCCGGACTATATTAAAAACGTTATTCAAAATTATCATGAGAGTAAAACTAACCATCAAGAACTCGACGAGACTGAAATTCAAATAAAGAAAAAATACTATTGGCCAAATTTGAGAAAATCCGTACAAACATATATCAACGAATGCGAAATATGTTTGAAAACAAAATACGACAGAGTACCATTAAAACCAAAATTTAATATATCCCCTACTCCTACAAAACCCTTCGAAATTTTGCATATTGATTCAATCACTTTGGAAAAACAAAAATTTTTAACAATCATTGACGCATTTTCGAGATATGCCCAAGATTATAGACTAAACTCTGGACAAGGTATAGAAGTCATCAACAACCTCATTAAGTATTTTACACATCACGGTATACCGGACCAAATAATTTCGGACAACGGCCTAGAATTCAAAAACTCTCTCATTAAAGAATTATTAGAAGTTCACAAAGTAAAACTTCACTTTATTAGCTCACAACATCCGGAATCGAACGGATTAATCGAAAGGTTTCACTCAACACTCGTTGAACATATTCGACTATTAAACAATCAAGATGAATACAAAAAAGAACCAATCGAAACAAAAATTAATTACGCATTATTAGCCTATAATAATTCTACTCACTCCGCCACCAAACTTAAACCTTGCGAAATTATAACAGGCCATTTAGATGTAAACTCACCCCTAGATGTCGAATTAGAAAAACAATTAGTTAATAACTATATCATTAATCATAAAGAAAAAATTAAATTATTATATAATAAAATCAAAGAAACCAATGAGCAATATAAACACAGAACTATTAATTATGCGAATAAAAACCGTGAAGAACTCCCTGAAATTCCTGAAACAGTTTTTGTAAAGAACAAGCAAAAACAAAGTAAGACTAACAATAAATTTAAACCAGAAAAAATCGAAACAGTTAACCAACATTTAAAAACGGTAGAAATAAAACCTGAACATGGCAACTCATCCAAAAACATTCACTTAAGTAATATAAACGACTGTAAACAGAAAATTCAAAACATTCTATCCCGACAAACGTCAAAAACGAGGAATTATTAACCCCCTAGGATCACTTGTTAAATTTATTACCGGAAATATGAACAACGACGACGCTCAGGAAATTCACAACTATATTAAAAAGCTACAAACTAATGAAAATAAAATTGTTACCAAATTAAATAAACAAATATCGCTTTCAAAAAATATAATGGCAAACATCAATGAAACAATGACACTCATTATTAATAATCAAAACAATATTGAAAACAGAACAAACGAACTTATTTAATCAATAAATAAATCAAATTTTGCCTTTTCTCATTATTTGGATGCAAAAGAAAATCTGGAACAATTAAAATATAATCTCGATTCATTATTAAACTATTTAGAAGAGATAGAAAATGCAGTATCGTTTGCTATCCTAGAAACTGTACACCCGAGCATTATATCTTATCAGGACTTACAAGATATCATTAAAGAATTACACTCCA
The DNA here is from genome assembly GCA_035578165.1 of Stenolophus ochropezus. Taxonomy (NCBI): domain Eukaryota; kingdom Metazoa; phylum Arthropoda; class Insecta; order Coleoptera; family Carabidae; genus Stenolophus; species Stenolophus ochropezus. The sequence continues at coordinate 6,367,538 of JAQOWZ010000008.1, read as the reverse complement.
TTTATGACCATAAACAATTACTATTTTCGAACTCAAATACTAACGACCTATTAAAATATTATCACGTAATCAAAATTAAAGTTCACATCATTAATGAAAAAATTATGTTTTCACTAGATTTCCCCTTAATACATCCTGATACATTTGATCATTATCATCTATTTTCTATTCCTAATTCAAACCAATCACCCATTATTCCACCTGCCACGTACCTATCAATAAGCAACCATGCATATCAATACAGTAACGAAAAATTGCACCGATCTACAATCAGAATTCCTGTGCGAAAACACAAATCCTCTTCAACCGCAAAAGGAAGAAGAATGTCTATCCTCAATCCTATCGACTGACACAACAGCTAATAATTGCCAACAAATACCCATAAAAATCACTGAAAGAGTAATATTGGAAATCAACGAAGCCCATTACATCGGAATATTTCCAAAACAACAGAAAATACAGACATCCTGCAAACAAAATACTATCGCATCCCTTAAAGGAACTTACTTAATCGTGATTCCTCCGAATTGTTCAATTAAAGTATCAACAAATGTCTATGCCAACAGATTAACAATAATACCAGGTCATCCAATGAGCCTCGAAGGGATTACCATGCGAAACTCATCAGTATTACAAGTCGAGAAGTTAAAACTGGACAAGGTGTCCTTAGACAAATTACACCAAATCCAACTTCAAGAAGCACTTCCCATCGAATCATTCGATCTTCACAACAATTTCTTGTGATTATGCTCTATTTTCTGATAAAATGTAAAAATGAACTTTTACAGAAAAAGGTAGCTGACCCGAATCCTGCAGCATTTTGCGAAACTCAAGTCGTTCCACCCTAGAGTTTCGTTTCAAGGAGGGAGGTGTTACATAACCTGAACCAGCAGACTCAGCAGTCCTTACCAGCGGATGTTTCCGCGCCGTACCATGTCAGCTTCATATTATTTGCTTGTACATAAATATAGAAATGTAATGTAACTGCAGCCTTGATGTAACAACAGAGCAATAAAGATCTCTTATTTGTGAATAAAATAAAATCTTTTTAAAAACTTACATCCTAACACCGTTAAATTAATTATATATATATATATATATATATATATATATATATATATATATATATATATATATATATATATATATACCGGGTGTCCCAGCTCGACCGACACATGGGAGTTTTACATGGGAAATCAGTTAATTATGAATAGTATCTTCCCAGACATTAACTTGAAATTTTGTATACTTATAGGAGAATATTAATTCTATGGATCACAGTTATTTGAAGTATGCAATTTCATCTGCAGGGCGAGATTTATTAAATTTAAAATCTAATATTTTCGTTCAAAATCAGACAGCCATGGAAATTAAAGAAAATATAAAACTCGCATGCAATTGTCCGACTCGCTTCGCTCGTCGTGCAAACTTCCATGCTCGCCACATAAAGTATCACTTTTACTCTTAATAACACAATATGCTATTATTCACTTCTTTCTGTCAAGGCACTCTAATTGTAGGTTAAAAAAAGACTTGTATTCCGTTTTTTCCGTCATGACACTCTTATTATTGTCATATTTTATTCAAATTAATATAAAATTTCAGATGCATTTTTCTCAAAAAAATCGTTATGTTAGGGTATGATAATATTATATCATTGAATTCAGAATAAAATTCTCTATTGAATAAGCAAATAAAAAATATAGGTTTACATTTAAAATAAAAAAGTTGGGACTCGTATTTTGAGAACCATTGGTTTAATAAAAATTTTGTTTATCTCGTGTTAATAGTGTTGTAAAATAGAAATTGTTTGCTAATTTAACCGACCTCGTAGCTCTTATAGTTCTCGAGATAACAATGGTGGTCCATTTAAAATGAACACCCTGTATATATATATATATACAGGGTGATCATGCGAGAATGAACCAGCTATTATCTCCGTTATTAAAGGAGATAGCGATTATCTTCTTATAAGCTAATTTACTATAGATAACATGGGCTATAAGATGCGGTAGTTAAAACAGTTCTATTACTTCCGGTTCCGGAGTATCTGATATCAACTTTGAAATTTCAAATGGCACATACTACTTTGTTTTATATTTTTGAAAAGTACACAAAATTTTGTTTACAATGGTGGTAAATAAGTAGTATGTTATGTTACTAAAAAATAAAATGGCGGCAGTTTAAAATATTTTATTAAATAAGTGTTTACTGTTTGAGATTTGGTTGTTTCTAGTTCATAGATGATGTGATATTTAAAATTAATTTCATTTATTTAAAGCCATGAATTGCCTATTCTTCTTATGCAATCAAGTATATCCATATTTAGAAGAATTTAACGCTAAATAAATGAAATTAATTTTAAATATCACATCATCCATGAACTAGAAACATTCAAATCTCAAACAGTAAACACTTATTTAATAAAATATTTTAAACGCCCGCCATTTTATTTTTTAATAATATAACATACTACTTATTTACCACCATTGTAAACAAAATTTTGTGTACTTTTCAAAAATATAAAACAAAGTAGTATGTGACATTTGAAATTTCAAAGTTGATATCAGATACTCCGCAACCGGAAGTAATAGAACACTTTCAACTACCGCATCTTATAGCCCATGTTATCTATAGTAAATTAGCTTATAAGAAGATAATCGCTATCTCCTTTAATAACGGAGATAATAGCTGGTTCATTCTCGCATGATCACCCTGTATATATATATATATATATATATATATATATATATATATATATATATATATATATATATAAATAAATTAAATCAACGAACCGTAGATTTAAGTTTTTAAAAAGATTTATTAAATTAATAAATGTTAAAGTACAGGCTAAGTTATACAGATCTTTATTCTACTGTGTCTCTACACAATCTGATTTGTTTTACAGTTTTACAGCATGGGGTTGACACCCGATTCCATATGCTTACTCAGCAATGGAAAGTTACTTAGAGTATGATGCAATAAGGGATGGGATCTAACATAATTTATATATATATATATATATATATATATATATATATATATATATATATATATATATATATTACTATCGCAAAACATTAAGAGATGTAGAAAGTGTATATACATTTATAAAAAGAGAAAAACAAATACAATTTAAAAACTCTAAATATTTATTTTCATTTTATCCTCCCAATATTTTTATTGGAAATTGTATATTTAAATTAAATAATATTTAAAATTTTATGAATGCTTTTGATTATTGTAAAATATATAATTTTAAAAAGTTGAATATTTTCTAATATTTAAAATATTTCGTAAATTGTAACGAAAATAGTTCTCTGTAATTATAATAATCGCTTCTATTGATATGATCTTAAATGAATGAATACAAGCCATTTTGGAAAAGGTCATTAGATTATACAGGTAGTTTTCCGTAGCTATATAAACGTTTTGAGGTGTAAATGTTGCTAGTTTAGCTCTAGCATTTGCGAAGTTTTACAGCATGGGGTTGACACCCGATTCCATATGCTTACTCAGCAATGGAAAGTTACTTAGAGTATGATGCAATAAGGGATGGCATCTAACATAATTCCTCCCCCGTTAAGACGAAAGAATACCTGTTGGTTCTTCAATAGGTATTGTTTCGTTAATTTGATTTTTGTTAAGATTTTGTTTTACTAGTAGTTTTCTAGTTGCAATTGCCGAATAAATCTTGATGATGACCATTATTGCACCAATTACAAATAGTGAATACAATAATACATCGTAAAGTACGGAATGTGATTCTGATTTATGAATTTGTTTTAAATGGGTAATTTGTTGATTTGGAATCTTTATAGTTTCTAAATTTCTTATATTTAAGGTTTTATTAAATATTATTTTTTGTTTATTGTTTTCCATTTTCAAATTGATTATTTTGTCGTAATTAATAGTTTTGTGAAGTTTTTGTTTATTGATTGAACAGTTTCTTATAGAATAAATTCCAGAGAGTTCTATATCTTGTATTTCATCGTCACATTCTATATTCATTAATTCCTTAATTGGTAGGTATAAATATACAATATTAGAGTTAGGAATGGGGATTATTTCGTAATGATTTAGTAAGTTTACATAATTACAATTATCAGCATTCTTATTAAAATACAAGTTTTGTAGGCATTTGTCGGGAACGGAGTTATCTTGAGTACAAATATAACGTTTCTTTTCTACAAGAGTACATTTATTCAAGTGATTGATCTGTGTATTAGAGTTAGAGTAGTATCCTTGTTTTACATTGAGTGTTACAAATGTATTGTTGTGCATAGTGGGTATAGGGGTGATTTGCAGGAGTTCTGTTTGCAACAAAGGAATGGGGACGTCTATTATCAGTTCTAATTTGAATTTTTTATATTTACAGTAAACTTTAATTAATTGTTGGTTTTGCCAATTGTTCAATATGAGGTTTTTAAGGTCATTTCGTAACAATTTAGAAATTTCTGATTTTATATCTTCTCTAGATAATATTCCAAAATACAGTGTATTTGTTTCACAGAACGCGAAAGTTGTTTCGACTTCATTCATGATGCTTATTAAATTTGCAGACGTAAACATTAATTGTGTGATAATGTTCTCGATGTAGAGTTTATCTCCCATTACGTCTATGATTTTGCCAATGCTATCTTCTAAGTTATTAATTTTATCTTGTATTAGTTTGTTATTTTTATTGATTTTGTCGACTTGTTTATTGAAGTATTTGGAAATATTTTGATTAGAAATAATTGCTTGATTTATGTTTTCTTTTAGAATATTTTCATTTTCGTTTATTAATTTTAAAGCATTGTCGTACTTTTCTTGGTCAGAAGAATCTAAATTACCTGTTATTGTTTTAATAATAAAACCTAGTCCGTTTGCTGTTGTAACAAAACGTCTGATCCAGTTAAACAAATACTCGTTTTGTTATTTATCTTGCTGTTGACTAGTTTCAAAATTCGTTCTGGTAATAAATAGTTCAAAGATTTGTAAAGAGATCCGAAATTTCGTTTGGCTTTTAAGTTTATTGTTATATTGCTTTCAAAGATTTTCTTCGGACGGTCATAAACCATCACCTTGAACGGAATCGTTTTCTGATTCTTGGAAGACGCCAAGTTTCTAATTTTTTGTGGATCTCAGGGTGTTGAGAATGCACCCTGTTAGAGGCTTGGGAGTGTAACTTATTTACACGCCCATGTAGTAGACGACCAGTGAAATTGCGAGAATCAGAAAGCGGGGATGAATTCGGTATCTTCAAGTGGGTGGGCCATCTGAGGAAAACTTTTAAAATTGGCAAGTTAAGGGAGTCAGAGACAGATAGTCAGCGAGTGAAGAAGAGGAGTCAATCATGACTCGCGTTGTAAATAATATTTTGTAAGTAAGTTTAAGATTTATTTCTCACATGTATCCGTTAATTAGTAATTTTTAACTTGTTGTAATTCTATTTTATTTTTAATATATTTTATTGTTAAGTTTTCTCATTATCGCTTTGTTTATCCCTTTTAATTAATTCTTTTCCTAAAATTAGTTTGATTATTCTAATTAAAAATAATCTGGTGGCAGCAAATTTAAATTCTATCAATTTCGACATTCATTCCAAATTAAATAAATCACTTTTTATTAAATTTAAACGCAAAATTCAATAGTTCAAAATTTTTCGTTTTCTCATTGTTACACTATTCCTCGTTTTACTTTATCATTATCATGAAATAAGACCTGTATTTTATTATTAACTATATCTAAGAAGTTTTCTAATATTACAAGATTATTATATATTTCTACTACGTAATTACTGCTACTATATTTATTATTAATTTCTAGTTTAATTTTATTATAATGTAGGGTAAGATTATTATACGCTTCTTTAATTTTGTTAAGTTTAAGGTTTATATAAATAAACTTATTATTATTGGATATGAGGGCGTCACCTAATTTTAAGATGTTTATTCCGGGATTTTCTCTTTCGTCCCGGATGTTGACTGCAATGCAGGATCGTATGGCTCTGTAAATTTACGATATGGTTTTAGATTATCAACTTTTATTTTTTTATTTTTATCTGTAATAATTTGGGCTCTGTTTTTATTGTAAGTTTGAACTTTTTGTTGTTTATAGCGCGGTTTTTCAATTTTACCCGAGTTGCGTTTTGCTTGTTTTTCGTAAGCTTTTTCGGGCAATTTGCACGTGTCCACTTGTGAAGTTGCGTATTTTGTTTTGTTTTTGTCTAATAGGATTTTGGTTTCACTGTAGATTTTGTTCATTATGTCTTTGTGTGTGTATGTAATTGTCTGTTATTATTTCAGGGGAGGTTTCTTCTTGTGATTCGTTGAAATGGCCAAAAAGAATTTCGTTTGGGGTTCTTTTAGTTACTGAGTGGATGATTTGGTTGTAAGCTTGTAAGACATATCGAGTTTTGCTGCTGATGTTTAAATCTTTGAAATCTTTATTTTGTTCTAAGATTCGCATGTGTTCCACAATAGTCGAATGGAATCTTTCAATATTGCCGTTGCTCTTTGGATTGTTTACGCTTATTAGATGTATGCGAATGTTTTTCGTGGATAGGAAATTTAAAATTAGTTGGTTGTTAAATTGCAATCCATTGTCCGAGATTATTTTAATTAATTTTTGGACTACAGTAATTGTGTTTGTTTCGGGTAGATGATAGATTTGAGCATGTTTAGAGAAGTTATCAATAATTGTCAAAAATTTGTGTTTCTTTAGGGAGAGTATATCGATATGAATAATCTCTAGTGGTTTTGAGGCGGTTGGTGTTTTAATGAAGGGGGTTTTGAGTGGGTTTCTTTCGTATTTATTTTCTTGACAAGTATCACAATTGTTTATAAATTTTGAAACAGCTAGTTGCATGTTTGGCCAATAGTAATTATTTTTAAGTTTTTTATAAGTCTCTACTATGCCACGATGGTTTGTTTTGCCATTATGATAATTTTGGATTAGTTCTTGTTGTTCATCGGGTAATTCAACGTCATTTAGTTGGGTTTTGCAACATATTAATTGGTATGTACCAGGTTGGAAGTATACTTTCAGGATACTATTTAACATTGATCTTAATGTTTCTGGTACTATACAGTGATATTTTATACCGGGAGCGAGATATTCTTTAATAAATTTTAGTAATGTGTCTCGAGAATTTATTTTGTTAATATACATGTACATTCTTTGTTTATCGTGTCTAAATAATTTTTTAATCTCTAATGTGCTTTTTGAATTTGTTTCTTTAAATACGATTTGGTTTTTGCCGAAATTTATAGAGTCGTCTATATAAGATAGTCCGTTAATCGGTGATTCGTCATCTGAGTGTTGAGTGTGTGTGTAACTGTCGGTGTCCTTTTCCGCGATAACAGAACTAGTGTAGTGTTCAACATTTTTCAAAATGAATACGTTTATTTGAATGTTTGTATTTTTAAATATTTCTTTTAGTAGTTTTTCTATATTACTCCAATTTTGGTTATCTAATCCTGATGCGATTTTTGGCATATTAATAGAATTAATTTTGTTTTGTATCAAGTAATCTCTTAATTGTTTTAAACAATTTTGTATATCTTCAAGTGTTGGTTCATCATAATATTTCTTTTTAATGATTAAATGAATTATCAATCTAGGAGACATTTGGATAGCTATATCCCTTTTTATACTAACTTTCTCTAAATTATTAGTTGTTTGAAACCTTTCGTTAATTTGTTTGGCGAAGCCTTGGCTCATTTTAAAGTCTTGAGATATACAGTGTACTATGGGTTCAGTGTGATTAAAGATGTCAGAATTTTTATAATTTATTTCGAATGATTTTGGGATTCTAGATAGATAGTCCGCGACATAATTTTCTTTGCCTTGTTTATATTCTACTTCGTAATTATATTCCGATAATTTTAATTTCCATCTTATGATTTTTTGATTAGGTTCTTTCAGACTATTGAGCCAGGTCAATGGTTTGTGGTCTGTTATTATATGAAATTTCTTTCCATATAAATATGGATGAAAATGTTTAACTGCCCAGATGATAGCTAGCATTTCTTTTTCGATAGTGGCGTAATTGATTTCGTGTTCGTTGAGCGTCCTACTAGCATATGCTATAGGTAGGTCTTTTCCCTCGATTTTTTGAGAGAGTACCGCTCCTATTGCATAGACTGAAGCGTCCGTAGTTAATCGAAATGGTTCGGAAAAATCGGGATATTGAAGTATAGGGGAATTTGAAAGTAATAATTTGCATTTTTCGAAGCATTGAATATATTCTTTATCGTCTAAATTTATTTTCGCGTTTTTCTTGAGACATTTAGTAAAAAGTTTAGTTAATTTAGCAAAGTCATGAATAAAACGACGGTAATATCCGAGCAGGCCTAAAAATTGTTTTATTTCTTTTTGTGTTTTTGGGATGGTAAAATTTTTAATAATTTCTATTTTGTCGGGATTTGGTCAAATACCTTCAGTTGTAATTAGGTGGCCTAGATAAGCGACTTCTTTTCGAAGGAATTCGCTTTTATCAAGTTGTAACTTGAGATTTGCTTCGCGTAATCTCTGGAAAACAAGTTTAATGTTGTTCACATGCTCTTGAAACGATGTTCCTAAGATTATGATATCGTCTAGATATACGAAGCAGATTTTATTCACAAGATCTTTAAGTACAAAGTTCATAAGCCTTTGGAAGGTACTCGGGGCATTTTTCAAGCCGAAGGGCATTCTGAGAAATTCAAAATGACCCTGGTCCGTAGAAAAAGCAGTTTTTTCAATTGAATTTGAATCCATCTCAATTTGATGGAACCCGCTTTTTAGGTCGATTGTCGTAAAATAAGTAGATTTCCCCAATTTGTCCAATATTTCGGTAATATCGGGAATTGGAAACTTGTCATCGACTGTTTTGGCGGTAAGTTTTCGATAATCGATAACTACGCGAAATTTTTGCTTACCAGAAGCATCCTGTTTTTTGGGTACAACCCATATTGGACTACTCCATGGCGAATATGAATGTCTTATAATATTTTGGACTAATAATTGATTAATTTGGGAATTTACTTCGTCTTTGTAGATGAACGGGTATTTATAAGATCTTTGATATACGGGAGTCTCGTCAGTTGTGTTAATTTTATGTTTTATTTTGTTCGTAAATGTCAAATTTTGATCGTCGGGTATGGTTAGGTCTTCGAATTCTTTTATTAGTTTGTTTATTTCATTTTTTTCAATATCGTTAAGGTGATCAGTTCTCAGATTTAGTTTATCGGAGATTTCGTGAATGTTTAATTGTAGTTTATTCTTATGAAAATAGTTAAAATTAAATTTATGTTTATTTTGTAGTCTTATTGATTCGTTAGAGTAATCTATTTTTGCATTTAATAATTTTAAACCGGAATTGCCTATAACGATGTTAAAGTCTTTATGGAATTCATAGATAAAACATTTTAATTTTTTATTAAATAACTCGACAAAAGTGTAACAATTACCTTGAGAAATAGCATTTGCCGTTTGAATTTCGAAATGTTCGTGGAATATTTTAAATTTGTTTTTATTTTCCATGACAAATTTTTCACTAATAAAATTTGCGGATGATCGGGTGTCAATTAATACTTTACAATTTTTGAATTGAATGAAAGGCAGATTAGAAGTATAATTTGCTAGGGATTCAAATTTTCTACAGGCTCTATGAGAAAATTTTCGTTACCTTGTTCTGATTCATCAAAGTTTTCGAGGATTACAATGTCGTCTGAATTTTCTTGAAATTCGGTTTCTGTTTCATCGTTTGATCCGGAGGGTTTATCTAATAAGTTCATGTCTTCGCGTTGTCTTTTTAATTGAGGTCGGAATGAATTTGTACTTATAGACATGGGTTGAGGGTAGTTTTGTTTAGGTCTGACTTGAATGGGTTGGCTAGGAAAGTTGTTTGAATACGGATGTTTATGCATTGGAGATCGATGTTGATTAGGATTGTGGGTATAAGTTTTATATTGAGGGGTTGGAACATTTACTTTTGGTTTGGGTGGTGTTTGCTTGTTCATGTTTGTATGTAAGTATTGAAAATCGTTCTTTATTAAATTTTGAACATCTGTTAATGTTCTAGGGTTTCTGGCCGCTAATTGGCTTCTGTAAGGTTTCTTACAATTTATTATAAAATTATGAGATGCATAACTTGACATGAATATACTTAAATTTTCAAAACCAACGCCAAAATTTAATTTTAATAAACTCATCATTCTGTTAAAGATATCTTCATATTTCTCAAAATATGTGAAAATATCCTCATTAGTTTTTTGTTCGAGATGTGATAATTCAGTTAAGAAATGAATTTCATTTCTTTTATCTCCGTATTCTTCTACTAGTAGGGATCTTAAACTTTTCCAATCCGTGTAAGTTTTTGTAGCAATTTTTGTGTTCGCGTCTCTTACAATTTTTTTTCTGATTGTATGTAATATTATTCTTTTGACAACTGTCGATAAAGTTTGGTTTTCGATAATACCTAGGATTTCATCGCAGATAGTGATGAAATGTGGTAATGTTCCGGTACTCCCATCGTATTCTGGGATGATATCTATTAGATCTTTGATCTCGGTAGGAATTTTAGGGAGTGGTGTTAATGTGGCTGGAAGGATTGGATTTGGGGTCGACATGGCTTACAAATATTATGTTATTCTTAAAAATCGATATATCTAGATTAAAAGGTAATTAGAATTATGTGATTTGTTGGGATACAAAATTTAATATTTGATCTTGCAAGGTTATGTGGTGAGTAATAAAATTCTAACTTACAAGATTATGGCAAGATTTATGATGGCCAGCTTCATGGTCCTCTGGACGTAGATTGGATGGATCCTGATGTCCGCTCAGGTGGATGTTGAGACGTGGTCTGTGTGTGGGCGTTCTGCTCCTAGAGACGATCTCGGGATTGACGACGATATGATTTGCCTGTCTTCGCCGGAGGTTGGGTAGAGGATCTGATAGCCTGATGTATTTTGAATTCTGGTTCCACTTTTCGAGGTGTGAAATCGTAAACGAATTGATCTCACAAATAATTGATGTCGTGAGATTTCGGATTTCTTGAACACTCTGGGAACGTGTAGATTCTTTGATGCCGCGTTAAACACTTGACAGTGACGACTATAACTCTTTAACGAATTGGGATCTCAAATTTGAGAAACTTCGGAGTTAAAGCCTTTTGAGCATCCTACCGACTGCGCCAATTAAATCACCGAACCGTAGATTTAAGTTTTTAAAAAGATTTATTAAATTAATAAATGTTAAAGTACAGGCTAAGTTATACAGATCTTTATTCTACTGTGTCTCTACACAATCTGATTTGTTTTACAGTTTTACAGCATGGGGTTGACACCCGATTCCATATGCTTACTCAGCAATGGAAAGTTACTTAGAGTATGATGCAATAAGGGATGGGATCTAACATAATTTATATATATATATATATATATATATATATATATATATATATATATATATATATATATTACTATCGCAAAACATTAAGAGATGTAGAAAGTGTATATACATTTATAAAAAGAGAAAAACAAATACAATTTAAAAACTCTAAATATTTATTTTAATTTTATCCTCCCAATATTTTTATTGGAAATTGTATATTTAAATTAAATAATATTTAAAATTTTATGAATGCTTTTGATTATTGTAAAATATATAATTTTAAAAAGTTGAATATTTTCTAATATTTAAAATATTTCGTAAATTGTAACGAAAATAGTTCTCTGTAATTATCATAATCGCTTCTATTGATATGATCTTAAATGAATGAATACAAGCCATTTTGGAAAAGGTCATTAGATTATACAGGTAGTTTTCCGTAGCTATATAAACGTTTTGAGGTGTAAATGTTGCTAGTTTAGCTCTAGCATTTGCGAAGTTAAATATACTTTAATATGGCTAATACACAGCGAAGTGAGTCGGAAAATATTATTTAAAAAATTTGTAACGACATTATACACGAAAGTTTACAAAGTGGTAGTGACTATGTGCGTGATTCGTCTCTGCTTAATAATGCTACACGTCGAAGCAAAATTGAAGAGCAGGACAAATTTAATATTTTTTTGTAATATCTGCGACAATATTATACATGAAAGTTTAACAAAAATCTCGGGGAATGATAACGTCGATAATATACAAAGTGGTAGTGGCTATTTGCAAGACAATAACATTGCAATAGAAGCGGCTAATTCTCCAAGTGAATTTTCGCGTTTCGAGATTATATCGGATTTCGAAAAGCATACAAAACATTTTAATGTAACCGGTAGAAGAATTACATTTTCAATAAATGATCCGCCCGAAGGTGAAAATTATATTGGATGGTTCCACGACGACCTTGAAAATGTATTGGATTATGCAATAAAGAACGCTAATCCCAGTGATTTTATTGGTTTTACGTTTTTTACTCCTCGCATGGAAAATGGACCTGCTTGGCTAAGCTTTAGCAGAGCTGATCAATTACAAATGGATGTCGTATGGGAAGCTCTACAAAAAAATTTACAGAGCAATGAAGAAGTGTTTTCAGACAGGAGATTTGCCATTGAGATGACTAAAGTGGCAATGCCTTCTGGTTCGGGGATGGTGCAAGGACATGGAATTCTGCAGACGAAAAAATGGAGTTATCGAAATAAATAACATCGATAATTTATGCCTACCTCGTGCACTAATTGTTGCAGTTTCATTACTGAATAAAGATTCCTCTTTTAAATATATTGTGCAAAACACGCACCGTATACAGACTGAAAGGGTTCATGACCTTTTACAAAAATCAAAAATTAATATAAGTGTCAACGGAGCTGATATTCCTGAACTGGCACAATTTCAACGCTATTATACGAATTACAATATCTGCGTATACGAATATAATAGCAGAGGAACAGTGATTTTTGAAGGAGCCAGAGATCAAAATCTACCAAGATTGAACCTTCTGCTCCATCAAAATCATTTTTCAGTAATTCGCAGTTTAACAGCAACATTTTGTTGTAAATGTTTTTATGAACAGTGTCATGTTTCCTACAATATTAGAAATGGGCATAGTTGCGTATACACATGTCGTTACTGTAAATTTTCTCCAGCTTGTGTTCCAACATTTCATCTCATCAAATGTTCTGAGTGTAATAGAGAATTTAGAGAGCAGCAATGTTTGGATAATCATTTGAAAGTAGTGTGCAAGCAGCTTAAAAATGTGTTAAATAATTAAAATTATACAGAAATTGTAATAAAATACGACATGTGTGCGGCGAAGTTTTCTGTAAAATGTGCGATGATTATAAAAATCCCGGTCATCTGTGTTACATGCTAAAAGACAAAACCGAAATAAAAGGTAATACATTATTTATATATTATGATCTAGAGACGCGTTAAGAAAAAGACAGTGGTGAAAACAAAGAACATGAAGTGAATTTATGCGTTATTCAGCAATCCTGTTCAGGCTGCAGTGACATTGTTGATATAAAAAAACTATGTAACTCATGTGGTATTCGTGAGCATATTTTCAAAATTGACCTGATTAAAAACTTTCTAAATTATATTTTATTGCCTGTTTGTATTGCTCACAACTGTAAATCTTTCGGTTGTCAATTCATTTTAAAATATCTAGTTGAAGAGCTTAATATTAAACCCCAAGTAATTTTTAATGGTAATAAAATAATGATGTTAAAAATAAATCATATCAGATTCATAGATTCATTAAATTATCTGCCTATGTCTCTAGCATTATTTCCAAAAGCTATGGATTTACCTATTTCAATTAAAAAATGATATTTTCCACATTATTTTAATACATTAAATAATCATAATTATGTGGTGCCGGTACCGGCTACTAAATATTATGGTGCAGATACAATGCCCGCTGATGCTCGACAAAAATTTCTGGAGTGGCATAACGATCAGATAGAAAGTAATGCTATATTTAATATGGAGAATGAATTAGTTGAATACTGTATTAGAAATGGAGATATTCGTCGCAGAGTATGTATCAAATTTCGAAATACATTTATTGAAGATTGTAAAGTGTGTCCATTTACGGAGGCTGTCACTATTGCTTCAGCATGTAATCGTGTTTTTCGGCGTTTGTTTTTAGATCCTGACACAATAAGTATTATGCATTTGCGAGGATATCGTATGAAAGATAATCAGTCAAAAATTGCGATTAAATGGTTATTACACCAAGAAAATACGCGTGGTATTCATATTCAACATGCTGAACATGGTGAGGAATCTGTATTTGAGAATTGTTTAAAAGTTGATTGATATAATGCTAGAGAAAAGTTAGTTTTCGAATTTTTAGGCTGTTTTTGGCATGGTTGTATAATATGTTACAAAACTAATCGCGATAAAGAAGTATTTAATTCTTCTAAGAAAACTTTAGAAAATAGATATGAAAAAACAGTAAATAAATTAGACAAAATTCAAAACTTTGGATATACTCTTATTAGCATTTGGGAATGTGAACTTAAAAAAGAATTAGCAGAGGATAAAATTTTAAAATCTCAGCTTAATACCCATTATCTTTTAAACAATTTACCTTTGAATCCTTGAGAAGCGCTGTTTGGCGGTAAAATTGGTAATACATTCTTACACAAAAAAGCTGAAAATAGTAAAGAAATAAAATATGTGGATGTTTGCTCTCTATACCCCCACATATAAAAATATGGCAAGTATCCTATCTGTTACCCGGAAGTTTTTGTAGGAGACGAATGTAAATTATTATGCCCTGATAACAATATCGATAAAGTCTCATCCTCATCTACGCCACTGAATGTAAGGCCTCGCCCCATTATAATAAAATTCACTAGCTACAGATTCCGTAGTCTCGTTCTCAAATCGAGGTATAAACTAAAAGGCACTAAAGTCAATATTAAAGAGGACTTAACAAAAAATCGTTTACATACCTTAAAACACATATCCAACACAATTGGCTATAAGAACGTTTGGACAATTGATGGCAATATTTTTTACAAACTGAATGGTGTTATTAAAAAGGCTGATTTATTAACTAATACTGAAACATTGTAACACTTTCACTATTATTTCATTTCTTTTAATGTAATATTTTGTGTTTTGAGAGCAGCTCAATCTTATGTCGTATTTTGCAACTGTTTCATTCTCTAGGTCAACGTATTTCGTTTCTAAATAATTTATATTGATAATTACTTGCAAAGTTTGGCATATTTTTGTTCGTTTATATTAGGTAGTTTAATTATAATCTTTTTTATTAGTACGTTTACATTGAGCAAATGGATATTTATTATCAGAATGTTCGTGGATTAAATACTAAGCTAGTTGAGGTTTACAATAATTCTTTTATAAATAATTTTGATATTATAACTTTGTCTGAGACTTGGCTTTCTGATTCAGTCAGCAATGCGGAGATTCTGGATAACTCCAAATATACAGTTTATAGAAAAGATCGTGACAACAATATTACAGGTAAAACAATGGGAGGTGGCGTATTATGTGCTGTTAATAATAAATTTAAATCATCTGAAATTAAACTAAATTTAAATCATAATTCTTTTGCTGATATTATATGTGTTCGAATTTCTCTCTTATCTGGTGAGAATCTCATTGTTGTGGTGATTTATTCCCCCCCTCCAATTACACTTCATCAACATATCATGATTTATGAATGTCTTGAGTCCTGTTATGAGATTATGCAGTCCAATTTTATATTACTTGGTGATCTAAATATTAGCAAATTGATAGATTATTACAATCATGGATATAGTAATTCGTGTATCACCAGATTTATAAATTTTTCTAATTTTCTTAATTCAACCCAATTCAACTATGTTCTTAATTCTGACTCCCGTTTATTTGATGTGGTACTATCTAATAAAACTTGTTCTGTTTCTCGTAGTGATATATTTTTAACACGTGAAGATCCTCTTCATCCTTCCTTATTAATATCTATAAATGTTTGTCCATCTCGTGTTTCTAATTCCACAGTTAACAACACCTATTCTTTTAACTTTCCTTCAGCTGATTTTGAACTCATGTATACTCTTCTGAATAAAGTCGACTGGAATTTTTTATGGGAATATGACGACGTAGACCAAGCATTCAGCAAATTCTATGACGTACTTGATCATGTTTTCCGGGAATGTGTTCCACTTACGTGTAAAAAAAGATCTTCCTATCCTCCTTGGTTTACTAAACAAATTATTTCTGATATCAAATTGAAAGATAAATTTCGCACTTTGTATAAAAAAACGAACATAGAATCATATTATTTACAATTTAAAGCTCTAAGATCAAAAATCAAGAATAATATCAAAAAAGAATATAAAAAATTTGTGCATAGATCTGAAGATATTTTAATTAGTGAACCAAGAAAATTCTGGTCTTTTATTAATAAAAAGAAAAAATGCACACGAATACCTGGAAACATGCATTGGGGTGATAAAAGTTATAGTAACACTCAATCTGCTGTCCAAGGATTTGCTGAATATTTTTCTACTGTCTATTCTCAAGCCACAGTTACCGATTTTTCAAAAATTTACAAACCAATAACTTCTAATACCGTCTTACAAATAAAAGAAATTTCAGAAGATGATATATCTGCATCTATTAAATCATTAAAAGTTTCTTGTTCTCCTGGTCCTGATTTACTTCCTTCCTATATTATAAAAGGCTGCCGTGAAATTTTCGTTAAACCGTTATATATTCTTTTTAATTTAATCCTAAAAACTAATAAATTTCCTGACACTTTAAAAGAATCTCTTATTTGCCCAATTTATAAATCTGGTGACATGTCTGATATTTCTAACTACAGGCCCATATCTATTATTTCTAATATTTCTAAATGCTTTGAAAAAATTATATTTAAGTATATTTATCAGTTTACCAGTAATGTAATTACACCTGTGCAACATGGTTTCATAAAGGGCAAATCTACTACTACTAATCTCTGTCAATTTACTGAATTCATAATTAATGCTTTCAGTGAAAATTCGCAAGTAGATGTGATTTATACGGATTTTGCCAAGGCTTTCGACACCATAAACCATGAAGTCCTACTGTTTAAATTGGAGCATCAATTTGTTTTTTCACCAGATTTGCTAGAATTAATGCGATCCTATATTACTGATCGTAAACAGATTGTTCAGTACAATGGCCATAAATCAGCTTTCTTTACTCCACACTCAGGTATCCCTCAGGGATCTAATTTAGGACCTCTACTCTTTGTTTTATTTATTAATGATATTACTAAATGTTTGGAGTTTTCAAATATTCTTTTATATGCTGATGATTTGAAGCTATTCAAAGTTGTAAACACAACTAATGATTGTCATGAACTTCAAAAAGATATTAATAATCTTATAGCTTGGTCTTCCTCTTCATATCTATCTTTCAATTTTTCTAAATGTAAAATAATGTCATACTCTTTAAAACACAGTCAAATAATTACTCCATACTGGATGGAGGGCCAGTGTCTAGACAGAGTGAATTTTCAGAAAGATTTAGGAGTTGTATTTGATTGTAGACTACATTTTGATTTACACTACAATTATATAATCAATTCTGCTTATAAAAGCTTGGGTTTCATTATACGACATTCAGAATTTTTCACAAATCGGGAAACTCTTAAATCCTTGTACTACTCTCTTGTACGATCGAAACTTGAATACTGTCTTGTAGTTTGGAATCCAATATATGTCTCACACAGTAATAATATTGAGTGGGTTCAGAGAAAATTTATTCGTTATTGTATTAGGAAAACTTCATCGAACTTTAATCCACTTAATTACAGTTATACATATGCTTTGTTCGATCTCAATATGTTTACTTTGGAGTCTAGACGTAAGATGTATTCTTGTTTCTATCTTTTTAAACTAATAAGAGGCATAACTGATGACACTGCAGCCCTCAACAATGTACATTTTTCGATACCTCGCCTTTCATCCAGAACACATATTCCTTTTTATATACCTCATCTTAGGAGGAACTATTTTTTGAAAAGTCCTATTACTCGTCTGTGTTACATTTTTAATGACATTGAAAGAAAAATAGATATGGAAATCGATATTTTTCATGTTGAATTTGCGATCTTGAAAAATATTATGCTGAATTATTTTCGAGCATTTCGATGATAAGTGTTCGTTTGTGTATTTCATAAATGTTTTGTTTAATTAGACTTTTTTATGTAACTTTACGTCAAACATGTTAAAATGGTATCATTATTGTTTTACTGACCTCCTTGTAATTGGGATTTGTATCCTGTAAGAAGGTCAATAATAAATAAATAAATAAATAAATAGCCACATCTACAGGGATAACAAAAAAAAAAAAAGTTGAAGGTTTAATAAAATGCACCATTTTACCCCCCACAAATTTGTTTCATCCGGTGCTTCCACGAAAATCACATGGGAAACTTATGTTTACTTTATGTAGAACTTGCTATGATCAATTAGAACAAAATAATTGTAAACATAATGATAGTGATAGACAATTTATGGGAACTTGAGTTGCGGACGAAGTGCAGCGTGCCGTTTTATTTAATTATAAAATTATTGAAGTGCACGAGGTTTGGCAATATAAAGTAACCATGTACAACAAAGATACAAAAACAGGAGGGTTGTTTGCGAATTATGCAAACACCTTCCTGAAAATTAAACAAAAAGCGTCAGGATACCCCGAAGATTGTACAGATGAAGCAAGTAAGGCCGAGTACATAAGTAGCTATTATTTAAATGAAGGAATTCAACTGGATCCAGCAATAATAGAAAAAAAATGCAGGTAGAAGATCTAATGCTAAGCTCATGCTGAATTCTTTCTGGGGTAAGTCAATTATCTTTATACATTATTTTAAATTATTTATACCGTTTACAGGAAAATTTGCGCAAGCTGAGAATAGACGGTGTACATCTATAGTCTTAACTGCCGGCGAGTTATATGAACTGTTGGCTGACGCAGCAATTCAAGTAAACGAGATTATCCCTGCTGGAGACAAGATGCTGTACGTTCGCTGGATTTACGAAGATGAAGCAATGCAGTAACTACGTACCGTCAATGTAGTTATTGCAGCCTACACAACAGCCCAACACCGATTATGACTACATGAAATTATGGTACCCCTAGATCATAGAGTTTTGTATTACGATACAGATTCCGTTATATACTCTCATGCTTCTGGTGATTATGAGACTCCGACTAGAAATTTATTAGGTGATCTTACAGATGAATTATCCGATTATGGAGCTGGTAGTTATATAACGGAATTTGTTTGCGGAGGGCCTAAAAATTATTCATATAGGGTATATTCGCCGGAGTCAAAAAAAACTACGGAGGTGTATAAAGTGAAAGGTTTTACGCTTAATTACAAAGACTCGCAAGCTGTTAACTTTGATATTAGATGTCCAGTACATCATAAGGTAATAAGTAAGAAAGAAAAAAAAAGCATTTAATATTAAATTTACAAAGCGTAGGTTAGTTAACAATTTGTATAGGATCCCATATGACGAAAAAAGAATTAGATATAAATTGTTAGTTTGTACAGATGGAATTATAATATTTCCGTAGCTATAATAAATTTAATTAAATATATATATATATATATATATATATATATATATATATATATATATATATATATATACACTACGATCTTACTTTGTATAATTCTGTCGTCTTTAGATAGGTCCGGTATTAACAACGCACAATTATATTTTAAAATGAATTTTCCTAATCATTTTTATTTCGGACCTGGAAATAAAATGAATTGTAAAAAGCCTGTTGACAAAGACGACGAGATAGCAAGAGAACACGACTGGGCATATTTTAATACTAGAAATTTTTATGACGTTGTTGCAGCGGATCAAAAAGCAATAAATAAGTTTCACGAAGGTTGGTGCAAAACAAAAAATTGGCACAGTTTAATAGGCCGTGTGTGTCTGCAGATAAAAACCAATTTCGAAAAATACGTTGGACGGAGTTTGTATCCATGGAATTTACCCGACAAAGATAAATAATATTTATATGTTTAAACACAGAAATTATTATTATTAATTAGAAATAGTTTTAAATATTTAGTTTGTAATTTTATTGTATAAATTTAGTTGTATGTTTGGTATTTTTGCATATACGTACATAAATATATTTTAAATACCTAATAATTGATTTTTAATTACCTAGCTTGTATAATAGAAGGCTCGATGTGTTTATATATCATTATAAATTCAGAATTTGTTGTATTAGCACAATCTAGTAATATATTTAAGTATGACATCGACAGATGTGAAAAATACCCGTATGTACGTGGTAGAATCCAGCGAGAATTGGGACAACGAAGATTCTCCTACTTACAATCCGATGGAGTATGTGAAAAATAAACGGATTATTTTAACACCAAACCAATACGGGATGTCAAAAAACGCGAAGAAAAATTTCTACATCGCAGAAAGAAGTAGATGGAAGAACTTAACTACAAGTCCAGCATTCGAAGAGGGGTCTTCGCAAAATGAACCATCGATACAAAATTGTAAAGAAAATTAATTGTATACATAAATTTGCATTTGTTATGTCAATATTTATAAATAAAATACTTATTCACAATTATTGCCTTTTATTGAAATAATAATAAAACATATATTTTACAAATTCATCATTTTCATAATAATTATACTTACTAAACAATTTTATAAAATAATTATGTCTGTAAAAATTTATTCTAAACAATAAATACAGCAAACAATAATAACCACAAACAGATGACTTGTATTTTTGCAAATGGTGGGTATTGTAAGTCCATTTTCGAGTATTCTTCTGTAGGAAATCGATGTGTTCTTTTACATGTGGAGGTCGGCCGTAACTATCACAATATATACCATTTCCTTCGCGTTCTATGTAAATGGCGAACCAGTACCAAGCATTGTATCAGGATCTGAATTAACTATTATGGCATATGGAAAATTAACTTGTCGAGGTAGCTTGTTTGCAGCGTAAACACTATAATGACTTGTATTTTGAAAATAATTTCAAAATATTGTTTTGATAAATGCAGCATTCATTTTCTTCTATATGTTCGAATGCTACTTCTAAACTAACACTGAATAATAATAAAGAAGGAATATAAGGTATTTTTTTAAATCAAACATTTCATTCTATATAAATTTCATTTCATTAATCAATAATATGTTGTAGATACATTTATATTATACTTATTAAACTAACTACCTTCATCAACAAATTCTGCATAAATAACAAAATTAACTGTTTGCTTAAGCGATTCTTCAAAACCAACTTCTATTCTTAAGGATCCGTGGCGTGTCAGATTCCAGTGTACTATGGAATTTGCAGGCAGGTCTGAATAACTATCTCTATCGATCTCATTACCATTATTTCCAAAATGAATACCTGTACCAGAAAACAGGGTATTGTATATTTGAATATATGATTTTTTATCTCCAAACGAAGGTTGCAGAGGTTTAACTTCTGCTCTTGTGATAGGATACTTAGTGGTTGATAATTGTAGAGCCTTATTGTGAGATAATAAAATACTTGGATTTAATTTGATGCGGCGAACAAATAATGTGGCTTCATTTATTTGTACTTTATAACTTGAGCTACTTAAAATTAAATGAAACTAACTAACTAATCTTGCTCTCATTTCGACATCATTGAGTAAAAATTTTTCTTGGTTAAATATGTCAGCGTGAAGATGTCCAATCATGTCGACATGATTACTTTTTTCTGTAAATTTCTGTCGCTTGAGAAATCCTGAATTGGTTCCTGCGTCGGTATTATTCATCTGTCCTTCATCGTTGGCATACCATAGAGTAGAAGTGAGGTGAGGTTTTTTTGCATCTTTACCGTAAATCAATAAAGTGTCAATATATGCTCTATAAGCATAAGTATTGTTGGGTGGAGATACAAGATTTTGGTTCAAATATACATCAACTTGACAAAAAATTGAATGTAGCCAATTATTTACAGGTCCTACATTATCTATTACTTCTAATACAGAATTATCAGATTTAATTATTTTTTCATTCACATATAACATAGTTTGAGATAAATCTAAATAATCTTCTCCATGTCCCGGTATATCAAATTCAATAGGTCCATCTTCAGTAATTGATGATAACGGTTTAAAATTTACCCACTGTCCACTTTTAATACTTGTTTGTGTTGGAGGAATCGCAAACAAATTCTATTCAGTTTTTACACATTCACAAGATTGAGCGTGTAAAAATGCCATATTAATCAAATATATCGGCTGTTCTACAGCGTTTCTACTCTATACTGTACCAGTTGAAAACGTATAATGACTACGTTTCTTAACAGGTCTCTTCTTTTTATAACCAGAGCCATTCATTAATTTTTCAATATTATGTTCAGCTTTACGTTTGAAATTAATCCCCGCCTCTTGAATACGATTCTTAAAAGGTTCTTTAGGTGGCTGCTTTTCACTCAAATCTCCCAAAAATTTTATTTCTGTATTCAAGGCTTCTTTTCCAATGGCTCCGATACATTTTTTTATTGTAGGTAAAATACTTCTAAACAGTCCACTAAAGAAGCTTCCTATACCATGACCCCGCTGAAATTGATTTCCTCTATATACAGCTCCAATACCGCTACCTGTTTGTAAGTTATAATATTGTTGATACGGACACGTTTTCATGATGCACGACGGAAATGAAGCTTAACACACAAAGTTCCGAATTGGAATGGTGCCGCATGTCCATCGTTACATCGTATATCCATTTTAATATTTGTAAATTTTCGTCTTAAAATCGGTACAAAATTAGGTTGCGTATATGATATCATTTTATTAGATCCAAATACATAGTTTTCAGTGTCAATATTGACAATTCTTAAAAGTTGTGTGACAACATCTCTAACAAGTTGAGGTTCAATAATATCGCAATATATATATAATTGCAGGGGTATACCCAGTAACAAGTTGGGAACATTAATTGTAGATTTAACCTGATACAAATCACTAAACGGTGAATATCCCAATTGCAGTGCTAATGCTAAAAATGCAACATATTATTAATCACTGTATTCACATTTATTTCATGCAATACACTATCAACGTTTTCATAATTTTTTGATTGGATTTCATTTCTTTCAAAATTGTGCGTTTTGTTGTCTGCCCTGCTAATCTTAATTACAACTTCATTTTCTCTGTGATTAACATTATAAAATGTACAAAGATAAATAATTTTAGATAATGCAACTTCCCAAGAACCCTCTAGATTTATATTTTGCTGCAACTGTGTAATAAAACGTGTAGTTTTGTTATTAGGAAAATATTGCATACAACTTTTGCTAGGTAATGTTACAAAAAAATCCTTCTTATTCATTTTTCTGTAATAAACGTACAGAATTTCACGATATCCACGAATTAAACTTATCACTGTAACCTTTCTACTTGACAAGTAATTTCTTTCTCATACCTGTACCCCTGGTTGCTACGATTTTATCTATTCTGTAATTCTTTTTAGAATCTGTATATATTTGTTGCAATTCATACTCATAAAAAGTGCCCTCTATAATTTCATTATTCAGATCTTTTAATTTATACACTATCGGGTTCCTCTTACTAATTGCATATATTTTAAATAGTTCTTTACTCCAATTAGATTCGTATCCTTTTTCAAATATATTTTTATATTTCGATACACGAACAAGATCCCTTATTTTAAATTTTTCATGTTGTTTTAATTTTCTTTTGATTTTTGTTTGATTCTTTCATACTTGTAATATATTATTTTCAATTATTCCATAAGGAGCTATTTTGATTGACCGATGTTTCGATTTATTATAAGAAGTTACAAGTTTCTGTAATACATTAACATATCTGTACGTATTTTTATATGTGAAGTAACCATACATTTTTGCTTTCAAAGTACTATCGAATCTTTCTACAAAGCATGCCTTAATATCCTGATTATGTGTCACATAAAATTTGAAATTATTTTCAACTAAAAATGATTTCACTGATTTTGCAATTAATTCTGATCCTTTGACTGTGTAAGTAAATTGGTTTCCTTTCCTTAAATATGTTTTTAAATGCTTGAATAACAGATGTTGGTTTCTTGTCAATCAGTGGAATAGCCCAGGCATATCAGCTATTAATGACAATTAAAATGTATTTGTAATTATCATTATATAACGACTTAGTTTTCGCATGTCGTTAAGGTCGACTTGAAAAAGATCATTGATATTTGACACTTGGAAAGTATTTCTTTGAAAATGTTTTCTAATAGGTTTATGTAAAGTATAAGTATCTAGAGAACTAATCCAATTTCTAATTTCGGCAGGTTTATATTGTTCTTTCATACATTTTATTAAATTATTAGCTCCCGTAAAACCTGCAAGGTGTGAAGGATCATAGTAAATATTAGATAGTCTTTTATTCATTTTGTAAACGAAAAGCGTTTCCACTTTTGTTTTGCAGATCTCGATACAATAGTATCGTCTTCGTCTTTATATAAGCTGTCGCTGTTATCCCTCTTAGCCTTTAAATTCTTTTGGAGAGGTATATTGGTTTGTGAATCTACGACGAAAAACTTTTTTCTTTGCGGATTTTTAACTAATTCTGTAGGGATATTTATAATTTTCAACGCCTCTACAAAATCTTTCCAGCCATTTGGATTGTTATATTTTTTATATCTTACAATATCTCCTACTAAATCTGCTATATTTGAATATGCAATTGTTTTACTATTTATATAAACTACCCCTTTTTCATCCCAAGAAATTCATTCTTCTGCTTTCACACGTTCTACTAACAACCGAGCATTTTGTTTGTGTGTTTTAGGTATTACATTTACTATGTGTTGAACATCGCCTTGTGTCGCTGCAGGTAATTTATATTCTGGGGTTATTTGCTCTTCGATAGGTAATTTTATAGATTCTCTATCTTGTTTTTGAAAATATAAATATCTTTGTAAAATTTCTTGATACATACGCCATTTTTCATATTCCGATAATTTTAATTTGAACACATTTTTTATATTTTTATTCAACTAATTAGTTATATTTTCATCATTTTTACTATTATTTTCAGAAGATATTAGAACCATCTTTTCAGCATGTTCCATTATTAATTTTTAAATAAAGTACTTAGTGCATCTGTTAAAAGAGGCGCTAGTAGAAAAGGCAAGAATGCTCGCCCCCACTAACACACGTTTTTTCTTTTTCCAATTTTCACCGCGTTTAATAAATTTTCTTAAAACGTTTTTGTGACATCCTAGTACAGCTTGTTGTTTCTAACTAATGCGAATTTTACCATGTAAAATATTATATACACATTCACAAATACATCTAACTGAATTACAATCAGTATTTTTGAATAACGCTAATCTATATTTTGGTTTTAGTTAGAGCATTAAAAAATTCTGCGTTGTTTACAATAGTCTCACTCATTTTTATAAAATAATCTCTTGCATATTTTTACATCTACATTCATATGCTTATTTAGGTAAATAAATCTATGTAAATCCGTCACTTGACGTACGAAACCGTAACCAATCAGGTGTATTTTGTTTAAGATCAAAAATTAAACACCCGTGTGACTCGGATGTTGCATCATTGTATGATACTTGAATGAATTTCACATTATCTGGAAAAATCTGACGTGATTAGTGGGTAATCTGTGCCATATCACGAGGGTTTTTAAAATAAATAATATAATTTGCATTAAGGGAAATATCTCGCTGATGAAACTATTTTGTAAATATGTCAACAACGCGTTTATTTGCTTCCCTCATTAAATTATCGATTATCATTAATTGAGGATAATTCCCGTCAATATTTTCTATATCAGGTAAACCTTCAACAAATTCTACACCTTTTATTCTATTGTATTAACTTTGCCAAGTTCCATAATGCCAATATATTTTCTTAAACACCGTATCGCTCATATTATTAATTTATAATAAAAAATTATTAACAAAATACGATTTTCCACTGCCTGAGGGGCCAGTAATGATAGCTGAAAACGGGTGTTTGAATTTTGAACACATACTACCAGTACCAAGTATGGTTTAAGACTAAACTTATGTATCATACTTTCTTGTTATACATGAAGATAAAGTTTTATTTAATAATTTAATAACTTTCATATTTATAGCTAAAATAAGGTTGTAAAATAAAACAGTTACATATTTTATTTACGTTTTTATTTCGCATTCTTATATTTACATCTTAATACACAATTTTAATTTTACAATTTTACAAATTTCTTTAATCTTGCTTGTTTACCTGTACTGTATTCTTTCATTCCAGTATATTTTATACTCCACTGTGTGATATCCGTTTGTTTTAGTTGAAATATTTCGACATCACTCAGTTCGTCAAATCGTGCTGGAAGAAATGTCGTAAATTCTCCACATTCAGCAAGTATTTGTATACCGAATCCCGTAGTAATGGCTCTAATATCGACTAACTTGTATTGCTTATTTGACTCTAATTCCGTTATTTTCTTTCCAGGTTTGAAGTCGTTTATCTTTGAAAAATCCATTTCTAAATAATAACAAAATATTACCAAACTACATAATAAAATTAATTATTAAATATCTTACCAACAGAATCGTGATGATTTCTTACAACCTGCTTCGAGTAATAACGAAGGAATAATAATAACACTTATTAAGATATTTCCGTATTTTTAATGAACTGTTTTTAGGATTTCACTCTTTACGTCACCAAATACGTTTTTTCTAAAATTTGTTAAAATATGCATTTCGCTAATTAAATATGCATAACGCTAATTACACCTTAATTACATTACATATGATATTTTAAGGCAATTTAAGATAGAATTGAAGATATTATGTTAAATACATTTGTTTGTGTATAATATTAAGCTTAACCATACAACCCATATTTAAAGTTATTGCCAACCACTCTATAGTTATAAGCATTGTGACGAAGTGCTCGTTACAATGCACACATACCTGCCTTCCTCGTTGCTCCACCAGGTCACAACACCGACTTCACGAAGTCCGGACCGCACACCAGGTTAAGCGAACCCGCCGTCGAAACCAGTAGCCGCCAACCGCTGTAAACACCTTCAGGAGGCGGTGCGACATCTCCAACAGTCTGCCGGATTCCCAAATAGTCGCCGGGAAACACTTTTATAGAAAGCACATGGCCGGGGACATAACCTCAAGACCACGTGGGTCAAAACTTCACCAATGTTACAACCACAGGACTTGAGGAAACAATAATAAACACATTTTAACACTTACCGCTGTTACTTGTCCTTATCTTTTCTTGTTATTTTCGCAGTTTCCAAATTTTCACAAAACACCTGTTCGCCGCGCCAGCGCGTGTGCACGGCCGCAGTACTGCCAACGTCGAACACAAAACGCTTCGGAAAACTAAATTCCCATGATACATTTTTATAAAATATGTAAATCAGATCAAATACAATACAAAACTCTGTAAAGCCAAGGGAAGTGATTTTGCGAATTTTTAAAATAAAAATCAATTTATTAAACGAAAATAACAATACATAAAGTCAATCTGTCTCACTTTAAAATCAGTAGCTACAGGATTAATTAATTTTCGGGTATAAACACGACCGCCGGGGCCGTATTTCTTGAGTCTATGACGACTCAGGACTCAGTCTATGACGACACTGGACTCAGTCTATGACGACTCAGTCTACGACGACTATAACGTCTAACAGTCAGCCGAGAAGAGTACCAGTCCGTTTCCGCACCGTTCCCTTCCGAATCGAGTCTTTTTGAAAGTTGCTTGTTTATTTTTGCATTTTTCTTGAATTCCGCTGCTATCAGAGGATACAGCTTGGTAGCTTTTACCGCCGTTCCTCAGAGCCTTCAGCTCGCTGCATTCCACGCCTAAGGGGAAGCTCTGTAGGTGGTTACCACCGCGTACTTCTACGGCTGTCGGGCAGATCCGCGTGTTAACTTACTAGTTTTTTTCTCACTGCTTTACGTTCCGTAGTTATCGGAGAAGACCCGTTGGTGGTTCCTCACCGCGAACTCCGTCAACGGCTGAGTAGAACCGCGATTAGTTTGTCATTGTTTCACATCCTACGGCTCAGTAAAAACTAGGTGTAGTAATTTTAGTACAATAAAATATTAAACTTACTTTTGTCTGTCTATGCTAAACCTTGGCCCGACCGACCTAGAGCTCCCGTGGCATACGTCACTTTCCTCGCAGGATCCACAGATTGGCGCCCGAGAAGAACCCGACATCCTGCAAGAGAACCCACGACATCGCGGACCAGCAACATCCCGCAGCGGCCCAAGTGATCGTCGCAAATTGGCGGCCCGATCAGGGACACGTCGCAAATTGGCGCCCGAGCAGGGACGCGTCACAGCATAAAGTATAAAGCTGCATTTAGACAGAAAAATTATTATTTATATTGTCATTTTATATATAGGTAAGTATATATATGATATTGTTAGGCATTCTTACGTTTTGACGTTTAAATTTTGCTGCAGTTAAAATCTAACTTTCTATTGGTTTTATTCATATCTTTAATGTTGTATGTGCTATAGTTGTGTGCAGAATTTTGTGCTCTTAGTGGGTGTATATTTTGTTTCTTAATATTTTTACCCTAGGGGTGAGTTTCTTTAATTTTTTTACTTAACTTCTTGTGATTTTTTTACTTATTTGCAACGTGGTTCAGTTGTCTGTTCACGCTTGCTTAATTAGTGACTTGTCTTAAGTCATATATACTGGGTGTTCGTTTAAAATATATATACAGGGTGTTTTATTTTTTATTTTCTGTTCTTTTCTGTTTTTCAATGGATATAATTTGTTATTGTTGTAATAAAAGCACAGAGGAACACAGATCGATAAAGTGTTCTTTATGTAAAAAAAACCTATAGCATTGCCTGTGTAGATATTACAATAAGTGAAGCACGTAAAATAAAAAATAGTGATTGTGGTCTGGAATGGAACTGCACTAATTGTTATCAAATTAATAATGACATCCAAAGTCTCAAAATTTTGATAATATCACTGCAAAAAGACATTACTAGTCTAAAAAACTAAAAAATGACAACAGAAGTGAAATTTCTTCTGAATCTCCACTAGTTCTCACTGAAACAGTTATTCAGGAAATATCTGAGCTTCAAAGACGTGTTGCGAACGTTATGATATTTGGTGCTAAAGAGAATAATTCGGTTTCTAAGGAGCAAAATGTTTTAAATGATTCAACACTTGTCAATAATATTTTTTCTACATTAAATATGTATTCTAAGATTCTTAAGTCTTCTCGTCTTGGCCGTTTCGATGCTTCGAAAACCAATTCTCGTCCAATAAGAGTTCAACTATCTTCTCCGGATGATGTTGATGTGTTATTTAAAAATATAAAAAAATTAAAGATTCAGACGTGTGCAAAAATTTAATTCTATCACGTGATCGTACTATTATGCAAAACAAGTACTATAGATCTGTAAAGGATGAAATGCTTATCTCTAAGGGAGAAACTGATATTTCAATCAAGTACGTCAATGGTGTTCCCAAAATTGTCAATACGTCGGAAAACCAATTGTACCCAGCAGTTGTCCTAGTACTTTAAGTATTTATTATCAGAATACTAGGGGTTTAAATAGTAAAGGTCATATATTTTATTCTAATTGTTGTTGTTTTATGTTTGATGTTATTGTCTTATCTGAAACTTGGCTATCTGATTCTTTTAATAATGCTGAATTATTTTTCTTCTGCGTATAATGTTTTGCGGTGTGATAGGAATTTTTCTATTCCTGGACGTTCTAAAGGTGGCGGAGTATTAATTGCTCTAAAGAACCATATTACTTATGACGTATTGAACAAATCTCATCTTAATACTATTGCTCCTATAATTGATGTAATAGCATGTAAATGTTACTTGGGTATGCAAAAAGTTATTATTTGTGCCGTATACATTCCGCCTGATATTAACGTATGTGATTTTGAGAATTTTTTGGTTGCTATTCAGTTATTTTTGATTAATGAACCTGTTATATTCTTGGGAGATTTTAATGTACCTCTTTTCAATAACCAATACTTACTCTTCACCATTTATGCGAATTATTGGATCTTACTCAACATAACATTGTGTGCTACGATGATCAAAAGATATTAGATCTCGTCTTTTCGAACTTATCTGGGCCTATCCATCTTGAAAAAATGAATTTACCATTCGTCCCTGAGGATCATTATCACCCTGCAATTGAAATTGATTTTAACTTCGTTGCCACTCCTAAGGTGCCTAATTTTCCATCTGCTGATAACCCATGTTATAATTTTCGTAAAGCTAACTTTGACCAACTATATTTTGATCTCAGTAACATGGATTGGTCTAGTTTATGCTGTATTGATAGTGTCGATGTTGTAGTTGACAAGTTTTACGAAATGCTATACGAAACACTTGATAGATCGGTTCCTAAATCTTGCAACGTTAAATCTAAATTTCCAATTTGGTTTACTTCGAACTTGAAATCAAACATAAAAACTAAATAATGGAAGGAATATTCGACTGTAGAGAATGATGAGGATTGTAATATTCGGGTATTCAGTCAAAAAAGTCTTTATTTTCTATAAAGCCAACGTTTCGACACCACTTGTGTCTTCTTCAGGGTTCTACACACATTTACAATAAGATGTTAAAATTTTATTTTTTGTTGTAATAATGTGTACTTACAATAGATGTTATTTTAATTGTTAATGTTGATATATAATGTATGTGAATGTAAAATAAATTCTGTTATTACAGAAAAGTCGTCAAAAATTTTGTTAAAATTTCGAAACACGCCAAAAAATTCGCACATGTTACTTGGGCAAGCCGAAAAACAGATATAACGAGTAGGACCTAAACCTTCGTCAAGGATAACGTGTATATACACGAAAATCCTGATATCTGTGAAAAATGTATGATTTAAAATGTAATGTAACTAAAAAAATATTTAGCGGAGTCTGGATATGTAAAATGTAAAAAATATAACAAATAATTCAGGTTTTATATAATTTTAAAATGTTATGGTATACGTTATTTAATTCCCGTAGCGACATACAGGATTTAAATTATAATTAATGCTTCAAAATTTTCAATGACAGTTTTACAACGCGTTGTTATTTTACAGGCCTGACATTTATGACAAACTTTTTTCCAGGATTGAATATCTTTGTTCATGTTTAGCCAAATGAATTTAGAAGAAATTAGTTTCCTAGAAGCTCTAATTCCTGGATGAGATAATGAATGAAACTTGTGAAATATAAGTTTTCTGAATTTGATTGGAAGATAAGGTCGAGGGGTTTGTTTGGAAATGTCACAAATTAAAAATAAATTAGAGTTTGGAATCGGGAGTGGCTTAAAATTTAGAGTAGAGCTATTACGGGTAATTAAATTGGTCAATTTATCATCATAATCTTGAGCAACTACTAATTCATTATAATCTAAGTAATCACTATTATATAAATTATTAATTGATAATCTAGACAAAGCGTCAGCTGCCAAATTACATTTACCTGGTATATAACGAATGTCATTAGTAAATTGAAAAATGTAGTCTAAATGACGTAATTCTCTTAGAGAATAATCCGAAGAGCCTTTTTTTGATAAATATGTTAGAGGTTTATGATCAATAAAAATAAAAAATGTTTGTCCTTTAACAAAATATCTAAATTTTTTGATAGCTAGATAAATTGCTGAAAGTTCTCTGCCAAAAGTACTATATTTTTATTGCGTTTTCGAAAAACATGTTGAAAATAAGTTAATGGTCTCCATTCGTTATTTTGAAACTGTTGTAAAACAGCTTCTACTCCTTTATCAGATGCATCTACCATGATATTGGTAGGAGTGTTATGTTGAGGTACAGATAAAGCTGTTAAATTAACTAATTATACTTTAATAGATTCGAATGCTTTTATAGAAAGAGAATTAAGGGTAATAGGAGTATTGTCACGTAGCTTATTTTGAATAAGTTTAATTAAAGGCTGAAGGGTTATAGCACAAATAGGAATAAACCGGTGATAAAAGTTAATAAAGCCAAAAAATTCCCTTAACTTTTTTTGGGTAGTAGAAATCGGAAAATTTTGAATGGTTAAGATTTTGTCTTGCAAAGGTGTAATTTTGTTGAATTTAATATGATGGCCTAAGAAGTTAATCTCAGTTTTACCAAATTAACATTTATACTAATTAATTAGAAGGTCATAATCTTGTAGCCTAAAGAATAATTCTTTTAAATTTTTGATATATTGTTCGACCGATTCACTAGCTATTAATAAATCATCTTTATAAGCGAAACAAAATTTTAATCCTCTTGTAACTTCATCAATAAAACGTTGATAAGTTTGTGCACTGTTTCTTGAACCAAAGGCATAGATTGATATTCAAAAAGACCGAATGGAGTAGTAATGTCTGTTTTAGAAATAGAACTGGATTCCATAGGAATTTGATGATGCTTTAACTAAATCAATTTTGGAGAAAATAGATTTGTTAAATAAGTTAACGGATTTTGTTGAATTTAATATGATGGCCTAAGAAGTTAATCTCAGTTTTACCAAATTCACATTTATACTAATTAATTAGAAGGTCATAATCTTGTAGCCTAAAGAATAATTCTTTTAAATTTTTGATATATTGTTCGACCGATTCACTAGCTATTAATAAATCATCTTTATAAGCGAAACAAAATTTTAATCCTCTTGTAACTTCATCAATAAAACGTTGATAAGTTTGTGCACTGTTTCTTGAACCAAAGGCATAGATTGATATTCAAAAAGACCGAATGGAGTAGTAATGTCTGTTTTAGAAATAGAACTGGATTCCATAGGAATTTGATGATGCTTTAACTAAATCAATTTTGGAGAAAATAGATTTGTTAAATAAGTTAACGGAAAAATTTTAGATATGAGGAATTGGATAACGATCGGGAACGATGATATTATTTAAAGCTCTATAATCTCCACAAGGACACCAAGAATTTGAATCATTTTTGGTAACCATATGTAAGGGAGATGACAAATTACTGTCTGATGGACGTATAATGCCGAGAGTTAAAACTCATTGAATTCTTCTTTAGCTATTTGTAATTTATCTGGGGCTAATCTGCGTGGACGTGAGAAAACTGGAGAGCTATTGGTAATAATTTTATAAGTAGCTCGGCGAAATTTTAGTCGTTTGGCACTGAAAGGTTCTGTCAATTTTGGAAAACTATTAAGTAATGATATGAATGGACAAGATTGTGACAGTTGTGCTAAATTAGTAGGCAAAGGATGATTTGGTTCAATCTGATTCGTTAAAGTATTGCCAAATAATAAAGACTTATTTTTTACGTCAAGTAACAAGTTAAATTTAGATAAAAAATCAGCTCCTATAATTGCAAAATTAACTTTAGCTATAAAAAATTTCCAAGTAAAAAGGACATCTAAATTTAAATCAATTTGTAAAGTTTATATGCCGTAAGCTGGAATAAAAGTGTCATTGATTGCTTTAAGTGAAATTGTTTGTTTATATGGAATGTAAGAAAATTTAGGTGGTATTACACTTACTGCTGCACCGGTATCTATCAGAAAATTATATTTGTTCAAACGATCTTGAATGAAGAACATGGAAGAACATAAAGATGGAGATCTATTTCTGTAATTTGAAAGGTAAGAGTTATTATCTATATAACTTGGAGATATAAAAGAGTAGAGGTTTACTGGTTTAAATGAAATATCCTTTGTAGTAGACTTCTCGGACCATGAACAAGGACTGACGCAGTGACACGCTCGTTCCGCAAATTGGATATGATATCAGCAAAGAATGCTAGCTGTATTCAACTTCCGACGTAGCGTAGTCACATTTGATTGCTGAAGTAGTCGACGTAAGTTTCTTACTTCACTCTTCGATTCAGCTAATTCATTGGTTGGTTCAATTGGTTTCGATGAAGTACTAATTTGTTCCCTTATAACAAGTTCATCAGCCGAGGCTGCTTTCTCATTTAGGGATAAATGTTTTTGTCCCGTTAAAATTAATTGAACATTTAAGGGTAATTTATTTATGAATAGATATTCCAAAATGCCGTCAGAACGTTTGCAGTGTTTAAAAGATGTTGCATATGACGAAGTACTTGAGAAGGTTTTCTATCATCGAGAGTAGAAGTGGAGAAAAGAGTAGTAAAATTTTCTAATTGCAAAGGAGTTGTTCGAGTTAATAAAGCATTTTTAATTACAGAGTATTGGTTCTGAGATGGTGGATCCAAGATTAATTCTCAAACTTGCATAGCATTTCCAGGTCGTAAAGCATAAACCAAGGTATAGAACTTTACCAAATCAGAAGTGATTCGCTGACTTTTAAATATAATTTCAATTTGAGCAAATCATGACGAAGGATCCTATATCCAAAAATCCGGTAAACATACAGTCGAAGCAGCTGATATCAGGGATAGCTCTTGAAATAATACTGGATCAGGATCAGGCATTATTGGTAGTGTAGGAATGGATGTCGGGGTAGGTAGAACATAGAAACACACGGCAAAAACAAATTAATAAACATAAATAAATAAAAATAATGAAATATGAAGAGTACAAAATATATCTATTGATTGATTAATTGTACATAACTACCGAACATAACAATAAATCGATAACGTGGTGATCTAGCAGTCTTTTCGATTGCTAGATCCACACAAACCCATATTTAAAATTATTGCCAACCACTCTATTATTATAAGCATAAATTATAAAGTTGGACTTAGACAGAAAAATTATGATTAATTTAGATTTTCATTTTATATATAGGGAAGTATACATATGATAATGTAAGGCTTTTAAGATGGAATTAAGAATATGTTAAATACATTTGTTTGTGTATAATATCAAGCTGAACCATACTATCAATATTTGAAATTAGTGCCAACCACTCTATAACTATAAACATAAGGTATAAAGTTGGACTTAGACAGACAAATGGTGATAATTAAGTTTGTCATTTTATATATAGGTAAGTATAAATATGATATTGTTAGTCATTTAAGATGGAATTGAAGTTATTATGTGAAATACATTTGTTTGTGTTTAATATTAAGCTTATCCATACATACCGTATTTGTAATTATTACGCACTACTCTATAATTATAAGCATAAAGTATAAAGTTTGGTTTAGACAAAAAATGATGATTAAATTAAATTGTCATTTTATATACAGGTAAGTATACATATGATATTGTAAGGTATTAAGATGGAATTAAAAATATTATGTTAAATACATTTGTTTGTGTATAATATCAAGTTTAACCATACAACCCATATTTAAAATTATTGCCAACCACTCTATAATTATAAGCATAAATTATGAGATTGGACTCAGAAAGAAAAATGATGACTAATTTAGATTTTATAATTAAGTAAGTATAGATATGAAATTGTGTAGCATTTAAAATGGAATTGAAGATATTATATTAAATACATTTGTTTGTGTATAATATCAATCTAAACCAAACAACCCATATTTGAAATTATTGCCAACCACTCTATAATTATAGCCATAAATTACAATGCTGCACTTAGACAGAAAAATGATGATTGATTTAGATTATCATTTTAAATATAGGTGAGTATACATATGATATTGTAAGGCATTTAAGATGGAATTGAAGATATTATGTTAAATACATTTGTTGGTGTATAATATCAAGCTTAACCATACAACCCATATTTGAAATTATTGCAAACAATTTTAAGCATAAATTATAAAGCTGCACGTAGACAGAAGAACGATGATTAATATAGATTGTCATTTTATATATAGGTAAGTATACATATAAAACTGTAAGGCATTTAAGATGGAATTGAAGATAATATGTTAAATACACTTGTTTGTGTATAATATCTAACTTAAACATACAACCCATATTTGAAGTTATTGCCAACTACTCTATAAATATAAGCATAAATTATAAAGTTGGACTTAGACAGAAATGTAATGAATAATTTAGATTGTCATTTTATATATAGGTAAGTATACATACGATATTGTAAGATATTTAAGATTGAACTGAATATATTATGTTAAATACATTTGTTTGGGTATAATATCAAGCTTAACCATACAACACATATTTGAAAGTATTGCGAACAATCTATAATTTTAAGCATAAATTATAAAGTTGCACTTATACATAAATATGATGAATAATTTAGATTGTCATTTTATATATAGATAAGTATATATGTGATATTCTAAGGCATTTAAAATTTAATTGAAGATATTATGTAAAATACATTTGTTTGCGTATAATATCAAGCTTTACCATACAACCAATATTTAAAATTATTCCCAACAATCTATAATTTTAAGCGCCAAGTATAAAGTTGGACTTAGACAGAACAATTATAATTAATTTAGAATGTCATTTTATATATATATATATATATATATATATACATATATATTGTAACAGAGGGGTTGTGCAGTGAAGTACAAGCCCTCGTTGACGTACTGAATTATGCAGGACGGTTGGTAGCTTGGACCTGCCGAAAATCGTTGAACGTTAGGCGGGGGATACTGATAGAATTGGTTGGCAAATGGCATTGCGATGGACGTGTGAAAGGGAGCGGTCGGATTCTCAATCGGTGAAACGATGGTAGTTATACTTGTACTCGCTGAAACGGTCGAGGGTGCTACTGTCGTGGTTATAGTGGTTGTTACCGGTACAATATCGTTCTGGCCCATTTTCGTTAATTAAACGTTAAATTAATATAATTCAGTCGGTCTGTAATAATCTAGTTCTATTTAACTAGATCCTGTCCGCAGCGCCAGTAGTAACAGAGGGGTTGTGCAGTGAAGTACAAGCCCTCATTGACGTACTGAATTATGCAGGACGGTTCAAAGAATGTAAGTTTATACTTACCTGTTCACTGCTGTCCTTCGTTGATGCTGTACTCTGGGTAGGTGCGGGTGGAAGGTGAAAATGAGCACTTCAAAAGACACTACTCTTTAAGCTTCGACGTTTAATAATTTTTATTAAAAATTAAAAATTATAAAGTCCGATTTGCAGTAACTTAAATACTAACAATAAATTTTAAAGTAAACTAAATGAACAAATCTACTGAAATTAAATTACTACTAATTATCCTAACCACGACCGTGATTTGCGACACCCGATGTGAGAATGATCGCAAATTTTTGGTCTTCCACCAAGTCGAATCAAACTGCTGACATATCGCTTGGGAGTATTCCACCGTTTTTGCAAACTTATCGAATGTCATCGAACGGCGGAAGCCACCCAGCCACGTGCCAGCACTCTGCAGCGGATAGCGAGTTCAATCAACCACCTACGCTAACAATTTTTGCTAATTGAACTCACATCCATTACAATATATATATATATATATATATATATATATATATATATATATATATATATATATATATATATATATTATATATTTGTTTGTGTATAATATCAAGATTAAACATACAACCCATATTTGAAATTATTGCCCACCACTCTATAATTATAAGCATAAAGTATAAAGTTGGACTTAGACAGAAAAATGGTGATAATTTAGATTTTCATTTTATATATAGGTAAGTATAGATATGAGTTTATGTTAAATACATGTGTTTGTTTATATTATCATGCTTAACTATACAACCTATATTCAAAATTATATCTAACCACTTTATAATTATAAGCATAAATTATAAAGCTGCACGTAGACAGCAAAATAGTGATTGAATTAGATTGTCATTTTTTATTAAGGTAAGTATACATATGATATTGTAAGTCATTTAAGTTGGAATTAAAGATATTATGTTAAATACATTTGTTAGTGTATAATATCCATATATGTTAAATACATTTCTTTGTGTATAATATCAAGCTTAACCATACAATTCATATTTGAAGTTATTGCTAAACACTCTATAATTATAAGAATAAAGTTGCACTTGGACAAAAAAATGATGATTAATTTAGATTGTCATTTTTTATATAGGTAAGTATACATATGATATTCTAAGGCATTTATGATGGGATTGAAGATATTATGTTAAATATATTTCTTGTATAATATCAATCTTAAACAATCTACCCATATCTAAAATTATTGCCATCAATCTATAATTTTTAATATAAAGTATAAAGTTGGATTTAGACAGAAAATTTATGATTAATTTAGATTGTCATTTTGTATATAGGTAAGTATACATATGATTTTGTAAGGTATTTAAGATGGATTTGAATATATTATATTAAATACATTTGTTTGTGTATAATATCAAACTACATCATACAACCCAAATTTGAAATTATTGCCAACCACTTTTATTATTATTACAAGTAACTTGTAACTAAAATATTTAAATGATTGCAACGATTACAAAAAATATCATGTGTCATGTAATGTCAACGTCAAAATAAAATGTGTGAATGTAAATCGTGTAGTGTAAACTCTTCCCTACAGTACTCTCCCTAACGCTGGGCGTTGAACAAATGAATACTTCTCATCTTTCAGATCGTGTAGTCAGTTTGATTCATTTGGCATCAAAATGAAGGCTGGTTTCAAGCGATCTATTGAAACTGTTAGTTCTCTATCTGGCAGTTGTATAACAAAATATTTTTCTGTTCTTGAAATAACTTTATAAGGTCCATCATAAGGTGGAATTAATGTTTTTTTAACTCCCCCTAATCTTAGAAACACATGTGAGCAACTTGAAAGTTCTTTATGTTGAAAAATTTTTCTGTTGTTATTTTTAAAATCTGCTGGTCGAATGTGATCTAGTGCATCTCGAATTTGTTGAAGTGCTTCACTTGATTTTGTGACTGAATTTGATGGAGTTATAAAACCACCAGGAAGTCGCAAAGTAGTTCCATATACTAATTCTGCAACACTAGAATTTGTATCTTCTCTATTAAC
This sequence comes from Stenolophus ochropezus, assembly GCA_035578165.1. Taxonomy (NCBI): domain Eukaryota; kingdom Metazoa; phylum Arthropoda; class Insecta; order Coleoptera; family Carabidae; genus Stenolophus; species Stenolophus ochropezus. Next base: position 6,328,732 of record JAQOWZ010000008.1, on the reverse strand, counting down.
GGAACGAAGACCTAAGAGAACAGAAGAAAGGTTTATTTTCCAGTTAGTACAATCTAAGTAAGATATTAGTGCGTTTTTTAATGAACGATGCCATCTTTCTACGCATCCATTAGACTGAGGATGGTATGGGGTGGTCCGAATTTTTTCTATTCCTAAAAATTTTGTCAATTCATTAAATAGGTTTGACTCGAATTGTCTTGATCTGTAGTTCGACGTGGAACACCATATCTACAAATCTAGTCATGGTATAATACTTCAGCTACTGTTTGTGCAGATATGTCTTCCACTGGTATTGCTTCTGGCCAAGGAGTAAAACGATCAATTATTGTAACTTCATAGCGTTTACCATCTGAAGGTGGAAAAGGTCCTATTAAATCAATATGTAAATATTCAAATCGGCCAACACTTAAAATTTTTCCTATGGAAGTTACTGTATGTCGATGAATTTTTGATTTTTGGCAAACTATACATGACCCAGCCCATTTTGATACATCACTATTCATGTTTGGCCAGAAATAACGTTTAGCGATTAATTTTCTTGAAGTTTTAATACCTGGATGGCTTAATTTGTGGATTTGATTAAAGACAGACATTCTAAATTTTTTAGGAATATAAGGCCTAGCTTGATTTGTAGAAGTTTCACAAAGAATAGATCGTTTCATACCTGGTAGTTGAATCCACTTAAATTGTAAATTTGATTGTTGTAGAAGACTTAGAATTTCTGTGTCGGTTTCTTGAGTTTTAGAAATTGCAATTGAATTATTAGCAATATCAATCTTTTCTATTCTGAATAATGTATCGGCTACCGTATTGTCCTCTCCAAAAATATGTTTAATTTTGGTAGAAAACTGACTAATAAAATTTAATTGGCGAATTCTCTTCGGTTCAGCGTTTTCTGCTTTTTGTTTAAAAGCATAGACTAGAGGTTTGTGGTCGGTTCTAATAAAGAATTCTCTACCTTCAATAAGGGGTTCGAAATACTGTACAGCTTTGTATATCGCAAGTAGTTCACGATCGTATGTACAATATTTTTTCTGTGTGTCAGTTAAAGTCTTGGAGAAGAAACCTAATGGAATCCAAGATTTACCTTCTTTTTGTTGTAATACATCCCCTATACAACAATCAGAAGCGTCGCAATCAAGTACTAGCTCAGTATCCCACTTAGGATGTCCAAGATGAACTGCATTTTTCAAATCTTCTTTTGATTTTTCAAATACTTGGTTTGCTTGATCAGTCCATTCAATTAGAAGGATACTGCTTTTCTTGTTTGGACTAAAATATTTGTGAAGAATTTGCTGGGTCTCTGCAGCAGAGAGGTAAACATCTCCTGTAAAAATTAATCATTCCGAGAAAACAGCGTAATTGTTTAACGTTTTTAGGTTGCGGAAAATCAATTATTGCCTGTATTTTATTTTCATTTGGGGAAATGCCATTTTTTGTGACTTTGTAGCAAAGAAAATTGACTTCTGGTTGCCCAAGTACACACTTCGAGAGTTTTATGGTAATACCATGAGATTGTAGACGGTTTAATACTTCTCGCAGATGTTACTCATGTTCTTCCAAATTGGTCGATGTAATTAATAAATCATCAATATATACATATACGAAATTTAAATCGCGAAATATGGAGTCCATAAAACGATGAAATGTCTGTGCCACATTTCGTAGTCCGAAACACATTCGCGTAAACTCAAATAAACCAAATGGCGTTATAATTGCTGTTTTTGGAATATCAGCTGGCGCGATAGGAATTTGGAAATAAGCCCGTTCTAAATCAGGAGTAGAAAAAATATTCTTACCATGTAAGCAGATATTGAAATCGTTTATGTTTGGTACTCCATACCAATCTGGTATTGTTTGCGAGTTAAGCTGTCTGTAGTCACCACATGGTCGTAGTCCTCCATCCTTCTTTTCGACTACATGTAGCGGGCTAGCCCAAGAACTTTTCGATGGTCGACAAATTCTTCTTTTACTCGTTGATATTTGTGAGCTGGTAGACAACGTGCTTTGGTGGTGATGGGATGACCGGTTGTTTCAACGACGTGTCCTACTGAATGTTTTATTTCTTCTTTAATGCGAGATGATCTAGTTACATCAGGAAACTCAAGCAAAATTTTTTCAAATGGGGTATCACGTCGGGGTCACCAATTATTAAAAGTGACTTTAACTTGTAATTAAAATATTTTAATGATTGCAACGATTACAAAAAATGTCATGTGTCATGAAATGTCAATGTCAAAATAAAATGTGTGAATGTAAATCGTGTAGTGTAAACTCTTCTCTACATTATTATAAGCATAAATTACAAAGTTTGACTTGAAACAAAAAATGATGATAAATTAAGATTGTCATTTTATATATAGGTAAGTAAAAATATGATATTGTTAGTCATTTAAGATGGAATTGAAGAAATTATGTGTAATACAGTTGTTTGTGTTAAATATTAAGCTTAACCATGCACCCCATATTTGAAATTATTGCCAACCACTCTACAATAATAAGCATAAAGTATAAAGCTGCATTTAGACAGAAAAATTATGATTGATTTAGATTGTCATTTTATATATAGGTAAGTATACATTTGATATTATAAGGTATTTCAGATGGAATTGAAGATATTATGTTAAATACATTTGTTTGTGTATAATATCAAGCTACACCATACAACCCATATTTGAAATTATTGCAAACAATCTATAATTTTAAGCATAAATTATAAAGCTGCACGTAGACAAAAAAACGAAGATTAATATAGATTGTCATTATATATAGGTAAGTATACATATAAAATTGTAAGGCATTTAAGATGAAATTGAAGATATTATGTTAAATACACTTATTTGTGTATAATACCTAACTTAAACATACAATCCATATTTAAAGTTATTGCCAACCACTCTATAAATATAAGCATAAAGTATAAAGTTGCACTTAGACAGAAATGAGATGATTAATTTAGATTGTTGTTTTATATATAGGTAAGTATACATATGATATTGGAAGGCATTTAAGATAGAATTAAAGATATTATGTTAAATACATTTGTTTGTGTATAATATCAAGCTACACCATACAACCCATATTTGAAATTATTGCAAACAATCTATAATTTTAAGCATAAATTATAAAGCTGCACGTAGACAAAAAAACGAAGATTAATATAGATCCTCATTATATATAGGTAAGTATACATATAAAATTGTAAGGCATTTAAGATGGAATTGAAGATATTATGTTAAATACACTTATTTGTGTATAATACCTAACTTAAACATACAATCCATATTTAAAGTTATTGCCAACCACTCTATAAATATAAGAATAAAGTATAAAGTTGCACTTAGACAGAAATGAGATGATTAATTTAGATTGTTGTTTTATATATAGGTAAGTATACATATGATATTGGAAGGCATTTAAGATAGAATTGAAGATATTATGTTAAATACATTTGTTTGTGTATAATGTCAAGCTTAACCATACAACTCATATTTGAAATTATTGCCAACAATCTATAATTTTAAGCATAAAGTATTGAAACGGTACCTTTCTCATCTACGTACGCATAATTAGTCAAAGGTCAACTAGTGGAACGTTTAACTTACCGTACGTTGTGTTTATTTAAATAAGTAACCTTTCATTGTCGTAATACAGAGAAGCTGTTAAGAGTGGAGGACTCGGGACAGGTATTTGATAAAATAAAAGAATGATATTCACTTCAAAAAAAAAGGTATAATATCTATCTTGTGCATTTATTTATAATTAAGAAATTTAAATTCGTAAAGTGCTGTGGGATATTAGTCTCTCCAGTATTCACCTTATTAAACTGGGGGAAACCACAGCAAAAACCCCAATGAAAGAGATACAACAAAATGGATTGATCTTTTCATAAAGATTTAGTTCAATTCGTAAAGATTGTCTTCAATTCATCATGATTGTCCCATATTATAATATCACATAGTAAAATTATATGCGTGAGTGCAATACTGATATTGGTTGATAACAACTGCAATGATGTGCGTGTTGGTTTGTATGGGTTTTATACTTTGTTTCAGATATCTTTTTGTTTATAGGGCCCTCTGTTTTGTTCAGAGTGATATCGTTTATAATCATTTTTTAGAGTCTGAATCGTTCTGACCGGCCCTTGAGCTCAACAGTTCTCCCGGCTCTATAGCTCTCGGTCAAACGAACCGGCAATGGCGAGCACACAGTCAGAACAATCAGTTACGTTTGCCACTGAGTGGACTCCCGTCTTCGTGAGTACCAGTGTCGTACCACGGTTTTGTATTGTTCATTTATAGTTACAATTTTTAGACAACCAATATTAGATCAGTCATATTTAGTAAAAATATTATATCATTGTGACAAACATAAATAAAATTTGTATATAAAACAAAATATAGTAAACACATACCTAGTCTGTCCAAGCAGTGAGGTTGTTGGTGTGAATTCGATTGTTGGGGAAGTACAGAAACGTGGTGATGATAAAGTGATGATAATTGGAAGTTGGAGGACGATATAGTGATGATACACCCACTCCTGGCAGTACCATAGCGTGAAGGTGTTGGAGGATGATATAGTGATGATACACCCACTCCTGGCAGTGCCATAGCGTGATCGTGTTAAAGGATGATATAGTGATGTTACACCCGCTCCTAGCAGTGCCATAGCGTGAAGGAGTAAGGTGGATGATAGGTTTGGAAAACGGAATCGGAGAGTCCAGAGAATCTACCTCGAACAAGCTAAGCATAGATCGAGCCCTGGATACGACTCCTCGAGCGCGAATTTTGACTTGAGTTTTATACAAAAATATATCTCTTCACTCCTTCAGGACTATGGTGTGTCGGGGGTAGTCCGCGATGCAAGCGCGTGATCATCGAAGCTTCTAGAATGTATTTAATATTTCATCTCACTTGGAGACATGATAAATTCTTTGTCTTAATCCTTTCCCAAAAAAGCTGATTTGTAAACAGTGCACATGTACACAGACACATAGGCTAGGAAATATCATTTTTTCATTTGGTTTTAACACGCTGGCCTGCGCTAGACTAAACAATAAACAGATAAGGTCTTGTGCCGTACAGTCACACAAAAGTTCATTATACAAATTTAATATTCTACGTAAAATTGTTTGTTCATTAAATATTTATACTTATTAGAGATTATTTTCTAATATTATTAATAACAAAATTATACATGCAGGCAGTGCTGCTTCAGTATAAAGTTGGACTTATATATATATATATATATATATATATATATATATATATATATATATATATATATAGGTAAAGATACATATAATATTCTAAGGCATATAAGATGGAATTGAAGATTTTATGTTAAATACATATGTTTGCGTATAATATCAAGCTTAACCATACACCCCATATTTGAAATTATTGCCAACAATCTATAATTTTAAGCATAAAGTATAAAGTTGAATTTAGACAGAGAAATAATGATTAATTTAGATTGTTATTTTATATATAGGTAAGTACACATGTGATATTGTAAGGCATTTAAGATGGAATTGACAATATTATATTAAATACATTTGTTAGTGCACATCATCAAACTTAACCATACAACCCATATTTGAAATTATTGCCAACAATCTATAATTTTAAGCATAAAGTATAAAGTTGCACTTAGACAGAAAATTGATGATTAATTTAGATTGCCTTTTTATATATAGGTAAGTATACACATGATATTGTAAAGCATTTAAGACGGAATTAAAGACATTATGTTAAATACATTTGTTTGTGTATAATATCAAGATTAACCGTACAACCAATATTTGAAGTTATTGCCAACCACTCTATTATTATAAGCATAAAGTATAAAGTTGGACTTAGACAGACAAATGATGATTAATTTAGATTGTCATTTTATATATAGGGAAGAAAACATATAATATTGTAAAGCATTTAAGATGGAATTGAAGATATTATGCGAAATACATTTATTTGTGTGTAATATCAAGCTTAACTATACAACCCATATTTAAAATCATTGCCAACCACTTTATAATTATAAGCATAAAGTATAAAGTGGCACTTAGACAGAAGAATGATGATTAATTTAGATTGTCATTCTATATACAAGTAAGTGTATATATTGTATTGTAAGGCATTTAGGATGGAATTGAAGATATTATGTTAAATACATTTGTTAGTGTGTATTATCAAGCTTAACCATACAACCCATATTTGAAGTTATTGTCAACCACACTATAATTATAAGTATATAGTATAAAGTTGGACTTAGACAGAAAAATGATGATTAATTTAGATTGTCATTTCATATATATGTAAGTATACATATGAAATTCTAAGGCATTTATGATGAAATTGAAGATATTATGATAAATACATTTGTTTGTGTATAAAATCAAGCTTAACCACACAACCCATATTTGAAGATATTGCCAACCACTTTATAATTATAAGCATAAAGTATAAAGTTGCACTTAGACCGAAAAATGGTGATAAATTAAATTGTCATTTTATGTATAGGTAAGTATACATATGATACGTATTCTAAGGCATTTATGATGGAATGGAAGATATTATGTTAAATACTTTTTTTGTGTAGTATATCAAGCGTAACCATACAACCCATATTTGAAGTTATTGCCAACCTTTCTTTAATTATAAGTATAAAGTATATAATTGGATTTAGACAGAAAAATTATGATTAATTTAGATTGTCATTTTATATATAGATAAGTATACATATGATATTCTAAGTCATTTATGATCGAATTGAATATATTATTTTAAATACATTTGTTTCTATGTAAATTCAAGCTTAACCATACAACCCATATTTGAAATTATTGCCAACCACTCTATAGTTTAAAGTATAAAGTTGGACATAGACAGAAAAATGATGATTAATATAGATTGCCATTTTATATAAAGGTAAGTGTACATATGATATTGTAAGGCATTTAAGATAGAATTGAAAATATTTTGTTAAATACATTTGTTTGTGTATGATATCAACGCACTTGACGCACTTGTGGATATGTTAAGAGGAGAGTAGACGTATATTCTTTGCTCCGCGTATTTATTGTTTTTTTTTTGTGGTTTATTTTGTGATCTTCACCTAATTGTGGTATCAAATTCAAGAGTAAGTTATTGGCTCTCTGTGTATTAGTGAATTGTTGAGACACATATTACTAGGGGTGAGTTTTCTTAAAATTTTTTATTACTTTCTGCTTTAAAAAAGGCGTGGTTTATAGTTTTGTTTCTCCATACAAGTTCATTAACCTGTTCGTTGCTACCTGTTTCAGGTGTAAGAGTATACAGGGTGTTCTAGCCAAATACTGTATACAGGGTGTTATTTTATTTTCTTTATTTTTGATTTTATCTCGTTCATTATGACCATTCAATGCCATTGTTGCATGAAAGATGTTGAACCTCACAGATTTGTAACATGTTCCGTCTGTAAAAACAACTTTAACATAGACTGCGTTGATGTTCATGCGTCTATTGCTCGATCCATAAACAATGCTAAATTAGGTTTTAATGAAATTGCTCTAATTGTCAAACTGTCGGTAATGATATAGACAGTCTCAAATTAACAATATTTAACCTGCAAAAAAATCTAGATGAAATGAAGAAATCAATAAATGACCTGCATGTTTCTCAATCCATTCCTTTATTGACGGAAATTATCATACAAGAAATTTTTGAGCGACAGAAGTGTTCGTGCAACATCATGATATATGGATCACGAGAGGATAGTTCTCTAAATAAAGAGCAATCGCTTGCACAAGATTCTATGATGATTAACAGTATAGTTTCTGATATAGGTGCTAAATATCCCATAGTAAAATTTTCACGTGTCGGTCGCTTTGACAGTTCAAAACCTATATCTCGTCCTTTAAAAGTGCAGCTATCTTCTTCTGATGAAGTCATTAAGGTCATGAAAAAATCAAAAACTCTAACAACTATTGATAAATGGAAACACATATCTATTTCTCATGAGAGAGTATCATAACTATTAAATATGTTAGTAATATTCCAAAAGTTGTGTCTTCTTTAAACTAATTCCGCCCAACAATTCGCCAATCTCTACCAAACACTAGAGGTTTAAATTCTAAATGTGATATATTTTATGTTAATTGTTGTTCTTCGTTTCATGATATGATTGTTGTATTGGAATCTTGGTTGTATGAATCTGTTCTTAATTCTGAAATGTTTCCATCTAATTACATTGTTATTCGTGATGATAGATTATTTTCTCTTATCGGACATTCTAAGGGTGGTGGTGTGTTAATTGCTCTAAAAGACTGTATCAGTTTCAAAACAATTGATACTAAGTATATAAAAAATTCTATTCCACTGATTGATCTCGTAGCCTGCAAGTGTTTTTTCACTAATCACACATTCATTTTATGTGCTGTCTACATACCACCTGATGTACACGTAAATGAAATAGAAACTTTTACTGATGCTCTTTCACTTTTATTCCTTAATGAAAAAATTATACTGGTAGGGGACTTCAATCTTCCCTATTTTCATAGTACTACTGCCACATGTGTAAAATCAGTTTCTTTCCGTAATCTCTGTGAGGTATTAAATCTGAAACAATATAATTCTATAAAAAATTAATATAACAATATGTTGGACCTTGTTTTTGCTAATTTTTTACTTATAAATACAGTGAAATTTGATTCTCCATTCTCTCATCACTGCTGAACGACATATAATTTTTTTTACAGTCAATAACTATCGTTATAACTTGAAGAAAGTGGATTTCAATAATTTATTTGAGTATATATGCAACGTTGACTGGTCTCATATAAACAATTTTGTTCAAGTTGATGAAGCGCTAAATGAATTCTACCGCATTCTATAAGCCTTAGACAAATTTGTCCCAACTTCTAGGTGCTGTACATCCAATTTTCCACCATGGTTCACTTTCGAGACTAAAGGTAACCTTAAAACAAAAGAGTACTTCAGGAAAAAATGGATAAAAACAAGGCAACTTACTTATTACAATGAATTCAAAAGATTGCGAACATTAATTAATAATAAAATCAAAGTAGCTTACGAAGAGTATATCAATAAAGTAGAGAACAACATCAAATCTAATCCGAGTGAATTTTGGAAATATGTTAACCTGAAACAAGGTTACTCTTGTATTCCAGGTACAGTTATTGCCAATGATGTTATCTACAACAAACCACAAGACATAGTTAATGCTTTTGCCACTGTTTTTTTCTGGTTTTTTTATTGACAGCTCAATTTTTGACGTTAATAACGACAAGTTGCATAATAATTACCCTTCATTTTCCATGGGCTATATAACTGAAAATAATTTAATTTCTATAATGTCTAAATTACATAATAAAAATAATTGTGGAGTAGATAAAATATCTGATTTTTTTATTACAGATAGTCGTTTCATCCTTGTTACTCCTTTATCCATAATTATTAATTTAGCTATTAAAACGTCTACATTTCCGTTGCTATGGAAACAAACACGAATTATTCCAGTCCACAAGAAAGGTGATAAATCTAACGTCCGCAACTATAGGCCTATATCTATCCTAAATAACTTTAGCAAACTTTTTGAAATGGTTATCTATAATTCTCTACTTACACACACTAGATTCTTCATCTCCAATGATCAACATGGCTACATGAAAGGACGCTCAACGGTAACCAATCTTGCTTGCTTCTCGCAATTTGTTTCTGAAGTTATTAATTTTAAGCATAAAGTTTAAAGTAGGACGTAGACAGAAAAATGATGATTAATATAGTTTGTCACTTTATATATAGGTAAGTATACATATGATATCGTAAGTCATTTAAGATGGAATTATACCAACTATATTTAAAGTTATTGCCAACCACTCTATAATTATAAGCATAAAGTATAAAGTTAGAATTAGACAGAAAAATTATGATTAATTTAGATTTTCACTTTACACATAGGTAAGTATACATATGATATTGTGAGACATTTAAGATGGATTTGAAGATATAATGTTAAAAAAATTTGATTGAGTATAATATTAAGCTTAACCATAGAATCCATATTTAAATTTATTGCCAACCACTCTATAATTATAAGCATAAAGTATAAAGTTTGACTTAGACAGAAAAATGTTGATTAATTTAGATTGTCATTTTATATGTAGGTACGTATACATATGATATTCTAAGTCATTTAGGATGGAATTGAAGATATTATGTTAAATACATTTGTTTGTGTAAAATATCAAGCTTAACCATACAACTTATATTTGATATTATTGCCAACAATCTATAATTATAATCATAAAGTAATAAGTTGCACGTAGACAGAAAAATGATGTATAATTTAGATTGTCATTTTATATATAGGTAAGTATACATAGGATACTCTAAAGCATTTAAGATGGAATGGAAGATATTATTTTAAATACATTTAATTGTGTAAAATATCAAGCTTAACCATACAACCCATATTTGAAATTATTGCCAACAATCTATAATTATAAGCATAAAGTATAAAGTTGCATTTAGACTGAAAAATGATGATTAATTTAGATTGTCATTTTATATATAGGTAAGTATACATATGATATTATAAGTCATTTAAGATTGAATTGAAGATATTATGTCAAATACATTCGTTTGTGTTTAATACTAATTTTAACCATACAACCCATATTTGAAATTATTTCTAACCACTTTATAATTATAAGCCTAAAGTATAAATTTGGACTTAGGCAGGAAAATGATGATTAATTTAGATAGTCATTTTATATATATATGTAACACCTCAGCAATTTAAGATTGCACATTTATTATTATTGTTCCATATTATATTAAGGTTAGTAGGCGTAACTGAGAATAAAGTGTTATATCAGCATTTTTAGTATTAGTACTAGCGAATTCTCGGCTACGCCGAGCATTCCCTAGAGCTCCGCTGTCAGTGCAAAAAACAAGTGCCGATCGACATGAAACAATTATATCATATTTCCACGTCAGGACTCACTGAGACCTTTCATTAGATTGCAAACACGATATACTTCTAATAATATTTTGCAAAAAACAAAAGCCGGTACCATACACGACATACTTCTGTCAACTTTCTGCATAAAACAAAAGTCGATCGACATGAAACATTTTTATCATATCTACATGCCAGCCCACACCGAGGAGAGATGTAGAGGTTGGTATCAGTGTATATCGCTGGTTTTTCGAAGCTGATACATACTTTTTCTGTTTTTCAATTTTTCAGTAAAATTATCACCAATATTATTCAGGTATTTATAGCTAATAAACAATACTTTAATTTAAATTCAGTCATTCATAAATATTCTAAAATTTTAAAATTTTCACTACACGTGCTACACACATAACTTCACTTTAAGAAAGCACATGTTGCTGTGTCAATATGACACAACTTTTAGCTAATTCTTATTGTATTTAGGATGAGTGGAAGTCAGAGAGACGTTTCTCCAGAGGTCCTAAGGGATTCCAGTCCCAAGGACGATCTGACTATGGAGGAAGAGGAGCTCCTACGTAGCCCGACTCCGTCCACTTCCGAACTTGAGGAGACTATCGAAAAGCTCCAACTAAGTGAGCGGAAAGGGAAACTAAGCGGTGCCGCCAGAAAACGCTTTAAGTGGCTCATTAAAAGTGGGCTTAGTGCTGACGAAGCATGTGTCAAAGCCCTTGAACCCATGAAGGATAAGGGTTCAAAAAGGACCCGGTCCGAGGAATCAACGCCCGAAATGTCTGTGAAAAGGCAAAAAACAGATGCTAAAGGCCAACTCAGCAGTGGTGCTCCGCCACCACCTGATAAGGCCACGTCGTCTGTGAGCTTTAAGCAGGCAATCCTGGGCACACGCGTCGGCATCCTGCACTATAGCTATCCGGAGGATATTCTAGAAACAGGACAGCTGACGAAAATTCAGGATGCAATCCTGGATTTAATTATTAAAGAGGCTAAAGGCTCTGTGAAGCCTAAGTTTCTTGGGGCAACCTTCAAGTCCGGATGGCTGAGCGTCAACTGCGCCGACAAAGCCACCGCCGAGTGGCTAATAGGCAAAGTCGACAGCTTAAAGCCTTGGGAAGGAGCCCATCTAAAAGCTGTAGAGGAAAAGGATTTGCCGAAGTCCAGCATTGTAAATGCTTATTTCCCCAACAGCAAAAACAATTCAACAGATCAGATATTGAATCTGATAGAGGGTCAAAACGAGGGCCTGGATACCAAGCAGTGGAGGATGTTAAAGAGGACAGATGAGGGCTCAGCAGTGCTTCTTACACTGTCCATAGACTCGACGTCCTTAAGCACCCTTAAAAAAAGCTGATTTCAAAATCAGCTACAAATTTGGCCAGACAACGATTAGGCTAAAGGGTAAAAAACCCAATAAAAAGCCTACCGACGTCACTGCCAAAAAAGCCACTACCAGCACTGCTACAGGTAAGCTTAACTTAAAAAAGGCAGGGAGTAATGCCACCAATATTAACACTGGAAATTCCAGATTAAAAGTAGGTAAAGGTAAAGAGGCTGCTTTAAAGCCTCAACCCAATCCCACACCTGCACACTCCAAGACACCACGGGCCGTCGGAATCACGCACAAAGGGAAACAAGTTCCTAGCTGCGACGTGGCTCTGAACAAAACGTGATGTCCAGCAGTAATATAAAGATGCTGCAAGTGAATCTTCAACACTGCAAAACTGCCTCTGATGTGTTGAACAAAACATTCACCACCACTAACACCGATATAGTGCTAGTTCAAGAGCCTTATGTGTATGGAGGCGTAGTAAGAAAACTTACTACACCAGTAGGTAAGTTAACCTACTGTAACGAACCAGATGTCATTCCAAGAGCAGCATTGCTCATTAAGACATCGATTAAATTCGTAACATTAAATAAATTTATATCTAGGGATTTGGTAGCTGTAGAAGCTACACTGCCTATATCAGGAGGTACGCAAGAGGTAATCATTGCATCGGCGTATTTCCCGGGAGACACGATGGAAGCCCCACTTCCGCTGGTAAGGGACCTGATCTCCTACTGCAAACATAGAAACAGAAACCTCATCCTGGGATGTGATGCAAACGCACACCATACAGTTTGGGGTAGTACGGTCATAAATACAACGGGTGAGTACCTTTTCGAATTTATTTCTAGTACTAACATAGATATAATAAATAGGGATAAAGAACCCACTTTTATAACTAAAAACAGGCGTGAGGTATTGGACATTACGTTAGCCACTCCTCAAATTAGCTCTGAAATATATAACTGGCATGTCTCAAATGAAGCCTCAATATCGGATCATAGATATTTAAGGTTTGAGATAAAGGCTAATAAAGAACCTAAAACTCAAATTCGTATTCCGAAACTAACAGACTGGGTCTTGTACGAAGGCCACGTAAAGTGTGAAGTGGAAGAACTTACGAAAATTAATATAAACACAATTGAGGAACTGGAAACAGCCTCTATTGACTTTCATAATGCGCTACTCACAGCATATGAAAACAGTTGTACATTAAAGCTTCGACAAAGTACTAGGAAAGTACTTTGGTGGACCGAGGAGCTAAGTAAACAAAGAGTCACTGTTAGAAGGTTATACAATAAAACCAAAACCAGTGGCAGCGATGAGAGCTGGGAGCAATATAGAAGTTCCCTAACCTCATATAATAAAGAAATTCGCAGATCTAAAAGGAATGCATGGCGTAGTTTTTGTGAGGGCTTATCAGAAACGCCCACGGTAGCTCGCCTTCAGAAAGTCCTATCAAAAGATCATACGAATGAAATAGGCCTACTAAAGAAACCAGACGGGGACTTTACGACAGATTGAAGGGAAACATTGGAGCTTCTTTTAAGCACACACTTCCCAGGATCGTCGTGGCCAGTTGAGGAGGAGGACAATTCCTCCGGAGCTACAACTAAGCTAAGCTTAATTAACAGTCTTAACACTGCTAATAATATTTTTACAGAAAACAGAGTGGAATGGGCGATAAATACTTTCAAACCCTACAAGACACCTGGTGGAGATGGCATTTTTCCGGCACTTCTGCAGAAATGCATAAAGGATATACTGCCAATACTCTGCGAACTATACAAGGGAAGCCTAAAGTTAGGATACATTCCCACATTGTGGAGGAAAACTAATGTAGTCTTTATACCTAAAGGCGGAGGACGTCCAAGCGTCCAGCCTAAGTCATACAGACCCATTAGTTTATCATCATTTATACTGAAAGGTATGGAAAAGGTCTTAGATCAATACCTTAGGAATGAAGTGATAACTGCTTCACCACTAAACGTAAATCAATTTGCTTACCAGGAAGCAAAATCGACAACTACGGCTCTCCACAGCCTTGTCAATAAAATGGAGAAAACCTTTATGGCAAAAGAAATAGCTCTGGGAATATTTATAGATATTGAGGGTGCCTTTGATAACACCTCCTATAAGTCTATTGAAAGAGCTGCTAGGTCAAAAGGTTTCGACCCAGCTGTAGAGGAATGGATAAAAGCCATGCTGCAAAATCGAACGATTACAGCCTCGATAGGAGGAGAATCAGTAATGATAAAAACCAACAGAGGATGCCCACAAGGTGGGGTTTTATCACCTCTACTCTGGTGTATTGTCATTGATGACCTCCTGAATAGGCTCAATAAAGCTGGCTATTTTGCAAACGGATATGCAGATGACGTTGCAATTATGGCCAGAGGACGTAGTGACACCACTATCTCGTACCTTACACAAAAAGCTCTAAATCTAGTGCATGAGTGGTGCCTGGAACATGAACTTAGTGTAAACCCTACCAAAACTACAATCGTCCCCTTCACAAAGAGAAGGAAGCTAAATCTTCAAGCTCCCTACTTGAAGGGTACTAGAATTGAGTTTTCTACAGAGGTTAAGTATCTAGGAATCATTCTAGACCAAAAACTCACGTGGAACTCACATATCAACAAGATTACAAAGAAATCAGCAGTGGCGTTAAACACATGCCGTCGGCTTCTAGGTAAAAACTGGGGACTACAGCCAAAAATGACCCATTGGGCATATACTAGTGTTGTAAGACCCATGATCACCTACGCGTCACTTGTGTGGTGGCCAAAAGTGAAACAAATCACAGCACAGGCATCTCTGCGGAAACTACAACGCATGGCCTGCCTCAGTATTACAGGTGCTATGAGTACCTGCAGCAATGAAAGTGATTCTGGGGCTAACACCTCTACACATTCAGGTGAAAAAAGAGGCGATGCAACAGGCACTGACTCTCTGCAGAACGAAACACTTTATGCCCGGAGATTTCGTAGGCCACTTGGAAATTCTAAGGGAAGTACAACCAGATAAACTGGCCTTGTCTATCTGTGATAAGATGACAACAAAATACAATTTTGACCAGAAGTATAAGGTTGTTATTGGTAATCGCCTTGAATGAGACCTCTTGTAAGGGATTCTTTGTCCTGGTTCACTGATGGTTCAAAATTGGATACAGGAGGAACTGGAGTAGGTGTGCTTGGCCCAGATTGCCGAATTAAGGAATCCATAGGCACCTGCTCCACAATTTTTCAGGCTGAGATTTATGCAATAAATCTCTGTGCTCACATAAACCTAGATAAAGGTGTAAAAGGAGCATCAATAAATATAATGTCAGACAGCAGGCAGCTTTAAAGGCATTGAATGCCTTCACATGTAAATCAAAGCTAGTCTGGAACTGCAGGGAGACCCTCCAATTGCTATCCGAAGCAAACCAAGTCACCCTACGGTGGGTACCAGGGCACGAGGGAATCCTAGAAAACGAGAAAGCTGATGACCTTGCAAAAAAGGGGGCTAAACTTTCATACCACGGGCCGGAACCTTCATGTGGTCTTCCACAAAGCCACTATAAGAAGGTGGTCAAAAACTGGGAGGAATCTACCATATCCTCATATTGGAAAAATATTCCAGGCCTCAATCAAGCTCGGAAATTCATTTCCCCAGCTTCGACAAACGCCAAAGAGTTACTAGCTCTCAGCAAAAAGGACCTTAATATAATGACAGGAATTCTCACTGGCCACTGTCCTTTAAAGTACCATTTGCACAAAATTGGTATAGCTGAAAATGAAACCTGTCGACTCTGTGAAGAGGACGAAGAATCGTCGGAACACATACTGTGTGAATGCCCAGCCGTAACTGTGCAGAGACTCAATCAACTAGGTAAGAGGTATCTTACGGCAGAGAAGATCAAGAACTTGACTCCTGGAGCCATAATCGGCTTCATCAAAAATCTGGATCTACTTCCGGAAAACTAAGTAAGAGCTATGTCACAATAGATCTTCTAGGTCGCGCTGACAAAAAGCGACAAAATGCTTAAACCCTCATAAACATACAATACAATACAATAGCCTACACCGAGACTTTTCATTTGATATCAAGCACTATATACTTGTGACAACCTTTTGCAAAAAACAAAAGCCGATCGACATAGCACATTTTTTGTCCATTCTGCACGCTAGTCCTCTCCGAGACCTTTCATTTGATATCAAACACGACATACTTCTGACAACTTTTTGCAAAAAACAAAAACCGATCGACATAGTACATTTTTGTCAATTCTGCAGGCTAGCCCTCTCCGAGACCTTTCATTTGATACCAAACACGACATACTTCTGACATCTTTTTGCATAAAACAAAATCCGATCGACATGGAACATTCTTGTCAATTCTGCACGCTAGCCCTCAACGAGACCTTTCATTTGAGACCAAACTCGACATACTTTTGAGAATTTTTTGCAAAAAACAAAAACCGATCAACATTGAACTTTTTTGTTAATTCTACACGCCAGCCCTTATCGAGCCTTTTCATTTGATACCAAACACCACATACTTCTCACAACATTTTCCAAAAAACAAAAGCCGTTCGATATAGAACATTTTTGTTCATTCTGCACGCTAGCCCTCATCGTGACCTAGCCTAATATAACATTCACTGTCTTCAGTAACCTTTCATTTGGGAATATTTGTTCTTTGTTTAGTTACTTTATTAAACATTTGGCAACATTGACTTTTGTAATTTGAAAATACCCAAACACGACATTTTTCTGATAACATTATGCAAAAAACAAATTCTAATCTACATGGAACATTTTTGTCATTCGTGCACACCAGTCCGTATTGTGTCGTTTCCTTAAAACCCAAGGACGACCTACTTCTAACAACTATTTATGGAAAACAAATGCATATCGACCTGACACATTTTTTTATCATTTTAAAACTGGCCCTTATGTTTCCTTTCTTTTGATAACAAACACAGCAAAGTATTCAATTTATTTTATTTAGGAATGTTTGATTTTTATTTAGTTACTTTATAATTTGGTAACACTGTTTGCATTAAAAAATAGTAGTTCATTTTTAAATTTATAAATTAATATTATCAACCCTAATACATTTGATACCAAACACGACATACTTCTGACAACTTTTTGCATAAAACAAAAGCCGATCGACATGGAACATTTTTGTCAATTCTGCACGCTACCCTCAACGAGACCTTTCATTTGAGACCAAACTCGACATATCTTTGAGAAATTTTTACAAAAACAAAAGCCGATCAACATTTACCTTTTTTCTTAATTCTACACGCCAGCCCTTATCGAGCCTTTTCATTTTATACCAAATTAGTTCATGTTGATCGGCATTTGTTTTTGCAAAAAGTTTTTAGAAGTATGTCGAGTTTGGTCTCAAATGAAAGGTCTCGTTGAGGGCTAGCGTGCAGAATTGACAAAAATGTTCCATTCCGATCGGCTTCTATTTTCTGCAAAAAGGTCTCAAAAGTATGTCGAGTTGGTCTCAAAAAAAAACGTCTGGTTGAGGGCTAGCGTGCAGAGTTGAAAAATTTTTGCAAAAAACAAAAGCCGATCAACATTGACCATTTTTGTTAATTTTACACGCCAGCCCTTATCGAGCCCTTTCATTTGATATCAAACACCACACACTTCTGACAACTTTTTGTAAAAAGCAAAAACCGATCGACATCACACACATTTTTGTCAATTCTGCACGCTAGCCCACAACGAGACCTTTTATTTGACACCAAACTCGACATATCTTTGAGAACTTTTTGCAGAAAACAAAAGCCGATCGTAATGAAACATATTTGTCAATTCTGCACGCTAGCCCTCAACGAGAGGTTTCATTTGATACCAAACACGACATACTTCTTACAACTTTCTGCATAAAACAAAAGTCGATCGACATGAAACATTTTTATCATATCTACAGGCTAGCCCACACCGAGACTTTTCATTTGATACCAAACACTATATACTTGTGACAACCTTTTCCAAAAAACAAAGGCCGATCGACATTGACCATTTTCGTTAATTCTGCACACCAGCCTTCATTGAAACCTTTCATTTGATACCAAACAACACATACTTCTGACAACTTTTTGCAAAAAACAAAAAGCGATCGACATAGCACATTTTTGTCAATTCTGCACGCTAGCCCTCTCAGAGACCTTTCATTTGATACCAAACACGACATACTTCTGACAACTTTTTGCATAAAATAAAAGCCGATCGACATGGAACATTTTTGTCAATTCTGCACGCTAGCTCTCAACGAGACCTTTCATTTGAGACCAAACTCGACATACCTTTGAGAAATTTTTGCAAAAAAACAAAAGCCAATCAACATTGACCTTTTTTGTTAATTCTACACGCCAGCCCTTATCGAGCCTTTTCATTTGATACCAAACACCACATACTTCTCACAACTTTTTCCAAAAAAAAAAAAAGTTCAATATAGATCATTTTTGTTAATTTTGCACGCTAGCCCTCATCGTGACCTAGCCTAATATAACATTCACTGTCTTCAGTAACGTTCATTTGGGAATATTTGTTCTTTGTTTAGTTACTTTATTAAACATTTGGCAATATTGACTTATGTAATTCGAAAATACCCTAACGCGACATTTTTCTGACAACATTTTGCAAAAAACAAATTCTAATCTACGTAGAACATTTTTGTCATTCGTGCACACCAGTGCGTATTGTGTCGTTTCCTTAAAACCCAAGGACGACCTACTTCTAACAACTTTTTACGAAAAACAAATGTAGATCGACTTGACACATTTTTTTTGTCATTTTAAAACTGGCCCTTATGGTTTCCTTTCTTTTGATAACAAACACAGCAAAGTATTCAATTTATTTTATTTAGGAATATTTGATTTTTATTTAGTTACTTTATAATTTGGCAACACTGTTTGAATTAAAATATAGTAGTTAATTTTTAAATTTATAAATTAATACTGTCAACCCTAATACAACTGCCACCCTCTTCAGTGAAGTTAGTTTAGGAATATTTCGTTTTAATTTAGTTACTTCATCACACATTTGGGAGTCAGCCAGTACGGTTGTGTGGTCGTGGCGTGTCTTGTCTGATCGTGTAGATAAGCAACATAGCCCGCCCTGTCCATTTGGATGGGTTGCCGCACAACGGCTCGGTGTGTGCTGGCCTTGCAGAGACTGCAGGCTGACAACCTGCATCGCTAAAATGCAAGTAAAACATGTCACGAAACAAGTACTTCAGGTACTTGAGGCCTTGTTCCATATAGGAATGTTGTGCCACTGATGATGATCACATATTTGGCAACATTGACTTTTGACGTTGGAAACTTTAAAATTTATATTAATTAAATACGTTATGTTTCAAACTTAAATTAGTTGTATCACCTTTGCTCAAGTCTATTATTCATGAAACTGTTTTTAAATCTTTGATATCAATGCTCTATTAAAAGATATACTCATTTAAAGTTCATAGACAGATTGTCAAAAGTGACGAATGACGGCGTGATTCTTCTTAAATTTAGACATGGGCCTCTGGGATCTATTGTTTCCAGGCAGCATTTGTGCACAATTTTAATTTTTTATACGATAACTACTAACAGTAAAAATATGAGACACCCAAAAGGCACCAGATTTCATTAGCCCCCACATATTAAAAAAAAATTATAACAATCACTTGCATGGTTTAGGCTGTAGGCGTTTACAAATGTTACTTGATGCTCGTGATGAATCTATAGATAGATAGATACTAGCGAAGGCTCAGCTACGCTGAGCTTCCCTAGGCCTCCGGCATCAATGAAATATTTACAGTTGACGGCTAATTTCATTCCTGTACACCAGCTCTCGACGAAACTTTTCATATGATACCAAACACGACATACTTCTGACAAATTTTGCAAAAAAACAAAAGCCGATCGACCTGGCAAATTTTTGTTATTTCAATATGGCTGCCCTACTTGAGTGCTTTCATTTGATACCAAACACGGCATACTTCTGACAACTTTGTGCATAAAACAAAAGTCGATCGACATAGAACATTTTTATCATTTCTGCACGCTAGCCCACAACGAGACCTTTCATTCGATACGAAACATGACATATTTCTAACAATTTTTTGAAAAATACAAAAGCCGGTCGACGTAAAATATATTTCTCATTTAGAGCCTTTTCACACACTTTGGATCCGACTGCCGGCAGCCGGGTATTTATTCCAAGTAGCACTGCGATTGCCTATTTACCCCGGTCAAGAAAATTCATTTACATTTTGCCTTACGACAATGGCGCGTGAACGCATTAATGCATTGTGGATTTTATACAGACGACTTTGCCGTCGAAAAATAATTGTCCTTCAATTCATTAAAATGTTGCCTCAAATGAGTGCATATTTCTGCTCACGCTTTTGTTTTTGTATATTCCTTCTGTCTTATCCCATAGTACTGGTCTAGCCAGCCTGATACCATTAAATAAAAAAAAAAACAGGGTCGAGGTGGTCTCGAACCAGGTCTTGTAGATTATTTATATTATGAATCCGCCCTCTTATCCACTCGGCTATGAAGCATTTTGTTTTAGACGTTTCTTATTCGAAAATATGAAGGATAACCTTCAAAATACAATTTATTTTATCAAATATTTCAGTTAGAAAAGGCCATATTACACAACATTTGGTTTTATTAGATGCAAAATTAACTAATCTAACTAACGATACCATATACACCCGATTTTATTTACCGGGACAGATGGAAACAGCAAAAAACTGTTTTCCCATGTTATTTCCCTATGTCAAGGTTTTCAGTATTCACCCTGTACTCCTGTACACATAATTTTTATAGGTTTAACAATACCGTTTACACCAGTCTTTGTAAAATTTGTTTGTATGTATATCAGAAAAAAGAACAATATTTTTAACAGTTTAAAAAAATCACATAGATGGCACTAATTATGAAATTTATTGCATCTGCTAAAGAAGGAATCGATATAATTACTTAACAATTAAATATTTTTATATTTAATTATGTATATATTTTAAAATAATATTTTTAGGCATAAATGAAATTTATTATTCTAAGCGAAAACAAGAACATAATAATATTTTGAATACGTGACATACCAAACTAACTGGTGGTGCCAGTGTTGTTTTATTTATTTCCAAATCACCTGTATGATGTGAAAAGAAAAAAACTTGAATCCCCAGAGTAAATCTTAAGGGCTTTTATAATATTTAATATTGAAAATAATGTTATGAAATATTTGATCAAAATGCATAAAAATTGATTACATTATAATTAAAACTTATTTAGAACAATCTGTATGAAATATTTAAAAAAAAAGTCGCTAATCCTTGGAATTATTGTAGATAGAAACTTCTTATCTTTTTCTACGAATAATGAAATGGCAAACGGTAATATAAAGTATGTGCTTTGAAAAGTGGACTTGTGTGTAATATTTGTCGGACTTCTTGAGTTTAACGTTACTATTTTAATGGAATTCTAAATCATTTACAGCTGATTTTTTATTTTGTAAATCTACAATGAATTTGTTTTGACAGGAATAAGGACATTTTATTTCGAAAATTTCAAATCCGTTTTCTGTTTTGATAAAACCATCATCACTACATGCTAAGTATGGTTGGTTAGATAATATTACAACACTACAAGTCCAATTTCTTGTATAATATATTAGTTGAAGCTTGAAATACTGATCTCGCTTCAGTTTTGGTTTCCAAGCCATAACGCATAGCTTGATTACAATAAAAATTGTAGCCATTGATTCTTAACAACAACATTTTCATTATAATAATCACTGTCATATTTTCGCTGTACCAATCTAATTCTATTGGTACATATGTACATCTACAATGAAAGAGTTCATTGCAGAATATGTAGTTTTATGGGGATTTTTTAATCTGCATTTAATTTCCCTATAGGTATAATACTTTATGCACTCGTTTCAGACAAAATTTCTTTGCTTATGTTCTGAAAATGTAAAAAGAATATCAAGAAAATTTCCAGTCGTGTTTTTGTAGAATGGTTTTATTGAAACTTTGTGATATTTTTCAACCTGCGTTTATAAAGTCTTGTTCCAAATGATAGACTGTATTTTAGAATTCTTATTTAAATGTGACTTCACTACACAGATTGTGATACACAATACATTGCTAACTTCTTTACATTTCTTAATAAAATAAATTCTCTTTATGATAATATAGCAAAATGAATTCTGGATTCCGCAAAAATCGCTCCTGTGTAGATAACTCCTAATAGCCATGTCTAAATTTAAGAAAAATCACGCTGTCATCCGTCACTTTGACAATCAGACTATGAACGATTATATCTTCTTATAGAGTATTGATATCAAAGATTTAAATACAATTTCATGAATAATAGACTTGAGCAAAGGTGCTACAACTAATTTTAGTTTAAAACATAACGTATTTAATTAATATAAATTTTGACGTACCCAATGTCAACAGTCAATATTGCCAAATGTATGACGAAGTAACTAAATTAAAACTAAATATTCCTAGACTAACTTCACTGAAGACGCTGGCAGTTGTATTAGGATTGACTATTAATTTATAAATTTAAAAATTAACTACTATTTAATTTTATTTCGTGTTTGATTTAAAATGAAATATTAATATAGTAGTAATAAAATTTCCTTGAATAAATGTGTATTTTTATAGTTAGTTATTTGAAATTCCACTGTTTGAGAACCGATTTTTTATTCAGTTTAACGTTTAAAAATTCAAATATTATTTGGAAACAATAGCACTATTTACAGTTAAAAGTAAGCAATTCTGAATTACAATATATTATACTGGAGTTTTTCTCAGTTCTCTACTTACATTTTTATTCCAAAGAAAAAATATGAACAAAAATTGTATAAAATGAAACTGTCAACTAACTTTCGGAATATCGGTAACATAGGTATCATAATTAAAACATGACTACTAATTTTATTCCGTGGAAGCTATTTTTTTTTATTCTGATAATGCAGTCTTTTCATTAACGATATTTAATTTTATTTCGTGTTTAATTAAAAATGAAATATAAATCTAGTAGTAATAAAATAAAAATCCTTGAATAAATGTGTAATTTTATAGTTATATGAAATTCCACTGTTTGAGAACCGATTTGCTTCAAAATTTACTTCACACAACATTTATAAAAATAAATTTACAAATAACAATTAAAACTTTTTAAAACGACACATCGCTATTAAACATTTCTTTGTACTATAATTTTGATCAGTTAGATTTGATTATGTTATTATAAAAACGTTTCAGAAGTGCTGTGCTTACAAAAGAAATTTTTATAATGAAACGTATGAATTGCAAGTGTAAATAATGTCATTTTAAAATTAGGTTTTACTTTTATATTTGTTAGATAATAAAGTTAAAATTTACCTCATGAAGATGATTATTTCATTATGTTTACTTACTTGAGTTTCGCCGATATGCCACCATTTTTCTCGGGCGGGAAAATTAAATTATGCAGTACTGACCCAAGATGAATTTTTTGTTTATCGATAATACGAATAAATACGAAATATTTTTTTTTAAGAAAATTGTATTAAAAGAAAGAAATTTGAAGCATTTAAAATCAACGATTCGGAACAAAATTATTCAACCATCGAAAAGGAACTCCTCGCTATAGTTTGGGCCACAAAATATTTTCGCCCCTATCTATTCGGACGAAAATTTAAAATTATAACAGACCACAAACCCCTCCAATGGTTGTCCTCACTCAAGGAACCAAATTCTAAATTAATACGATGGAGATTGAAATTGGAGGACTTCGACTTTGAAATTTTATATATAAAGGGTTCATTAAACAAAAATGCTGATGCACTATCACGTATCGAATTGAACGTAAATTCTGTAGAACCGGAAGTTCAAAATTTCTTTGACTACATAAAAAAATTTAACGACAACTTTAACCCTGATAACGAATCAATGATTGCGGAACCCGACAATGACCGAAATTCTGACTCTGACAATACGATCCACTCCAACCAAGAAAATCCTATTTTTGGTATCACAATTAGCGATTTCCCTGTGAACGTTGGCAAAAACTAATTGTTTATATCTGAAGTCACTCACTCACCAGCCAAACCCAAATACAGTAAAATTCACACTGACAAAACAAGAATTCACGTACAAATCTCACAAGAAAATTTCGAAACAGACGTTATAAATTTTGTAAAAGAATTCATAATTCCAAAAGTCAAATATTCCTTGTTTTTTGAACAACCAATATATGAAAAATTCTCTATTGTAATGCAAACACACTTTAAGAATTCAGAAATAAATTTTGTTAAGTGTAATAATAAATTAATTGATGTTGAATTAGATAACGAAATTAATAATATAATTAAACAATTTCACGAAGGAAAAACGAATCATCGTGGAATCCTCGAAACACACAACCAAATTAAAAATATTTACTATTGGCCAAATCAACATAGAACCATTACAAACTATATTAACCAGTGTGAAATTTGCTTACAAGCTAAATACGAAAGAAATCCTATTAAAACTAAATACAATATAACACCAACACCCGACAAACCCTTTCATACAATACACATAGACACACTCACTTTAGAAAACTCTAAATTTTTGACGATAATAGACGCATTTTCCAAATACGTGCAAGCCGGGTCCGTGAAGTTAGCAACCACCGGAAAGCACAAACGATGAAATTTATGCCAAACGTTTGTGCTTCGTTTGTGCTCAATTGTGCCCCTAAATAAAACTCAGCAACCCTTACCGTTCGTAAGTAATAAACAATTTAAATGTGGTTGCCAACTTCACGCCTAGCAACCACCTGTGAAGCACAAACGATGAAACATATACCAAACGTTTGTGCTTCGTTTGTGCTCAATTGTGCCCCTAAATAAAACTCAGCAACCCTTACCGTTCGTAAATAATAAACAATTTAAATGTGGTTGCCAACTTCACGCCTAGCAACCACTTGTGAAGCACAAACGATGAAACATATACCAAACGTTTGTGCTTCGTTTGTGCTCAATTGTGCCCCTATATAAAACTCAGCAACCCTTACCGTTCGTAAGTAATAAACAATTTAAATGTGGTTGCCAACTTCACGCCTAGCAACCACCTGTGAAGCACAAACGATGAAACATATACCAAACGTTTGTGCTTCGTTTGTGCTCAATTGTGCTCCTAAATAAAACTCAGCAACCCTTACCGTTCGTAAGTAATAAACAATTTAAATGTGGTTGCCAACTTCACACCTAGCAACCACTTGTGAAGCACAAACGATGAAACATATACCAAACGTTTGTGCTTCGTTTGTGCTCAATTGTGCCCCTAAATAAAACTCAGCAACCCTTACCGTTCGTAAGTAATAAACAATTTAAATGTGGTTGCCAATTTCACGCCTAGCAACCACCTGTGAAGCACAAACGATGAAACATATACCAAACGTTTGTGCTTCGTTTGTGCTCAATTGTGCCCCTAAATAAAACTCAGCAACCCTTACCGTTCGTAAGTAATAAACAATTTAAATGTGGTTGCCACCTTTCTGCACAGCGAACACTTATGAATTACAAATTTAGAAATATGTGCGAAACGTTTGTACTATCCAAAATGTGCATAAAGAACTCAACCATCCCTATTGTTCGTAAGGAATGTAATATTAAAACTCTGATGTAGCCATCACATTACTAATCAAGATAACCTTTTTACAAGTAGCCTAGTTAATAGAGGCAAAAAAGGCTTTGCCATGTAAAAAGTCGGGAAGAATTTATATTTGGCAATTTTGTTCATTTTGAGCCCTAATAAAATTCTGAAATTTGTAAAAATGGGAAAAGTCCACCAGCGCTGCAATCTTGAATAAATGCGATAAAAATCTAGTTATTTGATAATATCTCGTTTCCACAACTTTGCAAAGTAATAATATATTATACAAAATGGCTGAGAATAAAATATCCTCCAAGTTTTGTATTTTTGTTTAGATTAACTGTTAACGAGTTCTGGCAGAGGACAATTGAGCGTATATTTGTAATTTGCAACAATCCCTGAATTCTCATTACTATTTACTGTTCGTTATTGTTATTATATATTATTATTTATGTAAAAATAGTAATAATATATGTCAGCCAGTAACCAATACAGTTGTGTGGTCGTGTCGTGTCTTGTCTGATCGAGTAGATAAGCAACATCAAAATAACAAAATTTAAAATTTTGAATATTATAATATTCTATATTTCTAATTTTTCGTGCATTTTTCAGATTTTCTTTCTATTTCTAAAAATTTGTTGCCTAAAATAGATATAAAAATAGCCATTTTGCCTACCCATTTTTAATAATTTTAGAGCCTAAAATTCCGGTCTCTAGTAATAATAAATAAAAAATACATTGTATAATATAGTCATATACACAGTGTTCATTTTAAGTAGAACACCATTTCTATCTTAAAAACTATAAGAAATACGATATTACAGTACCTAGGAAACAATTCCTATATCACAAGACTATTAAAATGAGCTCAATAATTTTTTATCAAACTAATGGTTCCAATATATGTGAAACAATATTACTACCTAAATTAATGTATGTAGTTATAACTAAAGTAAGTAAACCTAGAAATTTAATATTTTTATAAAATGCAATTATTTAAAATTAACATGGTAACCGCCTATGTCACCTTTTCGTAGGACACCCGGTATGTTATATTACGTAAAATTAAGTGTTTTTAATTCAATTTTTAAGTTCTTTGTATTGTAATTCTGAAAATAAAATACACGCAAACGCATACAGACAAACAATGTTCATGTGTTTCTCTCCTTGCCTATCTTATACATTAAAAATCTGTTAAACTATTTCTTTTTCCTCTTCTTTAGATGTTAGTTGTTATTTCTCTCCAAAAGCCTTAATTTTCGTAATTTTCCCCTGCCAGACCTTTGTCAATTCTCATTCATTGCTTCGGTTATATACATATGTATTGTAGCGAACCCAGGGTAGCGGCGAGGGCGGCGGCGCGGGCGGCAGCCGCTAGCGAGCAGGTCAGAACACGTCCGTTCGCTCCCCATTGTTCTGATTTCCAAGGAATCAGAGAATACTCTAGAATAAACTGTTTTAATATAAATACCCCAAGCAAAAGATCGCGAGGACAGTCTTGTATCGATACGTGTAGTGAACAGATCGTGATATAAATAGACAGTGAAATAAATAAATAGTGATATAAATATTGTTGAAATAAATATTGCGTAGTTCTAATTGTTTAAATAAATTATCTTAGTTTTTAAGTCTTTATTGATATATGTTAGTCGTAAATTAGTATTTATATTTGTTAATTCTTAGTGTTAGTTACTTTTCATTATTCTTTATAATTCATATTTCTTTAATTAAACTTAATTATATAAATATTAGCGTTTTAATCAATTTTACACTTCACCTAAATAAATAAAACATTACAGTATATTCAATGGCAATAGTGGTCTTCCTGTACTTATTATTCTTGGTTTTTATTTTAATTTTAAACTTTAAAGCAACAATTTTTATATAACAATTACATACATCGGTTTAGCTATATCTGTTTGCTATCGAAATTTACTAGTATTTTTTCTCTTTTGACTGTAACATTTGAAATTTCTATGTACGCATGCGCACGTGAAAATAAATAAGCGAATGTTTGGGACATGTACACTCTCCGTAAAAGCATATTCTAAACTTGTGTGACTCGCTGCTAAGTTCGTTGTCAAGATTTATAAATGACCCATGGATGTCAATATAGTATTTGTATATTAGGACAGTACACAGTAAAAGACAAAGCTTAAGGCAGTTAATGTTAATAGTATGCATTTTGTGTTCACAAAATTACATTAGATGTAATAATAAAAACATAATAAGTAACATGGACATAAACATAGGATAGAACATAAATGAGGAGCCTTAGCGCAATTTAGTTCTCGATAGAGGCACTGCTGTGTTAAAAATTGTGACGGTAAAAATAAACATCATTTTAGAATTTTCACTGGAAGAAAGATACTTGTGGATGAATGATTTTAGCACAAATAATATTTATTTAATAAAGAGGATGTTATTTTGATTTTTTTTTCGTATTTCAATAATTTATCTACATACATTAATCAAAATAAAAATTAATTAGGACATACTCTGCATAAATTTTGAATTTAATTGTTTTTTGTCCTTTATGAATTGCACTCGTTCTCTTTTTAAGTTTATTACTTTTCATTTTCGTATTCAAACACAATTAAATTTACTAAATATTGTTACGAGCCAGAATAAAAAAGAATAATGTTTCATATTTCAATATTTTCAAATGTTTTGCCGCAAAACCTTATACACACTGCGTAAAATTGCGTGTACTTCTTCTTTTTCTTCATAAAATTTTCATCGTGTGAGACGTACTTAAGCAACTCGCTCGGTTATGCCATCTACTTTTAGCTTTGCGCTAAGTTCCCATTAAAGTGCCGAGTATGTCATAGCAATGTATTTAGTTTAGAACATGCTTGGACACGTAGTGAACCACTTCAAAATATTTGCTCATTGCCCTACTATGCGTGCACAGGTATTTCAAATGGTACAGTTAAAAAGAAAATTACAACAAATACCCCACTAAACCCTCTTCCTCAGTCCTACACTAGGGACCTTTAATTCTTGTATATTTTAAACTAAAAATTATCCTTATTTTGCTTACGTGACATTTTATAATGAAACGAAAATATTTCATATGGTAATTTTTTTCTTTTGACTGTACCATTTGAAATTTCTGTGCGCGCATGCGAACTTTGTAGGTAAATGACCGAGGATCTTATGAATACGTATAATGAATAATCATGCAAATTATTATTCGCAAATTTATAATTTTAGTTAAAAATTAATATTTGATTGTTCGGTATTATAATAATTTGCTACATCTATTAGTTGCAATAGGTCATGAAAGTGAACCCTGAAATATAATATCCGGTTTGAAATTTTGGCTGTAGTGAACAAACCATAAGCGCGCAATTTAAATAACTGTCATCTGTTGTGCACTTATGTGTAGTTTGTACTCATATGATAATGACGGACATTTTATTATTATTTTTACGATCGAAACAGTAAAACAATAACACAAAATATATTCTTTATTATAATATAAAAATTATACTCGTAGGAATAGGATAGAACATTAAAATAAAGTGCCAAGTATAGGTAACATTGCAAATTATAGAAATCGAAAATAAATCAGGATTCTTTTTAAGTTTGGTAAAGTATTTAGAAATAAAACGTGAAAAATTATCGAAGTTAACTTGTAATAAGTATTACAATTTGCAATGTTACCTATACTTGGCACTTTATTTTAATGTTCTATCCTATTCCTACGAGTATGTTTAATGTCAAAAAACATCTTATATATTCTAATATAGAGTATATTTTTTGTTATTTTGTTTATGTATATATGTTATAGTATATAATTTTTATATTATAATATAGAATATATTTTGTGTTATTGTTTTACTGTTTCCATCGTAAAAATAATAATAAAATGTCCGTCATTATCATATGAGTACAAACTACACATAAGTGCACAACAGACGACAGTTATTTAAATTGCGCGCTTATGGTTTGTTCACTATAGCCAAAATTTCAAACCGGATATTATATTTCAGGGTTCACTTTCATGACCTATTGCAACTAATAGATGTAGCAAATTATTATAATACCGAACAATCAAATATTAATTTTTAACTAAAATTATAAATTTGCGAATAATAATTTGCATGATTATTCATTATACGTATTCATAAGATCCTCGGTCATTTACCTACAAAGTTCGCATGCGCGCACAGAAATTTCAAATGGTACAGTCAAAAGAAAAAAATTACCATATGAAATATTTTCGTTTCATTATAAAATGTCACGTAAGCAAAATAAGGATAATTTTTAGTTTAAAATATACAAGAATTAAAGGTCCCTAGTGTAGGACTGAGGAAGAGGGTTTAGTGGGGTATTTGTTGTAATTTTCTTTTTAACTGTACCATTTGAAATACCTGTGCACGCATAGTAGGGCAATGAGCAAATATTTTAAAGTGGTTCACTACTTGTCCAAGCATGTTCTAAACTAAATACATTGCTATGACATACTCGGCACTTTAATGGGAACTTAGCGCAAAGCTAAAAGTAGATGGCATAACCGAGCGAGTTGCTTAAGTACGTCTCACACGATGAAAATTTTATGAAGAAAAAGAAGAAGTACACGCAATTTTACGCAGTGTGTATAAGGTTTTGCGGCAAAACATTTGAAAATATTGAAATATGAAACATTATTCTTTTTTATTCTGGCTCGTAACAATATTTAGTAAATTTAATTGTGTTTGAATACGAAAATGAAAAGTAATAAACTTAAAAAGAGAACGAGTGCAATTCATAAAGGACAAAAAACAATTAAATTCAAAATTTATGCAGAGTATGTCCTAATTAATTTTTATTTTGATTAATGTATGTAGATAAATTATTGAAATACGAAAAAAAAATCAAAATAACATCCTCTTTATTAAATAAATATTATTTGTGCTAAAATCATTCATCCACAAGTATCTTTCTTCCAGTGAAAATTCTAAAATGATGTTTATTTTTACCGTCACAATTTTTAACACAGCAGTGCCTCTATCGAGAACTAAATTGCGCTAAGGCTCCTCATTTATGTTCTATCCTATGTTTATGTCCATGTTACTTATTATGTTTTTATTATTACATCTAATGTAATTTTGTGAACACAAAATGCATACTATTAACATTAACTGCCTTAAGCTTTGTCTTTTACTGTGTACTGTCCTAATATACAAATACTATATTGACATCCATGGGTCATTTATAAATCTTGACAACGAACTTAGCAGCGAGTCACACAAGTTTAGAATATGCTTTTACGGAGAGTATACATGTCTCAAACATTCGCTTATTTATTTTCACGTGCGCATGCGTACATAGAAATTTCAAATGTTACAGTCAAAAGAGAAAAAATACTAGTAAATTTCGATAGCAAACAGATATAGCTAAACCGATGTATGTAATTGTTATATAAAAATTGTTGCTTTAAAGTTTAAAATTAAAATAAAAACCAAGAATAATAAGTACAGGAAGACCACTATTGCCATTGAATATACTGTAATGTTTTATTTATTTAGGTGAAGTGTAAAATTGATTAAAACGCTAATATTTATATAATTAAGTTTAATTAAAGAAATATGAATTATGAAGAATAATGAAAAATAACTAACACTAAGAATTAACAAATATAAATACTAATTTACGACTAACATATATCAATAAAGACTTAAAAACTAAGATAATTTATTTAAACAATTAGAACTACGCAATATTTATTTCAACAATATTTATATCACTATTTATTTATTTCACTGTCTATTTATATCACGATCTGTTCACTACACGTATCGATACAAGACTGTCCTCGCGATCTTTTGCTTGGGGTATTTATATTAAAACAGTTTATTCTAGAGTATTCTCTGATTCCTTGGAAATCAGAACAATGGGGAGCGAACGGACGTGTTCTGACCTGCTCGCTAGCGGCTGCCGCCCGCGCCGCCGCCCTCGCCGCTACCCTGGGTTCGCTACAATACATATGTATATAACCGAAGCAATGAATGAGAATTGACAAAGGTCTGGCAGGGGAAAATTACGAAAATTAAGGCTTTTGGAGAGAAATAACAACTAACATCTAAAGAAGAGGAAAAAGAAATAGTTTAACAGATTTTTAATGTATAAGATAGGCAAGGAGAGAAACACATGAACATTGTTTGTCTGTATGCGTTTGCGTGTATTTTATTTTCAGAATTACAATACAAAGAACTTAAAAATTGAATTAAAAACACTTAATTTTACGTAATATAACATACCGGGTGTCCTACGAAAAGGTGACATAGGCGGTTACCATGTTAAATTTTAAATAATTGCATTTTATAAAAATATTAAATTTCTAGGTTTACTTACTTTAGTTATAACTACATACATTAATTTAGGTAGTAATATTGTTTCACATATATTGGAACCATTAGTTTGATAAAAAATTATTGAGCTCATTTTAATAGTCTTGTGATATAGGAATTGTTTCCTAGGTACTTTAATATCGTATTTCTTATAGTTCTTAAGATAGAAATGGTGTTCTACTTAAAATGAACACTGTGTATATGACTATATTATACAATGTATTTTTTATTTATTATTACTAGAGACCGGAATTTTAGGCTCTAAAATTATTAAAAATGGGTAGGCAAAATGGCTATTTTTATATCTATTTTAGGCAATAAATTTTTAGAAATAGAAAGAAAATCTGAAAAATGCACGAAAAATTAGAAATATAGAATATTATAATATTCAAAATTTTAAATTTTGTTATTTTGATGTTGCTTATCTACTCGATCAGACAAGACACGACACGACCACACAACTGTATTGGTTACTGGCTGACATATATTATTACTATTTTTACATAAATAATAATATATAATAACAATAACGAACAGTAAATAGTAATGAGAATTCAGGGATTGTTGCAAATTACAAATACACGCTCAATTGTCCTCTGCCAGAACTCGTTAACAGTTAATCTAAACAAAAATACAAAACTTGGAGGATATTTTATTCTCAGCCATTTTGTATAATATATTATTACTTTGCAAAGTTGTGGAAACGACATATTATCAAATAACTAGATTTTTATCGCCTTTATTCAAGATTGCAGCGCTGGTGGACTTTTCCCATTTTTACAAATTTCAGAATTTTATTAGGGCTCAAAATGAACAAAATTGCCAAATATAAATTCTTCCCGACTTTTTACATGGCAAAGCCTTTTTTGCCTCTATTAACTAGGCTACTTGTAAAAAGGTTATCTTGATTAGTAATGTGATGGCTACATCAGAGTTTTAATATTACATTCCTTACGAACAATAGGGATGGTTGAGTTCTTTATGCACATTTTGGATAGTACAAACGTTTCGCACATATTTCTAAATTTGTAATTCATAAGTGTTCGCTGTGCAGAAAGGTGGCAACCACATTTAAATTGTTTATTACTTACGAACGGTAAGGGTTGCTGAGTTTTATTTAGGGGCACAATTGAGCACAAACGAAGCACAAACGTTTGGTATATGTTTCATCGTTTGTGCTTCACAGGTGGTTGCTAGGCGTGAAATTGGCAACCACATTTAAATTGTTTATTACTTACGAACGGTAAGGGTTGCTGAGTTTTATATAGGGGCACAATTGAGCACAAACGAAGCACAAACGTTTGGTATATATTTCATCGTTTGTGCTTCACAAGTGGTTGCTAGGTGTGAAGTTGGCAACCACATTTAAATTGTTTATTACTTACGAACGGTAAGGGTTGCTGAGTTTTATTTAGGAGCACAATTGAGCACAAATGAAGCACAAACGTTTGGTATATGTTTCATCGTTTGTGCTTCACAGGTGGTTGCTAGGCGTGAAGTTGGCAACCACATTTAAATTGTTTATTACTTACGAACGGTAAGGGTTGCTGAGTTTTATATAGGGGCACAATTGAGCACAAACGAAGCACAAACGTTTGGTATATGTTTCATCGTTTGTGCTTCACAAGTGGTTGCTAGGCGTGAAGTTGGCAACCACATTTAAATTGTTTATTATTTACGAACGGTAAGGGTTGCTGAGTTTTATTTAGGGGCACAATTGAGCACAAACGAAGCACAAACGTTTGGTATATGTTTCATCGTTTGTGCTTCACAGGTGGTTGCTAGGCGTGAAGTTGGCAACCACATTTAAATTGTTTATTACTTACGAACGGTAAGGGTTGCTGAGTTTTATTTAGGGGCACAATTGAGCACAAACGAAGCACAAACGTTTGGCATAAATTTCATCGTTTGTGCTTTCCGGTGGTTGCTAACTTCACGGACCCGTGCAAGCCTATAAAGTAAATTCGACAAATGCTATCGAGATCACAAATAAATTAACCAAATTCTTCTCACATCATGGAATTTCCAAATTAATAATTTGCGATAATGGTTTAGAATTCAAAAATAATATTTTAAAAGAATTATTAGCTATTCATAAAGTTGACATACACTTCACGAGTTCTCAACACCCGGACTCAAACGGAGTGATAGAGAGATTCCACTCGACACTAATCGAACACATTCGTCTTTTTAACATACAAGAAAATTTCAAAAACGAGCCTATTAAAACCAAAGTAAATTACGCTTTATTAGCTTATAATAACACCAATCACACAACAACTGGACTGAAACCCGTAGAAATTATATCCGGACATTTTGACTCAAATTCACCCCTCGAAATAGATTTGGAAAAACAAGTGACTCAAGACTACGTTCAAAACCATAGAGAAAGGATGAAATTGACCTATAAATCAATCAACGAACGAATACAAAATAACAAATCCAAAACAATTCAAAATTTAAACAAAAACCGCGAAAATCTTCCCGAAATTCCCGACACCGTGTTTGTTCATAATAAACAAAAAGTAAACAAAACTCGAAACCCAAAATTTAAAAAGGAACAAGTTGTAAAAGTAAACAAAAAACTTAAAATTGCAGAAATTAAAGTAGATGAAAGAAATAAAAAACAACCCAAAATTCACTTATCAAATATAAAACGACCACGAAAGATTACTGACAAGAAATCCGATATTCCAGGTCCCTCCTCATCACAATAACCCTTGGACTAGAAATTAAAGACATTACGAATAATCTCGGACTACTAACGCTGAAATTAGGAACAGCCAGACTACAACAGACGAAACACACCCTCATTCATTACTACGACTTGAAACCTATTCTGATTAATTATAACAACTTAAATAAACAATACGAAAATCTAAACCAAATTGTAATCGAAGACAAATTAAATGCAAAAGAATTTGACAATAACAATAAAATAATTCATCACTTACAAAATTCCATAACCAACAAATTTGAACACCTCAATATTCACTATACAATAAAGAGAAATAAAAGAGGAATTTTGAATGGCCTCGGATCGATCGTAAAATCGATAACTGGTAATTTGGATGCAGAAGACGAAAAACGGTACGATAAAATCCTGAAACACCTGCAATCTAATCAAAACAAATTAAACGAACAAATAAAAAATCAATATTCTGTCAATCACCAACTGATCGATCAATTTAATAAAACAATCGAAATAATCAGGCATAACGAATTAGAATTAAAATCAAAGGTTGAGCAATTGTCGCATGTTATCTCAAACGATTTCCAAAGTAGTATTTTCTACATCTTCGAAATTTATAATGAATTAACGACATTATTCACATTAATTTTAAATACTTTACAAGAAATCGAGAATTCTCTAACTTTTTGCAAATTACATGTAATGCACCCCAGTATAATCAAAATCAATGAACTAAATTTAGAATTCAATAAAATTTATAAACACTATGAAAACAAAATTCCTTTAGAACCAACCCCAGAAAATATGCTAGAAATTGAAAAATTACTTAATCTGAATTGCAAATTAGAATCAGATAAAATTATTTATTTTATTGACATTCCTATAAATTATGAAAAAGATTTTGAGCTACTCCATGTCATTTCAACCCCATCAAAATTTAAATCTGACTTTATAACAATTATTCCCGATAAAGGTTACTTTCTGAAATCGGTTGACGATCAGTTAATTTCTCTGAATGATATTTGTACCAAAAGTATCAATTACCAATGTCCCAACAAAATAAATCACATACCAAACGACACCTGCGAGAAGAACATAATCCTGCACAATAATAACAAAAATTGCCAGTACACTAAATTAAATTTGAAACAAAATCACGTCGAATATATTGAAAAAATAAATCAATACTTGGCTATCTTTCAAACAGAAGAAACTGTTCAAGAAATTTGCGAACAAAAAGAAGAAATAAGAAAACTAAAAGGAATTTTTCTATTAAAAGAAAACAACTGCGAAATAAAAATTAAAAATCAAATACTAAATTTCAAAGCAGGAACATTTGGGAAGCCCATCTTATTGGAAAATTTCAAGATCCAAATCAACACCAGTCAAATCCCAAAATTGGCAATCGAACTCAAGAATATTCAAGATCTGAACCTTCCAATCAACAAGTTCGAGGACTTAATCACCGATGACGACTTCGAGCTCAACACCACTAATTATTTAATTATAATCCTGTACGTATTACTGATGTTGACAGGTATTGCAATCATTAGTTCCCTTCTGTGGAAGAAACTCTCAAGCCAGAAGAAGCCCAGGAGCCAAGACGAAGAACTCCGATCAAGGCCAACCCCATCTCACTCCCAGGTGAACCTCCCCGGCGATGCCAGATTCTAAGGGTGGAGGAGTTAGAAGTACAACTTCTCACGGGAACTGCTGACCATGCTGAGTCCCAGACGCTACTCGAATCCACATTTCCTCTATTTTTGCATACTCAATATTTTTCATATTTTTGTAACATTACTTAATTCTATTCAGTTACATTCTGTATTCTGTACAATAAACATTGTTATATTTTACTGCTGAATCTTTGTACTTTCGTTTAATAAAATCATTTTTTTTTGTTGTTAACTTACTCCCGTAACTTAACTTGCCTGTTTTTCTCTACGAATCGTTGAGGTTGAGAGATTACGCAGTTGTTTGTAGTAATTGAACTTAGCTACAGTTTTATTTTTTTATAATTTAAGAGTGCTTTATCTCTCTTGCTTTGCATAATTTTAATTACAGGTGTAAACCATGGACAGTACTTTTTCTTGCAATTAAAAGATTTCAAAGGTGCGCGTTTATTAAAAAGCGCCAAGATGTTATTACTCAAAAAATTAACTTTATCATTAAGTATATCTAATAGTAGAATATTATTCCAGTTTACGTTATTACAATCAGCCAAAAACAATTCAGAATCAAAGTTTTTGTAATCTCTGTAAGTGAAGCGCGTAGTAGATTGTACAGATGTATAGAAATTAATAATACAAAGCGTGCAGCTATGGTCTGACAAATGAAGGCATTCAATAATATCAGCAAGAGTACACAGAGCTGGATCTGAGATTGCAATAATGTCAACTAAAGTTTTAGAGGCTGACCGTGTGTAACCAGTAATTAATTGTTGCAATCCATAAGTAGACAAAATATCTTTAAAAAAAGAAGAATATATATCATCACATAGTAAGTTTATATTAATATCCCCACATAACATTAAATAATCCGCTTCAATAAAATATTTTTCTAAAATAGTATTCAAAACACATAAGTCTTTGTACATATATAAATGTGGATTATAAACAAAACTAAATATAAATCTTTTGTTAGAATTCATATTTCGAATCCACAAATGCTTAACATTATTTCTAGCAACAAAAGATGTTTCAATAGTATTGTAACTAAGGTTTTGGCGTATATAAAATGCTACTCCTCTACCACGTTTATGTGTTTTAGAAATACTGATCAAATTATAACCAGTGATATTAAAAAGATCAGAAGGATAGATACCAGATATCCATGTTTCTGAAACTGCTAATAAGTCAAAATCATGATTATATAAAAATTCTTTGAAGTCAGAGAAACATGAATTAAAGATCTTACATTCAAATGACCAAATGTAAACATACTAGACAAGATGTCGATGCCCTAAAAGTTTTAAACAGGCGTTGGAACAAAGACTTACAATATTAAACAGACTTATTCACACTTAATTAGTGGGACATTGACTGAGAGTAGACTCTGGCTTGATTGAAGAATAGTATTTTCATTCGGTTTTATGTTAAAACAAATGTAGTTAAAGAACAAGAATACAGAATATAGAACCATACATTCATATGTGCAAAATGCGAGATTACATTTATATATCTTCGTGACTCTAAATAGAGATTTTAATATTTTCCCCGTTTTTTTTCTATACTAGCATAGATATGGCCATCGTGAGTCCAAACTGCTTTGAGGAGAATCAGCCTAGGTTGCGTAAGGTCTTCCCGCACTGTCATTTTTGAACCTTTGAGCTTCTTTTTTTCACTAAACACTTTCAAGCGCGAGCGATAACTCACAAACTTCACTAATACCGGGCGGATTTTATTGCTTTTGCGGCTTTCCAATTCGATCACATCGATCTACATCCTTTATAGAAATATCAACATTTAAATTTTCACGACAAAAATTGACAACCCTCTTATCGATGAGTTTCTTCTTCGATTCTGGTAAACCAAAAATACGGATGTTGTTTCGACTTGAGTACTGTTCCATGTCGTCGATGCATTTCTCATATGTTCTACATGTTTGTTTGAGCACATTATTTTCACCTTTTATTACCGTAATCTCGTTTTCAAGGTGCTTGATTATCGCTTCAAACACTTTTTGAACAGCCACCGAAACACTTTGCACAATACAATTCACAAATTCTTCATTTTTTTTTTTTAATCATAGATGTTATTGTCTCACGATCGTCTCGGGTAAGCATTTTAATTGTAAAGAATAAAGGATTATTTTGAAAAAATATCTACGAAATTTTAACTTAACTCGAAGTCGCCAGAGCACACAGCGCACGTCTAACTTAGTCGGTAGCTCAGTCAAGATGGAATTGAAGATATTATGTTAAATACATTTATTAGTGTTTAATATTAAGTTTAACCATACAACCCATATTTGAAATTATTGCCAACAACTTGATAATTATAAGCATAAAGTATAAAGTTAGACTTAAACAGAAAAATGATGATTATTTATTTATTTATTTATTTATTTAATTTACAACTATCCTGACAGGACAAGCCCAATAGAGGATAGCAATAGGAACATTAGCACATAGCAAATATACAAAAAAATATTAAACTGACAGAGAAAAGATAAAGAATAGAAAAACAATTAAGTCTTGTTGAGTAATTTTAAAAGTGACTTAAAATTCAAGAAGAAAATATCTATGCTAGAAAATTTAGTATTATATAAGGCACACATTCGATATAAAGGAGATGAGATGAGAAGATTGGTGCGACAGAGTGGAAAATAGAAAACGAATGATGATCGAGTGGAGATAGCTAGTTAATAAGGTTATAGAGGTGAATAATGGCGAAGTTCTCACGGCGTTGGAAGAGGCTTTTAATATTAAACATATGGCATAGATTAGGATAAGGAAGATTTCGGTTGGGGTAGATAAGATGAAGTTTGAAATATAAATATTTGAGAAATTTTTTTGAAGAGATTCCAGAAGATTTTGGTGTACTTCATAGATTGGGTTCCAGATAATGTTGCAATACTCTAGTTTAGAGCGGACATAGGCATAATAGAGAACTAAAATTGCTGAAATATTATGAAAATCCTTAGTGTTTCTAATCACGAAACCCAACATACGAGCTGCAGAGTTACGGATATCACGAATGTGGTCCGTGAAGGTAAGTTTAGGATCAAATTTCACACCAAGATCCATGATAGTTTTAGAGCGGGACAGAGTAACATCATTAATTGTGTATTCGAATTTAATTGGCGACATTTTCCTACAAAAGGACATAACTGAACATTTACTTAGGTTAAGATGAAGTTTATTATTAGTGCACCAAGATGATAATTTGTCCAAGTCTTGTTGAAGAAGAAGGCAATCTCTAATCGTCGAGATGGAATGGAAAATTTTGAGATCATCCGCAAAGAGTAATTTAAGACAATGTAAGGAATTTGAGATGTCATTTATGAAAAGAAGGAAAAGTAAAGGACCGAGATGTGAACCTTGGGGAACGCCAGAGGTGGCAAAATAACTGAGAGAGTTGGAACCATGAAAGTTGACAAATAACTCACGTCCATGAAGGTAGGAAGATATTAGTTTAATTAAGGAGACGGAAAAAGAAAAAGAGTCAAGTTTACTGGTTAAGATGTTGTGATCCAGTCTGTCAAAGGCTTTAGAGAAGTCGGTGTATATACAATCTACTTGACCACAGGAATCAAGAATGGAGGAAACTTTCTGCGTGAAAAACATCAGTGGAACGCTTACCAATGAAGCCATGTTGACAAGGCGAGATGAGATGTCTTACTGCGGGATAAATATTGTTATATATCACCTTCTCAAAAACTTTGCTAAAACTGGACAGTATGGCTATAGGACGGTAATTACATACTGCCGAAGCGTCACCAGATTTAAGGATGGGAGTTATACGAGTCATTTTCCAGATATTGGGGAAAGTATTCGTTTTGAGGGACAGGTTGAAGATGAAGTAAAGAGCTTTGGAAAGAGGATGAGCACAGTCTTTGATCAACAGGCTGGGAATGAGGTCAGGGCCACAAGAGAGAGAAGATTTAAGAGACTTAATGGACGATTCAATTTCACGAATGCTTATATGATCAAGACAGATGGGAGGGTATGACAGAGTTGAGGATGACAATGAAGTTGAAGAAGTAGTAGTAGGGGAAGAGGAAAGAAGATAAGTAGATTGAAAAAAGGAAGCAAAAGCATTAGATCTATCATTAGGTTTAGATGAAATGGTGTTGTTATAAACGAAAGAGTTAGAGTAGCTAGATATTTTTTTCTTAGAGTTGACATAATTCCAAAATTTTTTAGGATCCGACTTAATTACGTTTTCACTGGATTTCACATAGTCAGCGTATGATTTTTTTATGAGAGATTTTACTTCAGATCTTAATAATTTAAATTTAGTAATATACGACTGATTATGTAGAAACCGATTCAATAACTTTCTGACGCGAATCTTAGCCTTGAGTTTCCGAATGATAGTCTTATTAAACCAGGGTGGGTAGTTGCTACCATTGGTAATTTTAGTGGGAACACATAAGTCTATAAAAGAATATAATTTAGAATACAAAAACTCACAGGCAAGATTAACGTCAGAAAATTCCTCAAGACAATTCCAATTATAATTACCAATAAGTTCATACAGTTTCACAAAATTTGCTTTTTTAAAATCATATTTAACAGATGGTAAAGTCTTAGGATTCGGGTAATGTGCAAAGTTGAGATCTAGAGTGATAGTGAGTGCAGGGTGATGAAGGGGATAGTCTATATCAAACACCAGATCAGTAGCCCGTGAGACATTACACTGACTGTTACAAATAACTAAATCTAATAACCTATTATTAGCGTTTCTTACATTGTTG
Organism: Stenolophus ochropezus; assembly: GCA_035578165.1. Taxonomy (NCBI): domain Eukaryota; kingdom Metazoa; phylum Arthropoda; class Insecta; order Coleoptera; family Carabidae; genus Stenolophus; species Stenolophus ochropezus. The sequence goes on along the minus strand of JAQOWZ010000008.1, from coordinate 6,287,331 downwards.
ATCTGACTTGCATTAAAAAATTCAAGTAACAAATTTAGTTCATTAACTTTGGGAGAATCTGAATTTAATGTTAATTCAGAGATATTAAAGTCACCACATATTAAGAAATTGCTGTTATGTAAGAATGGGAGATGTTCAAAAAAATCGTTAACCGCAATATAAGAACTCACAGGTGAAGCTGGTGGCATATATACAGTAAATATATAAAGATTAGAATTAACAGTTGGTATTTTTGCACAGACAATGTCAACGTTAACGGGTAAAATGTCAGTATAATCAGTGAGATCAACTGCAGAGGATGAAAGATGATTTTTGATCAGTAAAAGAACACTTCCTCCCCTAGTAAGACGGCATGCAGTGAAATCTCGGTCGCACCTGTACACACTGAACGAGTCTGAACCAAGTTCGGCGTTGTAAACACTGCCGGTGAGCCATGTTTCAGTGAGTGCGATGACATCGTAGTCGATGGATGAATGAGTGGACTGCAGATGACCCAGTTTGGAGTTGAGACCTTGGATATTGTGGTAGAAAATGGTAAGTCGGCGCTGGGGGCTTGGGGAACTTGAAGTGATGGGTGATTGCTATTGTGATCCAACAATATTGGCTTTAAAACGTTTCAGAATATCAATGTGTGTGTGGCAATTTTTATCCCATACATCATGAGATATATCGAGTTTGGTTTTGTGGATTTCATTAAATTTAATACAGTTGATACACTTGGATTCCTTGGATGGACAGTCTTTGGCCTCATGGTTGCCAGTGCATTTACCACAAACTTGGTCAGATTTGACACATTGTTTAGATATGTGATGAAAACCACAACATTTGAAACACCTGCGTAGTTCGATAGCATCATAGATAGCACACATGTCAAAGCCAATAAATATTTTCTGAGCCTTAAGTAATAAGTTGTATGTTGTCACGTCGGTTTGGATGAGAGCTTGCTAGATACGAGAGTTGCGCTTAGTAGGACTAACACAAGTACATCACATGTATAACCAGACAGAAATAAGGACTTATTTTGGTGGAGAAGATGGTCCGCGAAGGTCTCTTTGGTGAAGGACTCAGACATACCAGAAATACGTATCCTTGGATGTAGGGCAGGTAATTGTTTGACTTCATACTTGCTTTTTAGGTTGTCACTTATGATGTCTTTGAGCTTGTCGGATTGATCGGAGCTAATGATGAGTGCACCTTTACTGATCTGTCGGACGGAGTTGATTGTGATGTTTGAGGCAACAGGGTTGGCAGATTTGAAGAGATCTGATTTGGTCACTGAAGATGATTGAGACGCATCTTTGGGTTTCAACAATACTGGTGGCTTGCGAGTGGATTTGGCTGCAGCTGCGAAGGAGATGTCACCACATGACGACGACGGGTGAGTGTTGCTATTTGTACTTTACAGTTTAGAATTAATATACTCTTGGATTGCGGACTTTAGATTGGATAGATTGGAGGAGATAATGGAGCTAATCTCATCTTTTAGGCTGGATAATACTTGATTAGTAATGGATGCTTCGAGGCTAGTAAGTTTGTCATGCATATCTTTGAAAAGACTCTTGATGTCGATATCCTTACTACGATCTATTATGATACAATTCACTTTGCAGGTAGGACACCAGAAGAAGAGAGACTTAGATTTATCTAAGATGAGACCTTCATCATCAGTGAAATAGATACACCCTGGATGAAACCATTGACCACAGGTACCTTCAAACCCTATGAGATTGTCAGATTTCCGCTTGCACTTCGCGCACTTACTCATCGTTCATCGCGGGAGAACACAAACAGAGAGGTCAGTGACACTTAGATTTAATTAGACAGGCGAAATTCTGCACAAAGTGGAATGACAAAATTTTGTAAGAAAGTGATCAACTTTATGTACAAAAACACAAATATTTAGAGCACAGCGAAATTAAAGATGAAAAGGTTATTATCACTGAATCACTTGTAACGAGATGCACACAATGATAAGGAACACAAGCTATTTTAGTTAGAGAAACTAGTAAAATACAACTTTTATATAGAGCACATGTAAAAACGTCTGAACTATCCAAATAATCTATCTGAATTAATTTAGATTGTCATTTTATATATAGGTAAGTATACATATGATATTGTAATGCATTTAAGATGGAATTAAAGATATTATGTAAATACATCTCTTTGTGTATAATATCAAGCTTAACCATACAACCCATATTTGAAGCTATTGCCAACTACTCTATAATTATAAGCATAAAGTATAAAGTTGGACTTGGACAGAAAAATGATGAATAATTTAGATTGTCATTTTATATATATGTAAGTATACCTATGACATTCTAAGGCATTTAAGATGGAATTGAAGATATTATGTTAAATATATTAGTTTGTGTATAATATCAAGCATAACCACACAACCCATATTTGAAGTTATTGCCAACCACTCTATAATTATAAGCATAAAGTATAAATTTGCACTCAGACAGAAAAATGATGCTTAATTAAGGTTGTCACTTTATATATAGGTAAGTATACATATGATATTGTAAGGCATTTAAGATGGATTTAAAGATATTGTGCTAAGTACATTTGTTTGTGTATAATATCAAGCTTAACCATACAACCCAAATTTGAAGTTATTGCCAACCACTCTATAATTATAAGCATAAAGTACTAAGTTGCACTTAGACAGAGAAATGACGATAAATTTACATTGATATTTTATATATAGGTAAGTATACATATGATATTGTAAGGCACTTAAGATGGAATTGAAGATATTAAGTTAAATACGTTTGTTTGTCTATAATATCAAGCTTAACCATACAACCTATATTTGAATTTATTGCCAAAAATCTATAATTTAAAGCATAAAGTATAAAGTTGGTCTTAGACAGAAATATAAAGAATAATTTAGATTGTCATTTTATATATAGGTAAGTATATATTTGATGTTGTATGGCATTTAAGATGGAATTGAATATATTATCTTAAATACATTTGTTTGTGTATAATATCAAGCTTAACAATTAAACCTATATTTGAAATTATAGCCAACAATCTATAATTTTAAGCATAATGTATAAAATTGCACTTAGACAGAAAAATGATTATTAATGAACATGTAGTAAAATTTTAAGAAAATTATATTAAAAGAAAGGAATTTGAAGCATTTAAAATCAGTTTTTTTTGTAACAGATGTACAATTATAACTTAGATACACAAAATAGGAAAGTTATATATTATTAAAATATTACAATAAATAATAATGACAATAAACTATGTAGTAAAAATCTTCTGGGCGGAACGAATGAGTCTTCAGGATTCCCTGTAAATGCTAACGGAAAACCTCCAAAAAAACGTTAGCAAAAGACGATAACTAAACAAAAAGAATATTGTGAAAGAATGAAACGAACCGTTATTAATACTTATATTATTTAAATATATTGGAATTGCCATAAAGAAAGAGCGTTTTGTCGAAGAAGCAGTGGGCAAAATGGCCAATTCAGATTTAACCTTTTCAAATATTCTTTTAGTTTCAAAGAAAAAACGAAAATAGGTTGACTTATTTAAAAAAAATTTTAAGTCGCAAAAAACAAGTTCGCGTTGTCATAGTAACTGGCATTATTTATTTCATTTCATTGACTGTCAATTAGGAAAATCTGTTGTAATCGTTGAAAATGTTGTCAAAAAAACAACGATTTTACCTAATTCAATGGCTATGGCAATCGGTCTCGTGTTATGGCCACCAAAGACCCCTGATTTGACTATAGCTGATTTTTATCTTTGGGGTCATTGGAAACAAATAGTTTATGCAAATTATCTTCGACCGAATGTAGAGAATTTAAAGGAGAGAATTAGAGACGCTGTGACGTCTTTAACTCTGCAAGAAATTCAAAGAAGTTAAAGAATTGCATCGAAGACTAGAATTGTGCGCTCAACAAACCGTGAATCGATTGAGTAAAATAGTTATTGTTTATATTATTTTTGTTGTTAAATTTATGAAACTAAAGTTAAAGTCATGTTAACAATAATTTCTATGACAACGCAAACTTGTTTTTTGGAACCTACAATTAGAAAACTATTTTCGACATTTCTCTGAAACTAAAAGAAAATTTGAAAAGGTTAAAACTGATTTGGCAGTTTTGGAACATGCAAAAACTTTTATCAAGAATACATTTTTCCCGTAAAATAAAAAATAAAAATGTTTTCCAACTCGATCCGAGGACATACTGTATATCGAGGCCGCAGAGAATGTTAATATGAATTTTGACTTACTTTATTTGGACATTGCAAAGTTTTCTCGTAGAATTTGTGACGCAAAATTTGAAGAATGTTTCTTTCATTTCATGTAGTAATTTATGTGTTTAATTTCTGAAAATGCGATGAAATTTTCCTCCAGTGATCAAACAGATACGCATTCTGTTAAATAAAAAATTGTAATTAATAAATATGTTTTTTTTCTTTAAATATAAATGTATTTACCATGCTTATTCAACTTTGTCAATAATAATACAGTTTTTCTGATGGTAGTAGAATCGTCAGCGAATAGAGTGGTTCTGATTTTAAGTTCCAAAATATTCAACTTCGCTTTTCAAAGGAGGTTATTCTTGGCAAGTATTCCAAAAATATATTTTTTGTGAAACTGCTACCCTGTAAGCAATGAAGACTAATATAATAAAAGAATATAATTTTTATTCAAATGATGCCTTCGTTTTAAAAATTTTCCAAATATTATTTAACATCAACGTAGTATATATTTGATTTGGATTAAACTAGTTCATATGCTTTGATTGAAATTGAATCCTTTACTTGTAATATTGAATGAAGGAAAATTTAACTTGTAGATTTCATCTTAGAATTTGACCCATTTTTCTGTATTCAGGAAGAAATATTACTAATTAATAAAAAATATGTAAACATTAAACACTTTTTTATAAACAAAAGTTTCGCCTCAGATGAAAGAACTTCTATATTACGATTTCAGATATGTAATTGCAATAGTCCAAATAATGATATACTCGAATCCTATGTTTATTTTCTTTGACGTACTTTACAGGTACAATGCTGTGTAGATCTTTAGTTTCCAATATATCTTAAGAAATGTTTTGTAGAGGTGTGTTGTTTTGAAAAGAATTAATTGTTATTTGTAAATTTGTTTTTATAAATGTTGTGTGAAGTAGATTTTGAAGCAAACCTGTTCTCAAACAGTGGAGTTTCAAATAACTATAAAATTGCACATTTATTCAAGGAGATTTTATTACTTCTATATTTATATTTCATTTTAAATCAAACACGAAATAAAATTAAATATCGTTAATGAAAAGACTGCAGTATTACAATGAAAAAAAATTATCTTCCACGGAATAAAATTAGTAGTTTATCATTTATTATAACAAAATGATTATTACACAATAACAATGGCAACAATAGTAATGTAAATACAAGCAAAATAACAAATTAAACGATATTGTATCAATATCAATGACGGTCTGCCCGGTTTGACAGTTTTATACTCTCCCCCTGCGCCGCTGCTAGGCGGAAAACTGAACTAGTCTTCATTCGTTTTCCTACTACGAGATCGGCTAGCAGTGGTTGTCAAAATTTCCTTCGCGTTACAGCCTCCCCCTTTGAACTGCGGGAGTGGTCACAACGCTGTTCAACATCCTTCCGGGTTGCCCTGTTTGTTTCGATGGCGGAGTCGATTGCACTGGAAACCCTTTCCTTGGTCGACCTCGCTTCCTTTTGGGTAATACCGGTTTCGGAGTAGAAGGACTAACGAACGGAGTAATATCTGTAACATGATAACGACCAATATTTTCGGGAAATTTCTCACAATCAGTTAATTCATAGGTAGTCGGGCTAACAACTTTTAAAATACGATAGGGTCCATCGCGTTCCGAAGCGAATTTCGTTGTAAAACCACGCGCGGCACTACTGAGCACATGAGTTTTCAACAACACACGGTCACCAGGTTTGAATTTCTTCGTCCCTTATCGGTAACTTCTTTTCTCTTGTCCTGTTTACCGGTCTGAACGTCTTTGGCTTCAATTAATGAATATGCAAGACCTTTCAGATATGGTGTAATACGAGGTACATAATTTTCAACATCCACCACTTTTCGTAGATCATAAACGGTATCTTGCGGCGCTCGTATTTTTTTGGCAAATGTTAGGAAGGCTGGTGTATGATTTGTGGACTCGGTAACAGTGGAGTTCATTGCAAAACGAATACTACTGAAATATTCATCCCACGAGCTATGGTTTACTTGTACTAAGATCGCCATTTGTGTCTTGAGCTCCCTGTTCTTCCTTTCGATTGGATTACTCTCTGGATGGTATATTGGAATGAAAGGCATTTTTATTCCAAAACAATAAGTAACCTTTTGCATGATGTCACTAACAAATTGTACACCGTTGTCACATATCAGTTTTCGAGGACACCCATATCTTAGGAAAATTTCCTCGATAAGAATTTTTGCACAATTTTCGGCTGTCGCTTCTCTTAAAGGGAATAATTCTATCCACTTCGTACAGACGTCTTCTACAGCTAACACCCATCTGTTTCCGTTTGATGTCTCGGGTAGAGGTCCGAACAAATCGGTCGCAATAATTTCGAAACGTTGTGACGGCGCTGGAGTCTGTAGCAATCCTGCTGGTTTTAGATTCGTAGCCTTGAACCTTTGACAGTCCAAACAATTCTTGATATAATCGCTAATATATCGTCGCATACCGGTAAAGTAAAACTTTGATTGTATTTTCCGTAGTGTACGTTCTACACCATAATGTCCTCATGTGACTGAATCATGATATTGCTTCAATATCTCTTCTCTCCCCGATGATGGTATCACTAGTTGAGGTTCCTCACCTTCACTATCTGGATGGTATCGATACAAAACACCATTATTCATAATAAAACCTCTCTCTGTCCATCTATTTATTTCTTCTGGCTCTGCTCCTTCTAAACTATCGACAATTCGTTTTAAGTCACTGTCATCTAATTGATTTCTTCTCAATTCTTCATAATTTGCCTGGGGCATTTTTATGATTATTTGGCACGCATCATTTTCTTCAATTATGCCAATTGGTCTCGACAGCATGTCGGCTAATACGTTTTGTTTACCTGGAATGTATGATATTTTCATATTCATACCTTGTATACGGAGTGCCCACCTGGCTAAACGGCCTGAAGGTGTCTTCAGCTTGAACAACCATTGTAATGGCTGGTGGTCAGTTCCTATTGTAACTTCACTTCCTTCTAAATAGTAACGGAATTTCTCTACAGCCCATACAACTGCTAACGCTTCTCGTTCCGTTGTAGTGTAATTCCTCTCAGCTGATGTAAGTAAACGGTTTGCAAATTCTATTGGATGTTCTTCATTACCCTCCCCCTGCATTAAAGATGCACCAATAGCGAAACTGCTGGCATCAGTTCGTAATACGAAGGGTTTCGTCTGGTCTGCTTGAATTAAAATGGGTGCGCTCACTAACTTATCTTTCAGGAATTCAAACGATTTCTGCTCTTCTTCCCCAAACCGGAATACTTGATTCTTCCGTAATAAAGTCGTTAAAGGACGCGCAATGTCTGCAAAGTTTGGCACATATTTTCTAAACCAGGAACACGTTTGAACAAATGATTTAACTTGTTTCACTGAAGTTGGTGGTAACATATTTTTAATCACCGAAATCTTATCCGGATCTGTCTTTAAACCGTCAAGGGTTATTAAATGTCCAAAATATTTAATCGTCTTACACAAAAACACGCACTTGTCACGACGCGCACGTAAGTTAAATAGATTTAGCCTGTCAAACACTGCTTGTAAATCTTCAAGATGTTGTTCAAAAGTTTCTGACAAAACCAGTATATCGTCGAGATACGCAAAAGTTCCACGTTTTCTCAAACAAGCTATGAGTCTGTCCATAAATCGCATGAATGTCTTCGGACTATTCATTAGACCGAAAGGCATCCGTTTAAATTTAAATGTTCCAAACGGTGTCGTAAAACATGTCTTCTCACTGTCTTCATCTGCAATTGGAATCTGCCAAAACCCTGATTGTAGATCAATAGTACTCATAAACGGAGATTTCTTCGCTCTATGTAACAGTTCATCCATGTTTGGCATTGGATAAGAATCTGCGACTGTTATTGAGTTCAAATGTCTAAACTCAATGCATAACCTGTAAGTACCATCTTTTTTTGGAACTAAAACTACAGGACTGGCCCACGGAGATTCACACTCCTCGATGATTCCTTCGCTGATCAATTTATCCAGCTCCTTACGAAGAAACTCTCTCTTCGGTCCATTTAACGGATAAGGGGGTAAGGAAATTGGTTCATTTTGCGTTGTCTTAATGCGGTGAACCGCAAATGTTGTCGGAGGTCCATTTCCCGCAAAAACTTCGCTATTTCCCAGAAGAAGGTTATTCATCTGACTTCTCTCTGACGGACTTAACATATCCCCTTCGTCTTCTCTCAAAACTACATCTGGTCCTTCCACTAGCTGTATCCTATGTAGTAGCGGATTGTCATCCAAAAACTTATAAGTTTTGTTCGGCTTCTCTTGGAAATACCACGTCTGGTTGGCTACATTCAATACAATGTTTGCCTCTTTCAAGAAGTCTGTCCCCAAAAGTGTTTTATTACTTGTTAATCTAGGTATTAATATAAATGTAACTGGAACAATCTTATTATTTATCTTTACTTCTACCTTTGTCTTTAGAATATTTTCTTCCTTATGTATTCCATCGGCAAACGCAATCTTCAGTTTTGCTGCCGTGAAAGTTGCATTATTTTCTAATAAAATCTTGTACAATGAAGCACTAGCTATACTAATTTGTGCTCCGGTATCTGCATAACCCGTACCTTTGTTCTTAAAGACTCGAATAGGAAGTAACGGTTTCCACTTACTGTCTGTTACTGAAGTTTGATAAAAAGTAAGAACATTAGCATCAACTCCTTCCTCTACTTCACTTTCCGAACTCTCTTCTTCTACAACTTGTGCTCTAGCACCTGCACAATTTGGACATTTGGATCTGATAACATTTGGTTTACCACAACCATAACATGTGATCTCTTTCTTCTTATTTAGATCAGTTGATCAGTAGAACTACGTACTTTGTTGTCTTCTGTTTTCTTCTGCAATTTCGGGCATTCTTCTTTCAAGTGTCCAAAATTCTTGCAGTAATAACACTTCAATCGCACCTTTTTATTCACTGCATCACTAGAATTTTTCACTTCACTACGTTTATCTGTTGTCTCAGACATTGACTGCTCGATGTCCCTAGCACGCGTTAAAAGTTTGTTAAAGTCTTTTACATCACTTATCGATAAGCGTTTTCGAATTTTCCGCGACAAAAGTCCATATACCATATCGATTTGTACTGTCTCGTCTAACACATACGGTAGTTGTGCGAATAATGCTCGAATCCGACAAACAAACAACTCGGTGCTTTCACTAACATCTTGTTCCCGTTTAAATATTTCCCTGAACACTCGATGTGGAGGTAACTTTTTAGAAAAACTATCTCTTAATGCTTTAATTGCACCATCCCAACTGTTAACTGTCCCTTTAATCCCTTGCCACCACGTAGCAGCGAATTTTTCAAGTAACATTGGCAAACCCCTTAAAGCATTTTCATCAGAAACGCATGTACAGTCTTTGTAAATTGACACCGCGTCAATAAAAGCTTCGACATCAGAACTATCATCTCCGTTAAATCTTGTAGTGCATTTCGAAAAACTACCAGTCTCAGAAACAAAAGAAGAATTCGCGTTTGACCGAATTTCTTCACTTAAACCTCGGGAGGCTTCAGTAATTTGTTTCACAAGAGTACTAAACTGTTCGTTCGTCATTGTAATTAAACTGGTTGTCCCTACAGGTTCGTCAGAATTTGAATTTCCGGAACTACCCGCTTTTCCTTTCGTCATTGTTCTCAAATATTGTCACACGTTTAACTATTGTAAAACCCAAGCGAAATTCAACCACTACACGTTACAGAATCGTATTCACAACACTGATAAGATGGTCGCACTACGTTTCACGACAATTTTTGCTTGATAACCAACACATTACCTACTGCACTGCACTTGCCACTGCCACTGCCACACGTTGGGCTGCCACTTTATCATTTATTATAACAAAATGATTATTACACAATAACAATGGCAACAATAGTAATGTAAATACAAGCAAAATAACAAATTAAACGATATTGTATCAATATCAATGACGGTCTGCCCGGTTTGACAGTTTTATACTCTCCCCCTGCGCCGCTGCTAGGCTGAAAACTGAACTAGTCTTCATTCGTTTTCCTACTACGAGATGAGGTGGTCGGCTAGCAGTGGTTGTCAAAATTTCCTTCGCGTTACAGTAGTCATTTTTTAATTATGATACCTACGTTACCGACATTCCGAAAGTTAGATGACAGTTTAATTTCATACAAATTTTGTTCATATTTTTTCTTTGGAATAAAAAAGTAAGTAGAGAACTGGGCAAAACTCTAGTATATTGTATTGTAATTAAGAATTGGTTACTTTTAACTGTAAATATGTGCTATTGTTTCCAAATAATATTTGAATTTTTTAACGTTAAACTGGAAATTGCAACATAACCTATTTTTTTTTAATATTTTTGAGTATAAAAGACGCGAAATATAATATAATTTTTACAAAACGCTGTATCGCTGTTAGCATTAATTGGTTTTAATGCGACTGTTGTGTCAATACTCGTTAACAAATCGTTTAATAACGAAAGTCACATTTACTTTACTTACATTGGTTTCTTAAACATTATTTGGTTTGCTTTACACACGATTTCAGTAATAATATACATTACACACAACTAACATATTAATCTGTTAATTATAGACTGTGAGTAGATAAAAATTATTTTTCTTTGTTTCGGAATTAGAATATCATATTCCAGCACGCTTATTGATGTTAGAAGGAGCTTTATTCTTAAACGATTTTTGGTTATATTTTGTTATTTGAGATTGACATGACTGCATTAAATACATAAAATATCTAGGCAACTGACAAAGTAATTCTAATTTACCTAGGCAACAGACGAAACAGAAATCACTGTCACCAACCTAACTATTCTATCAAAAAAATCCCTTAATGGAAATTGTCAAATATTATTATAAAAAATAATGTAAATAAAAGCCGAAACAGAGAAAATAGTATAAAACATTCGTTATAGAAGGCAATTCAAGCATTCGTTCGTTCGGGCACTCGCTGCTTCGCGCTCGTTCCCGAAATTCAAACTCGTGCTTGAAAAGGTTGCCTTCTACAACTTATGTTTTAATATACTATTCTTATGTCCATATGTCATATAACTTCTGTAAATAGTAATTAATTCATAAAGTCTTGTCTATGGAGCTTAAGTAGAATTTATTTATAGTATTTTCTTAGTATTAATTATAAAAGCGAATAAGAAAATTTAAAGACTCATACGTTTTTTAATAGGAATAATAAAAATAATATTCTTCTACCGATTCTATTCTAATCACCCTGAATACATTTATTTTTGCTCCTTCCATAAGTTCACTCTGCGCTAATGCGATCTTTCAATCGTAGTTCACTATCACAAGGCCACAAACAAAAAATCAAAACGAGGCGGCACGGGCAATCATTCCCGATCACTCTGCCAAAGCAACATTAGAAGAAAAGAATGAAGAATGAAAAATTTAGAACTCAAGAACAAAATTTATTGTATCTAACCGAACCTAACTTACAAAATATTTATCTACAAACAAAATACGAAAAAAAAAAATGAAAAAAAATATCCTATTTCTTAATTAAACTATATAAAGGGCACCACTGCTCTGTATTCAGTAAGAAATTTTGTATGAGTTATTAAATATATAAATATATACATGTTTCTTCCTTACTATTTTATTTCACGAATATCAGACTGAATAAAAATATTTTTTGACTTCTTATAGTAAGACAAGAATGCCATATTCGTTTGCATGTGGAGGGGATAGTTCTTCGACAACCAATAGAACCCTACACGATAAAAATGTTCTTTGTGTGTTTATTTACCTAAAGATTATAATAATAACTTCACACGGAGGTACTTCGGAATTTATCAAATACATTAATGAAATAATACACAATAAATAAAATTTACGTACATATGCTTTATTATTATATTTCATTACAATTGAAGAAATTCGACAAGATTCGCTTTTTTGTTTTTTCCAAACTCTTTAATGCCCATATATTTTAAACTCATATTGGTAATAGATTTTCTTAAATTCGAAATCTCCTCGTCCGAAAGATCGTCAAAGCGAGATGGTAAATACGTTACAAAACTGTCACATACGGCGAGGATTTTTTTTCCGAAGCTAGTATTTACACTCCGTAAATCATTTAGTTTATACGGTTTGTTTATTTCTAATTCAGATATTCTCCTGACTGTTTTATCATTTATCAACATCCCTCTTTCGTTTAATAAGGAGAAATCCATTTCTATAAAATAACATAATAATTAATTACATACATATAAAATAATTCACAGATATACTTACTTAGCGCGATGTTTGTAAGCGTAGGTCTACTGGTACAATGTTCAGGTCTCCATACACCGTAACTCTTTTATACAGCAAATTCAAACAAATAATAACAACAATAGAAAGGTTTTCATTACAATTAAACAAATTGTACAAATAGATTATTACGTAGATATAACTTTTCAAACAATGATGCATACTACTGCATAAATTATCCCTGGCAGGTAGTGGCCGAAGCTAAATACATACAGTGATAGCTGCTAAAAAAAAGCCAATTTACGAGACGTTAATGGTCCAAAACAAAGGGTTCTTATGAAGCATTTCCGGCCATAAATTACCCTGCAGAAGGTCAAATGTTAAAATAAATATGTTTCGGCGATTCAAATTTATTACTTTGACCTAATTCTCGACTGGTTTTCAAAGCTCACCCCAAAGTAGCTGATTTGAATAAATTATAGACAGCTCCGACTCTCAACCCTATATCTTCTGATGTATAACATCGGTTATTTATGTTGCTAAGTTGCGTTTTCGCGGAACACCACTAATGGTGTTCCGGAAACAGTTGAATCATATTTAATCGTATCATCCGTGAATATAAACAATTACATTTTTTGACATTTTGACATGTTCAATAAGTAAATAATTTGTTTAATATAGTTGATTTATTCGTTGTATAGTCTTAATATATACAACTCGATCTTCGAAAATAATCTGAATATACAGTTTGCGGACTCGATGTGTTACCTTTAAAACAGAACTCCACCTGCGGTGTCGTTGTGTTTCCAAGGCAACACATCTCGTCCTCAACTGTATATTCGATTATTTTCGAACCTCTTGTTGTATAACTATTGAAAATACTGATGGAAATTGGAAATTACCTAATATGTTCTCAATGGTATTTTTCTTTTTAATTTAGATATTTGGGACCGTTTATTTTGTATTACTTTAGTCTTATTTTTAATTTCAATTTTCAGTTTCTTCTTACGTGGTGAATCTTCATCGCACAATTTTAATTTTCTCTTCGACGATGTTGGAGTAAGCATATCTACTATAGCTTTTAAAAGTTCATTGTCTTTTTTAGGAGTACTACCGGGCGAATGTTTAGCTGATGGAGAGATTATATATGTGGATTTTCTATAAAATTTTGTAGGTGTTTTCACTTTCAATGAAACAGAAGAATTCTGTGGACATGTAGATGTTGAAGGAGTACTGACTGAAGTAACAGAAACATTTGTTAATTGATCACTACGGCCGTGTTCGACAGATATTAAGTCTTCAGGGTGTGTTTCGTTATATGGTATCGGAATTGCAGTTTTTACAAATCTGTGTTTGTTTCATTTATAAATGAATGCCGTTCAAAATTATTTTCGCATAAGTACCGATTTTTATTTTTTCTTGTTCCACATACAGTAAATTAAGAGATACCTATAAAATTCAAATAAATATAGTAAGAAATAATATACGACAAAGTAATGCAAAATTAAATTTAAACACGCAAGCAAATTGTTGATGGAATAAAAACATATTTTATTTCCGATATGTTATGAAAAATATTAAGAATATAATTCAAATATTTATGTTTCGTCTCTGATTTTTCAACAATATACAATTTAGTCTTTTTATTATATAAATATGTTTATCTCGTATATTTAATAATTGTCGCGTGGACAAAATGTATATGCCAATAGATGGATGGTCTCTATTGTTTCTATTATTTTAAAAATCTTACAAATATCGATTGTTGTGTTCCCGCTTAATTCTTGTTTAGTTTTCTAAGTTTTGTATAAAGGTTATAAATATTGTTAATACATGTTAGATTTTAAGTTATATATTAGGAATGACGATGGGTACCCGGGTACTCGGAACCTACCTGATAATAATGTACCCGGGTATCAAAAATAGTACCCGATTACCCGAAATGTACCCGTTACCCTTTTATTACCGTTACCCGTTTATTACCCGTTACCCGAAATCTACCTAAAATCTGTTGTTGCCAGTTAAAGACAGTTTTCAGGTGCCGGAAACATTGTAAGCACACGAAGATCAAGACTGAGTGCAGATACATCATCCATGCTGATATTTGCGAGAAATATGAGATATTCCTAAATAATTAAATCAAATATACTTCCTTAATAAGTTTTAATTTCATAATTTTATACTGCTGATATACTCGTATGTTATGTAAAATAATAATGTTTTTTTTTATTTCCATACCAAAAAATAATATTTTTTTCTTCATTTAATAAATTTCTATGCAAATAACAAAAATTTATATTAAAAAGATGAATGTGGAAGAATAATGGATATTTTAAGGATATCAGGTAATTATCGGGTATCAGGTTATTATCGTTTATCGGATAATTATCGGGTAACGGGTAATTATCGAGTATCCGGTTCTACCCGGGTATTCATGACGGGTACCCGGGTACCAAAATTTTCAGGTTTCGTCATTCCTATTATATATTGTACATATTTCATGTTTCATTTATTTTATTATTGTATTTATTTGTACTTGTTGCCGACAATATTGCCCATTGCTCCCATCATAAAATATATTACATCTATCCCTGAAACATAAAATCCCAAAGTTCTATCCCAAAACTATTCTTTGTAAAACGCCGACAACTTTCCTTTTTATAACTTAGTTCAATAATCCTTAAACATCCAAAACCACCCCCACTTCTTGTCCATACCGAACATCTACACTTCAAACTTACACACAGTCATCATCAAGCTTCAATCCAAGACACTTCTCAATTCCATCATCAACTTCCAATATCATACATTCTTCAAGATCAACCGGAGTACGTCCGTATCTCCACGACACCCCGAATCCACGACCGAAATAGTAGACCAAGTGCACCAGAGAACATTTTTCGCCGTAAATAAAATTTATATGTAGTTGTACTTGTGTGTTATAGATCTTCTAGGTCGCGTTGACAAAAAGCGACAAAACGCTTAAACCCTCGCATACATACAATACTTGTGTGTTTCATTGAAACTTAAAACCTTGCTATCACGAGTACACAACACGATTTCGAAGGTACAAAAAAATACTGTCGCATGTAATGTGAAAATTAAAATATATAATAATGTACAGCTACTATACACATTAATTTTTTTATTAAATTTTAATAACATTTATTTGTATAACTTTTCAATATGTCTGTGTACAGAATAACAATTTGATGCAGGTAATACGACAATTTCATTTTATATTAGTAGTTTACTTAAATTGTAAAAAAGCTAATACATTAATTATGAATTTTAATTATACTTAATTTGTATTAGTAAATATTTTGTGGAAGAGTTACTTTGATTTAAATCACATTATTTAAATCAGTGATTAAACACATTGATTTAACAAAATTATTGATTTACATAAATCACTGGTTCTATAATTGTTATTTAACATCCATTGATAACAAACATTTGGGGGAAAACGATTTTTTGGTATATTATTTTGAATTTATAACATGTTTTTGAAATATAATATACCTTTTTGAGAAATACCAAAAAAATCTGATTTAAATAAAAAAAATAGATTTAAATAATTATTTTTTTAAAGCAGATTTTTGTGCAACTCTGGATTGCGGTATTGCGTTATAAACTTCATCAAATATAAATTTTATAAATTTCTCCAGATTATTCTGCATTATGTTGTATTATATGAATGTAGGAGGTGAGTATGCAGAGGATCTATTTAAATAAATAGAGTTGCAGTTGCACTTATGTCAGCGATCGATTTCGAGTCTTATAGACTCATCTTCAGGCTCGACGTGTCAAAGAAGCAGCCAAAAATGTTGTCATATTTAAGAGTTTAAAGTTGAAAAGTAGATTTTGGAGTTTTTTTACAAAATTGTACAAAAAATTTTGACAAGAAATGTCACACATGTTGATCAGAAGAAGGAGTTATTTAAATAGATCCTCTGCATACTCACCTCCTACATTCATATAATTCATAAAATATATTATTAAAAATACAAATTTACCTGAATTAATAATCCATCGATTTAAATGTTCCGTATTATCAACTGGAAATCTGAACATTTTTATATTTGGCAAATCTTTCTGTCTATTTCCACAATTTTTATACTGACACACATTGCCAGGCATTTTTAAGTTTAAATTTAAAATTAAATAAGTAATATTGCTCAGCGCTGATCTATATGATTTGATTAGTGAATAAAATCGGCCGGCCGCATTAGCTTCCGAGCGTAAATTTGAGAGAGAGAGAGAGAAAGCAATAGCTCACAGTACTACCATCTAGTAAAGGACGGCAAACTACAATCGCTGATGCTGCCCACATGCGGAGGACTGCTTAGTATAGTTGCCTAAGTCAGTGCAGGCAGGAACAATCTGTATACGTTAGTATATATTATCTGTGCCAATAGTAACCGGTTACGTGGTACCGGTTTCTCTGGTTAAGTTTCGGAACATACTATTAATTTTTTGTATGCATTTGGAGAAATGTGCAAAAATGAAATGTGAGTAAAAACGTATATTTTATTTCACATATATATTTGACTATAATAAACAATATTATAAGAAAACTTTATTTTCAAGCTTAATAATTAGGTGTGTTTGTATATGATACATGATAATGTTAAAATTATATTAAACAAATATATAAATAGTTTAACGACATTTTATGTGCATATATAATAACATATATAACCTGATTAACATATTATACAACATTCTACAACTGCATGCGGCTGTCCGCGTACACATTATATATTGCACCAACGGCGCCACCAGAGTCGGCAAGACTGGCACGCCCTCTCGTACATACCTAAGTCTTTCACTTGATTACCATATTATATCGTACTGTCAAATGGTAAACATTTTATTGGTATCAATTCGAGTCAGTTTGTTATTTTTGTTACTATTTCTTAACTTATATGACTTGTAAATATTTATAAATATTAACATTTTCTCCCAAATACATTGCAATCTCGTTATTCGTTCATTTTGTATATAGTTCTTATTATGCGTTATTTAGTTAATTTGGGTAAAAATCTATCAATATAGCACATAAAGTACAGAAAAGAAAAGGTAAGTTCCTTTTTATTTAGTTTGGAGCCAATTTGAAAATAATGTTAATTTTGTTACTAATCAAACATTATTAGTGGCTTATTCTTGAAGCAGAGATAACAAAGTATTATATTTAGAGTACATAAAAACACAACAACAATAATTTAAAACTACCGCGACGACAAAGACAGTGGGAACTAAACCAAGAAGGCTGCAAAGGAAAAAATAACATTAGTACCAATAACACATAAATAAAATTCCCTTTAACATTTTAAAAGTGTTTTTTTTTTTTTTTAATATCTGCATCAGTTTTAGTATATTACCAGGTTTTAGTGCCTAGGGCTGTTTGACATAATGCAATTTTATGTTCAAAATTTTGTACAAAATTTTAATTACACATTTTTAATACATAATTTTGCAGCACTGCTTCATTATTTTGTACATAATTTTCTAAAAGCGCCTGCACACAAACAATATTACAACCAAATAACTGTCTAAAATTGTAAAGAAAAGTAAAATAGAGAGCATTTAGAGTCTATTTTCTTTTAGTTTACATAAAATCTGCTTTAATGCATTTAAGCTAGCCTGTCTATTTTATATAAAAAAGAATATTTCTGATATTCTTTAAATAAAATTATAACTTCATTACGTGACCAAAATATTTTTAAATAAATACTTATTACAAACTTAAACTAAAAAATATGAAAAGTAAGTTAAATGTTAATGTGTAACAACACACTCACATAAAAATATAGCATAAGTTCTATATTATTTTGTACATTTTTCTGAACGTTATGCTGTGTGTCACTATATCTTTTTATATTCCTTATTTTGAAACAGAAAAATGTACATAATTTTGGTCTAAATAAAATAATGTACCGTGTCAAACGGCCTTTAAAAAATGTTCATAATTTTTTAAATGAAGCATGTATTTGTAATACTTATTTTCGTGTATAATATTACTTCAACATTACCTACAATTTGAAAATATTTTCTTTTTGGTGAAACAAAAATAGTATATTCTGTTTTGATACAAATTAGATATATAGAAATTGATTTAAATATTGTTTTTCATTTAAATATCTTCTAAATATTGAATAAAATTCATTCAAATACGTTTTTTAATAAGAATTAATTCCCGTCGCCGTCAATGTAAGTATAAAAATTTTTAATTTAGAATTTTTTGGAATCCGATTTTATTTAGAAAAAAAATTACATAATTTTTTATTGACGTGTCCTGAAGTGAATTTTTTTTCTCTGCAAATTCGACCAATTATTAAATTTTTTTAATGCTTCTGTTAATAGAAGCTCTTGATTCTATGTTTACTCTTACCATATACCTAATAAAATAAATCGAGGCCTCTGTACTATGAATTAAATACATATGACATCAATTATTTAATGAATTTTATTGACGACGCGAATTCCTTGTTTTTTATTACGTAATAGCTATATGTATTTTAAATGTTTACGAATAACGAAATTCATTTATATTTGGTATTTACTATGATTATATGTAAAAAAATTATATAAACTTCATATTATTAAACGGAATAAAGTTTTATAAAAATATACACTATTTCAACAAAGGTTTAAGAGATTACATTTTATCTGGTAAATCTATATAACGTTTAACAAATGTAAAATAACCACCACGAAAATTGAGTTAATTCACTAGTGCAGAATTAGCTATTTTCCGTTCAGTAGCACCTGTGAAATAAACGATTTTATGCTATACTTAACATTATACTCCTAAAGTTCATATAATCACTATAGACTCAACAACCATTTTACCATCAATCTAACTAGATCATATGTCTAGAAACAGTGCAACAATTTACTATTAAAATTTGACGAGAAACGAGTTTCTTTCTGATGCGAATTTTTTTACACAATATAACAAACAGCAGAAGTAATTTAAATACACAGTATTTAATAACATTAGGCAAAGTAATTTTATCAATGTTAATGATACAACGTACACCAAATAAGTGTTTAAATACTGCATAATACTGTCAATATATACTTTAAAAAAATTATTTATTATTAACTAAACATTTTGAAAATCTTCGCGTTTCTCTAACATCTATTTAAAATTTTCTGATATTTTCTCAAAAAGTGTTAAGATTTCACTATCATTTTGTTTTAATTTGATAGAGGTGTTGGCGCAAAACTTTTAAGTTATGTAACAGTTTCAAATTTAGGGTACGAACAAACTTTAAAGCAGTCGATTATATGCAGTAATTATCGATTTTGTTCATTTTTGTTTAGGTATACTTTTGAATCATACTTTAAGGATATATATAATAAAACCCAAAAACAATTAAATTGTAAACGGTTTAGTAAGAGTTACGCAGAAATCACCCGATTTAAACGAAAAATATCCAATCAATTAAAGGCAAGTTCAATCAATATAAACACAAACATACACATATCTACTAACTCTTCAACTCTTGCTGGCCCGATTAAGCAACGTATTTATACAATAACTTTCCAAAGACACCAAATTGATGATATCAATCTCATGATTTTCTTTTTGACTTTTATAACATTCACTAGAATGTAAATATAAGAATTTCTGATTCGTCTTTGTCTTTGTTGTGAATCGATTCGTCTGAATTTTTTTGTATTGGCATTATCATCATTAGATTCAAAATTGTTAAAACACTTATTCCTTTTTGTTGGCAAATTTTTAATTGAAATAGTACTGAAACAAAATGTGTCTAGACTAGCATTAAATTTAACAAAAAAATTATGCCTTTTAAGCTGGTCTGGCAATCGCGCAGCATCAAACCGACGTTGTAAAGCAACATTCAATGTAACGTTTTTTTTAGTTTTCATATTGAGAATCTTAAGAAAAATAATCAGTAGTTAAAGTGAAAAACATTTTTATTAAATGCGATCGCATTAATTTTTTATCATACTGAACTTAATGAGGTTTGATGTTATACAGCAAAGAAATCGCAAACGCTATCGATAATACTCCACGATCAACATTGTTATTTTGACTTTGTAATTTGATTAATTTAAGATCAATAGAAAAAGATGTCTAAAGCAAAATTCGAATTCTTTGGTTAATTTAGCATAGTTATTCGAATCACAAATGAAAAGAACTTTTGTGTCCTAGTAGCAACAAACATTGTGTGCCGGATAGTACAAAATCTGTGTATAATCAGTATTTTCAAGCACAGGAATTATAAGCTCTGGTTTATCTATCCATGTACGTTCCCCATAAAACTAAATAAGTCCATGTGCATTTCTGTAAAACCTAAGACATTTACAATGTTATTCAAGTGTTCTTATTCTAATCTATAATTTAAATAACATTCCTCCATATTTCGCCAAACGCACGTTGATTTCTTCTACATAACGCAAAATATTTTATAATAACAAGAGTTTAAAAGCGATTTCGAAAATGCTACAACGATAACACAACTTTGAGCATTTTCATAAAAATGCGCGAAGAATATCTCAATCATTTAATTATGCGCCAATTTAAATTTATCGTGAACAGAGAAATGGACTGGAGTGTGCTGCCTTCGGTGACAATTTTTAGTAACGTACGTTAATTTTGTACCGTGAGGATACAGGATTTTGATATTACGCCTTGTTGAATGGAGCAAAAATGTATAAAAATACAAAATACGCATTTTAAATCTGAGATGTATGTAAAAATTATAAACTTAATTATTTGATTTATTTTTCACGCTTTTCTTCGTTATATGTTTTCATGATAATGAAAAATGCTTCGTTTGGTTTATTTGTTCGTGTGGAGAGAAGTAAGTGTGCGGTCTGCTGTGTTCTGCATACACACTGACCGAATAAGCTGTACTAACAACAAAAACAATTCAAAAAGTCGTTAAAATAAGAATAGTGTACTTAAAGTAAAGATTTTTAAATATAATAAACTTCCAACCGTCTCATTTCGAGTTTTGGTGATATTTTATACCCTTCTCATTCAACATGTGATTTTTTTCTCAAATCACGTGCTCACAAGGACAAGCCTCGTACATTTTATGAATTAAAAGAAAACGATTCATCAACATATCATTCAAAGAATGGACGTCAACTATCGTTACCGCGTTCAACAAGCCACAACGGACATCAGACGCCACATTTAATTTTTCATTTTTAATTATTACAAAATGCTATGTTGTTACATATGTTGTTCTAAACTTGAGCTCGTAAAGGATCAAGTCGAAGTTCAAAAATTGAGGTAAAAGGCATTACTGATTCATTTTTATTAGAGAGTGAAAACTATTTCTTTTTTAGAACGTTTCGGACCAATTGAATTTCACATACAATGTTTTGTAGTCAATTTTAAAATAGAATATTAGTATACAAGTTTTATAAGACGGTATATTGTTTCACGAGTTGTTTGGGGTTCGACGAGCATAGCGAGGAGTGCTCCAAAAACACGAGTGGAACAATACGTCACATAAAACGTGTATAATATATTATTTTTTATACTTTGCTTTACTTATTTAATAAAAATCTTAAAATTTTAATTTAAAAAAATAATAGATTGTAGTCTAGGGTATATAAATGTGAAATATGGTTACCCTGTTGAATGAAGTTGGGCACATTTATCTGTCAATATGCATTTAAATATTATAAAAATATTTATAAATTTATACGTTATGACTTATGAAATTTTAATATTCATCAAATTAGTTTTGTTTATTCGGTTTTTCTGCTCAGAAATAATATAAATTGTATGAAAAGTCATTTGAAAATATTTGGCCTATAAATGTCAATTTGACATTTATAGGCCAATTCTGAACAAATCTGTAAGTGTTACAGATCTGTAAATCTGTAAAAAACTGACAAAAACGTATCTATTATTTTTGATTAATATAAAATTATACATAAGAGTGGTTACTTTCGTTGCGATTTTGTTCATTATTTACAGATTTACAGATCTGTAAGTCTTACAGATTTGTTCAGAATTGGCTTATTAAAATGGGGTACAGTTGTTAGAAGTACCAATTTTACAACAACAAAAATATCAAAAACAATATTTTATATTATTAAACTGTTTTCGATATAATAATAGGGCAATTGTTAACGCAAAGTATAAAATAGTTATTTGTGTATCAAGGTTCTAAAAGTAATCTTTTTGGGCCGAAACAGAAGTTTGCAGCCGAGGCAAAGCCGAGGCTACAAATCAGATGAGGCCCAAAAAGAACTTTTAACCGAGGTGCACACAACATTTTTTAGGCGATTATAACAAGAAATTATGAATTTTCATTCAAAATCAATTTTTGACATCTGTCAAAATTTACTTTACGGCCGCATTTACTTTACGGCCGCATTTACCTTACGGCCGCATTTACTTTACGGCCGCTAGTTTTACTCGCAAATTCATTACTTTTTTATTAATATTTGTAAAGGAATAGTTAAAATTTTACTTACATTTGTTATTATATTCTAAAATAATTAATCACATTAATATGAACAAACTAGCGGCCAAAAATTTTGACTTTGACAGATGTCAAATAAAAATTGATACTTTAAGGTTGCCAGCAGATACGAAAAACAACAATTTATGTACCAGCCGCCTAAAAAATTAATTTTTATACCTGGCTTTAACAATTGTTTTATTATTATATCAGTTTAATAATATAAAATATTGTTAAACGGTTTTTGGTTTTTTTGTTGTTGTAAAATTAGTATTTTTAACAACTGCACCCCACTTTCAATTTCAAATTGATGACCTCAAATATATTTAAATGTTTTTTAATACAATTTATATAATTTCTGAGTAGGAAAACCGAATAAACAAAACTAATTTAAAAGTATACTAAAATTTCATATCTCATAATGTATAGATTTATAAATATTTTCATAATATTTTAAATGTATTTTGACAGATAAATGTGCCCAACTTCATTCAACAGAGTTACCATATTTCACATTTATATATACCCAAATTACAATTTGTTATTGTTTTAATTGAAAATTTTAAGATTTTTATGAAATAAATAAAGCAATGTATAAAAAATAATATACTAAACTCGTTTTATACGACGTATTGTTCCATTTGTGTTTTTGAAGCACTCCTCGCTGCGCTCGTCGAGCCCCAAACAACTCATAGAACAATATATTGTCTTATAAAACTTGTACAATAATATACTATAGTAGTATAAAAATTAATTATTTAAATCACGCACCTATGAATATGAAGAATAATATTTAAAATTCAGAATTTTAGTATAAACGAAGTGAAGAATTTACATAAAGAAAGTTATAAAAACTATAGAAACCTGTGGAATTTTGGAGTACATTTTAGCTTGTTTATACTAAGGATAGCTTAGGCAGTACTGTGAATAAACCTTTACGAAATTAAATATTTTTTTACAAACTTTCGACGCATTCGTACTAACTATACTTCCATCCTGAATTACAGTTAGTACACATGAGTAGTTAGTTAAAAAATATTGTATTTTAAGCTGAAGATGAACCATTTTGGTCTGAAACGTCCCAAAAAATAAAGTGTTATTAACACTCTAAGAAAAAATGGATTAGTAATTACCTCACTCCTGTTTTTGTCCTAACAATTTGCGGCAAAAATTATCGACTTTCTTATTATTCACGCACTTCACAATGTATTGTCAGCACAGTTTGATATATGTACCCTTAAAATTTGCTCCATAAGTATAGAATAACCTGTACATCAAACGGTTACTATGAAGCAGGTAGATGGTTGTCGAGCATACAGTAGAGATAGCGCCGCTAATTCCGCTTGCTGGAGTTAATGAGGTACTTGCAGCAGTGTGTGAGCAGGTGCTTCTCGGGAGTAGCCTGATCGGTGACAGAGTGTGGCAGCTCGCGCGTGTACACGTCCAGTCCGTACTGGCCCTCCTCGGGGAACGAAATGCTAAATGTCACCACGTCGTCGTGCACACCATGCGACACCCAACGCCCCAACCGTTTCTCATCCACGCCGTTCTTGTGAAGCGTTGCCATGAAGTCCGTGAGCTGCCGCGACATGCGGAACTGGATCTCTAGCTCGCGCCCCGCGAAGATCAATGCGTCCTGCAAACATCATTAGCCTTACCATTGTTTGCCAAACTACGTGGCGTCGCAAGGAATTCTAGGTGTACCGCGAAAAATTAAAAAAATTACGTAATTTTCTATCACTTGAATACATTCTCTTCGCCTAATGTATCGTAAGGTAAAATAGTTGGGCCGATATTGCTATAAACGGATTATGACATCAATTCACGACATTATTCTGTGTTTAAAAAAATGCTTGATCTAATTAAATATATCCTACAAGTATGTTACTTATCTTCCCTTTTAACGAATTTCAAAATTTGTTCTGATTATAAATAGTTCAGAATTTTGTAAAGGGTATTGGAATTTCATTTGGCTTTTCAGATTGTTGCAATAAAAGGCCAGAAGTGTTTTTCTAATTCTTGGAAGACGCCCTAACTTTCTATTCTTTAGGAATCTTAAGAGTTTTGAGAGTGAAACCTTTGGTTTTCGGTGCGAAACCTATCGACATGCACAGGTAGAAAATAACCAGTATATTGAGAGAATTAAAAAGGCGAGAAATTATGTAACTCGAAAGCAGTAGAGCATAGGAAAGCGGAAGAGAGTCAGTCATGAATTGCCTTGTAAATAATTATTGAAGGTAGGCCTTTTACAGGATACTGTTTACCAAGCCTTCCGGCAACTGGCTCGTTGTTTCGTTAGTAGTTGGATGGGACGGAAGGCGAACCCTGAACTCTCAAGCCTTCCGAACAACTGTTCGCGCTTGAATTCTGCCATACAGCCGTGCTGTAACCCAAACAGAAATGCGCACAACAAGAGTACAGATCAAAAGTATTTACAAAATGAGATAAATTTAGAGTGCTGCATTTTTTATGAAAAGTTCTACAATGGCTGAAATGAGCAGTTGGTTTCATAAGTTTATAATATAGTTTATTAAGGTATACAGACAATTATTGTTAATAATTCCACAGCAAGGAATATATGAATAAACTTTTAAAAATATCTTACCTTGAACTAATGGAAAACTTGAAAATCTTCTTCAGAAGCCATAATGGTGATGTTAACAGGCCAACCCTTAACAAGACTGATTAAAACGTACTGTAAAAACGAAGTATGTCTAACCGAAAGGCTAAACTTCAACTCTCGACTGAGACATAAATGCTACGTTTTTGCAGCGGGTTTTAGTTAGTTTCGTTAAAAGATTTTCAATTTTTTTACATTTTCATTGCAAGCATCTAATTTTAATGATTTATCTGAATATTTCTTGCTTTTTACAATATACAGCTTAATAAAATATACAGGGTGGCCCAATGAAAATTATCAGCGCAATTTTTGGCCACTTAACACCTATTTTGCAAAAAACGCTCGAACACGTCATTTTTAGTATAAAGGGGGACACCTGAATGGATTAGTACTAATGGCATAACTTCAACCCTAAAATGGGGGTGGACTGCACCTCAAAAAATTTAAATGGAAAAGGGTGTCAAACATGACACAGTTCGAAAGGCCTTTCAATTCTCTTTTCAACAGTTTTTTTTATTTTTCAAATCCGATCATTAGTTTCAGAGAAATATCGTTTAAAACAAATTTTATCAGGTGTGTAAAACTGCAATCAAGTAAGCTTAAAGAAATGACAGAAACTCAAGAATCAGTTTATTAGGTGTTGAAAATGACTACCACCAACTTTCATACAATAATAAAGATTTTGTTGAAAATTTTGGAGCTACGACACGTTGCCGCAAATCTTCTAAAAATTCGGGTAGCGTGGTATAAACTTTAGACTTCAAATAAACCCATAAAAAGAAATCTAATTTACAAATTACTTGTTTATTACAAACAACTTGTCGAAAGAATTGTTTATTTACTTTCTGTCATTTGTTTAAGTCTACTTGATTGCAATTCTGAACACCTGATAAAATTTGTTTTAAACGATATTTCTCTGGAACTAATGATCGGATTTGAAAAATAAAAAACTGTTGAAAAGAGAATTGCAAGGCCTTTCGAACTGTCATGTTTGACACCTTTTTCCATTTAAAATTTTTGAGGTGCAGTCCACCCCCATTTTAGGGATGAAGTTATACCATTGGTACTAATCCATTCAGGTGTCCCCCTTTATACTAAAATTGACGTGTTCGAGCGTTTTTTGCAAAATTAATGTTAAGTGGCCAAAAATTGCGTAGATAATTTTCACTGGGCCACCTGTATTATAAACTCATGGGAACTTCGTCTCATGTCAATCTAGCTCTGTATTCAAACTGCTTCACTTGAAACTTTGATAATACTCTTGACCTGTACTCTTGTTCTGCGCATACACGATACAATTTGTATGGGTTACGACGCAAAATTCAAGCGCGGACAGTCTGAGGGTTCAGGTTTAGACTCCCGGCCGATCCAACCAGTAACGATACGGCTAGCCCTCCGGTTTAGTTGCCGTATCGTGTAAAAACTGTTTCTCAAACGTGACCATTTATTTTGTAGTTTAAAATTTGTATTTCATACTTGTAATTCTGTTTGATTTAAATATATTTTGTTGTAAAATTGTTCATTTATCAATGTGGTAGCTCCTTAGTCCGCTAGATTATTTATGATGACATAATATTAGTGACTTTTACAGTCTGATGAGTAGTATGCAGAATAAGAGTAATGTATATTTTCCCAACCGTACCTGATGCGTGATGGGCACAAGTCCAAACAACCTGGTAGCCTTAGTGGGCCCCCATTCTCCGGAGGCGCAGTCCGGCAGCGGCACCATGACGGTCTGGAGCGCCTCGCAACAGATCTTGAACTTGCACACGGACTTGAACTTCATGGGCTCGCCCGTGAGGTACTCCTGCGGCGTAACTGCGTTGGCGAAGATGTCCAGTAGGAAGGCGCCCGAGCAAGGCGCGTGCACGCGGAATGCCACCGTATTGCCCGCCACGCTCTGCATCACGAACCGCTTTAAGGACACGCCCTCGAATCCGTCGCCTTCCGACTCGTAGAATTTTAGGTTGTAGTGGAAGATTAGGGATGCCTAAAGGAATCATTTATTTATTTATAAAAATATTACTTTCTTCATTGCTATTATAAATGTTAGCATGATTTTCATATACATCGCCACACATTAAAAATAAAAACTTTTTGGTAGAACCTATTCAAAATTCTGTTGTGCCAGTAATTTTTATGTAAAATTTGAGAAAATTTCCGTAAATAAAAATAAGAATTCATATAAATAGGAAGTTTGTTTTAATTTGAAATTAGTATTTTACTTTCTAAACATCCCTTTGTTATTAACTGCTTTTCAACTTATTTTATTGTATAGATTTATGACAATGTTACTAGGCAACCTCTACATAAATACTTCCAATCCAAGAGATGGATGTGCAATTTGTTACTTCCAACCCAAGAGATTTGACAATACAGTTAGAAATGACTAACTTCCAAACCTCCAAAAAGTTAGAAATCAGCATATTACTATAATGATTGTGAATAAAGTATATTACCAACTCCATTGTTTTTATTTTTTATTTTAAATAAATCAATTCTGCCACTATGATCTACATCAATTTTTACTGAACTTTATTTTCTTGACTAATTTATGGAAGAATGAAATTGCGTTCGTTGAATATCTTGATTTTTAAAGAATTTTATACTTATTGTCATTTGTGCTGCGTTATTTTTTTTTGCTTTTATCGTAAAATATTCATAAATATCTGATATTTACATCATTTATTTATATTTTAATAGGTTAACTATCATACATTTTTTAAACTGAAAGGTCTTAAAATAAATAGAAATCGGTTGCTGTTCAAATAAAAAAATTTAAACTGATTGTTCCAAAATTTTTATCCTTACATCATCAATATTTATATATACGAGTAGGTGTATAAATAATGAAATACAAAATAGAAATAGAATACAATTCCGAGGCAGATAAATTTAAATAAAAAAAAAACTTTCCATGAACCCATATTATAGGGCGAGTATAGCAAATATAACGCAACGCAAAACAAAGTGTAGCAATTATTTTTGTTACTAGTCTCGTCTAGTGGCAAAAGTTAAAATTAAATGTAATTAAACTTGACACTAGTGAAAGAAAATAGTGGAAAACTATAACTAGACGTCAGGGGGATGCAAAAATTATCAAAATAATAAAAATGAAGTAAAATTTAAATTTTGAAAGTTATCACATCTCCGTATACGTAAGTCTATATATACATTTAAAGTTTCGATTGAACCGCGAGAGTATTCTGTAGCAAAGTTTTACCAAAATAAAGGTTGCAAGGAAATTAATCGGACAAACAGTCTACTGATAAATATTTTATATATTTTATTTCCCCATTCTACAGTCGTCCACCGCTAAAGTTACTTATATAAAATATACTTCATGAACATTTTTTTTGATGATCTAGAATAGTGTTGGACAAAGATAATTAACTGGAATGGAAATTAGCAAAATTGACGATAATTATTCAGGTTAATTTTGGTCTCGTAGTTAACAGGCAAATTTAATTTTCCCGCTATTTTAAAATGTGCCTAGGTTTGTTTTATATTATTTGAAACAAAACCAAAATCAAACGAAATGTAAACAATTCGATAATAATTTTTATTTTTTATTGGTTTGTGTATCTAATTTTTATAATTTAAATTATAATGCAATAACAGAAGAAGTTAAACTGGAAGAGCTGGTAAATGTATTAGCCGAGGAACAGGAACAAATTTCATTATCAGTTTAAGCAAGTACAAATTGTAAAATTTTAGACGATTTCTTACGCAACATTAATGATAGAGAAAGAAAAATATGTTAGTTTCATTACTCGCCAGATTCTTTTTGCAAATGGCTAGTGGTACACACATACAGGGTGTTCGAAAAATAGGGAACCAAATTTGGAAAATATATTAATCAACCCAAAACAAGAAAATAATCCTAATATACCCATGTCCGGAAACGAACCATTTCGGAGTAAAACACTCTTTTGTTTGAAATTTGAATTTTATTTTTAGTAATGTTTTTTACTGTCAAAATTACAATAGTTACGTTAATACTTGTATTTTGTTTATTCACGTTTCCTTAGTAACTGTCAAAATTTGTTGTCACCGTAATTAAATTATTTTGATATTGTTTTGAAGCTTTTCTATTAATATTGTATTGTTGGAGATGAGTTGATAGGGCTTTATTTTTTGCATAACAGATTAACGGGAAATTTGTATCTACATTATCTGAAAAATAATTTACCAAATTTATTGGAGAATGTTTCACAATTCACACGGCATTATATGTGGTTTATGCACGCCTCCACATTTTAGTTTCCAAGTAAGACAATATCTTCAAAATTTATTTCTTGATCGGTGGATAGGCAGAGGTGGTCCAACTAAAGGCCTCCACGTTTACTAGACTTGAATCCATTTGATTTTTATTTTTGGGTTCATTTAAAGAGCTTAGTTTCTTCGACGCCCATTAATAACGTAGAGAATTTGCGGCAAAGAATCATAGACTGTTTCAATAGTATAAGACTAAAACCAGGAATATTCGAACGTGTCCGACAATCAATGAGAAGACTTCTAGAATGTTGCATGCAACTTCAAGGAGGACATTTTGAACAACTATTGTAATTTTGAGAGTAAAAACTTTGCTAAAAATAAAATTCAAAATTCGAACAAAAGAGTGTTTTATTCCAAAATGGTTCGTTTCCGGACATGGGTATATTAGGATTATTTTCTTGTTTTGGTTTGAGTAATATATTTTCCAAATTTGGTCCCCTATTTTTCGAACACCCTGTATTTTATTTTCTAAAAATTAAGGGTAATTATAGATTTCTTCAATAAATTTTGTTTTATCTTTTATTGATTTTATAGTAAGATAGTACCCACTTTATTAAAATTAGGAAAATAGGAGATGTCCGTATTTTATTTTTAATGATAAATTTGTATTATTACTTGTAAATAATTAGATAAGTATACTGTATTTGGTACGCATATCTACG
The DNA here is from genome assembly GCA_035578165.1 of Stenolophus ochropezus. Lineage (NCBI taxonomy): Eukaryota > Metazoa > Arthropoda > Insecta > Coleoptera > Carabidae > Stenolophus > Stenolophus ochropezus. Next base: position 6,256,832 of record JAQOWZ010000008.1, on the reverse strand, counting down.
AAGAAACGCATTATTAACAGGTACATGCCCATTTCTAAGAATATTAATAATAAATTCCACCACGAAAACCTTACTGGAAAGAGTATAGTGTGTTACCTGCATGTGTACGGGCATGGCTATCTTAACGGTAGCAGCGCCGGTGGAGTCGGTATACATAACGGCTTTGGTGTTGGGATCGGAGAAGTAGAGCCCGTAGCGGAAGAACAGCGAGCGCACGAACGGCAGATCCTCGAACTCCTGCAGCGTGATGGGTGCGGCCAGCAGCTGCCACTCGGCTTGAAGCGGGAAGAACTCGTAGATGAAGTCCCTGGGGTCGGTGAGGAAATAGTGGTCGTCGTACTCATAGCGCAGGCTGTCGGCCTTAGCCTTGGCGCCCTGGCGCGGGGCCTCCTTGGCGTTCACCAGGTGGCGCGCGCCCCAGTTGCACTGTACGAAGCGCCACGCTCCCGCCACCCACACCGCGTTCCACGAGTTACGGAAGCGGCTGTCGCTGAAGCGCACGCCCGGCTGGTAGCCCGCAGACTTACTGTAGCCCTTGATCACCACGCAGTGCAGCCCTGCGTAGCTGCATAGTCGCTTGAACAACACGTGGTAGCTCTCTGTACCGTGCTTTATACCCCTGCAACATCATCACCAACATAAGAGAAACCTTCGATTTGGAAATGTACGAGACTGGATTGAAAACTACACGATAAGATTCAGCATTTAATATTTTCAATTTTCGACTTTTTAATAACAACAAGTTTAAATGATTATTCAAAATTACCATGCTTTGTAATTTTGCTTTATTTTTATTAAGTTGCTTTATAATCTGACATGGGTTGATGACGGACATTATTGGGAAACCGATTCCCAAATAACTAAAAAAAAATTACTGTATTTCATCGTTTACATCATTATTTGCGATCTAATTCAGAGAGAATAACATTTACCATACAACTGCGAAGTTTCCAGTAATTTGTTTAATTAATTGGAAATTTTTAAAATTAAATTTAAATCACCACAGATAATAAAATATTGACATTTCGAGATAGTTAATCAACTTTTAGTAAAAATTAGTCATATTTCGTAACAGATATATTGCCAACAAATATTTGTAGTGAAATACATTCTAACAAATTTTATTTGAAAAAGAATTAAAATATAATTTATTCCCATTTTATCATATAAATTATAATACTAAAGCGAATTAGTGAAGATATAATAAATATTTTGATTCATAATGGGGTATATTACCAAATTTTATTCCATTTTATGATTTTGTACGAAAAAATACCCGTATTTATTAAATCCACCCCTAAGAACTGGATTGCAATCCTTGTATACGAATCGCAACTAAACAGCGATCTTAGCGATTTGACCTGTTCTGTGATACAAATAATAAAATGGACATTGATAATGACATTATTATTCATATAAATGAAAATATACTGCAACAAACGCATCTAATAAATTACTTAAATACAAATAAAACTTTCTTTTTATCAATAAATAACAACAAATATTATTCGTATTTTCAATACAACTTTGTACTTCGATAGTAGCAAATTTAAATTCGTAGCTAACAGTAATTCTTTTTCCTATTGGTATCCTTTAGTAATCATTATTATAATCAAATCGCACCAATCGCATTCGGATTGCTCGATCTGCTTTTTTATGGTCAAGAGAAAGCGCGTTTAGATAGAGAATTTATATAAAATGAATTCTAATTAATTCGATAAAAATCATCTATCATAGAATAATCCACATTTGGTAAGTTACCCAGGTTCCATTCTTAAAACGACGTATTTAAATACAAAACTGCCTTCGAAAATCACACAACATTCACAATGCTGACAGTTGACAACGAAATTTACACCAAAATAATCCCGTTGTATTATAAAAAAATATTTTTATTTCATTCTATGAATTCCCTATATTGATATCTTATTCATTCTTTCATTACTAGTTACAATTAATTTACCATTAACAACGTTTATTCTTTATCATTATGTAAAAATATTAGGTTCATTAAATTCATTGAAATTATATAATGTATAATTTCTGTCATTATTATTTATAGTCACAATGGTTAATATTTAGTTTTTATACTTTTTTCCTTCAATTCGGCAGTGATCATATAGTAATCGTAAAAAAAGTAGTATGGAAAGCTTTGAAAATAATCCATAAGTAAGTAAAAAACCTGCAAATTTACCAGTGAAAACATAAGGCCCTAGCTAAGGTATTGAAAATTATGATATTTCCTCATTATATAAAAACATAAATGTATCTATTTTTACCTACTGTCTAGGTGTACATTAGAAATTATAGATTTAACTTTTCAGTAAATTCTTGTCTACAAAATAAAGTAAAATAATTCATACTCATAACAGTGCAGTTGACTGAAAATAAAAAATTATACAAAATATGGTTTATGAATTTATTTTAGATTATTTAATACTAGCAAATACTGATAGATATGTTGAGTTTTTTCAATACTATAGCTGCTCCATATTGTTTTCGTAATGTGCATTCTACATATATATTTAATTTTTATAGTAGTGTAGTGTACCCAGGGCGGCAAAATCAGAGACGGCTTATACCATATAGGAACAAGTAAGTAATAACAATAATTACAAATAATATGGGAATATGGTTTTTAATTTATTCAAAACCACTGTTGATCAAAATTAGGGTAGTAGTAATTTTGTTATATTAAAAACTGAATGGTGATAAAGCGTAAGAATAAATCCACCACTGGTGTATTCCATCTTTGTCACGCGCATGATGAATGCAAGTGATTCCTTAACTTCTTTTCTTGACCAATAGATTACATTATAATTATTTTTTAAGATTATAGATTCATTTATTAATGTTCTTAATTAACTATAGGTAATACATAGTATTATTTAAATTTGTATTTTATATATGATACGTTTATTAACATCATGAATAATTATAGTCAAGGATTCAAATTCAAAAATAAATTAAACTGACACATGCGCTACAGTGTCATAATGACAGTTTATCTGATATTCTTATTTTCATATTCACACTTACTGGATTCTTGTTTAATACATACATACATACAAATTAATTTTTTTCGACTACCAAGGGTACAAAATAATAAATTTTTATACCGAAAAATGCAGGATTTAATTCTTTGAATTTTGATATATATATAATATTGATATAAATTAAAATGGGAAGCAACGCGCATAAAAAAACTGTTTTTCCATGTTAAATCCCTATGTTCTGAAGTTCGATTAACACACTGTATATATATACAGGGTGAATACTAAAAACCTTGACATAGGGAAATAACATGGGAAAACAGTTTTTTGCTGTTTCCATCTGTCCCGCTATATAAAATCGGGTGTATATGGTATCGTTAGTTAGATTACTTAATTTTGCATCTAATAAAACTAAATGTTGTGTAATATGGCCTTTTCTAACTGAAATATTTGATAATATAAATTGTATTTTGAAGGTTATCCTTCATATTTTCGAATAAGAAACATCAAAAACAAAATGCTCCATAGCCGAGTGGATAAGAGGGCGGATTGATAATATAAATAATCTACAAGACCTGGTTCGAGACCACCTCGGCCCTATTTTTTTTTAATTAAATTATGCTTCATTCAAAAAAAAAAGTTAAGTCCTATATCATGAGAACCACTGGTTTAAAAAATTGTTTGGCTCATTTTAATAGCCTTGTAAAATAGAAATTGTTTGCTAATTTAACCGACCTCGTAGTTCTTATAGTTCCCGAGATAGCAATAGTAGACAAAATAGAATGCACAGCCTGTACATGTAGCGTTCATTAATTTTCTAGACACATTCAACAAGAAAAACAATAACATTGAACATTGTCACTGACTGAGAAGTATCAAATTTACAGGCCATTTCGATCAAGTCAGGGCCGGCCGTAAGTAAAAAAAGAACAATAATTTTTCCTCTTTCCCTTTTTAATAATTAGTGAAGATATTGTAAAGAAAATTAAATAGATTTGCCTTAAAGATTATCATGCATTTGCATAAAATCCGGATGGAAAAAGTGCGAGCTTGTAAAGTTGTTGTACAAACCTAAGTAATCCCATTGGGGTATCCCCCCTCAAATTATCATCAAATGTCATGGTATTGAGATTCTTGACTGTGATCCACCGAAATATCGTCCTGGCCTTCTCGATGTCACTGGTGCAGCGGCCCACCAGTTGGCGCACCAGGTCGGTGAAGGTCTTCTGGTCCTCCTGCGCCACGGAGATGGCGACATCGTCCACGTGCGCGAACTCCTGCGGATCGGTATAAACCTGGAACTTGGCGAGTTGCGGCGGCGCCGGCGGCGGAGCCACGCTAGGGTACGGTGCCACGTCTTCGTGCAGCGCTTCATCTAGGTACAGGGACGACGACACCATGTATTCCGAGCGCTTGCTGTTGATCAGCGACAGCATCTCGTGGGACTGTTTCTCCACCAACGCTGCTGTTGCCGCACTGAAATCAAATTCAATCTTATTATTTAGAGACATTTAGAGAATACATTAATATCTGTAATCAAATCAGTGTCGTGCGGTCAGGGTAAGCAAAGCCATGAGTTTTAAAGATAACTATTTAATTTCATCTTTTTTAATATGCATATATATACCTATATATATATATATATATATATATATATATATATATATATATATATATATATATATATATATATATATAGGATAGTCAATCGCAAGTAATAGTCACGTGATCAGTAATTTTCTTAAATGACGTCAAAACTATACTGCTAAGAAAAAATTTTATGATATAAAAGTTCATGGGTTTGCGATTTTTTATTGTAAACAACTTTAATTTTTAAATTTTAGTACATTCAAAAACATAATTTATTTATTAAATTACTTCATTTTCAATATAAGAAAAAAATAGTTTCTTCAGTGGATAACACTTTATGTATAATTTAATCATAGAAAAAAATTCAGGATCTTTTACCAAACGTGGAAGTCATCTTGAGAATCTATTTTGTTTCCATGGTAACAAAATGCACAGCAAAAAGATCGTTCTCAAAATTAAAATTATTAAAAAAAATTGACTGATTCGGATGTACCCCTCTAAACCATTAAATTTGATTAAAACATTTTTTTATTCGATGCAGATTTCTCTAGATATTTAAGGATATAATTTAAAATATGGAATATTTGTTTAAATTTTAATTAAATTTTCGATTATATACCTACTGTCTTATCAATTAACACCAACTTTCATAATTTATTTGACAATGTATTGCTTACATATTTCTCAATAAAACTATTCTGACAATTATAATAAAGTCAGTAAACGTGGTATAAAAAATTACTGGTGTTACAATTTTTAAATAAAGTTTATTTATACTCATCGCGCCTTATAAGATTAATAAGTAAGCAATGTTTGGTAACCATAGGAACAGTGGAGCTCTACGTTTACAGTGTGATACGAACATACACATTATAATTATTTCTTTAATAATTGTTGTACTGGTGAATGAAGTGCCTCGTTATATGTTTCAAACTTGAAAGAAGAAACACTCCCCAAGTCAAACCATTTTTTTTAGTAACTAATTTTTATGAAAATTATTAATTAATTTTTCCATGCTAATTACTATATCGATCTCTTTTACAAGTGTAACATATCTTCTTAATTATTCATATTATTGCTTTTATTTTACTACAACATTTTTATTAACAATTTTGTACTAAAAATTCTATAAATCATAATAAAATTATCATTATTGGGAATTACATGTTATTTATATTTACAAATTATGAGGATGAATTAATGTCTACAGATTTGACATATAATTTCAAGAAAATATGTTTTATTATTTATTATATACAAAAATACATACACTCCTGAGATGAAAATACATAAGTAAAAGCATATTCTATTGATAAATACGAATACATATTATAATTATAAAAGATTAAAAAAATAGACTCAGTTCACTTATCCTGAAACTGATGTTATATACGTAGATCAGAGAGTAGCGTACATTTATTTACTCATATATGCCTCTCATTCTAAGACCAAAATTCGTACTTTGCGTATGTGTCTCTTCAGTTGAAAACTACTGTATGTCCAATCAAGCAATTTATTAATTTGGGTTTTAACCGACAAATAATAGTTAAAAGTACTAAAACTAACTCTTTCAAATAAGTACTTAATAAAAACTAGTTCTTACCATTATTTTCAGTTAAAACCTGAACTAAAGTGTTCCAGCTCGATCGACACATGGAAGTTTTACATGGGAAATCAGTTAATTATGAATAGTATCTCCCCAGTGCAAGATATTAACTTAAAATTTTGTATACTTGTCGGAGAATATTAATTCTATGAATCACACTTATTTGAAATATGCAATTTTGTCTGCAGGGCGAGATTTATTAAATTTAAAATCTAATATTTTCATTCAAAATCAGACAGCCATGGAAATAAAAGAAAATATTTATCTGACAGTTTAGTGAAATATCACTGATTTTAATTCTTATTCCCTGTATTTTTAGTTTCTTTTTGTTAAATAATATACCAATATTACAAAAATATAAATATCTACAATGGCATGTCATTAACTGTCAGAACTGTCACATAGATATTTTCTTTTATTTCCATAGCTGTCTGATTTTGAACGAAAATGTTAGATTTTAAATTTAATAAATCTCGCCCTGCAGACGAAATTGCATATTTCAAATAAGTGTGATCCATAAAAGTAATATTCTCCGATAAGTATACCAAATTCAAGTTAATATCTTGCACTGGGGAGATACTATTCATAATTAACTGATTTCCCATGTAAAACTCCCATGTGTCGGTCGAGCTGGGACACCCGGTATAAACAGATAGTACCTAGTGTTAAATGTGTTTTTAAATATTTTTATTGTTCAAGTTTTTATTAACAATTGTTATTCTTAAATTAGTGTTTATATTTGTTTATTCATGGTGTTACTTATTTTTATTATCATCTTTTATTATTCATACTTTGTTTATTAAACTTTGTTTTAATTATATATACAGTCCACCTAAATATATAAACTTTACACAATTATACAGCTTGTAGGAATTTCACATATTATATATTAGCTTGTTTTATTGCGTCCAGTTTGAATAATGCACAGGTTGATAAATATTTATTTTAATGGACATCATCAAAAGTCACGTGTTTTAGTTTTTAAAATTTAATTAAAATGTTCCACCAAATATTATAATATGAATTATCATATGTTTATAGATAATTCACTCCGTTGCAGTTGCGTTTGTCTGCTTATAGCGAAGCTGAACGAATGATTCCGATAATATCGCATTTACGCGCCGAATATACCAACTATACTGGCTACAGCGTCGGCGTAGTGGCTGAGCGAGGTAGCGCACATCTCTAACTCGCTGTGACGTCATTCGAACTTGAGATCGTCAGTTCAAGTCCCAGCGACCGACAACGTGTGATTTGTCGCAAAATAAAAAATCTGGTGTGTCCAACACAATACCTCCCGCCACTGTATTAATATATTCTATATAAGTTTTTCAATATATTTAATTTGTTGTTTTAAAATTAGTTTGTTATTGCAGTTCCGAATATTTTTAATTCATTTCACACCTAAAAATTCCTTCATAAATTTTGTATGACCAATATGACAGCTATTTTTGACGTTACTAAAACCGGAACTGAACTTACTTTGATTCATGCATGAAAATACATTCCTAATATATTTCTTCCATCTTTTTAAATTTTACAATAAAATTACCTCATTTTTTACTTATTTTATCTTTTACACTTACTTACATCAAATTTGACATCATATGTCAAATTTTGTGAACATATGAATAACTCATCTGTTTTATCGAAATTCCTCAGCCTAAACGATATGTAAAATTATTATAATTTATATATTTTTTTTCTATCTAGCTAGAAGTCATATATAAACGTAATTATGCAGATCGGTAGAAAATTAAAAAATCTTTGTATTTATATTTACGAAAGTTGCGAAAATATGTTATTTAGAGGTATTTTTTAGGAAAAACGGTTTAAAGCTTCAAGTAAAGTACTACTTCCGGTTAACCAATTGTAGTCAAAATCTAATCAGTTCATCATATTAGAATAGAACTCTTAAATACGAAATATTATATTTTTTACATGTATCGTATTGGAGTTATCGTGGACGAAAAATCGTCACAGACACACACACAGACATACAGACATCACGCTAAAAATAGTAAAATCGTATTCTAGGGACCGTAATTCGTGCTCATATGTTGAAAACCCACACTCGAGAAATCTGACCAAAAACAATACCTCCCTTATCTATATATTGATAGGCGGGAGGTAAAAACACAGCTACTTGTGTATCATACTCGGATGCTATAGACTTGCCAATTTGGTTGCCCTATGCTCCTCTTGGGAGATACAGGGACACATTATACTTGCTGAAGCAGTTATTTCTATCTATTTTGGCTCGCTCAAATTTATTTTATTAAAGAGTTAAAGAAATTTGATTCTGCCGAAAATAATTTTATACAGGGTGATCACTCGCAAGAGATGGTCACGTCACATACGTACTTTTCAAATTCTATTCCACGGAAATTTGACATTTGTAATCATTGGCGTGCATCGTTATTATTTATTGTTCTGTCAAGGCTGCTAGTGCTTCAAATATACCTTACGTTTTATATTTATTTATTTATTTCGAATAGTTTTCCTAATTTGTTCACTGATTGGATGAAATGAATAAATAAATTACATTTTTGAATATATACATATATATATATATATATATATATATATATATATATATATATATATATATATATATGCTAGTTTAATTTTGTTCCGTAACATTTTTTGTATCTCTCATAATAAACGAAATATTCTGGGTGCCGGCCTTTCGCCAAACACCCTGTATATATATATATATGTATATATATATATATATATATATATATATATATATATATATATATATATATATATAGGAAACTGTTTTTCGTGGCGCAGTGTTCATCATTCTGATGAACACTGCGCCATGTGGTGCATACATTAATTTCTGTGACCTGTAATATTTTACTAAATTATTATTTTAAAATTATAACAAAATCATTATTAAAATTAAACAATGGAAATTACAACAATTTAAAAAATAGCCAAAAGAAAATATGCTTCATGGAGTCGACAATTTTCAAAATTATAACTCTAACAAAATTTGACCTGAAGAAGGAATAAAGAGATTCCGAAAGCTTGTCAAAATTTAAAAAGACGTAAATATTATTAGCCCGATTCCTGACTGCCATTCCCACGAAATACAGTTTCCTTAACTAATTGCAGTCACAATTACCTTCAACTGATATATATATATATATATATATATATATATATATATATATATATATATTAATTTCTATATTATTAAAGATACAATAAAATGCTATAAAACAATTTTATAGAGGGCCAAGGGGGACATCCGATTAGGGAAGAAAAAAACCAAGTCACCCTACGGTGGGTACCAAGACACGAGGGAATCCTAGAAAACGAGAAAGCTGATGAACTTGCAAAAAAAGGGGCTAAACTTTCATACCACGGGCCGGAACCTTCATGTGGTCTTCCACAAAGCCACTATAAGAAGGTGGTCAAAAACTGGGAGGAATCTGCCATATCCTCATATTGGAAAATTATTCCAGGCCTCAATCAAGCTCGGAAATTTATTTCCCCAGCTTCGACAAACGCCAAAGAGTTACTAGCTCTCAGCAAAAAGGATCTTAATATAATGACAGGAATTCTCACTGGCCACTGTCCTTTAAAGTACCATTTGCACAAAATTGGTATAGCTGAAAATGAAACCTGTCGAGTCTGTGAAGAGGACGAAGAATCGTCGGAACACATATTGTGTGAATGCCCAGCTGTAACTGTGCAGACACTCAATCAACTAAGTAAGAGGTATCTTACGGCAGATGAGATCAAGAACTCGACTCCTGGAGCCATAATCGGCTTCATCAAAAATCTGGATCTACTTCCGGAAAACTAAGTAAGGGCTGTGTCACAATAGATCTTCTAGGTCGCGTTGACAAAAAGCGACAAAACGCTTAAACCCTCGTATACATACAAGATACACTTGTAAAAGAGATCGATATAGTAATTATCATGGAAAAATTAATTAATAATCTTCATAAAAATTAGTTACTAAAAAAATGGTTTGACCTGGGGAGTGTTTCTTCTTCCAAGTTTGAAACATATAACGAGGCACTTCATTCACCAGTACAATTATTAAAGAAATATTTATAATGTGTATGTTCGTATCACACTGTAAACGTAGAGCTCCACTGTTCCTATGGTTACCAAACATTGCTTACTTATTAATTTTATAATAAAATTGTAAGACCAGTAATTTTTTATACCACGTTTACTGACGTTATTATAATTGTCAGAATAGTTTTATTTAGAAATATGTAAGCAATACATTGTCAAATAAATTATGAAAGTTGTTGTTTATTGATAAGACAATAGGTATATAATCGAATATTTAATTAAAATTTAAACAAATATTCCATATTTTAAATTATATCCTTAAATATCTAGAGAAATCTGCATCGAATAAAAAAATGTTTTTAAGCAAATTTAATGGTTTAGAGGGGTACATCCGATTCAGTTATTTTTTTTTAATAATTTTAATTTTACCATGGAAACAAAATAGACGAAATTAATTCGCAGCCCAGTGATAGTAGATTAATGATTTCAATTCATATTTTTCAACCAGATTCACAAAACAAAATTATTTTTTAAATTGGTTTAAATATGTCGAATTTAGTTTGAATAACGACATTTAAGAGCTATTTGATGATATTGTATGTAATTGTGCTTCTCTCCTCATTACTTTATAGTTAAAATTTTAGTGTGTTCTTTTATTTTTATCATTCAAGATTATATATCTATTTATTGTCTACTTCAATTTTTCCTATTTTATTTTGGGTTAACCTAACCTTTTCTTTGCTATCATTGTATTGTATTGTACTGTAAACAAGGGTTTAAGCGTTTTATCGCTTTTGTCACTGCAACCTTGAAAATCTATTGTAACAGCCTGTTAAGATTTGGATTTATGTTATAAACAGTTAATTATATTTTTATATTGATTCATTTTATTAACATGATTAATATATTTAAATTTATATTATTATTAAATTCTAATCTATCTAAATCTCTCTAAATTCTAAATCTAAATTAAAAATCTAGTTACACAATTATTATCAAATCCATAATAATTGTATACATTTTTTAGATACTATCACCTTATAAATCAGATTATTTGTTGTTATTTTTCATTGTATATAGATATGCATTACATTAATTGTTTTTCATTAATTTGTGGAAATTATGTAAGGCTTCGGCTGTTTGTTTTCCTTGAATAAAATTAAAATAAAAATAAAAAATAAAAATATTGTTGAATTTGTAAAAATGTTAAAATTGTAACGACTGAAAAAATAACCATTATAAAGAAGATATATAATTTCGTGAATGGCAAATAAAAAAATAAATTGTGTTTTTATTTTGTACTCTGAATATCTGAATTAATCTAAAAAACCAGGAATCCATTAGAATTTTGTACACAGCCCTTATTTAGTTTTCCGGAAACAGTTTCTGATGAAGCCAATTATAGCTCCATGAGACAAGTTCTTGATCTCATCTGCCATAAGATACCTCTTACACAGTTGGTTGGGTCTCTATGTAGTTACGGCTGGGTATGCACACAATAAGTGTTCTGACGATTCTTCATCATTTTCAGCTTAACCAATTTTGTTCAAATGGTATTTTAAAGGACAATGTCTAGTGAGAACTCCTGTTATTTTTCTAAGGTCCATTTTTCTGACAGATCAGGTGTTGTATAGTTTCCGCAGTGATGCTTATGCTGTGATTTGTTTCACTTTTGGCCCCCATACAAGTGAGACGTAGATGATCATGGATTTTACGACACTGCTATATACTTTTCTATTATTTTGTATTTAATAACAATATTATTTATTTTTCATGTTTTTTATTTCATTACTATAAGATAAAACTGAAATAACAATATATTACAAAGAAACTTTACAAAGGAATTATTTTATTTAAATTTTAATACGTGAATAATTATATTATTTATGTTTGGCTAAGGCTTACCCTGGATTTTCTTTTATAATTTTTTGTAATAATTTATATTTTTGGTTTTTTGTAAAATTGTAGATTTATTTTCCTGTTTGACACAATTTGTTTATAACCATGGTATTGGTTGGAATGAACTTAATTTTTAAGATTTTTGTTACGTCAATTGACACTTCAAGTCAGTTTGTAATATTATTTCAATATCACAAACTCAATTCCTAAAATGAAGAAAAGCAACAACACAAATTATAGTAAAGAAAAGTATAAAAAATAAAAAGCACTCATTTCCTTCTCAAAATAATTTCACTTCCATAGACAAAAGCATATATAATTCATTAATATTTGTTGCATCACATAAAACAATATATCCTTATTTAGCACTTGCTCGCCTTCAAACAAATTGCAGGATTCATTTGTAACATTTAAATATTTAAAAAGTTCTTGAAACCATAGACTCACATCTTTGATTGATGTCATGATTTTCTATTAAAATAAAAATTATCTAAGATTAATATAAAAAAAATAAAGAAATAGCACTAAATCGCAATATTTAAAGTTATGCGAATGATAAAAATAAAAAATCTTTAACACTTGCTTAACTCAGTAAAGCAATATAATCAACAGTGAAAAACAAACACAATACAGTACGAATTAGAGCCGCCATATTTTGAACGCATAGAGCGACGCCAACGGTAATTTTGCGAATATCAATTTTCTATGAATTAAATTATATTCTTTTTATATATATTTATAAATCAGCTTTGCATTGGGTAAATGGCTTTTCTGAATTCTGATTAATTTAAGAAAGTAAGACTGCTGTCATACTGAAGCCATATAGGTAACTTAAGTATGTTCTGATTATTGATCTACTCAAATTAGAGTACAAACCGCAGTAGTCATGTATAACCCTCCGGAATATTCTTTAAATTCAGATAAATACGAAGGTAAATACCTAAAAATACTGTAACTGTTGTATAGTGAAGATATAGATATTTAGATAGGAGATTACCGTTCGTGTTCAAGCATCTTGCGCGTGAGGGACTCCTTCTTCTTGTCCCGGCGAAGCGTCATGTTCTTCTCGAGGTCGGCGCGCTCCTGCTGGTGGCGCAGCGTCAGCACGCTCTGCTCATCGCGCTTCCGCTTCACCTGCATCTCGCGCTCGAACCGCGACGTCAGTCGCTCCAGCTCCTTCTCCCACTCGTCCTAAACATTACATCAACATATTACTGAACATTAGTGTTGCAGCATTATTAGGTACTATGCTCATCAAAATAGAAAACAATTATAAGTCTATTTTCAAATAAAAATATAAATAAGTGACAAATGGACATAAACAATGAAATTATAAATATAAAAATACCTAAAGGATAGTGAAAATAAAATATATGTTTATGGTTTTAAAATTTAATTTTTTGTTTTACAGCAATTAATTTATTTCAATTGCTTGACTAATTTCGTCGTGTTTGTTGTAGATGACTCTTTTAATAAGAAATATTTCAGCAGGCGTGATACCAGCACTTGTTATTATTATTATTATTTGTACGCAATTTTTATAATTTGATATAACTTGAATAGCAGATTTCATTTTACATAGTTTTTGTATAATAATTATGAAAGATCGATATCAAACCCTAAACATTCCTATCAACACTATTGTTATTAAACTATACATTTAAACAAATTGAAATACATATTTATTTAAAATAACAATGTTCTGAAATAACGGAGAAAGAAAAACGAAAATAAAGGTAAAAATAATAGCGGTAAACAGAGCGTCTCATTATTAAGACTTATTGTAACGTATTCCACAGTCTCAATGACTAAGTAAAAAAATACGAAAAAGATCTAAGAACAGCAGAATGATATTACAAACTATACTAGAACTAGTAATAATTTATGAAATTGAAGGACAATGGCTGGGACACTTATGGAGATCAAAAGAACCAGATGTAACAAATTTATTACTGCTCTAGAAACTAGAAGCGAAAAGAAGACAAGAAAAAGAAAAGGATTTAAAAAGAGAAGGACTAACAAAATAAAAGAACAAAACAGAAAAAAGGAAGGCATGGAGAAGAGTCAGCAATCTAATATATAATAATAATATAATAAAAAAAGGGACCGATCCGCCCAAAAAAAGTGTCCCTAATGACTTGATAGAATAGGGATCTCGAGAATGGTAATAGATCCGAAGTCGGTTATATTAGATCAGGGTTATCCTGAAAAATTCATTATAAAAAAGTGTCTGAAGAAGGCGTATATCAAAATCACTTAATCTTTTAATTTTGGAAGTTATGAGCAAATATTAAAAACCTTATAATTTGAATTTTCGTTCATATCTCATGCATTTTATCAGGAACACAAAGACATCGTTAAAATGATCCCTTAATTGGTCGAATTTAACCGTTCTCGAGATCCATATACTTAACAAGTTATTTGGGACTTATATATAGGATATTGTAATGATGAATTTATGGATTTTAAATATTTTGTTTTTTAATCTGCGAACCAGTAGTATTAATAATGACAATATAGAATAAGTTGTAGTTGAGATGTGATAGGATGATTGATTGGTAATTAGTGTACGTGTGTGTAGTGGTAATTAGAAACCGTTGACCTTGATATCAGCTGCTTTTTTCAGAGTGAAACACAGACGAGTCGTGAGAGTGTCTTCACGCAGTGAACAATGCCACAATTATAATCCCATAACGGCACATGTGAACTTCTCATCAGAACACACTGCCGAATAAACCAACACTTATACAACGCCATTTCTCAAAAATGGCTATAAAGAATCAATAGGTTTAGATAAACCTACAGATTCTTTATAACACACTATAACAGCCGAAAAAGAGGAAGAAAAAATATTTAATTATCCGTTTATTTTATTTATGGCCCGTTGTACTAATGTTACCTAAATTTTAAGTTTATATTATATGGACAATACCACATCGGAATATAATTTAAAATGAATTATTCAACATTGCTGTCAAAATTTCGATTAGTATTTTGTATTAAAGTGTTGCTTAGAATTTAAACCTTGTAGGTGCAGCTACTAAATTTGGTCCCGATTTTGACTCCGTTTCATATTCATTAAAAGTATGTCACTAATTTAGAGAGTGCCAATTCATAAAAAGTATTACGTATATTATTTACTTCTAAAATCCAAAGATAACTCTAGTAGTTTGGTACAGCTCGATTTGTAGATGATTATCAGTATTTCTAAGTATTACAGAGGAAGATTAATGCATGAGCAAAGGAAGTACTGTAATCGAGAAAAATTTCGGTTTTTAGGTTTCAACAAAAGTATCCATTTGAACCATCCCTGAATCCATTTTTCATCATTTCGGCATGACGTCTGAACGTACGTATGTAAGTACGTATCTCGCATAACTGGAAAATGATTAGCCGTAGAATGTTGAAATTTTGTATATGGGACTGTAACATCTAGTTGTGCACCTCGTAGTGGTCGAAGATCAGAGCCTCCATATAGTGCTCTATACCCCGGACTTTTCTCATACAAATAATTTTTACATGGTGTTATAGGAAAATTTCTGACGGATCTAATGGTGGTGGGTGAGACATTCCATCTCATTGCGAACATTCAAAAATCCACATTTTATACTCAGAATATTTTCATTATTTTTACAGTAAAATATGTCTATATGTATTATGAATGTATTTAACATGTAAAACTACAATGGTTTTGTTAAATATATTCTTAAAAAAATTATTAAAACTAACTATATAACAAGCCCGTATATTATGGCAAACTTTTAGAAAAGGTACTAAAGATGTTTTTTATTTGAAAATACGCGCACGGGTCCAAGCTATCAACTGTGTCACTGTGTGAAGCTGCTAAGCATATACACTGTATGCTCTGCCGACAGCATATACTTTTATAGCAATAAACACTCTTATTTATAAATTTTCAAAATCAACATACGCTTTTTAGTCTTAGAATTAGGAATTAGTCAACAACTTATATTAATGGAAAATAAGAAAGAGCCAACCTGGAAAATACCAAAATTTATGAATCCGCCCTCTTATCCACTCGGCTATGGAGCATTTTGTTTTAGACGTTTCTTATTCGAAAATATGAAGGATAACCTTCAAAATACAATTTATTTTATCAAATATTTCAGTTAGAAAAGGCCATATTACACAACATTTGGTTTTATTAGATGCAAAATTATGTAATCTAATTACCGATACCATATACACCCGATTTTATTTAGCGGGACAGATGGAAACAGCAAAAAACTGTTTTCCCATGTTATTTCCCTATGTCAAGGTTCTTAGTAGTCACCCTATATATATGCGACAATCAAAATAAACTAGAATAAATCATTTACTTCTAGAGAAGACTGTACGGTTTTAGTGATAATGCGTTTAGGCAGAAGGATTAGACGAAGAGAGGTGGCCGTATGAGATCTGTGTGTTATAGGATCGATTCTCAATTATAAAAGGCTAAATGTTAGCATTCCAGTATTACTACTACATTTCAGTGGGTGAGTGGAACAACATTGTCCATAATATCATAGAATAAAGCTGAAATATTAAAATTCATGTTTGTTATATCAGCAAGAATATGAATGTAGCAAGTTGAAAAACGAGATGATTTATTTTTCTCGGTAGGAACATTTTAGTTCATATCGACTCTTTTTCAGGATTCATTGTAAATATGGCAAGAGATTGCCGTGTGATTTGTCGTAAAATAAAAACATAGCTACTTGCGTATCATACTCGGATGCTATAGACTTGCCATCTATACATCTAAAATAGAAGTAACACTGGCAAATGAAATAAGCGACAGTACGTTAGTTAGAATTTCGGCTCAGTGAGTTCGGTTGCCCTATGCATCGCTTAGGAGATACAGAAACAAATTATATATTTTTTATATAAGAGTACTAGTATTACATAGTAAGAACCACATCAAAGATGTCATCCGAACTAAAGGTGCAGATTTCTAACGACCATATTCAGCCAAGCAAGGATTCAAAATTTAAAGTTTTAATATTATCTTATTCTCCTGACCGTTATTCAAGCATTATCTTCTCTTAGGTTCAATTAAAGAGGTATTAGACGGTAAAAGATTTCAGAGCTATTATAAAGTGATTCAGGTGCAAAAAATGTTCCGTTCGAAAAATTTATTTGTTTTTGACATTTGTTCAATAAATATTATTTTCCAATATTTAAAAACATTTTATTCGGCCCTGCTAAGTATCTCTGTGGGATTATAATATAAATAATTATGTTCCGCCCACATTACATTTACAGTGAGTAAAAAAGTACTTGCACTGTATTGTGGTTTTAAATTAATTTTTAACTGATTTTTAAGAAACTGCAAACGATTTTCTCTACATTTTTCTTTTGTAATTTTTTTTCTTACCCATTACATTAAACAACGATTCATGTTTCTTATTGTCGAAAAAGTAAGTTTTTTTTTCGATATTACTAATTTAATTATATTAAATATATTTGTATGGCTTCATTAAGCCCTATTCTTTTCTCAATTTACGTGTCAGACATTGAAGCTCACTTTACTAAAGGAGACATTGTAATCGGGAGCAAAAATTTTTGGACACGTATGCCAACGACCTAGCAGTAGTTGCGAAAACAAAACAAGAAATGGATTCCTTAATGAGAGACTCGAGGTCTCCACTTGGGGTATACATTTTACAAAAATGGTGAAGTGAAAGAATATATAAAGAAAACAACAAAAAAAGCAAACATAGTTCTTTCACAAATCTGGGGCATAGGGCAAAGAAAATTAAAAAACAACTTTAAATTAAGAATGTTACTTTTCGATAAATTGATAGCGAGCATTATAATGCACGGAGACGAAATTTGGGGTTGGAAAGAACGAAACAAAATAAAAAAAATTCAAACAAAATATATACTAGAACTAGATTAACAAACACCGGTGTATATAATAGAAGAAGAAACAAAACGGTTTAAAATGACGACTGAAGCAGGAAGGAGAGCAATGAAGTATGAAAAAAATTAAAAGGGACAACATGGAAAAGTCTTGCACTTGATTGTTGGGTTGAAATAACAAGAAAAGAAAAAAAAAAGGAAAAGAACCAATGGGAAGCAAAACGGGCAAAATTCTATGAAAGCAACGGGCATTCAACGACAGACATAGAAAGATGGAACCTTGAATCGTGCGCATGTTATTTTCGGAATATTCATTATTAGTCAAATTTAAAGTATCGCCAGTAGAAGTTCCTGCGTTATATTCAACTTATAAAGTTTGTTTATTTTGTTATTGTTATTGTTGATTTTCTTTTATAAATTCTGAGATACATTCTTGAATATCTATTTGTTTCTTATTAGATTTCTGTTTCTTCAACTGTGATTTTGACGATTTTACATTTTTTATTATATACACTCTTCTTTCTCTAAGTTTAATTTCTTGTACGCTATACCCGAAAGTTAATTTATACTGTCCGTTGTTAGAGAGAATTATTCAGCTCAACAATAATTTCTTGGTATTAATATATTTTTTCTGCAAACGTCATAAAATTTACACATTTTACGACGTGATTGATAAACCGCCGTCGTAGAAATTTTTACTTTTAGGCCGCCGGAGTAAAACTAAAATAAATAAGTACCCACAGAAAGTATGTAGAATCAGCTAATAAGAAATAACTTGTACAATGGAAACCTGTAATACCGACCTAAATGTCATTATAACACTAGATAATCTAAGAAAAAAGTTACTAAAAATTACCAAGAACTGACAGGTAATTTACAAATTGAACGTCATGTAGTAAATTATTTTTTAAAACACTTACGTTTGAAGAAAAAATAGTATGTGTTATTCAGAGTAAAAGTATGTTTGTGAGCCTGGCATGTAATTGTCACTTATTGTTTTTAAAGTTTCTTGTGAAAGTTTGTTGTTCCTAGGTTTGCTATAGGCTTGCTTGTATGGCCGCACATCATACACAATTTGTAGAAACCATTACGATTTCAGATTTGTATTCTTGATATCTGTATTTAATTCTTCCAGGTATCTTACTGGATATGTAATTTGTGTAGAGTATTGATTGGTTCTTGGTTTATGCTTCAGCGAATCTTTGTTTATTCCTACTGTGCACCTGAGCTTTTATAATATGAACCGAATTTAAACCTTTTGAGTACTTCACAGGTTTTGACTATTTTAATATTATTAGTTAAAATATATTTTATTTAGTTTTTTCACTTAGTGTCAGACAATGGCAATATCCAGGACCATAGAAACTTACTTTTTTTCTTGACATACGAATTTGTGATTTTTAGTCGACATTGTTGGGCGAATTGCAATAAATTTTCTGCTCCGTAATTTTCTAGAGCCGAAGCCATATATTCCAATGATGTGTTCTTCATAACCAATTACAATGGTTATACTTATCTTGGTTTTGTCATATGTGGTTTCCAAAGTGGAATAGAACTCAAGTATTTGTTCTTCAGTTGCTAATGAGGTCGCAGCTTAAATTTGGGTTATGGTTATGGTTGTCTTCTTGTTAATTTGTAATATTCCTATTCTTACTGATACTGGTTTTTCTATTTTCCTTTATGTGATGCGTATTGCCCTTTTGTTTCACCGTACCAGTAAAATATTGTTAGGTTTTTTTCTGTTCTCCCATTCTTCTCACCTCTGCTAGACCTACTACGTCCCACTTGATATAGGAAAGTTTTTTATCCAATTCTAGTTCTTTATCCTGAGTTAGGAGTGTTTTAACATTTATTGTAGCTATTTGTAGTTTTTCCTGTTTATTTGACCTGATTTTATTCCTTTTGGAATTGTTTATATTTTTTAAGTTTAGAGATCCTTTATCATTATTTGGGGGGGGGGGGGTATATGTAGTCAGTTGATCCCGCGGTGTCTAGCTATACTGGGATCTCTATGATATTGTTTCTGTAATATTTTGTTTCTTTTTATTCCTTTTTTCTTCTTAATTTTATACTTACTCGCTATGGTCTGTACCATATTGTTCCTTTGTAGTCTGATTAATTGCTATTCTTTATTTTTCGCTTGTGAGTTTTGTATATTTATAGTTTGTGGTTTCTCATTTATTGTTGGAGTTTGATTTAGTAAGAAAATTCGAATTGTTTCGGTTGGCATTTTGTGTATTGAGTTTGCTCTTGGACTTCCTCATTTATTGAGTGGTTCAGTTTCTGAAGTTTGGCTAGTTACTTTTTCCAGGATCGCATTTATTATTGTTGAGTTTCTAGGGCAGTCACCTATTGAGTCATTTAGTTCAGAGGGGATTATTTTCTTCTCATTTGTTTCTGTTATCTTAATGGACGAATTTTGCAAAAAAATTAACGTTTACTTGGGAATTATCATATTTCAAAAATACATGGTTGTTATTTTTCCTTACTTTTTATTTCAATTCAAGTGAAGGAGACCTAAACCAAAACGAAGCACTTATTTTCAAGAATACAATCTTAACTCACTATAGAACAACTTATGACAAAACAATAAGTAAAAAAGAAAGAGATTTAGTGGAAATAATGGAAACTGAAAATATTGATCTTATTAAACGGAAGATTAAATAATGACATACCGGTTAACTTTACCTACATAAGCACACAAGGGGAAAGTATAATAAACTTTGATTGGATTGATTCTAACACCTTACAAAACATAATTGATTTTACAATAGATAATACAATATTTCTTTCTGATCGCATGATGTATAGAGTAACTATCTTATATGGACTTCACAGCCAAGCAAATTTGAACATCAGAAAAATTAAAAGATCACAATATTGAATTGGAACATTAATAAAATACTGGAATATCAAAATCTAACAAACAAGTACATCGATCCATTTACTACCATAACTTGCTCGGCAACATCATATGAACAACTAATACACACAATCAAAAAGTCAACGGAATATCTAGAAATGTACAAAGAAATAATACGAGTAGTATCAGATACATATAATACTAGACAAAAAAGGTAGTACTTAAAAGACAACGAAAAATATAAAAAAGATATGTAGTATATTGTAACTAACAAGACTCACCGTAGATGAGTCATCACGGCTGCCCTGTTTTAGCAGGTAGTCGTGATAAAAGTCAAGTGGGATAGCAGCGATGCCGCTATTTTTCGGGAATATTACAGAGACCAGAAGGTTCTAGAATGTTCAAGATTAGCTGTCTGCAGGTATTAAAGTGTCGCATCGGTCGGCTCAAGAAGTAAGTATCGGTCAGAGAGTGCAGAGAGGCACCGAAGAAAGTCAGTGTCGATAGTACATATCAGCGACATGTAAAATAGAAATAAATAGTTGAAGATATAAATAAATAGTTCGTGATATAAATATATTGTGGAAATAAATATTGCGTATTAAGTGTTTAAATAAATGTTCGTAGTGCTAAAGTCTTTATTAATAATAATTACTTCTAAATTAGAGTTAATATTTGTTTATTTATATTTCTGATATATAGAATACATAGTTGCATGATGGGTTGACTATACTGTACGTATTACTATTTTGTAAACATGTAAATATTATAATTAGAATGTTAAGACTTGTCGAAAGGAAAAAAATACATTCTGTGATTGTCCATGTTGCGATCGACATCTTGGCGTTTTATTTAAAAAACCAAACCTTTATCCTTAAACACCACAGTGGCGACGCGGATAAAAAAAATATTGAAGGTATCGTATAGAAAAAGCATTCTGAAGCTACTTAAGTCAAAATATATTTTTATTATATTTAATACCAGACTATAAAAATGTTAGGAAGTGCTGAGCAAATCACACTTCGTGAATTTAATTACAAAGTGTGAGTCTGGGCTATATATTCAGCGCAATTGGAGAAAAAGTTTGTTACAAATGACGTCACAGACCAAAATAAAAAACGTGCATTCTAGCTGACTCAACTAAGCGAGGAAACTACAAGTTGATTATAGATTTGAGTGCACCGATTCCACCAGAGGCAAAGAAATACAGCGAGCTGATGAAATTATTCGACACCCGTTTCAAACCAGCATCATCATATTTTGCGGCTCGTTTTAAAATCTACAAATCCCAAAAACGAGAGGAAGAGTCCGTTCAAGAGTGGATGGCTCGAGTAAACAATTTATCAACGGAATGTGGGTTTGACACAGCTGTTTTAGATAGTCATTCGATATATATATATATATATATATATATATATATATATATATATATATATATATATTCATTATAGGTATGAGTAAAGGAACAATGCGCGATCGTTTATTTGAAGAAGATGTCAGGACGTTGACCAAAGGAAAGGCATTAGAAATTGCGATGTCGAGAGAGAAGGCCAAGCAGTTCAAGATAACAACACAGAAACGAGAGGGGATCGCCATAAAAGAAGAGCCAGAGGACGAAGAGGTGCATAAACTGTCCCGGAGCCGTAGCACACTACAGCCACAGCCAAGCTGTTTCACCAGGACCCTGACGTCACCGAAGAACGAGAATACCAACAAAACGTGTACAGTTTGTGGTAAGAACAATCATTGGCAAGAACAATGCCATTTTAAGGACTATTCTTGCCATCAATGTAAGAAGAAAGGACATTTAGCTTTAGTTTGCAAATTTAAATTTAAATATAGTAGACATCATTATGTGTCATACGAAAATATTAGCAGCATATTAAATTAATATGCCGATTCAAATTGTTATGTTGTTACCTTAGAAATTAACAATGTTCCTATTCAATTTGAAGTTTATATGGGAACCACCATAACGGCAATACCAGAAAAATTGTATAGAGAAAAATTCAGAAATTGTAAATTAATGAATAACAATATTATTTTAAAAGATTATGTAGGAAACCAATTACAGCCGTTAGGTAAAATTAGGGTCCAAGTCAATTATGACCAGAATAGTTTCCTATTAGATTTATATGTTATTAAAAATGGTGCAAGACCATTGTTGGGTTGTATGTGGCTCAGAACAATTAACTTTCATTTCATGTCATTAAATACGTTAGATGTGCAGAATAGAATTGAAAATTTGAATCACAAATTTACATCCATCTTTACTAAACAATTAGGCACTTTTACAAAAGATATTATTAAAATAACTTTAAATCCTGATGCAATACCAAAATTTTTTAAACCAAGACCAATTCCGTTTGCAATAAAACCTTTAGTAGAAATAGAATTGGATCTATTAGAAAAATTATTATACCAGTACAATTTTCTAAGTGGGGCACACCCATTATGCCAGTTCTAAAAAATTCAGGCAAAAAAATTAGAATCTGTGGTGACTATAAAGTTACTGTTAATCCTCAAATAGAGATTTACAAGCACCCTCTATCCCGAATTGAAGATTTATTTGTTAAATGGCTAGGTAGTGAAAAATTTTGTAAACTAGACATATCAAATGCTTATCAAAAAGTATTGGTAGACAAAGTTTCACGTGAAATCATGACCACATCAACTCATAAAGGATTGTGTAACACGGTTGCTTGGCGGCTGTGCATTTTTGTAAATTTTTGGTATTGTAGTACTCCAGATGTTACGAAATGGACAGATTTATGGTGAGGGACGCACTTTTTGCGCCTTCAAGCTTGTTTTCGAAGAAATAACTATCCGTGTCCGGTACTTGATGCCCTCGGTGGACATCAATAGTTGGGTTATTTTTAGCATAGTTCATACTTAGGAGATGAGAAGAGCCGGATAAACATACGCTAAAACTGCTGGATTTTTACCATTAAATGGTACTTCAAAGTTTGAAATCTCTCTCTCTTGTGGGACTCTTCGACTTTTGTGGATGTCTTGACTGAATCGTCAGACATACCTTGGTATTTCTTAGTAAAATAACCAATTAGTTGTTTTGCTGTGTGTTAAAGGCTCTCTCATCGTGATGTAAATTTGTAACTAGTTTTTATTATATTCTGTGTGGATTAATATTGATTTGTAGATCGATGTATAAAAGTTTTCAAAATTGTTTGTAAATTAGAAAAGAATTTAGAGTTTATATAGAATCAAGTTACGCGTTGTAGTTTATTTGAATTATATAAATGTTTCTAATCGCGGTTGATTATTAAAATTATATAATTTTGTTATTGTTGGAATATCGTATTTGATTCAGGCCATCCTATTCCAACCCCTGTCTTTGTGACGCGTAGGTAAAACTCTAATGTTCTAATATTACTAACCTGCACCAATTTGACCATACAGTAAACTGCGTCTGTTATCTTTATTAAACATTCCCTTGTCTGCTTCTATCACGGCAGACTTTTAAATAAAGTGATAGTGGTGGTGGCGACTATCGTTATCCTTGTCTCGTGTAAAAGTTGTTCATTAATATAATTTGTGGATTACTTTTGAGGCAAATAAAACTCATAAATTAATAACCCTTGTATATCAGGTACTATATTTCATCATAGGCGACCGTACCTGTTACAATTGTATCAGTACTGTAGAGCACCGCTAGGCGTTGCCTCAATTCCAAGTATTTTCCAAAAATACGTGTAGACGGTTTTTTTTAGATTTAGAAGGGGTAGTAGTTTTTTGGACATTGTAATCACCGCAGAAAATGATGAAAAGCATTTGGAGAGATTTTTAGCTAAAAAAAATATGGATTGACTGTTAATCCAGATAAATGTTTATTTTTACAGAAACCAGTTTCTTATCTATGTCATATAATTAACAAAAATGGTCTACATACTATTCCGGACAAAATAAATGCTATACTTAGATGTAAAGAGCCTAAAAATGTAAAAGAATTACAATCATTTTAGATTTGATACATTTTTATTGTAAATGAGTACCAAATTGTTCTGAGACTCTGCATTTATTGTATCAGTTATTGAAATCATGTCGTATTTGGCGTTGGACAAATTAATGCCAGGAATCATATACAAAAGTTAAGAAATTATTAAACTCGGCACTTATTTTAGTACATTTTGACCAACAACAACCTATCACCTTTACCGCGGATGCGTCTGAAAAGGGGTTGGGTGCTGTGTTAGCTCATATAGGTACACAGTAGTAGTGAAAAAAAAATTCTCAAATTCATAAAGAAGCACAACATATTGGGCATGTAAAAAATTTTACCAATACTTATATAGTCAGAAATATTTAATTAAAACTGACCACAAACCATTGTTAACTATTTTTGGATCTAAAAAGGGGTTGCTAGAAATAGCAGCGAATAGTGTTGAGCTTTAGCTTTATCAGCATTTAATTTTGAAATTAGTTATGTAGCATCAAATAAAAGTCAGGCAGATTTTTATCACGAAAACCGTTGGAAATTGAGAAATATGATGAACCAGAATATACAGAATTACTTTTCTCTGAAAAATCCCCATTTGTTGTAAAATCATATGATATTGGTAAAGAAACTGATAAAGACATTGTACTAAGTAAAATTAAAACTTTGTCTTAGAAGGCTGGCCCCCAAGACATAAATGTAAAAAAAGATATTTTAATTTATGAATCTAGACCAATGAGTTAAGTGTGGAGCAAGGAGTTTTGTTGTGGGGCAGCAGAGTTATCATTCCCCCCAAATATCAAAATTGTTTTACGAGAGCTACACAGTAGTCATCCTGGTATCGTTAAAATGAAATTAATAGCTAGAACTTTTGTGTGTTGGCCCACTATAAATAAAGATAATGAAAACTTAACAAAAAATTGTAAACTTTGTAGTGAATACTAAGATAACTCAAATAAACCACCGCTGATTCCATGGGAATGGCCTAAATCGCCATACAATACGATTCATTTGGATTATTTAGGACCTTTTAACGGTTATTACATGCTAGTAATTGTAGATGCTAGCAGTAGATAGGTAGAATGTTTTATTGTAAAAAATCCAAATACTTTTGTTACCTTAGCAAAAATACGGGAAGTATTTGCGAGATTTGGGCTACCACACACCATTGTTAGTCACACGGTGGAACACAATTTACCTCCAATGAGTTCAAGAAATTTGTAAAACTAAATGATATTGTTCATTTGACGGGTGCTGCTTATCACCATGCAACTAATGAGTTAGCTGAAAATGCTGTAAGTCATATTAAAAAAAATGTTATTAAAATGCACTAGTCAAACAAGCAGCAAAATTGAATTAGAAAAGATAATTATTTCATTATAAAAATTCACCGCACTTTACTGCAGGTAAATTCACCGCTAAATTATTAATGGGAAGACAGTTACTGTGTAGATTACATTTGTTGCATTCATGTACCTCAGATAAAGTTGAAAACATGCAAAAAAAACACAGATTAATAACTACGGGGGAAAAAGACACAAGTTTTGAAATTCATGATAATGTCATGTATCGTAATTTTAAGTCACAAATTCTAAAGTGGCGGAACGGAGTTATTGTAAAAGTTTTAGGCTAAACAACGTATTTAGTAAAAGGTCACTCAAGTGCACTACTGAGAAAAACATGTAGGTCATATAATTAAATGTTCAGAAAACAAATCTTGTGATAACAGTGTAGTATCAGATGTAGAAAGTGATACATTCTTTAAGCCTAATACTTTAAAAGGCAACGAATCTGAGAATGAAAACAATAATTGTAATAAAAACGAAGATGCAGAATTTAAATCTGAAGTGAAAACTAGTGATCGTGATAGTGAAAGTGATTCTTGTGTAAATAATAAAGATAAAGATAACCAAAGTTGTCAGATTACATAACAAATGATTTTAATATATCCATTATTAAAAATCTACGTAAGCAAGTACGTATCCCGAGTAGATTGCAATTTCAATGGTAATTTTTTTTTTTTGGATGTTAACTTAAAGGGATAGGAGTGATATACAGAATACATAGTTGCATGATGTGTTGACTATACTGTACATATTACTATTTTGTAAACATGTAAATATTATAAGTAGAATGTTAAGACTTGTTGAAATGAATAAAAATTCTTTCTGTTGGGGTCTTGACGTATTATTTAAAAAACCAAACCTTTGTCCTAAAACACCATAATATTGTTACTTACTTTTATTATCTTTTTATAATTTATTATTCGTTTATTAAACCAAGTTATATAAATATCCGTGTTTCACTTGTTTTTTTTTTACACTTCACCTAAATAAATAAACGTTACAATTGGTGTCAGGTGTGGGGCTCAAAACTGTAAAGTGTAAATTAAAAATAAATAAAATGGCGAATAAGCATGTAAAAGTAAATAAATTAAAAGTGACCGATCTCAAGAATCAGCTGAACGAGATTTACAGATATCGGGAAAAAAGACTCTTCTACTACAAGCCTTGGTAGAAGCTGATGAAAATCCTGATGGCTTATTATTCGAAACTCCGATTGATGTCGCCGATTTTGTCAAAATGCTGGAAGAAAAGGTATCGGAATATACTAGAACATTGGAATAAAATTCTAAAAGATTCAACGAAGCAGTAAGAGAAAATTATAGAACATTACAAGCAGAGTTTGCGGAAAGTACCAGAAGATTAAAGAATCAAATGATAGAAAATTGTAGAACACTGAAATATGAAATAACAGAAAGTTCTAGAACTTTGAACAGAAATTAGACAAAAAGTTTTTGGTTCTAGAGTTCTAGTTATAGAACATTAGACGAGAATTCTAGAAAATCTGAAGAAATGAATGAAACTTCTAGAACACTGAAATGTGAAATGACAGAAAATTCTACAACACTGAAAGATGACATAATAGAAAATTCTGGAGCAGTGAAAGATGAAAGGACCGAAAATTCTAGAACTTTGGGGCAGGAATTAAAAGTAAAGTTAGTGAAAAGTTCCAGAACATTAGAACAAAAGTTTGGCGAGGGTTCTAAAAAAGTTCTAGAAAGTTTGAAGTAAGTTCCAGAATATTAAAAGAAGAATTGATGAAAAATTCTAGAAATTTAGAAGAAAAATTAACAAAAAATTCTAGACCTTTGAAGAATAAATTAGAGGAAAATTCTGGAATATTAAAAGGAGAATTAACGGAAAATTCTAGAATAT
The DNA here is from genome assembly GCA_035578165.1 of Stenolophus ochropezus. Lineage (NCBI taxonomy): Eukaryota > Metazoa > Arthropoda > Insecta > Coleoptera > Carabidae > Stenolophus > Stenolophus ochropezus. The sequence goes on along the minus strand of JAQOWZ010000008.1, from coordinate 6,228,802 downwards.
GTAAAGAGAAACTGATAAAGGGTTCTGGAGTTTTGGAGGACAGCCTGAACGATGCCTGTTTGTTAAAGAGGTCAGAATTTGTTCCTTCTCCTGGTATTCCTGGAGTCGGTAACTTTGTCAGCGTTTCCCCTAATTCATTTTCTGCCAGAAGCTTGGGATCTTATAGTGATGGTAGTATGGACGTTGATGTGAATGAGCCGGAGGAACGGATGACCTTGGGCGGTCAATTGCTTGCGACAATTGATAGCCAACCGGAAATTGTTGGCTCGCGCAGTTTATCAAATTTGAATGTGTCGGTTGGTAGATTTAGAGGAAACATAACTCCTTTGATGCCAATCACTGACAAAGACGAAAGACAAGGACCTCCTCCTCACAGAGATTTCAGATATAATAGAGATCAAAACAGATCAAGGCGTGGTAGTAAGGATCGAGACAGAAATTTAGATATGGGTAAAAATGATAGATGTGACCGAAGTAGATGGTCTGATCCCTGACCTTCGCGACCGAGATCGGAATGATCAAAATGAAAAGTTGCCGGATCAGTCACCACCATTAGACAAACCTCCTCAGGACAAACCACGGAAGAAGGTTCTAAAATGTTCAAGATTAGCTGTCCGCAGATATTAAAGGGTCGCATCGGTCGACTCAAGAAGTTAGTATCGGTCAGAGTGTGCCGAGAGTCACTGAAGGAAGTCAGTATCGGTCAGTACATGTCAGTGACATGTAAAGTAGAAATAAATAAATAGTTGGTGATATAAATATATTATGGAAATAAATATTGCGTGGTATGAAGAGTTTAAATAAATGTTCGTAGTGCTTAAGACTTTATTAATAATAATTGCTTCTAAATTATAGTTAATAATTGTTTATTTATATTGTTACTTACTTTTATTATCTTCTTATAATTTATTATTCGTTTATTAAACCTAGTTATATAAATATCCGTGTTTCAATTGTTTTTCTACACTTCACCTAAATAAATAAACCTTACAATATTAAAAGAATAATTTTAAAACAAATTTAGGCATGACGTATAATTAAAGAAATAATTTAAAAATCTAATACTCACATACACACAAAATGTAAAGAATACTCTTAAAATCATAAAAAAAATCATACAGAATTCTGGAAGATCATACATACTCTAACTCAAAAAAAAAGTAGTAGCCCAACACAGAAATAACCCTATCAGAAATAAGGCCAACGCGCACTAGTGCGCGGCGCTGCGGAGCGCGGGTATACACGGCGGCCTAGGAAAATGATGCACTAACGCGCACTTGTGCGGGGCGCGGCGCTGTACTGCGCGGTTCTATCTGCCAAACTTGTAGTTGTCAGTGATGAGTACGATGGCGTCAGACTCTGACGAAGAAATTATTATAACAGCATTATGCTGTGCTGTAGTCGAGGAAGAGGAAAATAATGCAAAAAAGAAAAGAAAATGGATTCACGCTATAAATAAAAAAAGAAAAACTGAAGGTGAATTTCACAATTTATATCCGCATTTACTCAATGATGAATTGAAGTTTCATCAATACTTCCGTATGAGCAATGAGCAATTTCTGGAATTACTGGAAATATTAAAACCAGAAATAGAAAAGAACAATACAACTTTCAGAACTTCTATAGAGCCTAGGGAACGATTGGCCGTGTGTTTAAGGTAGGTATATCTAATTATTATGGAATACATGTCATGTTGTTTGCTTTATTGCAACCATAGAAAAGAGATTGCAGCAAACACTACCCTGATTCGGAAAAGGCGAACTTTTCCGAGCGCAGCATTCGGGTGTGAAATCCGCAGGTTGCGCCGCCGAACCTATCGCGCACTGTCGACTGCGCGGCGCGGCGCTGCGGAGCTTCGGCATATTTATTTTCTTGATAGAATACCGAGCAGGCCGCCGCGCCGCGCTCCGCAGCGCCGCGCACTAGTGCGTGTTGCACCATAACAAACCATGTATTTTATATTTTACAGAAAACGGCGCAGCGCCGCGTTCCGCCGTGCCGTGCATAAGTGCGCGTTAGCCTATAATGTTCGCAATAAACAATTTAAAGCCAAGCAAGTCATCAGGGACAGATGATATTATTAACAAACAATTGCGATATCTCCCTGAAACAAGTGTACGGTATATTAGGAGCTTACTAAATAATATCTTGACAACAGAAAATACAACACAACTTTTCAAAAAAATTAAATTAAAAATGATATATAAAAAAGGAGACCCTTCGGATCCGAACAATTATAGAATGATTGCACTAATCAACACTATAACAAAAACTCTCACATTCACAATCAACCACAGACTACAAATATGGGTGCAGAGTAATGAAATACTACCTGAGGTTCAGTCAGGTTTTATGAAGAAACGATAGTGTATTGATAACCTATTTGTTCTCAACTCATTCATACAATCATGGATCTTAACAATCAAAGACGGGCTTTACACCATACTTGTAGACTACAAGAAAGCGTTTGACTCTATTCCTCGCGATCAATTATAGCAGATGAGCTCTTATTTAGGAGTAAGTGGGAAAACTATCCGATTACTTAAAAATATCTACGACCAATCAACCGTGCAACTATATTCCAATAATAAACTCCCAGATTCAGTAAACATAACTAAAGGAGTCCTTCAGGGAGAATGTACAAGTCCCATACTGTTTGCGCTTTATATTTCAGTTGGCTTACAACCGTCGAGCAGTGCAGACGTGTGGTTCTATTCCGTGTGCGTGCAGTGTCGAAAAGTGTGTCATACAGTGTGTGCTTACAGTGCAAATTTATTTCCTGTGTTCATCGCAATGAAGTATGTCGAAGAAGATTGAAAAGTCAATAGCTAAAATAACAAAAAGAGACGGCGACTTAAGAATGCAGAATTAGTACTGAGAAACCAGCCAAGCTCAGTAAATCAACCCGGCTCATCCCCAACCAACCTAGCTATGCCTGTTAACCACTCACCACCTAGAAATTCCAATACAACACCAACTACGACTTATCCTCAGACACTTTCATCAACCAATACGCCCCCAGCCAACCCCATAACGGACGCTTCTCAGAATCCTCTCCAAACTAATACTGCAATTCTCTTTACACAGATATCCGAAATAGAAAATCAGCCTCAAACACAAAACTCTCCTACATGATACACCTAGATTTTTCCACCTTTATCGAACAGCGCGAACAGTAGCTCAGAATGGCAAACAGTTAAATCAAACAAAACAAAACGAAACAGTCCAGAAATTAACAGCAGGAACGTCAGACAAAAAACTCTAACTGATTTTGTGGTAAGGATAAATACTCAAAATCGATTCCAGGAATTAACTTATTAAGACCCAGAAAATGATAATGACGACGAAAATACAGTTGAAAAACGAGAACCTAAACCGCTACCTATTTTTATTCCTGATATAATTAAATTACAACCATTACTGGAAATATTAAACTTGTAGCCAAGGATGATTATTTTTTAAAATCAATGTCAAACAATCAGGTTAAAGTCCAACCTCATACATCTGAGAGTTACACAAAAAAAATTAAGACCTTAACAGAGAAAAAAAACGGCTTTTCATACATACCAGTTAAAACAGAAAAGAAATTTTAGAACAGTCCTAAGAAATATCCACTACTCTGCGGATATAGAATATTTGAAAACTGAAACAGAATCGTATGGTCACAAAGTTATTAATATTCACAATAATAAAAATTGGAAAACCAAACAGCCGCTACCCATGTTTTATGTGGACTTAGAACAGCAGGAAAATAATAAAAAAGTATACGACATTAAATATTTATTAAACTGCAAAATTGAATTCGAACCTCCGCGAGTAAAACGACAAATCGTTCAGTGTATTAATTGCCAAAGATACGGACATACCCATAACTACTGGGAGCGGCAAGCACGCTGTGTGAAATGTGAGAAAAATCATCATACATCTACGTGTGAAAAACCATCTAATACAGATGCAACCTGTGCCTTATATGATGGTAAACACCCTGCAAATTATAAAGGTTGCGCAATATACAAAGAGATTAAAAAAAGAAAATATCCCACTTTACGTACTAAACAAATTACTCAACGACCTACAAATAGTAATGTCAACATCCGTCCAGCGCAATATATAAACAATAACAATACATATGCAAGTGTTGCAAAAATGTCTAATCAGCAACCTACTAATATTAATGCAAATACTGCAAAAAATTTACAGGTCGAGACGCCAGCTAATGAAATCGTTACCCCGGAAATAAACACACAAGGTAATTCTAATAAAAATCTAGAACAAATGTTATGTAAATTAATGGAACGTATGGACACAATGTTAAATATTTTAACAACATTAATTTCAAAAATAAAATGAATACTCAGATGAAAATTGTATTATGGAATGCCAACGGCTTGGCTCAACATAGCCAAGAATTAAAATCATTTATTATTAACCACCAACTAGATATAATACTTATATCAGAAACTCATTTTGCGAATAAAAACTACCTTAAAATACCAAATTATTCAAATATATTCAACAAATCATCCTGACGGAACGGCTCATGGTGGAACTGCGATTATTGTAAAAAATTCAATGAAACATTATGAACTTTGTAAAATACCAAAAAGAATATTTGCAAGCCACAAATATAAAAATTGAAACGCTATCGGAATCTTTTGTAGTGTCAGCAATTTATATGCCACGGAAACATATAATTAAAAACGAAGAATGTACTACCTTTTTTAATACATTGGGAAATAAATTCATTGCTGGTGGAGATTACAATGCTAAACATCAAATTTGGGGATCAAGAACCATTACACCAAGAGGAAGAGAATTGCTCAAAATTATCCAGAATAAACATTACATAACCCTATCAACTGGAGAACCAACCTACTGGCCGACTGACCCAAAAAAAAAAGCAGAAAACTATTTTAAAGTAGAATCCTGCCTAGATTTATCATCAGACCACTCACCCGTAATTCTAATATTCAGTACACAAATACCAAAAGTAGATAAACCCACCTCTCTCTGTAATATAAAAGCAAATTGGCACAAATTCAGGAACATACTAGAAAGCAAAATCTCGTTAAATATCAGCTTAAAATCTCAAGAAGACTTAGATAATGCTGTAGAACATTTAACAAAATCAATTCAGGAATCAACTTGGCAATCGACCCCAATACAAAAAACCTTGTAATACTGTAACAAACATACCGGCGTACATCAAACATTTAATAGCCTATAAACGGAAAATTAGAAGAATCTGGCAGATAACTCGAGACCCCCAAGTAAAAAGTAAATTAAATAAAGCCACCTAAGTCTTGAAAAAAATATTGCAACACGAAAATAATGAAACAATTCAAAACTATCTTGAGAATTTATCAGCGTTAGAAGCAAGTGACTACTCATTATGGAAAGCAACGAAAAAAATCAAACAGCCCCAACAACACATTACACCTATTAGGAAAGAAGGCGGACTATGGGCAAGGACTGACTCTGACAAAGCTCTAGCCTTTGCAAATCACCTAACAAAAGTATTCCAACCTTTTCCACCCTCAATACCACCAGAAGATGAACAATTCATAAAACAACACGTTAGAACATCCCTTTCAGTTGGATTATTCTATACAACATTTTAAACCGAAGGATGTTCTCGAGATAATATGCAAACATATAAATCCAAAAAAAACTCCCGGATACGATTTAATCTCTGGAAAAATTTTAAGACAACTCCCATTTAAAGCAATCATTCTTATAACTTATATATTTAACACAATCTTAAGACTTGGAGTTTTTCCATCACAATGGAAAGTAATACACAAGCCAGGGAAACTTTTCATTACAAGACTGGAGCCCATTCTTATGCGAAGAAAATTAATTCCTGATCATCAGTTTGGCTTCCGAAAACAACACTCAACTATTGAGCAGGTTCATAGAGTAGTCGACGTAATAAACAAAACATTTGAAAGAAAACACTACTGTTCAGAAGCTTTTATAGATGTTTCGCAAGCGTTCGATAAAGTGTGGCATATTGGCCTGCTATATAAATTAAAAAGTAACATCCCTCACACCTTCTATCAAATCCTGGAATCCTATCTTACAAACAGATATTTTACAGTAAAATACAAAGAAGAATGTAGTCCATTATACCCAATCAAATCAGGAGTACCCCAAGGTAATGTTCTTGGACCTATTCTCTACCTCATTTACACAGCTGATACTCCAACAACTCCAAATTCTACAGTTGCCACATTTGCTGATGACACAGCAATCCTAGCTTGTCATAAAAATTCAGCAGAAGCCTCACATCTTCAAATACAGCTTAAAAAAATCGAAAAGTAGCTAAAAATCTGGAGAATAAAAGCCAACGAAACCAAATCAGTCCATGTAACCTTTACCTTGAATAAAAGTACGTGTCCTGCGGTACCGCTCAACAACCAACCGCTACCGCAAACTGAAGAAACAAGATATCTAGGAATACATCTTGATAGAAGACTAACGTGGCGTAAACACATCTTCTCAAAAAGAAAACAACTGGGACTAAAATTCAGGCAGCACTATTGGCTATTAGGTAGAACTTCCAAACTGTCACTGGAAAACAAACTACTTATATATAAAAGCATCTTTAAACCAGTCTGGACGTATGGAATACAACTCTGGGGAACAGCAAGCAACTCCAATATTGAAATACTTCAACGCTTTCAATCTAAGTGCCTCCGAACAATTACAAATGCTCCTTGGTATGTGCCAAATGTAAACATTCACAGAGACCTCAACATGTATACAGTGAAAGAAACAATCGAACAATTTAGTACCAAATATCTTAAAAGACTTGAAGCCCACCCAAACACAAGTGCAGTGAAATTGTTAGACAGCAGTGAGGACATACGACGATTAAATCGTTTTAAACCATTAGATTTAGTAGATAGATTTAACTAACATTATATAGTTAATATTTCGAGTTTTTGTCATTGGACAAATGCTCCTCATGTAATTCATTTGCTGTTATATTTTTACTTATTATCTTATATTTAGATAGATTGTAAAATTCTTAGGAGATAAAAAAAAATTCAGACCTCAAATCTACACTCAGGTCCCAGAATTTGGAAGGTTTTTTCATGAACCAACCTACGGACGTACTAACTCTTAATTTTTCATATGATGTAGCCGTATTAGCTACCTCGAAAAGGGATGTCCAGAAATAACTCAAAGCCCTTGGAAACTATTCCACTAATTCAAATCTTTTATAAGATAAAACACAAGTGGTAAATTTTCATATAGGTAGACCTCGAAAACAAAAAATTATATTGATCTGCCAAGACAAAGAAATAAAATATTCTAAATATTACATTTATCTTGGCGTACCATACTCAAATTCGGGACTATTCAAACAAAATGCAGAAAAAAATCGTCACAAAATCACGCCAGGCCACTAGAAGTATAAAACAAATACTGATTAATTAAAAAATATATAATTGGGGCACAATAACCAAAGTCTATAAATCAACAATAATTCCATCACTCTTATACGCATCCGAAATCTGGGCGTTAAACCTGACAGAAATTATAGGAAAAGGCCAAAGAAATTTCTTTAAACACATACTCCAATGGCAAAAATCAACCCACAATCATGTCAGACAGACAGACCAAAGCAAATTAGAATTAAAAAATATGCCGAATTGGTGGTACAAGGTGATAATGATGTCTAATAACAGATACGTTAAAATTGGTACAACTAAACACTGAAAAATGAATACCTGATACCAAACAAGAAAAGTAGAACTGGGTAGGAGGTATACAAAATATAACACAGAAAACACATTTTACAAGATTATGGAGCAAAACTTCCTCCATATCAAAAAGGAAATATCTATTATAAATAATGCCTGCAATCAGTATCTATACAATATGGATACGCAACGCATCAAACAATCCCATTTTAATCATAACTAAAAAACCTACCTTCCTACCTAAACACCAAAAATCCCATTCTGCACCACTATGGAACTATCTTCAAGAACCTAGAACACCTTCTGTTCATCTTTCCCTTCTACACGGAACCAAGGAACGCATTTAAAAAGAAGTACGTGAGTAATGTCGACCCATCTCGCTACAATAAATCCTTGCTAGCGAAACTAACAAAAGTATTATTATATATAAATATACAACTATAACACTCAAATTAAAAGCCTTTCACAAAATATTTAAATGCAAATTTTATTTATTACCACACTTATATTATGTATGTATGTATAATAATGTTACCAAATTTTTGAAGTTTTTTTTTCTCAAGCTATTTAAGTATTATTATTCCTTAGCTCCATCATATTTGGAGTGAGTTCTTTACTTTTTGCCACTATTTCTTTGGGGAAATCTTCTGTTATGCTTATATTGCTGCGTTTAACTTTATTAGCGTTTTTCTGAAGTTGTATTTTTATACAGAGGGTTATTTTTGTTAAAACAGATAAATAAAGTCGATATCCTCAATTTTTAATGTAACTTGCATGATATTTCATTTTGCGTCTGATTTAACTTGAGTACAGTTGCATAGTCTCTTCTTGCTTTTCTATTTTTTTCTGTTAAGACTTTTGTATTTTATTGCTTATATCGGTTTTTTGATGTCTGACCTTAAATTGCTTTGCAGATTGTTGAACATTTGTTGTATGGTATTGATATCGGTCATTTTGTAATTGGGATGCTTTGAATATTCTGTTTGCTCCGTTATTCGGCCGGTCGAAGCAGTAAACCACGTGCAAACGTCGAGTCTAGACAAGCACGCTCTTACTGTTTTCGTTTAGTTTACATTATGTAGTTGTTCTGGGGTTGGATTCTATTCTGACTCATAACAACTACAAATAACAACTGCACTTGTTAAAATAACTATAACAAACGTCAAATGTCAAATGTCACCATGGCAGAAATTCAAATTTGCAATGAATTAAAAATATTCCCACATCACTGTCGACTTGTAGAGTGTTCCTTATATATGTACTACTACATGTAAGTAAGAAGCAGTCATAGATAACTATTACTCTTGTAGAATAGCAAGTATATTTTGTGCAACTGATAACATTAATAACCTAACAAGTCCGAATGATAGCAACCGAATATTCGGTATTTGGTTATCCGTTTAAATTAAGCTTCGGCACATCCCTAATTTGTATACTCCTGAAGGAGTTATTGAAATATAAACAATTTAAACGTTCAATATTAAAATTAAATCAGAGAAGGCTCTCATCTCAATTTTAATGTAGTAGTAGTGTGCTAAGATTGTGACATCTAAGTGCCTATTCTGTAACTTATAACACTAGTGATACGCGTTCAAAAGTGTTATAATCTGACTACTATCTAGCGATTTTTGAGTGCAACAGGGCAAATGACGTCACTCATTTTGTAAACGATTCACTAGCGCGAAGGGTTAGTTTTATATTCATATCACTAGTGTTATACTAAAGTTTGGTTTGTGCGTTGTCAGTATTGTTTGAAATTTGAGTGGTGACATTTTGTGAAAATTACTAAAGAGAATCTAGAAATTATGCAAAGGTACACTATTGACAACACATTGACAATAAACACAATTTTGTACAGTTGTGCCAGGAAGTAGTGCCAACTTAAAAATTATTTTATTAAAACTTTCAAATAAAAAAGTTCCTAAGATTACAACATTGAACATTTGACACGAGACGTCAAACAATATAACACTTCAAATCGTTGAAAAGTTACAGAATAGGTACCCAGATACTGACAAATTGACGTACTTATGACAAAATAAAAATATATGTTTTTATATTCTAATTAAGTGTGTCTTCGTATAACTTGCATAACCTGCTTTTAATAGGTTATTGGCCAAGTATAAGTAGAAGAATAAATTTCGTATAGAATCATGGCCCTAGAATATAATTATAAGATTCCGCTGTTCGATGGAACAAACTTCAGTAATTGAAAGTTCCGGATAAAGACTGTACTGGATGAATTAGACTTGAGTGGTTTGTAGAAAAATCTTATACGGAAATGATCCAGATGGGAAGAAATTCAAATGCTGCAGCAACGTTACAGTTCGAACAACGGATTGCTGCACTGCATAGAAAGGATCTCAAGTGCAAGTCACAAATAATTCAAAGAATATCCAACAGTCACCTGGAATATGTTAAGGACAAGGCGACATCATACGATATTGGGCAAGCATTGTCTATTACGTTTGAAAGAAAAGGCATGGATAGCCAACTTTTAATCAGGAAAACATTGACTATGGTAGATGGATTTCCTTGACTAATGTAGTATGTCTATAAAGTATAACACAACAGAAACCTTGGAGTCTCATTTTTTAAAATTTGATCGATTAATATGTGAACTTCTTTCGACCGTAGCCACACTTGAAGAATCCAATGTTGTATGCCACTTATTATCAACAATGCCAATGGATTATGACGTTGTAGTGACAGCCATTAAAACTTTGTTAGCTGATAATCTGAAATTGAGCTTCGTGAAAAATCGTCTGCTTGATGAGGAATCAAAACGAAGCGAATCATCAAGGAAAAAGACACCGGAAGCAACGGCATTTTCAACCTCATTTAAATATGGTCCAGGGAAACTCAGCTACGAAACTCGACAAGATGGAAAACCAGTTTTCAAATTTAAATGTTATGACTGCGGAAAAATTTAACACAAGAAGTCAGAGTGTATGAAGAAAGAAAGTAAAAAAAAAACTGAAGATACAAGGATCAGCGAATGTAGCAGCAGAAAATTCGGCAAATTTGAACAGTCATGGTGATAATTATTGTTTTTCGTGCACATCTTACACAGATAACAGATATGTACTGAATAAGTAATTAGGATTCTGTCGCGTTGGAACATTTGGTAAACAATAAAAGATTTTTAATAAATACTAAAATGTTGGCAACACCAATCAAAATAAAAGTCGCAAAAGAAAGCCAAATAATGGAAGGACAAAAAGTTGGCGAAATGAGAGTCAACACTCCGGTGATAGGCAAAGAAAACTCAATTTTAATCATAAATATTTTATATGTATCTGGCTTGAAATTTAACTTGTTGTCCATCTCAAAATTGGAAACAAATGGTTTAAAAATTGTATTTGAAAATGGTAAGGGAACAATTTTGTCTAACAATAAGGTCGTTGCAGTTGCAAATAGAACTGATAGATTGTACAAATTAGTTTCTTTTCACAATATGGAAGCAAGCCACTTAAGAAACTCAGAAAGCTAATGGATGGAATTAATGTAAATATTGAATGCTCATTGGATACATGTTAGTAATGCATTCAGAGAAAACAAACAAAACTACTACACAACACAGCAAGGACGTACATGGCGATGTATTTGGTCCAATAAATACTGAATTGTATGACAAGAAGAAATATGTAGTCACATTTATAGATAACTGTACCCATTTCACAGATGCATATACAGTAAGAACTAAATCAGAAGTTTTTCACAGCTTCAAAATGTACGAAGCTATGGCGCAGCTCATCATAATTTAAAGCTGAGTAGATTTCGGTGTGATAACGGCGGAGAGTACATTTCTGATGAAATGAGAGAATATTTTTCAGGTCAAAGAATACAGTTGGAATACACTGTCAGATATACGCCACAACAAAATGGGGTAGCGGAAAGATTAAACCGGATGATTGTTGAGAAAGCAAGATGTATGTTTCTAAATTCTTAGCTCAGCAAATCACTATGGAGTGAAGCATTAATGTCAGCGGTATATCTAATAAATCGTAGTCCAACCAGTGCATTAACAGAGAAAATAACCGTAGAACTTCGGTATGGTAAAAAGCCAAATGTCGGAACACTGCGAGTATGTTAGCACATCTGCGAATTCCAAAAGAAATGACTCGTGAGAAATTTGAATCACGATCACAGAAATGCTTCAAGGTTGGCTACTGTCCCAATGGATATCGCCTGTGGAGCCCGAAAGAAAGAAAAAACTAATTGGACGAGATATTATTTTCGAAGAGACAAAATATCCAACAGAAGAAGAAATGGAAGATTACATTTATAAGTAATGAAGACATCGAAAAAGACAATTTGGTGGAAACTACAGAACAAGGCGGAGCTAAGATCGTGCCAGAAATACAAACAGTTCGTCGCAGTACTAGGACAACATCTAAGCCTAAGTATTATGAATGTAGTGCAATTGCTATGATGGTCGAATCCGAATCCTTCTTGGACGAAGTATCATATGATATTGAAGAAATTAAGCAACGAGATGACAAGAACGAATGCAAATAAGCAGTTGAAGAAGAAATGAAGTCGCTGATAGAAAATGGTACCTGGACATTAACTAATCTACCGCCAGGAAAGAAAGCAATTGATAACAAATGGTTATTTAAAATTAAATGGAATGAACACGGTAACACTGAACGATATTTCTCCACGGAAAGATTTTGACTTCGATGAACCCTTTGCTCTCGTAGCACGAATGACTACAGTAAAAACATTTCTATTACTAATTAACACAGAAAATTTAATAGCTAATCAAATGGATGTAAAGAACGCGTTTCTTCTTGGTAAATTTAGAGATGAAATTTACATGAAGCAACCCAAAGGATATATTAAAAATTCAAACTTAGTTTGCATTGCAATTCTCCGTGCGTATCAACAACAATACTGCATCCACAGTTATTATCTTAAGAGACATTGACCGGAGATAAGAAAAAAATAGAGATAAAGCAAGTAAATGCTCCGTGAAGAGAAAGAAGTTAGCTTCTGAAGATTCGATCTGAGCGTGGCTTCTACCGCCGTCAACGTAGCGACTTTGCGCCTTAAGTTAGGCAACGTATTATGTCCACACGTAAATCAGGCAGCGAATCAAACAGTAAACGCAAACGTGAAGGGCAACAGGACGGATTTTTTAAAAGGAGCAAAAAAACATTAAGGACCTCCACAAAAACAGATTAGTTCAACGACATGGCAGACATAAAAGAACTAATGAACACTTTGTTACAGGAAATTAAAGAAGTACGCGGAGAAAACCAAGAATACAAAGATGCAATACGTACGGTTATAGAAGAAAATATTGTTATGAAGAAGGAAATAGAACATCTTAAAAAACGGGTGGATCATCTAGATCAAATGAATAACAGGCTGGAAAGGATAGACAAAGCAAGTAGAAGACATAACATAATAATTAGCGGATTAAAAATAGTCGAAAATAATGAGACAGAAATTATAAAAAACTAGAAAGCTTTATGTTTTTACAAATGCTGGTTAACGCTAAAGTAATGAAAGCAGCAAAGATCAAGAATCTCATAGTCATGGCAGAAATAGAAGATTGAAATCTTTAAAAATAAATCAAAATTAAAGAGAGACGTATACAGTAAAGTTAATATAAATAACGATATGACAAAAAGGGAACAAGACATACAAAAAACAATTAGGAAATTAGTATACAACGAGACACTAGCCAACAAACAAGTCAAAATTAAGTACCAACATCTAATTATAGATAATGTGCAAATGTTGATTTACAGTGGGGTGCCGAAAGAACACAGAGTAGCAGCAGGAGTAGCTTGCCTAGTAAATAAAAAGTTAATAAACTACGTGCAGTCCTGGGAAGGATGTAGTGAGAGGATCCTAAAAATCGAGTTGAAAATTGAAAAAGAAAGTGAGAAAACAATAATAATAATATATGGACCGGATGAAGATGAGTTAGTTGACATAAAAGACAAATTTTGGGAAGAATTATATCTAGTTACAGAGTATAGTAAAGGGGAAATTTTTGTAATCGGAGACTTTAATGGAAGAGTAGGCATACGAGATGAAAACACTGCAAATACAGTGGGGATATATGGAGAAAACCGAAGAAATAAAAACGGAAGAAGACTGATAGACTACTGCATATTAAACGACATGTTAATTACTAATACGTTTTTTCAACATAAAAATGTACATAAATACACAAGACAAGGGCCAAGAGAAGAAGATAGATCAATAATAAGCTATATACTTGTGGAAAACAAAAAGAGAAATTTAGTACAGGATTGCAGTGTTAGGCGTGGTCCAGAAATCTTCAGCGATCACTTTCTCGTAGAAGCAAGAATTAAAAAATGAGTAAAGATCAGAACACTAAAACTGAAGAAACAAGGATAATAGAATATGAGACATTAAAAACATACAAACTTAGAGATGTAATAACAGCGACAAAATATGCACAAGAAATAAATAGAGTAATTGACATAGAGAAAATTAACTATAAGAACAAGGATATAGAAAAAACATGGAATATTTTTTTTTTTAAAATAATAATACAAGCAACAAAGAATATATGTGGAAGTAGTAAAAAGAATGCTAATAAAAAAATGACGTCCTAGTGGAATGAGGAAATAAAAGAGGAAGTAAAAAAGAAAAAGAAAACATAGGTAAAATATCTTAGTAATAGAACAAATGAAAACTACGATCAATACAAACAACAAAGACGGAAGGTTAAAGAATTAGTAGCACAAGCGAAAGAAAAAATTTGGAACAATTTGGAACACAAATGGAAGACAACAGTAAAGAAAGTCAAAAATTATTTTATAAAACACTGAAATCATTAAGAAATGAGAAGAGGAAAGTAGCAAATACAGTCAAATCCAAAGAAGGTACAATATTAACGGAAGAACAAAATATCATGAACAGATGGAAGCAATATTTCTAAGAGCTTTTATTCACAGATGAAGATAGAAACTGTTGAACAAATTCTAACAGACCAGGTAGAAAATGTGAATGAAGACGCAACGCAGGAAATACAAATAGAAGAAGTAAAAGAAGCACTACGAATACTTAAAAATGGTAAAGCAGCAGGGCATGACAAAATTACGCCAGAAATCATAAAGTATATGGGGGTAAACGGCATAGAAATATTGTTAACAATTTTCAACAAAATTTGGAAGGGAGATAAAATACCAAACGATTGGGATTTAGCAATAATTGTGACGATACACAAGAAAGGAGACACCAAAGAATTCAATAACTACAGAGGCATATCGTTATTGTGTACGACACTGAAAGTATTTGAAAGAATATTAGAAAAAAGATTAAGAAACAAAATAGAATCAACAATGTCCGAAGTACAAAGTGGATATAGGAAAGGACGCAGTAACCAAGACCATATATTCATAGTTAAGGACTTAATACATAAGACTAAGATCACTAACACAAAAATATGCATGACATTCATAGATATAGAAAAAGCGTTTGACAGAGTACAAAGAGAGATAATGTGGAAAATCCTGAAAAGAAAAGGTATAAGCATACTAAATGCTATAAAAGGACTGTATAACAAAAACACGAACTACGTATTTAGCCAAAATAGGAAAAGCGAGCTCTTCGAATCAAAGAACGGTTTGAGACAATAAGGAGTAATGAGACCAGTCTTATTTACGATATTTATGGATGAGATAATAAAGGAGTGCGATCAAAAATTCAATAAGATACATGTAGAGTCTAGAAATCTACAACCAGTAAAAATATCAATATGTGCTTACGTCGATGAGGTAGTAATTATGACAAACAGCGAGGAAAAAATGCAACAAAATGTTAACACCTGGAACGAAATTATAAAGAAATACAACATGAAAATAAATGCGATTAAAACCAAAATAATGGTAATCTCCAACGAACCAACAACTGCTAATATAACAGTAAATAGAGAAACAATTGAACAAGTTAATAAATTCCAATATTTAGGCATAACAATAGATAGTAACGGCACACAAGATGCTGACATAAACAAAAGAATAATTAAAACGACAAAAATATATCACGCAATAAAACACAATTTTATAGGAATAAAAGAAATAAGCAATAAAACAAAAATGACGGTATTTAACACAATGTATAGAGCAATATTGCGAACCAATACTAGATTTCATAGAAACAAGACAACTAGCCTGATAAGGACACATAATACGAATGAACGAAAGTTGACCAGTACGCCAAGTGTGGATGACCAACGTTACACCGAAAAGGGGAAGGGGAAGACCAAAGGACGCATGGGATAACGTAATAAAGAAGATAGTGACGAAAAGAAACATCCCGATGCAAGAAGCAAGAAGAATCGCAAAGGACAAGAAACAATGGGCAACATTAATGGACATTAAATTATGTAAAGAAAAATAAGTGAAAATGTATACATCCTACACCTGAGGGTAGAAGGATGACTGACTAGATATATATATATATATATATATATATATATATATATATATATATATGTATATATATTTAGTTTGCAGAATAATGAAGTCTCTCTATGGCTTAAAGTAAGCTCCTAGAGTATGGAATGAAGAATTTGATAAGTTCATGAAGAGTATTGATTTCGTACAATCACAGAATGATAAATGTCTTTATTCAAAGTTTGCTAAAGAAACAAATACATATTTATATATATATATATATATATATATATATATATATATATATATATAAATTGATATAAGATATAATTTTGTTAAAGATTTATACAATGACAATACCATTGATGTAAAATATATAAGTTCTGATAAACAGAAGGCTGACATCTTAACAAAGGGATTACCATCAACAATAGTTTATATTCTAGCATAG
The DNA here is from genome assembly GCA_035578165.1 of Stenolophus ochropezus. Lineage (NCBI taxonomy): Eukaryota > Metazoa > Arthropoda > Insecta > Coleoptera > Carabidae > Stenolophus > Stenolophus ochropezus. Next base: position 6,212,252 of record JAQOWZ010000008.1, on the reverse strand, counting down.
GATTGGTCAACATTTAGCAGTTATATATTATAGTAAACATTAAAATTGAGACGGAGTATTGAAATATGAACAATTTGAATGTTCAATATTAAAATTGGATCAAAGAAGGCTCTCAACTCAATTTTAATATAGTAGTAGTGTGCTGAGATTGTGACATCTGATACTGATAACTGTAATTTTATTTTTTAATTTTTTTTTCTGGATCAGTTTCAACTCATTTTGAAAAAGAAATCAAAATTTTGCGCCCTAGGCCTCCGACTATGTGGCCTAGGTGTTAATCCGGCACTGCATAGAATGTTGAAATTTTGTATGTATATACTCGTATTCAGTTGTTCACCTGTTCACTATGCTCAAAGGGTTTTTTGAATTTTTTACATAACTCAAAAATGATTAGGTGTAGAATATTGAAATTTGGGACATGGGACTACTATAACATCTAGTTGTGCACCTCTTTTTTATTGCAATCAGCACTGCTAACAGAGCAATATATTAAAGGATTTTGTATTTTTTGCATATTTCAATACCAACTATCCGTAAAATGATCTCATTTTCAAATTAAATATATTTAAACGAAATGTAACAAAAGCATGTATAATTGAATAGGTGTACAAGGAAGTTATGTGGTGTCCACGTCAAATTATTTTTATTGAGATTTATATCGCAGTATATTATTTTTATAAGTTATTCAATAGTAAACGAAAATATTGTTTGTACTGATATACATTGAGTTATATATTTATAACAAAAAACCTAGTATGCAAATACTTTTTTTACCCATTGTATATCACATTCTCAAAAAAAAAAAAGTTTCCTCGTTCAAATCGCAATAATAGATAAGTGCTAAATAATGGTGCAAAATTTTGTTTGGTTCTATTTGACTAGGATTATTACCAAATAAAAGAATATGTTTAGTTAATTTTTTGTCATAGTTATTGTTGTTTTCCATGACGGTAGTTAAACGTGACTCGTTGAGGTAGGTATATTTGGTAAATAACAGTAATGTAATGAATGCGAATGTGATTACCCTAATTTCGTCTCGAATTCGTCGCTCTTCCTCCTCCCGCTGGCGCGCGAACTTCCGGTACAGGTCGTCTTCTTCCTTCCGGTGCTTCATCTCCAGTTGCGTCTGCTCGTCTCTGTCCTGGAAAAAGAAAAATTCTCATTAGCCTAGCGGTACCACAATTATACAAGCATGTATTGTTATTCTTTCAATATGAGTACATTTATTTCAAAATATTATTCGTTATATTTCACAAATTAATGTCTTGTAGCGTACTGTGTGATTTACCGAAATAAGAAAATAAAATGAATATGCATGAACAATATAATGTTGTTGTATATATATATATATATATATATATATATATATATATATATATATATATATATATTTAAAAGTTTTTTACCATTTTGCAAGTATAGATACTACAAGTATCGTCAAACGGGGAAACTTCGGACATTTTATACTTACCGCGCATTTTGACCTAGGGAAATTTAATGGTTCATGTTTGGCGCCGAATTTTGTTATAAATGTAGTTGTAAGCGTTCAAAATGAAATGTTCACCATTATTAAATGTCAATGTTGTATGTTACTCAATTATTGCGATACAGATCATTATTCATCACATTTGTAGTTCTTGTAGTTGTTCAGTTGTATAAAGACGCCTAGTAGCCGTGCTTTAAACTCCGAAGTTATGATTATATTTATGAGCCGTGTGTGAGAGATGTAAAATGGAAACCCTTGATTAGTGCGGTATTAACTAGTGTGTAGATTTTGTTCCAAGGTATCGTAGCATTTATATTTGTTTTGTATACGCTCCTCAAACTATTCAGGGAAACTTTGAAGTTCGCAAAATGCTATTTTAAATGCTATTTTAAAATACTAAACCTAGGAATACTGAGTATCCATTTATTTTTTATATATTTAAATTGCAACCTAAACTTCCCTATAGAAAGAATTTTATTGATGTTGTTCATAAACAAACTTCTTTCCATATCTATATCATCGCTTAGAGCCTAATTTCATTTTATAGTAAATTCTTGGAATAATTTCTTAATAAAACTATAATATAAATATGAATTGAGAGATCTTTTATAAAAATAATTATATGTTATACGTACGCAACTTAAGTTTTAGCGGACTCATCTGATATGACTAACTCGGCTAGCGCCACGTCTAGATTCGTCCGCTAAAACTATATTTTGCATACTTGTTACATAAATAATATTGAAAAATTCAGAACTGTTGATTATTATAAAATATTTGTAAAATACATAAAAATAACAAGTGTAGCGTACCATTTCAAATTGATAAATTTCTAATAGTACTTGAAGCTGCAAGCGTGGGAAAAGCCTAAGAATTATTTTAAAAATCAACAATTGATACAATTTATTTAATATTTTCAATAACTTTAAAATAATTAGTGCAAACATCACAAAACTACAATCAGTAAGAACGCCACTTATGGATTTTGAAAATAATTAAAACATTTCGACAAATCATGTGAAGGAATAGTAGCATTTACTGTATCAGTCAAAAATTATTAAGGTCTTAAAAAAATCCTGGATTTTCATATCATGTATATATATGAATATGACTGATTTACAACAATGACTGCAAATAATAATAACTGTTTAATTTTCGAAAACTTATGAAGTAAATGGTTATTTGCATATTAAATTTAATATATTTATATATATATATATATATATATATATATATATATATATATATATATATATATATATATATATACAATATTAATAAAAATGATTGAATAATGAAACAACTACCCAGTAAAACAGACAAATGCTTTTACAGGTTAGTAGCTTTTAAATGTTAGTTTACCTGATGAATAAACAGTTAAAATAAATTACGGTTTACAAATGAGTAATAAGTAATAGTATATTGTATAATAAGCATGGAATGGTACTCGTTATCATACGAGTATGACAGTTTGTCGCATGAGCCAAATGGCCAAAGTATGATGTGGACATTCCAAGCGAGTTATACACTATACTTTTTCTATGAGCACAATATTGTTTCATAATTCATTTAAATTTTAATAATAAAAAATAAGAAGAAAGTCCAATTCCTAGCAACTAGCTACAAAACAAAAATTAAACAATATGATTTATGACAGAACTATGAGATACGAATTCATACCTTAACGTTGTCTATCGTTGGGACATGAAAATGTGTTTACAATATTACAATATTTTATTTTAAGTAACGTACGTATCCTCCTTACGGACATCATCAGAATAATTTTAACAAAATTTAATCCTAAGTATTTATATGGCTGGTTTGTTACATCTAACTGTTTACCTAAAATAATTTTGCTATTGTTCCTTAAAATAAAATATTGTGAATTGTGAAACAAGCAATTGACTTTTAGTTTTAATTTAATTAACCTTACGTTTCATCAAATGCCTACTACATTATCCCTTTTTTATATATCCGTGGCAATAACAAACATTGAACAAGCATATATCGTAATGGTCGTAGAAAAAATATTTTATTTATAATTTAAACTTGTAAGGTAGTTAATGTATTGAATACTTTTTAATTTTTGCAGTGTAACATAGTTTTCTAGTAACTGCTTTCAGCTTATTTCATTTAATAAAAAAAAATCAAGAGAATTTCAAATTTACAGCCTACATATGGTACATCACGGAATGAATGCCGTATGATCGAAAAGAGGCCATAAACATGACGCAAACCAAATCAAGCAATAGAAATAATAGTGCGTATTATGTTTTGGATTAGAAAAGCGACGTTGCAGGAAGAAAGTGACTGGTTGTTGGTGCGATATAAAAGTGAAACGAGCGCTGCAGAGATGCGAACCGAGACTTTCTACCCGCGTTCATAACCTTGTATAGCCAGAACATGCGGCGAATACCATCAAACCTGGGCTTATTACGTCACTACTAGAAACAATCATATTGGTAGCTACAACGGTTTCATTACGCAATACTTGCCAAATGAAATAAGAATGAAAATTTGCTAGTAAGCTGATCAACTATATTTATTTAATTATTCTTTACCGTCCGCCAATTAGAGATCCAAGCACTCATAGCTCGCTTATTTTAATTTGAAAAAAAAAACTGGTATAAATTATTAGATAAATGTTTATTTATTCAAAAAAAATCGTCAACCATTATATAGCTCATATCGAATTCCTCTTCATCCAGCAATGGGCATACAGAACTACATTTCGTACTTGATTTTTGTCAGCCACATAGATCTCTCTTCTTAGGTACAAGTGTATCTATATAAATAGTGCTTAAAAAAGAATTAACGGCTGGAGAGTCAAATAATTTTATTGGCTCTAAATATAATAAGTCTATTAAAAGCCACACATGCAATTGCATTGAATCCGTTCTTTAATAATACGTAGGGCTGTGAAGGTTGAAAGAGAAAATGGCAGAAGGGATGCAGCGTATCCTAGGATGGTAAATCCAAGCAGGTGTGGTGTGACGCAGTGATGACGTATTGTGACGTAGTGCAGCTCATAGCGGCCCGATACCATAGCAGGTCATGGCGCTGGCTGTCCGCGGTTACGACACCGCGTAGGCGCATGTGGGTGCCACACAACACACGTGCACGCATGTAGGTTACTATTGGCTATGCAAACAAATCGCCGAAATCACAAACATCACTTTATTACAAGACTATGTCAATGTACTTTGTAGCTTCTTTTGCATCCAAAAGCATTAGTCAGTTCAATTTATGTTCACACACTCAAATATTTCTCGGAAAATATTAGTGAAATAAATATGTTTATAGAAAGCTTCGAAGGAAGCGGCGCAACACCATGGGAGTGTTAATTAACTACATATATATATATATATATATATATATATATATATATATATATATATATATATATATATATATTCTAGGTAAGTACGTAAATAGCTACCTTACCTACCTTATTACGAAATATATGTTATGAGTCATTCTAGAAATACGTGCACACTGCTAGAGGGGGTTTCCATTTTGTTACGAAATTGTGCAATAGGGAAAGGGGAGAAATTAAAAAGACTAAGTACAGTATTATTTTTTATTCACAATCACTATTGTAATATGTCAATTCCTAACCTGTCAAAGGTTGGAAACGTATGTCATTTTTAACTGCAATGACAATCTCACGGGTGGGAAATACTTTAAAATCCCTTGGGGGGGAAGTGTTTACTATGGTTGCCTAGTAATACTGTTATAAATCTCTAAAAGTAAGGTGATCAGTGCTGTTAAACATATTAAAATAAATTTAAACATTTGTTTTCATAGACTACTACCGTACATTAATTTAGTTTATTGGAAAAAGGCGATATACGAGTAGAAGTTAATTTGGATAATTGTGAATAAAATAGTATACATAGTTCGGTGGGAGTTTCATTACAGCCTTGCGCTATATCTGAGCCTCGAGGCTTCGCCTCTCGGTCATATAATAAGCCCTCGGCTGTAATGAAACATTTCCCACCTCACATGTAATATACTATTTTACTTGGGGCGCCCAACAGATGCACAAGAAGCTCCTCCCACTAACTAGCGCTAAATTTGAATAGAACAATGCTATTGGTAATTCTTTTTTACACAGCTGCATGAATACGAGTACTGAGATCAGTAATAACGGAATCTGTTCTAAGCCCGCAAGTACGTTTGATTTGGTATTCGCCTGTTCGCATTCGTATATCAACTATTTTTATTGTTAAATTAATTTATTAAAATTAATATTTTAACTACAGTATTTATTAATACTTTAATTTTACGATGTTGTATAATTAATTATTTTATTTGAATACCTTTTTTATAATTTCTTTTAAAATAATTTTTAGTTTCAATTTCATCTTTAATTTGTACATTAGTGCATCTGTTGGGCGCCCCAAGTATAACATGATATGTTGAATGTATGTGTGCCTATTAAGCTGTAAATTTTTAACTCTTGAATTGGTCAACCGGAAAAGGTACTTTATGTAAAGTTCTTAACTCTGTATTTCCGGAAATAATATTTTTAAATATAAATTTTTACTATTTGTTGCTATCACACATTAAGATTTTAGATTTTTTATACTATTTACATGGCCTTTAAACGATTTTAAAATATTTTTATTCTTATATCGCATTTAAAATCACAGATACTGGATCATAAATCATACTACGATTCAAAAAAAGCAATTTCTCATCATACTCTACTCGTAGATGACCTATTGAACTTGTTATATATTTTAAACTTAATATTCACTTAGTTTTATTTTCATTCTTGGTATGTGTTGTTGTATTTAAATATAACTACCTATGTGAATATTACTATATTCACAAATGACAAATTCTGCATAAGTAATATTGCACTGGAAGTAACGGGTAATAAAGTGTGATTATTTAGTTATAATTGAGTGTGTTTGAAGCAGTGAAGTCAGACCATTGCGTCATTATACAATTGCATTGGAGCTTAGCTTCCTCATTATTCCCGTGAATTGTCTCTGTAATCAACAGTTTTTGTACAGAAATAACAAGTGAAGTGTTGTAATTACTGCACTCTTTTAATTAACGTTGCACACCGAGTAAAAAACGCCAAATGGTATTATAATTGTATGAAAATCATAATTAAATCAAAGTAGAGAAGAAAATGCTATTGTTGCATATTGACGCACACGTGACACAATTCTACAGCGGGGAAACTTTTCCAAACACAACTGTATGCTGCAGTAAAATTATCACCTGATATATTTGTAGTTCTATTCATGCTCTATTTAGACATTTAAAGGAACGGCAATTACGTATGTTGATATTTTGTGAACAAATTCAATAATGGTGCTTAATTTGATGTTAAAAATAAATATTGTTTACAACTCAAGACATTGTACGTTTCTTATATATCTATTTATAAAGTTCTTATTAGTTCGTGTTATATAATATACATATATATATATATATATATATATATATATATATATATATATATATATATGATTTTATCATGGGATTTCAAAAAATTGCGAGTACCTGATAGGTATAGACAGTGGCGGATCTACCGTGAAGCTAATGAAGCTGAAGCTTCAGGCCCCCAACACTAAAGGGCCCCCGAACTGGGCCTAAAGATATTTTTTTAATTGAAAATTAATATAAAATATGATATACACAAGTATTCGAAGCCATTATTTCATTAAACATATTTTTTATAACTTGTATTGAATAGGTATAGAGTATAGGGTGAGGGATATAAAAATCGAAGCGCATAAATGGGCAAATTGAATGGCTGTCAAGTATGTACCTTCATTTTGTCAATTAATAAAAAGACAACAAAATACATTTAGATCTAAAATTAGAGACTATGAAGCTAAAGCGCTAAATATATATTTACAGAGGCCCTGCAAAAAAAATTTAGTTTCAGACCCCCAAAAAGCTAGATCCGCCACTGGGTATAGAGCAAAACTACAAGAATACAAAGTTATTCAAAATTAAATTCTACATCAGATAAGATCATAGCTGATCCAATAACATGTCTGCAGTATGAGATTCATTAAATATAAAATGTAACATTTTCGTTTAAAATCAGACAGCCATGGAAATAAAATAAAACACCTATGTGTCAATTGTGACAGTTATTGAGATATCATTATGAATTATATAATTTGATGTTAATTATTAAATTATGCTATAGTCTAAAATCAGCATAAAAATGGATGTGTCGTTCGTAAATATGTTAAAAATTTGTTTTATTTGATGTACTTATCTTACTTTGTATTTATTACATTTTTTAAGTTATATTTGTATTATTATTATAATATTGATATATTATTGAAGAAAAAGAATATAAATTCAACTTTAACAATATTAAAATACAGACAATAAGAATTGCAATCAGTGATACTTCTCTAAACTGACAGATAGACATTTTCTTTTATTTTCATGGCTGTCTGATTTTTAACGAAAATACTACATTTTATATTTAATACATCTCATACTGCAGACTTGCTGTTGCAACAATTATGATCTTATTTGACGTAGAAATTAATTATGAGCAACTTTGTACTCTTGTAATTTTGCTCTAAACTCATCAGAAGAGAGAGTATCCGCAATTTTTTGAAATTCCATGTTAAAGTCCTATGTTCCGCATTTCGTTGCACACCCTGTATATATATATATATATATATATATATATATATATATATATATATATATATATAATATGTTCACAGCTTCCCTTTAATTAAACATCTTCATTTTACTAATTACTATTGGGTTATTAAGTCCATTATTTAAATAGTGAAATAAAAAGATCATTACGGAATAGAGACTATTAATACTTCAATCTATACAACTACAATAATTTTAAAATAGTAACTTTATAACGCACAAAATTAATTTCTTGGTATTGACTCTTTTTATAAATATCATTAAAATGTCAAAATTCTATAATTTCAAATTCAATTTTGTACTTATTTAAATGGAAGTAAAAAAATATTGTATGATATACATAATGACACTGGGTGGATATGTAATTTTCGCATACGTTAAATAGCCATCTTTGTTCCCTTGTTATATAAATGGCTATAAAACTTTCAAATGAAATTTAAACATGCATTTACATTGAGAAATAACGAAGTTAAAAATCATATTTTTGTCATCTTAAACTCAATTTTTTTTTACTAGTACCTATACAGTTTTAGTGGATTTTTCTGTTTCTCCATTAATGAAACAGTACCATCGGCCGTTTTAAAAAGATGTTTGAGTCGAATTTTTTTCTCATCATTTATAACATCATCCAATGACACATTATAACTGCAACCAGATAATAGACGATATTTGCCGAACCATTTTCTAATTTTTTTGTGGTAAATTTACCAAGTAAAAAATATTTAATTGCATATCGATTAAATGAATACACAATTATATCAATAAGTACAGTTGTACTTTGATGTAATACATCATAGGTTTCATTGGTCAAATGCCTATTATTATTTTTTATATTATGCCTATTCCCAAGCCAAATTAATTTTTTTTTAAGAAAAGTATTTTAGGATTTTCGAAACTGGTAAAAGGTTTTGCAAAATCATTACGTTTAACAATACCCTTTATTGTACTAGTATTGTTAACTATATCTTACCAATTTTTAATTATTTGTATAAAATCTCCTGTGTCATGATACCCGTAGCTTTTTGCTGCAGCTATCTTAGTATCGTGAAAAATATTGTCAACCAAATAAACTGTTTGTCTTTCAAGTTTTGATGGATATACTGATTTAAAATTTAATTTGTAAGCTTTTTTAACAATACTATTTTCATCCGGATGGTACATGTATCTAAGATCTTTAAATTTAGCATATTTAATTACTTCAGGATTTCCAAAATCGGGATAAACAAACGTACTGCCTAAAATTTTCAAATTTAACCAATTTCCTCGAATATTTTTAAATACATGAACGAAATCATATGTGAGAAAGGTGATCTTGTGGATTGTTAAGATTCGGAAAAGATTTAATATTTGGCGATAAGTTTTTAAACACAACACGATTTATTCTGTGGTTATCAGTAATTAAACACAAAACCTCCATACAATTGTCAACAAACTATATAAGATTTTTAGTAAAAGGAGCCATTTGATTATCTGTTAAGTTATTAACTGGTAACAGTTTTACAATTTCAGAAAAATTTCCGTATGCGGAACAAATCATAAAGGCAACAATTGTTTTAGAAATATCATCGTTATTAGTAACTCACCCTATTACACCTTTACTTCTGTAATATAGATGACTAGTTATATAAATTTCATCTATTAAAAGAACAACTACTTTTTCAGTATCGGATAAAAATTTTGTACTATTGATTAAATAATTCTTATTATTCATGTCACTATCTGGAGATATATAAACGAAGGATGATAGACTCTGTAAATAACGTTTATGTGGAAGAAAAAAAAATCACGAATCAAATTATAACAAGAGGTTGATTGAAAATAAAGCATAGAGGCCATAACAATAGTTGTTGGTGAGTATTTTCTCTTATTGTTAATCATTTGCCTAAAATTTAGTTAAATATGCAGGCAAATTAAAAATAATAGACGGTACTGCATTTTTCACCAGTTTTGGTTGTCAGCAACAATTGTTGACATGTTCCACCACTTTTATTCAATATCATATTTAATATATAGGATTAAATAATAGTTATTGCAACAAAGAACAGGAATATAATGATAGAAATGCTGCAAGAAATAATGATCGAAGGAGAAAAGATAGGATTAAAAATCAACGAAGCAAAAACCAAAATAATGCTGCTAGGAAAGAATTCTGAAAACAAAGGAATAAAAATCGGAGAACACACATTTGAACAAGTAGATACGTTTAAATATCTAGGAATTATGTTATCAAGTAAAGGAGAAAGAGAAACAGAAATTAAGGAAAAGATTATAGCAACAAGTAGAGCTTTTTACGCAAATAAAAAAATATTAAAAAGCAAACTATTAACAAAAAATACCAAAATCAGAATATACAAATCAATAATAAGACCAATAACATTATACGCAGCTGAAACAATCACAATGACAAAAAAAGAAGAAGAAGATCTAAAAATAATGGAACACAAAATAATACGAACAATTCTAGGACCAATCAAGGAGAATTAGAAGGAGAAAATATAGTGAAAAAAATTAAACAACAAAGAATGAGATGGCTTGGCCATGTATGGAGAGCAGAAGAAAGGGATACAATAAGATCAACAGTCGAGTGGAGCCCAGAAGAAGACGAGGCAGGCCCAGATCAACATGGCTGAGAGAAGTGGAAGAAGATCTGAAAGCAGCTGGAATTAGCAACTGGAAGAATAAAACAAGAGATAGGGAGTTGTGGAGGAATATTATAAAGAACATCTAAGAAACAGGAACGGAGATTGATCCACTCCAATAAAATTGGATCTAGAAAGCTTCGAAGGAAGCGGCGCAACCCCATGGGGGTGTTAAGCCTCTATATATATATATATATATATATATATATATATATATATATATATATATATATATATATATATGTATATTTAATAATATCACTTTCTGAAAAATGTTCTACACACACTACAGATGTAGACGTAGGTGTCCATTGTTTTCGAGGAAATAGCTTTAATCCATTCTACACATAATTCAGGATTCTTTGGAAAACTAAATGTTCTCTGATAATTTTCTGTTTTTAATTGAGAATTGTAGTTCGATTTACAACGTGGTACACAGCAGTGACGAGGCATTTTAGCTAAAAAAAATATTACCAAAAAAAAATATAAAACAATAACAGATTTTCCCATAATATTTTTCATTATTAATCTGTAACTATTTTAATAAAAGCCATTTTTTCTTAAAATATGCAATTTACAAACAGTAAAGATTACTTTATAACTTTTGTTTTAATTCTTAAGTAAATTTAATTTTGTTAAAAGTCTTTTATTGATAAATATGTTCTTGAAAGATTATGTCTTTTACTTTTATTTTACATTATTTATTTGATAATTACTTTCTACATCATCGTAAAATTGAACAATATATTACCTTTTCTGAGTTTTACTAATAGATAATTATAGAATACACCAGTGCACCTGTAATGGAGTCGCAGTCCACAGTAGGACTCTTAACAGTGTTGTCAAATTTCAACAGCACGGCTTGTACATTAGAGAAGGCTGTGGTGTGAAAGTTGATTCCTTAATTTATTTTATAGTTGTGGTTTTCTTTGAAAAACCTTTCCAATGATTTGAATTTGAAAGAAAACTGAACCTTATGAATTCCGTTAGAGAAGATTAGAATTGTGCGAGATATTCAGGTATGAGAATTTTTACAAGTACCCACTCGAATACTAGACTAAGGATACCCAGAAATACAATAGTATGAATGTTCTGCATACCACTGCAATACTGGAGGCATTGAAAATGACCGTCGCGCCAGGATGTCAGGGATGAATTAAGACTCATTTGTATAACAGGTACAAGCAACCTCCGACTCAGATGATGAAATGATCCTATTTCATAGAATTAACAATCTAAATAATAGTATAAAAGCTAATAATATAAAATAATTTTGAGAAAATAATATATTGTCGATAATATTGCATCATTCTTGTGGCACACAGTTTTAAAAGTACCTTCATACTATTATGTATTTATCCCCATTGGGTTAATTTGCGATATTTTGAAAAAGTCTCTCAAGAAACATAATTCGACGCCTTCAATTAATGAGAGTGTTGTTAATTTAATCAAAGGCGAAACAGAAAAAAAATGATGAGCTACGAGGGAGAACTGCGTGAATGTAAAAAACGTAGAATTACAATATTTAAGTGCTAACAGTAGAGAAATTATTACATTAATAATAAATTTAAATTCTGAGTGTTCTTCTACCGATGATTCTGACACAGATATAGAAATAATGTAATTTAATGTATAAATACAAAATATTTTGTTATAATGAAAATAAATGAAAAATATTTTCAAAGCACCCCTGTCTTGTTATTCTGCTGTCGTGCAAACAACGTAGTCGCCCTTTTATTTTGAGCAAGATATACTAATGTATTTCTAGGTATTCCTAGTCCAGTATTCGAGTGGGTACTTGTAAAAATTCTCATACCTGAATATCTCGCACAATTCTACTCTTTTCTAGTGGAATACAAAAGGGTCAGTTTTCTTTCAAATTCAAATCACTGGAAAGGTTTTTCAAAAAAACTACATCTATAAAATAATTTAATGAATCAACTTTAATACGGTAGACATACATATATATCTTTTCGTAAATAATTTTCCACGAAATGCATTTATTTTTTTAGCATTATATTTTAACAGAGTAAGACAATTTATTCATTTAGTTTTAAGTAAAAATAATACGTTTTAAAAACATTAGTTCTAGTATAAAAAAAACCTAATAAGAATGGTTTATTCTATATTATTTTATTGTTTTATTAGTTTTATCTTGGTAATATGTGTAGCCGGGCACCCCCAGATATTCCTCTGTGTACGCGTTTAGGTAGTAATTTTGTAAACTTACAAGCCACATTCAGTTCGGTAATTTCTTTTATCTATTTGACTTTGCCTTGTACTTGATTTGGTAAAATTACAATTTATTGCAGATTTTGAAACACTACTTTGAGAATAATACATTAAATTATCTTCTACGTACAGTTGCAAATTCATTATTTAGTCAGCTCAGCACAGTGAAACACATGTTGTAATAATAAGTCTATATTCCATATTTCAAGAATGCTGGGTAATATTGACTAATTCCAGCTGTGTATCTGCTGGTGTCTGTTTGCAGAAATTCAAGTATGCCCACATATTTGGCGAGTGTGTACAAACACCATATTCCACATACGCGCCTGATATGCTAACCCAGTGACATTCTAAACTAACACACACATGCAGCGAACAATGTTAAAATATTATCATTGTTTATTTAAGTCTTCCTCCTTACGTAATTATTTTGTGCGTTTCTTATGATAACGAATCATTAAAACTCTAGGAAAAGAAATATATTTTTTTTAAATTTTTCTGGAAAGACGACAAAGGCATTTATTATGATTATGTATACAAGTGTGTGACAAGGAAAATGTATTGAATTTAAGTGTTTAATACATAACTTCTAATATTGTGTTTTGTTTTAAAAGATGATTCGTGATTCATGTAATTGTTGCTAAATTAAATGTGCAAGTGGTGAAATAAGGGAATTGTAATTTATTTTTTCGGTAACCGTTAATATATACACGTATTTTTTGGCGCATTTAATGTAGTGCGCAAAGAGGGCGATTCTCGCCACAGTACGACAATAGTATAACAGTGCAACAAAGTAGTTATTTTACTTCAGTATTAAGTACGCGAAGTTGTGAGAATGTCAATCAAACGCACTAAAAACTACAAAATACTCAGTATGCGAAATATGTGCTTTTATAGTTAAGTAATTGTTGTATATTAGATGTAGTATGTTTTATGTTAATTGATCTAGCATGTATGTTAATTTACAATATTATAAATTTTAAGTTTGTTATTGTTTTACATGTAGTCATGTATAACAAATAGAAATAAATATCATGTTTCAGTTTCGTAAAATAATTTAAAAGACTTTATTATATATTTAAAAAGAATTAATTTAAACGTCAAATAAATTAAAATGAAAGATAATTTAATTTTCGGTCAATTGAATCCATATGTAATTGGGTCTTCAAGGAAGAATTATCAAGAACGAATGTTGCAGATCTTCGGAAATTAAGTGAATATTGTAATTTTCGTGAACTGGATACTATTTTACGGGGCAGAGTCTGGGAAGACGCCCCCCCCCCCCCTTTAACTTTTTTATTATAAGTAATAGAAAAAAATGACTTATATAAAAGTTTTATTATTTTACATATACTATTTGATGGCAGATGTAGATATTTTTTATAAAGTCAGGTTTACAAGATACGACTATCAACTTTTATTTTTCAAATGGTAACCTATAATTATTTTAATAAAATAGAAACCGCCATTTTTTTCTCTTTTCAATGATGTATTAATTTTTATTAATGTATTTGAAAAATTTTGAGAAAAATGACCTAACTTAGAAATATTAGAAATAATTTTTACACAAAATAAACAAAACGTAACAATGTAAAACAATTAAATTAACGTCAAAAATGTATACATATGTTTGTTACGTAATTTAACTTATTTTTTATATACTATGGTTAAAGTATGCCTTTTGGAATATCTGTTGCTCCAGGCATTTTTCAAAAAACTATGGATCAATTACTTAGTGGATTATCCGGCATAGCTACATATTTAGATAATATAATAATTTCAGGTAGAGATGAAAAGGAACACCATGACAGATTAAATCAAGTTTTGTTCCGATGAATGACGCGAATTTAACAGTTAAAATGTCAAAATGTTAATTTTGTTTTAATGAATTAGCATTTTTAGGAAATAAAATTAATTCTTCCGGAATACATCCATCAGAGACTAAAGTCAAAGCAATACGAGATGCCCCTGGTCCTAAAAATAAGCAAGACTTACAATATTTTTTAGGAATGATAAATTTTTATAATAAATTTTTGACAAATAAAGCTATTGAAGCAGACAAAGACTACTCGATAAAAATACACCATGGATACGGAGTAAAAAACATCAAATTGCATTTGACAAATTAAAACAATTATTAAAATCTGATGCTGTTTTGACACAATATGATGAGAATAAAACATTAATTTTATCATGTGACGCATCACCTTATGGCATTGGTGCAGTGTTAGCACATCGCGAACAAAATCAATTATTTATGCAGTTAAACATTTTTATCAATATCTTGCTGGTAGATTTTTTACTATAATTACAGATCATAAACCGCTTTTATCAATTTTCGATCCTGGAATACAAATTCACAAATTGTAAACCGAGAATTTTAAGATGGTGTTTACTATTGTCAAATTATAATTATAATTTAGAATACAGGCCAGGATTACAAAATAATAATGCAGATTGTTTAAGTCGGTTGCCGATAGAAGGAACAGTCAATGAACCTTATCTTCCAGGAGATGTTTTATTATTTGAATCTATAAACAAAATTCCAATTATTGCCAAAGAAATAATGAATTTAACTAAAAAAGATCCAATTTTAAACCGTGTACATTACTGGATATTGCATGGATGGCCAGCAGGTAACGGTGATGATAAATTTGCTCCTTATTTTAGACGGAAAATGAACAGTCAGTTGTGTGTTATGAGGAAGCAGAGTAATAATTCCAGATATAGCACGAAAAGAGTTGATAAATTTACTTCATGCAAATTATCCTGGAAATGTAGCTATGAAAGGAATTGCAAGAAGTTATGTGTGGTGGCCAAAATTAGATGAAAATATTGAGAAATGTGTTAAATGCTGCACAAATTGTCATGAAATGAGAAATAACCCTATCAAAGTTCCAAGACAAATGATGGAAATTAACAGAAATCCGTGGAGAAGATTCCATTTGAATTGTGCAGGTCTATTTAAAAGAAATACAATTCTAATTATAGTAGATGCGGGTTCAAAGTGGCTAGAAGTAGAAAGAATAAATAAAATGTCATCAGCACAAGTAATAAAAAGTTTAAGAAGATTATTTGCCACTTTTGGTATTCCGGATGAAATTATATCAGACAATGGCACAGTGTTTGTTTCAGTAGAAATAAAACAATTTTATAATTTAAATGGAATTTAATATTTTACATCTGCACCTTTTCATCCATCGAGTAATGGGCAAGCTGAAATTATGGTACAATTTTTTTAAAAATCACTGTCATCTTTGACAGAAGGAGATATTAATTTAAAATTATCACGAATGCTATTTAAACAACATAATACTCCCTCCGCTAGTACAGGTAAATCTACTGCGGAATTATTATTTGGAAGAAAATTAAGAAGCGTTTTAGATAAATTACATCCTAATAATATAAAAAAGAAAACTATCATCAAAGAAGCTCAGAACATTTCAAGTGGGAGATAAAGTGTATATAAGATATTACCGCAGTGACAAGAAATGGGTACCGGATATTATTAAAGAAATGACTGGCCCATGTTTTTATGTTACAGGTACATTGGATGACATAGTTGAACGTCGGTACATTGACCAATTTAGAGAAAGAAGTTCTTCAAGCGAGAGTACCAGTGATATTTCACTTTCTTCATCTTCTTCCGAACATCTTTTGAACATTTAGAATTTGTTTAAAATTGTTTTTAATTAAAAGCGGAGGAACTGTTTTGTATTAGATCTAGTATGTTTTATGTTATGTTAAAATATTATAAATATCACGAATGTTATTGTTTTACAAGTAGTCATGTATAAAAAATAGAAATAAATATCATGTCAGTTTCGTTCCATAATCATTCATAATAAAATATGGAACAGTAATTCAATAATAGAATACCTACTTAGCCCAATAATATAAAGTATAAACTTTTTTTGGCAGTTGTAGAAAATTATATATTTATGCATCTAGTGTGTAAAGTAAGTGTTTCTTAGTCGAGTATGTCAGTCAATTTAATAAAATTAAATTACTCATCAACGTTTTGACGTCAATTAAGTCTTCTTCAGGGTGATAATTGACTCTAAAGAAGACTTAATTGAATTCGAAACGTTGGTGTGTAATTTAATTTTATTAAATTGACGGAATTCTCCAAGAACACCTTTATTTTCATTCCATCATCCAGTCGAGCCGAATCTCTTCTATTCATAAATGTAAAAAACTAGTAAAATCGTACTATAGGGACCCTAATTGGTGCTCATATGTTGAAAACTCACATTCGAGAAATTTGACCAAAACAATATCTCCCTCATCTATATATTGATAGGCGGAAGGTAAAAAACAAACTAATGATTCGACAATAAACTCAATAAACTATTTCTAAAATAGCTTTAAGAAATGAAATGATTAATGAATATGTGTTAACGAAGGATATGTTACCTGAAGTCGCCTATTCGATTTATTAGCAAATTTATAAATTCACTACAAATTTAGTTTCTTCATACTCTACTTTAAGAATAAACTAAGAAGCAAGTATTTCTTTTCTTCTTGTCCAGCAGCATTCCTCAGATATGATTTCATTCGCTTTAGTCATCTGTTGATATATTTTTGCAGGCGTTATCGTAACTTTGGTTTCTAGCTACGCCATTGCTGTAAAAAGAGTGCATAAAGTATGTACTTTATGCTCTATATTATGAAATAGTATATTACATATCGAGTAGGAAAGTGTTTGATTTACATTCGAGCGCTAATTTACATGACTGAGGTGTTTACAACTGGTCAACTAAAAGCACGAGGCTGTTGTGTTCTATTTATAAAATTCACATGTCAAAATAACATGGACATTAACAGCTTGATATACTTATTTTTTCCGATAAATATCAAATAAACGTGACTTTAATGGTTAAAATGTGTATTTTCTATATAACACTAATGTTTTCGGACAACGTGTGTAATTTGTATTTTTTGCCCTAGGGTTCTAAACACTTGAATTCACTGTCAGAAGATTGGTTAAATTTATTATAGAAATGTAATCAAAACTGACCTATTTTAAATTACTGCTACTAATATACTTATATATGTTACCTTGATACCGTGCGCGTTTGTATTTTATGCGCGAAATATTCGATTGACTTTTTTGACTCTACAAGCTTTGTCGAAAAGTGACAACTCACAACTTACGAATTAAAATACAAACTTCGCGTGCTTAATACAAAAATAACATAATACACATCAAGTTATTTATTTGCATTCTAGAGATGCAGATTTCCAACCTACAATGTACTGCATTGCTTAACAATACTCGCCACAACCACAAAATCGTGCAAGCTTTATACATACATTCATTTGTAAAGTTGATGTTTATCAAATCTTATACATATGTAATATATGTTTTTCTCTTTTTGCTTGGAAATTAGGAGACATATGCCACCTTACAAAATAAAACTAACATGTTAAAGTGGGTAGAAAACAGAAAAAATAAATAATACGTCGCAGAATTCCTACGAAATCAAATTTAAAAATAATATAAAGATTACAAAATAAATGGATACACCGATTTTTAAATGATCCATGGTCTGTCAATTGAATCACTACATTCTGATTTAAAAATTAAGAATGTTAAAGGACCAATATAAACATTCTGTACTCGATATGAAAATCAGTTGCATAACAGTAGCAATAATTTAGCATTTAATTTATTAAATAATTCTTCATAAATACGAAGATTTCAAAGAATTATACCTCTTGATTTGGCATCTAAATTATGAAATCCAAATAACATAAAACTGAAAAAACTCCAATGGGACTTAGATCTCGCATGTTATTTTAATTAATTGTTTTTGCTTGTACATTTTTTCTAACCAGTTGTAAATAAAGTAAAAAATTCATATTATAAGAAATTTTGTAAGAAATATTCGTTATTAAATTGGGTCCACATAATCTGATGATAAAAGCGCAGTTTCCCTTGTTTATGTTTTTGCCACTGGGGGTCTATTCTCGAAATCGTTCGTAAATTTGCTTATATGTACGTTGAGAACAAATTAATATTTTAATTTTGCACATTAAATTTGTAATCTCAAACACCCTTTGCAAATATAAACGAATACTTATATTTGCACCATTCGCAAATAAAAAAATATCTGACAACATTGTAACTGTTCGTCAAATGATGGACACATGAGAATTTTATAGGTGGACGAGGATGTGTTTTCTTTTTTGTGTCATATTTTTTGTCAAAATCAATAAGATGTCATAAGTGTAATAAAACCATGTATAATTTAAGAAATAAACGAGGTTCAAATACTACAGCAGTACAAAAACATTTGTAAATCGATTTCATTAGAAAATATATGTAAAAAATTTAATTAAAACATTGTATTCAAATACATAAACACTGTGGTTAGAATTATTCCAAATTTTAAATAATTGCAGCGAAGCAAATAAAGGCGGATCATTCAAACGCCCACATTACGACCGCATTTTTAACTTAATAATAAAAGCACTTTTAGGAAGCGTTCTTTTACATTATGAGGCCACATATCACTTTTAATAAAAACGCAGTGTAAAATTGAACCACTAATAATAATATCTGCTTCTTCTAGGGCTACAATTGCTCCTAAATTTGCCAAACAGTTAAACTTGCCATTTATCAAATTGGTTAAAATTATCGAAAGAATGACATAAAATAAACCTAGTAGTCTTATGCACACTTAAATCAGTTATTCGCTCGAAACATCACACATAATATTGCGAATGAAAAGTACTCGTATACTTAACAAAACGCTCATTTGAGAATACAGTAATTTGAGAAGTATGCCCAACTAGAACAGATAAGTATAGTTAAAATTTACTAACGATTTCGAGAATAGATCCCCTGGTAACAAAAATTAATTCTATCCGTTTTATTTGAGTAATATTGTAAGACTGTAAATATGATAGTCTATAGAACAATGAAGTATATTTATGAATGCAAGTGCGTTAGTATTGCGGCACCTAGAGAAGAGACGTGTAGACGAGCGAGACGTAGTGTGATGTAACAGGTGCATGTGGGCGGGCGATCCGGTGGGTAGAAAGGCCAGCAAGCCCCCGCACCGGCTGTGAGAATGCTCCACGGTCTAACACTCCAAAACTTACACTCCAGGGCTATTCACCCGTACACCCGTTCTTCGTTCCATGCCAACCAAATATAAAAACGGTAATTCTATTTATATTTATACTCTATTCTAATCTACTTTTTTACATGTATAGGATTTAAATCCATGCTGAAAATAATGTAATTATATAACAGGCTCTTCTCGCATATTCAAATTTAAAATATGTATTTTGAATACGTTGTCACTAATTTACTGTATAACACATTGTTAGTAAATATATTTATCCAAAATCGTTAGCAAAATACATCATTATTCAACTTAAAACAGTGAGCAAAGTAGCATATTGAATCACAAGTGAGCAAAGTAAATAAATTTCTTCACAAGTGAGCAAAGTAAATAGCATTAGTGAGCAAAATACACTAACTCTGAGCACAATGTTTTCATGGGATTACAGACATTATAATACATTTTACATTAAATTTAATTATAATTTATAAACATAATTGTACTGTTGAGATTTTCATTAATAAATAAAAAAGTACAATGTTTTTTTTTTTAAATTATATTTTAAGATTGTGGAAAAAATTATGTTTAGCACACGTGAGCATGTCTTTTTCTCACTTGTCCAGTTAGCACGTTCGCTTCGCTCGTGTGGCCAATTTCTGAGCCCGTGAGAAAAAGACATATTTTGCTCACTTGTACTAAAAATAGCAATTTTACATAGACAGTAATCCGACTAAATCACTTAAAATAAATCATTAAATACACGCGGTTCTTACCATTATTTAGCTGTGACGTATAATGGTCTGTATAGGTAAGGATAAATAAAATGAGAGAGACAAGCATATAACATAGTGCACAATTTAATGTTCTGTTCCTAAACACGTATGAACATTTTCATTGTCAACAGAGAGATGTCGATTGTTTTTTTATATAATTATAGTTATACAGGTATCCGTTTTAAGAAGCTAACCAGTGGGATCTCGAAAACCGTAAGAGATACGAAGTCGGTTAGATTGGAGCAAAGTTGCCACATTAGTTAATCATTTTAATGATGTTTATGTTTTATGATATGAGCAAAAAACTGATTTTGGCCAATTTATCTTTTGACGTATAACTTTCAAATTTCAATTCATACAAATTTCTATTTTGCATTGAAATTTTTTTAAACAATGCAGCACAATCTAATTTTAAATGATAAATATAAGACGCATTGTTATAACAAATATTAAAAAATAATGAAAACAAAAGAAAATCCTGTCATTGGTAATAATATTATATGGAAAATAGATCATACGATACATTGTTGTTAGAAATATTTGAAAACAGTTTATAGTTTTCATTTTACATTTGATTATTAAAATATCTCTGAACGGTTTTGAACAGTGTAATTAAAAATATTTGTTCGAAAATAAAAACAAATTATTGGTTTTATGATTTTGATTGTACAAACTTTTTGCATGAACTGGAAAAGTGACGTTCCCACAGTTCACTGTCAATTATAATAATTGTCACTGTCAAATACAAAACGTTAATTTCTATAGGTAAACAGATTAACCGCAATTGTAACAAATTTACGGAATCAATATTTTCCTTAGAGTTAAATTCTGCAAGGTAGAAACAATAAAATTTTAACTATTGAAATAATATAAAATTATTATATACAAAAATTCTCCTATATTCACAATTAATTACGACATTTCAGAAAAAAAATCTTTATGAAGACACCTCTTCCGGTTGCACGATTAACACCAAAATCTAATCAGATATAATCAGATGATCAGAGTGTCAGAATGTAATATCCAAAATTTCAACTTTTTTTGTTCACTAGTATTTGTGTTCTCGTTACAACATCCATCCATCCATCCATACATCCACACAAAAGGACAGATATCACTATCCGATTTTTCGAATGATTCCAAGACCTCTTTTACTGAGTGACGAGAGGTAAAAATTATAAACAAATACTGGAAATTACAAAAATAAGTAGTTTATTTATTTTTAAAACTAAAATATATACTTTGACATGAAATCAAAATTTTGTTGTGAAAATGTCGAACAATTTTTTTTCTTGTAGTATTAGAATTTCGGTACAGGTCTTTCAGTTTTTATAATATTTTATTTTTCATTGTATGGTCTTGAGCCAAAACTTAAAAAAAAATCAATTTCACAGTAACATTTTGTACTCTTTAAACAATCCAAGTAACTCCCTACAAGTTACGAGTGGCTAATATGTAGAATTATTGGAAGTGCTATGGAATATTTTATAGTGTAGCATCCACGAGCTCAACTGCGTCTGAGTTGGTACTCCTTAAAGCACATGCGCTAATGATATAATGTACCTATTTTACAGGATCCTTTATGTTCGTGGAGACGCTATCTTACACAGTGCTTACATTGGTGGTAGGCATATACGAATTTATATTTGAATATACAATATTATCCGTTGTTTATGTTAATGTGTGTATAAAACTTGTAATATAATATAAATCTTATATGAAAATAACTACATAATACGTAATTATATTTAGAACATGCAAGAAAAGCGGCGCTTCCTGGTATGTAATCCATTATATTATAATATTTAGAGGATAAATTAAATAGATTGAAAATATACTACAAACTAGTATTCTCTTATAATCAACAGTTCCACATCATTTTCTACGTTTAACAATTATAATCTTTATTTTACTATAAACAATGATATGTAGTTTGCATTTAACAACTCTTTTTTTTCTATAATGTTTTTAGAATGAGGTATAGTATCCAAGTATTCAAATATGTCACTTTAAAAAGACTATCATGTAGGTATGTATATGTTTCTTTCTGACCATTTTTGCAGCCACAGTAACGTCGCCACCGCTGGTTTGAGTCGCCAATAAGGTTAGGCCTACTTGTTGTATCTGTCTTCATATATTAGATTTAGTTATAATATTTATTTAAGTGAAATTTAAACTTAAGTTTCCACTAGTAACTCAGGCATTCGTTAGCCAAATGTCTATCATCTTGCTGATTGCACAGTCCTCGCCTTGCGAATAGTAGTCCATTTATGATTATGAATCCAGAAGAGAAACGCTACTTAGTACTTGAGAGTGCTTGAGACGCAAACAAGTATAATACCCACACAGACAGCATAGCGGAGTTAATAGTGTTCCATCTGCCTTAGCCGATCACCTTGACTTGTGCCACACATTGCATGGGTCAGTTCCACTCTCCGTGCATTACTGCCGAGTGACACACTCACCCATGAGCTCATGCGAATAGCATATTCCCACTAATATGTGTACGATTGCTTGCATTATTTTATTCATTCATCCATTCGCATTCGGTTTTGTCTTGCAGAGAATAATTGATGAAAACAAATAAATATTCAAATTCAACCTTGGAATTTAAATCAAAATTCGCAATTTTTATTTCAAGTTCTGGAATTGATTTGGACAATCATGAAGTTTGTAAAATACTAATTATTTTTCTAATTCTGTTCTTTTCAAAACAATTTTAAGAAATATATCTACATTGCTATCAGTTGATGTTGCACTTGTTAAAAGCATTTATCACATTTTGAATACAGTGAAACTCTGTTAAATATTCTACATCTACTCTAATATTTAAAAGATTTTTTTCTGCTTGCCGCTTACTATACTTTCTTGTCGTATAATTTATTATATATATATATATTTTTTTTTCGTTACAAATCAAGTATGATGAAGTGGTAAAGTATCTTCCCCCCCTTACGGACTCCACCTGACCACAGGAGGTTGTGCTCACTGATGTTTGAATTGTCACTTGAAGCAGTGCCGTTCTTAACTATTTGTCAGGCCCCTTGGTCCTACAAATTGTTATTTAGGGTTTATAAAAAAAAAATATTAAATACGGTGAAACAAAAAACTAAATTAATTATTTTGAATGTTATACATAATTACATTATTTTAATCTAAAAAGTTTTCGTAAATAATATTCTAAACTCTAATACATCCATATTACTATTAGCATTATTATAAGGAAACTTGACATTAGCAAATGTAGCAATAATCTGTGACCAATTCAGAGATGGAGCTACATATGTTATTTTTTCTGGGCAGATAGATAAAGATGACAAAAGATCCTGGCCCATAGAGTTTCTTAAATACTGCTAGTTAAATTATTATTTACTATAATAAATTTTGATAAATATTTTTCAGATTTTAGTGATTTTGCGAAATACTAACGAAAACTTACCAATTGTTGTAAAAGCATATCTGATATATCACATTTACTTATTGTATACAGATTGAAAGTTATTTTAAATCGCTGTCAGTTGCATTAAGTAGGAACTTCATTATCTACATTTTTTTAAATTATTTATTATTAGTAGATAAAATTTTTGTCTGGTACTTGCTATTTTTTATTCTTTTTGTTGCTGTTTTTTGCTCTAAATATTTACGACTTCGGGCCTCATGAAATCCCGGACCGGGGAAACCTGCTGGCTACGCCACTGACTTGAAGGATTGGGTTATGTATTTAGCAAAAGTATTTTTTAAAAATTTGTCGATTCATTAGACAATAGTACATTTTATTTAGCGTCCAACTAGACATGGGATGGTTCCATAATAAAAAATTGATAATATTAAATGTTTTTAACTTCTCTGAGAAGAAGTTTATACGGTAATAAAAGTTCTTTCCTATCTTGTGTAAATTAGGTGATTAAGTTACCGATTTTGATAATGAGTTTCAGTAAATTACAATTCAATTTTCACTTTATAACTACGTACAAATCTGGAGACTTCACTGATAAATGAAACGCGAAACCTCTGTAAAAGTAAAAAGGAAAATGTTATAAAAACTTCTCTCTGCACTTCCGACTTTTTCCTCTCCGACAAAAAACTTCACATCAATAAATTATTATCTAGGAATTTTTCTGATTTTCCTTTAAAACTTCAGCGTATGACACAATCCGATGTGAGACAGTACGATGGGATGATGTAAGCGGATTCTTGTAGTTGTGTTGTTATGAAAGAGTTTTATGAGAATATAATATATGACGTGTTTATCAATACAGGTGAGGTACTTACATAACGGAATTTCAGTAAACATCAGTTTCTTTTACTCGTTCCCAGACGAATTTTTTTAGTTTTACACGAATTGTTATACACAGAGCAAAATATAGTCTCAACCAAATGATAGATGCATTCTGTTTTATTTCTTTTACTAACAGTCTAGGTAGAATTCGCAATAGTTGAACACAAATTTTAATTTGTCGAGAGTAATCGATCTATAGGATCTATTTTTTGTGTGGGAAATAGTTTATAAATTATTTTATATTAGCTAACGTATAAATGTTTATAATCCCATGTTTAGATGAACATAAAAAAGGAAAGTGTTCTTGACTCTTGCCTACTCGACTCCAATCTGTTTGTGTAGCGGCTAAAAATAGGCGGAAGAATTTCATTCTAACTATTCTACAGTTTCGTCATCTAGTCAGCAGTACTTGCTTGGACAGCACCTACACGGAAACAATCCATTCATGTGGTCGTCTTGCGCAAAATCTCATCTACAAATCTGATGTGTATATCATGGACAATATACATGTTTGCAAAACATAGTAATATTTTCTGATTTATTACATTACTTGGTCATTATAAATTATGATAAGTTAATTTAGCAATAAACAGTTCGATAAGCAATAAAAAGGTACAATAGAAGTTATTTTGATGAGTTTTATATATATATATATATATATATATATATATATATATATATATATATATATATATATAAACTACAACTGGTAGAGTTAAATTAAAAAATAGCAAAATAAATAAAAGTTGTTCATTCCAAGGTTATTACAATTTTGTAACATTAAATTATCGTTCTCTTATAAACACTATAAAAATAATATCTCCTATTATAAAAAAAAAAAGAAATAAAAAGACCGTAAACACCTGGTATATACTGCAAACCTAATGGTGCGAATATTAACAGATTAGTTAATGAGATTAGACTAATTACAAGTAACATTAATAGGTGAATATTTAATGGTGAGAGATTAATGTTCAATAAAGGTCCAGTATATTTTTTAATGATTTAATTTGTCACTATTCCTGTGTTATACGTTCTACGTCTTCTAAAGTAAACGAACCTATGTTAATTAGAAATATTTTTATTTTTTAAATGATACTGATAAAAATATCACTCGTTATATAAACACCGGTTCTTCTGTTAACACTAATATATATTTTCAAAATACAAGATACAATTAAATGTCATCAAAAATACATAATACATTAGGCCTACACGTTTTACAATATTTTTATTTTGACATATATTGTTTTGACCTCAGATATCAGTAGTTGTTCGATCAACGTTTTCGTTTTTGGAGGCTAAATTTTCACATCCTCCTCCGACCGAAGATGTTCGACTTCTAAAGGAAATAGGAGTTGAACAGGTCTAAGCAGTGTTACACCGTTACTTGTTTGGACCTCGCAGGCACTAACTCTCCCGTCTCGTCCCTGAAACAAATCTACTACCCTTACCATTTTCCAATGCAATCTAGGCAAATGTTTGTCACAGATCGAAGCTGTTGTAGATAATCAGTACACCATTGCTTCCAAAGTTTCGTCATCAACCTCTCTCGTTCTTTCCAAATTTGAAGAAGATCATTTCTTTTGATTTTTGGATTATTTAACTCTATACTAAATCCACATTCTTTTGATCCTATTAAAAAATGTGATGGAGTCAGGATGAATACATTAGATAAGTCGTCGTCAATAAAAGTAAATGGTCTTGCATTTATAGTTGCTTCAACTTTAGTAAGAATTGTTTACATTTCATCATAATTGATACAGGCTCTTCCTAACGTTATTTTTTTGCGTCTTTCAGTGTCTTGACCATCCTTTCCCAAAAACCACGCCACAAAATAGCTCTTTCAACAATGAAACGCCATTCTATACGGTATTTTGTTCGTAAATCTTGAACTTCCTCGGTGGTTAAAATGCTAAATAATTCTTGAATCTCTTTGGATACTCTTTTAAATGTTTTTGCTTTATCACAATAAATAATGCTTGGAACGCCTCTTCCAGCAAAATAATTCCTTAAAGCTCTTAAACAGCTTTCTGCATTTAAATCTTGAACCAATTCAAGATGAATTGCTCTTACTACTGCACAAGTTAATAACATTATATATGCTTTGTTTTGCTTTTTATTGTCGTATTCTGTGACATACAATGAGCCAGCAAAGTCCACTCCAGTTATTTTAAAGGGATTCGCCAGCATTAGTCTCTCTTTCGGCAAAGGAACAAATATTTCATTTCCCGAATTACCTTTCAATCTCTGACATTTCAAACATTTTCCACAAACTGACTTGATTTGCTGTCTTCCACGTATAATCCAGTATTTTTTTCCTAGTTTTATTCTGCGTTGCATTTACTCACGAATGCCTTACATTTTCATGACATCTAATGATTAATTTTTTTGTTAATAATGATTTCTGCGGTAAAATTATAGGATATTTTATCTCGAAAGGTAAATAAGCTGCTTCAAGGCTTCCTCCTAATCTTAAAATTCCCTCTTTATCTAAAAACGGGTTGAGCGTTATTATTGACGAGCTCGTACTTATTTCCTTTTCTTTCTTCAATGCGTTTATTTCGATTAAGAATTCTTCATTTTGTGTTACTTTGATCCAATAAATTTCAGTTTTTCTTAATTCTTTAATCTGTAATCTTCCAAATTTTCTTTCCTTTGATCTGCAGTTATAAATAAATCTCAAAATAGGTGCAGTAAGTCGCAGCACTTTTCTAATTTTTCGAATCTTTCTAAATTAAAAAGGGTTTCATTTATTATCTTCGAACTTTTTTCAATTTGATTTATATTGACAAATACATTTGTTTTTTCTCACTATTGTTTGTAAAACACTTTGTGTGGTTGGGTAAGTGTTTACCTTTTCGTTTAAAATAGAACTAATATCTGCACTCAACTCATCGTTTATAGCATACCATAAAAGGTCTAATACCTTCTATACTTCATTTTCTCCTGATACTTCTCCATGTTGTTTTAAATATTCGTTAACTTCAAAGTTATTTGATCGCCAATTCCGTAAGTTTAATATTGTTTTAGTTGCTGATATAATTTTAAAGCTTCGTCTACCGTTTCTACAGTAATTACTAAATCATCCACAAAATGATTTGTTCAAAAGTTCCGCGGCTTCTCTAAATTCTTGGTGCTCTGCAAAAAGCTTCTTTAAACATACTGCTAGAAGAAACGGACTAGTTGTTATTCCAAATTTAACGCGTTTCATTCGAAACGTAGCTAAAACTGGTAGTTCTGCTATTGATGTATTTTCGCGTACAGATTGATCGTACCAAAGAAAACGATGTGAGTCGCGATCCTTTTCATTTAACAATATTTGCAGAAATGCCTTTTCTATATCTGCTATTAAACCGATTTTTCCGAAGCTAAAATTCAAAAATATTTTCAATAAATTCGGTAATATATACGGCCGGCATACAATTGATCTTTTAATGACTCGAAGCCTGGTGCATGCGAAGAAGCATCAAATACTACTCTTAATTTCATAGTCTCTTTATTATGTCTGTAAATTGGTCTACGAGTATGAGGCATGTAATAAATCTTATGATTTTCAGAACAATTGCTCGAGACAATTTCCGCACAATCATTCGTCATTTACTCCCGCATTTCACATGTTTTTCCGTTTCTCTTTAATTTATTTGTTAACATTTTTACACGTACTAATGCACCCGTATAATTTAGTCTAAATTTTGATCTGTTTTCCACGACCATGAAGTTTCGTAACCGTCACCTTTAAAAGTTATCATTTTGTCCATAAATTCTTGTGTAAACCTGTCTTTTTGTTTCTCATTAAGATGTATCCCTATGGATTCCAAGTCCCAAAAGACTTTTAAATCAATTAATCTACAGATGTTTGAACATTTAGTATAGTTGTTTTATTAACTTAAATTTGTAAATAGAATTAGAGTTACTACAACCGAGTAAGTCCACCCAAACTTAGAATTAACCGCTGCCAGATCTTCACTTAATTTATAAGTTTCCTCTTTAATTATATTCCAATAATTATCAGGCCCTATTGACATTGAAATTGTGACTATAGCATTTTATTCTTCGTTAATATCTGATAATTCATGATATTTTGAAAAATCTCTAATAATTGGGTCGCTTAATGATGTATTCTCCAATGAATCGAAATATATTTCAGGGACTTCAATAGCATAATTTGTTATTAATTCATCGTTATATTGTGACTTTAGAACAACTTCAACCCGATTGCATAATCTAGCAGGTGCACCAGCCTTCTATCCAAAGGCTTGTAAAGTAATTTTATGTGTAACCACTACAGGTAATCTTAATATCTTCGAAAAATTTTCCTTTATGAAAGTTAGTTGACTACCTACATCTATTATCATTCATATTTCGTGGTGTTATAATGTTTACACAAGCTGTTTTTATATAAACGTGACCTATTAATTCATTTGTTAATAAATTTGTTGAATTAGTATTAATCACTTTATTTGATATATTTTCTTTTACGTTATTATGTATCTGTCGACATGTCGGATCACACATGGCTGTTATATGTTTTCTTTTACATTTAGCACAATTTATATCTTTAGTTCTGCAAAATTTTGAAATATTATTTGCTTCAGCGCAACGAAAACAAAGACGATTTTGTTTCAAAATATCATTCTTCTTACTTACACTTGAAGAACTATTACTTTCATTATGATCTTTTGATTTGCAAAATATACAACCGTCTTTAGCGCTTATCAATAGTCCCGATGCTTTATATACTGTTTATATTTTGGTTTATCTACGTTTTGACTTCAACTAGAAGAGCCTTGCTTGCTTCTATATTCAATGGTACATTGTGCTTGCTTCATAGAATCTAATTCAATTTTAATGAAAAGAAGCAAATCTGATATTTGCTTATTATAATCCACTGAATTATCACTTATAGTATTCCGATTTCCATCAGTGTTCAAAAAAGTATCGTTTGATATATCATGCAATTTTTGTTTATTAAATGCAATACTCATATTATATGGCAAGGCTTTAAAAACGATTGACTTTACCAAAAGACCATGCTGATCTTGTGATATACCAAGTGATTTTAATGATTTTGCCGTAGTAGCTACCGCGTTGTATTTTTCTTGAACATCTTTTTCATATTTCACATGTGATATTGTTAATAATTTTTGTATGTATATATCAACGATTCTCTCAATATTTGCATATTCTGCTTTTAATAACCCTATAGCATCATTGTATGATGATTGGCTAGATGTTAAATTAGATATTGATACAGCTGCCTTTTCCGTTAAATATGAGCTTAAATAGGCATATTTAGTAGCATCATCTAAATTGGTATTATTATAAATAGTCATACAATACTGCTCCCAAAATACGGGCCATTTTGAAATATCATCATACAATTCTTTTTTTTCTTAGGTAAATTTACCTTGATTGATGTTTGTGCTGTTGTCGTTTGTGCGTCTTCATTCCGTATTACCTGTGACTGCATCTGCAACTTAGTTTCATTTTCTTCTTTAATCCGTTGTTCTAATTGTGCCATACTCTTCACTGCTTTATCATTATACTTCACTATTTTGTCACACTCTCGTTCATATTGGTTTTCTTGAAATGAAGGTGCAAGTCTATCATTAAGTTCGTTTAAACTCACTTGTAACGCTTTTATTCGCGTAATTATCACTGATATTTCGTTAATGTTTACGTTTTTGTTTTTAATCATACCTTGAGCCTCAGCAATTAAAGTTGTAAGTTGCTTACGATAAGTTTTTCTAAGTATCAGATCCATTTTTCCTTTTTACAATTTCCGGATTTCGGCACCAAAAATTGTAAAAATATCGCTCGTTATATAAACAGCGGTACTTCTGTTAACACTAATATATATTTTCAAAATACAAGATACAATTAAACTTCATCAAAAATACATAATACACTAGGAATATTATGCTTCTTAAATCCTGTACATATTTTAAGATTTGTTTATCCTATATGTATGTCAGGTGAGAAATTTGACCATTCTAGTTTACTTTTTGTTTTTCAATTTTTGTTCAGAAAGTTCTTAACAGTGAAATTCTTATGATATGACAAATTTATGTCGATTTTCTTAAATGTGTTGTAAAATTTTATTCTTTAGTAGGTTTCTATATTTTATTTACTAATATGTTAATACCGTTAGTTTATAGGTATTTATACAAGTTGTTTTTAATTTTTAAGACATTGTACAACTAAAAGATGACTGCATACGGGACGTACATATTGTATTGCATAAAATACTTGGTTCAGAAAAGGTTTTCTCAAATAACTCCACTTGTGCCTTAATGTTACTCAACATTTATAAATTTGTATCAATAATAAATAATTCTACGTTTTACAAATAAACACTGGGTAGATTAGATTAGGTTAGATTATATTAAGTCGGAGAATGTTATTTTAAGTTAGATGCAATAAAGCACATTTTGGCACACTTAGTAATGAGAAGTAGTGATAGTATATTTAATATATGGTTTTAATATATTGTTATGGAGGAATATTCAGGGTTATGTGAAGCATTGCACGAAGTGAACTGGTGTATAAAGAATCTTTAACAGAATGAAGAGCAACCAAGCATAAATGATGCCGCTTACTGAATCCATGCCAGTGACGGCGGACATCATTTTTATCTTGTTTATATCTGTCTAACGATCATGTCACATCAATTGCACACATCGAAAATCATCGCAGAATTTTAAGCCATTTACGACTTATTACCTGGATGTGCCAGTCTGGTTTGTAGTAGATATAAGCAATAATTTACTTATATCACTGATAACATTACTTATCATTTTATGGTTTAATAGAGTATAATAAAGTACACTAATAAATTAAAAAACGAGTTTTATCTTTGTTATTTTATATTATGAGAGCAAATTTAGAACACGACAAAAAACAAAATAATCCAGAAATTTGAAATAAGTTTGCTTCGTGAATGAAGCCACAAGTTTTTTTCAAAAACTATTTTATTAAATAAAATAGGGGAATTTCGGCTACGCTGTAGCCATCTTCAATTGTACAATTTTTTAGAATTAAAAACAACTTGTACACGTACTTGCAACCATTCTTAATACTTTTTTCATTATTTTGTTAGTAGTTGGTATAATTCATTAGACGTTTGAAATTGAAATATCATTTTGAACTATCCTTATTTCTGGAACATTTACCATGTATGACAATACTCTATCTATTTCTTTCTAAACTTATTACTTTATTTCTTCTCTATTCACTTCTTTTAATTTCAAAATTAAACGAAGTAGGGGCGTAATTTTTTTTACTGGTTTCAGGATATTAACCTATGAAGTACCAGGCCAATAAATGGTGCTAGAAATTAATTGAAATTTATAACATATCCTTATTGTAATTAAAGGTGTATTACTCATAGAAAATAAAATTATGAACCAAGAAAAGAATTTCTGAGGTCATATTTATAGGACGCTGGTACTTGAAAGCACATTTCGAAGCAAATATTGGTAAATATTTCATTGGAACCCAGACTATATGAAAACATATTTTAACGTAAAAGATAATACGTTATTTACTGTAGAATTATATACATAAAGTGACATTACATTGATCACAATGAGTAAGCATTTATTTCTGGTATTTTTTTTTGGTACACGAACATCTCCTTTGTCTCATTTATAATTATGAGTTTTGAAAAGCTTTTCAAATATTCTTTGGTTTTCTTTATGACGAATCCAATAAATTTAATCATCTTGCCCTATTTCGGGAACTGTATCTTAGATGTTAGTTTTTTTCACCCCGAAATCCTAACTTTAGATTAAATCAAATTCGAAATAGACTGCATTAGTGTAACGGTCATTTTGTGGCGCCAAATTCAAACTGAAACCCTAACTCGCCTCTGCCGATTTATACGCCCATGTTATTCTTATGGGAATAAAAATATGCTATCTTTAAACTGCTAGAAAGTATTATAAAATGCAAATCTTAACTATTAAACCTTATAAATACTAATCTCTAATGTTTTATCTATCTTCTAATGTAATATATACACCCAAAAAACATAATATTATTTAATAAACTTCAATTAAACAGTTAAACGTAGCTGTCTTAGTATTCAGTTAAACCTGTCACTTTTACGCGGCGTTTTTAACCTGCTGCACCAACTAGCGACATATGTTTCTATATGCGTTACTACTTTCTTTAAAATCAAATTTTTCTAAATTTATTCTTTTATTTGTACTTTTTCTGTACGGAAACCAAAGAGTAATGTTTTAGAATATAAAAGAACCCTATGTTATAATTAAGAATCGTCAAAATGCTTTAATATCGTGAATTCAAAATGTACTCTAATAAGAAATGTATACACTCAGATTTGGATTAGGGTTTCGCGCCAAATGTAAATCTTAACCTAAACGCTTAAACCCTCGTTTACGTACTCGTACAATACAATACTATAACCTGCTTACTTTTGTCTATATAAACAAAAGCTTAAATTACATTAAGTATCAGTGTTATATTTTTATATATAATAATTTATATTTATTGCAGTAATAATAAATAATGATTATGACTCATTATTATTGTCCTTTCTTTTATGTATGTAAATTGCATAAATTTTTCGTGAATAAATAAATTGTGTACCGCCGCCGATAGAGTAATTTCTGGCAATTTGGTTATTGTGATAAAAATAAAATTGGAAAACCATATTTTCTGATTTTTCTTTTACACACTATTTAGAAAATGTGTATGTAGCTAGACCATTAATTATTTCTAATAAAAATTGTTTTCATTTGCGCTTTTTTTTAATACTAATGCCCGTATTCATAAAACGCATTATAACGATTCGTTACAGAACGAATTGTTAAAATTTAACGAACGTTAAATATTTAACCATATTTACAAACAATAAATGTCAAATATAACGATTTGTTTAATTATAATGATTGTTAAAATATCTAGTAACTTTTTGCGTTGAAAGCTAATTTCATGTTACAAATTTAACGTCAAAAAGAAATATATCAAAATGTCAATTATTAAGAAATGGGTAAAAGTTAAAAATTTTACCGAAAATGGTATACAACTCTTCTTAAATATATTGGAAAACTAAAATTATTTAATAGTAATAGAAAATAAGAAGAACAATGTTAAAGAAAAAAATGGTGCGTGTGAAAAAATTACAACCGAATTTAATTGTGTTTGCTGGTGGTACCCGATCTACATCACAATTAAAGACTTTTTATGAAAATTTAAAAAGAAAAGATAATGCTGATGACATGGTAATAATCGAGATAAGAAAATCTGTATCTCTGCTTGAATTCTAAATTATCGAATATTTCAATTGGATTATTCCGATTTCTAAATAATCGTGGTCTGGGCATTGCCAACAATATGTTTTCTATAAGATTTTCGTCAGAATTTGACGAAAATGATGATGAAGAAGATATTGACGTTTCAGAAGACGAAGACATTGCTAAAATTATATATTATGTTGATTACACCTATACGTATTAATTACATTCGTATAATATCAGAAAAAAATTATTTACTATTATCATAAAACTTATGTGATTGACAGATGACACTATATAACGGTTTGTTATATTTTTAATGAAAGAAAATGCAGTCATTAAATATAACGAACAATTTAACGAATGTCATTGAAAACGAATGTTTATGAATATGAATATTCAATTTAATGATTCGTTTAAAGGATAACGAAGCGTTATAAATATAACGAACGTTTATGAATATGGGCATAAGTATTATATACAATAGTATTTTAAACAAATTACAATAATATTTAAAAATTTTAAATTTAGCGCCTACATATATGACATTGCAGTTTATTTCTTTCATTTCAGATGATTCATTCTCAGATTATAACCTGCAAGCATAATTCATTCACACACAGCTCGCCACATAGACAACACTTAACTCTGTTTGTAATAATTATATTGTTCAAATGTATACTGTATTTAAAGTTTATTTCATGTATAATAACTTTACACAAAATAATATTGTTCAGAAGACCAACACGGTATGTAATACTTTTACAATTTTATTTTTGTAATAAAAAACCAATCTTTCTTCAGCTCTGACAATAAAATAAAAAATCGAAACGTTAGCGGTACTTCAAAAGCTTTTTCTGCTACATCTTGTCCGATTACCGACTATATTTCAACTTCACTCAAATACTGGGACACTATTTCAAATTACAATTCCTAACTGTCATATCAACCCATATAGACTTGATCACGAAAATGTTAGTCACAATAGAATTTTAAAATAAGATTTAGTAATAACGTGAAGCCGGTAAACTGTTGGAACAAACCACGGATTTTATGTATCATTCGAGGCCTTTAGGCCTTAGATGTCTCAAAATCATCCTAGATATGTTAATAGCTATTAATACATATTTATTTATTTATATTATTTTTTCTTTCTCGATTAATGACATAACACTTTGAAGGATATGTTAATTACCAAAGTAAATGATGAAAAATTTTCAGCTTAACAAAATATTCAATCGAATCCCTGTATTTCTGATCACATGTGTGAAAGTAGCCAAACAAAACACAGTCACACTGAAAATTTTTAGCTTAAAAATATGTGCAATCGAATCCCTGTATTTCTAATCATGTGTGTGAAGTAGCCAATCGGAACACACTTACTCTGAAAAGAGCTTTAAGACTCTTATCACTTATGTCATGGCGAACATTAAACATTGAACATTTTTAGCCTAAAAAATACTCATTAGTATCCCTGCATATCTGCTCACGTGTGCGAAACTAGCCAATCAAAACACACTTATTATTATATTGTTATAATCACGTTATAATTATTGTATTGTTTTCTTTGCAAAATGTGATACTTAAATTATGAAAATGAAAGAAAATCGCAAAAAAAATATCACCAAATATCCTTATTGTTTGACATTTATTTATTAAACACAATTTAATTTTTTCGCGTTTATTGTTCAGCAACTTTATGCGACCTCGGGCGATAAAAGCCAAATTACGTTCGTATTTGACAGCGTATAAACAAGTTTATGATTCCAAAATGAAATAATGAATTGAAATTAAAAATGTCAATATCACATTGCGATAAGTGCAATGTGCTTTCATTTTTGTAAGTCTGAATTCGTCAACTAATGCGAATCAACTCTTACATTTTGTAAAACTTTGAGGGATGAACAAAAATCACCCTCTTCTTTCCTTACCTTGTTGTGTAAAAACTATTCGAAGGGACACTTTCTCGCGAATACGGAATAATAGTTGAAGCCTCATAAATTTGGAAGTTTACTAACAAATCTTAAAAATTGTCTACTCCGAATGCAGATCAAACTTGCAAACTCTCAGGCCTAAAATGTAAAATAACATACGGAAAGAATTTCATATTGTTATAGCTTGCTGTAGAAAACTAGGTGCTGAATTTTAGAATAAACCAATTTACAGATTTAGATAGATTTAGAAAAAGATAATATAATTTCTCTGATTAGTTGAAGTCGGCAGATGATTCTCCAAGAATAACGATATATATTCGTTGAGCGTTTTGCAGAAAGATGCCAGAGCCCAGATAACTGCTGTATCTCAGATAAAACAATACAGAGAGAAGGTTCGTGTGAAAAGAATGTACCTATTGTGTATGCGGATTGCTAACTACTCAGCGATACAACAAATAATCTGAAGCCTAATATAGAACACCTGTGACATTTCAAACCAGGCCACTTGCATTACCAACTATAGAATCTATTAATAATTATTATATTTGTCCTAAATACAACGTGGAATGAAATTTCGAATTGGTGTATTAGCATTTAATAACCTGCAAACAAGTTTACATAAGGAATAAAAAATAAAATATAAAAATACTCATAAACACTTAACATTTTGTACAGTTTTGTAATAAAACATAAACATAAGGTACACAATAGCAAATAAGAAATGATCAAGTTTTATCTTTCTTTTCCCTCGCAAAGTATATCGAACACTAATGCGGAAATGTCAGTGCAAGAACCTCAAATATGAAATAGTTACTTGTTTAACATGGCCGAGAGGTTAGTCTTTTCTTGACGAACATGGAGTTGTTTGCCGAGGCGCAAGGCAAAGAAAAATAACCATGCCTGAGTCAAAAACAAACCTCCCTGACGAGATAAATTTTATACATTTTCTGAAATCGTATAAGAATTTAAAATCAATGAATAATAAATACATATATGTCTTTATACATAACGTAGGTATATGTATTTAACATAATTTATTTTAAGCTTTCAATCATTTATTTTAATTGTACATATTAATATATTAATTTGTTTTATTAATATAAATTGTTACTTTACAATTTTTCAATTAAAATTAATCAATTATTAAAAATATAAAATTTAATATTTCAAACTAACACTGACATCCAAGATTATGTGTCAACACTGTTGACAGAACACAAATTAAGAGAATAAAAATTATTATTATAATTTCTTAAATGTTTTTATCTTTTCAATTTAGTATATTTAATTGAAATACAACACTTTAATGTCTAAAACTTACTGCTCACGTAAATAGTTGTATTTCGTATTGCAGTATTAAATATATGTACTTCATTTTACCACTGCCTAGGCAGGAAATTGGATTACCCTGCTGATTTTCCGGCAGCCATTTGAATTTCTGAACGATTTCAGGAAAAGTTATTTGTATTAACAGTGTCTCATTCTGCCATAATAACGGAAAGTTTTATGAAATGAATAACAAAATATATACATATCGTGTGGATAAGCAACGTAGCCCGCCTTGTCCAATTGGATGGGTTACCGTAGAATGGCTCGGTATGTGCGTGTAAAACTTGTCGTGGAACAAGTATAACAGGTACGTGAGGCCCCGTCCCACCAAGAAATATGTACCACAGATATATTTCAAATAAATTTCATGCTATCAAACACTTGAAGTGCAATAACTTCTTTAAATAATGGTATATTTGACTGTTTTGTTTTCACTTTTTCAGTGCAATAGGACTCATTTATTACAAGTGTTAGAACTAACTTTATTCCTATATCTTATGTATTGGTATTTCGTTTTATTCTTATTTTGTAGGAAAATTTACGTAAACCAGCTTTAATATACACCCATTCCTTGTACGCTAACACGAACTGACTTATGTTTATCTAATAAAAAAACAATTTTTGCAAACGTTAAGAATAAACATAATAATAGTACAAAAGACCAGTAGCGTGCGGCCACGATAAGCAACGTAACTTCTGCTTACCCCATTAGTCTGATAACAAAAAACCGAAATAACTATTTCAGTCAGTGGCGAAGTGTAATTAATCTGTTCTCAAAGTCATGCAAAGATGGTATATTCGACGAAAAAATCATAAAACTAATGAAGTGTATCGGGAACATTATTTTTTGGTTTTTTTCATACTCACGTATGTCAATTAATACATAATTTGAAAGGTAAAAAATGGCGGTTTTTATTTTACCAAATAATTCTAGATTCCCACTTTAAAAAAAATGATGGTCGTTATTTATAAGTAAATAAACTTTAATTTTTTTCTGTATATGGTGAAATAGAATAAGTACATTAAAACTTTAAATGAAATAAATTTTTCTATACCTTATAAAAAAAATTAATGGACGAAGGAGGATAGTATTCGTAGATACATGTAGAACGCAAATTCCGTCGTCGCCAATCTTTGACTAAAAATATGCACCCCTGTGTCCAAATGTTCCAAACCCACTACAAGCTGTAGGTTCTTTGCAGAAACTTTAGACTGGCAAAACTTAAAATACAAGTTAAATATAGCGAAACAGGCTCTGTTTCACAGGAATATTGTACCGTAGGCGAATAGTGCTAACAACAAGATAAGAGCGACAGAAAGAATGTAACTAAATTATTGCACGTGTCATTGGGGCATATGAAAAAGCAAAATGTAACAGACAAAAATTTTCTCTACTGTCAAAATAATTATTTTGTACTACGCTTTTATCCGATTAAATGTTATTCTCCACCTGTATTTTTAAAGTATTCGATAAACCTCTCCCCTGACGCATAGCTCTTCTTTCCTTGGCACTAACTACTGACTATATAAGCGTAGTATAGTTTGTTTGTAATGGTTTTTGTTCTTTTTTTCTTAAAATTATATAAGTACTAATTAACTTCTGTTGGCCATCCGTTATAATTTCTAACAACTGTTTAATAGTTTAAAACGAATGCGATGTGTTTGAAAATAGCTACATTTTAAATCATTTTGTAGCAAAATGATGATTCGGAATGAGAAGCAGTAGTTATTGGAGAATTCCCGAAGGCACCACACTGACCGCTGCTTTCCGTAGCATGACTGGACGGTGGAGGACAACGCGGAAGCTGATTAATTATGTGTGCGAACTGGACGCTGCGTTTACCCATGCATTACCGCTGCACTCGCTCAACTCCACTAGTGCTTTGTACCTCCACAATCATGCCCGGAATTCACACTATTTATCTACATGAAATCAAATATATTACTCACAGACCTACAGCTTATTTCCCACTGCACTCTTTATTACAGACATCTATAATTATAGGATAATAAAACAATATTGGGATAGAGCCCAATATCGGTTTCGGTCCCACTTCATCAACATCGGCCCGAAACCGGTCTGGGTTGATTGAATTTTTAGTAAATATGGCTTTATCTCAATATTGTTTCTCTTTAAATATATCAACATTCATGATTTTAAATAATATTTATATATAAAATGTAATTTTCATTTTAGTAACGTGTGATAAAAAAATTGAGATTATAATATTATGATTATGATATATGTCACATTCATCTAATGTATATTTTGAATGAATAAATCTTTAGTTAATAAATGTTTGATTTATTTCAACATGATAGCAGAGCGCAGTTGATCATCAGTGATCGTAGTTGATCATCAGTGGTTAATAATCCTCATAGTATATGATACATGGTTAATCTACAACTGAAGTAACGTTATATATAATATTAACTACAAATTGAGAAGATAACAGGTGAAGATAATTGGTCTACAAGGCGAATTATAATGAAAACTATATTCGAATGTGATGTTGTTTTTAATGTCTTTGATAGAAAATTTATAAAACCATAGCAAAATAATGTGGCCTATGCAGTTGAATTAGATAGATGGACAAAGTTAAATGCTAAATCTAAAAAACGACTTATTTTTGACACTTGATATAAAGCCTTTGCTTTGTGTCGCAAGATGTCAAACTGCAAGAGACCTGTGGACTAAATTACATCAAATGTACGATGCACAATCGGAAGAGAATATAGATTTATTACGGCTAAAATTTTATAATATTGCCTGGGAATGGTCAAGTGGTGTACAAAATATGTCATTATTTAACAATAGTAGACGGATTTTTCTTGACTGGTCAATTGATGAAGGGAAAGAAAACTACTGGAATTCAGTCAATGGGATAAAATTTTATTTCCTCTCCTACCGGTTTCGACCCCACATGGGGCTTCTTCAGGGAGTGAAAGTCATTTTATACATTATTAATGTGTTGTAAATACATTTGTCGAAAATTGTAACAAAACAGTTAAAAATCAAATCGTGATGTTTAATAAACTCACGAGTCAAACATATGTAAAGCTTTTTTATAAATGCAAATACTAAATGTAGAGTCATTTAATAATTTTATTTTTCACAAAAAACGTAGTTTCGTGCACCTACGGTAAAAACCAGCTAAGCATTGATCAATGGATCAATATGGATGTATTAGACAACTTAGACAACGAAAAAGAAAAAAAATTATTTCAAGAAAATATTAACAATCTTGAGACTACCGAAGATAAAAATAAAGATATTGTACAAAATGAAGAAAGAAAATACAATTTAGAAAATAGTCAACTCAACTACCAAGAATGATGCAACTAAGAGTACCTAGTAGTAATTATGACGAAGAAATAAATTCTAAACAATCTGAAAATTGGAAAACCATGATGGATGAAGAGATGAATTCTTTACAAAAGAATAAAACTTGGAAATTGACTAATTTACTTTCGAAAAGAAAAGCTGTAGATAATAGATGGGTTTTTGCCATAAAGACAAACTCTAAGAACGAGATAATCCGATATAAGACTCGATTAGTAGCAAAAGGATTCAGCCAAGGCCCAGGTATAGACTATAATGATACATTTATGCCCGGTTGCAGAGAGACTAATCAGGCTCTAATCAAAAAAATCACTGATTAATTTGACGTTGTTACCATGGCCACGTATTAAAAATACATTGCTGTCAAAAAATTAATCATTAATCAAAATTGAAGAAGCTTTGTGCAACCCGGGCTTAGTCCAGTTGCTCGTTTCGAAACAATGAGAGCTCTTTTTGGTGTTGTTCTTGAAAGGAAATGGTATATTAAACAATTTGATGTAAAAACTGCCTTCCTAAATGGCTCACACGAAGAAGAAATTTATATGAAACAGCCCCGAGGTTATGAAGATGGTACGAATAGAGTGTGTAAATTGATACGTAGTTTGTATGGATTAAAGCAAGCATAAAAATGCTGTTGTATTTGTTTAATAGAATTTCTTAAGGAAAGTAATTTACAAGAGAGCAGCGCCGATCCTTGCATATTTCATAATGAAAACTTAATTCTTCTTTTTCACGTCGATGATGGATTAGTTATGGGCCTAGATAAAATAATTAACGAATTCTTTCAAACATTTGCTTCCCGATTTGAAATTAAAGTAAGCTAAGTTGATAATTTTAGAAATTAGCCAAAAAGCATATGCCAAGAAAGTATTAGAAAGATTTGGAATGTCTGAATCAAAACTAATATCAATACCTATTGGATGGACACCTGGAGTAACGCCTTTAGTAGCAAATGTAGATGGTTACCGAGAAATTATAGGTAGTTCATTGTATTTAACTATCGGGACTCGACCTGATTTAATGTACGCAGTACACGTTGCTTCAAGAGTACAAGATGCACCTACTCAAGTACATTTTAATCTTCTTAAACGAATACTCCGATACTTGAAAGCAACAATCAGTGATGGTATTCAATTCAAGGCATTTAAAAACTCAGAAAATGAAGCTTACAGTGACGCTGACCATGCAGGCGATAAGAACACAAGACGATCTACTAGTGGAGATCTGATGATGTATTGCGGAGGCCCAGTAATGTGGAAAAGCAAGTTACAGAGATATGTTGCTTTATGCTCAATGGAAGCAAAGTATATTCTTGCGAGTGAAACAGCCAAATCACTTGCATGGCTTAATAGATTGTTAAAAGAGATAAAAGCTATTGAAGAAGCTTCGATTCTTACTTTATATATCGATAACCAGAGCGCTATAAAATTCATTGATAATTCTATTTTTTATGAGCGTTCTAAACACATAGAAACTAGATACCATTTTGTCCGTCAATTTGTAAAAGAGAATCATATAAAAGTGAAGTATATACCAACAAATAGACAACTAGCTGATTTTTTACAAAAGGTCTGTCTTCAGATAAAATTAAAATGATGAAGAACCAGATTGGAATGGTAAAAACAAAATAATACTACAGTTATTTGATTTAAATATGTTGAAATTATGAATGTTGCAGGTGAGTGTTAAAATACACTAACGGTCGAAAACGCAACACCAAAAAATAATTGGAATAAACGGACGAAATTTCGCACAAAGGTTGTTCATTGTTAGATGAACAAATGATTAAAATTTCACATACATTAAATAAACAGAAAATGAAAAATTCAATAAGAACTGTGTCCACCACGCGCTCTTGTTACCGCTTCTACTCGTCAAGGCATGGATTAAATAAGGTAGCGAATAACATTTTGCGGTATTTTATTCTATGCCCTTTCGAGTACAGCCCATAGTTCTTCCACATTTTGTATTGGTGTCGGAATACGTCGCACTGCTCTTCCTAGGACATCCCACAGATTTTCAATAGGCGACAAATCTGGAGATCGGGCCGGCCATTGAAGCACTGGTAATTCTGTGCTAGTCAAAGAAGGTTAATACTCTTCTCGCGACATGAGTTCTTGCGTTATCCTGCTGAAATATGGCTGCTGAGTGGTCTTGAATATGTGCAGCAACTTCCGGTATTAGGATCTCGTCAATGTATCGCTGACTGTTCAAAGTGCCGGGGAAACGAATTAGGCGAGATTTCCAATTGTAAGAAATTGCTCCGCACACCATGCGTAGGCGCCGTATATCTGCTTCATAATTAAGTTTAAACCTGCATATTTTCTGAACAAATGTGTTTAGCGATTCTAAATTTTAATCATTTATTCTTCTAAAAATAAGAAACCTCTGTTCTGAATTTTGTGTGATTATTCCCATTATTTTTTGGTGTTGCGTTTTCAACGGCCGCTAGTGTATATCAACATTTATGATTTTAAATAATATTTATACATAAAATGTAATTTTCATTTTAGTAACCTGTGATAAAAAAAAATTATTGAGATAATGATATTATGATTATGATATATGTCACATTTATCTAATATATGTTTTGAATGAATAAATCTTTAATTAATAAATGGTTGATTTATTCCAACAGTTTCATTACATACAAACATTAATTTACAACTTAAATTGTTAAACATGAAATTAAAACCAATCATATAACATGTATGATTTGATACCTATACAGAATTGTAATTAATATAGTATTTAAAATAGAAAAAGTCAATTTTCTTAAATTCCCTAGATATTGTTTAACGAATGTGCTAGAAATAATAATGTTATTTTCGATTTGGAAAAAATGAAATTAGAGCTGAAATAATCAAATAACAGTATATTTTACATTGAGCAATTAGTCCTGTGCACTTGCGCATATACGTTTTGGTTATACCTATACCGGGTGTCTTAGCTGACTCATGGGACATTAACATAGGAAATCAGTTAATTGTGAATACTATCACCACAGTGCAATATATTAACTAGAAATTTTGTATACTGATCGAAGGATTCTAATTCTATGGATTATAGTTCAATTAATCAAGTAATAATAGATAAAAAAATATAGATTGTTGTAAATATTCCGAAAAAATGGTTTCCAAGCAACGGTTCTCATAGCAAAGTGGCAGTGTGCGCTTGGTAATTAAAAAAAAAAAAATATCGAAGAAATGGGTTCCGGACCCAGACAACAGCATTTTTTTTATATTTTTTTTAAATAATATATAAAAATTTCCTTTCTCAATAATAAATATTTTATTTTAAATCAGGGCAACAATCCTGGAAATTCTACAATTTTTCTTAATTCATTTCTATTATTATAATTGTAAGTTGACTGATTTGATCTGTAATCCATAGATTTAGTAAACTACGATAAGAAAACAATCAAGTTAGTATCTTGTATTGGGGAGATACTATTCACAATTACCTGATTACCTATGTTAAACTCCTATGTGTCCGTTGAG
The DNA here is from genome assembly GCA_035578165.1 of Stenolophus ochropezus. Lineage (NCBI taxonomy): Eukaryota > Metazoa > Arthropoda > Insecta > Coleoptera > Carabidae > Stenolophus > Stenolophus ochropezus. The sequence continues at coordinate 6,167,741 of JAQOWZ010000008.1, read as the reverse complement.
TTAAGACACCCAGTATAATTAATTGTTAAATACATTTTAAAATAATAATTATTTTTATATTTATAACTGTGAAATACATGACAGCTTTGAAAATAAAAAAAAATCATTATGTACGTTTTTCTGGTGAAGTAGGCTGGGTTATATACATATACCTACTTGTTTCTGTGGTAACAAAATGCGTGTTTATTAATTTAATCACCCAAGGGATAAATTCATATTCATTAGTTTTTTTTTGCTCTCGAAAAGGCTTGGCGTGCAAAAATGAGAAAACATTGCTTTGTCGAACAGCTTTTGTTTTTGGCGAAAAGTTGTCAGAAGTATGTCGTGTTTGGTATCAAAGTGTTGGCTTGCAGAAATGAAATTAGCCCTCAAATATAAATATTTCACTGACGCCGAAGGCCTAAGGAACGCTCAGCCTAGTTGAGCATTCGTTAGTAAGAACCTATAGCTCACAGTAGAATCCTAACCACTTTAACACAGTATTCACATTTTCTTTAATTAATATTTCGAGGAGCTGAGAATCGAATCCCATATCTCATAGTTTGAGTCGAAGAGAGTTAGCTACCCAACAGTGTTGATTTGAAAGTTTGTAGTAGGAAATGGCATTAATAAGTAGATCTAGGTGATAATGAATAGTGGTAGTGTATAGCATGTTGTGTAATGAAAGCATGTAGTGACAATGTAGTGCAGGCTGGTGCACGTCTGACACACTTAACTCCGCGTGACCTTCAACTCTGCTGCATCGGCTCAATGCTGCTCAGATTCAATGCAAGAATTACGTCAGCTTACAAACTATTATGCACAGTTAAGTTTATAACATAACCGTATGATGTTTCAACAATTCATATTTTTTATTTGTTACTTAGATTTACAACTAGCCAGTAGAGCCAATTAGCAAATTTGTTATTATAAAAAATAAATACACGACAATTAAATACCGATTATTTTTATATGAGGAGGTAGCCATCCATTGATGGTTAGGCTTGCTTAACATCGATACTACGAGTACAATCGATGTTTTTCTGACAATTCGTATTTATTGATCTGTCTTTTTAATAACACAAATAAAAAAAAACTTAATGTCATGTATTTTATATTATTTTTTTACATTTTTATTAGCTCGTACTATAATAATACAGCATTAAAACAGTTTCCTAATGTTGTCTCTGTCTCCAGAGTTCTATTAGACAAAAAGAGAAGAAGGGAAAATCCCGATCTTGCCCGCCTTGAATAAAAACACAGAAAACTGCTAGGGGCTAGCTAGGGGTTATTTGACTGTTTTTCACTTGAATTTTGCTTTGAATTCTGAATTAATGACTGAATTACGTAATATTAATGTTATTTGCAGTTGTCATTAGTAATAACAAGAGAAAACTTAAGCCTAAACAGTATGAAATATATATATATATATATATATATATATATATATATATATATATATATATATATATATATATTTAAAACTCGTAGCTTTTCTTATTTATTTATTTAATTTTCACTGTCCAAGAAACCATAGTCCAGTAAGACAGGAGACCTACAGCTTATAGTGGGTTCCGAACCACTCGGACACAGCGATACTTACTTTTGGGTACAGGCTTGTCGTAACTGAGATTCGAACCCTAGATCTCATACTTCGCTAAGTGGGTCAAAGCGCGCTAACCAGCTTAGCTATCACTCCCTTTTACTTTCATTATACAGCATCATAAGTGTACATAGCGTTATTTTTTTTTAAAACTTTTCTCAGCAAATCAGATTTTTTCAAATTAAAACTTATTTACAAATAAATAATTGAATTCCAATACTACGAATAGTATTCGATAGTTTTTCATGGAACTATTGATGTTTAAGTCAGACTATCGATTTTTAAGCAAGGCTATTGATAGTTCCTCTTGCTACATATTGTGTTTCTTCTGTTTAGTATTCTCACCTCTTCTTCATTCTTCAATAGATTAATGACTAGATTTTTTTTGATTATTATTCTATTTCTGAATTTCTATTTCTAGAATAGATAATTATTTAAATACATGACTTTTCTTGTGATTTAATCACATTTATCTCCAACATATTCGATTTTTCTATTGCTGTACAATTCAATTCAACCAATCAATTTGGTTACTAATTTTGAACCTTTAAATTTTAACGTTTCAAAGACATTTTACTTGTCTCAGCCGATAATTATAAATTTATTTTTCTACTAGTTAATTTACTCTGCTACTTGTTTTATAGAAGGGAAATTTTATTTACTCACAAATTAAATTAACTTATAAGGTAATTACTTTGTACTTTATTCGGTCTTTATAAAACCGAGCTTAAATATGATATAAAGTAGAATCGAAAAACAACGTGTGGTTGTGTTGTGTTGGTTTGACTGTGGGTTACGGTTGGGATGAATGAAATATCTTGTGCATTGTACAATTTCGCAAGCCACGAAGGTCCTGGCGATACGCGGTCGCGGTTTCACTATCGAGTGCTTGGCATTCCAGCGCAGAGAAGGAATAACAACTTGGCTGCCTCAGCAACTACTAACATTACAGCTGTACTGTGTTTTGCGTTTCATTTGAGTTAGCCGCTTTGCCGTGTATTACAAAGCAAATTCCATACTGTCATTTCTAGAGCCTGGGCCACTCCGATGCGCGTCGTGTCCAAAATGTCCTTCTCACAATATAATTTACTAATAGCGCTGTTGATTAAATTCGAATTTTAAAGATCAAAGTAAAATTTTTGTTGTATATAAATACAGTAACCATGGGAAGAAATGGAGAAAACATTTCTAAGAAGTGGGCGAATTACCTTTTTTTAGCTAACCCTTAAAAATAAAATGTATAATAATTTTAACCACAAATTTATTAATTAACACAAGATCATCATTGAATTAAAATAAAATAAAAATTTAAATTATACATACAAATGAGTAACTAAATTTCGAATAAAATTTTTTGAGTGATAACTTTCTTGGGATCCACTTCTATAAGGAGTTTTAATTTCCTTAATACAGAAAATCTACGTTAATAATTTATTTACTACTAAATAAATATCAGCATCAAATTGTTTTAGAACTTCATTTGAATTGACCGGAATATCAGATTAATTATAAGTTAGACATTTATGTTTCCACAACAATATTTCGGCAAATACATTTTGTTCTTAACGATTCTGCTTTAAATCTTTATGTCTGTCTATATGAGACGCCTTTGCGCTCTAGATTTACTTATTATTATTTTCGAAATTCCAAAACTGGGTGCCTATTCTGTAACTTACAACACTAGTGATACGCGTTTAAAAATGTTAAAATCTGACTACTAGTGGTTTTTGAGAACAGGCCAATATGACGTTACTCATTCTGTAGTTTTACTAGTGTTATAATGATGTTTGGTTTGTGTATTTGGCGGTATTGTTTGAAATTGGGTAGTGACATTTTATGGAAATTACTAAAGAGAATCTTAAAATTATGCAAATGTAAGCAATTGACATTAAACACAATTCTGCACAATTTGACAGTTGTGCCAGGGAGTAGTGCCAGTTTAAAAATTATTTTACTAAAACTTTCAAATACAAAAGTTCCTAAGGTTACAACATTCTACATTTGACACGAGACGTCAATCAATATAACACTTAAAATCGTTGAAAAGTTATAGAATAGGCACCGTGGGGGGTGGGATTCTATAACTCATAACAACTCCAAATAGCAACTGCACTTGTTAAAATATCAATTACAAACGTCAAATATCAAATGTCACTATGGCCAAAATTCAAATTTGCCATGAATTTAAGACATTTCTACATAAGTGTAGATTTGTGGAGTGTTCTTTATACATGTATGAGTATATGTATATTATGATATGATTTCAGGATACATTACATGAAAAAAAGTTGTAAAATATTAAAAAAGTCAATGTCAAAACAGGTTTTAATTATTATAAAGGCGAGGACATAAGTCCTAAAAATTTGTAAGTTAATTAATGTAAATAGTTTTAAATTAGACATTTCAAAATTCAAATGTTGTTTGAACTCCAATCCTATTGTTTAGCACCAATCAATAAGAATATCTTATTTTTTAAAAAAAGAAATATGTTAGGTTGGCAGTAAAATGAGCTGTAACAGACTGTACTATTGGCTCAATATATCTGTATCACATAAAACAGGCTCTCATGATATACTCGCCATGCTTTTAGAATTAATTGAGGTAACTATAATATGGAATTACTGTTAATCATATACACGTTCACACGTATATACTGAAAAAATATTGTTTGAAGTATTACATTTCAAAATGCGCAATAAAATATTCATTTTCATTTTTAATAATGGTTGTTACTGATAATATAATATTTATGTTGTACGATATTATGAACTATTCTCAAAATTCTTGAATTCTTTTTCTTTTAGGAATTGACAATAATTATTTTGTGTGTAGTTGCAAAGCAGGACAAATGTACATTTTTTGTAAGTAATTAAATTAAATTAAAAAATTAACTAACAAAAAAGGAAATACTGAAAATAATATGATGACAAGTAGGCCGAAAAAAGAAAAATACGATTGGGAACTTAGAACATCAGAAGCCTAAATGGAAAGAAAATAGAAGTAATAGATGAATTTAAAAAAGCTAGTTTTGAGATACTAGCAACCACAGAGACAAAAAAGAAAGGGAAATGAATAGAAAAAAAATATATAAGAATAACCACGTTCTAATTCACAGCGGGGTTGAAATTAAGGAGAGAGCATAAGCGGGAGTGGGATGTATAGTAAACAGTAAAATAGAAGGGTCAATAAAACTTTGGAAATGTGTAAAAGATAAAATTCTAATAATCCAAATAGAAGATAAAGAATACTTAACACCAAATATGTTTGTTTATGGGGTAAACGTGGATGACAGAAAAGCAAACAAAGATTAAATTTGGGACCAGGTTTAAATAGAATATGAGAAGATCCGATTTATGTTGTAAGCGATTTCGATGCAAGAATAGGAAACAAAAACAAAGGATTGGAAAAAATATGGGAACACAGGGGGAAATAACTAGCAAGAATAACAGGAACACATTAATAGTCTTTTTTTTTCATTATAAATGAATTAGCAATATTTAATACCTTCTTTGAGCATATGGACATCGACAAGTACACAAGAGAAGTAAAGAGTAGAGGTGAACAATCAATAAGACTATTCTTTAACCAACAAATAAGAACGTAAGACAGTTACAGATGTTAAAGTGACAAGAGGTAGTGACATTGGTAGCAATCAATACCTGGTAGGTTGCTGAAATAAAAGGAAAAGGAAACAAGATAAGACAAAATCTACAGATAAGGAACAAAGGAAAAATTAAAAGTTAAACAGGTAAGAGAATTATACCAGAGGCACATAAAAGAGTTAATAGAAATACACCTAGACCGAATCTGAATAACATAGAAGATATACGGACGACATTCAGGTATATTCGCAGATGTAACAAAAAGATATGCAGATATGCAGAATAACTAGAAAAATACAGAACAAAAATCAAACTCACTGGTGGAACGATAAAATAAAAAATGAAGTCAAGAAAAATATACAAAAATGGAAAAAATACCTCAATACCAAAAAGGAAGAAGACAATGAGGAATACAAAAGACAAAGAAAATTAACAAAAGAAGAAATGAAAAAAAATCAAACGAAAGAACATGGGAAGATTTCAGGAATACGATAGAAGAAAGCTTTAAAGAATATCAGAAACTATTCTGCAAAATACTCAAGAGCAGTAAGAAAGAACAACAGACAACACTAAAACAGCTGGTAGAAAAAGTAGAAAACATGATAAAAGGAGACTAAGTCATAATAAGAAGATGGAAAGAGCATTTTGAAGAGCTAATGGTAGAAAATTATACCAACAGTGAAAACAGAGAAGAATGAAATTCAGAACAAATGTACACAGAAATAGAAAACAGATATTACAGAAGAGGAAATTAAAGCAGTAATCAAAAAATTAAAAAATGGTAAAGCACCAGGACATAACGATATTAAAATACAACAGATTAAATACATATTGTTATTAATGTTCAATAAAATATGGCATATGCGAAAAAATACCAGAAGACTGGAGAAAGGGTGTGATATTTTCAATGCACAAAAAGGGAGAAAGTGGAATGTGTAGCAACTACAGGAGGATATCTTTATTTGGCAGCAAAAATACTAGAAAATAAGTTAAGAAAAAAATTGAGGCATCAATGGAGAAATCACAAAGTGGCTTTAGAAAAGGACATTCAACTCAAGTTCTTATTTTTACTATAAAACAACTGACGGAAAAGACTCTAAGACAAAACAAAGCACTGTTTGTAGCATTCTTAGACTTCGACAGGGTAACAAGGAACAGAATGTGGGAAATAATGAAAAAACTAAAATTAAACAATAATCTATTACAGGTAATAAAACTCTATTGTAAAGAAAAATTCAATTATGTTAGAACAGGAAAGGGAATATCTGAGTAATTCATGACCACACAAGAACTAAAACAAGGAGGAGCACTATTATATATTTAGACATTATAATTAAAAAAATAAAAGATAAAACGAGGAAAATGGAAGTAGGCCACCAGAAAAACAAGGATCACACTATTAAATAAAAAAACAAAGAAGATTTATAGCACAATATGAACCAATGGAATGAGGAATTAATTAGACATAAAATGCACATTAAAATATACAAAACAAAAATATTGGCGATATAAAAAGAAGGAAAAAAAAGAAATTCAACAATTAGATACATTTACATATTTAGGACATACAATGAACAACAAAGTAAGCTTACAACACGAAATAAATAGCAGAATAGTAGCAGCAAACAAACGTTATTTTACAATAACTAAAGTAAATTTAAGTAATATACAAGTAATGAAAAAGACCAAATTGACGCTATACAAAACAATATACAAGCCAATACCGCTTTATGGAAGTAAAACATTAACCATGATCTAGAAAATAGAAAGTAAAATCCAAATTGCAGAATTAAAATATCTGAGAAGAGTAGAAAAACTAACAACGACAAGAATACTAGAGGAAGACCTAATATATCATGGGAGAACCAAACTGAAAAAAACTGAAACTACGATAATTTCAGTTTAAAGGAAGTAAGAAGAATAACAAGGAATAGAAAAAAATGGAAGGAACTAGTAAAGAATATCGGATATTAAGGAGATTTAAATAGATAATATATGTATAGTCGAATTCGCGTATAAATGGCATTTTTGATATTCCAATGTGATGACGTCACTAGAGTGTATGTATTAAGTAACGCAAATGCATTATTAGCTAGGCGATTGTTTGAAGCGTTGCTAATATCATAAAGCCTGTGTTGACGTAAGTCTGTACTAGAACTGCTTATATATTTTCTATGTTTATATTCGCACTTCGTCTTTTTGTAATTGAACATGAGTGGTAAAAAATTATCTAAACGTTGCAAACAAATGATTTTGAATGCTTCTGCATTTTAATGTTTTAACATTTACTTAATTATAAAATCGGCGTTTTGACGTTTTGAACTGCTCAGTATGCGAACCCAACAGCTGTTAATAAATTTCAATTTTTACTACTATCTTATATAAACGTCGTGAGTGACGTCATCACATTGGAATGCCATTTATACGTGAATTCGACTATATATTCTGGGTGGTGCCGAATATAGGGATTTAACATGTAAAATCATATTTACCTAATTTCCTACTACCCTAATTATTTTAAGTAAAAATGCTTTAAATACAAGTTATAGAACATAAAATGTTGCACCTGAATTATTAATCAAAAATAATTTTACGTTCCTTCTAAGCTCATAAATTAGGTATAAAAATGACGTAAATCACCCCAAAAATAGCGGTAGCTATGAAATTAACACAAAAATGCATAAATTTTTAACGGTTTATCTGTCAAGTTTTCTGCATTAGTTTATTTTTATCGTTAATTTGAAATTACTGTTGAAGTGAACAATATTACATAAATTAATTTTGAATTGAAAAAATAATTAAATAAAATTGCTATATTTTTTAATGTAACTTGACAAACCATTAATTTGATTTTCATCCATAAACTGTGTAAAATGTATAGTACATAAACTTTAAAAATAAAATTCATTTAAATTTCTATCTCATTTTTTCAATAGGCATATATATATATATATATATATATATATATATATATATATATATATATATATATATATACCGGGTGTCCCAGCTCGACCGACACATGGGAGTTTTACATGGGAAATCAGTTAATTATGAATAGTATCTCCCCAATGCAAGATATTCACTTGAAATTTTGTATACTTATAGGAGAATATTAATTCTATGTATCACACATATTTGAAATATGCAATTTCGTCTGCAGGGCGAGATTTATTAAATTTAAAATCTAATATTTTCGTTCAAAATCAGTCAGCCATGGAAATAAAAGAAAATATCTATGTGACAGTTAATGACATACCATTGTAGATATTTATATTTTTGTAATATTTGTATATTATTTAACAAAAAGAAACTAAATTCAACTTAAATAATATTAAAATACAGGGAATAAGAATTAAAATCAGTGATATTTCACTAAACTGTCAGATAAATATTTTCTTTTATTTCCATAGCTGTCTGATTTTGAACGAAAATATTAGATTTTAAATTTAAAAAATCTCGCCCTGCAGACGAAATTGCATATTTCAAATAAGTGTGATCCATAGAATTAATATTCTCCTATAAGTATACAAAATTTCAAGTGAATATCTTGCACTGGGGAGATACTATTCATGATTAACTGATTTCCCATGTAAAACTCCCATGTGTCGGTCGAGCTGGGACACCCGGTATATATATACATATATAATCCCATTAAAAAAATTCGCTCCAACAACATTGTTATTTAGTACATTTTTTTATCTGTAATAACTTCCGAGTAATACCATGTGCCCTACTTTATATATATATATATATATATATATATATATATATATATATATATATAAATTATAAAATGTAACTACTATAAAAATGCTGACTTAAGAGTAAAGTTATAAACTTTCCACGAGATAGTGATGTAATGTACCCCTGTAGACAGGCTAGTTCCCATATTGTAATCAAGCTAGATAGTTGTATCTCAGAAATAATATACTTTGATTGGTCCTACTATTGATCGTATTATTTTATGTTCCATTATTTTTAGATCTTCTTCCTCTTTTTTGTCATTGAAAGTAACATGTTATTTGGCGTAAAAATACTAGAACATTGTATGGATTGACTTTAAAAATAACATTATAACACTCGGAAATAAGAAATTATTATTCTCACAAAAATTACTTAACTCTTTTATACAATTCAGACACGAACATCTCACTTATGCACAAAAAGAAAATATTTTTTTCCACAACCCAGACGAAGAACTATCCGTCACAAATACTTCTACGCATAAAATCTGAATAGATGACTAACTGGTTTTTTAAAAAAATTATAGACTCCCATACATATACGAAAAAGACATTGAAGAACATATTCAAAATTTATTAAATGCATCAGGCAAACGTAAAACAAGATAATTTTCTTTAACTTAATATCGACTCATTATTAGATCCTATTGGCAAACCAAAATTCTTTACCAAATTATATTTGCACTCAGGTTTTCACCAAATATCAATAGATGAAAATGATACAGAAAAAACAGCTTTCTCTACATCTTCAGGCCATTATGAATTTATCCGTATGCCTTTCGGGATAATCAACGCACAGACAACATTTCAGAAGATAATGAATGAAATACTCGAAGAATATATTAACAAAATTTTCTTAGTCTACATGGACGACATAATCATATTTGGAAATACATTACAAGAACGCTAAGAAAATATTGAAAAAATATTTAAAAAACCGAATATTTAGGATTTATAATATCTTACGACTTAAACCAAATAAAAAGAAAATTGACGCAATTGAAAAAATAATGATCTCTAAAACAGTTAAAGAAATCGAATCTTTTCTCGGAAAACTTTTCTGGTATAGATGCTTCATTCCAAATTTTTCAAAACTCACTAAACCTTTTACAGAATGCTTAAAAGAGAATAAATAAATAGAAATAACAAACAAAGAGTATCAAGATTCATTTACATCTGCCAAAGAATTGATAAGTAACCCCCCAATATTAAAATATTCCCACAACGGGCGCTTCAGATTACGCAATGGGATCAGTAATTTCACATGTTATAAACGGACAAGAGAAACCTATCGCCTACTCATCAAAAACAATTTAGCAGAACAAAATTATACCACTTTCGAAAAAGAATCAAAATCAATCATCTGGTATGAAAATAATTTTAAACCATATCTATTTGGCAGAAAATTCACTATTCGCACGGATCACAAACCCTTTACTTGGTTGTTTTCAATGAAAAACGCAAATCAGAAACTTATGCGATGAAAAGTAGAATTAGGTCAATACAATTTTGACATCGAGTATTTACCAGGAAAAACAAACAAAATTGCAGATTTCTTATCAAGACAAAGAGAACCATTTAAAATCAAAAAAAAATATGGAGACGTAACTATCTGTTACATACTGCATATCAAAAGACTTCAAATTTTCTAAAGGTCTCGCCAGACAAATGGATTTAAAATATGACAGTAAAAATTATTGTGAAAGAAAGAACAATAATAAGAATATTATTATTCAAAATATAAAAAATAAAATAATTTTCCATCTAATTACAAATGATATTTATTTAGAAAACCTAAACCGAAAATACATTAACATTTACTGAATTACGATACTATTTAATAAAAAACTATATAGATATATATATATATATATATATATATATATATATATATATAATACTCTATTTATCTATCTATATCCTATATATATATATATATATATATATATATATATATATATATATAGGATATAGATAGATAAATAGAGTATTATATATATATATATATATATATATATATATATATATAATACTCTATTAAAGAACATAGAGGAATTTATTGTCGAACCCTTAACAAAACTAATCAATGACTGTCTTGCTAAAGGCTTGTATCCTAAAGCGTTTAAAAGATCGAAAGTTATTCCAATTTTTAAAAAAGATGATACTAGTGTAGCAGAAAATTATAGACCCATCTCTATAATTCCTACTTTATCAAAAAATTTTGAAATTATTGTTAAGAATCGTCTAGTAGAACATATTAATAAAAACAATTTATTAAATACTCAACAATATGGTTTTCGTAGCGGACGTTCTATAATTCAAGCAGTTCTTAATATGATGTATAATATAATTGACAATCTTGAAAAAGGTCACCACACGGCTTTAACTCTTTGCGATCTTTCAAAGGCGTTCGACTGTGTTTCTCACGATCTTCTTTTGTGTAAACTTAAATTTTACGGGGTAAAAGGTTTATCTCTACAATTTTTTATTTCCTATTTACAAGATCGAGAACAATGTGTTTTTCTTAAAGATGAAATATCTTCATTCAAGAAAATAGAGTATGGAGTTCTTCAGGGATCAATACTTGGCCCATTGTTTTTCCTCATTTATATAAATAATTTTGCTGATTTTGTGCGGCCATGTAATAGTATTTTATTTGCAGATGACACTACACTCATAAACAGCAATAAAAATTTTGAAGATCTTTTACAGTTATGTGATAATGATGCAAAAAAAGCTAAAGAGTGGTTTGCAGCTAATGGCTTATTACTTAATGAGAGTAAAACACAAAAACTAGTAGTTACCAATGACAGAAAATACCATAAGAAAGACAATTCTGTTAAAATTCTGGGTATATATATTGACTTGTCCCTTAATGGTTTTTCTCACATTTTATATCTTAGCAAAAAATTATCTGGTGTAATATTCTTACTTAGAAGATTAAAGTATACATTGGATAGCGACACCCTAAAAATTTGTTATTACTCATTGTTTCATTCTCATATTTCTTATGGGACAATCTTGTGGGGAAATTTTCCTAACGCAATAAAAATCTTTCGTCTTCAAAAGATAGCTATAAGAATTCTACAAGGTCTTAACTATAATGCTTATTGCAAAGAAAGCTTTCAAAGATTAGAAATCTTGACTCTACCTTCTATCTTTATATTTCAGTCCCTAGTAAAAATACATAAGTGCAAGTCCAGTTTAACCAAAAATGGAGATTGCCACACTTATAATACGAGATCTGCCAATTTGTTACGTAAACCAGCCTTTAGGTTATAAAAATCTGAAAAAAATACTTTAAATTTAACCTTTTACAACATCTTACCAGAAAATATAAAATCGCTAAGTCTAAAATCATTTAAAATTAAAGTTAAGCAATTTCTTGCAAAACATGCTTTTTATTCTGTTGAAGAGTACTTGCGTGTGGATATGAAACAGTTATAATTAATTTGAAAATTTATACTCGTACTATGTATATCTTAGACGTACTATAAACTTGTTTATTGCAATGTAATATAGTTAAACATAAATAAATAAATAAATAAATAAATAAATAAATAAATAAATAAATATATATATATATATATATATATATATATATATATATATATGTAGCTATGACAGATAAGGAAAACCAGAATTAATAAAAATATATATTTACAAACAATCAAATACAAATAAATTTATATGAACAATTAAAAAATTATAGTTTGGAAACAGATGAATTAGATCATATAAAAAATGAATGAAAAGCACAGATGCAAATCAATCAGAATCCGGAAATACAATTCATAGTTCGAATGAGAACCCAGTTAACGGATTAAAATTTGTAGACAATTGAATAAATATAGCAAAAAAACCAAATTATATTTCACTTTCCTAACAAACGATTTGAAGTAAAATTTAAAAAATATATAAAAATCAAAAACAAAGATTTATAATAAATATAAACATAGATAAAATGGAAGAACACTTATTAGAAACATAAAAAAATTATATAATTCGAAAAATCAAATACTTAATATTAATTCCCAAACAATACGAACAAACTCTAAATGAAATAATTCAAAACAAATTTGAATCAATTACGATAAATTTAATAAAATACAATAAATTTTTGGAAGATGTTGAGAACGAAGAAAAAGAAACTCAAATAATTTTTAACAATCATAACGGATATTTAAATCATTAGGAAATAATGGCAACTTACAATGATCTCAAGGAAAAATATTTCAGGCCCAATATGCGTAAATATATTATATTTCCGAAAACCGCATTGTTCATTAATTAAAATCTTATTCACTTCAAGAAAATAATTTATTATAGTCAATATTACTTTTTCAAAAATTTTATGGAATGTTGACACCAATGTTATGGGACGATAGTTGCTAACTGCCTCTTTGTCACAGTTTTTATAAAGTGCAATAACTTTTACCTTTTTCAAAACCTCGGGAAATGTACCGCTTGAGAGAGATAAGTTAATGCAGTGAGTTAAAGGAGTAATAATCCTCTCATAACAATTTTTTACCAAGTTACTAGAAATTTCATCAATTCCACTTGAATTTGAATTACGCAAAGATAATATTAATAAAGCTACCTCAGACTCTGTGACTGGTTGCAAGAATATTGAGTTTGGGTTAGAATTTTTATTCAGTATAATTTCATAATTAGAAACTGGTAATGTATTTTTAATAGTATGCGGTATACTAGTAAAATAATTTTTAAACATGTTAGCTATATCTAGTGCATCACTGACATTTTCATTCCCATGTTTTAAATCACATATTTTTTTCGGTTCAATGCAGTTTTCAGCATTTATATTACGGTTTATTAGAGACCATACTTTACGAGTGTCATTGTTAGTATTATTAATTTGTCTATAATTAAAATTTCTCTTTGTTTCTCTTAGAAGTTTGCAATACTCACTTTTAGCTTTAATATATTGTTGCTTAGTGATACGTCCTATTGTACATAGCTTATACAATGTTTTTATTTTTTCAGCGTTACGTTTTATTTCATTTGTAACCCAAGATTTCGAATTTTGATTAATATTGCATTTAATGTTTCGATGAATAATCTCAAAGTAATAAATAAAGATTTGCATAAAATTTTTAAAACATTCATTTGCATCTGTTCCATCAAGGACAGTTTGTCATTTTGCAAAAGCTAATCTATTTAGAAAATTTTTTAAATTACTTTTATTAAAACATCTACGCTCCATTATGGTAGTGTTGTTAATAATTTGTCTATTATGTTGAACAGAAATATACTGAGCCGAGTGGTCTATAATATTGTTATGAATTACACTTACTCTATATCTATCCTTATTTATATTTGTGAATATATTATCAACACATGTTTTACTACTTTTAAAGATTCGAGTGGGTTCGAAAATTGTTTGATGCAAGTGGTAAGCATTCATGTTGTCTACAAATAGCTTTTGATTTACATTGTCCTTCAAGAGATCTATGTTAAAATCACCTAAAACAATTACATTAGAATTATAAGTATTTTAAAACAGTTTTGATAAACATACGTCTAATTTATTTATTTTATTTATTTATTTATTTATTTATTTATTTATTTATTTATTTGGGAAACCAACAGATACATCCAATTATAGGTTTCCACGAAATACAATTACAATTTTAAATAAATTAAAAATCTATACAGTAAGCAGAACAGAATGAAACTAAATTTTGTGATTGAACAAAGAGTTACAAATAACACTAATAACATAATTGAAAACTTAGAAAACTAGAAGTGCGACACATAGAATATACATTGATCGTAAATTAAATATTTAAATATTTAAGGCACGTTTAAATTTATTTAAAGACAAACAGAAAAGATCTAAATGCTGAAAGTTATTGTTGTAGCAATGCACGAGTCTTTGCAGAGGAGAATTTTTATAGTTATTGGAATTACATTTTTTGACGTAAAATAACTGTTTCTTACGTACAACTACGGATGGACTATGAAAACTTAGATTGTCAAGTATGTAAGTGCTATCTACCATATTGTTTAAGATTTTGTATAAAAACATCATGTCAGCATTAGTTCTTCTTTGCTCGAGGGTTATCATGTTTAATTTTTTTAAAGTAAATTCATAATTGCTTTCATGTAAACCAAATTTAAACTGAAGCAGCGAAAAAAACTTTTTTTTGAACAGATTCGATTCTAACAATGTTTTTGTTATATGATGGACTCCAAACTGGAGAAGCTTATTTAACAATAGGTCGTAAATACGTATTAAACAATAATATAAATGAATCAATGTTGTTGAAGCGATTGAGTGACCTGTATATAAATCCTAAAATTTTATATGCCTTCCTAGCTACGGTATCAATTTGTTCATTTAATAATAGTTTTGAATCGAGCATGACGCCTAGATTTTTAATTGTTGATTGGCGTTTTATATCAGTATTGTGTAACTTATAAGTAAAATTTATAGTATTTTTATTCCTAGTAAACGAAATGACAGAATATTTATCTACATTTAAATGCAAGTCATTCTCAGTACAAAATTTTTGGAATGTATTCAGTTCATTTTGTAGTCGGATGCAGTCTTGTATACTACGAATTTCAAGGAACATTTTCAGGTCATCGGCATATAATAAAAACTTGCAATAGTTAAAGCATTTGAAGATTGAATTAATATATAGATTGAATAAGAGAGGTCCTAAGTGTGATCCTTGAGGAACTCCTGATGAAACTGAAAATGACCGAGATTTGTAGCCGTTACACAAAACGAACTGAGAGCGATTTCTAATATAAGAGTCAATCCAACGTAAGAGTGAACCATGAATACCGTAAAACAACACTGCAGCAATTAGTTTATTATGGTTGACTTTATCGAAGGCTTTACTAAAATCTGTATACACCACATCCACCTGAATTCTGTTATCCATACGACTGCTGATAAATTCAGTGAAAGGTATTAAGTTATTTA
Source organism: Stenolophus ochropezus (assembly GCA_035578165.1). NCBI lineage: Eukaryota > Metazoa > Arthropoda > Insecta > Coleoptera > Carabidae > Stenolophus > Stenolophus ochropezus. The sequence continues at coordinate 6,151,856 of JAQOWZ010000008.1, read as the reverse complement.
AGATCCAGTTTGTTGAGGAATAATGATACTATTGTAAATAGATTTAATTTTATCAACGACTAAGGATTCAAAAATTTTACCGAAGCAAGAAAGTATGGAAATAGGTCTATAATTACCTACATTGCTTTTATCTCCAGATTTAAAAATTGGAGTTATATGTGACACTTTCCACATGTCAGGAAATAAACTATCTTTCAAGGACTTGTTAAATAAAAGGAAAAGTGGGTAAGTAAGGTATTGAGCGCAATTTCTTATAAACAAAAGGTGTATTTTGTCAGGACCACTGCCTTTATTTACATTTAAGTTACATAAATATTTAAAAATTTCTTCTTCACTGATATGTAAATTCGCTACGTTTGTGTTGTTGAAATCAAAATTAGGTAAGACATTATTATTGTTAATTGGTTTATATGATCTTCTATCCTGGAATCAGGTGACCTGTATATTACTAATACGTAGTACAAATTATTTTGAAATTTAAATTTTATACCACAACACTCAAATATAAGTTCAATATTGAAGTGTTTTATGTATTCTAGTTCTTCATAATCTATCTTTGTGCTAGAAAATATATTCACTCCTCCATGTATATGAAGTTTTCTATAATATAAATCAAAAGTTCATCTATTAAACTATAATACTGCTCAGAAAACTATATTAATGAACGAAATACAAGAATTAGTTGTAAAACATTTCATTACATTACTGCCAATTCACGTTCGAGGATCTTTTATTACTAACAACCCCACTACACTAGAAATGTGCAAGAATTTACTTACAAATGATTATAATTATGCACTTTTAAAAGTCCATTGTTAAGACCAGATAACCCTCAACAATCGCAAAAAAAAATCCACAAAAATATACCTCCACAAAAATTCCCTGGGCAACAATTCCCTTCACAACCCATAAATGTTCAACAGAATTATAATAAACCAAACACGTCTTTCGCTCCTAGACAAAACGCCTACAATGGTGTTAGAACCGGGTAACAATTTAAATCTCAACCTATGCGTGGAATAACAAAAAAGCACAATCCCCATGTGTACACAGACAATAAAACAAAACTATTTGCAAGAAAATATCGAATACGACCCGGAAAATTTTGAAACAGATTCCCTAGAAAATCAAAATCTTGAAAATCCAGATTCTGAAAGTTACCCAACTGACAAAAATTTTTTAGAGTCCATAGAATCCCCAAGCCAAGAAACATAGTTATGACTTCAATCACGAATAATATTCCTGTTATTAAATTATCAAATTATAAAGTATCAATACATTCAGGATCAGATGTAGGTATATCTTATTAGCGAAAATATGTCAAAATTGTATAAACAGAAAATTGTGAGAATTTGACCTTTAAAACAGCCAATTTAAAAGTACATTGCAAAAATTCCATAACTTTAAAAAATTTTCAACCTTATAAATTTTTTATTCATACTAATACAGATTGTGATTTATTATTTGGTATAAATATACTAAAAGACTTGAAATGCGAAATAAATTTTGCTAGTGAAAAATAAAGAATTTCCATTTATTCCACTGTCAGGATCAAATTTTTGCAAATTGAATTTTCGATCAGAATATTTAAATAATATTCAAAAACAAGAAATTAATAAATTATTAGAACAATATCTTAAACTTTTCCCAAACGATGGCAAAAATTTATCATGTACTACTCATACTACACACAAAATTTTGACTAAAGACAATACTCTTATACATACGAAAAACTACATACTTCCAGAGATGTATGAGAATGACATTGAAGATCACGTACAAAACTTTTAAAAACCGGTGTAATCAAAAAATCAAACAGCCCTTATAATTCCCCTATTTGGATTGTCCCGAAAAAAACAGACGCATCAGGAAAGCGGAAAACACGTCTCGTAATAGACTATAGAAAATTAAATGCAAATACTAGAGAAGATAAATACCCCTTCTCGAACAATGATACACTGTTAGACAAAATTGGCAAATCAAAATTTTTTACAGCCCTTGACCTACACTTGGTATTTCATCAAATTTCAGTAGAAAAAGACGATATAGAAAAAACCGCTTTTAGCACCCCATCAGGCCGTTACGAATTTGTCAGAATGCACCAGCGACATTCCAACGAATATTGAATGAAATTTAAAACTTGTTTTCGAAAAACTAAAAAAAAAACGCAAATTTACAAATACAAATTGATAACGAGTGAATTCATGAAAACAGAAATAGAATATTTAGGATTCGTTATATCAGAATAAGGTCTTAAACCTAATATAAAAAAATAGAAGCAATTAACAAAATTACTATTCCGGGAACACAAAAACATATCAAATCATTTTTGGGGAAGTTATCGTGGTACAGACGTTTTATACCTAATTTTTCAAAATTAACGAAACTTTTTACCGAATGTTTGAAGAAAAATAAAATAATTGATATAACTAATAAAGACTATCAAGAAGCATTTCATAAATCTAAAGAATTAATTAGTAACCCTCCTATACTAAGCTTCCCTGACTTTTCTAAGTCATTTATCTTAACAACTATCACGGAAAAACAAATCAACGCGGTATATTAGAAACTTACAACAAATTAAAAACAAAATATTATTGGACAAAAATGTTAGATACTATAACAACATTCATGAATAAATGCGAAACTTGTAAGAAATGCAAATATGACAGATAACCCTCAAAATTAGAAGATCAACTTACACCAACCCACCAACGACCTTTTGAAATCATAAATTTAGATATATTAACCCTCGACTTAAAGTACTATTTACCAGTATTAGACCAATTTTTAAAATATGCTCAAATATATTTTATAAAAAATAAAACTTGTAACAATATAATAAATATAGTTTCAAATTTCATTAGAAAAAGATTACAACCACAAACAATCATTTGCGACTCAAAAGGAAAGAATTTGATAATTTGATATTACTTCCGTTAGTAATCCGAAATCAAACGCAATAGAAAGACTACATTCCACTCTAATAGAACATCTGCGAATTTTATTAAAAAAATATCCAAATAAAAATCTAGATGAAATACTGACGATGACTGTACTAGCTTACAATGACACCATACACTCCATTACGAAATTATCACCGAATGAAGTACTATACGGTAGAGATTATTCACACTTCCGACCAAGAATGACCTTAACAGAAGAACAACAAATAGAAACATTTCAAAAAATAAACAGACCGAACATGATAAATTACGAAATAGAATCGCGAACGAAAAACTAAAACGTTTTAAACCAAATAATACCAACACAAAATTCCAAAATGCCTCTCATGCTTTCCTTAAACAAAATCCTAGATTGATAACTAAACAAAATTCAAAAAACCACTGTTCGAAAAAGTAACAATGGGGACTTCCGTCATTTTTTTAAATTAATAGTTTTGCTAAAAAATGTTCGCAAATAGGTTTGTGACGTACTATCCCTGACAGACAAAGAAGACAAGATGTTAGAAAGAGATAGCTATAGTAGCCAATGTGAACATAGCATTAAAAATGCCGCGCGTAACGTCAAATTCAAACTTGTATGTAAACATATTGCCAATGCAAACATAACCTCTCGTTTCAACCACGCTTGTTTGTGAATTTTGCTCGTGTATTATCAAAGACTTGTTTTTATTAATATATTTTCTTAATTAAGTGCTTATTAAAGGACAAAGTATGTTATCAGGTGATATTTTATTGTATATGTATCTCAAAACACAAGTAAATAAGTATGAAGTATGAAACAAGCTTGGACTGGGCAGCTGATTCAAGTGATTTCGAGACATGCGCTCTAAGTCAGATTGGCTTCAGTGTTAATACGTCACACCCCTATTTGCTGAATTAGTTTTTCTAAAAAATGTTTAAGTAAATATTTTATATATTTTTTAACTTTATACGAACTTATTTGAAGATAGAATTAATATGCTATTAAAATTTTGTGAAAAGCTCGCAACGCGGAAGTCCCCATTGAAAATTACAATTATAAGAATCATACCATTGAAGTAAAATGAAAAGTTCAAAAAAGAAAAGTAAAAATTGATAAACTAAAATTATAATTTGTTACAGATTAATACCCTTATGTCACAGTCAATTCCTTCAAGATATCTCTAATAGCAACGGATACAAATTACTAGAATTAAGTAAAACTCATATTAATGAATATAATATCTAGGCCTATTTTAACTATGACTTGCAACCCTTATTCTCAAATTGCCAAACTATTACTGACGTAATTAAAACTTTTAACAATAATTCCAAACCATTGCAAAAATTAAATCTCAACGCATTCAATGTAATAAAATTGAATTTGTTTTAAACGATATTTCTCTAGAACTAATGATCGGACTTGAAAAATAAAAAAACTGTTGAAAAGAGAATTGAAAGGCCTTTCGAACTGTGTCATATTTGACACCCTTTTCCATTTAAAATTTTTGAGGTGCAGTCCACACCCATTTTAGGGTTGAAGTTACGCCATTGGTACTAATCCATTTAGGTGTCCCCCTTTATATTAAAATTAACGTGTTCGAGCATTTTTTGCAAAATTAATGTTAAGTGGCCAAAAATTGCGCTGATAATTTTCACTGGGCCAGCCTGTATATATATTAAGTCAATTTTTATATAAGAATATTTAATATTATAATATCATAAATAAATAGTAGGGCGAAAGGAAACATGTACATTAGATTTTTAATGAAGTTTTAATATAAAAATGAGGTTTTTACTTCCAGTATTTTGAAATGCATTAATAATTCATGCAAAAGAACAAATTATGTATAATAGTTATCATTAGTCAATAATTTTCATTTTATCACTTGAAGTTTACAGGTATTTAGATTTTAGATTTGAGGTGGAGGGTGGATAAACTCCACGTGCACTGAGGCCTCGCATATGGGCCCATTGTACTGCCTCCAGGTGCACAGCTCCCTAGCTATCTTGAAGCCATTCTACGCTACGGAAGAAGGCTAACAAGTTGGCAGGTGGGGTTGTGCTGAGTGTTGCCTCGGAAGGCCACATATCCCCAAGCATGGAACCTCTTTTTAATGATAAAGTGGGGCATTCCTGAAGAATGTGCTCCACTGTTTCATCATCCATATCACATCCTCTGCAAAGTGAGGTGTTTGAGATTTTTATACGATGCATGTGCTTGTTGAAACGACCATGCCCTGTAAATACTTCAATAAGGAGTTTGAGATTGTTCCTCGAAAGCCTTATTAGGTAATTAGCCAGCTTGAAAGTCGGCTTAAAGATAAAAGATTTCGTCTGTTTGCAGTTAGATCTAGTGTTCCAACTAGCTGAAAATTTGTCGAAAGTAATGGTTCGAATGATGTTATGAAGAGTCGATTTACTTAGCGGCAAAAGTTTACAGGTATATAAATTGTTTTGTGCTTGAGAAATTAGAACTTTACATTAACGGGATTTTCCTGCACAAAACACTAACAGGAATTTCTGCCTTTAAACTACAACTAACTAAAACACAAGAGATTAGATATAATCAGAATTTCACTTTTAAATATAGAATATTTGATTTCAGAAAAAAATATTTAGCGATAATTATCGACAGATTGATATGTCATATACTACATTTTTTATTGTTTTGTTTTTAGGATGATACCCAGAAAAATAATGTAAGCAACACTTACCAATAAAGTAAGATTTTTGAAAGAGGCATAACTACGGGTAACACATACCTACAACGCGCGTGGGCCTCACATAGTGTCATCTCAACGCCTGCATAATGCGCGCGTTTTTAGTTGCCGCCTAATCCATATAGCAGATAATTAGATAATTATCCCTTCTGAGATACTGCTTTCATTATATTGTAATATGACACTTGTTTACAGTTTGCAGTGAATATAGCGATGTGAATCCTAGTTACGCTGCTGCATCATACATTCAACTATAATAAATTACAAGTTTTTGACTATTTCTCTCATATATATTAGGATAATAAAGTATTAAATCGGAACATGATTCTAGAAGTGATTATATAAGTGTACCTTAATTTTTAAATTAATATTTATGCCAGTCGCTAGTACACATTTTTTATCTAAAAACACATAATATTGTATTATACACTAAAATTGACTATTAACCTAGTCAAAATTGTATCCTGAGATACCAATTTCTCCAGTTTGTCCAACAAAGGCAAAACAATTATGGATATCTAGGCTAGCAGTGAAAAAAATGTTTATTTGCAAATATGTAATAATATAGGAAGACAAATCAAATCTGAAGACCATCTTTGATGTTTCGTTAATACTTAAAAATAATACGTTACGTTACAAATCATTCACAATAAAAATATATTTAACAAAATTAGGCACTAACGACTTATTTTCTCTTGTACTTTCATGGCAACTACCGGAAATACAGGTTTATATTTTTTGTCATCAGTTACGGATGTGACAGATTTTTTATTATATTCTGTTTTGTATTGTGTTGTATAAGTCCATGTCACATGATCTCACTTTATAATTAATATCATAATATTTATAATAAATATAGTTTTCTTCTAAAATTCATTTCACTGTCTGGTATTTTACATTTTGTCAAATGGTTTATAACGAGAAACATCAGAGCGCAGGCGTACTTCAACGTTATACGTAATACATAACGAGAAAAGCTTGGAGATTGTAAGATCCTGACTATTTACGCTAATGTGAAACTCTTAAGTACATCGTTGTAAATGGTGTAAAATATTTGAATTTGCCAATCATGTACCAAAACGATTAAGAAGGATTGAGTGTGTTAATTATTTCATTGTGAATACAGGTTTGCTCTACAACTCCTGGAAGTTTATTCGTATGTTTTTGAAACAGGGAAACTGGCCTGAAGAGGTTAGGGTATAGTTGGTACATTGTACCAAATTCTGAGAAAATTGGATACATGAACATACTTCATACTCTACACTTTGTGAGACGACAAAGAAAATAAAAATACTATCCACTATTTCCGATGTTATTGCATAATTGAATAATCTGGGCTTGTTTGGCGATGAAGCGTATGATTGTGCTAGCCGCAGCTCGCAGCCGTACTCCCACAAACAGTTATAGAAACAACTGCAGGCTGCCGCTGCATAGCGTTCCCATGGCAGATGTCGTTGCTGGTGACACTAGCCTCAACAATGCATCTGCTCTCACACCGAGATTTCTACTCTCGTGTACTGTTACAAATGTTTTTACTTTTCCTTCTTACCCTAGCAATGCCAGCTACGGTAAGCACAAGTGAAGTCATGGCTGATGAGCACTGATACGCAGTTTCTACTGTGCTAGTTGCACACTTAGTTATTGAAAATTGGTTAACAGGAGCGGAAAATTCAAATAAACATATTTAGTATTCATTACTGCGAAATTAACGCAAAAAAGATTTTATAACATATTTCGTACAGAAGACCTTTTGAAATCCTGTTCTGTTTAGGAATGTTGTGCCATCGATCATGACATGGCAATCTATATAAAAATGTGTGTTGAATAAATAAAACAGTAGAGAGATATTGTTATTATAATAAAGATTTTTGCAATTATGAGATTTTATCGAATTACTTGATGATTGAAAGAACGAAACGCTTCGTATTTTAACAATTGCCGAGTTCCGTGCAGTGTCATATTGGTTTATTGCTTTGAATCTTACTTTGTAACAATCTTTGTTCTAAATTTTAATGGTATAATATATCGGAAACAATAAAAACTGACGAGTTCTTCAAAAGAATTATTACATTTGTTTATTTAATAATGACAATGAACAATATTTTAAATTCTACTAATTAATCTTTACAATATGTCTTGACTATTTTTAGCATGTTTCTGTTAGTCGATCCGTCCATCCATCAATTTGGATGTGAAATGCGTATTTGTAGAGCAAATTCGGCTTAATGAAACTTCATATTTGAACTTCTGACTGACATCTATGGTATTATACAAGTTAATCAACTTTTCATAAATATCAGTGAATCTTTCTTAAATATAAATAAATATTTGTAGAAAATAAAAGCTGTAAAATATGCAAAGTAACCTTCTTTCTATGAAAAAACAACAACTTATTTCGATAATATATGTATCGTACAGCATGTTTATATATTCAGTATTCAACCGGACTTTTGAGTGGCCAGGGCTAGTATTTTTTATTTCTGAATGAATTGTTCTAATTAAAATACAAATTACTTAAAAGTTCATATAATTCAAAATGGTGCTATTAGCTTTTGAAAACAAATTTATTCATAATTAAATTATAAATTAACCAAGAAGGTATCAGATATACTTAGATTACTAATTAATTAATAAATGTACACGGTGCCGCACTTAAATAATTTCTATTTGCTTTTAATTACTAATGAGAAAGGTAACAATAGATGACAAACTTATGGCGCTACTGTATTGAAAATATTCCTTATGGTGTACTTTTTACTATCTATACATTTAATTTAATATGTATGTCGGCCACAACTACTATACTTGCATTATTTTCTATTGAATTTCAAAAGTCCTAGTTTGCATTTCAGATTCATGAATTTATTTTTACGAATTACCATATTAGCGTATATGGAATATTTGCAATATGTATATATGTGAATTGTAAGAACAATTAAATCAAGCAGCGGATAAAATACTAATAAATTTCATACGTGACATCAAGGTTGAGCTGTTTAGTTATTGCTTACCTCACATCTACTACAAATTTAGCGTTATTGCATTTTAGTTGTTATAATAAATACTTATGGATGATACTGTGATAAAACATACACTATTCATTATGTCTAATTTTGCTGATATGACTGTATGTTTATAACTTTTATAGTCAATACCTCCCACTATTATCTCCAGGTCTCCGCATAATTATTTCTTACAATATAGTTATGTACGTTTCTTATGTATTTATGTTATCTTTTTCAAGTATACAATATAAAAACTCAATTTTTAATAAAAACGTTTTTTAATTGACATAAAAATCACATTTCTTAATTTTTGTAAACGTATGTATGCTTGTATTGTAACTAAAACCATTGCGTATTTAAATACATGATTATATATATATATAAATATATATATATATATATATATATATATATATATATATATACCATGTTAAAAGTTAATCAATTCGTAATATTTTAAATGTTAAACAATATAACATCTTAAGAGTCTTTATTTTTCCTTTCTACCTGTAAGTCAGGGAAGAAATGGGATTTAATCAAGTATCTTTTTTACGATGATGTTCGTATTGTGATATTTTAAATTTATATTTAGGTATGAAGAGAATTTGACTACAACAGGTTTTTGTAACTACATAATTTATGAAAATTTAATAATAAAGAAAAACAAATTCAAAATATGAATTGAAGTTTTATTTCCTACGCCACCTTTATAACAGCGATCAATTATTTACGAATAAGAAATTTCTCACTAAACTTACAAGGTGTCCATTTTTCAAACCTAATCATTAGAAACGAATTCGGTTAAATTAGTGCAAAGTTGTTGTATCAGTTGGCCACATCAGTGATGTATTGGTTTAAAAAAAAAATCATAGGTCATTTGGCACTAGATATGAGGAAAAACTGATTTTGGTATGTCAGGTTCTATATTTCGTCTATGTGCCCGTATCTGTAACACATGCGCATGTATATATATATATATATATATATATATATATATATATATATATATATATATATATATATATATATACCGGGTGTAGAAATGGAAAGTGGCGCATAGCGATTTCAATGTTATTTTTTTTCAACTGCTGTATCTCTTTACCTAATCATTTTAGCGCAAAAAGCGTAAGAGTATAAGTTGTTCTGAAATTAAAAAGGCATCCTATAAAGTCAACTTACTTCCATAATTATTCGTATTTAACGATTTATTAATTAAATAAAATTTAAGGTTTTTTAGAAAAAAAATAAAGACTGTCTTGATAAATGAAACAAATTTTGAAAATTAGTCATAGTGACATTTAATTTTTGAATAATTTCTGTTAATTATAGACCTTATAGTGACTGTTACTACACAAATACCATTCCAAGCATTGAATTTTCTCTTGGGTAGTCAAATTTGCCATTTTCAGAGTCAATCAAAATTTTCTATGACAAGTAATTGTCACTGTCAATAATTTATTCAAAAATTTTTTTCATTTATCAAGGCAATCTTAACTTTTTTTTCTAAAAAACTTTATATTTTATTTTATTAATAATTCGTTAAATATGAATAATTATGAAAGTAAGTTGACTTTATAGGATACCTTTTTAATTTTAGAACAACTTGTACTCTTACGCTTTTTGCGCTAAAATGATTAGGTAAAGAGATACAGCAGTTGAAAAAAAATAACATTGAAATCGCTATGCGCCACTTTCCATTTCTACACCCGGTATATATATATATATATATATATATATATATATATATATATATATATATATATACATATACAGGGTGGCTGATTTTTCATTGTCCAGGCTATATCTTCTGAAATATTAAATATACAAGAAAAAGCTAAATAGGAAACTTGTGTAATAAGACCTTGCCTAGAAAATAGCGTTAACAGATGTTTTCCATGGCCTACTGATTTGGCGGAAGTATATTTAACTTTGGTTTTTTAAATGGAACACCCTGTATGTTTTTACGGAATAAGATTCTATATCAATTTCTCTTTATAATTATGTAAAACAACTGGAAGTTTGCCTTTAATTTAGCTTAATAATGTAAAAAATAAAATTATGTGAGACGGCTGTGATTTGCATTTATTTTATTATTTATACCTGTAGACAATTGCCAAGAAACTGACAGAAGTATTTTTTAGTTGAAAAGGTGTTGTACTTCGTAATTACAAAAGAAAAATGAATTTCACAAATAGTGAAAAGGTTGATATGCTCTGCTGTTTTCACAAATCAAATAATAATTAAATAAAAACTATAAAATACTTCTAATAAACACTTGTATCAGATTTATAAAAAATGAATAGTGATTAACAATGAGAAAACACAGCCGACTTATATAATTTTATTATTTGCATTATTAAGCATAAATTAAAGGCAAACCCCCACATGTTATACATAATTGTAAAGAGAAATTGATGTAGAACCTTATTCCGTAAAAACATATAGGGTGTTCCATTTAAAAAAACAAAGTTAAATATTTTTTCGTCAAATCAGCAGGCCATGGAAAACATCTATTAACGCTATTTTATAGACCAGGTCTTGTTACACAAGTTTCCTATTTAGCTTTTTCTTGTATATTTAATATTTCAGGAGATATAGCCTGGACAATGAAAAATCAGCCACCCTGTATATATATATATATATATATATATATATATATATATATATATATATATATATATATATATATCAAACGAACAGAACTAATGTGTAAATCCAGAGGAGCTGTAGAGTTGTGTTCTGGTTATGCACACAGTGTATAACCTAAGCGGAAAAGTAGAGTTTTACTCGGCGATTCCCTGTACACGGATTCACTCATTTGTATTGTATTGTTTACTGTTATCCCACCCACACACTGGTATACATGCACTGTACAGATGTGTTATTATTTGCTTACTAATCATACAAATCATTCTGACGGTTTGTATGACTACTGTACAGGATCGTGTATGTACCTACGAGTAGGTTTAGGATAACCAGATTTATAAATCATTAAACTGGGACATAATTTTTAATGTCAATAAAGGCGTTTTGCTGATAAAAATATAATTAGTAACACTCAAATAATGTTAAAAAAGTTGTTTTATATGGGGAATATTTTACTGATATCAGCTGTACATGATTAGTTGACTTCAACAAACCTAGTTGTGTCAAATAGGACTTTACTAAAATTGAAATAAAAATGAACATACCTCCTCAATGTGATGTTCCGGATTTCCGAAATTCATCTTTTTTTGAGTCGTTTGTTTCGGTGTCCCATAGAATCTTTTCGGACATGTAATTAATTCAGATTTTACATTTTGATTCCAAATTTAATAGGTACTTTTTACGTATTTTCTATCGAATTCTATTTATTTCATTTCATTACTTAAATCAGTGCTGGTGAAAATGATAATCCGAATTAATAACATGTCCGAAAAGATTCGACGGGACACCGAAACAAACGACTTAAAAAAAAAAAATTATTTCGAAAATCCGGAACATCACATTGAGTATGTTCATTTTTATTTCAATTTTAGTAAAGTCCTATAAACATTATTTGACACAACTAGGTTTGTTGAAGTCAACGAATCATGTACAGCTGATATCAGTAAAATATTCCCCATATAAATCAACTTTTTCAATATTATTTGAGTGTTACTAATTATATTTTTATCAGCAAAACGCCTTTCGTATGATAAAAAAAGTATTTTATGTCAAACAAAACATACTGATGATGGTACCATTATAATATTTGTAAAAATATATTTTTATTTTTAATCCGTTAGGTATGTACGATTATGTGTAGATATAATTTTTACCGTTGTTTCATTATAATTGTTAAATTATTTGTCTCTACCAGCATCAGTGTTCATTTTATATAATTTGTCATTTAAAAACCTGATATCAAATTTAGAATCGATCAGACATGTGGAAATTGATCTCGTCCCCTCATCAACAAGAACAGACTTTGTTGAACCAAGCTAAGATCATTTTCGATCAAGTCATCTTTCAAACAAAAAAAAATACTAAACCAAAATCGGTTCATTTAGGAGCTACGATACCACAGACAGAAACACAGATACACAAATAAACTTACTACATCCTTCTGTTTGCGACGGGGGTTATTATAAATATAAGTAGGTACTTGGTACGAGTACATTCATTAATTTTTATTTATTTATAACTAAAAACCGTCAAACAGTGAATACGATATCTAAGATTTTTTATTTTAACGGATATGTATGAAGTAAGATATTTACAGTTGTTTCCTTGAATATTGTTATCAATTGATCAATTTTTCAAGAAAATAAATCAACCGGACGTGACAGCCATCTGTAAGTTTTTGCAATTATTTTGTATTAAATGGATATTTCGACAAAAATATTAATGAAAACTGTAAAATATGCAGCACTCTTTAAATGGCTTTGTGATATTTATAAGATATTTTTTCCTGTGATTAATAATTTTGAAAATCAAGTATTCTAATCATATAGTCCATCAATTGGATGCTAAACCATTTTTCCTGTTATTTTGTCTGAAAGAACATAGTGAAATAAGAATATTAGTAAAACGCGACTTTGTGGTAAACGAGATTTATTTTTAAAGTGAGAAATTTGGACTGTGATGTTATGTTGTCGCTAGTGATGAACAAATTAATTTGTTAATTGTACAGGGTATTGGTTTATATATATATATATATATATATATATATATATATATATATATATATATACGTACAGTAACATTCTTACATACAGAGATGTATATCTCTGTTATCCGCAAGTTATAAGAAATGCGGAAAAGAATTTAATCTATCGCTATCTAAGTAATACTTTAATAATATATTTTCACTAATATCCATTAATCGATGTATATTTTCATATTCCGCTGAAAAATGATAATATATTATTTCGAACCCTATTGAAATTGTTGTAATACATTCTAACTATAACTGGAAGTTTACGCTAACGTAATATTATTGAAAGAGATTGCAATATCAAGTCGCGGGCGACGGCCGCAAATAGGTCGAGACACCATTAAAGCACTCTTCAGTTGTACTGACGCATCGACGCTCCGAGAAAATTGGAGAGTTTAATTGGTCGGACCAGGGGCGGATCTAGGGGTGTGCTGGGTGTGCAATAGCACACCTGGAATTTTTCAGGGGCAGCATTTTAGAAAAGCAATTTGTAAAAATTAAAATTTTAATTAATTATTCATCTTTGTTTACACTTATTTACAAACTTTTGAAGCATTTATGAGATCATATCTAGCATAATTATTTTTTATTACAATTGTTTGATGTATGTAGGACCACATACATATTGGCTTGGTTCCACAATTTTATATTACATGCAGCAAGCGGCAATAGCAATTAGCGGCGGGTTGTTTGTTTCGGTATAGATCTGTAGTGTCGGTAGAGTACGTTATCAAAACACCATTTTTGTTCAATTAGTAAATAACTCAAGGAAGGTGGACCTAACAGTTCAGCGCAGGGATACATGTTCGGAACGTGTACATTTATTTTCTGATTTTCTGACTGTGAAGTTCAATTTGAAAGTGTGCTCAACATTCAATTAATAATTTATGCAATAAGTATGTTTTCATTTAAAACTTTACCATTAAGCTTAATTTAGGTATAAGTAGGTAGTTGTAGATATATGTAAATTACTATAAAAAATAAAATTTAAAAAATTTGGAACCTATTCTGTTTTTATTCTTATATTATGTCAATATTTACATACTTATATAAATATTGTTATAACATATCTACCACATCTTACAATTTACTAATCATTTTAGCTTCCAAACTATAATCATATAAATTTCTGATCACAGTGTTTTAGAAGAGGCAAAGTTTTCTCTTGAAATACATGTTCGAAGAAGAAAGAAAATGTTCAATTACGAGCAGTCAGACGAACCAATTTCTAGTGAAAAAGATAAATTTAAAATATCAGTCTTTTATACGTAGTTAGATGCAGCAATTAATTCATTAAAAGAACGATTTATCCCGCTAAAACAACACACCGATTCATTTTCCTTTTTATTTAACATTAAAAATATTGGTCCTATGGATACAAAATTATTAATAAACTAATGTAAAAATTTAGAGTTGTTGTTTACTGATAAAGATACCAAAGAACGGAATTTTAATGCAGATGAGCTTTACACGGAACTCAAATCTTTAACTACAATTGTAAAAGACGATATAACTCCTAAAGAAATATTAAATTATATTTATAAACAAAACCTTGCTAGTCTTTTTCCAAATGTCATATTAGTTAATTAATTAATTAAACTGAAAGATCATTTTCAAAGTTAAAATTGATCAAAAATTATTTTAGGGCGGCAATTTGAGGTTTTGCACACCTTATCTTTCCACCTAGATCCGCCCCTGGGTCGGACATATAAAGCCAAGCAGAACAGACTGCGGGAACAGTCTAATATTAACACGTGTGATGATCATTAATACTTGGTGATATTAATATCGTATAAATAAACAATGCTTAATATTAAGTGTTTAAATATATATATATATATATATATATATATATATATATATATATATATATATATATATATATTTATTGTGACGAAGCGTCACGAAGCAGTTTTATTGCAACAGTGTTTTTGAACGTAAATTTATAGTCAAATTTACCGAAGCTCTACCTTTCAAATATTTTGATACTATTGCCTAGAATTTTACATTCGAATCAAGCAAACGCGCCAGCGCGCGCATGTCTAGAAATGGCAGAACAACATGGAATTTTATTTTTTTACATCGCGTTTTTTTGTTCTGCAAGTCACCACTTTGATTTTCTTGATTCGAACACCATGAGATGCAAGACAATGTTCTACATAGTGTAGTGCCAAACACATCGCAGTGGTTTTTGTGAAAGTGGAGATTTTAAAAACATAACCATCGAACATGTGTTTGGGTTGTAATCAAATTGCTCGTTTTGTTAATTTCATGCGGCGAAATTAAATTGTTTAGTAATTTAAGGCAATAGTAAGTAAGTGTGTTGTTTTATTACTGTTTGTATTGTATTTAAATGTTATTTATTTATATTTATTTTTATATATTGTAAATAAATTGTGACTATGTTCACCTCTGATGATAGATATGGAGGGGAAGGGGTGAGTTTTTGGCCAAATAAAGACGTAACAAACAAAATTTGTAAAGCAGAGTTTTTTTATTTGAATTATTTTCCGTTTGTTTTCCTGTTCTTCCACTGGAGAACATAAGGGGCGGAGAAGAACTAGTGATTGCGCTACTACTATCGAGATAATTTTGGATGAATTTCGGCGTAGAAAGAATCCTTGAATCCGGGTGTAGTCATTTTGCTTCGTGAGCCGCGGTACAGGATTCAGCTTGTCCATCGGGACTAATAAAGGATAGTACCGCTGAATTTGGTTTTGCGTTCGTTTTTACCTCGCCCTCGCATCGCGTGCACGTGGGTGAGCGAGCAACACATGTTTCGTTCCGTGACATTGTGTCCAAGCGAGCGACCACAACCAATGTTCGAATCCGTACCTTGGACATTTTTCTCCTTCAGGATATCCGTGGTCGTCGTCACTGGAAACCTGCGAGTTAGACGTCTCTACCGTTACATAGAGTGGCGCCCGAGATTTGGCAACGAATAGTTGGACAGCGTTTGTTTATTTTATTATACCGTACCTGTCGACTAATTATTGTGCTTTTGCACGAGTTACTGCTTTATGGGCTGTGACGACGTATTTTACATTGTGTGACGCAAAGGTAACTCCGTAGTCCACCACACGTTTTCGAGAACTTAGTTATATAAACATTCGTATTAATAGTATATTGTGTTATTAAGAGTAAAAGTGATACTTTGTGTGGCGAGCATGGAAGTTTGCACGACGAGCGAAGCGAGTCGGACAATTGCATGCGAGGCACACAAAGACACTTTTACTCTGAATAACACATGCTATTTTTTCTTTAAACTTAGAAATTTTAAAAAATAAATTACTATTTGAAGTTTAATATGTAGGTTACCTGTCAGTTATTCATAATTTTTAGTAACTTTATTCTTAGGTTATCTAGTTTTTATAGTGACATTTAGGGCGATATTACAAATTTCTATTGTACAAGTTACATCTTATTGGCTACGTTAGTAGATATATTATCTCTGATTGGTTATACGGCGGCGACAATATTATACGGCGGCGACAATATTATACGGCGGCTAGAATAAAAAATTATATTACGGAGGCATAGAAATTAAACTTTAACCTTGTCAATCACGTCACAGAAGATGTCACTTTTATGACGTTTGAAGAAAAATTATTTTTTCGCGCCTACGTCCTATATTGACTAGTACTACAGAATTAAAAAATGTCCAAAAATTCTCTGTTATGCTTAGGCCGGCAAAATGTAGGGATGAGAACTTAAATATTTTAGCATTACATTCTGTCAAATTATAATTTTAATTTATTAGTAATGTAAAACGTTAATTAAAACAACTATTTTTGATTTATTATTCATATTATACTCGTCTTTTATGATTACGATAATTGTTGAAAAATCTCAATTCACATTCGTTTAGATAATTTTGATACATACGTTAGATTATAGATATTTTTATTATATATAATCAGTTAATAATAGTTGCTAACCTTATTTATATGTAATTTTTTTTGTTTTTATTCTATTTTTAATGTTAGTAAAACTTTCATAAATTTCGTTGGGTTCAGTTAAATGTGATATTATTCAGTATTCGTAAGATGTTTCTATTATTTATTATGTTGTTTTGTTGCGTAGGATAAAAAAGAGTGTGTGCTACATGGTAGTAAAGTTGTTTTCTGATCCTCAAGAAGTATCGTTCGGAGTAGGACAGGACAACTTTTCTACCTAGCAGCACAAATAACTTTTACACTTTACCCAAATAAATAAACGTAACAATTGCTGTCGGGTGTAAGGTTAAAAACTGTGAAGTGTAAACTGAAAATAAAGAATATGGCGATGAAAAAATAAAATTTAGTCTCAAGAATGAGCTGGAACAACGAAACTTGGACACATCCTTACAATCATGTTAGAGACAGTCTTCCGCTTTACCGAAATGGATATTCTATTCTGCAGCTTCAACCCTAAAGAAGAAGAAGGATTCAAATGGATTGTTGACTGTTACATTTTTAAGACCTCTAGTTAAACCAAAGATGATGCGTGCAGATTTCGTCATCACGAACTATTCCAGGACGAAACAGTCTTAAGGAGGGAGCAATATAGTGAATGCATGTTCACGCCGCGGGCGACGGCCTCAGACAAGTAGAGACACGTTTCGTCACTCTGCTATTGTGCTGACGCATCGATCCTCCGAGAATATTCGAGAGTTTAATTGCTCAGATATATTAAGCCATGCAGAAAAAACCGCGGGGACAATCTAATATTAATACGAGTTATGAAAATAAATAGTTGTTGATATTAATAATATAATAAATATATACTGCGCAATATTAAGTATTTAAATAAATATTCTTAGTGATTAAGTTTTTACTGATAATTAAATTACTTTTATATTTATTTATTCATAGTGTTACTTATTTTTATTATATTTTTATAATTTATTATTCGTTCATTAAACGTATGTCATTATATAAATATTCGTATTACAATTATTTTCACTCTTCACCCAAATAAATAAACGTTATGCTATATAAGTTTTTGACCTAACCTTAACGATTAACGCTTCTACTTTTAATAACGTTTCGTTGTTGTTTATAAATGACTAAACATCACTTATTTAGAAAATGGTCGTCACAACTAGGTTTTTATGATTATTTCAGAAATATATTTTATAGTTGTGTGAAAAATAGTATATACAATATGGTAGAAAGTGCCATAACAAAGTTTCTATATTGAAATCTCTTGTCTTTAGGAGCCTCAAATCTTAATTTTTCAATTATGTATTGTTGAAAACTTTCGGTAATATTTTACATAGCTAGGTTTTTACTGTTTTTTATTTACTTTTTTCTGCAGGTCAATAAAAAGTTTTGTCGAATTCTTTATTTGAAACTGTTCCAGAACTGGAAGTTCTAGGCATGACAACTATAATATATGTACAGAACGGTTCGTGCAAATATTTTTCAATTTCGCAGCAATTGAGTTCACGTGAAATTTATTTGGGTTTTCAAATAAGGAGTTCGAGAATAAAATAAACAGACATAATTTTAATTCATTTTTAAAACCTACAACCTGATTTATTAAAACTTGATTAGAGAAAATTTATAATTTTTTACTGAATTATAAAAACTTGTTAATAGTCCAAAGATATTTTCAAAACTATTTTAAAATAGTTTCAATTTTTATAAGAAAAAAAAATATAAACACCATAAGAAATCAATCATTTATAAATTTGTGCAGAAACGCTGTCATTGTCAACTGCTAGCTTGCTCTCACATGAGAACAAGACCGCGTGATATTACAACCACGCCTACGAATTTAACCAATTAGAGCTATCCACTTATCTATGTGGCAGTAATGGATGATATTTCTATTTCACGCGAATGAATAAATAACTGCTGAGAAATTTATTTTTTGTCAACATTAATAAATACCTGTACTATCTGAAATTCTGCAGCTCTTCAATAAATTTATATTATACTATTATACACCCGAACACTTTTAATTAAATATGTATGTGTAGATAGAAGTTCTTGTACTGTTAGAGACTCACCAGATAGCAGTCGATGGGTTTCTCCCTGGTCTGGCGGTAGGCCTTCTGCAGCTCGGTTTGGCGCAGCGCATGCGCGATATGCAGCGCGCTGGCATCGAAGCGGCCGTACTGGTGCTCGTGGTGCGTGGGCGCCGGGCTGCCCAGCGGGGACGCGCCGTGCTGCCCTCCGGACCCATTCTGCACTGTCCGACCCACTCCTGGAACATACACATCCTTCAAGTAAATAACATAGCTTCATCAAGCCAAGTAGCTTATTACAACTGATCGGAATTAAAAAAGGAAAACTTGGTATGAAGCTTCTTGAAAGCTTGATCTTATTTCTCTACGTAGGACTATTGTGATGTGATTTTTAATTTAAAATATTAAAATTAATGAAGAAATAAATAAGAAATTTATTATTTACTATTAGTATATTTATTATTATTATTGTTATTATTATTATTAATATTGTTGCATTGGATTGTAAATAGTTTTAAATTAATTTATTATTATTTTGAGGTTGACAGTTCCAGTTCCACAGTTGATAGACTTACAAAAATAATAAATAATGTTTTGAAAGGAAAAGGCTTTCCACAAAGATGGAGAATAGGTATTATCAGTCCAATACACAAAAATGGAGGCAGAGAAGAAACTAAAAACTACAGAGGCATAACACTGTTAGACACGGCATACAAAATATACGCCATGATCTTAGAGGAAAAAATAAGTAAAGAAGCAGAAGAGAGAAATATACTACAAGATAACCAAGCATGCTTTAGAAAAGGAAGAAGTACAATTGATAACATCTGTATATTAAATTATGCAATACAGAAGAAAATAAGCAAAAAAAGGGAAAATTATATGTACTATTTGCAGATTTGAAGGCAGCATTCGATATTGTAAATAGGAAAAAGATGATTGACATATTGACGAAATCTGGCATCGAAGAAAACCTAGTAGGAAGAATAGCAGAAATATACTCTGAAACCATAAGTTCGGTGAAAATAGACGGAGAAGAAGGAGAGGATTTTTGAACAACGTGCGGAGTTAGACAAGAGTGCCCATTAAGCCTTATTCTATTCTCTATTTATAAGTCAGACATTGAAGCTCACTTTACTAAAGGACAGACAGGAGGCATTGTAATTGGGAGCAAAAAGTTTTGGACATTATCATACGCCGACGACCTGGCAATAGTTGCGAAAACAAAACAAGAAATGGATTCCTTGATGAAGAGACTAATGATATACTTGAAGAAAAAAGACATGGTGTTAAACACAGAAAAAACCGAGATTGTTGTTTTCAATAAAGGAAAAGGCAGGGAAGCAAAAGAAACATTGACATGGGAAGAAAAAGAAATAAAAAAAGTAAAAACTTTCAAATACTTGGGGTATACATTTCAGAAGAATGGTAAAGACAATGAACATATAAAGCAAACAACAAAAAAATAAACATAGCTCTTCCACAAATCTGGAGCATAGTGCAAAGAAAATTCAAAAACAACAATAATGCATGGAGCCGAAATTTGGGGTTGGAAAGAACAAAACGAAATAGAAAAAATTCAAACAAAATATATACGATGGATACTCGGACTAGATAAACAAACACCGGTGTATATAATAGAGGAAGAAACAAAACGGTTTAAAATGAAGACTGAAGCAGGAAGGAGAGCAATGAAGTATGAATAGAAATTAAGAAGGACACCATGGAAAAGTGTTGCATTTGATTGTTGGCTAGAAATAACAAGAAAAGCAGAAAGAGAACAGGAAAGAACCAACGGGAAGCAAAACGGGCATAATTCTATGAAAACAACGGACATTCAACGACAGACATAGAAAGACGAAGAAATACAGGCCAAAACATGGTGGATGAAATTACACGGACAAAATAAGATATACCTACATGCTCAGATAAAAAGAGAAAAGATATATAAATCAACGTATAATCCAGGATATAAATACTTATTGAATATAAGCAAACCACTATACTTGACAATAGAAAACAATAATTTAAAAATAAACGCAATATTTAGAACAGGAAACGAAGAAAAAAGGAATAAATACTGGATAGGAGACGATGACAGACAATGCAGAATAAGTGCGAGAGACTTTGAGACAATAATTCACTTAAGAAGAGACTGCAGCAAAAACCTGAGAAATGACAAATCTACACAACAGATACTACACGAGGAAATCCCAGACACAGATTGGATGAAGAAAGTATATATAAATAGATTAAATAGTAAGTTATAATAATGCAAATACCACATGAAATGTAAAATATAGATAATGTAGAAATTTGAACACCGAAAGGTCACAAATAAAATATTCACTACTACTACTACTTCTACGAGATAGTGCGCTGAGTATCATGTTAACTTACTCTTAAGATTGGATCAATTCGATTGTTTTTATACAATATATGGCATACAATTAATATACGAAATTTTAACATGTAACTGGGGCGCTCGAACTGTAAGCCCAAGATCGCTGTTGTGCATCGTATTGTAGATATATATAACAAGCAGTACTGTTTTGCCTGACGGCATAATATTAAAAATAAGAACTAAAAATAATAAGATTGTTTTTGTTTATCAGTGGTCTGATTAAAAAAAACTGTTATTTAAAAATTTATGTTTTTCTATTAATGTCACCACCCTTCTTCGTGTTCCACCACGAGTCGCCACTTCCTAGAACATGATTTTACTATTTTAACTGTGACGATTTTTGGTCCACGCAAACTCCAATAGGATACATATAGAAAAATATTAGTATTTAAGAATTATATTCAAATATAATGAACTGTGTACATTTTGACTACAATTGGCCAACCGGAAGTAAGACTTTACGTTATAATTAAATATAATTTAATATTTAAATTTTATATCCTGTATGCACAATTACATTTTTATATTATTTCTGGCCAAATAATATATATATATACAAGGTGGCGCAAAAGTAATCACCCTATTGAAACATGCTATAATTTTTGCAAATAGCGGCAAATGTCAAATCTGCTTTGACATTTGTGAAGTAAACAAATGCAAAATACATGTCCATAAAACATGAATCGCTATATTCCTCAAAAACGCGGTTTAATTACTTCGATTCTTTCGCGGAATAATTCGTCGTTGGTGTTGGCGCAGCGTGAATTTACGCGCAGATTTCCCGGTCGCCTGGCACCAACTGGCCAAACACTGCAGCGTTCAGCCGCTCGCCTAGAAGAATATGGTACAACACGAGATGCTACCAGGTCTGGCCGGCCCCGGAGGAGCCATTCTGCTCAGAATAACGCGGCTGTGGCTGAAGACGACTACTGTGGACGGCGAGCGCTACAGAGCCAGGCTCAACGACTTTCTTCTTCCTCAATTGCATGAATTTGAACTGGAGAACATGTGGTTCCAACAGGATGGAGCAACGGCGCATACTGCACGAGCCACAACGGAAATTCTGAGGGCTACATTTCCGGGTCGCCTAATCTCTCGTTTTGGTGATTTGCACTGGCCGGCAAGGTCGTCCGATTTAACCGTTCCAAACTTCGTTTTGTGGGGTTTCTTTAAGTCACGAGTCTATGTCAACAAGCCTCAGACTTTTCAAGCCCTCAGAGAGAATATCCGTCAAGAATGCGAGAACCTATCGCCGGAAGTACTGGCAAGAGTAATGGAAAATGTTATAAATCGAGCCCGTATGATCATCCATTCTGGCGGCGGCTAATTGGCAGATATCATTTTCTCGACTTAATAGGAAAAATATTACGACATCAACTAAACCTAATCAAAAAACAGAACCAAAGTTTTTCATTCATAAAAAAAATTGCAGCCAAAGAACATCGGGTGACAACTTTTGCGCCACCCAGTATATATATATATATATATATATATATATATATATATGTTTACAAAATTTTACATAAACATTTGTCAAATTAGACGTAAATAATTTGAAGTAGTAAATTAAGTATATATGAACTAATTTTATTATAAAATACCTATACAAAATGACAGAAATATATGTAAGGAACACATTTTTGCATGAGACTTCAGCAGATCCATCAACTTTAAAACAATGAATTGTATTATAAACAGCACTCGAATTGAACTTATTCGTTTGATTTTATTGGTGGAATCTGAAGTGCTTGATGGGACAAGTGTTAATCAGATTTTTTTAAGAGAATCTGAATTTGTAAAGAAACGGGAAGTAAAAATTTATAATATGTAGAGCACATAAACAAGATTAAAAATTGAAGCGAATAATTAGAGTGTAATGAGTGTAGATGAGTATGTGATGTAGCGGTAATCGGTTTCCGATGTAAGAGTGAAACGCTCATTTCACTCGCTCTGGCTAACCCGATAACTCAGCACTTTCCCGACATCCGCTCAACACTACTAGTTCGTATCCACATGTATGCTAGTGTTGCCACCAACTCGGTCTCGACTCCTCTCCAAATACAACATGAGAAATATTCAAGTTTCAACAAGTCAACAAGTCGATATCAAGTCAAAAACAGAGTTGGGTCACGTCTGTATTATTATTATTAAAAATCATATTAATAGTGTATTATTGTATAAGGGATTATGAAACACTCTATTTAATAATTAGCAAGAGTGACCTAAAGTTGGCACAGTAAAATAAATACTTGTGATTGGCTCGCGTAACGCCATTTCTGTACCCAACGACATTTGCCACATCAGCTATCGTTTCATTTCTCGTTGATCTATTTTTTAGTTTATTGCCCTTACCACGATATTATTGTATTTTATATTTATTTGTGATATTTCACTATTTTTATGTGCTTCAAACTTTATTGTGATGTATCACTGTGTAAATGTAGCTACAGCATTCACTCCTCGTAGATTTTGAATAAACTATAGTCAATATTTATGAAGATGAAGTTTGCGTCACGATCCGTAGGCGAATTATGCAAATCATCCGAATTAATAATAATCATAATCCCAAATATAATACTATAATTATTTCACTACTAGATACATATGTATACTATAATTAACATTTATTTGACATGGAAAAAGAGAAACTCAAATCCAAATATTGTTTGAAATTTAAATAGGCCGTCCAAATTAAATAAGTAGATCAAATAAAACGAAATTAAAAATCAAAAGTGAGGTTGACAAATTGAAACGTGAAATATAAAAACAAATACATATTTAATATTTTAAAAAATTACAGCCTAAAAATACACAATAACAAATGACTATACACTCAGCTATCAGACGACCGCAGGAACGATGACACACAGCACGGTATATCAAAATTAAACGGTAATAATTAATTTCTGGTTGTAATTAGCCGGGAAGATTTAATTATTAGTCCATATTTGTAAAGGAGTCAAAGAATTGATAAATTTTATTAGAAACTTACGATATGACTTACGGAAGGAAGTTAAGCTTACGTCAACGGTGGCGCGAAATTTCATTCATAAAAAATTATTTGAATATATGAAATTCGTAAAATATGATTAGGAAAATTATTTTTTGTTTTTTTATGTATACCTACCTATTGATTAGGTCCCGAAGGCAGTAACTTATGTTTTGCAAATTATTGACCGGTAAGTTTTTAATTTAAAAATGACAGCAAAATATTCTGAAAAATTGTCAAATAAATTTTCCAAACATTGTAAATTTTAAGTTTGTTATTGTGTCGATTGTGCAAAAAATCTAATAAACATTGCGAGCAGTAAGTGTTTCATGGGTTTCGGATTAAGATTATTGAAAACCTCGTCAACTGATAGGGAACACTTACTATCATTGATGCTATTTGACGCGGCTGTAGAAAAGTCGTACATATTGTTACTTTTGAATAAATTTTGTGCAAAGTAGATTAACGAACAAATCTAATCTCAGAAAGCAATACACTTTGAAGTATTTTACTCGAGTGTTAAATATGTGTCACTAAATGTTAAATCAATTAACTTGAAGAAGCGTAACATATTCGTATTTGTGTTGGAGATGAGATAATAAAGATATACACAAACCTCTACACTCTGTCCAGAATTTGAAACCGGGTCTATCGGAGTCGGTACTCGGGATAAAAAAAATGATATAATATTCGGCAGTGCCTACAATATTTTATGCCGTATTGTAATTTCTTTAAAGTATTTAATAGATTAGAATTTACAAACCGGTCTTCGAATTAGTACTGGGAATAAATATTATCAGTAATATTGATAATTGCGATATCGATAATTACGATATTATAGATAATTTCGATATCGATGATTACGATTTTATAGATAATTACGATATTATCGATAATTTCAATATTGTCGATAATTCCGAAATTACCGATAATTCCGATATTATCGATAATTCCGATATTATCGCTAATTCCAATATTATCGATAATTCCGTTATTATCAAAAATTTTGATATTATCGATAATTTCGTTAAGAATGTTACACATTTGAGCTTTTAAGCTCGAAATATACATCGTGTTCCAAAATCATAACTAGTATGTGTATGTAGCCACAATTATAGTCTGCCGCTGCGCAAAATATTGAAGCTGTTTTGGTTTGTATTGTCATTAGCTAGCATTGGCTTGTCGAGGTTTAGGTATTATTTCTTTCATGTTATATTATACTTTTTATTTTAAACAATTTATTTACAGCGTATATTACGTTTTTTTTATATATCGAGTTTAAGTTTAATAATTAAAAAGTAATACAATGTAGTTTATGTTGGCTGGCGCTATAACAATAGGTTTATTTATTGTAGTGTATTTTTATTTTTGTTTATTATTCAGGTTATTTTGTTGTTTTCATATTGTAGAAACAATGAACTTTGTTGTTTTAGGAATCATAAAAGTAGGGTTATTTTGTAATTGTATTTATTATATAAATTTATTCTTTATATAATATATAGTTATTAGTTTTAATAATTAAAGTAATGAATGAAGTATGATTTACGTATTACACATAAATGAAGCTAATTGTTTTAGGAAGCATGAAGTTAGGATTATTGGAATATTTTAAATACTTACAAGCAGGTGAAAATTCAAAATTATTTTCATTTTACATATAATTGTTTTTCGATTTTTTTTTCCAATATGAAGTTTTAATACCAGGCTAAATGTTTATTAACCATTTCTTCTATTCTTGATTGGTTTTCTTTGGTTAATAGGAAAATGTTGAAAATTATTTTTTTTTTCACCCACGAATTACATTCAATATGCATAATTCATTTCTAAGTATAAAAATCAAATAAGAGTATAATACTCAATGTAAACAATGAGTACAATACCAACGTAAGAGGTTACAAAGTTGTCCGCAATATATAGAGAACGCTTGGCTGGCATTACGAATATACATTTGAAATATAGCACTCAATAGCAGGTATATTTTTATACAAGAAGATTTTTGAATATTTAAAAAGCACATATATGTCATTAACCATTATCATTTTGTTACATTAACTAATAATTTATTTTATGATAAATTTACTTGCGGATCTAATACTCAAGGTATTTTTTATATTATTATTAATATAATTTACTGATATTATCGATATTACCATTTAAATTAATATGTATATAATTAATAACATAGATATTCTAATTTTATAATATCGATAATATCAACATTTTGATAATTACCATAACATCGACAAATTCGATAATATCGATATCTCAATAATTTTGATAATATATATATATATATATATATATATATATATATATATATATATATCGATAATTTTGATAATATCGATATATCAATAATAGCGATATTTTCCGATATATCGATTATAACGATATTAAAATATTATTGATATTCGATATAGATTTTTCAATATCGCTCAGCCCTACTAAGAATGTAATTACTGCTTTTCTACATTTCATCCCATTGTCAACGTCAGTTTATTGTCAAGATAATCACAATAAGTCAAAAAGCCTACACATGTATTATGTTATGTACCCCACAATATACCTTGTACTCATTAACAACAATTAATAAGACCTAGTGTTGCCGCGAGACGAGAAAAATGTCTCATCTTGATCGTTTCGTCTCGTATCAGCACTGGTTTATCACGTCTCGACAAGATTTATCCTCGATTTCTGTTATTTTGTGTTCTATTGGGTTTTTTCTTTTAATGATCCGTTTAGTAGTGGATTGATATCATGATAGTCGTTTTCAATCACAATTTTTATTTTTTTGTCACAAATTTCAGTACCCAATTGTAATTTGTCTTTTCAAAATTGATACTCGCTAGTTGTAAAGAAAGGTATTTTTACAGATTATAACTTTTATAATAAAAATAGATTTATTTGTTAATTTCAAAATTTATTTAAAAAATTCCACAACACAATTTTGTCAAAAATAAACATTTCATTGTTTCTGCTGCAGAATAGAATTATTGTGACAATTCCACTCATAATATATATATATATATATATATATATATATATATATATATATATATATACCGGGTGTCCCATTTCGACCGACACATGGGAGTTTTACATGGCAAATCAGTTAATTATGAATAGTATCTCCCCAGTGCAAAATATTAACTTGAAATTTTGTATCCTTATTGGGGAATATTATTTCTATGGGTTACAGTTATTTGAAACATGTAATTTCGTCTGCAAGACGAGATTTATTAAATTATAAAATCTAACATTTTCGTTCAAAATCAGTCAGCCATGGAAATAATAGAAAATATCTATGTGACAGTTCTGACAGTTAATGACATGCCATTGTAGATATTTATATTTTTGTAATATTGGTATATTATTTAACAAAAAGAAAATAAATTCAACTTAAATAATATTAAAATACAGGGAATAAGAATTAAAATCAGTGATACTTCACTAAACTGTCAGATAAATATTTTCTTTTATTTCCATGGCTGTCTGATTTTGAACGAAAGTATTAGATTTTAAATTTAATTAATCTCGCCCTGCAGACGAAATTGCATATTTCAAATAAATGTGATCCATAGAATTAATATTCTCCGATAAGTATACAAAATTTCAAGTTAATATCTTGCACTGGGGAGATACTATTCATAATTAACTGATTTCCCATGTAAAACTCCCATGTGTCGGTCGAGCTGGGACACCCGGTATATATATATATATATATATATATATATATATATATATATATACAGGGTATTCAATTTATTTTGTCCACTATTGCTATCTCGAGAACTATAAGAGCTACGAGGTCGGTTAAATTAGCAAATAATCGTAGCAATCGTAAAAGAAAATTGAGATTCCGACAGAAAGATTCTAATAAATATTAGTTAGTGCTATTTAAATTTATTGTACTTATTTCTGTTACATCCTGTATAAACCAGAAAAATTCGAGACGTGACGAGACATTGACTATCTCGTCTCGTCTCCGCAAGATTTTGCCTCGTCACGCGGCAACACTAGTAAGACCTAAAATATATTTCTCTTTCCTGTAAAAAAAAAATAGATGTTTAATAGCAGACAATTCTGTCATTTATTAGTAACCCTCGAAAATTGTAGATTCACCTAACTCGCAAGTCACTTAACAACTCGCGACAGGTCGAAGTGTGTAAAATTCCTGCCGACGAATTTTTTTTTGAATTAGTAAATTAGATAAACAAGAAAACAAGTTTGTCATAGAACAAATATATTTTAGGTACATAATTTCTTAGTGTTATAGAGCAGAAACATAAACCTGTGACATGATAGATGTTCTGTATTTCAAGAATATTTTAAATGGTGTAATTTCCTTTTTTGAAATTTTATCTTATTTTTAAAGCGATGTGTTGCCTTAGAAAGTCTTTTTTTTGTTATTTGTTAAGCTGTAATATTTTCAAAAATATTTTTTGACCTAAATATTAAGACAATTCAGTTCTCAAACAGTGGAGCTCGCTAATAATTGCAGTTACATAAATTAATCCTTTTCATTATTTGTATATATATATATATATATATATATATATATATATATATATATATATATATATATTGTATATATGCATGATTAATAAGCATTTGAATAACATAATTACTAAATTACTACGTATATTACAGTTCGAAATTTGAATGCATTGACTTAATTTCAACGTAATAATTTTCCATAAACATATATTTTATTTTAATTTGTATTGTATTCTACATATTTGATATTATCTCAAAATTATTAATGTATATGTACACAACAATAATGCAAACAAAACAATAAACTCAAAATTACATATAATAATCTGGCATGTCAACTATAGTAAATAGACGAAAACAGAAGGCTTCAAAGTAGTAAGATTTTGAAATACATAGAGTAGAAAAGTAAATGAGAGATGAAAGAAGAGATAGCAATACTTTCATAGTTTATATCATACAATTTAATCTAGATTAACTGTAAGTGATCAATTTTCTAATTTGTTACCACAGTGAATTGGTTGTTCGAATTCTCACAATATATTTTTGCATTTATGATTATTGTATTGATTAGGGCATTGTTGATCTAATGTTAGGGATGCAAAAGTTAAAAAAATTAAGTTAAAGAGATGTAAATCACGAAACTCAAGACCAGTCTCATTTCGTCTTGTCCCGAAAAATTTAAACGAAATACTTATTCAAGATTTAGTCAAAACCGAGATGAGCTCTTGTTTCTGACATTACACTACTGTTTCAGTTTCATTTTTATAGTTAATTAGACGCAGAATGCATGTATACCCCTCTGTAACATGTAAGATAATGAGATAGCAAATAAAAGTCTTATCTTTGCCATGCGTATACGACAAAAATGCATGTTCTTGCAGCAGAAATTGATGACGTAAGGTTCAACAGCGGGGAATAGAGTGTACATTAGTGTGAATTAATTTTTTTAAAAAACTGAAACATACAAAATGTAAGTAATGATTTTGAAACTTCAACTCGAACCTAATTATTTACTCGTAACTGGACAGGTCGGTTTAACTTGCCGTCCCTCCCCATTTTACCCTCTAAGGCATATACCTAATAACTAATAAGATATGTAGTAGGTATATGCTCTAAGGACACACAGTAAAGTGCAGTACTAACGACTCACTAAATCCCCATATTCAAGGGTCGACATACCTCTCTTCTTACACCGTGCCCAGACTGACACGTGTCCAGTCTATAGTCTAGTCTAATGGCAATGAAACAGACTGCAATAACTACCATAATCTTACGCTATATACATAGTTTAATTTCCATACATCTCATTTAATATCAAATTGAGGAGTTTTATGCGTATTGTGATTAAGTAAATCGGTAATTAGCTGGCGATCCGACTCCACCTTTCACTCACTCCGCGTCCGGTGCTCGCGTCGAATACGTTGAAAGTGTTCGTTTACAACGCAACTTACTTTCAGACGGTATTACGATTTCTAATCAATAATTGGTTTGCCAGTGCCGACAAATAAGTATGTAGCGATAGGTAAATGGTTGGCTATATATAATGTATACAATACATTAATTAACAGAAATATACACAGTATTCATGTTAAGTGGTACACTATTGCTGCCTAAAAAAATATAAGAGATACACGGTTGGTTAATTTAGCAAACAATTACTACTCGTATATCATTATTTAGAGAAATTATTATTGTTGTGATGAAAGGTAGTTCAGCCGAATAGTCAAAAAGCATATTTTTTTTACCAAACATAAGTAGTACCTTTTCTCTGCAATCTGAAAGCATGATTCGAGTTTCTTGGTGTGGAGTGGGATTTATTTCTGCTGAAACCTTCCTGCGTTTATTTGTTAAGGTATTTTCTTGTTTGATTATTAATAAATATAATACCTTCATTATCAAGAAAACTTAAATGATTTGCCTCCTAAATTCTATATTTTCAATGTAGCTACCGGCAAATACGTTAGTATAGTAGAAGTTCAGATAAATGAAACTGACTTAAGCGGGTTTTACAACCTTTTATGGACGGGTAAGAGGCTTTGTGGTCAGGTGTTATAAATTATCCCAACTCAAAGGTATCACTTGAAAAGTAAGAACAGGTCCGTATTAAATAAATTCATACTATACTTACTTAAATTTTGTAAACTGAAAATATACTCGTATAATAAGAAATAAGACACAATAAATATATAATTTTAGTTAACTACAGAAATATATTTATATATTTTTAATAACTGATAATGGAGTTCTTAGAATATGTAATTGGAAATCCAAAATTCAATGAACAGAAAAATCTTATGAATGAACAACTTGTCTTAGTCAAATCTCCATTGATCTCCCCGCTTTAATCCTTTTTAGATATTCTTACCATTGAATAGGTGGTTAATACTTAGTTTCTGTCTTTGTTTTTCTATGTATAAATATTAAATATTTTCTGTGAAGTACATTTATTAGTATTTCGTGTTAATGATCTTAAAAGTCGAAATATGAATAAAAATAAAATTCAATTTTTTTAAACAACCAAGTATTTTTTATATTTACTTAATTTTGTATTTAAAATTTACGGTTGAATTTATTTTAATAATTTAATATTCTCAATTTACAAATTAAAATGAGAAGATGGCATTTAAAATGCATTATTATTTGAATATTTTACTCTAGATTTAAAAGTTAAGTTAAAAGGAAACATTTTGAAAGAAAATTTCTGTTACGGCCCTTAACATCATTCGACAGAAAAATCTACCTGCCTAAAAGTATCAATACCGCAAGTCCCATAAAACTTTATAAGGGCCAATCGACTGATCCGAAAGTGAATTTCAAGTATCTGAGCTTCTACTATAGTGCTAACTATTTTTTATTTAAAATTAACGTAGCAAAATAATATTGCATTTATTCGAACCTAATATTCGGTATTAAAACAAAATATTCTGTTGAATAATATACCGAATATAATTATTCTAAAAAAAAAAACAATTGTAGACATCTATTAAAATTATTTTTTTTTACACTTTTACTTGCAAAATGTCATATTCACGTTAAGGAAAGGAAAGTAATCGCAAAACATTTTCTTACCGATATAAATTATATAAATATATATATAAATTTTTTGCCTCGGGCCGCATTCAAAGTTAATTCAGCAATGGCCAGTGATGAACAAACTGTAAGTTGTACAGGATATTGGTTATTTTCATATTCGTATAGCTAAAATATGTTTCTCGTTTATAAATTTATGGGTATTTAAATGAAAGAAATATTATTAGGCATAAATGGAATTTATTTTTCTAAGTTCTAAAAAACGCGGACGCGAGATTGTGCTTTTAAAATTAGGCAACCAATAAAATTTCTAAAGACAGATGGCATCGCAGGACATCGCAACAAAATTTAATCTCTTATAGCTTGCCAACGATATAAAATTTAAATGAAATATTTTCACTAATAATAATTAATTGTTGTCTATTTTCATATTCTTCTACAAAATGGCAATATTTCAACAGTGTTTAGGATCACATTGTAATAAAATTATTTCGTAATTAGCAATGTCCTTAGGTTATTGTAGTCGTTAAAAGAATTTAATTTGTTTTTAGATAATTTTGCTTGAATTTTAGTGCTATAAGCAGTGGCTTATTCTGAATCGAATAAGCAAATAAAAAAAGTATGTTCCCATTTGAAATAAGAAAGTTGTACCCCGTATTTTGAGAACCACTGGTCGAAAAAAAAAATGTTTCGCTCAATAAAGTAGTCTTATAAAATAGAAATTGTTTGCTAATTAAACCGACCT
Source organism: Stenolophus ochropezus (assembly GCA_035578165.1). Taxonomy (NCBI): domain Eukaryota; kingdom Metazoa; phylum Arthropoda; class Insecta; order Coleoptera; family Carabidae; genus Stenolophus; species Stenolophus ochropezus. The sequence continues at coordinate 6,118,908 of JAQOWZ010000008.1, read as the reverse complement.
CGTAGCTCTTATAGTTCCCGAGATAGCAATAGTGTACCACTTAAAATGGACACGCTGTATATATAAACAGGGTGTTTGGCGAAAGGCCGGCACCCAGAATATTTTGTTTATTATGAGAGATACAGAAAAATGTTACGGAACAAAATTAAACTAGTAAAAAGAGACTCATAAAATGATCTTAGTAAGAATTTTGTGTCACTTCCGGTTTCAGCGGAAGTGTGTACAACTTTGATTCTGGCATAGGGAATTGGTATTATTATATTTTTTTTCGGAATGTACATAAAATTAGCTCTACAATGGTATATCTCCGAAAATTAAAATATTTTTTCTCTGATTTATATTAATTTATGTAGCTTACTAAAAACTCTATTTTATTTGAAAGATTTTTTTGTATCTCTTATAACTTCCGAGAAAAATCGCGTTCCCTAGTTTCATTTACACCCTATATACATATGAATGTGACAAACCTTTACATTAAACCAACGTTATTTTAAGACTATTTCTCGCCCTGAAGAAGATTTCAGTGAAATCAATACGTCGGCTTTGAAATAAATTTTAACAATATGCCTGCCTGATTATTTCTTCAAATTACATCTTACAACAGTCGATCATGAAATTACCTAAATTTGTTTATACTCGGTAAAGTATATTACGCCGGTCGTCCGAAAGTATGTATCAGGTATGACTGTGCAAGTTTCGGTGCACCGCTCTGCTGCATCAGCGTGTACAACGCAAGCGTGGATGGCTGCCATGAGAACGGCAAGTCAAATGAATGTCAATAAGGTATCAAGTGAAACAGATTTTCTTTCTGCTGTATTCTACTTTATTTATTCCATACTTAGGTGCGCGCTATTCGTTTGCAATGTTTCCCTCGATTGATCCAATATGTGTATTATTAGAAACACTTTGTTCAAAGAGGAATAATGACGCTAAGAAAAACTTTTTTAATTGCGAAAAAGGTGCCTATATTAAATGTTAAAAAAGTTGCAAGAGTGAAGTACAAAGTGTATACTCGTGTAATACTAGTATTGCGACACAGAGAGATTTACATATTTCTAAAAAAATATATTACCTAAATGAATTGATAAATTCACAACCTTTTTATGATGATATAAGTGATAAATTTGCAAGTATAACAGAGAGAAGACTTGTTTTATATAGAAAAAATAAGACTGATTAAGTTTTGGAATTTGATATGTAATATATATTTTTAAACCTCTGCTTCCTTCACCTTCGGTGCCACGACCCGCCACTGTCTGTAAGTGATTGACTTACAGGCAGTGAATATACCTAGAGCTTACAGATTCCGAAACTCAGCCAAACGGAATTTTTATTTGATAAAAGATTGGTGAGCTTAGTATTTGAAGGTCATATCATCAGATCTCACACTCCGTTCGGTTAGAATTGAAGGAAGTCAAAAAACTGCAACCCGTAAAAATTACCAATAATCAATGATACCATTATATTTAAGTTAAAGTAATTGATGTAATAAAATACCTTATAAATAAATAGTTATTACTAGGAACATTCATGATTATTAAAGTAGTTAGAGTGCGGTTTTTTACCACGACTATAAACCAAACAACTGTAAATAATTAACAACAATTGTTTCGCGGCTATGAGAGTTTATGAGTACTGGAATGTACTCAGTCTCAGATTTCATAATTATAAAGAAAATATGGCTATAAATGACAGAAAGGCATATAAAAAGTAATAATAATATTATATTAATCATCTATTGAGTAATACTTATATGTTAATATTTGCTAATATATATTTCACTTAGGTAAAGCTTGGTTTATGAGCATATGACACAAAATGTAACTTGTATTTTGAATTTGATAGCCCATAAAAAGCATAATTGATAATTTTTTGGTCTCCTGAAGAATAAGCAATAAAGATATCTGTACATTCGCGTCGTGCTTCAGAATAGTAATTCACGCTGTAAAATACAAACTACCGCACTTATAATGTACATAACCTTTGTAGCAATGGATGTAAGAAGAATGAATATAATGAATGATAATTATAAACACTAAATAATTGACACTGACACATGTGTACAGAGTTTAGGTAATGGGGGGGCGGTGCGCAGGGGTTTAAAATTCATATAAAATAAAATAAAAATTTTGCCACAGACTCTCAAAACCGTAGTTAAGACTCTAGCTGTGCAAACAAATAACTAGTTACTTTATTACTAAAAATATGTATTCAATATTTTAAATTGTTTACCTTTCGTTTCTTTTTAAGAAAAATGGGTACCTAATAGTTCAATTGGATAATAAAAAATAAAACCATTTAAATATCTTGTACATAGTCAATATCAGCTATTAAAAATTACAAAAGTAACTTAAAAATTAAATAACTGCGCCTGAATTCAAACGCCGATATATTCGAATTATTCTGATGTCAATTTCAATTCGTAAATAAAAAAACCTTCGTGTGTTTTTGATAAAATGACATTTGACATTACTTGTCATACATTTCATTATGACAGCAAATTGATATGTGGTTACTTTGATTTCATTTTCCTTCCTTGTAAATTATTCAGTTGTTGTTATATAAAAATATAGTAGTAGTTGTAGTTTGTTTTATAATAATATTGTCAATTTTTGTAATTTTTCACGCCGTATTTGTGTTTCGTTTCAAATTTCAATAATAAAATTATTGAATAAAGTGTTTTATTTATTTGCAATCCAAAAGCGCACTGCAACAGGTTTATTCTTATTCATCGTATAGAACATATAGACAAATTAAAGATGCTATTTAAAAAAAAATAATGTGCCGCGACACACCTTTTGAAAAACACTGTACAAAAATTTAATAATGCCCGATAATGCTAATGTCAGTTACTACTGAAAAGTGCTTGAAATGCCACGAAAATATACACGAAATGCTACTGGTGAATGACTCCATGAAAAGAATTATGAAGACTTAAGTAAATAATCCATCCAATTGTTGAACAAGTGTTTTTATTCAAAACTTGGTTTCTATATGAATAAAAGTGTTCTTAACTAAATTATAAAATTGGACAGGGTGGACTCTGTTGTTTATCTACATGATCAGACAAGCTACGCCAGGACCACACAACCGCATTGGCTGATAACTACAAGATTAAATGCACGTAAAACAAATAAAGAGCTTTTATATTAGGCAGTCATTGAAATTTAAATCAACACAGTGGATATAAAGTATTGCATACTAAAATTTTTTACTTATAACAAAGTCAATAAATCCATATGGTTTATATCATTATCGGGCAACAAATAAAAAACGATATACTATAGTATAAATCACAATAAAAATTAAACAAAAATTTAGTAGTCAAATAGTAGTTTATGATACACGTGCGTAATGTTCGCTCGTGATCTAAATCCGAGTCACATGTGTTAAAGACACATTACGCATATTTATCATACACTGTTTCTTGTAACATATTAATTGTTAATTTCTTAATAAAAATTATTTGATAGAAGTTGTGATTTGTAATTTTATTAAAAAATCACATAAAAATTCTTTCCATGACTACAATTACTTTCGTTTAATATTTTGTGCTTCGAGCCTCAAAACAAAAATAAAATATATGTCTCAAATAAACATAAATATCAATTTTAATTAAAAACTATTATTGTTTTGTGGTGAAAATAAGTTCAAGTGAGAGTGACGGTGAAATATTGCAATGCACTCGAAGAACGAAGCCTTTGATGCTACTGGAAATTTGCTTCCAGAAAAATGTTAAACAGTTTCTAACAAGCTATAACAGTGCTCCATGAATTAGTGTAAGCAGCTAAAAAAATCTCGCCATTTGTTAAGCATATTATATAAAAGGCGATTACTTTTTTATTCAGTTTGCTGCCTTGTATGTGTAATGTTCTTATTCTTATTGGCACGCAGTTCAAAAATAAAATTTCAAATATAAGCTATTATTAATTGTCTTTTCTAGTAAATTCTTCAACATCTTCTTCTGAGCTACTATATCAGTTAGTTAGAAAGTTATGTAATAAGTATTACAATTTCTATAATCCACCAAACAATAATTTACAATAGAATTTAACAGATTTTGAGATGTCCATTGAAAAGGGTTCTGTTTCCCAACCGTGTGGTAGCGATCAAATCAAAATCATGGTTAATTTTCAGAATATACTATAAACTTTACTTATCTAACAGAAAGTAAAAATCAATCAAACGGTGACATATTCATAACAACAAGATTAATTTTTGCTTGAATCAGACAATTTTTGAAATTTGAAATGGGTTATAATATGGTACATTTGTAATAAGGAGGTAGTATGCTGCGATGCGGGTTGTAAGGCTAATGACACCTGCAAGCTAGGCCGGAGGAAATATGTTAATACCGGCATTACAGTTAGCGGCCAGTGAGAACACACAGGCATACCATTCCATGCAAACCTAAACACTTCTCCATCCTCACAGCTACAGGTGCTTTCATCAAAAACATACCACGACCAAAATTGGAAGCTTTTGGAAATAACCCTGAGACAATTTTGACTGCAGGGAAAATAAAGAAGCGGATTTCGCCCGATCTATGAAAAATTTTCTCCCAAGCCAAAGTCGTATTTTATATGCTTAATAATTGGTGACACATTTGAACTCCAGATCTCACATTCCAGTCGGAAAAGCATTATCAATTGAATAAGCTCTGTTCGTTTGTCGTTTATTATGTTTTTATTATCAACTGAACCGAGTTCACAATCAAAACTGAGCAGTTTATGATTAATGTTTATGGTTAGTAGCAGTGGCGGCTCGTCCTTAAAATATATCTAAAAATCAAATAATAAAATTATATTTTTATTTTACATTATATTGTGGCTTAATAAGCGTAAGTGCGCTGAGTTGTGATACAATCAGTCAAATGATCACTAAAGACTTTATTTGCCAACTACATCCACTACATTGCTCGTCTACCATTGAAATAAATTCGACGTACACAACGTTATGCTCGATACGAGCAGGGCCGTCGCGAGAGGCCAGTGGCCACCCTGGCCCACCCTGAAAGCAGCTGTGCCAACTTAACTGCCAACTTCAAAATTTTGAATTAAATGAAAAGGGGAAATCTATGATCTGATACATAAGGAGGGAGTAACTATCTGTAATGAGTCAAACATTGATTGCAATGGAAGTAATAGAAAATTATATTTACATATATACTAGAGTTGGGACCCAAACTGAATAATTATTCGGTATTCAGCGTTTAGCTTTATTATTATTCTCGGTGTCTTTGAAGAAAATCCGCACTTTTGATTTTTTTAATTTACTCATTTTACGAAACACGCGAAAAATATCTTTACTTCGTTAATGCATAAGTTTACTATAACAAGTTTCAACATTCTGGGCAATTATTTCATAATAAATATACCCTTCTTCACAGCGAGGACTATCAATTACGCTTTCATATTGTAGAAAAATATATTTTTTAATATATTACTAATTTACATATCATTCCTAGCGTTCTAAATAAATCGATTGATATTTTTTTTACAAAACGAGCTACAATTTTTACCAAAAACATTGTAAAAATACGAGAATGAATTGTAAATTTAAATAGAAAATATAATTCGTTTTTAAAATTGATTTCAGCCTTTTAAAGTCGCTTTTTCTGAAGTATATATCATGTACAATTATTATTATTCCAGTTGGGAAGACAGAGCGCGAAAGAACTTTTTCTTGTTTAAGGGCCGAGATATCCACGTCCTAATAGACTTCATAATAAATTGATTTGCCAAATAAATATTTTTTTGTATATTCACAACCTAATAACTTTTATTTAACTAATAAATTGACTTATTAGCTAAATAAATTATACTTGTACTTGCAGCCAATAAATTTTGTTAAACGTCAAATATTTCTGTTTATTGTCAAATGTTGTTTAATGTCAAATAATTATTGACTGGAATTATAATACATATAATAAGATAAGAATCATTCGTTTTAATACAGTACAGACAGCAGGTAAGTATTAAAATTAAATTAACTTTTGTTGATTGTCTTAAATTTTAATTTGCTATAATCTAGAGATGAATTTTAATGAAATGGACAAGAAACAAAAGATAATGATTTATTTCGTATCCGGGTGCCTATTCTGTAACTTTGCAACGATTTGAAGTGTTATATTGATTGACGTATCGAGTCAAATGTACAATGTTGTAATCTTAGAAACTTTTGTATTTGAAAGTTTTAGTAAAATAATTTTTAAGTTGGCACTACTCCTTAGCACAACTTCCAAATTGTGCAAAATTGTGTTTATAGTCATACATACATACATTTGCATACATTTGCATAATTTCAAAAATCTCTTTATTAATTTGTTTGTTATTTCCTAATTTGTACGCACAAACCAAACGTCAGTATAACACTAGTGAAATGAATATAACACTACCCTTCGCGCTAGTGATCGTTTATAAAATGAGTGACATCTATTGCCCTGTTGCACTCAAAAACCGCTAGATGGCAGTCACATTACCTATAACACTTTTTTACGCGTATCACTAGTGTTATATGTTACAGAATAGGCACCCCGGCGTAAACTAAAGTACCTAAAGCTATGCTTATATATAGTCCACAATGTCTACTAACAAAAGCATTGTAGAATATTAATAATATGCCAACTATACTGACAACAGAACAGTTTGGGCACAGTGGAGTTTTTCCAAGGGCGGTTTAGTTTAGAAAGCGTCAAATTTTCGAAGCATAAAACTCATTGCAAGCAAAAAATATACCTACATGTTTATTATAATTTTAAATATTTTTCTCAGAATTATTGTTTTTTCTATAATTCTATATGATTTGACTACCTTAAAATTGGTTTTACAACTTGAAATGATCTATATTTACATTATATTTTTATTGTAAAATTGTACGATTTTTGCAAAAAGCAAGACGCAAGAAATTTTATTAGTATTGATTGTATCCTTTGCTGTAATTTAATTGTGCATGTATTTATTATTTTTTAATAAAAAAATGTTTAATTTAAAGTAGTTGTAAACACATTTATCAATGGTTTTATTTACTTTTAAAATTAATTTTTATTATAATATATAAGTGAAACAGCACTCAATTAAAAAATACTTAGTTTACACACTAGTTGCATAAATAACTATTATATTTAAAAAAACTTGTTGTTACTATGTATTAAACTGATCTGCAATTACATTTGTTAATAAAAAAATCATATAGACTGAATAATAATTAAAACTAATATATTCCGTAATTTTTATGTATTTAACTAGAAATTAACTTAAAAACAGTAAAAAGCATTAACGCAGACATTTTAAAAATAACAAATAATAATATTTAGAGTTATTTTCATGTAATTTAAAGTTTTAAGTAAAAAATAAATTTCGGTTGACCGGTTATAGGTAAATTTAATCAGATCTGTGCAGTATTTTTATGATGTTTCCTACAAATTAAACAAACGAACATGACCTCCGTAAGCATAAAACATTTTAGAAAATCATTTATCAAATACTCATTATTGAGAGGCCAAAAAATGCATTTATTATTAATTAAAAAACACTATTATTTATTATATAATATATTTAATAATAAAAAAACAATAACAATGTGTAATTTAATATTGGATTGTACGAACTCTGAAGCCAAAAATTCATAATTAAAAATTAAAAACTCTTTCTGGTCTGGCATAAAATAATACTTATTGTTAGTTACAATCTCTATTGATTGCTATATAAAATGTTCATATTAAAAGAAAATAACAGGATTAAATTTAATTCTATGAAATGGAAACTGTTCTCACTCATCATTGATATCACCAATGTTCTCTTTTATCTTTATGCCGTATTATTTCCGCTGATTTAAATAAATATTAAAAAATTATAGAATGACTGTAACAATTCTAATTTACGTGCGTACAATTAGGTGTGTTAGCTAAACTTGAGGAAAACCCACGCCATCTGGTGAAAGAACAGACAGCTGGTGAACCTGTGTCTACCTTTAGACTACTTGTCCTATATTCGCTAAGCATAACAACAATTCAACGACTGTGCATCAATCAACCGGCATTTGTGTTCTACACAAACATCAAATACAGAATTTCTCCAATAATATATTTGTGTTTTTTCATTAGAATTTGAAGAAAGTCAACTGATTTGGTTTTCCTACAAACTTTTTAAACAATAGTAATAGATCCGTTACCTTATTCATTTACATATTTTGTTGTATTAATTCTACTCTAAACTCTCATCACAAAACTATCATAATTACTAAAATAAAATGAACTTTAACATGAACATGCCTAATTTGTTACACATTTTACAAGTTTATAACGTGTTAATAGTAACGAAGATTTTGTTCATATGCTGAAAACTCACATTCGAGAAATCTGACAGCAGGGAAATTAATAAATGAAAAATGTCCGACTAATAACTAAGCGAATAACTAAGTCACGATATTGCCTAGGACAATACTTAATGTATTCCTACATGTTATCTAATACGGATTACTTAATTTTAATAGCACATTTCAACGAAATTTACTAAAAAGTATTAATTTTTTCACGTGTTGCTTTTGTAATGCAAAATGACAGATGTCATTTCATGGTTATGAGGTTAGAACAATTATCTACGGAATCGAAAGTGCTCAAGTCGATTTCGATTATAGAAATATATTTTTTATGTTTTCTGTTTTTAATGTTAATACAAAATTATGAATATGTTTTGTAAAAAATATTTAATGAGAAATAATTAAAATAATTCAAGAAATAATGAAAATACTAAAGAAATAACTTCTTAACAGGTTAAATGAAGAAATATTATTAACAAATGTATTTATTAAATGCACAATTACGAAAAAAAATATTAAAAAGAAATTTCAACACTTTGAACTGAACCGAAGACCTACGATTCTTGAAGAAGGGTTTTTTTTATTCAATTTCTGATTTATACATAAAATAAATGATCTTAAATAATATTTATATATAACCTACGATTCTGTAGGCCATTATTCTAACCCCATGACCACGAATTGACCGAAATGTCACTTTGCCTATTAGCAATAAAAACGTCACGCAAAAAAGTGATTCATGTAGTACTGTCCTGTACAATATGATGGCTTATTAGTTAGCCGGACAGGTTTTATTTACCAAAAACTGTTATATGCCTATGACAACACTTCTCTGGAACACACGGTAAATACTGATAGGCGGGAGGTAAAAATTAAAAGTCATATTTTAAAATTCAACATTTTAAGTTGATTTCTAAATTTACATTACCTATTTAATATTTTATTTGCAGTAAACCCAACAATTTGCAACTAATAAATAAAATAGAAATATACTCTATTTTGCATCGTACAAGTTAAGTGGCTATCTGAATATGAAGTCATTAGTTTAGTAACATTTCAATGATGACGTGAGTTCACTATTATCGTGGAACGACCATATGTGTAATGTTATTTTACGCATTTGTGGTTATGGTTATGAAGCTGAGTGTCTATGTATGTGCACTGCATATGGAATGTATATAACACACATAAACACCAGTTTAAGTTTTATATTTACTTGTTATATTGACGGCATTTATGAAGGCAGACAGTATCAAGCATGTAGCACTAGTTGATTTAACGGGAGGTTATGTATTGTATGTGTAGAAGAAGAGCACTAGCTGGTTATGTGTTTAGTTGTAGTGGTTATGATGTGTAATGTAGACACAGCACTGTTCACTCATCCACTGCACTGTACTCACCATCGACCTCGCATCGTCCAGGCACGCGGATCTGCTCGTTGACGAAGTTGTGGCTGCGAGGCACATTGAGCGCAGAGCGGATGCCCACGGAAGAGCCGTCCAGATGGCCTGGCCCGATCTTGGGCACATGGGACGAGCAGTACACCTCCTTGTCCTCTTGGCGGTGTTGGTTGTTGTAGTAGGTCTTGAGCGTGAGCTTGGTGCCGCACACGGAGCACTTGAAGCAGCCGCTGTGGAAGAAGGTGAAGTCCTTGAGCGGCCCCACGCGGTCCACCTGGTACACGGTGTCGCTGCACCGCAGGCACACCGACTCGTAGAAGTTGGGGCGGTACATGTTGCGCAGCATCGCGGCTAGGCGGCCATGTTCCCGCTACGCACGACGGCGACTGACTGCAGGTCAGCCAACACAACTCGACTACGCGATCGCTACACACCGCGACATACGGGGATGACCTGCGACTGCCACGTACAACTGGCTACAAATTAGGGCTTGGAGCTAAATTTATTTGCGTTTCAGATTCGATTTCAATTTTTTTACGAAAAAATTGTAATCGGGTTTCAGATTTTTCGAGAATTTTTATGGCAGTAGAAAAACGTTGAAAATGCAATAAGGTATTTCACAATTTTTTTAATATTAGAATAATTTAAAAAGTAAAAAATATATGAATTTTTATGTTTACTCGAACGACGCTCGATTTCGTTAAAACACATTTTTGAAAATATTATGGCTGGAATTCACTCCGTCTTAAAAGCCGCAAAGGATAAGTCCAATTCAACCGAGTAGCAAATGAAAAAACATGATTATCAAGTGTCAAGTAAACCTTTAAATAAACCAGTGATCACTACTCTCTATATGGCTAGGAAGGTGAAAGACCATGTCATAATTTAAAACCAAAACACACTTTTCCAAATGTTGTACTTATATATTGTCTTGTTAGTTGAAAAGCCGCTAGATGGGAAAGCAATAGACCATACTGTTTCACCACCTAACTGCTTTTCAGCTAACAAGACAATACATACCTCATTCGGCGTCATGTTAATTTTTCAGTATACAAGTCATAATGAAAACTTGACATTAGTTTACGATTATATAGTTATTTATTTTAATTATTATTATATTTCATGTTTTGGAGAAGGGATATGAAACGTCAGCATGTTAGGATCGTGGAAAAGGCAGATAGAGTGTCTCTTACGCTCCAAGGTTGTACGGGTATTTTATTTTTTTGTCTAGTACTAGGTACTTATAATATATGTAAAAATCAAAAATTGGTCACATTGTGCAAAATATAAAGATATGTTTTCACAATAATACTTCACCAAAACAGGTAGAGACAATAACGAATTAGATTTGAATTATTTTTAAGACTAGACGCCAGTTCTTCTAAACAAAATAAATATTTATCTTTCCCTGACATATTCTTATATTGCTTACAACTAAGATAGGTGAAGTGTGAAGGTGTATTAATTTCAAATATTATTTTATATTAAATATATTAGGTTTTGTAGAGATAAAAAACTTTTATTTTTATTTTTAAAGAGAAAATTTCGCGTTACATCCATCGTTGAAGTCTCCAAATTTGTATCTAACATTAAAAATATATATTTTTAAATAATGCATTAAAAAGTTGAATACCCTGGTACAAGGTATCAGTTGATTTCCTACCCTATAATAGGTACGTGAAAATTTGTTTTTAATCATATTTCTTGATGGCAAATATTTGGTAAACGAAGACCTTTGTTGAGGGATTCCTACTTTTTCTCATTTATTCAGGAATATGCCTGTGTGTTTGTTTTTTTTTTTAAATTTTTCTAATGGAAATACAATTAAAATACACAGTAAGATAATTTGCAAATTAAAAATATGACTATTATCACTAATATTTCAGTTGACAATTTTCTCTTATTTCTGTTAGGTGTTTTGAGAATTCAATTTTAAAATATCATTAAATTTCAAATATTATGACAAAAAATTGTAAAATTTCCAATACTTATAAATAAATAATTCAATTTAAAGAGTCAACGGCTATAAAGCAGTTTATTGTAGGTACCTACACTTCAGTTCATTAAAGGACGTTAGCATTGATACATTAGCTATTACCTATTACACCCGTTCTCCTGATAGCTCGGTCATGAAAATACGAAATTATTTAATTTATTACTTGTTTATTCTTGGGACTTTTATAAAATAAAATAAATGTAATATTTTTATTTAAACAAATATTATATAAAAAAAATCTTCAAAAAATGTATTCTATAAATATCTAAAAAAATCTTATCTAATTGACCTATTTTTCCTAAAAAGTGATCAACAGTTGCGAAATATTTTATAAAATATACACAATATCAAGATACATAAACATTCTCAACAAAAATACAAAATCCGCTGTTAGGGTATCTGAATGAGTTAGGTTACATCTTAAAAGAATAGTAAATAATTTTTAATTAAAAGGCCCAGTAGGGTTCTTTAAGTTTTTTTCTAATTTTTATATGGTTATATATACTAAAAAATACTGTGTATAGCAATAAAAAAATTCACAAAGTTCGAAAAATAAACTTCCACGGAACACAGTAGTATTTGATGACGTCACGCTCACTTCTTAGAAAGAGAAACTTTATATATTAGGGTAAACTTGCGAACGATGTACATAAACACAAATGTTCTCCACTTCATTACCCGTACGTCATCAAAATAGCGCTTGTTTTGAACAATTTTATAATTTATAATAAGTAATATTAAAATGTCAATAATTGAACTTTTTTCTATTTTATTATAATCTATTTGCAAATAAAATTAAAATATAATATTTTTTTTATAAAAGCAAGATGCTTAATCAAGCAATTGTGTAATTTAGAAAGCGAGAACGAACTCACTTCGTAGTGAATAAGAAACTTCCTACCACTTTACTTAAATACTTAACAACTGTTTACAAACAATGTCTATTCGATTTCGAATATTGTATTCGAGTGGTCTCCAACATACGAATTGATTTCAAGTAATGAATATGAAACAAATATTGATACGAACTGTACGTGTTCTCGCTGTTTAACTACAAAATATTATTTTTTTGTAGATATGCACTTTTTGAGACAGACCTGTAGCCAGAATTTATTTTCGAGATGGGCTTTGAAATTTTTTTCTTTGAGAAGAGGCTCTGAATAAATGAAACACGGATTATTACTAAAGTTTTCGACAAAAAATTACATGATTCAATAAAATATATGATTTCTTACAAATTTTCCGACATATGTATACATTTGAATAAGTTTAAAATAAATTCATTAGAATTTCGGAGAGGGCTTCAGCTCCTCGAGCCCTCCCCTGGCTACTTGCCTGATCTGAGAAATACTATGTCAAAATATTTATTATTATTCCCTGATTTTCTTTTACCCTTTTATTAACCAAAAATTTGCGCTAAATAGGTTAGTGCAAAGAAACATTAACGCTGATTATTAGGGTTAGAATACAAAAGCGCATGCACACGCTTATATAAAACTAATTTCGTATAATGAATGTAGTTTACCCAACAAACTGGTCTTTCTTGTTATCCACAGAATCGTACTGTTTTAATTATAGGTATACATATTTTCGTATAAAAATATTAAAAAAATAGTTTAATTTCGATTCAACGATGCAACGAATAACGGAATCGCTATTAATGCGTACGTCAACACGGTTTACCTATGAGTGTAAAGGTGTTGCTCCACCTTGCCCCTTCCAGCGCATTCTGTGGATTCCACGCATTGTTCACTGTTCACCTGTCTCACAGCCTGGCGCGACGTTGCCTGCTACCTTGCGGAGATTTGTTGGTGGCTTATGTTTACAACTATTTTATATACAATTAACTAAAATAAAGTATTCTTCTTCATACCTTCAATTTCATCTAAAAAGTTTTATTATTTTCCTGCTTATTTATTTCACAGCTTAATAAATTAAATTTAAATATTATATGTGTGGTATTAACTGTACTTTAAATATTAGAATATAAATAATCGGGAAATAATAAATCAAATTTAAGTAATCATTCTCAAGAAAATTAGTACTGTATCTTTATCTGGCATTGATATCACCGAATTATTCGATTAATTTTACCACAACCTACTTTACAGATATGTATAACTTAAAGTTTTTAGAAATCAATTTCTATTTATTTAATGTATGCTATTCTTCAGACAAGAAAACACTGGTATTGCATATCTTACAGGTGTTTTTATAATAATAATGCCCGGTTGCATCACCGTTCCTTATGCCTGTATGCAACTAATAGTGAATAAATCACTCAATATGACTTATTCATTTAATAAAATAAAATGTAATACAACATTACAATTTAAAAATTGCACTACTATGGAAAGATTTATTCATTAGATTTTATTTTGTTGTCATTGTTGTGTAAAGTTGGTAGCAAATAATGTCTCTGATTTCATATTGTGTGGTATTTTCAAATATTCTTTTAGGAACCTCAATTTATGACAGAAACTAGATTTTTATTGATTCATTTTGTTAGAAGGCAAGTAAACGAAAATATTATTTTTTTTCAGAATATTTGTTCAGATTATTTAGTTATGTTGTTTGGAATAAATTAATTATACAATTTTTGATATTCGAAATCTGCTTTTAAAATTCACATTATCAAAATCATCAAAAAAATTTCTTCTCGATTGAAATATTCTTATGCTAATTAAATTAAATAATTATTCTTTGGTATTTACATTTGTTCCCGCACAGATAAATACTTGCCTTTTAATATTTGCTACCTACTATCATAATTATATAATAGTGTTATATAGGTATAATCATTTTTTTTAACAATTTACTATCGAACCTGTAAATCTGGTACGGAATCGAATTTCATTCCATAAGTTATATACTGATTTATTGAATCCGTAATACAGAAATATTATTGGTGAATTAAAAATCATTTTACAACATAAATTATTGAATTTATGGTAACGTGGAATGTTGCTGCTTAGAAGCATGAAATATCCTTAATATTAAGGAATCCTTAAATTTTATGTTTGTTGCTTAGGTTAAAATTAAACATTCCTTAACTAAGTCGCAAATATTGTACCTAAAATTTAACATTTAAAATTCATACTTAAAAAGATATGAAATTTTTATTAGTACGTATGTCATTATAAAAGAAATATATAAACGTCACAAGTGTCAATCTATTGAAATTTCTTTCTTAAATCATTATTATATTATAAAGTATATTATTACGAAAAAATGTTCTTCGATAAATATTTTTGTAAACATTATTATAAAACTAAGGGATTCGTAAAAATAGAGTTGAAATAATTATTTTACCTTCGACGAAAAGGTGTATTTACTGCAATTTATTTCCAATAAAAAACATATAGAAAAAATCTTTAAATGCCAATACAAATACTCAGGAAAAACAAAGTTAGGAGACAATAACGCATTAATTTAACCCTTTTAAAATTATAGAAATTATCAGATCGTTTATATATTTTTCTCGGGGTTAAACGGCGCCCAAATTCCAAGACCACCTACATTCTGCTGAGTTTTTATAGATCACCCGGATACGTAAGTTTTGAGGAATGTAATCGTTTAATGACAAATCTAATCTCTATCCTAGATTACGTCTTAAAGCAGCAATATATTTTAATATTAGGGGGTGTCTTCAACATCGACCCAATCAGAGAATTTGTTGTTTATAACAAACTATGCATTCTATTATCAAAATTTAATTGAAAAAATATTGTCAATTCAAATACCAGAGGTGACAAAAAAACTTGATCATCAATTTAATCACTTAAATATCTCTTGTTCAGTAGAAAGTAATACAATTTCAGATCATAGTACAATATTAGTTTCTTTGCATCTCTCTAGTAATTCTTTTTTCAAAAAAGCTTTTAGAGATTATAATATTAGTAATATTAACATCTTTGTCCACGATATTGAAAATGAAAACTGGGACGAAGTTTATTTAAAAGAAAATATAATTGAAGCATTTAAAACATTTATTGAAATATTTATTTTTTATTTTAATAATAATTTTCTCATGCAAACAAAGAAAATAAACCAAAATACAAAATAATGGTGTACACATGAAATAAAAAATTCTAGTAAAAACTACATAATCTTTTTCAATTGCAAAAATCTAATAATCAGTGGAAGGAGATTAACCGGGAGGAAAAGAAGAAGCACTTTCATTTAATTAGAGAAACTAAGAGAAGCTTTTTTCAACAAAAGATCTTTTCTTCTAGCAATGTAACAAAAAGTATTTGGCAAGTTATAAAGGGCAATGTGAACTACAACTCATTTGAAACAAATATTTCAATAAAAAATCTGATGTGTCCAACACCTCCCACCACTGTAGTAATACATATATTCTATATAAGTTATTCAATACCTTTAATTTGTAGTTTTAAAATTAGTGTGTTATTGCAGTTCAGAATAATTTTAATTTATTTCATACCTAAAATTTCCTTCATAAAATTTGTATGACCAATATGACAGCTATTTTTGACGTTACTAAAACAGGAACCGAACTTACTTTGATTCACGCATGTAAATACATTCCTAATATATTTCTTCCATCGTCATAAATACCAAATATTATATTTTTTACATGTATCATATTGGAATTATCGTGGACGAAAAATCGTCACAGACACACAAACAGACACACATACACACACACGGACATACAGACATCACGGTAAAAATAGCAAAATCGTATTCTAGAGACCCTAAATATTTTATAAATGTTTTATTTTCAAAAATCGATCGATTGGTTTTCAAAATATCTTGTTTTGAACTTTTTGATCGGCCGCCATTTTGTTATTTGATAAAATAGAAAATAATTGTAAATACAAAAGTTTTAGAGAACTAAAAGCAAATGCTGAAAGTTTTTGTAATTTTTCAATATCTCTTAAAATAAGGGAGTAATGACGATTTTTCGAAAAACAAAAGAACGCCAATAACTACGAACTGGGGCTCCAAATCAAAAATTTGAACTAGGAAAAGTTGTTTATCTCAATGAGTTCTAACTGCCGTTTTCGGATGGTACAACTTAGTATTAACACCCTGTATATACAGGGTGAGTCACCGAAATGCCCGTCTTCGATATCTCCCTTGTCGTTAGAAATACAGCATAAATTTATTAACAAAAGTTATTGGTCAACTCAAGGAGCATAACGTAAAATTATTTTAACATATACAGGGTGTTGCGTTCCGGCTCGGCGAAAATTGTTTGCCTTTTATTAAATGGAACACCCTGTATATTTTTATATTTTTTCAATTGTATTTCATTCCTCTATACGGACATATAAATTTTGTTTTAGTTTTCCGCGGCGTTGCCAAGTTATTCCGTTTATTCTCTAAAAAAGACCAAATACACGCATTGCTTTATAATGACGTACTGAAGTTATTTTAATAGTAAAACTTAAATTTTTTTTTTCTGTACAACTGTAACTACACTCTATGTTCTCACATATATTTTTTTAAATGTAATTATACAGGGTGTTCAATAAAGCGAATCAAATTTACTCAATTTCAAATGACTAAAACTCGTCATTGTCAAATGGAACACCCTATATTTTATAATTCAGTTGTGCGTCTTTTTGTATTATCTTCATATTTTATTAAGGGTACCCTATGCATAAAACCTAAAAGATGTGGAAAATAAAATTATTTTATTTTTAATACTTTAGTAAGTTAAAATTTGATTAGTAATAAATTGTGAACGTGACGACGTACCGTCTCACAAGTTAATTTTATAGTGTTTAAACGAAAAAATAAATAAAATATCAGTAAAAAGTGAACTTACTTTATGTGTAGAGAGTAGTGTAGTGTGTGTGGTTTAGTTTCAATTATGTGTTTTAAAACTAATAGTGAATGTTTATATTTTTTCTCAGTGTATAATTATTAAAACATTCCCGAGTATGGCAATATGAATTACTTAATTTATTAAACCAAGTAAAAAAGGATAAAATTAAATCAAAGAACTGGAGAATACGGATACTAGTACCTACCATTGTTCAAAAATGGAAATAGTAGACATTGTAAAAATTATAGAGACAAAACTTTATTGAGCGTAGTCGGGAAATTGTACACAAGAATATTAGAAAAGAAAATTAAGAAACATACTAGAAAGTCAAACAGAAGAAGTACAAACGGGTTTTAGGAAAGAAAGAGGGATTCAAGACCAAATATTCATACTTAGGCAGATGAGTGAGAAAGCAATTCGTACAAACAGGCAGATACACATATGCTTCATAAATATGGAGAAAGCCTTCGACAGGATAAAAAGAGAAGAATTTTGGAATATTTTAAAATATCGAGGCGTGTATCAAGATCTTATTGTGAATGTTAAAAGTATGTATGAAAATACGAAAAGTTGTATTCGAGTAAAAACCAAAGCTCCCAAATGTTCACAAGCAAAACTGAGGTGGGATTCCATAACTTCGGTTGCTATTATTTGGACTTGTTATTATGATATCAATTGCAAATATCAACTACAAAGTAAACTTGCTATTCTATATCATTAATGGTTATTTATGGTTGATATATACTTACATATACTCATATATGTATAAAGAACACTATAAGTCTACATTGACGTAGGAATGTCGTAAATTCATTGCAAATTTGAAATTGAGGAAAAGTGACATTTAACGTCTGAAATAATAACAGGCACAATTGTTATTCGTAGTTGTTGTAAGTATGGGAATCCCACCCCTGGTCTTAAGCAGAGATGCATTCTTAGCCCGTTACTGTATAATATAGTGCTTGAAAGACATTAAAAGATGTAAACCTGAATTAAAAACGTAAACGGTAAGATATTGGAAGATGGAAACAATAAAAATATCAAAGCTTTGTTACGCTGATGATATGGCAATTATAGGAGAAAATGAAAAAGAAATACAATATATCGTAAATATATATAACTAAGAAATGAAAAAATTAGGAATACCAAGATTTTCTTCAATTATTGTACTATCGAATTTTTTTAAAATTTTAAATTTAGATTTATTATAAGAACCTACCAATAAATTAATAAAAGTGATATACCTATATATATATATATATATATATATATATATATATATATATATATATATATATACCGGGTGTAGAAATGGAAAGTGGCGCATAGCGATTTCAATGTTATTTTTTTTCAACTGCTGTATCTCTTTACCTAATCATTTTAGCGCAAAAAGCGTAAGAGTATAAGTTGTTCTGAAATTAAAAAGGCATCCTATAAAGTCAACTTACTTCCATAATTATTCATATTTAACGATTTATTAATTAAATAAAATTTAAGGTTTTTTAGAAAAAAAATAAGACTGCCTTGATAAATGAAACAAATTTTGAAAATTAGTCATAGTGACATTTAATTTTTGAATAATTTCTGTTAATTATAGACCTTATAGTGACTGTTACTACACAAATACAATTCCAAGCATTGAATTTTCTCTTGGGTAGTCAAATTTGCCATTTTCAGAGTCAATCAAAATTTTCTATGACAAGTAATTGTCACTGTCAATAATTTATTCAAAAAATTTTTTCATTTATCAAGGCAATCTTAATTTTTTTTTCTAAGAAACTTTAAATTTTATTTTATTAATAAATCGTTAAATATGAATAATTATGAAAGTAAGTTGACTTTATAGGATACCTTTTTAATTTTAGAACAACTTGTACTCTTACGCTTTTTGCGCTAAAATGATTAGGTAAAGAGATACAGCAGTTGAAAAAAAATAACATTGAAATCGCTATGCGCCACTTTTCATTTCTACACCCGGTATATATATATATATATATATATATATATATATATATATATATATATATATATACGTAAATTTCATTTTCAAAAAATATATAACAGTAATAATTGTTGACTAAATAACATAATCATTCTTCGAAATCATGTAGTTAAGAGTTTAAACCCAAAATTATTTCTTACAACCAGGAATGCTTTGAAAAAAGCTTTTCTGTTTGTACAGATGTCGCTCTTGTGCTAAAATATACGTATAGTATGTGCAGCTGTACGATTTTTGTTTTATAATATTTATTTAATAATAATACATAAATGACATTGATATTATCTAAACAAAAAAATGTACGTGTGATACACGATTATTTATATGTTCAAGGTCATTTGCAAATATTAACAAGCAAGACAAGAATCTTGCTTTTCGAGACAAGACAAGAAATTACTAAACAAAACAAGAAATCTTGTCTTGTGAAACAAAATATAATATGAAAATAAATATACGAAAAACGAAAATAATGGTAATAGGAAATGCAGATTTAAAACACAATATAAAGATAGAAGGACAAGAAATAGAACACGTAGATAAATTCATGTACCTGGGAGTAAATATTAATAGTAAAGGGACTCTGGACGATGAAATTAATGAAAGAATTGCGAAAACTGCAAGAATTTTTAACATGAAATCAAAATTTCGTAATCGAAAGGGAAGACGAGAAGATAATGATAATGAATGAAATATACAGAGATCAGTTAAATGTAATACCAATGGAAACAATACAACAGGGTCAACTAAGTTGAATGGGACATAAATAAAGAATGGACCAACATAGGTTAACAAAAAGAATATTTGAAGCGAGAGAATCCGGAAAAAGAAAAAAGAGGTAGGCACAGAAAAACATGAAGGATGAAATAAGAAAGGTGTAACAAACTTGTAGACACCTTTGTAAATAATTATATTTTGTTAATTTGTATTTTTGTGAATTAAGAGAGTTGGCGGAGTTTAGTTGACAGATGAGAAACAAGAGAGGGTCAGGGAATGTTGATATATATATAGTAACACCCGACATAAAAAAGTGTTCTGGTATTTAAACCAGATTGGAGAGTCAACAGTTAATCGTGAAGCTAGTGTGAACTAGGCTCAAATCCAGAGCCACACCGTCCCGATCCTGTCTTCACAACATCCTGCGAGATCCAATTCGTTCCGTTCCTGTTTCCGTCATATCCTGCGAGATCCAGCTTTCTGTCACGATTTAGAGCTAAGTTTAATTTATTTAATATAATTATTGTTTATGTATGCAACAGTGTATAGAGAACTCTTATTATTTGTATTTCCCTAAATTAATAAATCTGTCAATCTTGTTCCTTTATTTCTGTATTCATTTTAAATCTTACTACTACGGTGAGATTGTTACAAAGGCAATCAAGAGTAGAGAAATCAAGTGGGAAGAAATACCAAGGCTGACAAACGACAAAAAACAATGAAGAGACATATGGAAGAAACTACCCTAAATTCTACTCCGATAACCTTACACCGAAAGGTAGAAAGGTAAGGATTAAGTAAGTAAAAAAGTAAGTTAAAATTAGAGTTGAGACCCAAAGAAGTATATACATATACAGGGTGTTTGGCGAAAGACCGGCACTCAGAATATTGCGTTTATTATGAGAGATACAGAAAAATATTGTGGAACAAAATTAAACTAGTCAAAGGGACTCATAAAATAATCTTAGTAAGAATTTTGTGTCACTTCCGTTTTTAGCATAAGGGTATACAACTTTGATTCTAGCATAGGGAATCGGTATTATTATATTTTTTTTCGGAATGTACATAAAATTAGTTCTATAGCTCTCTACACACAGAAGAATATTTGTGATTTTAAAATTATATAATTATATGTTCAATAAATCTTTTCATCCTAGTTGGCTAAGGAAATAAAAAAAGCGTATTAATATGATACTAAGTAGTTGATTGTGTTTTAATCTTTTTTCATTTCTAATTTTAGGAAAAATGTTAAATACCTAAAACCATTTAATAACAATTTTTTGTTATGATCCTTTGCCTTTCTGACAATGTTATCTATAATGAACTGAAATTTCTTTTTAAATCTCAACATTTTACTATCGAGAAGACACCACTGAGAGTGAATCGTCCCAGTCCAATCTGCAACATTCTTAATAAAAATAATTATATAATATATATATATATATATATATATATATATATATATATATATATATATATATAGGGTGAGTCTGGGAAGACGCCCCCCCCTTTAACTTTTTTATTATAAGTAATAGAAAAAAATTGCTCTAATAAAAGTTTTATTATTTTACATATACTAGTTGATGGCAGATGTAGATATTTTTTATAAAGTCAGGTTTACAAGATACGACTATCAACTTTTATTTTTCAAATGGCAACCTATAATTATTTTAATAAAATAGAAACCGTCATTTTTTTCTCTTTTCAACGATGTATTAACTTTTATTAATGTATTTGAAAAATTTCGAGAAAAATGAGATATTTAAAAATATTTGAAATAATTATTAAATAAATATTATAGGTGGCAATATGAAAATAAACAAAACGTAACAATGTAAAACAATTAAATTAATGTCAAAAATGTATACATTTGTTTGTTACTTACTGAGAATGATGTTTACCCGATTTCGAGAAACATAGCCACCTATGATATTTGTTTAAAAAATATTTCTGACATTTCTAAATGATCTCATTTTTCTCTAAATTTTTCAAATACATTAATAAAAGTTAATACATCGTTGAAAAGAGAAAAAAATGGCGGTTTCTATTTTATTAAAATAATTATAGGTTGTCATTTGAAAAATAAAAGTTGATAGTCGTATCTTGTAAACCTGACTTTATTGAAAATATCTACATCTGCCATCAAATAGTATATGTAAAATTATAAAACTTTTATATGAGCCATTTTTTTCTATTACTTATAATAAAAAAGTTAAGGGGGGGGGCGTCTTTCCAGACTCACCCTGTATATATATATATATATATATATATATATATATATATATATATATATATATATATATATTATATAATTATTTTAACTTCAATAGTTAATGCAAAAATGGTTCATTATTTATGATATAACGAAACACAAATTAAATAAGATCCAGCGCAAGTATAGTAAAATTAATTAAGGAAGTAAAATATTATTTAGATATGCATTTTTTTTTTATTTGCAAATATGCACAAATGAACAACGACAAATAGAATATCCCGTCGATGAAACATAACATTGCTATATGTATAATGTATAATTAATTAATTATAAATTAAAAAGTGGAACTTTTTTTGAAGGGTAGTTATCAAGCTTGAAAACTGCATAGATTTAAAAATTACATATGTATAAGTAATAAAAGAAAATTTGCTATTATTTCATGTTCCATATCATCTAAGGATGACATGGTAGATTTATTAACTAAGTTTAAACAAATTAAATAGTTATATATGAATTATAAATTTTTATCGAAGTGTGTAGTGTAATGATTTCACTGCGTATGAACTAGTTGATGTGCGACTTTTCCTTTTTTGGATTGGGGTTCCGTTTGCGACAATTCAATTCACTTGTGCAGGAAAGTAACGCGCAGTTATTCGGTCGTAGAAACTCCACACGTGCTGTGCATATGCTCCTCATTGTCGCCCGGTCATTACTTTCCACTTCACATACTTCCAACATCAATCCTCTATTATTTTATTGCTTTCTGTTTATTCATTCACAATACTTTCATGTATTATTGTTATTATTAGCTTGGATCACATGCTTATTATTTATATAACAGACAGAGCCCATCCTAACCTATCAGCCGCTTTTGTTCGCATATGAAAATGCCGCCCCCTGTTTTATTTATTCAATTATTTTAAAAGTAAATACCTGCAAATTGATTTAGGAAAATAGTTCCTTATTTGAAACTATGTTAACTATGAACAATCATAAACCTAATTAAATAAATACGCACTACCTATTAATAAGAATAAACACAAATTGTAAATTATATTTTTTGACGTAACAACAAAAAACATACATGCTGCATAAATTTTTACAAAAACAATAATAAATAGCAGCATTTTTTCAACTTCGTCTAAATTTAATTTATCAACTGTGTCACTGAAAATATTTATTTAAAATGTGTTGCTATAAAAAGATAGGACAATTTTGCCGCCTTCCGTCTTGGGGGATTTTTGATAGAACTGCGAGATATGAATTTATATTTAAGGTTTCTATGGTTACCGTGTGAAATGAACATGTATCTATTATATGTCTTGTAAGCTCAAAAATTGAAATATATAATATAAATCACCCCAAAAATAGCAGTAGCCATGTAATTGAAACAAAAATTAACAAATGTTTAAGGGTTTATCGGTCAATTTAGAAAGTAAGTTTATTTTTATTATTATTTGAAATTATAATTGATGTGAACAGGGCCGGATACGAGATCTAACACCGGCCGTGCTAATGTCGGCAAACCGTCCCGATTCAGAATTACCCCTCCTTCCTTCTTTGAAAAAGTATTATTATTTATTATAATTATTATTTTTACACACCAACATCTAATACAACGTACAGAACTACCGCAATGCGAAGAGGGTAACTCAACCCTACCAGTCTAATATCTAATAACCGATTGCCAAAAACACCAAGCTGAAAGGCAGCGACACAAAAATGTCAAACACACTCAAAGATGCTCTATTCAATATACGTAATAAAATTCCTACAAACGATTAACTATATATAAACAAAATGTAAAATCACATGTATATATAGACATCAATATTCAAATACTTAAGGCAAGATCCTTTAATTACAATTCACTTTTACATAACATTAATAAAATAGCAATAAGCTGAACCGCTGTCCACAGAACCGAGTGAATGAAATTTTCACGGGCTAGTCAATTAATTTATTTAATTTGTTTAAAATAAAAGAAAATAGTTCGATAACAATAAAACATAAAAATAATAAATTATTTTTATATTACTTGCCCGGTAGCCGTATCGGGGCCTGAAAATGAACAATATCACAGAAATTAATTTTTGATTAAAAAAATAAAAATAAACAAAAATTGCTATATTTTTTAACTTAACTTGACTTGATTTTCGATTTTTTGTTTGATAAACGTTTTATTGTAAAAATTATAAATTGAGATTATAAGAACATTTAAATGTACGTGCCACGGTAGCTCTTTTGCTTAGCGCGTTTTAACTGGGTGGATAGTTAGGTCTCGGTTTTGATTATCAGTGTCGTCAATTATTCACTAAATAAAAATACCGCTGGAAGCTGTTGCCCTTTTGCAAAAATGCTTCGCTGATATCCACGCCACTACAATGCTAATCTAAAAAGTTTCCAAATTTTCACGTTTTACAGTAAAGAAGGTTACTGCGAAACAAATATGTACAGAGAAAGAGAGAGAAACCAACATTCGAAACAAGTTTTTTCATTAAAATCGCGATATTAGGTGCATACATTTGTAAACGGAACAGAGCTTTAAATACAGAAGGTACGTGTTTTGTAACGAGTTTTACTTGCACTTTAGTAGAGTAGACTGTAGATTGTCAGCATATTGCCTCTGCAAGGAACCTCTAGTTTGAGGTGCGTTTCGAACCACCTGGACACAGCGATATTTAAATTTTGATAAAGACATTCTGTTCAATTCGATAGGAGCTTATCTATATATTATTAAGTAAGCCACCGGTGCACTTTCAGTTAGGTACTCATACATATACATAGCATAACTAATATTAAATATTACTGTAATATTTCCATATCTTATTATACGTAACATGAATAATTATTTTATTCAACTAATTTTCCTCATAAAAAATAATACAGTTATTTGTAAAAGTATAATTAGAAATATATTAAAGATTCTTATTTCCTATTTTCTATAGGAAGGAAAACAAATATGTATAACTGTTCTGCTTGTGTCATGTAATGTCGCATGTACGTGTATGTACCGGTGTCTCAACCCATCATCGAGATCTCTCTCATATACGTGACTAACATCGTAATATCTAATTTTTTTCTTTCAGGAAGTCTGCTGACTTCTACTTCCCGGAGGAAACAACTATTACTGCCAAGACATTTATAAAAAGAACATACCTCAAACACTTCCACCATCCCTTTTACCTTAATTCTAATTGGTAAAGGATGTGTAGGATCTTGAAATCAAATATCAATATAGAAAGGCAGCAGTTTATACTGCTGAAATGTTGGGATAAATAATATTCACCTGTTTCAGAATATTAAGCACACAGACAAAAGTAAACAGGGTAACTAAGTCATAATTGTATCACATGTAATTTTGACAAGTCAGTGTGGTAAAAATACAGACTTGATCACGAAAACGTTACTCACAAGAGAATTTTATAAAATAATATTTATTAATAATGTGAAACCGGTAAACTATTCAACCAACCACGAATGTTATGTATCATACCAGGCAGGGGTGGATTGGCTCGACGGGATACGGCCAAAATTCCCGGTGGGCCTGTGGAATGGGAGCCAGTGGCCAGTTGATATTTAAAATTTTGTTTAAATTATTATTACAAATTTTTTTTAATTTTTAATACCTAAAAACTTGACAGTAGTTTAAATAATCTTGTTATTCAGAAGATCGTACCGAGAAATTAAAACAAAAAATTATTATAAAGGAAATGGAACATTCTATCATAATAATAAAAACTGATAGTAATAATACACGCTTTGTGAGCCGCCCATGTTGACATTCTGGCATGGATGACACTACACGGTAAGTAAGGTAAGCGTGGCAGAAGGGCGTCAAGATGTGAGGGGTGCCACGCCTCAAAAATAAATGAATGGAAAAAACAACGGAAAAGAATATTTGTACTTGGAAGTTATTTGTAAAAATTAAAAACTGTAAATTTTAAATTTTCTCCTATACTTATCGATTTATTTATTTAGCGTATGTCATTTGTTTAAGATCCTTATGCAGGTAGATTTATAAAACCTTTTCGAATCTTACTCGTATTATACTTGTATGTATAATTTTGGCACTCCCGAATATGTAGGCTTTACCAAAAAATAATTAAAAGTTATCCACGAAAGTGGACAGTTATAATGTACGTTTTGACACTTCGAGAGTTCGACATCGCAAAAGTCCAAACTTAGTTTTGTATATTAAAAAGTACCAAAAGGATTTTTCTTTTATACCACAACGCGGTAATGGGGCATATGAATGGATTAGATACTTATATATTACAATAAGATCAATAAATCATACAAAAGACATATTTTTTTCTTTTTAAAACAGAGTTAATAAAATTATTAAATAATAATAAAATAATTTATGTATGTAGTAATAACAGGGGAAGTAATTTCCAAGGTAAATAATTTCCAAAGTCGGTGATGCTGTATTTTCGCGTAAACCAGAAAATATTTGAAAATATCGAATTTTTGGTTCGAAAACTTTAAAATTTTATAAAATTTTGTTTGTTATTTTCTTTAAAGAATTAGATATGATGATACGAATTTTACAGACATAAATTAATTTTTTTTTTTTTGTTTCGGAGATATTAGCTCTCAAAGATGTACTTCAAAAAAGTATGTTTTTTTTGGGTATATTTCAAATATGAGTAGAGATACAACCTCAATTTATTTACCATTCGATTCTACTAGAAAAGTTATATAAAGAAATGTTTTGCCTATTTATATGTTCTTTGGAACAATTAGATGAATAATAAAAAAAACGAAAAAAACCTAAATTTCAATTTTTCGCCTCGAATCTTTTTGTCTCCAAAACTTTTCATGTTTTGGACTTATATAGATATTGATGCCTTGATTTCAAATTTAAATCTCTTCCCGTTCTCGAAATATTTGAGTTGAAAGTTATAAATAAAAAATCAGGTTTTTTGGTTATACTCCTTAAATGGTACGTTTTAAGGTCCAAAGATTTTCATTTTCTTGGCTTAAGTAAATATCGATGCATTGATATTGAAACCTGCAATCTTATTATGTATTTTCAATTTTATTCTGTCGCTTTATTATCTAACTTTTATTTATTTCCAAAACCTATAACCCTAAAAAGATTTGAGGCAAAAAATTGAAATTAGGTTTTTTCTGTTTTCTGATATTTCATCTAATCGTTCCAAAAAACAAATATACGAAGAAAACATTTTTTTTTTCATTTTTCAAAAGATATATTTTCTTCTTGTTAAAAGTGAGTTTATAAAATGAATAATTGTTTTATAATAGCGACCTTATTAACAATCAATTTTAAATGCCTTTACAATTTAGTTAAATAAATGTTTAATATTCGAAGCATACATTTTTTTCTTTTAATAAAACACGAAATACGAAAGATCTAAAAAATTTCTAGAACTTGCTCTACTGCCGGTCCTGCATTCTGGTCTGTGTTGTGCAGTCATTATTGTCTCAGACTTTCTATATTCAAATATAATTTAGTCTAACAGAAAATCGTGAAGGTAATATAACGAAGATAAAAAGCAAGGAAGTAGATTTTGTATATTATTAAATATTTTAAAATTGAAAATATTTTTATATTTTCGCAATACACAATCAAAACAAAAAGAGGTGTAGAAAAGATAAGAGAAAAAGAAAAAAGGTAATGGACTTTTAAAGCCATTTTTTAAAACCAATTTATTTAATAAAAATAGTAAAACATCCAGTACCATAGTATATAAAATTTTCAGAACATTTTATTAAGAGAATAATAGTATATTATTTAACAAGCATAATATGTAGGCTATATTACACGAGGATGTAATTAAATCATCCGAATACTATACTTTATCTACAACTAACAAGCATATAAAAAATCTGATATTATTTGTTAAATATTCAGTTAGGTGTGAGTAGTTCATACATAGCTTAACAGATGGCGCCACAATAGCACTTAAATCTCAAAATAACTTATAATAAAAAATATATTATTAATAAATTAACAGTTTATTAAAATGTTATGTGTTAAATTATATGCTCTATTTATTACAAATAAGTGTAGTGTGTAATATAACATTTCATATTACACTTGTGTAATATGAGCAGTGCCGTTCCTGACGGGCGTGCAAGCCGTGCCTGCACGGAGGCGCCAGACGGAGAGGGCGCCGGAAGGCACCTCATTATGATTAAAAAAAATGCTTTTGAATTTCTAAATGTACCTAAATTTCTGAAGGTTAAAGTTGTTATTTTGTGAGTGAAACTAACTAAACACAATAAACATAAATAATCTCTTCATAACATTTATTTAATAAGAAATAAGACTATTAAACAAAAGTACTTCGTAACACCCCTACTTTGATAAATTTAACTCATCCGGACAAATATTGGCTTCTGCGCAGCGCAATTCTCCAAACGAATGGCGTACGCGTACCGGCGTGTTGCCAGATATGGTGATTTTTCCGTCATTTGGGCGATTTTTTTTACGATGTTCTGGGGCAAAAAAATTATTTTGGCGACAGGCGATTAAAGCCACCCATTAGAAATTTTTGGCGATATATGGTGTAAAATATTATAGTAACAGGGAAAAGAAAATTGTACCTGTTTATTCAGGTATTAATATCAGATGCTTTAAGATAGAGATAGTTTTATAAAAGATTGAATTTTTTGTTATTAAAGTTTTGTTTACAGATAAATATTTTTCAAAGGTATTTTTATTTATAGGATAAATTCTATTTAAAAGACAATTTCAGCATATAGATCTTGGCGATTTTTGGCGGTAATTAAAGTTTGATATGTCGACTTTTTATCGCGGCCATCTGACTACACTGTACTACCATTGTTTACTGTAGACCAATTTCTAAGAATTAACTTATGAATATTGTTTATAACCTAAAACATTTTCTTCGTTGTACTATCATCATATTTTTTCTTTTCATTTATTTGAGTAGCTGTCCATGTAAGTTTTTATTTATTTTTTACTCGTACACTTATTTCATGAAATCAAACAAAAATTATGAAATAATGATTAATTTTGGAATTTTATCTTGTTAATTTGTTTGTGAAATAAGTTATTATTTTCGACATAGTTTTCTAATGGGGTTTTTCAAGCAACTCTTTTCGCCATACACGAATACATTTCGCGTTGCCTACCTATTTTCTAATAAAAATATTTCAGATATACTCGTAATGTCTCAACAAATAAAAAAAAAAACATCTGGAAGTTTTTATAGAAAGAGAAATATAGAAAAAGAAGCGGAAAAAGAAAAATTGAAGGAATCAATTTTTAAATTTATAAAAAACGAAGCAAATGAAGTTTATCATCCCGGTTAATAAAATATAAACGGTGAAAAAAACGGGCGCCAAAAAATAAATGGCACGGAGGTGATAACATAGCCAGGAACGGCACTGAATATGAGTAATATATTATATGTAGTATCACACGTATAATGTACCCATATTTCAATAGTTGTAGATAAAAATATTTATTATACATGTGGGCCGCCAAAATTGTTTTCCCGGACCAGTTAGTAACTGCCTATCCGTCCCTGATACCAGGCCTTAGATGTTTTAAAAAATGACATCTGCGGCAGTTACGATACTTATAACTATCCTAGGTATGTTAATAGCTATTACGGAACTAAAACTAAAAAAGTTGTTTTATTCAATTACTACATAAAATATTTTATTCATTTAAATAATGAATTTTTGACAGATGTCAACAAAATTATTATTTACCTAGCATCCTCATGACATCAGTGATAAGTGTCCTAGGGCACTTATCAGCTATAATATCCCTAGGTCATTGTTAAGTACAAAAAACATTATGATAGTTGTTGAAAGCACGTTGCTTGGTAACCGCCCGAGGGCGAAGGTGGAGGGTTGTTACCTACATGCCATGTGCTTGAGGAAGTTATGATAAAATTATAAAGAATTTATCAATGATCGAGGGATATTCGGTGAGATTTTTTTTTATTTCCGTAACCTGAATACAACATATACATAACATAAAGTAAAACTATGAAATAATTAATGTTTGACAGATGCGAAAAATTGACATTTACCTAGCATAAGTGATAATAATCTTAGGACTCTTTTTGGTGTAAATGTGTTTTGATTCGCTAGTTTCGCACAAGAGATCAGAAATTCAGGGATTTGATTGGATATTTTTTAGGCTAAAAATTTTCAGTGTAAGTGTGTATTGGTTGGCTAATTTCATATACCTGATCAGAAATACAGGGATTTGATTGGATATATTTTAGAGCTAATTTTTTTCCTTATGATTTATTAATATAAAGTAGAATAAGTTGTTATGTATTACATTAGAAATAACACAGTATTTTGTAGTTGTACTTTAAATATGTATTACGTGACAAACTGTCAAAATTATATTGTACAGAGTCATAGTAACTAACTAAGGTAAATAGATATAACTCTACATTCGTATCCCCTTCGCTGAGCTAATATCTAATTTCATCAATATAGCGACGTGGTGGTTGACTGATTCTAGAACTACGACGAAGTTCTTGGTTTGATGTAGCTGCTACTGTTTGTTCGGAGGCCTCTGCTGGTTGCTTGGTAGTCTCTATTAGTTGTTCGGTAGTCTCTACTGTTTGTTCGATATTCTCTGTATCATTTGTCGATGGTATTTCTTTGTAGATTGGATATTCTACCGGATTACCGTCTTCGCTCTACACCTTCGCCGTCTCTTACAATATATGAGTACTTATTTGTTCTTTTAAGTATTGTAGCCGGTTGCCATGAATTTTCTAATTATGTGCGTATTTAAACTCCATCATTTGTGCAGAAGTTGGGTGTTCGATTATCATTACATAATATATTTTCTTTAATTTGTTGAAACTGTAGTTCCCTCTTCTTGTTCGAACGTATGTTATCTAGTAGACAGTTTAACTAACGTCCGAACATCATCTGGGCTGGTGACTTTCCTGTGGTTGTGTGAGGTGTGTTGCGGTAGGTAAAAAGAAAGTTTAATAATTTCTGTTTCTGTGTTAAACTATCCTCTCCGCTAGCTAAAATCCCAGTCCGTTTGTCCGAGGGTGATACGGTGATGTTGTGATATGTTTAATACCTGTTTCTTCACAACATTTCTTAAAATTTGACGCGGTAAATTGTGGGCCGTTATCGGAGACAATGATTTTAGGTAGACCAAATGTTGTAAATATTTCTTCCAGTGTTTCACATAACGTTTTTGTATCAATCTTGTTTATCGGCTTTACTTCTACCCGCTTTGATAATGCGTCCAAAAGAACTAACCAATATTTCTGCTCGAACGGTCCAGCAAATTCGATATAAATTCGTTCCCAGATGTCGTCAGGTATTGACCACGAATACACTGGTAATTCGGGCCTGTTAGGACGTGCTTCTTGACATTTCTTGCATTTTTTTACATATTGATCAATGTCTGCATCTATTGATGGCCACCAGGCATAGAAACGTGTAAGTGCTTTCATAGCTGCTATCCCCGGGTGTCCCCTGTGGAGATAATCTAAGGTAGACTTCCGCAGGCAATTATGCATTATTAACCTTCCTTGCCACATGATAATTTTGTTTTCTACAGAAAATTCACCTGGCTTACGGTAGTACGGTTTAATCTCTTGTTTTTGGCTTTCAGAACAATTCTATCTAATTTTTATTAATTGAAGTACTTTTCTCAGTACACGATCTGTTTACTGTTTTATAATCTTCTCTTGCAGAATGTTCGGACCGCATATGCCATCTAGTGCCATTCAAGTGCACTATCATGTTTTTACAATTTTATTTCATGCGACTTTGCTTAGCGCATTGACGTCAATTCCTGTCTTCTCTTCACGCACCTGCAAACTGTGATCTATTTGTTCTACGCTAAAATTGACCACGAGGCTCAATATAATTTTCCTATTGTTGTTTTTTATAATTCAACATTGTTCCTTTTGTGCAACACACAATCTACACACGCTGTACATTTTACACGCTGTAAGTACACACACATTTTTACATTGTTGAGCACTTTACACTTGCGCTACTTTTGCAATTTTGTTTTACGCTAAATATAGTTTGTTTCATTTCAATTGGTATTTAATAGAAACTTTGTATAGTTTTGCACATTTGTTGCCTATTTCATTTGCATTTGATCGCATGTAGTTCAAATTAATTTGATTACATTTGACTCGTTTTTCTTTGCTTTTATTAATGCTCTAATTACTTTTACAAGCGCTAAGATTGTTTAGCTTTGTTTAAAGTTCATATTCGCTTTATTTTATTATTATTTACTCTTCAATTTGTTTGTATTTTCGCTATTTTTGCCTACTTATATTAGGACTTTGTTCGTTGAATTTTTAGACAACTTATAATTATTATTTACGCTTGGGTACAATTTTTATTGCATTTATTATTTAGCTGCACATTATTTGTGCACATATACATATGTTAAATAAAGTATCCTTTTATTTTGTCCCTTTTTGTACAAATTTACAGCATTTATAGCATCGTGCCTTCTACTGGACATCTTGCGCTGCTTGCTGGTTTTTTTTGTATTCGCTTTCTACTTATTTTCTTTCTCTTTCGCTGTTGTTAGGAATAAGAACTTCATTAGCTCTGCTATCCTAATCAACATTTATTATTATCCATTTTACCAATTTATCCTATCATTCTTAAGAGTTGTATCCAGTGCTACTTGTATTCTCGTTTCTATTTCGCTTTGAATACACTGGTATATGGACCGACATCTTTGGAATACCGCTACGCTTGCAATAATCATTCCAAATAACCAACACGTCAATCAACCAGCCGACCAATTCCAGTTCTTTCGCTTACGAGGCATACTTTAGGTCAACGCTAGCACCTGATTAGGGATTTTGACTTCAACGCAACGCTGGTCCTTCGAGTCATCCTCCAGAAGTCAGCTTTAGTCAGGCCGCATCTTTATACATCAACCTAAAATGCTGAGACAGCTGAACCAGCTACTCAACGCCCCAACACAGGGAAAGGTCATTTAGTTAGGAATTTTGTAATTTGGAGTCGATTTTGTATACGTTTTTTTCTATTTTGGATATAGGTTCTTCTAGATTGGGCATTCTGGATAAGTAGTCAGCAAAAATGTTGTTTTCACCCTTCCTATAATTGATTTCATAGTTGTAACTTCCCACCAATAGAGCCTATCTAGTTAGGCGGTTATTAAACAATTCAGGCAAATTTCTCTGTTCCCAGTAAATGAATCGAGGGTTTATGATCCGTTATTTACGTAAATTTTATACCTCTAATAAATTGATCAAATTTTGTAACACCAAAAACAATTGCTAATGCCTCTCGAACAATGACAGAGTATTTAACTTCCGCGGGTTGAAGTTTTCTAGAGGCAAAAGCTATAAGATGTTCTACTCCATTATTCTTGTGAAACAGGACTGCACCCAGTCCTTTCTCCGATGTGTCGCAAGCTAAACATAATGGTTTAATTTCGTCGAAAGCTACCAGTGTTTAAGAATTAGTGATTTGACGCTTGGCCTCTTGAAAAAGCTCTTTTTCATGTTTCGTCCATTTCCATCTGTGGTTTTTACAGGTGAGTGTGTGTAGATCTGCACAAAGGCCATGAAGATGAGGTAAAAATCTTTCATAATAATTGATCAATCCTAAAAAAGATCTTAGTTCCTTTACATTCATAGGTTCTGTAGCTCTTAAAATAGCATCGAGTTTGGATTTGGTTGGATGAATTCCATGCTCATCAATTGTGTGACCTAGATATTCTATAGATGGTTGTAGAAATACACACTTCTTCCTGTTTACTTTTAAACCAGCTTTTTTCAGATTTATTAGTACAGTTTTTACGGTTTGCAGATGTTGTGTATCGTGGTTGCCTGTCAATTCAAAATCATCGAAAAAAACTGCGACGTTTGGAAAGTTCTCTAATAATTTTTCTAGAAATTGCTGGAATATTGCAGGTGCTGTTGCAATACCAAAAGGCATTCTATTATTTTGAAAATTACTTTTGTGAGTTGATATAGTGAGCAATTTTCTTGATTCAGGTGCGACTTCAAATTGAAGGTATACGTCTTTCAGATCAATTTAAAAAAAATTCCATTGGCCAATTGTCTCTGTAGTTGATCAAAAAGTGGTATAGGATGCATGTGTGTGACTATTGCTGGATTTATAGTTGTACGATAATCGCCACAAATACGTATTTGGCCATTTGCTTTGACTATATGTATTGACGGTTGGTGTTGCACATTCTATTGCAGTTTTATTTGGTTCAACTTGCGTTATTATACCTTTATAGCATAATCGTTCTAATTCTGTTTCAACACTTTTTTTAATTCTAAATTTAATAGGGTCCGGTGGTAGGTGTTTCGGTGTTGCGTTGTTTTTTAGGTGAATATCCGTGTATTTTTCCCAATTCATCGTTGAAAAGTTCAGTGTTATCTCGTAATATCTTGCTAAGTTTAGTTTCTTTATCAATCTTGATATTGTAGACATGGGAAGGCAATTCCATGTTAACACTCTCACTCCTTTGTAAGCCGAATAGAAGGAGACTGGCTCCTTTTATCACTACTACTGGTAAATCTTTCTTGGTTCCCTGTAAACATACATTCACATTAGCTAATCCTTTTGATTTTAGTATGTGATCGCTATATGCTCTCAGCTTTTGTGCTTTTATCAGTGGTGGTGATCCAATTTGCTTCCACATTTTAGTGTTAATAATAGAATGTACAGAGCCTGGATCCCAATCCATAGTAGGCAACTCCATTAATTTTTACGTCAACTTGCTTGGTTTTTGTTTTAGATTTCATGGTATTATCTGCATCTTCATTGTCATCATGATAGCTTGAAACAGACTCACCATCAGTATAGTTGCTGTCACTGTTAAAACTATTTTCAATTCTTTGTAACTTCTTTCTTTCTTTACTTTTCCGCCAACTTAAATAAGCATGGCAAGTTTTAATACAGCATCTTCCTATGTGACCTTCGATACCACAGTAATTACAAATAGCACTCATGGCTCGACAACTCTTTTTATTGCACTTCTTACTGCTGCATCGTTTGCATTGTTCTGGTCCAATTTTAGTTGTTTGTTTTTGATGATGATAGTTTTTATTATTTTGTATGCGCTTTACGAGTTCGTCGTCTAGTGCATCTTTTTCTGCTATTTCTCGAGTTTGGGCTACTGTAAATATTTGTGTGAATGTTACCTCCTGCGACTGCCCATTCCTATCTGTCTCCCGTAGATTTGGCCATCTCTGTTTTAATTATATTTCAAGTTGTTGGTGATTCAGTCCAGTTGCAAATCTGTTTCTCAATTGTCGTTCCAGTAGTTCTCCCGTGTACCCACAATCTTTAGTTAATGCTTTAAGCTTATTAGCATATTTTCTATGGACTGTCCCTGCTCCCGCGTACAATTCCAAAAAAGTGTAAGAGCGCGAAATCTTGTGCGTTTAATTGTATATAGGTTCATAAGTTTACTTTTAATTTCTTCGTATGTCCGGCTTTCGAAACTTGGTATACATGCTACTTTCAATTGCTGATATGTCTCGGGGTTGAGGTATAAAAATAGTAGATGTTTTTTTATATCGTCTTTATTTATGTCATATGATCAGCACTTTGCCTCGAAGTAATCTAGGAATACTTCAGGTGTCGTTGATGATGGATCGAATTTGTCTTCTTTTCCAAAACATCGCAATAGATCTTGCTTCCGCTTTGTATTTGCTGATTGACTACTGCTTGCTGAGATATATGTCTCTGGTGACATGTCATCAATTTTTCGAATAATGTATTTATTAGTTGCTGCTGTTGCTGTTGTATTTTGAGAAACTCTTGAAACTGTTTAGAATTAATTTTTTTGTTCTCGTCGCCAGTTTATTATGTATTACTTTAGAAATAACACAGTATTTTGTAGTTGTACTTTAAATATGTATTAAATGACAAACTGTCAAAACTATATAGAGTACAGAGCCATAGGAACAAACTAAGGTAAATAGATATAAACTCTATATAAGTGTTAATAAAAATATAGTTATTTGTGTATCAAGGTTCTAAAAGTAATCTTTTTGGGCCGAAACCGAAGTTTGCAGCCGAGGCAAAGCCGAGGCTACAAATCAGATGAGGCCCAAAAAGAACTTTTAGCCGAGATGCACACAACATTTTTTAGGCGATTACAACAAGAAATTATGAATTTTCATTCAAAATCAATTTTTGACATCTGTCAAAATTTACTTTACGGCCGCATTTACTTTACGGCCGCATTTACCTTACGGCCGCATTTACTTTACGGCCGCTATTTTTACTCGCAAATTCATTACTTTTTCATTAATATTTGTAAAGGAATAGTTAAAATTTTACTTACATTTGTTATTATATTCTAAAATAATTAATCACGTTAATTTGAACTATGTAAATCAATAATGAACAAACTAGCGGCCAAAAATTTTGACTTTGACAGATGTCAAATAAAAATTGATACTTTAAGGTTTTAGGCGGCTGGTATTCCTTTACAAATATTATTGAAAAAGTAATGAATTTGCGAGTAAAAATAGCGGCCGTAAAGTAAATGCGGCCGTAAGGTAAATGCGGCCGTAAAGTAAATGCGGCCGTAAAGTAAATTTTGACAGATGTCAAAAATTGATTTTGAATGAAAATTCATAATTTATTGTTGTAATCGCCTAAAAAATGTTGTGTGCACCTCGGCTAAAAGTTCTTTTTGGGCCTCATCTGATTTGCAGCCTCGACTTTGCCTCGGCTGCAAACTTCGGTTTCGGCCCAAAAAGATTACTTTTAGAACCTTGATACACAAATAACTATTACAGTAGTAAATTACAACATGTTTTCCTCTTTTAATTTTAATATTTAATTTATTTGCTAAAACTTTTGTAGAGTTGATTACTTTTCTATAGCACGTAGGATGCTATTTTTAATTTCTTCATTTCTCGCAATATTTAATCTTATCATTTTCTAATAAGAAACGAGATTTCTGCAACTGACAAAAGTATTGCATATTTATCAATGATTTAGGGTTATAGGGGTTTATTCTGTAAAATTAACATTAAATATTTTAAAGGTTCCCTATGAATTACCCGAAAAGGGATTTCTAAAGTTATTTAGTCTAAATAAAGAAGCTATTCAATATTTGATAGTTGAAATTGTGGCACATCTAAATCAAATAAGAAATACGGTTATACCAAATTATCTGAAAATCTTTTGTACATTACATTTCTTTGGCCACAGTAGCTATCAAATTAATATTGGTACTGGAGCTGATTCGGCAATGAGTCAGCCATCAGTAAGCAGAATTATTTGTTTATATGTTACATAATAAATGAACATTTAAAAAATATCGTTTTCCAGGCAGGGTAGGTGCTATTAATGGATCATACGTCGCAGTAATAGCTCCAGCAGTTGAACATTCTGTACATCCTACTAGGATGAATATAATTCATGACAGCGAAGGGAGTGATTGAAGAGTCATTTTTTACTTTAGTTTTCGTTACTTCGGAGGAATTATGAATTATTTAGCAATTAAATTCATAGCTCAAATTATATTTGTTTGACTATACAACTCATCGGAAAATGAACCAATCAGATATTTGAATTTTTCTTAGTTACGATGTATAACATCGGTTATTTATGTTGCTAAGTCGTGTTTTCGCGGAACACCACTAATGGTGTTCCGGAAACAGTTGAATCATATTTAATCGTATCAACCGTGAATATAAACAATTACAGTTTTTGACATTTCGTAAAAATGAATCGATTTGGAGAAAGTTCAAGCGAAGAAATTGCAAGAAATGTATCATTAACAAGGCCGATTAATACAGTAAAAACTGAAAAATATGTATTACGGCAATTTGAAGAATTTTGTAAAGAAAAAAAATATTATTTAATAGAAGAAAACTCTGAAAACGAAGTGTGTAATATATTAGAAGATTGGGCATACAATATGCGAAGAGTGAATGGAGAGGAATATAAAGAAGGTGTATTAAAAACATAGTGGAATATTACTGCTAAATACATCCAGCTAATTTATTATAAACAATGCAATAGAATTATTGACCCTTTTAAAGGAGTAGCTTTTCAAAAGGCAAAAGATGCAAGAAATTGTAAACGAAGAATTTTACAAGGCATGGCTAGTGAACGTAAACAAAGTTCGGCAGCATTGACGTTAACTGAGCACCAAAGAATTTTAGAAACGTTTAATGAAGAAACTCCTGACGGCCTACAAAAGAAATTTTTTCATATTATGTCAGTAGAACTGGCTTGGAGGGGTAAGGAAGGATGTAAATGCCCAATACAACATTTTAAGGAAGAAATAGACAACTATGGTTCTCCGACAGGACGCATCGAATATAACCCAATTTTTGGAAAAACTGCGAAAGGAGATGATAAAAATACCACTGACAGCAAATGGATAATTTCCAATAAAGAAAATGAAAATATTTGCCCAGTTAGGTTATACAAAAAAATGTTATCCAAACGTACGCCCAATATAAAAACAGATCACCTTTTTCTGACTGTAAATAAAGACTGGAACAAATATGAAAATAGTTATTGGTTTAAAAATGTACCTTTAGGAGAAAATGAAATTAGAAAATGGACAAAAACTGCGGCAGAAAGTATTGGAATTGACACTAAAAAGGTGAAAATCACAAACCATTCAAATAGATCAACTGCAGTTAGCCAGTTAGCATACGCAGGTATAGTACGTCTAGCGATCATTTGAAGAAGACTCGTTATCGTTTTATTACGGCAGTACAATAGAGGGTCCCAATAGCCTGGCATGTGCCAGGGCAGTAATGAAAAATTTGAGTAGGGGTTTGAAATATTTCATTTCACACATTTTACTTACCAAAGTAGTAAAAAAAATTGTTTAATATTTAACTATTTTAAAAAATATATTATATAATCAGATTTCCGTGACCACCCAGGAGGTACTGATTGCGGACCGTTAATCTTTGTTCATAGTGGCGATTTCCCCAAGAGGCCTATAACCACATGTCATTTAAAAAATATATGAATATTTATTCGGACATAGTGCACTAGTCCTCGTCTTCCGAATTGATATCGGACATATCTGAATCCCTTAAAGATATAATTAATGGATTCACGTCTTTGTAAAGCGATACAAATTTATTTTCTTCTTTTATAACATGTTGAATACAGTTATTCCATTGTTGCTGGCCAATATTTTCAACTTCTTCCCTGATTAATTGAACTACACTGGAATTTAATTGTGGCGATACATTTTTTGATCTAACATTATTTTTTAGTTGGCAACAAAACAAAAAACACTTTCAGCCTTCGTACACTAGTTAGGAGGTACAAATGACAAGTGAAAATAATTAAACTCACCACCTGTTTATATACCTACATAGCCACAAATAACGGTTTTATAATCCTTTGGAGGCAAGTTCACAGACCTTATAATAAGCTATAAGAAAAGTAGTAAATTCTAAGTTCAAAAGATAAACGCATTAAAATTTTCAATATTAGTAAATACAGCCCTGGTAATCGGTTTAGAAAATCTGGAAAGTGCCGTCTTGGTCTACAGTAGAATACTGGGCGTAAAATATATACCAGTATTGCAAATACTGAACTGGTCGACTGTATGGACCGAAATATGTTGACATTGCGGTTTTAGCTATTGTGCACCCATTATAAAACTATAACGAGTCTTCTTCAAATGATCGTTAGACGTACTATATAAGTCCCCAAGAAATAAGTAAAATTACTGGCCATAATAGTACTGCTTCCCTGCCACGAACCAATATAATAAAGGACTGCCGACGGCGTATGATGCTGCTATTGCCGAGTTGTCCCTAGTTTTGTGTCAGGCGTGTTAGAGAGAGATAGCAGAGGGAGGGCATCATTTTCAGTTCGCCAGTGGTTCGCCGTTCATACTCGTTTTAATATTTGTGCTTTTACTGCTATATATTCATATTACAGAGTGTAATTTTATCAATTATGGGCAAATCGTGCTTTGTTACTAATTGTACAAGTGGGTACAAAAGTAATAAAGAAAAAATAAGTATATTTTCCGTGCCTAAAGATGAGGCAACTTTACAAAAATGGAAACAGGCAATTCCTCGAAAAGACAAATTATTAACGAACAAAGACTTTGTGTGTGCAAAACACTTTGAAAGTACTGACTTAATTAGTGAATGGAGTGATGGAGTTAACACGGTAAGTAATAAAACCACAATTTCTAGTATATGTTTGTGTTTAGTTCTTAAATATCATTTCTTAAAAACATAATTTATTTTTATACCATGAGATAAATTAATGAAATAAGAAAAAAGAGAAATAATATGGTTTTAAGATCTGGTTATGGATATTAATTAACATTATGTTATTTAAATTTACATTATTTTGTTTATCTTCAGATACCATTGCGTTATCCTAAA
Organism: Stenolophus ochropezus; assembly: GCA_035578165.1. Lineage (NCBI taxonomy): Eukaryota > Metazoa > Arthropoda > Insecta > Coleoptera > Carabidae > Stenolophus > Stenolophus ochropezus. The sequence continues at coordinate 6,078,109 of JAQOWZ010000008.1, read as the reverse complement.
TTAAAAGAAGGTGTTGTGCCTTCAATATTTCCAAACTGCCCAAAATATTTAAGTAAAAATGTTTGTAAAAGAAGGATTTTAAAGAGGCATTCTTTTACCGAAGAATCGGCTTCAAAACGGAATAAGACAGATATAAGTCCCCCAGATGAAACTGCTGGTTCAGAAATAAATACTTTTTTAGAAGAAATAATTAGTAAGTAATTGAAATTACTCTTATTAATAAGTTGTTTTCACGTTGTTCTTATTGTGTAGATACGGGAAATACTGAACAAATACAGAACAATATTTTTTATATGTTATGGACCAACACAAATTTACCAAATAAATTTTGGTCTACGAACAAAGTAATAAACAAAGAAAAATATATAATTTACAGCAAATATATAATAAAAAATGAAATCCCTGTAGCAGAAAAACAAGTTATGATTAAAGCAGATTTAAAAATAAAACTTTTTGTTTTACATAAAAGTTGGGAAACAGCAATGTTTTCTAATTTCATATAAGTGTTGAAGAACTAGAAGAAATAATTAAAAAATTTGATATTTTAAAAATATGTGAAGGAGGACCAAGTTTAGATGAATATCCAAAAATTCTTTTTCTGAATAAGAATAATGAAAATTATATTAACTCTTTTGAAAACATTTGGCGTCATAGCAATTGCTCTATTCTTGTAAATGGAAATAATAATAAATGTTCTTCTTGCAATTTATTGAATAAATCTTTACGAACACGGAAAAACAGAATGTCTGAAAGAAATGGACCCTTAAACATAATTAGTACATTACGACGTAAAAATGTAAATCAAAAGAAGAAATTATCAAGGTTAAATAACAAAATTCAACGAATGAATTCAATCATTAGTGTTATGAAAAAAAATGTTGCTGAAATAGAAACAACGGATATAGAAAATAAATTAAAAAAATATGATTTACCACCACAACAAATAAGACTTATTAAGCAAACTATAGAATTATGCAAATTTAAAAATAAAAAATCATATCGTTACAATCAAGAATGGATACTCGTTTGTCTGTTAATGCACATAAAAAATCCAAATTCTTATAGATTTTTAAGAAATAATGAATTATTGCCTTTACCGTCTCCGAGTACTATCCGTCGATATTTGTCCATTGTAAACATAAAATGTGGTTTAGATGAAACATTCTTGAAGGCATTTGCATTAAAATTAAAAAGTAAAAATGGGTACCAAAGAAGAGGGATTTTAATTTTCGACGAGATGAGTGTAAGAGCAGAAGTGAATGTGAATGTCAGAACAATGACACTACAGGGACTTCAAGATTTTGGAGAAAATTGTAAAGCAACAACTACTAATGCTGTTGCAGATCATGCGTTAGTATTCATGTTTTCTGCATTGGCAGATAACTATTCACAACCTGTTTGTGTTTTTGCTGCAAAGGGGCCTACTTCAGGAAATATATTAGCTTTAATTTTAATACAAATTATACAAAAATTAGAACAGTATGGAGCTATAATTGATGGAGTTATTTGTGATGCGGCATCCACTAACAGAAAAATGTGGAGTGAACTCGGAATAACAGGTGAAATTAACAACGTCGTTAATAAAATTGTTCACCCAGTAGATGATAAAAGGTTTTTATATTTTTTTTCTGACACTCCGCACCTTATAAAATGTTTAAGAAATCGCTTATTAACCAATGATTATTATGTAAGTAATATATAAACTATAATGTAATTAAAAAAATACTTATATTTTTTAATGTAGACACCAGAAGGCGTCGTATCTTGGGAGCATTATAAAAGAGTATACGAAGCAGATAGAAATCTTCCAAGTACATTAAAAGTATGTCCAAAAATTACACAAAATCACATCATGCCATCAAACATGCAACGAATGCGAGTAAAATTAGCTACACAGGTAATTAATGTAACATGAAAAAAATATTATATTGACATATTATTCCTTTGAAAGATCTTCAGTGATTCAATGGTCTCTGCATTACAATTTTATCGCCAGAAGGAAAAAGTTTTGGAATTATGTGATGCAACAATTACATTCACTAAAAAAATAAATGACATGTTCGATGCTTTGAACAGGAAAACAATATTAGAAGGAATAAGAATTAATAGCGAAGACTTTAATGTTAGTCTAATATTTGTACGTACTGCAGAATTTTATATTCAATCACTATTTTTTTTAGATATTAGAAACATTCCTTGTGTGGCTGAATGATTGGGAAAATAAAATTCAGAGAAATGAAATAAAGAAACAAAATTTTTTAACCAAATCAACTGCAGAAGGATTACGAGTTACAATCACATCTACCTTGGAACTTGACAATTATTTATTAAAAGATTGTCAATTTCGTTTTATATTAACTGCGAAACTAAATCAGGATTGTTTAGAGGTTAGTATTTGAAAGGTAACTAATTTTTAATTTATTAATCGCTGTCAAAAGGCATAATTAGCACATATATGCTAATTTATTCTGTAAGTTGGCTTTGACTATGCTAATTTTGCAACTCAGTTGACAGCGATTTTTCGGCGTGATTCGTCAAGCTGGAGGAGCGAATGAACATCCCACCTTCGTGACGTTCATGCAATTATATAAATTATTAAGTATTTATAAAATAGTAAAGCCGCCAAAGTTTGGAAATTGCATGTCACAATTTATTGAAGAAAAAACTTTCGCTGTTTCTTTAGCTGATTTGCAGGCTATATTTTTCGACGATAAACCCCATGGCAAACAAGATGCTATAAAAAAGTTGAAAGAAAGATTGGATGGTCTTATTTTGGAAGAATATGAAGTACATTTTGAATTATCCGAACATGATCACTACAAGCCAGAAATTGTACAATGTATACTGTACTATGTTGTTGGATTTTTATGCAATAAATTTGTAAAACGAACTGCATGTGCAGTTTGTGTAACTGGATTAAAAAGTACAGATTGTAATATACCTGAAGCAGCATTGACCAACATAAAAAGTCGGGGATTTTTAACATACCCAAATTTAAATATATTCAATTTGTGCAAATTTGCGGAAGAAACTTTAATGCATAATATTGAAAATCCTGAAGTGTATGCTGAAAGTATCAATACGATACTCGATAATTATAAGTTTTGCTTCCCGTGTGCAGAACATAAATTAGAAATATTATCTTCATTTCTGCATGAATTTTTGATTTTAAGGTTAAAACAGCATTTTCATTATTTATCAAAAAACAAGAGATCGAAAAGTTTAGAAATGAGAAAACAATCAAAATTGTACAATAATTAAAATTTTTATAACAATAATCAAAACATCGAATTTTTAATTGTAACATTTATTATTAGATACTTTGAATTATATGTTAGTATTTTTGTGAAATGTTTATTTATTTAATTTCCACTGTCCAACAGACCGAAGTCCAATAACAGGATAGGATACATATATCATATAGCGGGTTACCAACCACTCGGACACAGCGATATTTAATTTTGGTTACAGGTTTGTCGTAACTGGGATTTGAACCTTAGATCTCAGACTACGCTCAGCGAGTCGAAGCGCGCTAACCAACTAATAAGTCATATAAATCTTTGATTATATAAATAGATATATAATTTAAAGTACATCCCAAACTTTATTTTACATTTATTATAACGACTACCATCGTTACAATATCAATCAATGTTTTGTTGCATCGTAAATATGTTTCGTAGTTATGTTCTTATTTTTTAAAAAGAATTAGCAGAGATAGAATTTTTAATTGTTATCTACATGCTTACTTCGCATTTATGAAGTATATTGATTATTATTATATTTTAATTGTTTATTTGTCATCAGTATAAGAATATGTTCGAATAATTTAGCTTTAAAATTAATATTCGTCTATATTTTACAGGACTGTAAATACTGTAACTATTCTAGTGTTAACTGCTAACATAGTTTTTTATTTTTCTTATAATAAAGAGTATTTTTCTAAATAAAAACTGTATTTTCTTTCCTTAATACAGATTAGTGTATATAAATTAAAAAAAAATGTTTTACACTAATTGCTGGATAATATATTGAAAAGAATTCTTTAATATGATATGCTAACAGCAGATTCGTAGCCCTCCATATGCTATCTCTCTCGCACACAGCAGGCACAAAAGAGGGGACGCATTCAGACCGCTCGTCGGCAGTCCTATAGTATATTGGTTCGTGTTCCCTGCAGCCTTATTTGCAGCTGAGTGCTGATCATCATGAAAACCTTCTCAAAAATTTAAGAACAAATTTAAATGAAACAAAACCACTTACTGAAAATATTTCCGTACAATCTTCAACTACTACAACTGTATAATAACTATACATTTAATATAATATATCATATACTAATATAACAAAATAACTGAGAAAAATGCATGTTAGATTTATATGTATTTTATTTATATCTGGCTGAAACAAGAGTGACCAACAATAAAAATATGATATGTTATGAATATATTTTAATGATGTAGAGTAGCTAAAATAAAAGTCTGAAATAATTGCAATCAATATAATTAATTAAATAATTGTACACTCTGATACGAAAATAACAATAAATATATAATACGCCAATCACGTCTTCTAATTTGGAACACCCTGAAAAGGAAAGTCAAAGAGTAAGCTAATGCTTAGTGAAACACATTGCACACAACTATATTTCATTCGCACACACAACAGCATTCACACTCAACAACAAACCAGGTAAGACGGGTAAAATTGAAAAGGATACTCCTCGAAAGGAGTGTCACATATCGAATCCACGATATGCCGGCTACCGAATCCACGGTAGCAGAACACTCGAAATCCATCGAGCAACTTGACATCTCCCACAGTGAGTTATACCAAGGCTTCAGGAGTATGAGTGAAAGCCGAGTACAAACCCATACTCCACCTCCCCACCGAGATGCAAGCGAAACTAAGGCACCTGTTCTAGCAGGGCACCGTTGGCACCAGGGTACCCTGGTGCGTCGCGCCTCGGCTTCACCCTCCTGTCAATGCAGTGTTAACGGGTTTACGCGCCGCGGATAGGGATAGGATAAAATCAAGATCACACTACAGTAAATATACTGTCTCACACTCAGTAACTCATAAGTATTGTGTCTCACCTATTAAACCAAACACCTCTGACACTTATCTCACGACTGCCAATAGAGTACTGATTCAAATAAACAATAACTGCATGTTATAAACTCTGTGTTATCAAACACATTGTAGCTAATTAATTCAATTAAGAAAGATTGGGAGTGAAGTAAGTTGTTATCTAATGCTTGTAAATAATTACCCTTTAACAGTTCGGCCATCCTGAAAAACTCTCGCCCTCGAGAAGTTAATTTTCAATTCCATGAACATCATCATCTGACGCAGAGTGTCATTTTCTGAATTAATCGTCAAATCTTTTACTAGTACCCATCGTTTCATGTTGTCCATTGCTATTACGTTTTTGTATCCGCATCTCATGCTCCTATTTGATCCATTCATTTCCACAACTTAGATATATTCGTTTGAATAAACCTTCTCTATTTTAAATGGTCCAGCATAATGTAGTAATATTTTTTTTTTTACTGTTTCTCTCTATCACTGTATATTATTTCTTTACAAAAACAAGATCTCCGCAACTGAATTTTTGTGAAGCTTTTGTTTTTATGTGAAATCAAACTGCTTATTTTTGTTGATCGTTTTCTATTTTCTTAGCAACCTCTTGTCGCGTTTCTGCTATATCGATAATTACTGCTCTGAATTTTGTTCGTCAGCCTTGAGTCATTTGGTGCTCTTGGACGGTAACCGTACAATAATTCGCTAGGCGTTTTTCCGTTTCCTGCGCAATTAGTATTGTTAACTGTGAACTAAACTCCTGATACTCTTTTATCCCAATGTTTGTCGTCGGTCCTGGAAGTTGCTAACGCAGCTAAAGCTGTTCCTTTGAACCTCCCACCACTAGTCCATAATGTTTGCAAAGTTGTTCACATTCTTTAGATGTAAAGCTGATCCAAGTCATTAATTGATCTTGTTGGTACACCAAACATATCGATTATGTATTGTTAGAAATTTAGAACCGGTTTTGTTTTCGTTGTTTTTTTTTTTTTACTGCTCGTAGCAAAGTGAATTTTGTAAATTCTTCTACGATAACAATTACATACTTGTTGCCCGAATCCGCTCTTGTTGAATGGTCCTAAGTGGTCCATGTGAATGGTATGAAAAGGCACAACTACTTTTCGTATTGGGTGAAGAAATCCTTCTCGTTTTCCTTTTGGTACTTTATGATACAGACCTGGTTTGCAGCAGTTTATATATTTCCTCACATATTCTCGCATTTTAGGAAACCATTATGTTTCAGTTACCTTGTTTAACATTTTCTCTACCCCAAAGTGACCGAAATCATCATGAAAATTATTCACTTTCTCTCGTGTTAGACTCCGGGGTACAACCCATTGCAGTCCTTTACAAGTAATGCGATATATACGACCGTTTTTTTTTTAAGCAATAATCTTTATAAATTGATTTTGTCGTAGTCAGTTTTAGTTGTTTTACTAAGAACCTGTGATATTTAGTTTTTTTTTTTGTCATACGAGTCCGTTGTGTCTTGGCCTTCTATCGACTTAACGCATCTACATGACTCATCCTCGTACCCTGTCAGTATTCCACAGTAAACATAAATTCTGGAGTTGTAACCTACAGCGAATGCATTAATGAATTTCCTAAAAAAAAGTTTGCTAGTCCGATAAACTGCCGAATTTGAAGTACGTTTTCTGGTGTTTGGAAGTCACTTAAAGCACGGATCTTTTCTTTACCGGGAAGTACTCCGTCAGCGTCAATATCAAAACCTAAGTAACTCTCCTATGTTCTCTAGAAACTTCCAATATAATTTTCAATCTTCGAAGTCTGGGACTGAACAAAGTATGTCATCTAGATATGCTAGTGCTATCGAATCTCGTAATCGTCCCAATATTTTATTCACCATACGTTGAAATACACTTGGAGCATTTGTTAAACCGAAGAGCATCCTAGTAAATTCAAACTGGCCATCTGGAGTGACAAACGATGTTCGATGTCGTGATTTTCAGTTACAGATACCTGATAGTATCCTGAGGTCATATCTAGACTGTCTTCCTTGCATATGGTTCCGCGCGCAACTTCTTTTTCTTTTTTATAAGATCATTATTTGATAAAATTCAAACGGGTAATATGCGAGTCCCTTCTTCATCCGTCGAAAATACGCATCATGGTAAGTAGTGTTCTTGATTTTCCTTAGAACATACGCTACGGTCAATGAACCTATCTCCCGTAGAGTTCACAAGACATATTATATTCCCAGCATAACCTGGAGGTATAACTACTGCTTCCATTGTCCATAACGTTTTGTTTTTTTTTTTTTTACTGGTAACGCACCGATCTGCGGTAAACTAACTTCATCAGCTATAAATAAAAGCAACGTCTTGTCATCTTTAAAAATTCGTATGTGTAGCAATTCTGTCAGCGATTGTCCTACAATCATATCAATAACTTGTATCGAATTTGGTTCAATTGAAATGTCTCAAGAGGCTACATACGCGACGGATTCAAACGCACCGGTAACCCCGAGACACACTCAAGAGGCTCCGTATATCAGGCAACCCCGAGACACACTCAAGAGGCTCCATCCGCGCCAAACGTATCAGACACTATATCGCTCTACGAATTGACCGTCGAATAAAGCATCTCAAACCAAGCGTTAACCCACAAATATACTATCTCCCTTTATACGTTAACTATCAAATAAACTATTCCATACGACGCATTAACCATTAAATAAAATATCTCACAATACGCTTTAAACATAAAATAAAACCGCTCACGCTACGCGTTAAGTATAAAATAAAAACTCTCTCACCTGTTGTCACAACACGCTCTCTTAATAAGAATTCACAATGAAATCACTTCACGTTCTTTACTATTAGAGTATCAAAACGGAACTATTTAAAATTAACTTACGGAGTTGAAGTAATAGTGTACCGTAACCATTTACGTAAGACAATAGAAAAAGGAATAGTAAATACATTCCTAAATTAATAAGGGAATTAAATTAAATAAAAGTGGTTATAACATTCGACTATCCTGACTTAGTCCTTGTCCTCGAGGACATCTTGTACTCCTAACGTATCTTCATCCTGTGCTGTGGTGTCGCTTTCCGAACTATCCGACAAATCTTAGTATAACAAAAGGTTGCTTATCGTCATTCGATGAGGATGGTTGTGTGCGGTTGTTTAGTAGCGGTGGTCGGATATGCGTAGTTAGTCTGAAAGCGTTGCTAGAAGTAGATGCTTGTCTAACTGCACGACAATCTCTTTTAACATGTCCGGTTTTACCGGCCTGTTCTTTCGTTGATACTGTTTTCCGCCATTCGTATCAAAAGGTTGATTTTAGGAGACGCGTTCCCAATTCCAGTAGATTCGTTATCCTGATGATGTGACATGTTAAAACAATTAAAGAATCCTAATCCAGGTTCCGATCCCACTTCTGAATTGTTATGAATATATTTTAATGATGTAGAGTAGCTAAAATAAAAGTCTGAAATAATTGCAATCAATATAATTAATTAAATAATTGTACACTCTGATACGAAAATAACAATAAATATATAATACGCCAATCACGTCTTCTAATTTGGAACACCCTGAAAAGGAAAGTCAAAGAGTAAGCTAATGCTTAGTGAAACACATTGCACACAACTATATTTCATTCGCACACACAACAGCATTCACACTCAACAACAAACCAGGTAAGACGGGTAAAATTGAAAAGGATACTCCTCGAAAGGAGTGTCACATATCGAATCCACGATATGCCGGCTACCGAATCCACGGTAGCAGAAGAACACTCGAAATCCATCGAGCAACTTGACATCTCCCACAGTGAGTTATAACAAGGCTTCAGGAGTATGAGTGAAAGCCGAGTACAAACCCATACTCCACCTCCCCACCGAGATGCAAGCGAAACTAAGGCACCTGTTCCAGCAGGGCACCGTTGGCACCAGGGTACCCTGGTGCGTCGCGCCTCGGCTTCACCCTCCTGTCAATGCAGTGTTAACGGGTTTACGCGCCGCGGATAGGGATAGGATAAAATCAAGATCACACTACAGTAAATATACTGTCTCACACTCAGTAACTCATAAGTATTGTGTCTCACCTATTAAACCAAACACCTCTGACACTTATCTCACGACTGCCAATAGAGTACTGATTCAAATAAACAATAACTGCATGTTATAAACTCTGTGTTATCAAACACATTGTAGCTAATTAATTCAATTAAGAAAGATTGGGAGTGAAGTAAGTTGTTATCTAATGCTTGTAAATAATTACCCTCTAACAGATATGGAGATGTATAACAATTATTTCCAGGAAAATTATATTAAAAATCTGAAATAATTTTATAACATTACATGGTTATATACAGAAAAGATATGCTATCGAATAGGCATAATAAATATGTATAATCCCATTGGACAAAGTATAACTTTTTGTTGTATTTTGAGAACCACTGGGTTAAAAAATTATTTTCTTCTCTGGTAGGGTCTCCCTTGCTCTCCAATAATATTATTTCTAACTATAATAAAAATGAAAATGATGGCGGTGGTCCGTTTTCGAGTTACACCCTGTATACTCCTCTGTAACACAAAACAGTGGCGTATTTACGATTTTCTTCTGGGAGGGGTCCAAACTTTTGGTGAGGCAAGGTGTCACTCATGGTCAAATGCCTTATTATTGAAAGTTAAATTTTTTTGAAAAAATGTGAAGATGTATGTTTTTCCCCTTTTATGTACAAAAATAAATTGCCAGATCACAAAATAGTTTAGAAATGAGAATATATTTAACGGATTGTTCACTTGGATAAACTGTCTAAAATCTAAACACAACATAATATGCCGCGATTATGATACAGAGCATACGTTTCATTGTTTCATTACATTACAATAAAAATGTTAGACAGATTATGTTTATGTTCGATATAGCCAGTAGGAATAAATGTATTATGTCATTTAATTTTTTTATTTAGTGTCTACTATTATTAGTACTGAAAAATTTAAACAGAATGTTAAAATTAACATGACGAGTTACAGATTACACCCCAAACATTTAACCTGGCTTGCAGCAATGTACAGTAGATGTCACCTGCTACCTGCCTACCCAAACAAGCTGCCACTAGAGGGGTCCATCGTTGGCCAAAGAAAAAAAAACTACTAAAATATTTTGTCAATACATAAAATATGTATTCTTAAAAAGTCAATATTATAATCATTAGGTATTATATAACCATTACTAAATATTTAGAAGACCAATTTCAATCTTCGAGGTTTGGAAGCCATTTGCTCTATAATTTCGTCCGTAGTGAGTTCAATATTTCTGTGAATGGAAAGCATTGCCAAACCATTCAGCCTTTTCTGAAAATAATACCTAACAATAATACATTAATATTGAAAAATATTTAACAGAAACCTATTAAAAAACTTCATTTTTGGAAAAACAATAATAATCATTTTTTAATTTTGATATATTTTACCGTGTATGTAAAGAAAAGGAAGAATTTAAATATATATTGTCAATAAAATAGTATTAGAAAAATGTCACTCTTACCTCAACCATTGAATTTCGTAGATATGTCTTAATACGTTTAAGCGTTGAAAAAGAGCGTTCTGACGTAGCTGTTGAAACTGGTGTTGCCAGTATCTGCAGTAATCGAAAAATGTTTGCATAAATCATTTTATTGCAGAGTATCAACCGAGATCAACTCATCCATTGCATTCTTTGGTTTTTCCTCAATTTTTTAGCAGTTTTTGATGCCACAGATTTAATTCTCATTTAACTACTTCTGCACAATCTAAATCAATTTGATATTTATTTATCAAATATTCAAAAGATGTTTCTTCATCATATGAGATAGTAACAATAAATTTTGCTTCTAAAAAGAGTATTTGAAATTGGAAATAAAAAAATATTCTAGTAGGGGGTCCGGACCCCCTGGAACCCCAGGGTAATTGGGCGATGTATTTTTTTTTTTAATTAAAATCAATATAAATAAATAAGATAAATATATAATAATCAATATATAACGCAATACTTTTTTAAAGAATTATAGAATAGAGACCATAATATCTTTACAATAGTTCTACGTTCATGTTAATTATATTGATATGTATCAATAATATTCACTAGTATGTACATATATTCGTAACTACTAGTTACATAACGATAACTAATTTTAATTTACGATCACTTAAATTTAAAATGCATAAACAGTTCCCTTTGAATGAATGGTATATATAACCGTAGTGTTTTGTGTTATATATAATTTAATAACATGTAATTAGTATTTTAATTTCCTGCGATTAGTTCCTTTCACATGGCCATTTAAATGTTGTAATTTGCCGATTGCGTCGTTGTATACAGATGATCAAATTGTAGACAACCGGACTTTAGAATGTGAAGGAACTTATTCTCGGCACTTGTAGAATGTTGAAGAATCTATAGCGAAAATATGCCAAGCAAAGTAATAATAAGTAGTAATAATATTTATTTAATAAATTAACAGTGTCATCAGCGCAAAAAATATTGTGTATCACACGACCAGAAACTTTTTTGTGAGATCTCGCATTATTTGCAGGCCTCGCTTTCAGCTTGTCCTGTCAAGATAAGCTCGCTTTTGCAAAAGTTTAGTTTCTGGACTACTGATACAAATAACTATTAAAGATCAGTTTAAAAAATAAAATAAGTATATATGAAGTAGTTTTATTGTAAAATTAAATAAGGTGAAAGAAATATATAAGGAATATATTTGCATGCGTGAATCAAGGTAAGTTCGGTTCCGATTTTAATAATGCCAAAAATAGGTGTTTTTTTAGTCATACAAATTTTATGAAGGGAATTTTAGGTATTTTACTGCAATAAAAAACTAATTTTAAAAGTACAAATTGAATGTACAGAAAATATTACTACAGTGGCGAGAGGTAATGTATTTGAGACATCAGATTTTTTCTAAAATGTACTAAAATTGAGATACATATTAGAGAACTATAAACTAAATTTTTCTGTAGGTAGATTATCATCCCCTTAATCCCAATGTCGGAAAGGCATTTTTGTACTCTTACAATAAAATCTGTTGATTTTCATTATCTAAGCACTCCTAGCTTTATTTATAATAAAAAAGTATAATTGTCCAATCACCCTTTTACATAATGAAATAATAAAATAAAATAGTGGATTAATAAATGAAATTGAATTTAGAAAAAATAAATTTAATGCATTTGGCATACAATGTTGGCAACAACTGGTGGAATGTTGACAGGTTGACACATGGCAGTGTATGTATATGATAACAAAAAAAAATTGTACAAAAATGAAAGCAAATAATTAATTTCATGATTTTCGAACAAATAATAAACCTTTTTTCTTAGATTCATTCTATGACATACTAATCCGGGAAAATGACCTTCCTACACTTGTTAAAGGGTAATTATTTACAAGCATTAGATAACAACTTACTTCACTCCCAATCTTTCTTAATTGAATTAATTAGTTACAATGTGTTTGATAACACAGAGTTTATAACATGCAGTTATTGTTTATTTGAATCAGTACTCTATTGGCAGTCGTGAGATAAGTGTCGGAGGTGTTTGATTCAATAGGTGAGACACAATAGCTATGAGTTACTGAGTGTGAGACAGTATATTTACTGTAGTGTGATCTTGATTTTATCCTATCCTTATCCCCGGCGCGTAAACCCGTTAACACTGCATTGACAGGAGGGTGAAGCCGAGGCGCGACGCACCAGGGTACCCTGGTGCCAACGGTGCCCTGCTAGAACAGGTGCCTTAGTTTCGCTTGCATCTCGGTGGGGAGGTGGAGTATGGGTTTGTACTCGGCTTTCACTCATACTCCTGAAGCCTTGGTATAACTCACTGTGGGAGATGTCAAGTTGCTCGATGGATTTCGAGTGTTCTTCTGCTACCGTGGATTCGGTAGCCGGCATATCGTGGATTCGATATGTGACACTCCTTTCGAGGAGTATCCTTTTCAATTTTACCCGTCTTACCTGGTTTGTTGTTGAGTGTGAGTGTTGTTGTGTGTGCGAATGATATATAGTTGTGTGCAATGTGTTTCACTAAGCATTAGCTTACTCTTTGACTTTCCTTTTCAGGGTGTTCCAAATTAGAAGACGTGATTGGCGTATTATATTTTTATTGTTATTTTCGTATCAGAGGGTACAATTATTTCATTAATTATATTGATTGCAATTATTTCAGACTTTTATTTTAGCTACCTTACCTCATTAAAATATCTTCATAACACACTTGACATGTAAATAATTATTTCTAAATTTTATCAATTTTTAAGCGAATACAATGATTATTAAAAAAACTCACTAAACTGTCTCCATATACTTTATTTGAATGTTTATTGGTATAATTTAAGTAAGTCTTGTCTTTCATTTCTCTGGTACATAAAAATCTTGTCTTGATCATCATTTTGTTGTATATTTCTTGTCTTGCATGTTAAAATTCGCAAATGACCTTGAAATAATATATATATATATATATATATATATATATATATATATATGCAATAGCCAATTATGAAAAAAATATTATATATATATATATATATATAATTTATTCAATAATTATTACAACTACATATTTCTGTAAATGAAATTATACATATGTTAAAAAAACCGTACTTTTATTAATTTATATGTGGGTTCTTGTAATAAATCTAATTTTAAAATTAGCAAAAAAAAAACTGCGAGAGTAGAAGAATTGACGAAAATTCTTGCAAGAATCTTGCCTTGTCTGGCTTTGAAATTTATAGCTCTTGTATTGTTCTTGTCTTGCATGTTTGCAAGACTGAGGCAAGACCAATAATAATATAAGACTCTCGTGAAACACTAGTTTAGAACATATTTTTTACTAATCTTATTATCTCCACTTATTTTTAAGCGTTGTGATTGGTTGATTTTTATAAGAATTGTATTCTATTTTGAATAACGACTTTCATTTTTTTATCACTAATAGATTTTGAGTTATGACATCAAAATTCAAATCTCCTTATGGACAGTATATTGGACATTGCTATCATTAAAAAAATATAATTTTTACTTTCCAATGATATATAACATGTCTATTATTAACTGCAAATAAAATACGACAGATTGAACTACATTCTGAACTGGTATAATAAAATACCTATAAAATATATATTTGTTTATCAGTCGGCTGAAAATGTATAACACTGGCCTAAAAAATAAATTTATATGTTTCAAATTGTGTTACAAAATATACACAGAGTATTATGTAGTTCTTAAAATATGCAACGTGTTTAATTTAAAAAATAGTTTTTTGTTTTACAAACTAAGGATTTTGTAGTTATAATAATATAATTACTTGTGGTTTTAATTCTTCTTCTGATAAGAGATTTAGAGAAAAACTTCGAAATTAAAAACTACATCAGATAAGATCATAATTGACTTTACAGTACGAGATTTTTTAAATATAAAATGTAACACTTTCGTTCAAAATTAGGTGGACTTGGAAATAAAAAAAAAAAAAAATTATCAACTTTGTACTTTTGTAGTTTTGCTCTAAATGTATCAAGGGAGAGAGTATCAGAAATATTCTGAAATTGCATTTTTAAGTTCTATGTTCCGGTTTATGTTGCACACACTGTATACCTATTATGTTATTTCACTACTGAAATGAATACTTTTATGTTGCTTAATATTCACAAAAATAAGGTTTGATTTTAGATTTTCTTTTAATCGATTTACTTTAAATTGTAAATACATGATTTAAATGTTTATTGACCTTTAATGTATCAAATAATATTTGGATTTGGAAGCTTGAGTCTCTTTAATAAGTGACAGTTTGCATTATTAACCTAGGATAATAACAATGTATTATAGACTTGGGATATGGTTATCAAATAAAGGGTAGTGAAAAACATATTCTCATGTCAAATAAAGGCAAATAATATTGCTAAAATCACGAACTAAAAAATTTAAATTTAACAATATTTGTTTAAATAATATCTAGTGGTGTATTTATTATGTTTTGATGTACGTACTTACATATTAATTTAAGTTTTTTTTTTAAATAGTTCATGTATTAAATATAGGAGATTCCTGGATTCATTTCTCAGTTAGGTCCACGAATTTTTCAAAAAATGTTTTCTACGTTATGTATTATTGAATCTGTTTCTCAATGTTTAACTTAACTGTGCAGGTACAGTACAGATATATTACATTGTTTAGTAAAAAACAATCAAGTTTTCTTGAATGTACAATTATTGATTTGATTTTATTGACATATGTGTAAATGAATGTCGAGAACAATGAGCAACAATGGCCAGTGCTGGCGGGAAATTCAAAGCACATGGCAGTTTGTGGCCCGATGGTCTAGAAACTCCGTGGGGCCTACTTTCCTCGGCTGTCTACCTGACAGCTGGGAGGCGATGGCAAGAATTGTTCCTGCGCAATCGAAAACCACACTGTCAACTTACTTTTATACACAATCAGATTGCCAGATGAGATGATCTCTGTTCATCCCGCTAATTAAATTATTTACACTATGTGCCCCCTCTGAATTTATTGCTAATTTCCTTAAATTCATAACATAAAATTCGGAACCAACCTAGCTCATTTAAATTTTTCGGTACGAGACAATCGGGTCATCCCAACAAAAATACAATTTTTTACATCGATGGAATCTTTGACTCTTACCATGCTTTATGTAACATAAAATACCGCAAAATATAATATTTTTCATTCATCATATTCCCGCTTTAAATTTTCGTAGAATCCATGAGTCACAAAGACACATCTCGCACATACACCACATTTATGATACAAAGGTGAAATGTGAAGTTAAAATCAAGAAGGAAAACTATACAGAGTGTTCTAATTGTTTTGGTTTTTTGTAAATATTTTATTAAGAGTAACTACTGATTTGTATACATGAAATATAATTGAAATTACATTAAAAGAAGAAATTATAATCTATGTTAGTTTACATGTTATTCGCAGAAGTGAGCTGAATCATTATGTTTTATTATTTGGGCATATGGCATTGTACTGGCATTTGATAGTGGAGGCTATTTAAAAAAATTATATCTACAAAACAAAATACACAAATAGCATGAAAATATTATTACAGATATTGTAACCGATAGACTTTCAGGAAAAAATAAAGCAGAAAAAGTGAAAAATTAAATTAAAATTGATACCGACGTAAGGTTTCGTCGAAAGTTTCAGTTAGAATGGTTCATGTCTACTATATTAATAAAACAAATATTAAGTTATATATATATATATATATATATATATATATATATATATATATATATATATACAGGGTGTTCCATTTAAAAGTGCCACCATTGCTATCTCGAGAACTATAAGAGCTACGAGGTTGGTTAAATTAGTAAAGAACCACCATTTTACAAGACTAAAATAATGAGCAAAAAAAAAATTTTTTTCTACCAGTGGTTCTCAAAATACGGGACCCAACTTTCTTATTTTAAATGGGAACGTATGTTTATTTTTAGGTTATTCGATAGAGTATTTTTTTCTGAATTCAGCGATATGTTCATATCATATACTAATATAACAAAATAATTGAGAAAAATGCATGTTAAATTTATATGTATTTTATTTATATCTGGCTGAAATAAGAGTGCTTTGGATAGAAAACAATTCATTTTCTTCTGAGAACTGACAATTTAAGAAAATAAAATTTAACAAAAAGTAATCAAACAATGTTAGACACAACATTATGTCTATGTTTTCTTTTAACCTAACACTAACACTAACCCCATCTTTAAACAAATAGCATAAACAAACAAAATAGCACTGCTGAGTACAGTGGCGCTATGTCTCAACAAAACATGTTTCCATCAACCTCAACTCATCGTACCGACATGTCTAATCAAAACTCACAACCGCGCCAAACATTTGCAAATATAGCACGTAAACAAATAGTAGATACCTTCCCAAACAAAAATCAAGCAATTCTATTAAATTGATAGAGGGCCTCAAGATCAAGGACTACATTACTAATATTGGAAACATTGTAGGCCCAAAAAATATTATATTCGCTTCAAGAATATCGAACAATAGAGTATGTGTATATTTACAATCAAAAAACTTGGTAGACAATATAATAATAAACAACAATAAAATTAATATAGAAGGACATGAAATCAACATACGCCGACTAATCACACCGGCAAAACGGATCATATTGTCAAACGTATGCCCCTCAATACCCCACACCGTTATTGAAAATTATTTAAAACAATTAGAAATCAAAACAGTATCACCCATTACTTTTCTAAGAGTCGGTATGCAAGATCCTGAATACAGTCATGTATTAAGCTTTAGAAGACAAGTATATATTACACCTGATAATAACACAAACGTACCAGAAAGTATATTATTAAAATACGAGGAAACAGATTACAGAATATTTTTAAACGAAGATAATATCACATGCTTTATATGCAAAAAGACAGGCCATAGCAGCAATCAATGCGAATCTAACGTAGAAACAGAAATGGTAACCCTAACTTCAAAATCAACAAAAAGACCACTTTCACAGACTACAACCGAAACAGAAAACACAGAAATAATCCAAAAATCATCAAAAAGAACATTGTCACAGACAATAACCGAAACAGAAAACAAGAAAAATACAAACAAAAAATTACTTATGACAACAAATACCGAACAAGACAAAAATACAAACAATGAAGAACAATCAAAAATCACACCCACATTCAAAAAGCCGAAACCAGATGAGAACACCAAAACCAATAAATCAGTTAGAACCAATTAAGGACGAAATTATACAAAACCAAGAAAAATATGTACTAAATTACGATGAATTTAAAACATTCTTAGAAAACGTACAGGGAGACCCTGACCCACTCACCATCGCAAAAGAATTTACAACTGAAATATCAAAATTAATATATATGATGTGTAAACTATATCCTAAACTAAAACAAAGATCCATGAAAAACAGATTCTCTAGACTCCAAAAAAAACTAAAACAACAGCTAAAAGATGAATCACACTCACCCTTTGGAAGCCAAGAATCATTAAATATAGAATCTAGTATAGAGTCAGAATGATCATGCAATGGAACTGTAACGGCCTCCGCTCTCATAAAGGCGAACTTCAAATGATTATAAAAGAACATGATCCAGAATTTGTCTGTAACTAGATTTAAAGAAGCACAAAACATAAACATTCCAAATTACGACATACACAGAAAAGACAGAATAGAACAAAACATAGCCAGCGGAGGAGTAGCAATACTTAGTAAAACAAAAAACTATGTAGAACAAGTAAACTTAAACACAAATCCGGAAGCTATTGCAATAAAAATACTATCACCATACAAAATGACGATATGTTGTCTATATTTACCACCTAATCACACTATCGAAGAAAGCAATATAACACTATTACTAGATCAACTACCGAAACCGTATATTATATTAGGTGACTATAATGCACATAATTACATATGGGGTTCCAATAAAACAGATCAAAAAGGAAAAATTATTGAAAAAATAATAGACGATCGAAACCTTATCCTATTAAACAATCGAGATCACACACACTTTTGCAGCCAATATGGAAACTTCTCAGCAATCGATTTATCTATATGTCAACCAGAAATTGCACAACAATTTTCATGGGAGATAATTCCAACATTATTTACTAGTAATCACTTCCCCATAAAAATTAATACATACACTCGAAATATACCCATAACACATGAAACATATGCTTGTTGGAAAACAGAAAATGCAAATTGGGAGCTCTATGCCCAATTAGCAAGAATAAACGACACAAACATTAGAGAAAATGAAGATATAAACAAGTTAGTCAACAACTTTACACAATGCTTGACAGATGCAGCAAATAAATCAATAGGTAAAAACCAAATAAGACAAAGAAAAATATCAGTACCATGGTGGAACAAAAACTGTGAAAAAGCAGCTAAAGAAAATAAAAAATCACTGTACAAATTCAGGAAACACAATACAACCGAAAATTTTATCACACTCAAAAAAACACAAGCTATTCTAAGAAGAACCATTCTACAAAGCAAAAAGGAATCATGGGAGAAATTTGTGACAGAAATAAACCCAAACACACCAACACAAATCATATGGGACAAAATTAGAAAAATAAAGGGAAACAAAAATACTGGACAAACAACAATACTGAAAGTAGATAATAAAAATATCACAGAAAACCAAGAAATAGCAGATATACTACCGAAAACATTCGAAGACAACTCAAATGATTCTTGTTATACTGCAGAATTCCAAAAATACAAAAAGACAAAAGAAGAAACCGAAGAAATATTAATAGAAAACGATACAGAAAATCCAATAAACCAACCGTTCTCGTATGCTGAACTAAAACAAGCATTAAAAAATACGAAAGAAAAAAGTAGTCCAGGACCAGTTGGCATACCCTACGAAATGATTCAACACCTCTCAGACGAGACCCTAGAGTATCTACTAGCAATATATAATTTTATATGGAAACAAAATATATACCCAGACATATGGAGAAAGGTAATAACCATACCATTATTAAAAGCAAATAAACTGAAAACAGACCCACTAAATTATCGACCAATATCTCTCTCAAATTGTTTGAGTAAAATTTTACAAAAAATGGTCAACAAAAGATTATTATGGCACTTAGAAACAAATAAACTTATAAACAACAAACAATGCGGATTTCGAGAAAGACGTTCAACTACTGACCAAATTATATCTTTAGAAACTAAAATACAACTCGCATTTAAACAGAAACAGCATCTAATCGCAGTATGCCTTGACATTAATAAAGCCTACGACACTGCATGGAGGTATTATATAATGAAAAAACTAAAAGAATACAACTTAAATGGATACATTCTCCATTATATATCAAAATTCCTACAAAATAGAACATTTAATGTCAAAACAAATGGCTGTTTATCTAAAGAAAAAACTCAATTAAATGGAATCCCACAAGGCGAAATATTAAGTGCCACCCTCTTCCTAGTAGCCATAAACGAAATATCAAAAATTATAACAAGAAATATCGGTGTATCACTATTCGCAGACGATCTTGTGATATATTTCAAAGGGAAGAACATCAACACAATAAAAAACAAATTACAAGACTCAATACACAAAATCGAAGAATGGTCACAACAAACAGGTTTTACTTTTTCACCCATTAAAACACATGCCATACATTTCTGTAAAATGCGCAAAAATCACGAACACTATGAGCTTAAAATAAACAATATTACCATAAAATACACAGACAATATCAAAGTTTTAGGAGTAATCTTTGACACGAGATTAACATGCAAAACTACACATAATAAACTTAAAAAAAGAATGCGTCCAAAGGTTAAATATAATAAAAACAATTAGCCATACAAAATTGGGAGCTCATAAGAACAACATAATAAATATTTACCGAGCAATCATACGATCCAAATTAGATTACGCAAGCATAGCTTATCAAACTGCAAAACCTACAATATTAAAGATGTTAGACACAATACACAACGCAGCTACTAGAACAGCCATCGGAGCTTTCCGCACAAGCCCCATACATAGTATACTTATAGAAGCTGGTGAATACTCACTACATCAAAGAAGAAAACAATTAACATTGAACTATATAATTAAACTAGCAACTGACCCAGAAAATCCGACTCACAATTTAATTTTCCAAACTCCTACCATAATTAAAAATATAACACCTCTCCACAATAACATCCACCAGTACCTCAATGAACTCCAAATAGAATTCCCAGAAATCGAACAGAAATCCTACCACAAAAATGCCCCATGGTTATACAAACAACCCACCTACAATTTACAACTAACAAACTATACCAAAAACCAAACCCCACCCGAGCTCTACCGCAGTTTATTCAATGAAATCAAAGACACACATAAAAACTCAAGTCACATATATACAGATGGATCATATCACAACGATAAAATCGGCGTCAGTGTAATCACAGAAAAAACAACCCTAGAATACCAACTACCAGCAAAATCATTATATACACAGCAGAAACATATGCAATACTAAAAGCGACCGAATACATAAAAAACAATGACAACACCCATTTCGTAATATGTACCGACTCCATCAGCACCATACAAGACATGAAAGACATATTCAACAAGAAAAAAATAATACAAAATATCCAAGACAACATACATACAGCAAAGACAAGACAAAAAGAAATAACCATCATGTGGATTCCATCACACGTTGGAATCACTGGAAATGAATTAGCAGACCAAACAGCCAAGAACGCTACCAACTCAGACACCATACAAAACATAAAAATACCAGTAAACGATGCAAAGAAACTTATAACAAAAAAAATAAAAGAAGAATGGCAAAACAAATGGACCCAAACTAAAACAAACAAACTGCGAGACATAAGAGAAAATATAACACCATGGAAAATTCCCAATAAAAGAAGACACCAAATCATCCTAACCCGACTACGAATAGGACACACACTTCTAACACATGGACACATACTAAACAAATCAAACCCCCCAATCTGTGAAAAGTGTAAAGTGCCAGTAACAGTAAAACATATAATAGTTGAATGTGAAAAATACAGTGAACAAAGGACTAAACATAATATAAATAATAACCTAAAACACAATCTAGGTAATGACTGTAAAATAGAAGAAAACATAATAAACTACCTAACCGATACAGAACTCATTAAAAAACTGTAAACAAAAATGATGTAAAAACCAAATGTACCATGGTATTAGTGACCATAGTTGTCGAAGTACCTATATTTTGCTTAATAAAAAAAAAAAACTACGATTCCATTCCATTGAATGTTGCCATATGTTCCATGCAGCAACTAATTAGAAACCAAATGTTCTTAAAGTAACTAAACTGAAGACTGTGGTTTATTAGGATTGCCTTATGTAATAGTAGTAATTAGAATCTTACTTGAAATTTTTGTCGTTATGGTCACTACTGATTCTTGCGACGAAAATCAGACGACTTTGCGGTGGCGATTATCTAAACCAACAAGCAGGAGTGAATTAGGCAAATTACAAGTAAAATTCTAGTTACGAACGACATGACAATTCCTCGAAATATATATATATATATATATATATATATATATATATATATATGTATATATATATATATATATATATATATATATATATATATATATATATATATAAATAAACAGGGTGTCCCAAACTGAATGGGTCACCATTGGGATCTCGGAAACTATAAGAGCTACGAGGTCGGTTAAATGGGCAATGTTGTGCAGTTTTTAATGCTAATTTAAATTCCGTCGAGAAATATTAAAAATTCCGAACAGTTTGAATGTTATTCAAAAAAAAATTAAAATCGTAATTTAAAGTAGCACTAAAAACTGCACAACATTTCCCATTTAACCGACCTCGTAGCTCTAATAGTTTCCGAGATCCCAATGGTAACCCATTCAGTTTGGGACACCCTATATATATAAATATATATATATATATATATATATATATATATATATATATATATATATATATTAATTAATTTTCTTTGTATCTAAGCAACGCTTATGTTGTCATGTATAAATTCCGCGGCAATTGCCAGTAATCTGATTGGTTCAATGCACCGAAATACTGCGATTTAATTGAATAAAAAATTATGATTGGACTACTATTTCATTCAATTCTATTCAATGATAGAGTTTCACGAGATCTGGCTTGCATGAGTATTAAAAAATTGGCCATGTCGCCCGGCTTTTGTTTTTTGCGAAAATCGTAAGAAGTATGTTGTGTTAGGTTAGGTATCAAATGAAAACACCTGATAAGGGCTGGCATTGTAAAAATGACAAAAAAATACCATGTCGACCGGCTTTCGTTTATTGCGAAAAATTGTCAGAAGTATGTGGTTTTTGGTATCAAAACAATATATTTGACAAGTACTGGCATGCAGAAATGACAAAATTCATGTCGATTAGTTTTGTTTTTTTGGGAAAAGTTGTTAGAAGTTTGTTGTGTTTGGTATCAAATGAAATCACGCGACTGGGACTGGTATTCAAAAATGTCAAAAGTTTGCTATGTCAATCGGCTTTTTTTTTGCAAAATGTCAGAAATACGTCTGTCGGATTTGGTATCAAATGAAAGCACTCCATAAGGAATGATAAAAATTTGGCATGTCGATTGGCTTTTATTTTTTGCAAATGATTAGCAGAAGTACGTTGTTTTTGTTGTCATATGAGAGCAATCCCCAAGGACAGGCCTACAGAAATGACAAAAATTTGCCACTTCGATCGGCTTTTGTGTTCTGCAGAAAGTAGTTTGGTTGCCATCAAATGTAAATATTTCACTGGCGCCGGAGGCTTGTACTTTTTCTTAAATTGTTACTTCCGTCATTCTTGTTTTCTATCGCAGTCGGTATAATTTAAAGTTTACCTATTGTCTCAGTGATGCTGGTATACATTGAGCAATTTATCAATGCTCGCTTAAAACTTATCTAATAGTTAAAATTAAGCTATGTCGATTAATATAAGCGATGAGTTACATGATAGAACCGATAATTACGTATTTTAGAGGGCGACAAATTGAAATATTACAAAGTGACGCACAAATTCTTTACTACGTTAGAGAATGAAAAAGAGAGTAATAAATCAAAATTTACAAGGGTAGTGAGATATTTGGAAAATAATGTTATTTTACAAGTACGGTAACGGTAGATGTCTATAGAGTTTATTTTTGTCGAATATCCCTGAGCAAACAATTATTGTTGCGCCCCTGGAATGTCTGACAGATTGATTTATTACTCACTCTCATTCTCAAACGTAGTATAACTACGCCACAGAGTAAATGGTAATAAATAAATATTTAAGAATTTAATAATAATAATATTATGTAGCATAGTATTTGTATATCAATACATAATGTTTGCATTTATGGTATTTGAAACAAAATAAAGGTAATTAAGATTGAAATGCGGCGAAATGTGAAAGCTCTAATTAAAAGTTTAAATTTATGAACACGTTGAAAGTAATATTAAATAAGAATTACGCTGTTTAACTATCACGCTTGAAGGAACAAAGGAAGCTTCAAGCCGCTTAAATGAACTAACCATCAAGCAATACTTTACAAGCAAACAAATCAACATGTTTATATTCAAGACAGGTTGTTGCAGTCAGTAATTGTTTCCTGATCATATCAGCGATAATCGACAATAATTATAGGCAAAGAATCAATTTGGTATGAACCACATTTTAAGTGGTATATTACTGCTATATCGAGAACTACAAAATCGGTGAAAGTAGCAAAAATTTAAATTTTACGAGACTATTTCAATGAGAATAAAATTATCTATTTTCAACCAGTGGTTCTCAACCTTTAGGGATGCACTTTTGGTCTTAAAAGTGTATTAGAGTGAAATCTCTCACAAGGAATGTTAATTTTGTTATTTAGAGACAGTGTAAGTAGCCGCTTGAAAATTAATGCAGTCGACACATAATAATCCAAGATTTACTTTAAAAATTGTCAAAAAAAATTGTACCTCATATAAACACGAAGTTAATTACTACTTCAGTAGGTTTAAACTAATTACTAATGTAAATGCTTTATAAACATGTGCATAATGCTTAAAATAACTTAAAAATGAGGTTCTATTAGTATACAGTCTTAAGTAATTTAGAGGTTTATTTAACCCCTGCTCTGAGGACAGATGGTACTATCTAAGCTAAGAAGAGATTGACCAGAGGATTTTTATTGTTAAAAAGATTAATTTAACCGGTAAACAGGAAAAAATCATTCGCACATGAAAAGGTAGATGATCTAGTTGCTATTCCATGAGTTCTGAAGAAAAAGAAAATTATGAA
This sequence comes from Stenolophus ochropezus, assembly GCA_035578165.1. Taxonomy (NCBI): domain Eukaryota; kingdom Metazoa; phylum Arthropoda; class Insecta; order Coleoptera; family Carabidae; genus Stenolophus; species Stenolophus ochropezus. The sequence continues at coordinate 6,053,163 of JAQOWZ010000008.1, read as the reverse complement.
AACGAGCATGCGGGATGCAAATTATTAAAAAAAAAAAACGATAAAGAAAGATGATTGAATAAAATGTGTAATTTGAGGTCGTTATTTACACGAAGAGTTTACCACATATGACAATTGACAACAATTTGTTAACCAGTTCAGCTCCTCATAGCGTCGTAGCCTTGGTCCGTCTCAGCCATATACTGGAGGAGAGTTGGACTTTCTTGAACCCGATTTTTTTTTTGTAGTCTTAAGAACAAAGTTTAATTTATTTCTTTTCTCTTATACGTAAGCATAGATTATATGATGTTATAAATTAATTTTGTTTTATAGTTATTCATGGTACAAGTGTGTTATATTACAGATAAGTCATGTGGGAAAAGTTTAGCTCACGAGGTCGTTAGGCCGAGTGTGGTATTTTTTCAAGTGACTTAAGTAATTAACACACGTGTGCCATACAACATTTTATCCAACACATTTTAATCATTGATATAAAATACATATAAGATTTTTGACAAATGGAATTTCGAAATGACCTTTAGGAACAAAATAATGTAGAGAAGATTTTATAACATAGTTACTATGATGCGAACCAAAAAACAGTGAGCTAATATATCTAGCTCACTGGTGAGTTATGACCTACTTTATTTATCTAAAAACAGCATACTTACATCGTTATAATTACACAGTGTTGGATCAAAAATATTATTCAATATAAAAGAGTAATATTTATTTTTCTAAAAGGTGGCCCATTTGACCCGCACGTACCCTATTCAATAAAAATTTAATCTAAATTCAGTGATGTCATATATTCGCATATCTTTAGACTTATCATATTTCAATATATCTAGTTATCTAAGAATATGTAAATATTATTCACTGAATTCAAAATAAAATTCTTTATTGAATAAGCAAATAATAAATAAGTTTGCGAACTACTGGTTGAAGAATAATGATTTTACGGTCAGTATAATAATATAATAAGAAAGTAAGAATAAATTGAAAATAATTTGACACAGTATTTTCTTTTTGTTGCTAAATAAGTTGAGAAAAAATTGAGATTTACATTGAAATGGACACTAGAGACATTTCATTACATTATTTTTGACTTATAGATTTAAATAGTTATTTTTGTATTACGTGCGCGAACTTTGTGTTTTTAGTGCGAGAAAAGTCACTTTTTATACTCGGCAAGCCTCGTTAAAAAAAGTGCAGTCAACATGGCAGCAGTTGTTTCCAACGTTGTACTCTAAATGAATTAAATTATTTTTTTTCTAAATTAAATTTCATTCAATAATACACTATTTTCTTTTGTTATTATTATGCAAAAGGATGTTTGGACAATTATACTTTTTTATTATAAATACAGTTTTTTAATAAATGCTTTAGAAGTATGAGCTAATTTGGGAGAGAATGGGGAAATTGATATTTCCAGCGTTGCTGGAGAGTACAAGAAAACGTTTACCCATGTACTTCGCGCAAGATATGAAGGTAAAAGGTGAAAAATTGCCTACTTTATGCATTGTTATTAAAATAAAATTGTTAACATTTTTTTGACAGTTACAGAAAACATTCTTGAGAATGAAACCGTTGTTATACAGTAAAGTTATAACATTGAGAATCGTTCAACGATTCAACGATAAATAATAGAGAATTAAATTTTTGAAAAATCTTTTTTTCGATAATTTTATTTATATGATAAGAACTTGAAGTAAGTCAATAAAAACAAAAGCTACAAAGATTATTCCCAGGAATAATCCCATAACCTTTATAGAACACGTAGTTCTCGAAGTAATAGTGTACGAATTGGAATGACACCATGTAGAGTAGAATTTATTTTCGTATGTCTTCGATTTAAACTATATCCTGAATTACATTGAGAAATATACATCGAATCAAAAAATCTCTCGAAACAAAAGTTTAATGGTTTGTTGGAGGACAATTGACTGTCTTGAAACATTAAACAGGAATCCCTATTTCACTTTCATGTACGAATTAAAGGAAGTATAATAAACGTGAGAAATTTTGGTTTTTAAATTTCAACGGACATATGCATTTTGAATCTTTTTTGATTTGTTTCAACGTACGTACGTCGCATAAGTCAAAAATAATTAGCTGTAGAATGTTGAAATTTTGTATATGGGACTGACTTAACATCTATTTTTATACATCTTTTTTAAACCGTGAGTTTATTTTAACATGAAACATAGGATTTGCCATATTTATGGTTACGACTTCGCATTTGATTGACAGCAATGTATTAAAGCGTTCACTTTAAAATGACACATTGATTTTCAAATTCACGTCATTATTAACTGTCAAAGTGAGATATCATCATCATCAATGGCACAACATTCCTATGTGGAACAAGGCCTCAAGTACCTGAAGTACTTGTTTTGTGACATGTTTTACTTGCATTTTAGAGATGCAGGTTGTCAGCCTACAGTCTCTGCAAGGCCAGCACACACCGAGCCGTTGTGCGGCAATCCATCCAATTGGACAGGGCAGGCTATGTTGCTTATCTACACGATCAGCCAAGACACGCCACGACCACACAACCGTACTGGCTGACCAAAGTGAGATATATTTTTTTTAAATAACAAATTTCCACGTCGTTGTAATCGTAGGAATGGACGAGGTGGACAAATAAAGTAACCCGCTAAGTCTCCTGAGCTCATAGTACTTGATTTTTTTAAACTGAGGAACATTAAAAACAAAATTATTTGATAGCAATATGTATAATAACTAAAGAATTAAAATATAAACTTTAAAATCACTCTAGACACATCAAACTTACCTACCTAAAATATAATTATTATAAATGAGTTTTATTATCGTTTAACCTCAATATTATACCTGCTATGTTTCATTTTAAATTGAACGTTCTGCTGTCCATCAAAAGTCGTAACCATAGCTATACGAAATCATATATTGAACTTTGCTCGAAGGGCACTGTTTTAATTTTTGGCTATGTATGTATGTATATATATATATATATATATATATATATATATATATATATATATATATATATATATATATATTTCCGTATAGTCCTCGTCCAATTATTTTCTTTAACATCTCTAACATTAGGTCAACAATATAAAAATATATTTTAAATATATAAATTCATACGGTTAGCGAGCAGAAAACAGATGCTATAAGATATATTCAAAGTGTTAGAATTCATTGCAAGAAAATAATTTATTTATGTGTACCTATATGTTCCAATCTTCACAATTTCCAGGGCTTTACTAAAATTTCATTTGTGTTAGGGATTTAAATGTCACAGAAATCTACTTATTATTAATACCACCTTATCACGCTGGTATGGACATTCCGTCTTGTATACGTCAAGTTAGCATCGATGCGGGCAAGAACCATATCGATGTTATAAACGGAATGAGATTGGAATATATGTAGATGTGTAACAGTTACGATATGAATGCAGAAACTGCAAGTAGAACATGGAGTGTGTGGAGTAGACGCAGCATGTAGAGCGGAGCCAAATATGTAAATAGTCGCTAAATTCCCCGCAGTGAAACTCAGATGCTTCATCACTAACTGCAATTCTTATTTTCTCTTTTACGCATTCTGTAACACATCATTCTAACGCACTAGCCACTTTTTTAAAGGTCATTATCAATCATTTATTAGATTTAGAAAATCAAATCAATCTTGTAGACAATGATACTGAGAAAAAAAGTTCACCCAGGGCTGTCGCGAGGGGTGGGCCAGGGTGGTCATTCGCTAATCCTGTGCCACAGCTGTGCCTACCTAGGTGTTCACCCAACTACTTCACTTAATACAGTTTTGATTTAAATAAAAATAGTAAATCCGACTAGCATATGATATATCAAGAAGCAGTTACTCTCTGTAATGAGACAAACATAGAAATTACAATGAAAGAAAAGTGGATAATAAAACTCCATTCAAAATTAATACAGGTGAAGCGACGGCTAGTGGAGATATATTTATAAAATTACATGTACATGTACATATACATATTTCCCTAGCGTTATAACTGAATTTATTTAAACATTTACTTACAATTTTTGAATGAGTTACAAATTACAAAATTGATATATATTTGTTAGAAAACAACCTTCTCTAAGAATATATATATTTATTTTAGAAATATTACAACTCATGAAAGTATTGTAAATTTCGTTATAATAAATTTTGTAAGGCATTGGCAAAAAAAAAATTATAGAAACATTTGCTTTAAGACATCCTAGACGTATAGTTCTAAATTGATTGTTACCTATTGAAGTTTTTATTCTTTTTTCTTTTATCGGGTTTTTTTTAATTAAGCTTTTTAAAGTTATTTATAAACTAATTTCTTTTATTTTTTGTTAAATGACACAATTTTTTTTAAATAAATATATTTTTTACTATTTTCAGTGTTTTGATAATTATTGGTTTTTTAATACTTCGGGTTCCCACCTTATAAAATGCCGAACCGACTTCTGCTCACCCAAATAAAATTGATTGGCGATGTGGTAACTAAGTTCACCTGATTCACCTTTGTTATGTGCTGAGATATTTTAAATACTCCTGTATAAACTTATCCCGACTTCATATATTTATAAAATATTGATATTAGAATGTATACCAAACGTCCCAGGAAAATGTAAAGTTTTTGGGAAAATAAAAACTGTACTGCAAGTAACTAAGTTACTGCACAGAACAATACTTACTACATGTAGCATGTATTGCTACATTTTATTTAATAATGGGTTAGAAAATAAATGTCCCACCTGTAGGACATTTATGAAAATCATACAAATTTCATATAGATTTGGTGAAAAGTGAAGGACCTATATGTTACAAACACTTTAACGTTATTTGAAGTTAAATGCTGCTGGTGACGCGAGAAATACAATAAGCGACTCAGAATGCAAGTACAACTAATTTCGCACAGTAATATGAACATAGGCTCCGCAAGCTTCGCCTTAGTTTATCTTCATACCTTTTCGAAGGTTGTAATGTATTTAATTCCTTATATATATAATAATAATGTGTTCCTGTATCTCCTAAGCGGAGCATAGGGCAACCGAACACACCGAGCCGCAGTTCTAACTGCCGTACTGTCGGTTGTTTCATTTGCCAGTGCTACTTCTATTTAAGATGTATAGATGGCAAGTCTATAGCATCCGAGTGTGATACACAAGTAGCTGTGTTTTTTATTTTACGACAAATCACACGTTGTCGGTCGCTGGGACTTGAACTGAGGATCTCAGGTTCGTATGACTTCACAGCAAGCTAGAGATGTGCGCTAGCTCGCTCAGCCATCCAGCCGACAATTCCTTATATAACTATTAAGTTAATTTTATAGTTTTTAGACGCTATTTTAACAGGCTAATTCAACAATATTTACAAAAATCTGCTGTGTCCAACACATAACTTTCCGCCACTGTAGTTAATATGTTCTATATGTTTTTCAGTACATTTAATTTGTAGTTTTTAAATAAGTTTGTTATTACAGTTCACAATATTTTTAATTCATTTCATACCTAAAATTTCCTTCATAAAATTTATATAACCAAAAAAATATCTATTTTTGGCGTTACTAAAACCGGAATTTAACTTATATATTGAGGCATGCAAATATATTCCTTTATATTTCTTCCACCTTTTTTAATTTTACAATAAAACTACTTCATAATAACTTATTTTATCTTTTAAACTTACTTACATCAAATTTCACAATATATGTAAAATTTTGTGAACATATGAATAACTCAACTGTTTTATCGAAAATCCTCAGCCTAAACGATATGTAAAATTATTATAATTTATATATTTTTTCTGATTAGCACACAAGGCACACACACGCACACACATGCGCACACACGCGCTCACCCACAAGAACACGCGCGCACACACACGAGCACACACGCACATGCGCACACTCGCCCATGCACACTGGCGCACACACGCACACGCACACGAGCACACGGTAAAAATAGTAAAATCGTATTTTAGGGACCCTAATCTAATAAATAGACAATATTTGGGTTTTAGTTCTGTAAAAATTTATAAATTTATTAAATTTATGAGATCTGAAAGCTTCTTTCTATAGTCAAATCTATTTCTCCAAATGCGGTAGCTTGTTCTCCTGTGGCTGTGCGTATCTGCCACTTTATTGGAAGTAGCTGTTTTCTGCATATTTTTCTTGCTAAGTCGGGTCAGATTATTGTTTTTGTCGCACACGTATCCAGCAACATTTTAAGCGGCCTTCTGTCGATAAAGCCGTCAACATAGATGCTATTAGCTTGATGATGAAGGGATGCGACATAATGCTACTGAATTACGGGTCGACGACTGCCCGTTCGCATCAACCCGACTTAGTTTCCCGACTTCTTTTCTTCCTTTCTTGGTTCTGCTTTCCTCTGTTGTTTTCTGCAGAGCCTTTGCGGATGACCTAATTCATCGCAATTCCAACAGCGGAGTTTCTTTCTTCCAGTAGCATGAATTTCAGACGTAATTCGTCTTATCTTGTCTTCTAGATCTTCGGTGTCTTCGGAAATCTCAGCATCGATATTTCGCACTCGCGATTGGTTACGTGAAGCTTGTTTAGCTGCTTCATGATCTAAGGCATATAAAAGTGCGTCAACTAAAGTTTTTGGTCGAGCCAATCGTAGTGCTTGCTGAGTTTCACTGTCACGGACCCCATAGATAAATGCTTGTGTGGCTAGGCGTTCCGAAACGCTGTCAGAAGCTGTAGGGTGTGCGTGACGAACCAAACGAGCTATATCAGATTCGAATTCCTGTAGATTTTCTTTGGAATTCTGGTACCGGTTTCTTAGTTGTGATTGGTACATCTGCTCCAGATGCGCATTACCATATCGCATAACCAGTCGCTTCACAAGTTGGTCATAGTCTTCTTATTCATCTTCTTTTAGCATCTGTAGGATATCGATGGCTTTTCCACGCAGCGAAACTGTCAGCGCTGTAGCCATCTCCTTGGAAGTCCAACCATTTGCTTTGGCAGCGGCTTCAAATTGTTTTACACAATTCGGCTACGAAGTTTTGCCGTCAAATTCTGGTGTTTTTATATGCATTCTAGAACCATTTTCTTTTTCTAGTTTCTTTTTCTGAATTTCATCAGTCGTAGCTATATTAGAATTTAAAACCGCTAATTTTGGAGATATTTTTCTGTAATTCTTCAATTTTCATATCGTATTCTGCTTTTAAATTTTTCAAATTCTGTTCTAATTTTCCTTAAAAAACTTTACAATTTTCTAATACTTGTTCTTTTAATATTCTAGAACTTTCTTCATACTTTCTAGAACTTTCCTCTAATTCATTTTTCAAAGTTCTAGAATTTTCTATTAATTCTTCTTTTAATTTTTCTTCTAATATTCGAGAATTTTCCATCAATGTCTTTTCCAATGTTCTAGAATTTTCCATCAGCTCTTCTTTCAATGCTCTAGAATTTTCTTCTGATTTTCTAGAACTTCTTCTAATTTTTGTTCTAAAGTGATAGAAGTTTCATCTAGTTTTCTAGAATTTTCTTCTAATTTTTGTTCTAAAGTTCTAGAATTAGCAAGAGTATAATTTTTCTTATTCCATTTTAAACCCAAAAGTGGCATGTTTATATCACCATTATCGATTTTCACTGAATACTCCCAACCTCTTAAGTCAAATTTAGCTTCTGCCATTAAGTCACTTGCTTCAGAGATAAAATTTTCTAATGTTTCTCTATCTGGCAAGCTCGCAACACAGTTGTCGACATAAAAACTAGTTAACAAGGTTTCTACGGTTGTCTTACTATATATACTCCTTCTTTCTCCACATTCATCCAAATTTCTCTTCAAATGATATTCAATGGTGGCTCCTAGAAAAAATGGGCTTGTATTTACACCGAAAACAACTCTTCTGTGCCGAAAAATTCTATCCTCTCCATTGGTTCTTTTCCTTATAAATAGAAGAAAATCTCTCTCTTTTATTCAAACTAATCTTTTGGTTTGTAATTTAGTTGTTCAGCTAATTCTTTAATAATATAGGACCGTTGCAATCCTGTATCGATAATCGCTTGTGCTTCTTTTTCTTCACCACTCTCGCTGTATACTTTTACCATCAACGTTTGAAAAAATATACCTGTGTCAGTGTTGTTCCCCATTGCAGTTTTATTTTTTACTTTATTATTGATTTCAGAGCAGTTTTCTGATTTCAAACTTTGAACATTTTTACTCTATAAATTAGGACATAATAATTCTAGGTGTTGTCTACTAAACAGAACACATTTCAATCATGTATTACACTTTTGACTAGAATGACCTAATTTTGCACATAAAAAACATGCATTCTTGTTCCTAAGAATATTCATCTTTTTTGCGTAAGATAATTTTTGTGCTTTGAAACACCTCTCCGATAAGTGAGTACCATCACAAAATACACATTTTGTCGGTGTATTTTGGTTCATTAAACCAGCTGCTGTAGGAATCTGCTGTTCGGCAAATTTAAATTTATTTTTTCTTGCATTTTCTTCAGTATTCTGACCAAAACCTTCTACTGCAAGTGAGATGCGCTCTGCGACTTGTACTTCTATTTTTATAAATTTCATCAATTGCTTGAGTTTTAATTTCAGAGTGTCATCTGTCTGACCAGAAAGCTCGGAAGATCTTTGCCATATCTTTAATAATTCTTCTGATAGATATGACTACCAGGGGGTACAGCATTGCTGAACAAGTATTAATGTCTACAACAAGCGATTCTAGTGCTCTCAACTGAGCTTCTAATTTATCATATAATAAAAAAATGTTGGTACCTTTGGTGTTCATTTTATTCATTATTAGTTTTAACAGCTCCTTTACATACACCTCGACGAAAAGATCTTCACGACCAAAACGGGATTGCATACTCTAGATCACCTTCGTGCAGTTCTCAGCAGTATAAGGGAAAGTGTGAACCAAATCTCTGGCCCTCATCTTTGGAACAGTAGCTTGTATAAAATACTGAAACTTATCCGCAGCGGCGAGATTTTCAGCTTCGTAATTTTTTTTAAATGGTAACCAATCACGAATATCTCCCCTGAATTTAAATAGTTTACTTTTAGGAAGTCTAAATCTTAAATTTCGCACACTCTCACCGGCATTTGCACTGTCAATATTTTTTCGCGACAGGTTATCAGACTTTTCAAAAAGTTTCAACAAGTCAAATTCCTTTCACGTCAACAATGTCTATTTCTTTGTCCTTAATAAATTGATCAAATTCATTAGCCACTTGCCTAAACGCACTACGGAGTACTTTTCGTTCCTTTTTCAAAATATCCATGATTGGAAAAAGTCTATAAAAATAATTGCCAGATTTGACGAGAAACGAAAAATATACAAACTACTTCCCCGTACGATTCAAACAATGTAGGGCCCGTTGTGCGTTAATATCTGCAGCTACACACACCCAGTCTTCAACTCCACTCGACGGGTCCTGTCACGGTCGCCAAATGTTGCAAATACACAACTTCTTGGTATGCAATCCAAATGCTACCCGCAAATAATCACATACACGGTTCGAAATATAAATGTATTTTGTATTCAAATAGAAAGGTTACATAAAATAAATCAATAATTTTCTCAAAATTGACACAATATTAATGGACAGAAAATAGTTTATATCTATGATCCGCTCCATTTATTAAAATATACCAGGAATGCATTTTTTAAGTACAATATTCATTTTAATGAAATTTGTTTGGCAAAAATTAGAACATCTTATTAAAGCTTTCTATTTAGATAAAAATAAACGATTTCAAGCACTAAAAAAAATTAGAGAAACCTCTGCATCTCAAAATTTTGGGAAAATATTATACCTAAAATAAAATCTTGGGAATTTCATAGTAAAACTGTAGGAACTGTAAAAAAAATATGCCATTTAAATGGGATGGTTAATAAGCTGTAAATTCAATAACAAAATTATTTCGTTCGTGTCAAAATTTAGGTTTGAAATTTTTAAGGCCACGTTATCTAAATCAAGATTCACTAGAAAATACTTTTGCCACTGTAAGACAATCCAAATTGTTACCAATTTATTTCAGCTTTAAAAATGTGTGTTTTACATAATTTAGTAACTGGAAATATTAAAAACAAAAACTGTAAAGACGACAACAGTAATATCCTAGATAATTTGCAAACCTTCTTAACTAATCATGATGAACCTAAACCATTCATCGCCGATAATAAGGAATTAGAATACATACAAGAAAAAGATTTTACTTTACATTTGCTAGCAGATAAAATAGAAATAATACTTTTATTCTGTGTAAGGAATTTGATAATGTCCAAATACTGATATATGTAACAAAAAATGTGATATATATTTTGGCTAAAATACACGATATTATTGCTTATGTATTAAAGAATCATGGCTATATAAACAATTTGAAAAAAAATTAAACTATTACTTTTCAAAATAGAAGTTTTCAATTGGTTTTCATTTGTTATTTTTTCTAAGTCGGTTTATTTGGAATTATTAGACTTGAGTATAAACTTGAAAAAATATAAAAATATACAGGATGTTCTATTTAATAAAAGGCAAACAATTTTCGCCGAGCCGTAATGCAACACCCTGTATATTTGAAAATAATTTTACGTTATGCTCCTTGAGTTGACGAATAACTTCTGTTAATAAATTTATGCTATATTGCTAACGACAAGGGAGATATCGAAGACGGGCATTTCGATGACTCACCGGTATAACTACTCTGTGGTAGTACCGTGGACGGTGAGAAAATATAGCCCTAATAAAACCACGGTAACCAATTTCGCAATAAAAGTTCCATATATTACGTTTATATTTTGTTATTTTAATGAGAAACTTACGTTGCAGGTAATGCAAAATGCATTTTGAAATATCAAATTTATAATTTCATACTAAGACTTTTCAAATTGCCCTCGTACCTGCAATGCTGCAACCTTTCTTTTAAAAATTTATTGCTTCTAGTGATATTGAATAGATGAATGAAATAAACAGTACAATATGTAGTTTAATATGTTTTTAATGCCATGTTGTCATGTATAGTTATAATTTATACTTTATGGGATATGACTCATACCTATGATGATACCCGTGGATTATTTGTAATTATAATTTTCTAATTAAAGCTAAGCATGATAGAGTGATATCAAATTAATTATGTAACAGTTACTATGCTTTGTTAAATATTCGGAATGTATTGCTAGTAATTTCTCTTTACTGGGAATGTACTGGAATTGAAGTGTTTTGGAATTATATATTTATAACGTTAATTTTCTATTTGTTATTTATTCTATAACAGCAATTAGCAACCAGACCAGTTCCTACTTTCTTACGGTTATGCATTATGCAAAATATACACCAGATATTGCATATAATATTATGTGTGAAATTACGTTGGTTCGGATGCTAAAAAAATATTTATTTCACAATTTTTACACTCGCATTACGAGTATATTATATATATATATATATATATATATATATATATATATATATATATATTACAGTGTGTAGAGAGCGATGGCACATAGTCGATGATAAAATATATTTAGTAAAGGATATATAAAATACGATAAACAATATTAAACATTTAAACGTAACATATATATATATATATATATATATATATATATATATATATATATATATACAGGGTGGCCCAGTGAAAATTATCAGCGCAATTTTTGGCCACTTAACATTAATTTTGCAAAAAACGCTCGAAATTTTAATATAAAGGAGGACACCTAAATGGATTAGTACCAATGGCATAACTTCAACCCTAAAATGGGTATGGACTGCACCTCAAAAATTTTAAATGGAAAAGGGTGTCAAACATGACCCAGTTCGAAAGGCCTTTCAATTCTCTTTTCAACAGTTTTTTTTTATTTTTCAAATCCGATCATTAGTTCCAGAGAAATATCATTTAAAACAAATTTTATCAGGTATGCAAAACTGCAATCTAGTAGGCTTAAACAAATGACAGGAACTCAAGTGTTAGTTTATAAGGTGTTCAAAATGACTATTTTCAACTTCCATACAATAATAAAGATTTTGCTCAAAATTTTGGAGATACGGTACGTTGCCGTAAATCTTCTAAAAATTCGGGTAGCGTGGCATAAACTTTATACTTCAAATAACCCCACAAAAAAAATCCAACTTACAAATTACTTGTTTATTACAAACAACTTGTCGAAAGAATTGTTTATTTAGTTTCTGTCATTTGTTTTAGCCTACTTGATGGCAATTTTGAACACCTGATAAAATTTGTTTTAAACGATATTTCTCTGGAACTAATGGTCGGATTTGAAAAATAAAAAAACTGTTGAAAAGAAATTGAAAGGCCTTTCGAACTGGGTCATGTTTGACACCCTTTTCCATATTAAAATTGACGTGTTCGAGCATTTTTTGCAAAATTAATGTTAAGTGGCCAAAAATTGCGCTGATAATTTTCACTGGGCCACCCTTTATATACAATCTCCTTGCTTGACTCTGTTATCCCTTATCAAATTCTCTGTAACAGAAAAACACACCTTGAATTTTCCCCCGGTGAAATGAAATTCCCCCCCGGACGAATGGCGAAAAAATATGAAACAATAAATTGTTACTTTTCCTTATTTTAATTTATTTTATGAATTTCAAATATAGTATATTATCATTTATGTAATATTAGTTGCAAATAATTTTACTAGAATAGTTCTAACATCATGTGTCGTGTAGTTCGTTTGAATTAGTAAGGCATTAATCATCCCCCTGCACCACTACATGCGCATACGCGCTCAGGTACCTACATCTTTTGTCCCATCTATTCAGTTGAAGTTAATTTGTTGCACAGGCCACACGATTTGTTTTCTTGCAACTGTAACCGTCTGCCTTTATATTATTTGACTGTTTGTTACTTATTGAGTAAGGAATTTTTCTTTTTCATTAATAAACCTATACTACTAATTAGTACTACATTCCGTTATATTATCATAGATTGAGAATAAAAAAAATGGCTGAAAAATTGGCTCAAAAAACATTACACTCATATTTTTGTAAAAGACAAAAAATTAATTCTGAAGAAGTAATAGAAATAAAGCAATCTGAAGTAGATAACTCGGCGTCGATGGCAGTAACAACAGAAAATGTGATGGAAATTATTAATAAAAATGCTGATAACAACACTGATCAAGAAAAGAATATAGTAGAAGAAAGTAGGAATCAGTTGGATAACAATAAGAAAAACATTAATTACAATAAAAATTGGGAAAACAAATATAAGTGGTTATATTTTGATAAAACTCACGGTGGAGCCTTCTGCAAGTTTTGTGAAGTCTTTTTAAAAAATGATATAAATGCATTACAAAAAAGTGGTGGTATTTTTATTACAGTGCCTTTTACAAATTTCTGAAAGGCAACCGGCAAATCAGGAAAATTAGAAAAAAATAATTCTTCAGAAAGGCACGCCCGGAGTGTGTATATGGAAAAAAGTTATGCACAATCATTATGCAAACCACTTCACACTGTAATAGTTAATGAAAGTGAAAAGCAAAAATCTAGTAACCGGCAATCACTCTGTGCTCTAATCGAAGGATTATATTTTTTGGTCAAAGAAGAAATTCCTTATACAACGAAATATGAACCACTTGTTAAAAATATTTTAATTAAACGCGATAAAACTCTGAATTCCTGGTTAGAGGATCAAAACAGTCGTTCAACCAATGTAAGTAAAGCTACAGGTTCAGAATTTTTGTCGTGTATAGGAGAAGTAATTGATACAAAAGACGTAAATTGCTTTAAAAATAAATACTTTTCTTTAATGAATCAACAAGCATTAACAATGTAAGCGAAATGACCATATTAGTACGTTTTGTAAAGGATGATGGAAACATAAGAGAAATGTTTTTATGTTTAACTAAACTAGATAACGCAGACGCAGATACAATAACAAATACTATTTTAAAAGAATTAAATAAGCGAGGTATTGAATTAAATTATTTAGTGGCTTGTGCTTTTGATGGTGCCGCCAATTTTTCTGGCAATATTAATGGAGTCCGAAGGAAACTTTGTGAACATGCAAACAGAGAAATACCATACATACACTGTCGAGCCCACATATTAGCATTAGCACTAACTAGTGCAAAAAATAAATATCCATCAATAAAACGAGTATTGTATGTTATGAAAGATATTTATAAATTATTTCACAAATCTTCGAAACGTGAAAAAATGCTACATGATATGCAGGCAATTTTGGAGGAACCTGTGTTGAGTAATTTTCGATCGATTAATGCAGTGATAAGTATTATGTTATAGTAGCATCATGATGACATGTGAACATATTCATAAGGATGGAGCTGATTTAGCGTCGCTTGCGGGTGGAATTTTATTAGAGATGGAAAAATCTAGTTTTTTAATTAATTTGTGTGTATTACACGAAGCCTTATTAGCTGTGTCAAATTTAAGCAAAGTTTTGCAAAAAGAAGATCTTCACTTGTCATCAGTACCATGCTGATAAAATCAACAATTCAGCATTTAGAAAATTTAGCCTTTAGTTGCAACGAATTAAATCCGGAAAGTACAATCTACAAATCTTATAAGAAAATAGTACAAAATAATTATGAAGTGAGGGCAATTATTGAAAACGAACATATAAAACCAGTTTTAAAACAGCAAAAAAGTTTGTTGATTCTATGATCAGTCAAATGAATGATCGATTTAATGATAAAGCTGTAAAAATAATTAATATTGCATCCAAATTTGAAACTACTACTTCTTTCTGTGAAATATCAGAAGATGATATAAAAATTATTTCCGAATGTTTAAACTTAAAATTTGATCCTTTATGGAATGATATTCGTTCTTTTAAGTACGTCGCACCATAAAGAACTCTTATCAACGAAAATTTACTGCTAACCATTTTGAAATCAAATATAGGATATACAGAGCTGAAGACACTGTGCATTAAATTATGTTGCATTCCTGTTTCTACTGCTAGTGCTGAACGTTCTATTAGCACAATGAATAGTTTAATGACCAAATTAAGAAACCGAATGGGACAAGAAATTTTACAAGATTGTATGAAAATAAGTATAGAAGGTCCGAACAACTTACCTGAAGAATTGGTTAATGAAGTACTAGATGTGTACGCGAAAAAAAAAGCAAAGAAGAATTAGGTTAATATAAATAAAACTTAAGTTTTTTTTTTATTTTTGTGATTTTCATAGGCTGAGTTGTTTATTTAGTTAATAATTAATAAAAATATATAATTATTATATGGTATTAATTTTTTTACACTTTTCAATATTATTTACCATTTTCAGATTTTTCTACGGAAATATTAGTGTAAATTCTATATATTTTAATAGCTATTTTTGAACCTTTTTAAATGTATAAATTGGCGAAATATTAAAATAGCTCACAGATCTTCACTGTCCTAATATCATTTTTAATGTGAAATTAAAAAATATATATTTTTAAATTACATGATGTTTCAAATGCATGCAGTTGTCTAGTTGTAGAATTAATAGCAATGGAAACATTTTTATGATTATTCGATATTATAGTTAGCCTGAAATAGAAATGAACTTGTTTACATTCTTGCGCATCTAATGTAACAAAGAATAGAAATAGAAAGAAGCCGGAACTTCAGAAAAATTGCGTTGCAACTTTTCGAATTTCGAATTTCAATTTGATGATTTCGAATTTTGTTTTCAAATAAACGGTCAGATGATATGAGCGTGTCTAGGAATGCATCATGCGTTTGCTTGCTTGTGTATAAATAAAGGAAACCGAGTAAAAAAATGTCTATTTCAGGAACGTGGTAACTTTTTTACCAGAAAGTTCCTTTATTATTCTATTTTTACAATTTTTAGAAAAAAAAAAATTCTTTTATAATTCACTTTTTTAAATTTTTTATTGCCTACATCCTTTCTTACCGAACTCAGCACCTAGTTCGAATTCTTCAAAATTAAAATTTAAATATTCATTTATTCTAAATTGAATTTCTATTTTTTAAGTTTTAAATTTCGGATTTCAAATGTTAACGTGAATTCGACATTAAATTTTTACGATTATTTACAGCACTAGTATTAATGTTTTTTTTCAATGGTGTACAATGTGCCGCAGTAACCAGTAGGTACATACTATGCCTGGCGCAGATCCTTGTCCTATGCACAACAGGGTTATATTAGCTACACAAGCCCAAATCAACGAATGTTCAAAACAGCACACATTAAATACGCTACGGGTAGTAACCATAAATAATAACATGCGTGGAATTAATTCAATCACAAATTCATAATTCTTTAATTATTTACTGGAGTCCTCTTATATTCTATAAAAGAGGACGCCAATTAAAAACTTGGCACTTATGAGCCTATTAACCTTGGGCCGGCCCTGGGGTACAAGTACGTATGATAAGATTTATTTGAAATATGGGAAAGTCCATGATATTTATTTGCTATTTTCTTTTACACTTCATAAACATAATTTGTCATATTCATCATTATTCAATATTATTTAAACAAGTGTATTGTATTGAATTGATGTGTATGTGTTACATTTTGTGTTATACCTTGACGAGCAACTTCAGCGACGATTTCTATTTTGTGACTAATTTTGTAATTTAAATTTTGACAATAATCACCTTGAAGAAGACGTATTTGAAGTCGAAACGTTGGTGTGAATTGTATTTTAATCAATTGACTGAATTCTCCAAGGACTTCTTCCTCAACATATATTTTTATTTTTTCTTATAGGTTGCGTTAAAGATTTTTACAAATATCTTTCAGCTTATATATTTCAATAATAGCTATTAACATTAGGAAATATTAAATATTTTATAATATAATACAAAATGCAGCGCCGGCTCAAGAAATATAGCGCCCTGAGCCAAATTATATTAAGCGCCCCTCCCCCCCCTCCTTCTCGTTACAAAAAATAATTATTTCTGATTTTTTTATATGAAAGAAGAACAAGACAATCTTGAATATATACATATATATACAAGTTATAATACACAATAACAATACAATAAAATAAAAATACAAAAAACAAATATTGCACTTCCTTACAAAATAAAAATAAAATAATTTAAATTGAAAACGAAAACGAAAATAAAATAATGATTAATTATATGGTAACTTTCCGAGCCTTTACTGCCGCAAATTTTTCTATTATTTCTTCCTGACTTAATTCTTTCGCAATGGCATGTTCAATAGATAAGGTTGCCAATCCATAAATGTTATTTAACTGGGTAAAAACCGCAAGTTATTGTATTTATATGATATTAATATTTACAATTATGACACCAGTGTTTATAAAGTCTGACTTTTACATATACCTACTTGTCATTGCCAATAATTTTCTGCAAAGGGTCAATCGTCTTCTATTTCAAAATTCAAAATCATTCAGATTTGTTTCTAATGTTTGTAATGCGGTAACCATAACAATCAATACTCCTCTAGATACGCTGTATAAAAATTATACTTGCTTACGTGTCTATTTGAAATTTGATTCGTAGTTTAGTTACTAAGATAGGTGGTAGCAGTAGAGTAGATGAGGTGGCGTGTAAATATAATTTTGTTACATAAACCAGCTTTGAAGGGCTTCAAAATTTAATAACACAAATAAATATTCTGTTCACTGATTCTATGTTTATTTATATAATTATGTCTTTAGTTTTTAGATTTTTCGGGCGCCCCAATAAGCCAGGCGCCCTAAGCCAGTGCCTAAGTGGCTCCCGTCTTAAGCCGCCACTGACAAAAAGAAATATGTAAGGAACAATATATTAAACGCTTATTATTGGAACATGTGTCGCATAGGTAAAAAAGTATCCTGTTCTAGTTAAATTACGTATAAATAAGGGATATGCGTGTTTTGATTTCATTTAATGATCCTTATTCGGTTTCATATAAAAAAGAAACGGTTATTAAACAAGGAAACAATATTTTTAGTAGTACAAGGACCTATAAGCAATTTGATGGCACTTTCCAGAGTGATTTAGAGCTAGTAGTGATTGGGAGCACTTTCATGCGGTTTTTGGGTGTAGTCGGGTTCGAGTGTGAAACAGAACGCGGCGGACGTGAACTCGGTCAGCCATTGAACCGCTGCTGTTTTTACGGATGAAAAGTACAAGTGCTTCGCGGCACTGACCTACAAACCGTACACGGGCAAGTAATGCACACCGATATCCATATTCATACATGTGATTTATGGATATATAACATAAAACATTGTTTCAGTAGATTCATTCAACTGTAGTAACACGGAGAGAATAGAAGAAGCGATGATAATGGCTTATATCCTTACCTTATAAAAATAACATAAACAAAAAACGAAAAGATATGGAATTAAGCTATAAACTAAAAATCCTCTTTTAATCGTTTCATTAGCTGTTTTTAAAATTAATAATAATCTCAAAAAATGTTTAGTGTCGATTCTATAGAGTCTATCAACATGAGATTTCAAAAGGAAGATCAGCTACTAAGTAACTAATTTAATAAATTTTACCGAGATCACATTGAATTCATTACAACTCAATACACGAGGGACATGGTTTATACTGATTTTACGAAAGCATTCGAACGTATAGATCCTAATATTTATTTAGAAAAACTAAATACTAATTTTCAATTTTCCTCACTCTTTGTTTTGTTTCTTTCAATTTTCATAAAATCTCGCGGTATGTGTGTACAGTACAACAACTTCAAAATAAATCTTACTTCGCAACGTCAGAAATTCTACAAGGATCCAATCTAGGTCCTCTACTATTTCTACTGTTTATTAATGACATTGTGTATTTAGTCAAACACATTACTATATGCAAATGTCAAGATTTTTAAAACTGTAAACTCATTTTCAAAATAATATCTACAATACAGTATTCATTTTAGTAAGTGCAAAATAATGAGCTATTTTGTTAAAAAAAAATTGTTTACACTTATCAGTATACGATGGAAACCAATACATTATACTATTACTAACTGTACGAACTTTAATTCTTAATTTATAAGAGCTGAACCTAAATATAAAACAATATTTCTTAACCGATTAGTCAAAATGCAAATAGTTTTCATTTATAAAATTAATTCAACTGATGTCGTCTATTAGAATAATATTAAGTTATAATTTTAATGACCAAATATTAGTTACATTAAGAAATTGTACTCACTGTGAAACAGGAAATTATATTATGCCTATAATATACTTCATAAGAACAATTACTTCACAATTTTTGTGTAAAACTAGTGCAACACCCAAGTCAAATAAAATTTAAAAAAATGTATTATTATTAATATGTACTGTATTGTCATATTGATAAAAATATTATCACATTAGAGGAAAGTTTAAAAGAAAAGATATTAAAAGACATTTTATTAATCAGAAATGATAATTATTGTGTCGTCAATGTTTAGATCATTTCATCGTAAAATTATATTATTAGTTATATAAGAACTGAAAATAAATTATAACCTATTGTAGAGTTCTGAAAACGTCCTTATTTACCAAAAACTCAACTATCGAAATTTTTTACTATAACAATACTTTATGCTTCTATTAGTTGGGAGGTAAATAACAAATTCAAATAAAGTAAAAAATAAAAAATATGTACTACATACTTATTTATACAAGTTTAAATTTCTTTTTCAATTTTCTAACTTATTAGTATGTGCTCTCATTTTAAAAAAGTACATAAATTCATTTTACCAATTTACTTTCACATCAAATTATTCTAATTTGTATATAGTTTTATTTATTTGAAATACAAAGAAACTGCTTTTAATAAATTGTAAGAAATGAAGCTGTATTGTAAAATACAATTGTATGATGAATAAAAGTGGAACATAAAGAAAGTTCAAGTAGTCAAGAGCATTCTATACATTATTGTTGTGTTATTTATAGGTAGTTTGTGGTTTGATAGATATATTATGATAATTGATATAATAGGCAGCATACTTGGGCAAAAATCATGTCATATTAAGATTTCTAAGTTACAATATTCTACAATGTTATTATACTTCCCGAGCTCTACCAAGATAGCAAGAAAGATATTATTATTTTGTTTAATTTCGTTATATATTTCATCTTCAAAATTGACAATTAGTTTTATCAATATTTCCTAGCATAAACACCTTACCTGTTTTCTGCAAATTGAACAACTTAAACTTTACTTTTGTAACCACAATTAAGCTGTTACCAATATGTCAAAGCGCTTGCATTCAAATTTCCAACATTATTCGTTCGATAGTAATTGAGCAATAAATCTCTATGTGAGATTTTTAGAATGAGCCACAGAATTCTCTTACCTAATTTGTAGAAGGTAAAATTCTTTAATAATTGAATAACTAGTGTTGCTGTGAGGCGAGGCAAATGTCTCGTCTCGTCTTGCCACTGATAAGATAAGATGACTTACAATCATGATTATAAGCTTGTCAACATTGTATTTAGTGTGGTTGGTAATCCTGAGAAGAATAAGAAAAACGTTGTCATGAGATGTTTTAAAAAAAGTTGTATTGAAATTATCCGAAAATTTAGTTAAAATACAATTATTAAAAATGCACTAACATTGTTAGTGTTATTAACGTAGTACGTTATAATGATTATGAATTATTTTGATTTATTAGATATTTTGTAACATATTTGCTTTACGGCTGTTAATTTTTGAAATTTTTTTGACAGTTGTTAATGTTTTGTGGTTGTAACAAAATAGACAGATATATGACAAAAGTCGCTGGACCCATTTATATTCAAAAATGTCACTTCGTCACTGTGTCTTTTCAAAATTACCCGGTTTTTACTTATGTTGCATCATACGCTACGAAAGACATGACAAACTCTATTGTATATGTTTAGGTAAAAAATTTTAGTAGGTATATATAGTATAGATTCTAGGCTAATTTTTATAGAAACAATTATGAATATGAATAATATTATAATTAATATTATTCAGGCCGGATATGTTTTATTCTTTGATTATGATGATGAAAAATAATATAATGTATTAAAAGAAGTGAACAATTATGCTGAAGATATAGTTCCCCGTTTTAAAACAAATAACTTTAAACAACATCTGTCATTTTTAGGTTATCTATTTGGCGCGCTTTCTTACTCTGTGAGCACCACCTTTCGAGCAGATGATCGAGGAGTACACTCCATATACTCCGCTTTGTTATTTTAGAACGCTACTACTTTCGGCCATTCTCAGCATCATTTGCGCTTTTTGAAATCAACGAACGCAAAAGTGGGAACAGAATTAAGAGAGTAGAATTACAGAGCGCACTAACAATTGAAATTAACATTATAGACCAAGACCAACACTGGATATTTGTAAACATCAAAACCAAGTACACATATTTAATGTTAGGAGGTACGTATTTCTCCTATTCATGTGACTTCTACACTGCTAGATCTGTTCTTTACTAACCTAGATAATATTATAAACAGTAATCCAAACCACTCCATTATTTTAGGAGGAGATTTTAATACTAAAATAGATACTTCGCTCGCCTCTATTGTTCTGTTTTCGAGAGGGTTGGAAAACATCCCAAACTTAATTGTTCTACTATAAAATCCCCGAGCAGGAAATCGCGAGGACAGTCTAATAAGAGTACGCGTTGTGAAAATAAATAGTTGGTGATATAAATATCGTGTATATAAATAGTGCGTAGTTTTAATTATTTAAATAAATATTCTTAGTGTTTATGTTTTTATTAATAATAATTACTTCTAAATTACTGTTTAAATTTGTTTATGCATAGTGTTACTTATTTTTATTATCTTTTATAATTCGTATTTCTTTTATTAAACTTAGTTATATAAATATTAGTATTTCAATTATATTTACACTTCACCTAAATAAATAAAACGTTACACTTCGTGACAGGTGTGAGAATTAATAAAAACTGTGAAATGTAAAATAACAATAAATAAAATGGCTACTAGACAAGTAAAATTAAGTGAATTAAAAGTGACCGATCTCAATAGGGAGCTGGAAAACGAGAGTTGGAGACATAGGGAACCAAGTCTGTTCTATAACATCGTCTACGGCAAGCTCTAATAGAAGCTGGTGAAAATCCTAATGACTTTTTATTCGAAATTGATGATTTTGTTAGAACATTAGAACAAAAATTAGACGAAATTTTTAGGAAATCCGAAGAAAATTCTAGAACATTGAAAGAAGAACTGATAAAAAATTCTAGAAATTCCAGAAGTTTAGAACAAAAATTTGAAGAAAAATTAACATAAAATTCTAGAATATAGAAAGAAAAACTAATGAAAAATTCTAGAGGTTTGGAGGTAAAACTGAACGAGCAAGTGAAAGAAAGTTCTAGAAATTTAGATGATAAATTGGAAAATTTGAAAGATGAATACGATATGAGGATTGCTGACTTGAAGAAAAATGTATAAAAAATTACGTCACCAGCGGTTTCAAATTTTGATATAGCTAAGACGGATGAAATTCAGGAAAATAAACCTGAAAAAGAAAATAGTTCCAGAATGCATATAAAAACAACAGAATTTGACATCGTGGCCGAATTATGTAAAACAATTTGAAGCCGCTGTCAAAGCAAATGGCTGGACTTCCAAGCAGAAGGCTACAGCGCTGACAGTTTTGCTGCGTGGAGAAACTGTCGATATCCTACAGACGCTAAAAGAAGATGAACAAGAAGACTATGGCCAGCTTATGAAGCGATTAGATATGCGATATGTCAATGGGCATATGGTGCAGGTATACCAGACGCAACTGAGGAACCAATAAAAGCTGCATGTAAACAATCACAAGTACAAAATATCGATGCTGAGAGAATTGAAGATAAGATAAAACGAGTCATTTCTGAAATTTTCGCTGAAAGAGAGAAACTCCATCGCTGGAACTGTGGAGAGCTAGGCCAACCGCAAAGTCTGTGCGGGAAACTACAAAAAAACATACTACAGCGAATACTGAAAAGAAGTTTAAAAAGAAAACAAGTGAAAAAGTAGCAATGGCTCCTCTTGCTGTTAAGGAAGTAGGAGTAAAGAAAGTAGTTCACGGTGTAAGCTTGGCACTAAAGAAGACCTCTGAAGAAGACTGCAAGCACCGTTCTCATTTGGAAGCAAAACTGGCCACCGTCAAAAGGACAACAGTAGTGGACGAGTGATGAAGACTTCCAGAAAGACCAAGACAATGATCCGGACTTAAAGATCATACTGGATTGGAAATATGGCGATAGCAGACCATTATGGGAAGATGTTGCATGACACTCACAATGTGTAAAATCGTATTAGGCGCAGTGGGACTCAATTGTGGTTGAAGAGGGCCTCCTGAAACGTGTCGTAGAGAATACTGAAGATACTGAGAGTGACCTGATATTTGGCAGTAAACCCTGTAAAGATCTAGCCGGCGAATACTACGTAACGGAGTTACGGAGAAGAATGAACGACATTCATAAACAAGTCTGTACAAACATTCAAGGTGCCAGCGATCGGATGAAAAAGGTAGATACCAGCCTGAAAATTTAGTATGACTCTACAATCCACAAATACGTCGTGGCTTATATCCGAAGCTGCAAAAGAATTGGGAAGGTCCCTACGGAATCATAAAGTGGGTAAATAATGTGGTCTACAAAATTAGGAAAACACCTAATGGAAAGCCAAGAGTAGTCCACTTTAATCGGTTGGCTCCTTTCGTTGGTGATAACTATGACGATCATCGTGGAGCGACGGTTCGCCGGGTTTTAGCTGAGGAAGAAGACTTTATGGAAATCCATTCCACTTGTCACAAGGCGCGGTATAGCGTGACAAGAGAAGAACAATGAGATCTGGTCACCATGTTCCCAGATTATTCCCTCGCTTATTGTGTAGCGAAAGACATCCCGCGATATCAGAATTTCATACATGAATATTTAGAACTGAAACACATGGAAAAAGTCAAAGATGACAGCATAGAAATAATTAATTTTTATTTGCTGTATCATGCCGAATTTAAGCAAGAGAGCCTCACTATCAAGTTACGTGTGGTCTTTGATGGCTCATCCAAATCAGATAGTGGCGTTTCTCTTAATGATATGTTGATGGTTGGTCCGACAATACAATCAGATTTATTCACCATCCTTATTAGATTCAGAATGCACAAAATTGTTCTGACAGATAAAATTGAGGAAATGTATCGCATGGTACAACTTCATCAAGATGACGCAGATTTACAAAGAATTATATGGCGTGACTCAAAGCAACAAGCTATGGCATCGTACAGATTATTGATAGTAATATATAGTACAGCTTGTGCATCTTATTTGGCTACAAGATGTTTAATAAAAATTGCAGAAAAAGTACAACAAACACATTCAAAAATCAGAAAATTACTAAGAGGAAATATGTATGTTGATGATCTATTAACAGGATTTGAAATAATAAAGGAAACTCAATCAGTACAGCACGACCTGCAATAATTATTAACTTCCTACAGTTTTAAACTAAGAAAATGGTGTTCAAATGTTTCAAAAATCACAAATAAAATTAGCCAATAAGGAACACAACATGAAGTAATTGATTTAATTTAATACACCATAAAAAACAAGTATGACAAAATAACCAAATGCACAATTTTGGCAGAAACTGCAAGCATCTTTGATCCACTTGGATTGTTATCTCCTGTAACTATCATCGCCAAAATAATATTGCAACAAATCTGGCAAGAAAATATCAACTGGGACGAAGCTCTACCAATGAATTTATATTCAACTTGGGAAAAATATAAGCGAGAATTGCATTTCCTAAACAGTATCAAAATAAAAAGAAACGTCATAAGTATAAACAAGCTAATAATTATGAAATCCATGGTTTTGCAGATTCCTCTGAAAGGGTATTTGGAGTATTCATTTATATGAAAGCAGTAATCAACATCAACGAGGTATCAGTAAATTTATTTTTTATCCTACACGTATTGAAAATAAGATTTTCCTGCGTGTTTGTGCGCACGAAAGTAGATATTTGCCGGTCTGGCCTGCAAAAATGTCACAAAGCCCTAGGCTTGTATAGTAAATAGTTCGTACGCGGACTAACAGATGGCACTTGATGCGCTAGAAATAATAACCAAAATAAAATACGTCAACATGCTTTTAAAATATTGTAACTTTAGATAATTTTAATACATTAGATTCTATGTATTTTTATTATATATTCTGAAAAAAATAGAACAAAATTGCTAACATTATTTATATGTCAAAATAAAATGTTGTTTTTTGTTCTAATTCTATTTCTAATGTTGGTAATCAAATTCACAAATTTCATTGAGGTTAAATTAAATGTCAAATTACATAGTATTCGTAAGATGTTTATATTATATTAATATGTTCTTTTGTTGTGTAGGATAAAGAATATTGTTGCTACATGGTAGTAAAGTTGTTTTCTGGTCCTCAAGAAGTATCCAGCCTCGACTGCGTCTCGGCCGTATACATATCCTTCGGACCAGAAAACAACAACTTTCCTACCTAGCAGCACAAATAACTAAAGTGCAAAAAAAAGGAGCTTGCTTAAAAAGCAAACTTTACTTGGACTAGAATTATGCGCAGTCCTTCTTTTGGCACATCTGTACACAAAATTGCAAAAAAACATTACAAGTTTATTTTTGGTCTGACTCACAAATAACTTTAGTCAAATTCAAGAAGTAATCAACAAAAATAATTGGAGATATATTAGCCCAAAGGAAAATCCTGCTGATACATTAACCAGAGGATTAACATCAAAACAATTAAAATATTCAACACTATGGTGGCACCAGATTGGGTACAAGAACTAGTCAAAACTTACCCAACCCATCAAAAATTCCCAATAGAAGTTCCCGAACTTAAGAAAACATATATGTTATCATTTATAACAACACTTGAAGTATCATATTTCAAGAAATATTCTAGTCTTCAAAAATTGCTCAGAGTCACCGCATATATCATCAGATTTATTAAAAATTGCTAACTACAAGAAAGACAGATGGGACCTTTAACAATTGAGGAAATAAGAAAAATCAAACAAGCGCAAATAAAAACATTCTCCTCAGAACATAATTTACTAATAAAGGGACAAATGCTCAAAGGAGACAGTAAGTTATTACCTTTAAATCCATTTCTATATAATCATAGTATAATTAGAGTTAGAGGAAGATTAAAGCATGCCAATATTAGTTATGACAACAAAAATCCTATCATCATATTTTCACAACATCCTTTAACTGAATTAATAATAATGGAGAACACAAAACTCTAATGCATGCAGAGTGTCAGGCTACGTTAGCATCTTTAAGAACAAAATATTGGCCTTTGTCAGCTAGAAGCACGTTATAATCAACAAATGCATTACATGCTTCCTATCAAGACCTACTCAAGCTAAATATTTAATGGGTGACTTACCAGCACAACGAGCAACTCTTTTTAGACTATTTCAATCTTGTGGATTGGATTATGCAGGTCCATTTATTATAACGGAAGGAAATTCCGGAAGTAAAAAACTCATAAAAACACATTAATGCATTTTCGTATGTTTAACCACAAAGGCGGTTCACTTAGAACTTGCCAAGGATCTAAGCATGGAATCCTATATGAACTGCTTAAACAGATTTATATCACGTAAAGGCAAATGATCCCTTTATATAATCAAACAACGAAACCAATTTTATAGAAGCAAGAAATAAATTAATTGAATTAAGTAATTTCTTGAAGGATAGTGAAGAACGCATTATCAATGAACTAGTTAAAGATCAAAACGAATGGAAAATGATACCGCCAAGAGCCCCCAATTTTGGTGGACTTTGGGAAGTCGCAGTCAAATCTGCTAAATATCATATGACGAGAATTATCGGCTCGGTAAATTTAACATATGAGGAGCTAAACACGATTATCATACAAATAGAAAGTTGTCTAAATTCCAGACCTATTAATCCTATTTCAAACGATCCAAATGACCTCACTCCCCTTATTCCTGGGCATTTTCTTATAGGAGACTGATTGAAGACATTGTCACAATCAAGCTACCAAAATGAAAATTTGAACAATTTAATTCGTTACCAACGACAGCAGCAGATGTTTAAAAACTTCTAGCAGCAATGGCACATAATGGAGAACACCAACAGCCCCCATTAAAGTAGGTGCACTCGTGATCGTACGTGCAGACAATCTACCACCCTTCCAATGGCGTCTCAGGCGTATCATATAGCTTCATCCATGTTCCGATGGCATCATCAGAGTGGTAACAATTAATGTATCTACTGAAGAACTCAAACGACCAATATCAAAAATTTGTCTATTGCTAGTGAATTAGTAACATTAATTTATTGGACGCTAATACCTCCAAGCTGTTATGTTAAAACTTATTATCATTATGTTGAAACTTTTTGTAAAATTTAATTTGTTAAATAAAATTAACATAATAGTGTGCTGCAATAACAATTGCAAAAAAAAAGACAGTGATTTTTGACAAGTAAAAATAATAATAAAAACTGTGAATAGAATATTCTGATTTATTTTGATTTGACTACTAAGGTAAAGCAAGATTGATAAATTATTATTAAGTATTAACAAATTATTAAAACTATATCACCTAAAACAACTTTTTAGTACCTAATTCCGAATATATAAAATCTAAAACTGTAAACTTTGCAAATAGCAGTCTTAATTTGAAAAGAAAAAATAGTTCTAGTTTTATTGTAAGGTAAGTGGGAATGGATGGATCGGAACAAAACATTTTTTTGTAGTTTTCTGAACATAGCCTATTTTTTTTCCATAATTCTTATAAGTAAGTCTATACTATTAGTCTAGATTAAAATCAAGCTGATCCACAGATTAACATTTGGTCTAAATATTCAACGATTCAGTTTTTTTATGTTTTTGACAGTTCATATAATTTTAATAATGTGAATTAAACTTGCTGTAATTTTTTTGTTGACTTATGACGTATAATTACATTTTTCGTATCTGAAAAAAAAATAACAAAGAAGAACGAAGAAGGAAGAAAATTCATTAATTCATGTAGATTTGTGAAAATTACAATATTTTAAATTGATCTTGACAGCAAAAATCTTATGTACATAAATACATATGAGAAAACGTGGATCAATTCAAATGATTAAAACTTTTCTAATGGAATGGAAAGCACTTTTTTTTTAATGATGAACGTACTGGATTGATTCATGGATCAAAATCGCCTTGATTAAGGAATGATAAATTGGGCCGTATGTGTTGTTATAAACAAACTTTATTTTTTTAATAATATTCAATATTATAGAGTAATCATCCATCTCACTCCCACTTACCCTACAGCATAACATATTCGGCAGTGGCGGTCGGTTCTGTGATGACCCAGTTAATTTTTTATATTTGGCTGTAATCATTGCCATAGTACACTGCAGTGATTATTATAGTGGGTGTGAAGTATGCAATATTTAATTGTACAGAATGTGGAAGTAATATCTGGATCATTTGCATGAGTGAGGATAATTCAGATGGTTTCTAATTCCCATCATTATCACCTGCGCAACAATATTACAACTACTCTAAATACACTCTTTCATAATACACTTTTATAATTGTTTGCATCTGTGGTCAATATCGGCTTCGTGTCATCTCGAGATGAAGCCAACGAAACAAATCGGCATTTACTCCAAAGTTCGGCGAAACTATTAAGTCTCCACAACAACATTATTAGTAAACATAATAGTTATATTAAAAACGAAGATGGTTACTGGAAATCAGCCACTCTTTATTGTATTCAGCCTCTACAGTTTCGACCCCACATGGGTCTTCTTCAGAGAAGTAACCAGTAACCATCTTCGTTTTTAATATCAACACCTAGCCAAGAAATATCCCATCTCTCATAATAGTTATAATTAATAACAAATGTACTTTGTCACTCACTTTTCAAGTACCTACTTAATATAAAATGAAAAATATATTAAACAATCCCGGCTATCATTTATTGTAAAAATGTGAGAATATTAGTATGGGGCCGTTCAAATATTACGTAAGCAGATTTATTACAATTATTTGTCAGCAAAAGTAAGCAAAGCTCTCACCCCCTCCCCCCATGCTTACGTAAACATTTTTCAATTAATTTTTTTTTAATATTATAATTAAAATGTTATAATTATAATTTTAAAAATAAGAAAATAGATTTAGAATGGAGATTAGATTTTACTGATACAGTATTCAAGATCGATTTTTACACGATTCGGAACTTAGCCAATGTGAGGGTTGCCATTCGTGTAAAAAAGTTAATAGCTACCGATGACGTAATCATCATCTAGACTCCCCTACCCCCCATGTCATCTAAAATAAGCAAAACAAAGACCCCCCCACCCCCCTATAGTGCTTACGTAATACTTTAACGGTCCCTATATTCAAATTAGTATTATTAGTCATGTCTTCAATTTATTTATTTAGCCGTTTCTTATATTAAATTCGAGTATTTCAATTTCTGAATTAATGCAGTATTTCAAACGAAATTAAATTAAAAACTTAATATTATTTACTTTTATGCCAAAAATAAATTTTTATAATTTATAAATATGTACATATAAGATGGTCGTGACTAATGGACCAATTCTGAACAAATCTGTAAGTCTTACAAATCTATAAATCTGTAAAAAACTGACAAAAACGCATCAATTTTTGTTGATTAATGTAAAATTATGCATAAGAGCGACTGGTTTCGTTGCGATTTTATTCATTATTTACAGATTTACAGATCTGTAAGACTTACAGTTTTGTTCAGAATTGACCTATAAGACTAAATCATGTTAGTCGAGATTATTTCGTAATAATATTATTCATTCGAGAATATTTATAAAATTTAACAAATGCATCGAATTATCATTCTTACTGCAGAATTCACCATTAATTGATTGATGATCCACTGTTTCAAGAATCAACAAGATCGGTAGATCAGCATTTTTTCACCAACATGATTCACGGTTTTGTTTAATGTTTTTGACAGTTCATATTCTACAACTGTGAAATTAACTTTCTGTCATTTTTTGTTGAAATATGACGCATAACTACATTTTTCATACCTGACAAAATATTGCAAGAAAAATAGAAAATGGGAAGAATTACATCGACAAAGTCATACCACACTACAGATTCTAATTTCTGGAATATAAGAATTTATAATATCAGCTTCCTTAGAATTAGAGAAAATTTGTAATTTAGAATGCATTCTTGTTCAATTTCATGATTCAGTTTAGATCTATATGCATTTTCTGCAATTTTTACTGATCCTAGAACAGTTTGTAGTATCTTTCTTTCTGCTATTCTTAGATCTTCTTGATCTTTTTTGTCAAAGTCATTGTTTCTGCGGAGTACATTGTAATAGGTATTTATTTTTATTTACATGAAATGTCCTGTTTATTGCTATTATTTTCTCTTTATTTCCGTTTCTTTCTCCATTATTTGATAGCATTATTCCTTAATATTTGAATCTTTTATCTTCTTCAAAAGTGTAGTCGTCTATTTCGGTCCTTTTAGTCTCTGTGTCTTTTTCAACTATCATAAATTTTGTTTTAGATTCGTTTATTTTCCTGTCTTATAGTTTTTTGACACGATCTCTTTTTACATTTCTTTAATTATATTTCTGTTTTTTTTATTAAAACTATATCATGAGCATAAAGTATTATTTGGACTCCTCTAGATCTCAATGTTCCTTTGCTTATTTTTCTCAATATGTATTCTAGAGCGAGATTGATTAACGTTGCTGATAACACTGGTCAACCAACTTTTTTCATCAGGCATGATTTTAGGTGGACTAGATAAATTTCAAATCTGTGTTTAGATTTTTCCTAGCACGTCTAGTTTTTGTGGTGAAATGCATTTTATTTCACCACTATTTGTGATTTTATTGCAGCCGAAATAATATTAATTTTAATTTTTGATTTGATTTAATTTAATATAAATTTTATTCTGCCTAGATAATGCAAAAATCACCTCAGCATGTTTTGCTACGTATGCGGTTTATTTACATCTTCAGCTCAGCGACGTAATACTACCAAAGATCTCGTGAAAATCTACAAATTGTTCTTCGGGTGCCCAAAAAGAAATCAGGATAAAGCATGGGTGCCCCATATTATTTGCACATCATGTTCCAATGGTTTAGGTTATTGACTTCACAAACAGAAAAGTTCTCTTCCATTTATAATATCCATAATATGAAGAAAGCCAAAGGATCCCCACAGTAATTGCTACTTTTATATCGTTATTACAATCGGTTTTTTGGCCAAATAAGCTATACAAAAACAGTTATTTACTGCTATAGAACGAATCCTTGAATAAAGACTACGCAACAGATTTGTACGGAATTTTTATACGAAAATCATAAAATCTATAATTCCTTTTTATTTTTGAACACATATTTTTAATTATATACATACACTATTTTGTGGTTATTTGTTTCAATATAGCCAGCAGCCAAGTACTATCAACTTGTCAACATGACAGCAGTTGTTGCCAACATTGTATGCCAAATGCACTAAATTTATTTTTCCTTATTTAAATTTCATTCAGTAATTCATTCTTTCTTTTATTGTTATTATGTAAAAGGATATTCCAGCATTTGAACTATTTTATTACAAATAGTTTTTTAATAAATGCTTTAGAAGTAGGAGTGTTTTTTTCCAAAATTTCTCTCACACTAATCTGGTAGAGACGTGGGAAATTGAGATTCTTCATGTTGCTTAAGTGACGAAAATCAACAGATTTTATTGTAAGAGTACAAAAAATTATATATTAACAACGTCTTTGATGTTAAATTTTTAAATGTGGTACAATATATTTTTTTTTATTTTTAATCTTCAGTATCTTTTCGAGTGTCGAGGTTAGTTACGTTCTTATTTTAGTTTACATTTTTTATCAGTTCTTTCCATTCTATTCTGTTCTTCGCTATCTTTTTGCTTCATAGCAGCCAATGTTGTTTTCATTTAAAATTGCTTTTACGCTATTCTTCCACGTTTTCATTTGTCTTCCCCTCTTGTTATTCTCTTGTTCCATACCTGTTTTGCTAGGTTTTCTTCTGGCATTCTTATTAAATGTCAATATCCTTCTTATTGTCTTTTATATTATGATGTTTAGTATATTTTACATGCAAGTTGATTAAATTGACGATAAAAGTTTATGAAATAAGTTGTAACAAAAAAATAAATAACTTCAGTCTGTCTTCTCTGTCCACCTCTGAAATATATATATATATATATATATATATATATATATATATATATATATATATATATTCAGGTAAAAGTATGCAAAATAAATGCCAATATAGGGATTTTATTATTTAACAAAAATTTAACTTCAAACTTATCAATGAGAGTCTGAAGATTATTTTCTTTTTGTATTTACAAAGAGATCTATTTGTGTTTTAGTAACTTGATCTGGAGATGTCTATAGTTTTCTTTAGTTTTTTTGTTTAAATTTAGTGCTATTTATAATCAAATTGTTCTTTGTTCCCATTCTACATAGTCTTTATCCATTATCATATATTTTTTTCATGAATCATGTGCTTGCCTGCTATTTGTTGAATATTATCTTACTTTCCTATTTGTGCGTTGAAGTCTCCTAGTATTGTGTCTTCTTTAGAAATTTTTACTACTTCATCTTCTAATTTTTCGTACATATTCTCGTTTTCCTCTGTTCTAACATTTTCTGTAAGCGCCTACACATTTATCATAGTAAGATTGAATGGGGTTATGTTTAATCTTGTGACGAAGTGTCACTTACCTACATTTTTTTTGCAACCACGTGCACTCCAGCTTACTCCCCCGAAGCACGGGGAAGCTGTTT
This sequence comes from Stenolophus ochropezus, assembly GCA_035578165.1. Taxonomy (NCBI): domain Eukaryota; kingdom Metazoa; phylum Arthropoda; class Insecta; order Coleoptera; family Carabidae; genus Stenolophus; species Stenolophus ochropezus. Next base: position 6,020,425 of record JAQOWZ010000008.1, on the reverse strand, counting down.
AAAGTCGTTTTTCATCAAGCACGTGGTCTAACCTAACTTCGAGACCAGTGGCGGCTCGTGGTATTTTTGAACGAGGGGGCAAATTATTTTGTTAGTGTCAAAGATTTTGGTGAGAAAAACGTGGTCATGAAACGATGTTTTGAACTCCGATTTCGTCACAAATAATTTTAATATTATTAATAATAAATATTAATAGGTATCAATGTTCAGTACAACCCAACGGAAAGGTCAATGATAGTAAAGAAAAGTGAGTAGGGGTAATGAAGAAAGTAAAAAAAACAAATTAAAAATGATATAGGTACTAGAATAAAATTGAAATATAATATAAATAAAAAGAAAACAAATCTCATTTCTATTCGGTTAAGAATAACTAAAAATAAATTCTTGTCCCATTAACTAAAACATTCTAATGAGCTAGAAGCAGAATACACTAATTGTTAATTACAGTTGTTTATATATTATATCAATTATTCTGTCTTTAGTTTTAGCAAAATGATCAATTATTTTATAAAGAAAATCTGGAGATTTTCGTAAATGTTTAATCATATCTTACACGCTTATAGATACAATTTATACACGACTGACGATCTGGCGATTTTAGAAATATAACATGCAATGAGTATATTTCACCGATCACGTCCGATTGTTACCGAATCTCAGAGTATGCATGCCTCCTCTGGTTCAACACTCGGCTATGGCTATTCGTATTATTTCTATGATAAATTTACAAACTTTAAAAATAAGCAAAGCATTTGTTTCAAAATTAAAATATTAATAATATTTAAATACTCTTCAATTATGTTTTACATATAGGTACATATTTATTTTTATTCTTAAATAAGTTTTATAATCACAATACGCATTATTTTTGTTTTATCAATTTTTCTGAATATTTACTTTAAATTATTATTTTATTATAAACAAATTAAATCTGTGCATCTCTTTATTTATCATTCATATTATAGAATTTATTTTAAGAATTTTAAGTCATACAAGTACAACACCGTTCGAGATGGCGAGGGGGCTGACAACCGCTGTATACGAGCCCAGTCGCACATGAATTGCACGAAATCACTCACGTACATAGCGCTGTCTCACTTGTACAGTGATCTTGTTCCCATTTGTGTTTGGAACGTATCGTTGAGTAGTATACCATACAAGTTTCGTCTGGCGGATGCGTGCCCCCGCTAGTCGAATTTGATGCATATAATATTGTGTTGCACAGCGGCGCCGCGCTAATTTCTATTTAAATAAACCACTAACATAGTACATTGTTAAATGTTAAGTAGTATAAGATGAAGTTTATATTGTTATAATAATTAATAATAAAAATATATTCATGTGAAATAGAAAATATTTTATTTTAATTTGAGGGGGCACTGCCCACTCTGCCACCCTGGACGAGCCGCCACTGTTCGAGACCGCGTGGCCACTGTGGCCAGACAGGTGACAGCCACAGATTCACCTACACCACCAGGCTCATAGAACACCACCCTGTTACCAACAATTAAACTTACATGAGACATCTCCTGCGTAAATTGTATATTTTTACAGTTGAACCACACCGTAGGACGGTGTCAAATATACCACTGCGCAGGCCCGGCAACATCCGAACGAAGCCGAGTTTTAAATGTTCAAATAATTGAAACATAATTTTTCAAATATTCTGAAACACTCTAAAATGTAATATAATATTTTGTAAAACGCAGGGAAGTCAAAGAACGACATTTGTTTAAACGCGATTAATTACCAATCCGGCCTCTGGGGCTGAGCTTGATCACTTGTGTATTAACTTCTGATAGCGACCTAAACTGAGCTTTCTAGCGACGATTACGATTTATCTCCGAGACACAGCGATCCACCGACCGACCTTTCGTAGGTAAGACCGTGTTACCGTCCTGACCGCTAACCCCGACGATTAGAACTTTAAGCTGGTGTCCAGTTTAGTGATACTCGTCTTCCTGACTCCGACCGTAGACCACTCAGACGATACCACCTGAAGCTGGCGTCCAGTTTGGTAGTATTCGTCTTCCTGACACAGACCGCGACCCGCTCCTATAGTACAGCCTCAAGCTGGTATCCGGTTTGGCTGTACTTCCCTCCAGACTTTGTTAGATTCAGACCGCGACAGCAACAGTGACTTCCCAGCGTTAACGTTGTTTGGATCTGAAAGGATCTAAATAAAGACTTGTTTTAGTAATTCTGGATTTTAGTGTTACCCCCTGGCCCAACCGATCTAGAGCTCCCGTGGCACACTATTTCTCTTTCACAGGACCCGCTGATTGGCGCCCGAATAAACCCGACGTCCTGGGGGAGAACTACGACATCACGGACCGACAAAGTAGCTGCGGCCCAAGTGATCGTCACAATCTTAAATAAGTCATTCTTTCATTTATTGCTCTGAATTCTTTCACATTAATTGTTAATTTTTTATCCATTTTTGTAAATGCTACTCCATATTGCCCTTGTTTCTCACCTCCTGAATATCGGAATGTAAACTCTGTTTGGTGTACTCTACTCATCTTATTTCTTGTAAAGTTACTGATTTCCTGCATTTTTCCTGAAGCCTAGCATTGTTCCAACGTTCCATGTACATAATTTAATTTCGTTTTTCTTATTTTTAATTTTTGATACTTTTTCTTATATTTACTAATTAATTACTTATTTTCTAATCTAATTTTATCTACTATTGCTTTATGTGGGATATATTTTCCTTTAATTAATAATTAGTGATTTTTTTAGATGTATTAATATTACGGAATCTCGAATGTCAGATACTAAATATTGTAAGAGACGACCATATTTGTAATATAAACTAAAATAAAATTTATGTAGGTGCATAATAAGAAAATACTTTTTTAAGGTCCTGTTTCTCTTAGGAATGATGTTCATTAAGAAAAATAATATCTGTTTATTATACCGGGTGTAGAAATGGAAAGTGGCGCATAGCGATTTCAATGTTATTTTTTTTCAACTGCTGTATCTCTTTACCTAATCATTTTAGCGCAAAAAGCGCAAGAGTATAAGGTGTTCTGAAATTAAAAAGGCATCCTATAAAGTTAACTTACTTCCATAATTATTCATATTTAACGATTTATTAATTAAATAAAATTTAAGGTTTTTTAGAAAAAAAATAAGACTGCCTTGATAACTAAAACAAATTTTGAAAATTAATCATAGTGACATTTAATTTTTGAATAATTTCTGTTAATTATAGACCTTATAGTGACTGTTACTACACAAATACCATTCCAAGCATTGAATTTTCTCTTGGGTAGTCAAATTTGCCATTTTTAGAGTCAATCAAAATTTTCTATGACAAGTAATTGTCACTGTCAATAATTTATTCAAAAATTTTTTTCATTTATCAAGGCAATCTTAATTTTTTTTTCTAAAAAACTTTAAATTTTATTTTATTAATAAATCGTTAAATATGAATAATTATGAAAGTAAGTTGACTTTATAGGATACCTTTTTAATTTTGGAACAACTTGTACTCTTACGCTTTTTGCGCTAAAATGATTAGGTAAAGAGATACAGCAGTCGAAAAAAAATAACATTGAAATCGCTATGCGCCACTTTCCATTTCTACACCCGGTATATACTGTCACAGGTGTTTCGTTAACGGAGTGCCTAGCCTAGGTTTAATTAAGATATAATACTAAAAAATCTATGAAAAGTGTAAGAGAGTGATAAATATATATTACAATTATTATAAAAATTATATTGCAATTAAATGTATTATAATTTTCTTACACTTCTTCAAAATGTGTGATGGTACTTACTTGAACGATGCCGCGTTAAACACGGTATTTTGTATATATATATATATATATATATATATATATATATATATATATATATATATATATATATTCCCTCGCCTCTCCAGCGGGCGCCCAGTTATTGAGGGAAGGGAAAATTTAATTCATATTACTTTCGTTACTTTGGTTAACGGGAGAGCCTAGAATCGGAAAAGATCATTCAATACCCAAATAAAAAAAATTCACTGGTAAATCATTTAAAAATCATTCTTTCATTGTAAGAGAATTGTTGTGTTGTTACACCTCTTATACATATAATATGCAATTTATATTTAGAAAAAAAAACATTGTGCTTGTGTAGGATAATATTTCGTTCAAAATAAGGGTCTTCCAATTATAGATTTGGCTTATTTATGTACCGCATTATTTTTTTTCACTTGGAAAACGCAGTATATCTTTAGGTAATAATTTGCTACAGAGTAAAACAATTTATTAATTTAAGTAAAATGTTACCTTTTAACAACATAATATAAAAAAAACTCTAGTTCTACTAAAAATCAGGAAGTTTCTCTTTAAATCAACTTTTTAACATGCAATGGATTATTCAATTCACTTAGCTTTAGCTATAGCACTAGCCGTTATTTCATTCTGAACGTTATGCTAAGTACGATTCTGCTGGAGCAGCTAGTACAAATCTCAAACGCCTAAAATCGGCACTAGATACAGTTGCTAGCAACGTGCTACATAATGGAAAATCAAAAAGAAGGTAAGTATAAATGGATATGGCATGCGTGTAATGGTTCATAGTAAATGTAAGTAAAGATACAAAACAATAATATTGAGATAATATAAACGTAACCAATGGAAATGAAAACTACTTAATATTGCAGGAATTTCAAATAGGTTGTTTCTTTCACAGGATTCCATTAAAAATATTTTTTTCTTTGAATTCATTATGGTAACCTACAATATAACATCATGCAACTGTCAACTAAAGTCGTTCAATTGTGCTAAGCATTTTGCTACAACTAGCACTAGCGGCATTGGCAATGGATAGTTTATTACATAGGCTTTGATTTCTGGTATTTTGTAACAAAACACAAATAAGGTGGGATAGAAAATGTCAAAGTTAAAACTATAAAGTTGATTGATTTTATAGAAACCATGCCTATTTAATTGTAATTATAATTATTGTAAAAATAAAATTTAATAAAGACTCAGAAAATTAACATCATCAGTGCTCCGACCGGCATTTATTATAGTCATACTAGAAGAAAAAAAAAGAAAAAAGTAAACTTAAATTTAATTTAAATATCTGGTGCCCACTTCCACCCACTTTTACTATATTTGAACAACAGCGAGTGCAACTGCTACGGTCAAAATTTTAAAAGCATTCAGTTCGTTCACATAATGGTGGTAAGAAAATATATTCTTTGATTCACCCACGTGCAAACCGACCAATCAGAAAGTATTTGAGGAATGCCTCAAGACTTTCTTTTCTGAAGCAGGTAGTGCAGCTAGAGATAAATGCTGTGAGTATTGTAAAAATAGCACAGTCGTTCACAGACATTGACAAAGCTTGAGGCAGAAGAATTTTTACCTCTGCACTTTTGTAGTCGGTATTTCGCTGGGCGTACGAATGCTTAGGTAATTCAACAGTATAGAACAGGAAAAGTGGAAATTTCAAAACTAGATATTGTGGACATAATGTGCGCTAAATTTAAAATTTGTAGAAAAATGAAATTTAAAAATACAACACAAAATTCCCCTCTCCTCATTTTGTATGGTGAAACATTGCCTCACTTGCGTCCCCTGACGTGCCGCCGTGTACTAGACAATAACAGTACTGGAATGAATTATAAACGAACTCATTTGGATGCTATTATAGCGTTATCATGGAACGTAAAATATAAAAAATTAATAATCATTCCTTCGTCATGCCAGGATATGTTTATAACCTGTCATTGAACTATTAGCTAAATATAGCATGGCATGTACCGATACATCAGATTGAGTAACGAAACTCATACTGGACAGCACGTAGGTAGGTTGAACATAATATATGAGCATAGAATAATGTTCGTATTTAGCGGGCTGCTGATTACAGTTGGTAAGTGTATGATTAGGTGTGCGTGCAAATCACAGTGAGTAACGACACAAGCGGAGTAGAATTCGGGGTTAATAACACAGCTGCAGCTGAAGCTCGACAGCCTGAAACGCCGACCAATTAGAGAAACTGAGCCGCACTACTAATCTCACATTACTGTTTCTTTAAACTGGAGTATACAAAAGATTTGCTACAGAAGTGAGGATATCGTTATATAAAATACCACAAAATTTAATCATGAAATGGTACTACATCGTGGCGGAGGGGGGAAGTAAACTTAAAGAGCTTATTGAATACTAATATTTTATTGGGGTAGAATAAAACAGTAAGTTAAGAAATTTAATAAAATACATTGAGTTCTCAACAAAGACTAATAGTTTACTGTTTTATATTATTTAGATTCTTACAATTGATGACAGTATAGTCGGTAATATATATTTTGATGATACCAATACCCCCATTATATCAATATATTTTTAAATACAACAAACTTTAAACTTATATTAACCTAATTTATTTAATAAACTGTTATGTTTAACAACAGTTAACTTGTAGCCAATGATCAGTAGGCATTTTTTTTTATTAAGTATTCTACTTTTATGTTATTATTATTGGTGTTAACTTTAATTTTTCATATGGAGATTATAGTACGTTGTTATAACTTCATTTCTTTTCTCTCCACTCTGCATATAAAAAGTCCAATTTTATTTTAATAAATAATAAGAAAAATTAGGATAAAAACTTTAATAACTATTAGTTTTATTTTTTATTTTATATTTGTTTGAAATTTAAAATAACGTAAACCTAGCAAATGGCTCAAACAATTTAAAACAAATATAATATATTTGTCAAATTATCGAACAATAAGAATAAAACTAATTTGAATTAAACAAAAATCGCTATAAAAATTAGGAATTAATAATGCATTCACTAAAAATAATATTATTGAAAATATTTTATCTATATAAATTTATCATTATCTTTTTTTTGTGAAGATCATTTTGATATTAATTTTTGTACAACGCATAGAAACACCGATTATTCTGGCTCTCAAAAACTTTTAAATTCCGTTACAAATACAAATTAGAATACAAAGAATGAGAGGGTTAGGACACGTACACTAGTGGAGGGAAGACTACCAAAAAACATAATAAATAGAAAACATGACGGGAAAAAAAAAGAGGCCGAGCGAAAAACAAATGAATGGAGAAAGTCGAAAAAGATTCGAAGATGATGGGACTGAAGAACTGGAAAACAAAAGCCATGAAGTTCAGAGTCTATAAGGCCTGTCGAGCATATATAATTTTCTTTTCAGGCACGAATGTGACCGAGATAACATCTTATAAATTTCGTAGAGAGAACGTCTCTGCTACAAATTTCGATCAAAGAACAGTTCTGTCACGAATGTCACCAAGAAAACATGTTATAAATTTCACCAAAGGAACATCCCTTCTACAAATTTCGACCAAAGAAAAAATGCCATGAATGTCATCTTATCAATATCGCCGAGAGAACATCTCTTCTACAAATATCGGTGAAAGAACATACTTCCACGGGTGCAAAGAAACATCTTATAAATTTCTCTGAGAGAACATCTCTTTTACAAATTTCGTCAAGAGAATATCAGTTTTACAAAATTTGCCGACAGAAAATCTCTTCCACAAATGGCACCGACAAAACATCTTATAAATTTCATTTCCGTGAGGGAACACCTCTGCAACAAATTTCAACGAAATAACATTTCTTCCACAAATGGCACGAGACAACATCTTATAAATTTCGCCAAAAGAACATCACTTCTACAAAATTCGCTGAGAGAACACTTCTTCCATGAGTATCGCCGAGAAAACATCTTCTATTTTTCTACGAGTTAACATCTCTTCTACTCATTTTGTCAAGAGAATATCACTACAAAATTCACCGACGAAACATTTCTTCCGCTTTCTGCATTAATCGTATTAGTATATTTTAAATGATTTTGTAATAACTACGCAGGCAATAATTATAATAATTAATTTATATCTTTTATTTAAAATTTAAACATCCAGTAGTACATAAACAAATGAATATTGACAGCTACATTTGTCGTTTATGTGACATATGACATATACTAAATTTATTGGAATGGAAGATTTCTTGACTAGTCGTTAATTTTAAAGAGAAAAATTGCTGGGTTTCAGTCAATAAAGCAATTACTTCACATCTACAGTTGGATCGAAACGTCGATGTGAATTGTTTTATTGACTGAAACCCAGCAAATTCTCCCTTTAAAACTAAATTTATTGATCAAGTAGGCAGGGAGTAATTCTACCCTTTAAGGCTGATTTATTATGATGAATTTAATTTACATATTTTCAATTTATTATTTAGATTTTAAAATATAAACACATACAAAATAATGTGGTACTTTATGAACGATTTACAAATTTAGAAATTTAAAATTTAGATTTGGAATATAACCAATTTCTATATCTAAATTCTAAATTCCAAATCCAACCAATCACAAAAAAGCATTGAACTGACGAATATAAGTTGTTATTATCAAATGCCAAATGACAATTTGTGAGTTTAATTTTGAATTTATGGTAAAATAAAAATAATCAGACATCAAATTAATTTTGTACCTAAACAAAATAACCTCACTTTAAAGAAAGGTCAAACATAAAAATTAAATATATCACGTGATACCTTCTGATTGCTTAAATTTAGGAAACTAAAATCCATCATAAACCAGAAAAAAAAATTAAATTTCTAAATTAATTAAATCTATCATAAACCAACGTTTACACTTCAGATGACAGCAACTCCGTGCTGCTCACTTGATCCATTGAGTTACGCTTCTCGTTATGTTAATGTTTTGTGATTAGTCACGTTGACATAAATCTGTAGTTAAAAAACTGAAAAATACTTAAAATTAACTGTTGACACGTGCTGTTAATAGTAATTCCTGACTATACTAAAGTAAATAAAAATTATTATATTTTAGGTACAAATATTGGTTTTTTTAATTAAAAGAAACAAACATAACTTTATAATAAGAAACTTTGCTCCTTAGAAAAAAACTACAAGTCATAGACTTATATGAATGTAATGAGTTAGACAAAGACAACTAATACTTTCAATGTGCATGATAATAATCTTGGAAGTGACGTCAGTCCTCTATGGGTTGGCGGCGGCTATACTAACCAGGAACCTACTTACCGTTCCAGAACGATTTGTAATTTTACCTTTTCTAATGTCCGATCGTGACAAAAAATGTTTAATGGGGAATATGACAATATTGCAATTAAAAAAAACAATTTGAGCATCGATCATAATACATTAACACCATTTTGGTCCTCCTCTCACGCACTTCATCGGCGACATTATTCTCTCCGTAAAACTTCATTACTTACTTACTTAAAAACTTAACATAGCAGCCATTTTTTTAAATTACGAGTATGTTATTTTTTTGCAAGTTATCATGTAACTTAAAATGAATCATATACCCCATTTCTGCAGTCTGTAGGGACTGGCAATTTTGCGACGTCACATAATTTTTGCTATATTACCTCCCGCTATTAAGCCTATAATTTACTATTTTTCTAGATGAATATTAAACAGAGTTACAGCGTGCCGTGTCCGCAACAATGCACATTGTTCTCACATTGTCACTTGGTTTCTCACTTTTTTCTCTGTCCCATTGCATTGTGTAAACGAAGTGTCATCAAGCGATGTTCTTTACATAACACACAGACCGAGATGTCTAGATTTTATCTTTAATCTACTTATCTAAGTGTTCAACTTGACATTCTTCACACTAGTTTTTGTAAATGTATTAAATAAGCAAAATGCCTTACCATGTAATATGACAGTTATATCTGGACAATTATTCTCCCATTTAAAAGATGTTAGGAATGATTAGAGGCGTGTTTGGCGACGAAACGTCTTCAAATTTTTCATCCCGTTTTCAAGCTCTTTTATAATAAAATCGCGCGTAGAAAGTCTCATTTTCCATTATAATCGTAGGAGGTCAAAGGTCACTTATAACAAAAGCACTAATGGAAGTGAGCACAGGATACGGGCCAATATGTTTACTTCCACAGAAAAATAAATTCCGTGTAAATTTAATATTTATTAATACTAACCAGCCAGAACCAAGTTTTCAATACATCAGAATATTTTGCTCATGCACTTTCGAGCTCTCGAAATATATTCATGTACTTCCCATGTACTATGAAATTACTATTGAATATTTTGTTCTATCTCTAGTTTATAAAATTGATGACATTTGAAAAATATTCTTTAATTTTATTGTTCAAATTAATTTTTTTTATACAATATCGTTTTTTATAGTTAATTTTAGCATAAAACTAATTCCCGTCAGTGTAACCATGAGGTAAGACAAGACCAGACTTCAGATAAATTTCGTCTAGGGTTTACTTGACGTGACTTGACTTGACAACATATATTTTTTATTGTCATTTTGATACAATTCTTTTTCTAATTTCAACGATATATTATGTTAATATTTATTTCATTAAAAAAACTGCATTGTGTTTCATTTTTCTTCTTTCTTCTTTGGTACAATATATGGTGTTTACAGTATTCCAAATGTTTCAGTAGCGACTATTGTAAGAGTTTATATTGGTCAGTTAGTCAACCCTACGCAACATGGAATTGTTCTTATTTGTAGCACAATATTTTATATATTATTATAAGGTCAGTGGTGTTACACATTTACCATACACATCCAAGTTTAGCTTATTTAAATGATCGTGTTTTTTACTATTATCTTATAACAATTATTATTCACTGCATATCTAACATTCTATTAACTAGAAACTTCCTTTATTTTGTTTGTTGCTATTTTGTTTGCTTTTTTCCATGTTAATTTCTGAAATCGTAGTTCTTTGTTGGTTGTTATTCTCCACGTTGTGTTTCTGCAGACATGTCTACTTTCCGTTAACATGTCGCGTTGTACTAATCGCAGTAAAAGCTTCACTTATGCGAGCTGTTGTTAAATTATAGAATATGTAATTAACAATATAATTTTTTTATCTTCGATTTTTTATCAGTCTAATTTAAGTAGTGTTGCCGTCTAGACGAGACAATAGAGAAGATTGCAAAATCTTTAAAATATATTTTTGTTACTATTATTTTATATTTGCTTGATACATTTGTTTTATATATGCATTTTCAGAATTCGAGAAAAAACTATTCAATCTGTTTATCAAGTAGCTTAAAATTGATTGGTATCAAGTCAAATAGCTACGAAACCAAATGAAGTCTAATACAAGTCAAGTAGTGAATTTAAGAAAAGCTTGATTTTCAATTAAAGTAAAGTAGGTAATTACTAAAAACATTAAGCTACTTGATATGATGAAACTCTAGTATCTTCTTAATCCCATGTTAGCTTCCAGTAAGGAGATCTCATCCTAGAATCTAGTTGACCAACGAGACTTGCAACGAGACTCTGCACTGGTGTCGTCTCGGTATTATCTAGATTTGATCAAGACGAAACAGAGACACGAGTGTTGCGGGAACAACAATCCATTTGTATATCCAAGTCGAAACTTATTAAAAAGCGTATAGGTAATCGTATTAGGCTATAGTGCTACTGTGTACCATAGCAGGCAGCGAGTTTCCCCGGTGGAAGGAGCGGTCGCGTGCCTAGTGACCTAGAGAGGCGGTGTGGCCAGCCGCAGTCTGCTCCGCGCTCTCGTACGTTATACGGCTATGTGTTGGTGACTCCAGTGCTAGTGATTTATACTTGCTGGATATACACAAGTAAGTACTCACTCAACTTAATGAAAATCTCTTTAAATCAATTACATCATGAAACCTAAGGTATAATGTAATAAATAACAACTAAAGCAGTTTTCATTAGTCAACATGTTGTGATTAACTAATGGCAATTTAGTTTAAAAAAAATTGTCGAATTTAGAGATATATATTATGTGAGGGATAAGTTTATATTTTTTAACTCGAACCCGGAATTAAGTGCTTATTGTTGTTTTGTTATCCACCGTTCTAATCTCCGAGAAAACTCGCTCATTGACTTAAATACGATTTTAATATATATATATATATATATATATATATATATATATATATATTATATTATAACACCAATATCTAAATCCTCATTCATACTTCTTTACATAGTCAAGGTTTATTTGTCACTTTTGAAATTTTGGTTAGAGTGTCGGAAGACCGTTCAGAATCTGTGTAATAATCGGAATCGTACAAAAACATAACCGGACAACTATACCATTCCATTATTTGTGTTATGGCGAGCAGAAGAAACGCTCTGTAACTGCAGTAACTTTTTATTTGAAAAATATATTTTTTTTAAATACGCAAATTTAATAAGTATGAAGTATTTTCATGTACTCTTCTTCTTAATTATATTTTCGTAAGAGATAAGCAGTGTGATAATTGATTTCCTATAATTAACCTAAATCTAAAATAACTCAAAAATTAAATGTTTGGTTTGCTTATTCCTGCTTTAGATAACGAAATGATCTACACATTGGTAGGTTCATCACAAAAATTTAAAATTCATGTTTTATTTTATTTCTAATTGATAATAATAATAATTTTTATAGCTTTTAATTTAATTTAATGAAATAATTATTATACTCCATATGATAAATACATTTTTTTATTTATGTTTATTAACTGTGAATGGGTATTTATTATCTGCCAAGGGCTATGATTAATGCTTATCTCGATGAATACTATATACGAAGCTTCGAAGTGACTTAATTCCACGGAAATGACGTTTTAATATTCTAATCGAAGTCAGAGCCCAAGTTGATATAGTAGCTATAGTAATAAAAACTGATTATCCTGAATTCAACATAAATGCTTGTGATTGGGTTGTCATCCACCGTTCAACTCTCCGAGGATACTCGTTCATTGACAAGTTGGATGAATGGGATTGTAAATTATTAAAACAAAAATCATAATAACAGACCTATATAATATAGACTTTCTTGAAAACGTTCTAATATTGAGTCAGTATATACATAAGTTGACATGCTATCAGTCATTGTTATATTTAAAATATTTTTTTTCAAGAAACTTTACCAAAAGCTAGTAATATTTAATTTTTAATTAAAAAAAGATATTTTTCCCGTTTGTGTGTTGTTATTAGCTATAACAAGTTGAATTGTAATAATGTAATAATAAATAACAATACTTTCGATAGAATGACAAATATTATTTTAAAATCTATTCATTTTAATAACTAACCATGCGATGTATATTCATATATTAATTACTGTTAACTTTTTTGCCTTTAATCTATTTGTAACAAAATTTGTATAAAAAAGGGTTTCGTTAGAAGGTATGAATTTCTCACAAAATAAAATGATATATTTAATCATTAATAACTATTATTTAAATTATCACTTAATCATTAAAATACAAATACTGCTGTGATTTTATTCACATATTTTTGAGCCGAAACACTATCGAATAACAAATAAGTTATTGAACACTAATTTATCTGAAGAAAATAAAAACTCGAGACTATCTATTTTATTTAATCAACTCATTATAAAAACAAGGTTAATTTTACATTGGTTTTAAATTATAAATAAATAGTAACTTTTTACAATGTTCAAATATTTTACATAATTTGAATTTTCTTATGAAGTGCAATTTTAAGAAAATATGAAGATTGTTCAGAGTTTATAAAAATTAACGTATTATTTCATTCGAAGGCATGTATCATTATCATATATATATATATATATATATATATATATATATATATATATATATATATATATATATATATACAGGGTGAATACTGAAAACCTTGACATAGGGAAATAACATGGGAAAACAGTTTTTTGCTGTTTCCATCTGTCCCGCTAAACAAAATCGGGTATATATGGTATCGTTAGTTAGATTACTTAATTTTGCATCTAATAAAATATTGTGTAATATGGCTTTTTCTAACAGAAATATTTGAAAAAATAAGTTGTATTTTGAAGGTTATCCTTCATATTTTCGAATAAGAAACGTCTAAAACAAAATGCTCCATAGCCGAGTGGATAAGAGAGCGGATTCATGTTATTTCCCTATGTCAAGTTTTTCAGTATTCACCCAGTATATAGTATATACCGACTTTTTTTATCAGTGGACGTAGCCGTATGTCATTACCATAGTTACATTTAAAGTGATTGACAGCAATGTATTATCCCGTTTTTTTTTAAACTGGACATAGGTCATAGTTGTCAAAGTAATCAAACTGTCATTTCAAAAAGAAGAAAAATTCTAATTGTATCTCTCTAACATGAGCCTAAGGCACGAAATAATTAATATAGATTATTATATAGTTTTAATTATTTTATTACCTAAAAATATATTTAATTAAAAATTATTTTTTATTTCAACTCAAAATTACTACCACTAACTTCTAAACAATACGCTAATCGGTTATAAAATGATGAGACCAATCAATACTGTCATTTTCTCAAAATATTTATCAACTATCAAGTCTGTAAGTCAAATGATATGAATCGCTACAGTTACAGTGCAAATATGAGTAATGCACGAAAACGATTTCGTGGCGCTGAATATAAGCACTTGGCGAAAGCCAAACGAGAAAAAAAGACCGCACTTAAAAAAAGGAAAAACTTTATCAATTCAAGAAACCGGCTTCTGGTGCAATTGGTGTAAGATATGGCCAAGATCATAGAAAGTAATGCTTATGTATAGGAATAGGATAAGGTATAATTATCTAAGTGTAGTGATCCCTATAAAAAAATCTTGTGACCAGAATTTCTTGCCTGTCCTCTTTACACATTTTATTTATATTTATATTAATATTTTATCTGCTTACATTTTTTTGCTTCGCAGATTTTCCCTTGGTTTTTATTTTTGCAATATCTATAAATGTTAATATACGAATAGGAATAGGATAAGGTATAATTACGTAAATGTAATGATCCCTATAAAAAACTGTGTGGCCAGGACCTCTCGCCTGTCCTCTTTACACATTTTATTTATATTTATATTATTATTTTATCTGCTATATTTTTTGCGTCGCAGATTTTCTCTTGGTTTTTATTTCTGCAATATCTATAAATGGTAATATATAAGTATCCGTGCGTTGACTGCTGATACGGAAAAATGAATTATTAAAATTATTAATACTTACATATAAGTAAATTTCCTTTATTCACAACCACTATTGTAATATGTCAAATCCTAACCTGTCAAAGGTTGGAAATCTCACGGGTAGGAAATACTTTAAAATTCTTTGGGGTGTGTTTAATATGGTTGCCTAGTAATACTGTGATAAATCTCTAAAAGTAACATCAAAATCTAATCAGATTTAATCTAGAGTAGGTATCAGAATGTTACATCAAAAATTTCTACTTTTTTTATTCACTAGTATTTGAGGAATCGTTACGATGACATTGGTACCTGTCATTCGGGTTTGAATTATTTTAAATAAAATAAAACAATATCTTGTTTATCGTATTATATAGGTACCTGATACAAATATATCACCTTACTATTTTTTTCTAGTTTTTTTATTTATGATGTACATTTTAGATTTATGTGTTTTAGTACGTAGGTAATTAAACAAACTCAGAAAAATTTTAACAACCCTGATTTTTCTTATATTTTAGACCCATAAATCTTTTGCACAGTTACCCTGGCTATAACCTTAAAGTTAGAGTATACTGTGGTGTACAATTCAGATTTTTCTTAAAGATTCACTTTAGTCTTTAATGATTTCTAATTGGTGTGAAATGGTATTAGAAATTTACAAAAGAAATAAGAATGCCAAAAAAAGTTTTTCTGATTTCCAGAAGATGATAAATTCTCTAAGTTGTTGTATTTTCTCTGCAATTAGCTGGTGGTTGACAGGAGCGATTCGATAACAATGCTCGCTGCTCGTCGTGATTGACGCAGAATGCTGCTAGCGTATAGCGGCAGGTGTAGAGAGTGACTGAGGCATGTAGGTTAGAGCCAGGCCAGGCGGTGGCCGAGTCGGTGCAGGGACTTTCTAGCAGCATCTGCATCTGGAAAGTGAATTGGGGAAACAGACTGGCCTGACAGCTGCACTCACCATTAGTTTCAATCAGTTGTATATCACAGCCTTACATCGGTCGATCACAATAAAACGCCATTAGTTATCGACTAAATTTATAAAGTAATAGAATAATCTATTTTGTATTATACAATGGAAAGTACGCCACTTCTTTCCACTAAAAACTAAAATTTGTTTTTTAATAACTAAATGTTATTTAACGAAAAATAAAAGAAAATTATATTATAAACAACTATGAGGGGCTGTTTTTTTCATCTTTGGTTATAGCACCGGTTATCGATGCGATATTTTTCCATTAACCTATGATTATGGTATCTGGAACAAAACTTGAAAATTGCATTCAATGTAGAATTATCCGTCTTGAAGCAAAGATATCTGTTACATTGTCCAAGTTCAATTTTCTTGTCAATTGCCTTTCAATATTTTTTACAACTAAGACAAGTCTTTATTCTTCTTAAACAAAAAAAATCTTTTGCGTCCTGTCCTTGGAACTATATACTTCAGAAAAAGCTACATTAGTACATTAATTTCTATTTTAATTTGTAATTCGTCATCGAATTTTTAAAACAGCTTTTGGTAAAATTTGTCCACCCAGGCCCACCCCTCGCGATGGCCCTGGACTTGATATTTAATTGAAAGCAATGTATTTATGTATTACCTGTTTCACTTAAAATGAAATATATGAAACGAATTTGACATTTTTTTTTTTGTATTTTAATTTTTTCTTGTTTAAAATACAATAGATTTAAATCGAAGTTAATAGCAAGTGTCTGATATGTATAGCTCATAATTGGCCTACACCAAGTGCAGCAACAATTTTAAAAATCGTTAATAAGTTTATAAAAATAGTTGAATAGCTTGCTAGGTCACCCTGTCTTGCACCACTATATTTTTTTTATTACGGATGTTTTAAAGTCAAAAGAGATTTTTTTTAAAAAAATCAGTAAATAATTATATTACATGACAGTCGAAAATAATAGATTATATTTTAGTCGCTTATTATGGCTATTATTCAGGAAGATATATTTGGAACACGAATCGTAAGCTATCATAGTACGCTACTTTAATAACATACAATTATTTTTATTTATTTACTCATTTATTAAATGTCTAATCAGAGCAAAACACTGATACAATAAAAATTATATGAAAATTAACAATTACTTACAATAGTACAAATGCTTTGAAACTGAATTTACATGAAAAGTAATAATTTTACAATAATCTTAAAACGAGGAGAAGATACTTTTTAAATGAGGAAATAATTTAAAATAATGGAGAATTCAGAGTAAAATTAATTTTATCTACTCTCACCCTATAATGATTCCATTATTTTGCAAGTTATTGCATGTGAAGTGTGTCATTAATGAAATCGTTTAATAATGAAACTAAATCATGCCTAAAAGAACAATGTAAATTAAATGGGACTTTCATTATTATAACATTTCTTTTAACAAATGAAAAACATGTTTTTGAAAGAATGGTAATGTAAAACACCGGTTAGTACTGCTAACGCTATAGTATCGCAGAAAAATATAGTACAAATTATCGTATTTGGATTTTATGTAAGAGTTTTATCTCAAATTGGTGACATTGCATCGGTGTCATCTCAGAAGTATACTGAACGCAACCTACCATCACCTGTCTACCTGTCATATTATATAAATATAATAAATTATTACAATTCTATTTATTTTTCTAATTGGTTCGTAGATAAAATATTGTATGACACTCATGTGTGACGTACTTTTATGCACTCATTACGGTTAAGACACTCGCTTTCGCTCGTGCCTTAAACTCCGTAATTCATGCCTAAAAGTATTCCTTCACACACTAGTATCATAAATAACTATTTCCTACAACCACTGTTAAAAATAGTATTTTTAACGGTTGCTTAGCAAGTTAAAAATAACAGTTTATAACACAGTAAATACTTTTAAAACGTTGCCATTGACAACGTGTTAAAAGTAAAAAACAAATTTACTTTTAACACGTCTTATGTTCAGTTGTTCATAACAAATACATCATGATCTGTCATAAATGTCATTCTAATGCTTAGTTTTTATTTACTAATAGGTACATAACTGTGGTCGTAGGAAAAATAGTGTATGATATTTGTGTTAAAAGTGATTTTATTTCGTTCGTGGGGTTTGTTAAACTCGGCTTCGCCTCGTTTCAAACTTCCCCACTCACTCATAAAATGTCACTTTTAACACTTATATCATAAATAATCATTATATTTATTAATAAAAAATAACTCATTGAGAAAAATTCAATGACAATGCATTCTAAATGAGAACTACCCTAGAAGAACAAGATTATTGGTCAAATTATTTACTAATTTGAATAAAAATATCATATCTGGACAGGAGCGTCGCTATTACAAACAAAGAAAATGGACTGTTCTTGGAAAACTTACGATTAAAAGCATAGAATATGTATTTTATATTTCCTCAATTTTACTTTTATAGAAGTTATAATTAGTATCCAACCAAAGTTTCGGTTACGTTTTCGATTTCAACAAAAAATGCTGGTTTCGGCTGCAATTTCGGATTCGGCCAAAAATTAGACGAGACATCGGACCGGCTGAAATTAGTGTTCGTACCGTGTCTGGCGCTTTCGTTTTGAAGATATAATTATTATTTTATTATCGTTATTCTGAGGCTGTTATTACAAATGTGTCAAATGCAGGATGATTAATTTAAATTGTAGAATTATAACAACGACTTATTGTACAATTAAGAAAAAATAAGTAGCTTTATTTTAAGAGAAAAGCAAACAGTATAAAAGAACGTATTAGTTATTAATAAATACTTCTTGAAAAGACTACTAATTTGATTGTCTTTACTTCTTTAGTGAAGATGACGTTTGGGGGCCATCATCTCTACGAAAATAGAGTGATTATCCAAGAAACTGACGTTAAGATAAACATAAATTTCGGTTTTGACCGAAACTGGAAGAGGAGCCGAATACTCGGTCACGGTTTCGGCTGAAAATCGTGTTTCGGTCGGGCACTTGTTATAATATTTGGTCATAATACCGAAACGAATCCTAATTGAGAACACACAAGACAAGCATATAGGTACATAATTAAATATTCGTAAGTGTATTCGGAAGATTGAAATATTTTCAAATTCTACAAAAGAAACGTAATCATTTATTTGAAGAAATATACTACGAGTATAAAATATTGCTATTTCATTGAGAAACATGTGCAAAGCAAATGAAATCGAATTGAGAAATTCGTCTGTTTCCTAACAATTTTACTTGCATATTAATAATATAGATCGGCAACTTATTTTAGTTTATTTTTTGTTAATTAAACTGGGATATAAACCCCAGATCTCATACTCATACCTAAAACTTTTCTTAATTGTTTTAAATTCTACATCTTTGTTTTTCTAGAGAGGTTTTTGTTTCTTATAATTTTTCACAGTAAACCTACATATTTCAATCCTTTTGTTAAATTTAGCTTTTCTTCCTACTCTCTACTATCATTTATTTATAACAACTTTCAAATGTTTCCATTACAAGAGGAAATATTTAATGTATATTTATTAAGATTTAAGTAAATATCATTAACTTTTGAATAAGTACACAATCTATCGAGATCAGACTGAATTTCCAAAGCATCATTATTCATCCGCATGCATGATAAGTTTAGCGTTTTTAAGAATGGAATCTATAAGGGACGCCCGAATTAACAAGAAAATAATGAAATTTAAGAGCCGTAATGAATAGGTATTGGTTTTTATTATGTAAAGGTGCATTCACGTAAGTATTTAGTTTTAAGTAATGATAAAGATGTTAGTCGACTGGATATTGGATGTCAAGGAAGTGAAAATTGGACGGCAGTCTTAATATTGAGAAATTTTATTTCACAACCAAACGTTTCGACTATTCTATAATCTTCTTTAGGGTTAGAAAAAGTCAGACATAAAATTTGTAAGATACGTATGGATGATGTATATCAGTATTTGTCAAATTATAAAATAAATAAATAAATGAAAATAACACTTAATTCACAGAGCGAAATATTGTAACAAATTACCAATATATAATAATAATAATAATACTTTATTTCTGTAGACACAGTTATATATAATGATGGTTGAATAAAAATGGATATGATAGAGTAAAGTAGGTGATTGTGGAATAGTCATCTAATGTGGAATATGCGCTTTTTGAAAAAATGGTACACGCCATCTGTGATCTAATGTCACAAATGCATGTGTGTAGTGGAGTTATTATTACCAACATACAGACATCAACGTAAATGCATTGTCCATAACTTCAAAAACCTTGAAAAATAGTGTGAGTGCCTGCTGAGTTTCTTAGGTAAGTGTAAAGAAATTTAGTTTTAATACTGATTATGTAGTATAAAGTAAGGTTTCTTGCAACTGCAGTATGGATATGGGTTTGGGGATGTAGGGTAGATTGAAAAAATATCTTTCAAACTAATTTCTAAATGAAATTCAATGGCGGGAATTTAATGTAATCAAAACCGCTAATGTGGAATACCTAGGGGTATGCCAATGTGGCATATTCTACATTAGCGGAAATGTTATAATAGATATGAGTTATGAGTAGATAACTGTTCTTGGTTTAGAAAAATGCCCAAGAAAAACGTGAAGGAGCATACCTGGCAAGAAGAAAACATTATAGTTACTATGTAGAATAAACAAGTTAACTTTGTTGAAATGCGTTTATGTAATATAGTTTATTCTGTTACATTCCAGTAGCGTCGTAATTTTATTTTTGATTATATTTTTGAAGAAGGAATAAATAATTTAAAGTACATATTTGCATTATTTTTCGTATTTGCTTATACTGTGAAAGTAAGTACGGTTATGTGGAATATATTCCACTTTAATGCACCATGGTATACCACATTGCCGTCCCTTTTTCAACATGTGTAAAAATTTCAATCTTGAAGAAAATCGTCCTTATAAGTGAATTCTTCTAGATAATCAACCTGATAGTGTTACTACTTTGTAAAGTACATTTTAAGTAACCTATATGCAAGATTTGATGATTAACCGACATCTTTTCGCATGCTTTTTTCAATGAAATAAAAACGGTATTCCACATTCCCCGACTTTACTCTACATAAAAAATAAACTGGTGTGAAATATATTTTTTTTAAAAACAATCATTGTTTCTGAAGGGTGGGAACCTTTGTGATCAGGAGTTATAAATTATCCCAACTCAAAGGTATCACTTGAAAAGTAAGAACAGATCCGTATTAAATAAATTCATACTGTACTTATTTTGTATAAATAAATAACTAATAATGGAGTTCTTAGAATATGTTTTTGGAAATCCGAAGATCACACAATGAAAAGAAAAATCTTACGAATGACCAACTTGACTTAGTCAAATCTCCATTAATCTCTCCGCTTTAATCTTTTTTAGATATTCTTATCATTGAAAAGTTGGTTAATACTTAGTTTCTCTCTTTTTTCTTCTATGTATAAATACTAAAAATGTTCTATAAAGTATATTTATTAGTATTTCCTGTTAATGGCCTTAAAAGTCGAAATATGAATAAAATAAAATATATTTTTTAAACAACCAAATATTACTTATACTTATTTAATAACTGTTTGTTTTTAAAATTTACGGTTGAATTTATTTTAATAATTTAATCTCTTCTCAATTTACAAATTGAAATTAGAAGACGGCATTTAAAATATACATATTATTATTTGAATATTTTACTTAGATTAGGAAACATTTTGAAACAAAATTTCTGGTACGGCCCTTAACATCATACGATAGAAAAAAGTCCCATAAAACTTTATAAGGGCCAATCGGCTTATCCGAAAGTGAATTTCATATATATCAGAAGATTGGTTATATGAAACTGACTTATGCGGATTTTACAACCTTATATGGAAGGGTGGGAAGCTTTGTGGTCAGGAGTTATAAATTATCCCAACTCAAAGGTATCACTTGAAAAGTAAGAACAGGTCCGTATTAAATAAATTCATACTGTACTTACTTTGTATATATAAATAACTAATAATGGAGTTCTTAGAACAACTTGACTTAGTCAAATCTCCATTGATCTCTCCGCTTTAATCCTTTTTAGATATTCTTATTGAAAAGTTGGTTAATACTTAGTTTCTCTCTTTTTTCTTCTATGTATAAATACTAAAAATGTTCTATAAAGTATATTTATTAGTATTTCCTGTTAATGGCCTTAAAAGTCGAAATATGAATATAAATAATTTTTTTTTTTTTTTTTAACAAGAACAAAGACAGAAACTAAGTATTAACCACCTTTTCAATGGTAAGAATATCTAAAAAGGATTAAAGCGGAGAGCCCAATGGAGATTCGAATAGATCAAGTTGTTTATTCTTAAGATTTTTATTTTCATTGAGTGATCTTTAGATTTTCAATTACATATTCTAAGAACTCCATTATTAGTTTTTTATTTATACAAAGTAAGTACAATATGAATTTATTTAATACGGACCTGTTCTTACTTTTCAAGTGATACCTCTGAGTTGGGATAATTTATAACTCCTGACCACAAAGCTTCCCACCCTTCTATAAAAGGTTGTAAAACACGCATAAGTCTGTTTCACATACCTAAACTTCTAGTATACTATACATAATCATCGCATATTTATTACCCTTACAGTCGACTTTTTGCAGGTAGTACGGGATAACCCTACTACCACTACTAGAGACTTAAAGAAAATTCATTTTAGTTAGGCAAATGCCCACTTTAACATCGTGGTGTTATTTGTATAATGAAGCATTCAAGAAATTTCATTTTAGTTTGTTAAATGCTCACTTACCATCGTGGTGTTACTTTCGAAACGCACCCTTAATCTACAACTCTCTTTGTAGTTAGTATGTTTCATCCATTATTATATTTATGTATAATACTGTCAGTTTTGACATTTATTTATTTTGGAAATCATACGATTTTATCCGACAAGATGATGTCGTCAATCCCCCGTAAAATTGTCTAGTACCAGATTGAATTTTCGTCGCTATTTTATATGTGCTTACCACCTCAATGTAATGATGCTTATGTTATATTATTAATACAAAAATATTTTATCACAGCCTGATTTTAAATTCTTCAGATTATTTTCCGAAATCCATACTTTACATAAAGTAATTGACATATGACTTAAGAATAAGAGCAATATAGGGTACCTGTAAAGTAGTGGCGTGTGGTGGTATTTTGTGATAGATGTGCACTCATTCTAAGATGGGTTTGTGTAATGTATAAAGCATTAAGATGTTTCTTCTCATAAATTTATCATATTTGTTTGAAAAAAATTTGCCCTCATAAAATTAAGAAAAAATAAACATTTACTTGTAAGTTTATCATCATAGCCATATAGGTAGTACCCATGTTTATTTATCTTTGTTAATTTTAACAAAACAAAAGCATGGCCAAAAAAAAATGTTTTGTGGGAACATTCACACTAACCATTTAAATTTTTCGTACAAGAAAATCAAACACACATTCTTCTTTATTATTTTTTATCTTTTGTGACAAATTAATATTAGGTTTTGACCTCATAGCTTTAATAATTTAATTTTTTGAAAAAAAACGCTTCTATAAAATGGAAATTTCAATAAATCAATAATAGCATTGAATAAAGTAATAATTAAATACACACTGGTAAAAGAATTGTATGAAATACAAATTAAAAGTATTACAAACTTTATTTTTATATAAAGTGTGTATATTTACCTAAAACTGAAAATAAAATGTTGATATAAATTAGAATATGAAAGCCAGAAACATTTAACTCTACGAAAGTGCAAAATTTCCAGTGCACGCGAGGAACAGGGACGCAGCGATTATATTTCTCCAGTTTCTGTATTATTCTTTCTCTCTTCATAAAGTGACTGTGATGGTACCTTGCCCGTACGAATGAGCTGCCAAAGGGAGGAGTGCACATGGCTTATGCGCCCGCGTTCAGCGTATTCATCACGCTAATATTTTTCCCGCAATAAAGTAGTCATATTTTTATGACAAAATTAAATTAAAAAAATATAAATCAGAGTAATTAATATAATTTTGACATGGTTCCAGGATATGCACTGCACTGTGTAGATATATTTGTAAAATTTAAAATACCCTTAGTTTTACATATTGTGAAGTTAAATACAAATTTATATAAAATTATTATTTAAATAACATTAACACTCGGTATATTGTTTCAAATTTAATTTATAAATACTCAAACTGAAATATACATTACTATTAAATAAATTAAATTTGAAAAAAATATGTGTCTCCAAAGATGACATTATTGGAATGTTTCTTATCTTAATTACAATCATTTCTAAATTGACGCATATATCAAAATTAATAAGAAAATAAAGTGTTATTATTTAAGTTTCTATGTAACACATAAATTTTGATTATTTGTATTAATAAAAACAGACAAATCCAATCTCGTGACCGAGACAAGATAACGGTGATTGAAACTGAGACGAGATCACTTTACTCGAGATTAGTCTCGTGGCATCACTATTCTCAAACGTCAATTCACTATATTTCTGTGAGAACTATAACTCAGCTAGAATTTTTTTTTGTTAAACCCTTATTTTCTCGCTTATTACGTACAATTTCTGTAGTTAATTTATTTGTCCAATTAAGATAATCTCATATTTACGTCTTCTTTTCAATTCCTCCTATTTAGTTGGCTAATAATGAACGTTGGAACGTGTAGATATTTGGAAGCACTTGTGTTTAATTGCGTTGGCACATCAATTGGCAGCGATGAATGAGCGAGGCAGTAGCACACTTGGCGAGTTAATTAGCGACGGAAGAATAGCCGCGAGTTTGTAGGACAATGAAAGCGGAAATTATAAATCGCTCCGCAACAACATTCTGTTCTGCCACAGGACATCCTTACAGATACACACCTGATAATGTATATTAACTATATTTTAAGTCAATGGGTCAATAACAACATTGAATATCAAAATACGGAAATTTGGAAACTAGAACAAAATTTTTGCTTGAATAGTTATAGATCAAAACATTACAAAAAAGTCTTATAATTTATTTCAATTGTAATCAAACTGCTTTTAAGTTTATCTAGGCGTATTTTTTATAAACATTGAAATTGTCAGTTAAATGTATTTGAATGTACTTTGTTACAGCATTAGGTATTCAATAAAAATGTTATTTATACTTTAATTATACACTAATACTAATGTTATCGTTTATTAAAGATTTGAGTACCTAGATGATACATTGAAGGGTACATAATACCCGCGCGGTAATTGCAATTGTACTGTCTGTTATGAATTGAATAGAAGCAATGAAATCGATAATAAGACAAATTATTTTACTTATCTAATATTTTAACGAAGAATTTTTTTTCAGACAATTGAAATTGATACTAATAAAATTTACAAAATGTAAAACAGGTACTGTGATTTTTATGTTCACTAATAGATGACTGGCGCCACATAATTTAAGCAACTAACCCGTAGATTGTGCGAGAAACCTACTTCTTGAATATAACCTCAAAATTTGTACTAGCTCACTTTATGTTTATGTTAATTGTACTGCTTAATATGGATGTACGAAAATATTTCAATCAAAGCAGTATCTGTAGTAAGTATAATATTAATGAAAAAAAAAAACTTAATAATCATTGTGCAAAGAGAGAACTAAGCACATTCACTGTAATTTACAAGTTAAAGTAGTAGAATACGACTTAGGAAAATATATTGAAAATTACATTGAGAAATAAGGCAAAGTAGAAACTATTAAGAAATACGTGGACGCCCGAAAATATTATGTATATATATATATATATATATATATATATATATATATATATATATATATATATAGATAATTGCAAAATTTTAATTAATTTTGCCTCATCCCCCTGGAAAAAATCCTAGCTACGCCCATGCCAAGAGCGAAAGTTGATTCCTACCTACTTCCATCATTTTACAACTAAAACTCTTGAATATTATATTGTTTATTTGCAACATCATATAGATGTAAGTAATACCTACATACAAATCAAATCTTTGAATCAGTTCCATGGTTAAGTAATAGTAACACCGCAAAGGCATCTCGTTAAAAATATTAATATTATTTGTGTTTGTGCTGCTATTTTTTTGTTTCATAATATTATTTTAAGTAATTTTTTTTGTGTTTTAATTTTTATATTGAAAATGGATATAAAAAAGGAATTAAACGACGATATTACTGGAAATCACTTTCGACCGTTTCGACCCCCATGGGTCTTCTTCAGGAGCTATAATAATGTTACAAACTGTATGATTTTATTAATTTTACATAACAATAACAGTAGAAAAAAATCTGGTGTGTCCAACACAATACCTCCCGCCACTGTAGTAATATATTCTATATAAGTTTTTCAGTACATTTAATTTATAGTTTTAAAATTAGTTTGTTATTGCACTTCAGAATATTTTTAATTCATTTCATACCTAAAATTTCCTTCATAAAATTTGTTTGACCAATAATGACAGATATTTTTGACGTTACTATAAAATCGGAACCGAACTTACTTTGATTCACGCATGCAAATACATTCCAAATATATTTCTTCCATCTTTTTAAATTTTACAATAAAATTACTTCATTTTAACTTATTTTATCATTTATACTTACTTACATCAAATTTGACATCATATATCAAATTTAGTGAAAACATATGAATAACTCATCTGTTTTATCGAAATTCCGCAGCCTAAACGATATGTAAATTTATTATAATTTATATATTTTTTTCTATCTAGACAGAAGTTATATATAAACGTAATTATGCAGATCGGTGGAAAATTAAAAAATCTTTATGTTTATGATAACGAAATTTGCAAAAATATGGTATTTAGAGGTATTTTTTTTGGAAAAACGGTTTAAAACTTCAAGTAAAATACTACTTCCGGTTAACCAATTGTAGTCAAAATCTAATCAGTTCATCATAATAGTATATAACTCTTAAATACCAAATATTATATTTTTTACATGTATCATATTGGAGTTATCGTGGACGAAAAATCGTCACAGACACACACACAGACACACGGACGTACAGACATCACGATAAAAATAGTAAAATCGTATTCTAGGGACCCTAATTCGTGCTCATATGTTGAAAACTCACACTCGAGAAATCTGACCAAAAACAATACCTCCCTTAAGAATTTTTACTTTACATTTAAATACTTATATTTTTCTTCTGTTATATGATAATTAATGTGTCGAAATATCATCTAACTTATAAAATATTATTACATACACAACATATTTTGGTAATTATTAAAAGTTTCGTAGCAAATAATTAAATTTTTAATATAATTTGTATTTTATGATTTTTATTAAAAAAATCAGTAGATTTAAATTAATGATTTAAATCAGGCCAACACTGCCCTTTAGTATTGGGCTCCTGATAGTGCACCTAGTCGAGTTGCCACTACAGTGTAAATGTGTCAATAATTTCGATTATTATTATGATATGTCGTTTAGAACAGAGTTTTACTTGTAAGGCACATTTCCATTTTGACTCTACATAAAATATGCGAAGACTTTATCATCATTTTTTTATTTTATAACATAGACATTTATTAAGAATTCGAGAAAATTGACCAAGAACAAAGGTTTCCTTTCTTATAGAACGAAAGCAAAAAATCATAATCTGTTGAAAGTACCCGGTAGTAAGACCAGGTTTTTTAAAGACATAGTATTGAATATATACATGTATGTATATATGTTGTTATAAACGGATGTACAAGTGATTATTGTGGTTCAACGTACAGAAGTGTGTGAAAGTATTAAGTTAAGTAAATAACGAACAACGCGTGCCGTTTCTAAAAATAAATAACAGTAATGTCGCTTGTTAATCAAATTACCCATGACACTGTGAAAAAGGAAATTCATTTTCTGTAAGTTTATCTACTTATACGTGTTAGTATCTACAAAATCTACAAACTTAAAACATTTGTTTATACATTTATACAACTTATATATATACAACTGCTGATTGTGCCGTTTTTCTTAACGCGTTTTTTTTTTTGTAGAGAGTATTGTTACAGGGGGGATTACATGTTCTTCTTGTGTAACGCAAATTTCAATATCGGGTTTCCAAAGATGAAAGATCAAAATTTAATCATTTATTTTCATGCTTTTTATGTAAATGGGTTCAACATATTTAAATTTCGGGAAATGAATCTTGGAGATAAAGACTTTTTTAACGTTTATTTATTAAAAAGAGACGACGTTTCGTCTTGTGATTGGAGTCATCTTCAGGTCTACAATATTTTTTAACAGGTTATACAGAATAACTGAATTATTCTTTATATACGTATTTATACATTACTCGTACACATACTAGCCATTCATCCACAATAGGCGAAAGCATTTTATCTAAAAGTATACAAATACGCTACGCTAAATATATGTAAAATACTTTATAACAACAATGATACAAATGCCATCTAACAGAACAATATTGAAGTTCATTTTTATATTGAATAACACCAAAAATATTGTCTTAGTGGCTTTAAAATATTTTTTTTTGTGTTTTTAAGTAATAAAATTATACGATAAATAATTTTTCAACATTAATTAAATATATTTTAATATAAATTTTTATATTTTCGTACGAAAATAAATTTATTTTTACAGACTTAATATATGCCGAAACTGCGAGCCGTATCTTGGTTTTCCCAAGCATTTTATGTCTGCAAAATTTTATGGTATTTGTTTTGCAAATGCCTGTTGTAAAGTCATCTTGAGTTATTTCTGTTCATACTATATCTTAAATACTTTCAGTCATTTTACTTCCTTGTACGAAGTAAACGAAGCATAGTACATATGTATCTCGCATAACTCAAAAAAGATAAGCTGTAAAATTTTAAAATTCTGTATATGGGACTACTATAACATCTAATTGTGCACCTTTCTTTTCTATTGTAATCGGCAGTGCCAAAAAAGCACTATGCTCGTAGTGTTTGTTTTTTTTTGTTAATTTTTTGCATAACTCAAAAACGATTACAAGTAGAATGTTGAAATATTGTTTATATAATTGCTATAACATCTACAGATACAGTTTTATCGGTAACTACAACTTCTTATGAAAGCTGCTTTAGCAAATTTAAAATTGTTAAATATTACCTTTTCTGATCTATACAAGAATAATATAATAATATAATATAATTGAAATAGATATAGCTAACAAATTCAATTACTATGATGTTATTTTATTAATGATGCATTCAGAATATCGTTTATTCCCTTAAGTTTGAAGAAACGATATTGGCCAAGGGTTTTTGCACGATTTCGGCCGGAAGACGTATCAATAAAGCAATGCAAATGAAATTTCATATACCGTTTACGAACATTATACATATATAAGTTGATATACGGATGAATAATGGAAGTCAGTCAGTGTTAAAGTTCATTTCGCTGTGTAATGGAAACATATTAAAATAAAAATGATCGATATACATAATAATCATTAGTCATAAGATAAAATTAACAAAAAATTAACAACACGACACAGAATACCATGTTATATTTATTATCATCACACATATATTTATAATTCATCACATTGACTTTCACTCCCTGATGAAGGCCTAAGAGAGGCAGAAACCGGTTGGAGTCGAAATAAACTTTATTTCCACTTTCTATATAATTGTCACTTTACAGGCTTCTTGGTAGCTAAGTAAACAAACAATTACAGTAACTAACCTGTAAAAATTTACAAAGCTAGCCTTGTAAAATTTTACAATGCTCATAAAAAATAATAGAATAGTTATTTATGGTACAAGTGTGTTACATTACATATAAGTCACGTGGGAAAAGTTTAGCTCACGAGGCCGTTAGGCCGAGTGTGGTATTTTTTCAAGTGACTTAGGTAATTAACACACGTGTGCCATACAACATTTTATCCAACACATTTTAATCATTGATATAAAATACATATAAGATTTTTGACAGATGGAATTTCCAAATGACATTTAGGAACAAAATAGTGTAGAGAAGGTTTTATAACGTAGTTACTATGATACGAACCAAAAAACAGTGAGCTAATATATTTAGCTCACTAGTGACTTATGACCTAATTTATTTATCTAAAAACAGCATACTTATATCGTTATAATTACACGGTGTTGGATAAAATGATGAAAGTTTTTTTATGCGTTTTATTATAAATATTGCAAACTTAATTTAATTTGGTTTATGTGAGTAATTATACACATTCATAGTACATTTTGATTCACTGGCGAAACTCATTTGACTTGCAAACTTAATTTAATTAGGTTTATATGAATAATTATACACATTCATAGTACATTTTTATTCACTGGCGAAACTCATTTGACAACGTCTAGCTATAAATTGTTCTACCACCGCCAACTACCTTTGATTCCAAAATAGTCAATCTTTTTTTAAAACAATGCAGTAACTTAATAAAAAAAAAAAACACCATGAAGGTAGAAATAAAATTTTGTACGCGGCAAGCGTGCAATTAATCTTTACTGGGCTCACCTTCGTCGCTCGCCTCACAAATTTCCAGCTCGCCCTGTAAAGGTTAACTTACACCGCTGGCCACGTAAATAACTATTAACACTGACGGACCATTATTCACTTTTATATCAACATTTATCCAGTTAAGAAATAATTCCATTATTATATACGGTGTTCGCAAAATAGAGGACTAAATTTGGAAAATATATTAATCAAACCAAAACAAGAAAATAATCCTAATATACCCAAGTGCCTTCAATATCATGAAAATAATCGAAATTTTTTAATTTCAATTTGATATATGTGAATGGGTGCAAATAAAATATTTGCTTTAGATGCTCAAATACCAAGATATGGCTCTATAACTATAAATAATGATTTCCTCCTCGCCTGACATTTTTGGCGCCTTTACTGTATTCTCAAATTCGCCTAACACTGACATCAGCTTTTTAAAATTCAATCTCAACTCTCGTTGAATTAAGATATCTGACTAATCATGCTCTTCTAATAATATTCATGTACTAATGAGTAGAAATCGCTAGCGAATCGCAATAATAGTGATATACTCATTTGTTACTATATTTCAAAATGATTCAATTACATTTCACACAACCAGTAATGCGTAAGTGAAATTTCAATTTCTAAACAAATTGAAAAAACAGGTTTCTTTGTGACACAAAACAAAGATCTAATATGTTTGGCACATTAACTCTCATTAATATACATTCAGATTCTTATTTGTTATATGTTTCTTTCACATTATTGCAGTTACAATTTTTATTGTATCACTTGGTTAATAATTTGCTTTTTTAATAAGAAATTATCTCATATTGTTTTGTTACATGAAGTTGGCAATTACATAGAAATTAGCCAAATCAACTACATTACTACATATTGAATACAATAATTTGAACTTATTAAATACAACGGTACACCTTTTTCATTCATAGTCAATGTAATATGAACAAAATGGTCACTTTGAATTGTTTCATTTAATGTCATAAGCCAAATGGTATTAGCTGTTGCATTGACTTTATCCTAAACCAATTTTATCCAAATAAAAGTGCCACTGTGTCCGACTGGTTAGGAAACCACTACAAGGTTTAGGTCCTTTGCACAAGCTTTAGGCTAATAACATACTCCTCCGTAATGCAAATAAAATATATTGGAAAAGAGTTTCTTTTTCAATTTCACCTTAGGTCAAAACGAGTGGCGGTTTGTCTTTAAGTGCTGCAGAGCTGCAGAATCACGAAAAATTTAAAATAAAGACGCCCATTTTATAAGTACATTTTTAAAATATATGTAAAAATCAAATAACAAAATTACGCCTTTTTTATATTACATTGGGACCTAATAAGTGCAAGTGCGCTGAAACGTGATACAATCAGTCAAATGATCACTGAATACTTTAGTCGTTCAGCTACATCCACAACATTGCTGACTAATGAGTTGCTGAACCATTTTTTAAATTTTTCTAAAAGACGAAAGTAAAATAAGCATAGATATCAATTTTTAAAGAGAAAATGTTGATCTCTGGAGTTATCTGCCTTCTCCAGTGATGAACAGACTGTTATTAGCAAAAGATGTTAGTAATTTTCATATTTATTTATGACTTCAAAAGACATCGCAACAAAATGTAATCTCTTATACCTCGCGAATGAAATAATATTTAAATTAAATATTTTCACTAATACTCATTAATTGTTGTATATTTTCATATTCTTCTGCAAAATGATAATATTTCGACAATGGTTCAGGATCCTATTACGGTGCTGCAAAAACTGCAGCTCACAAGCAGTTATCTGGCCTACTTCTCATTTGTTAAAACTTATTAGTATACAAGGGTAAGAATACGAGTATTTACATATTAAAATTTTCCTTAAATTAATTTTGACTTTAAAATGTAGTGATTTAGTTACATTATAATTAATTTTCCAAACTAATTAGGAACAATTGACCTAACACCTGTACTAAACATAAGAATTTCGTGTAAAAGTCGCGGTCAAAAAAGAAATATTTAAGAAACAACTGGAATTGTGGTTGTAACAAGAAAAATGCTTTGGTTTGTTTTCTGTGTTTGCTGTTTGCGGACGATCATAGTGAAAAAATACGAACTGAAACTAGGGTGAGATATTTGTTGCATTTGACTGAGAAAATAAAGAAACCCGAAAATTTATTACCACAAAACTGCAATGAAAAATTAATAGATAAGTTTGACGAAAACAAGAAAAGACGTATTTGTTTAAAATTTAAATTAAAACTATAAAGAAAATTTAAGTCCTTTGATTAATATTTTTCATGCAGCACTCCCACAAATATGTAGCACAAGCCATCATTGGTCAAAACTCTCCTAGAGTTGTAGCCCCAATGACGATTAAATAATCACAGATTGTAGCACAATTATATAAAAAAAGTAGGTAGGTACATACCAATGAAAATAGTTTTTAAATATAGAACAATACATATTTGATTAAATGTAATGTTATATTAAAGAACTCTTATAATTATTACTTTATTTTGCGAGAAAAATACGCCCAAGTAATCAAGTTCTTTTTTATTTTTTTTTCCTTTTATATCGTTCTCAATTTTGTGTTTGTTGGTGACATTGGTATGAGGAAATTTAATTATTATTTAATAAAAAAACTTTTTTTGTCAACCGAATCATCTATCTTTATATTGTATCTCTTTTTCTAACAAATACTGTATTATTCTACTTATATCAATATAATTCAATAGTTATTTTTAACCAAATCATTATGATTTTGTAATTACTGTTTTATAGAAAGCAAAATATTTAAAGAAAAATGTGGGAAGTAATAAGGAAAAAATATTGTTTTTTTTGTTAACGTATAAATATTTTTTTCTTTAGAACAAACACTATTGTTCATTCAAATGAACAGTGTAGTAAGCGTTTTTCTTGGAATTAGAAGTTAGTTTTGTGTTAAAAAAAAAATTAAAAAAGAAACATTTATATTTGATTAAACAAATTATAGTTTTTTTATATTGGGTTAAATGTACTGATATTTATAAAATATTGGAAGATTGATATCGGTACTAAAATATCGAAGGAATAGTTTTGATACAGGCATCGTAGAGTTTTTGAAACATTCCTACCCTAATAGTAAGGTACTAATGCATTTGTTAATTTTTTAAACATACACTAATTCAACCTGTTATTACTAACCGCCACATATAATACGTGTAGTACTGTAATCATACAATTTTTTTAATTTTAACGTACGTCAACGAATTAAGGTCTTTATAATTTGGAATGAAAGTTGTACCTATTAACAAAAAGGGCGATGTCACCAATCCTGAAAATTTTCCAAAAATATCAATCTTACCAATTTTAAGTAAAATTCTTGAGTATTTGATAATTGCTAGACTAAATTCACATCTGGAGAAACATTCCGTCTTAAATCCAGACCAGTACGGTTTCCGTAAAGCGAAATCAACTACACAAGCTGTAAAACGAATTATTCATGACATAGTTGAAGGTCTTGAAAAAGGGGTTTACACAGCAATGACCTCTGCAAAGCTTTTGTTTGCGTCTCACACAACAAACTTCTAGATAAGCTGGAGAAATGTGGTATAAGAGGGCTATACTTAAATATATTTAAATCTTACTTCCAAATCGTAAACAATGTGTAAACGTTGGGGATATAACATCAAGTCTTCATCAAGTTGAACACGGTGTCCTGCAAGGATCTGTGTTTGGTCCTGTACTCTTTATAATTTACATAAACGATCTTTGTACCTTTGTGCATCCAAATAAATGCATTTTATACGCCAAAGATACCACATTAATATCTTTTAATTCAGATATTAATAGCCTAATAGAGATCAAAGATCATGTAATCTCTAAAGCGATAGAATGGTTCGCGGTGAATGGTCTCAATTTAAATTAAGATAAAACCCAGTCACTAACTGTCTCTACAATACGAAATTCTAATCATGAAAATGCGGTTAAAACATTATTTATTTGTGGATGAGAAATTAAACTGGACTTGCCACATAAATTTTCTTAGCGCTAAATTATCCTCATTAGTATTTCAGTTCCGAAAATTGTTTCAATATTTAGATACGAAATGCTTAACTAGTATTTATTTTGCGCTGTTTCATAGCCTTCTTACATATGCGGTGGGTTTATGGGGAAACTCTGCCAACGCAATTAAAGTCTTTCGAACGCAAAAGAAAGTCAAAGAGTTATCTACAAATTGAGCACTCGTGAACATTGCAGGCCCAAATTTCTATTGCACTCTATTCTGCCACTCCCATGTTGTTATATTTATGATAATTTAGTTGAAACACATACTAATTTGAATAACTATGTCAGGGGTCGTGATGTCCATAATTATCAAACACATGACAATGAAAAATTTCGAGCAAACAAATATAGATTAGCTATCTCGGCAAGAAATTTTACACATATAAATATTTACAACAAACTACCAACAAAATATAAAAAGAAAACAGATTTAAAATTATTTAAAACAAAAATTAAAAAACTATTTCTACGGAACTGTTTCTATTCTGTTGAGGAATTTTTAGAGTTTGACTCTTCTTGGATGGAATATATTTTCAAAAATAAAACGATGTAATACTTTGATATTTTTATATATATACATGTGACTTGTCTTGAATGCAATGTATGCATGGCATGATTAATAAATATAATATTATATTATATTATTATTAATGATGTTTATTAGTCATTCTAGATATACCTTACATGTGTGCTCGGGTAGAGCAAATTTGACTGAACAGATTTTAATAAAACTTCATATTAAAGCTTTTGACATCGAAAGTAAAAGTTTTGAGCGAGGGGGCAAATTATTTTGTTAGTGTCAAAGATTTTGGTGAGAAAAACGTGGTCATGAAACGATGTTTAGAACTCCGATTTCGTCGCAAATAATTTTAATATTATTAATAATAAATATTAATAGGTATCAATGTTCAGCACAACCCAACGGAAAGGTCAATGATAGTAAAAAAAAGTGGGTAGGGGTAAT
Organism: Stenolophus ochropezus; assembly: GCA_035578165.1. Lineage (NCBI taxonomy): Eukaryota > Metazoa > Arthropoda > Insecta > Coleoptera > Carabidae > Stenolophus > Stenolophus ochropezus. The sequence goes on along the minus strand of JAQOWZ010000008.1, from coordinate 5,984,972 downwards.
GAAGAAAGTAAAAAAACAAATTAAAAATGATATACGTACTAGAATAAATTTGAAATATAATATAAATAAAAAGAAAACAAATCTCATTTCTATTCGGTTAAGAATAACTAAAAATAAATTCTTATCCCATGAACTAAAACATTCTAATGAGCTAGAAGCAGAATACACTAATTGTTAATTACAGTTGTGTATATATTATATCAATTCTTCTGTCTTTACTTTTAGCAAAATGATCAATTATTTTATAAAGAAAATCTGGAGATTTTCGTAAATGTTTAATCATATCTTACACGCTTACAGATACAATTTATATACGACTGACGATCTGGCGATTTTAAAAATATAACATGCAATGAGTATATTTCACCGATCACGTCCGATTGTTTCCGAATCTCAGAGTATGCATGCCTCCTCTGGTTCAACACTCGGCTATTCGTACTATTTCTATGATAAATTTACAAACTTTAAAAATAAGCAAAGCATTTGTTTCAAAATTAAAATATTAATAATATTTAAAAACTCTTCAATGATGTTTTACATATACATATTTATTTTTATTCTTAAATAAGTTTTTTAATCACAATACGCATTATTTTTGTTTTATCAATTTTACTGAATATTTACTTTAAATTATTATTTTATTATAAACAAATTAAATCTGTGCATCTCTTTATTTATCATTCATAAGTATTATAGAATTTATTTTAAGAATTTTAAGTCATGTAAGTACAACACCGTTCGAGATGGCGAGGGGGCTGACAACCGCTGTATACGAGCCCAGTCGCACATGAATTGCACGAAATCACTCACGTATATAGCGCTGTCTCACTTGTACAGTCATCTTGTTCCCATTTGTGTTTGGAACGTATCGTTCAGTAGTAATACCATACAAGTTTCGTCTGGCGGATGCGTGCCCCCGCTAGTCGAATTTGATGCATATAATATTGTGTTGCACAGCGGCGCCGTGCTAATTTCTATTTAAATAGACCACTAACATAGTACATTGTTAAATGTTAAGTAGTTTAAGATGAAGTTTATATTGTTATAATAATTAATAATAAAAATATATTCATGTGAAATAGAAAAATTATTTTATTTGAATTTGAGGGGGCACTGCCCACTCTACCACCCTGGACGAGCCGCCACTGTCATGACTGTTTGAATTTAATTTTTTAATTTATAGTGTTAATATTTAATAATTCTATATTTATTACTCTATATTTTTGTTTTCTGATCTAAATCTTAAAATAGTTTCAAATTTTGTTTTTTCTTCTATGAACAGTACAAATAGCAACGAGAAAATACTGGAATCTGTAGGAACCTAAAAACTTTATATATGATTTGTGTTGCATCTTAAGAAAGATAATGGGTATTCATTATAATGGTATTAACATTTAAGAACGAAACGAATAAATGAAGGTTATGTTTATGTTTTATGAAGATAATAGAATGCTCGCGTGCTACTTAATTAATTGTCGTGACACTCGTGTTGGTGTCAAGTGTACTTGCGTTCATTCTCATGAGCATTATATATATACATTACCTCATTTTAATTATAACAGTGTCATTCAGTTTGTTTCCGTATAATTGTTATTTTCCAATTGCCATTTTCAGTCTTAATAAGTTCAAAATTGTTATTATACGCATATTTAACTCAATTTGTAAACACTTAATACAATGGTGTAGCTAGAAACAATTTGGAGGTGCTCGAGTGCTCCCAAAACTTCGGTGAGCGTCTGTAAAAATTTGGAAAAATGAAACATTGTGTAACCAAAACTGAAAACGCTGTAGGAAATATATATATATACAGGGCGGCCCAGTGAAAATTATCAGCGCAATTTTTGGCCACTTAATATTAATTTTGCAAAAAACGCTCGAACACGTCAATTTTAGTATAAAGGGGGACACCTGAATGGATTAGTACCAATGGCATAACTTCAACCCTAAAAAGCGGGTGGACTGCATCTCAAAAATTTTAAATGGAAAAGGGTGTCAAACATGACATCGTTCGAAAGGCCTTTCAATTCTCTTCTCAACAGTTTTTTTATTTTTCAAATCAGATCATTAGATCCAGAGAAATATGTTTTAAAACAAATTTTATCAGGTGTGCAAAACTGCAATCAAGTAGACTATATATATATATATATATATATATATATATATATATATATATATATATATATATATATATATATATATATATATATATATATATATATATATATATATATATATATATATATATATATATACAGAGTGTTCCATTTAAGCGTGCCACCATTGCTATCTCAAGAACTATAAGAGCTACGAGGTTGGTTAAATTAGCAAAGAACCACCATTTTACAGGACTAATACAATGAGCAAAAAAAATTTTTATTCGACCAGTGGTTCTCAAAATACGGGACACAACTTTCTTATTTTAAATTGGAACATATGTTTATTTTTAGGTTATTAGAGTATTTTTTTCTGAATTCAGTGATATAAACATATCATATACTAATATAACAAAATAATTGCGAAAAATGTATGTTAGATTTATATGTATTTTATTTATATCTGGTTGAAACAAGAGTGCTATGATTAGAAAACATAGACATGTAGTTCTGCCTAACATTGTTTGATTATTTTTTGTTAAATTTTATGTTCTTAAACTGTCAGTTTTAAGACGAAAATGAATTGTTTTCTATCCAAAGCACTCTTCTTTCAGCCAGATATAAATAAAATACATATAAATCTAACATGCATTTTTCTCAGTTATTTTGTTATATTAGTATATGATATGTTTATATCGTTGAATTCAGAAAAAAATACTCTATCGAATAACCTAAAAATAAACATATGTTCCCATTTCAAATAAGAAAGTTGTGTCCCGTATTTTGAGAACCACTGTTCGAAAAAAATTTTTTTTTGCTCATTGTATTAGCCTTGTAAAATGGTGGTTCTTTGCTAATTTAACCAACCTCGTAGCTCTTATAGTTCTCGAGATAGCAATGGTGGCACGCTTAAATGGAACATTCTGTATATATGCCACCACAGTTAGGTAGATACGTACAGGGTAGCCCAATGAGAATTATCGGCGCAATTTTTGGCTAAGCCTACTTGATTGCAATTTTGAGCACCTGATAAAATTTGTTTTAAATGATATTTCTTTGGAACTAATGATCGAAATTGAAAAATGAAAAACTGTTGAAAAAAAAAATTGAAAGGCTTTTCGAATTATTTCATGTTTGACACCCTTTTCCATTAAAAATTTTTGAGGTGCAGTCCACCCCCATTTTAGGGTTGAAGTTATGCCATTGGAACTAATCCATTCTGGTGTCCCCCTTTATACTAAAATTGATGTTTTCAAGCGTAAAATTGTTGTTAAGTAGCCTAAAATTGCTCTGACAATTTTCATTGGGCCACCGGTGTTAGATAACAAAAGCGAATTAAAACACAGGTATCACCGTCACCAACCCTTCTAAGCATGCGCATAACTCAATTATGACATCACAAACAACAACAACATTTATTCTTAAATTTCGCTACATTTAATTCAAATAATTATGTAGAATTACTGACGACTTACTTAGGCCGGCGAGTCAACATATGAACCCCCCCCCCCATATTAAAAAAAATATATATAAATAAATGATATATTTGATTTACTTAACAAATATAAAACAAATATAATTCTAATAACAATATTTTTAAAAAAATAATATACATAGGTATAGACACTTTATTTATTATTAATCTTTGTTGGGTCATAGAAGAGAACAAACGTTCTCTACTGGCAACGGTAATAGGTAAAGTTAGTAGGTAATATTCTTAAGCAAACAATAATATTACGAAAATTTTCATATAAATTATTTCGTTCTATATAATTCACTACATCCAGCGGTGTCATACCTGATGATAATATATTTCGCACAATTTGTAATACGTTAGACAAATTTAAAGGTTCTATATCGTCTGTTAGGTATAGTACGACAAAAGATCTCAAGTTGACGTTTAAATTGTTTTATGGTTGTGGTATCTATTCAAAGTTTTGCTCCAGGTACCCAGCTAAGCACTGGATTTGGAATTCCCAAAGTAATATTAGCATGCCTAACTTAATATAGATGGATTACTGTACGACATGGAAATAACTCGACAGGGATGTATTTAAAATTTTAATACCGTTAATTTCTTAGCAATAATCATTATCTTCGTGGAATTGCAAACAATTTTTGCATAAAAACGAAACTGCTATAACATAATGTTCTTATTACCAAGAGTACATCAACGTTACTACAACTTGTGACAATTATTAAAGTATTTTTCATAAAACATGATATTAAAATTTTAAATACATCTCTGTCTGGTTATTTCCAGGTTGTACAGTAATCCATCTATATTAAGTAAGGCATGCTAATGTTACTTTGGGATTTCCAAATCCAGTGCTTAGCTGGGTACCTGGAACAAACAGTGTATTCTAATGGATTTCGTACAATTCTATACCCTATAGCAGAACTCATAAAGGTCACATTTCTTTCCATACTTTCACTCAGGGAAAAACTTTGAATAGATACCACAACCATAAAATAATTTAAACGTCAACTCGAGATCTCTTGTCCAACTATACGTGTGCAAATCCTGACAATTTTTAAGAATTTCGTCTGATTTTTTTTGCGCTAATGATGGAATATCATATAAAAATTCAAAAATTTTATTATGATTTTCCAATTGTGTAAATCTTTCTGTAACAGAATTAGTACAAATATCTAAGAGATAATTAAAAACTTCAACATCAAATTTTTTAGACTGATTTTCTATTGGTTTATCTGTTCCTACGTAAATAAATAATTTGCTTCTATGTCTTATTCTAATGGGGTATTCCAAGCCTACGGCTTTTAAAGAAATTCTTATTGGATATCATTGTTTACCATATATAAGTGATATTAAAGTGAATATAATCATTACTTTTCTGATTTTTAATACCATAATATCAAAATGAAATTGTAATGCATTTGAATCGAGTACGTAAAATTCAGTATCAGCCTTGGTGTGACGAAGAAGGCACTCGCGTCAGCCTATTGGCTCTTGTTCGAACGCGCCACGCCTCTGACTCAGACCTACGAATGATGTTCTCAGCTGATTCTCAGTGCCTGTGACGTCACACGCACGGCCGATTTTCTAGGGTGTAATTTATTGAAACTTTAAAAATTTATTTCTGGCGTGTTTGAAACCTTTCGGCGAAAAGAAAAAATATGGGTCTAATATTTTTATGCATAGAATAACATATTAAAAAATGAAAAAAACTTGGAATACCCCATTGAAAGACTGCTTTCAAAATCTGCATTTATTTCCATTTCATTAGCTATTTCTTTAGCTTTACAAATTATTTGCTCAAAACTAACATAGGTATATGCGAAATTTCTTCAATAACAAATTTACGCTATTTAAAATTTTAACACATTCTGATAAAATTATATTGGGGCTTTGTAAAAGTTTTGACACTTTATTAATTTTAGATAAAATTTCATACCACACAATAACACTGCAAATAAATTTGAAATTAGAAATTTAATTTGCTAGAAATTTACTTTTGTTTCTAGTTTCTTGATCCCTCTTTTCGTCCAAAGAAATTTCTATTAGTGCATCACAAATATTAGACAAATCATACCTCAATGGTTTAATAACTACACGCTGGGAAAACAGAGTAGAATATAATCATTTTTAAAAAGTAGAATACCGCACGAAAAATTCGCTGCTACAAAAATATGCCGCCTTAAAAATATGGCGCCGTAAGGCGATCGCCTGTGCGACCAGGCGCGCGTTCCGGCCCTGGATTTACTTATAAATAAATAAATATTAGAAGAGTAATTAAAATGTTCATATCGTGTAGCATGTAAACGTTAAAATATTGGTAGAAAGTATACCATGTTATTAAAACAAGTTGAGCACTTAATTATTAGTTATAAATATTAAAGTGTTAAATGCACGAAATTATATTAATATAATCACTAGTACACATTATTTATGTTTATGTATGTTGTAAAAAATTTTCACAAAAACTAATGCGAAAATGCTTTCTAATTTTATAACATAACTTGTTTCCTTCAGTTTAAATAACTGTTATTGAAATATATAAATATTAAATAATTAGTTATATTTGGAAATTGGGTTTCGTAATTTTGTTTTTAAATTAATATCCTTGTATTGTAATCATGATAAAGCCTTCCTTGATAATAAAGTAACACTAAAATATACTCCTAATATATTTTTATCACAAAGTAAACTTTGTCTTGACATTAACTGCAATCCGCTTAATAATTATTTAAGAATATTTTTGTGCACAAATTATTCTCCTCTAAGCCAAAAGAAAGTCTAGCCGAAATTATGATTTATCACAATATAAAGTATTATATAGAAAAGTCTAGTTATAGTAGCTGCATTAAGTGTTAAGGACGATAAAAAACTCTTTCAAATCAAGTAATAAAAATATATGGTAATGTTTCGAAAACAACTGGTTATTATTATTTTTTTTCATTAAAATTGTTTCTTGATGTAGAAACTGTTTGCTAATAGAACCATCTTTTTGTCTCTTATAGTTCTTGAGTTTACCACTTAAATTAAACGTCCCATATAAAATTCACTTTCATGACACAACTAACACAAAATTTTCTAAATTTTAAACTACAGTTTTTATTGTAAACTTCATAAAATTCGCAAAAAAATAAATAATAATACAAACAGCTTATTTGATAGTAAATAGTAGATTTTTCTACAGTAATGTCTGAATAAACCGAACAGAAAGTTGCTACACCCTATTCGAATTACCGAAGCATTCGAACTGTAGTGACTTAACATAGTGTGGCCAACTGAGCTAGCGTCGCCATATTCTGCCAAACGGTGCCACGCTATTTTCTTACAACAAAACAATATAAAATTCACTAAAAATAAAGAAAGAGCATAATAACTGCAATCATATATGTATTCCTTTAAAAACACAACACAGATTTACAAATAAATATGTAATATACGTACAAATCATTTTTTTTTATAAACATAACTTATAAATAAATATAGTTGTTTGTTTAAATGAGTTCTTACTGCCGTTTTCAGATGTTACAACTTAGTATTAACACCCTGTATACGTTCTTAGTGTGATACCATAGATTTGCTTTCTTATTTTTCGTTTTGTCTATTTTGAGTCTGAATTCGAATAAAAATGCATTCCAAATGAACATTGTTTAACTTTTGTATTCTTTATTGTGTCTTATTTTTCAATAATTTGATTTATTATACTACTATAATATTATAAAAGTTTAAGGGTAAAAAATTAGAAAAGGATTTAAAGTTTGAGATAACCGAAAAGTCGAAGTCAAAGTCGAAGTTTAAAAGTCGAGATAGTTATCTGAAAACAGTAGAATTAATCGAATAAAGTCGACGATAAAAAAGTGGATATTATCAAAAGTCTACATTCAATTAATCGATACTATGCTTTTCAAAAATCGATCGATCGACTTTTTTAAAAAGGTGACTTAAGTTGATATATTGACTTTTTTCCTACTGTAGTATTTAGTCACTATAATTCTAACTATGGAATTCATAAACATGATATTTATAATTCGAAGTATATAAAATTTTCAACTCCGCTAAGTTAGTAGGTTAAAAAAGGTACACAATGATAGTAAAAAAATGTTTCGGGGGCATTATGTACTCGAACATATACACAAGATAGGAACGACTGCGTTAAACTGAATGTGTACATGACCCTGTCCACGAGTATCGTTGTGCCGCGTGCGTTCGGAGTACAGATCAAAGTGCATTCGGGGGTTCGGATTATGAATACCTTTTTACACCAGCAGGTTATTTGGTCTATATTATTATAGTTGGTTCCCAATAAAAAAAACTAGATAATACTTTATACAGATAATTAATATATATAAAATAATTAACATTACATCCTTAAAATCATTATAAAATGTTTACACAAAATGGAATAATAACGGTATAAATTATAATGTATTGCGAAATGATGTTATATTAATTAAAATAAAATTGCTATTAATATTATTTATTAATGTTGGAACTGAAAGTAAAATATTCATGGTGAATATAGTATTTCATTTATATATTTAGAAATAACCATATATCTGTGAGTTTATTATTAAGTGAAATCCATTTAAGTGTACCATAGTAAAAAGGAAGTATGCATAATATAAAATTCCATTATGGTACTTTATATTAATTTATATATATTATATTAAACAGCTGCGTAGCGCTGTGCGTATAATCATTCCATAGACTTTCTGTCGTGTGTGAATATATACCTACACTAACAACTTGCATTTTATTCGAAAAAAAAAACATAAACACGGACATTACTGCTCCATATACTTCACTTTCACTTCTCAGAATCTACTTTTCTACATATCATTCTAATAAATTATAAAGTATATACCCAACTCACGGTTTCCAAATATTAGTTTAGATCATAAGCGCCCGCAGGGGGGGTCGAAAGGATCGATGAACCCCCCTTTCATTTATAAATTGTATATCATTTTTTAATAAACATATAATTATATTTTTTCATTCTAATGTATTTTTTGTTTTATAATAACTATTGATCACAATATTTTTTTTCAAATTTATTATTATTATAAATTATTAGACGAATATGTATAAAATTTTTGAGAAAAAATTGGTACGAATTTTTTGAGAAAAATTTTGTTATGTAAGGGTATTACATATCGTTGAATTCAGAAAAAAAATACTGAATCGAATCAGCAAATAAAAAAAGTAGGTTTCCATTTAAAATAAGAAAGTTGTACTTTGTATTTTGAGAACCACACTGTTCAAAAAAAAAAATTGTTTCCCCCATTAAAGTAGTTTTATAAAATAGAAATGGTTTTCTAATTTAACCGACCACGTAGTTCTTATAGTTCCCGTGATAGCAATAGTGTACCACTTAAAATGAACATCCTGTATATGTATACATTCTATGTAGGTATAGCTATATGGTTGTTTTGTTAATAATAAAAATGTTTTGTATTCTCTACATATTCTTTATAATTTGTCTTTACCAAAAATTTCGACCCACCTTCTAAAAAAGTCTGCGGGCGCCCATGGTTTAGATCTTGTAACTTCTATGATGAAATAAAATAAAATGATCTAGTAAAATTTCCTTGTAAAAAGTACAAGCAATATTTATATTTTTCTTTTCGTGTTATGGATTGCTTATGCAAATTTTCGTAAGGAATAAGACAAAATAAAGAGTATAAATGTAGTCAGAAACAGTAAAGTTGGGCTTATAATAATTATAACAGCTATTCTAATGTAGTAACATTTAGGGTCAAAAATGTTATAACATTGTGCATTATGCTATAAAATGACCGAATAAAAAATAAACATTTTTTCCCAACATGAGTTTTCTTGTATTTTATTTTAGCGCTTAACACATACCATGTGGGTTGTGACGTACGAGGAATTTATGATATATCTAAAAAAAATTGTACATTATTGTACCATATACAGTAAAATGGCGAATGACAAATTGCCGCGCCAAGTATTTGTGACTTAGATCATAAATCTCAAGAGACGTAAGACAGGTCAGATTTTGGTCACTTGTGGAAGGACAAAACATACATATTTTCCTCTTTATTATATGAGGCGGAAGTATTCAATTCATATGCCTAACTTGCTTGCATTTCCAACTAGAAAAATACTACATTACGTACCGATCGAAGACAATTGTTTTATTTATTTTCTTATATCGGTATACCTACCGGTTTCCGGTTTGTAATGCTTACAAATATTTATTGCACGATCAAAATTAATTTCCTTCAATATCATTAAAAAGTATCCGAAATGAAGTGTATTAAAATTAATTCATAAAAAAGTAAAGTTCGTTTTTTTCAAACAATCTTTACATTTTATAATATGACATGTCATTTATGGTTGTGTTTTTGTGTAAGATATATCTGCGAAAATAATTTATAAAGTACCATTATTTATCAATAATTGTAGTATTAGTAAGTGCACTTTTAATTTTAATAGCGATAAATTAATTTACCTCGATATTTACTAAATCATTGCTGTGCATTTGTACTAACCATTAACCTGTTTACCGTTTAGTGAACGGTATGTAAATACTTACTGGTTTGTTTGACGTAGCAACCAGTAAAAGCAACCTTGTGTCTTGGAAACCTGATCAATATTATTTTCTAATGCCCCATTGTACAAAAAAATATTTTTCGGTTTAAATCTGGTTTTTGTTCCAGCGAAAATAATTGATTTTTTTATTTCCGGTTTAGTTTCGATTCGCAGCCCTGATAAAAAAGTAATATTTAACTAGTAAGGGTCGTTACTGAGCATCATATTGAAATAAATTATTATAAGAGGATTCTGTTTATATTTTATAAAGCGGATTTCTTAATATTTGCAATTCGCACAAGTTGATTATAATGTAAAAATATTTCTTAAAGATAAGGAATAGTCTGCGTTACTTGTGCTTAAGATGTAATCAGCTGGTAAAAGTTGATAAACATCTAAAGCGGAAAGAAAACTGTATTGAAGTCAAGCGAAAATATAAAACAGTTTTGCAATTAGGCCTGCGAAAATAGTGCACTAGTTTATGTGACTGTATTTATGATGCCACTACTTGATAAATACAGAATGTTAAAAAGATTCACATAATTTAAGACTTGCATAACGCAGTAAAATCTCAAAATTCTTAATGAACTAAGGTAGGCAAATATTTACAATATATCATTTATTTCTTATTTTATTAGTAATACTTTTCCTTTCAATTAATTTGACAATTATCAATGAAAATATCTGATGTGGACACCACATGACTTCCTTGTACGTTAAATTATACACATTTTATGCTGCACATCATTTAAAGTAATTTCACTTGAAAGTGAGATCATTTTACAGCTAATTGTTCTTCAATTTCCGTTCATTTCATATTTTCTAACTTCACTTCGAAATTAATTATCTTTTGTAAAATTTTACGAAAGTGTTTAATACTATTCCTTATTACATTACACAAAATTATTTTAATCGCTCAAAAACTTGCAAAGAAAGAAAGATATTGTTTTCATTTATATCCTATATATTTCTTACGAAACATATTCTGAGATTCTGGCATTTGTCAATATTATCAATTTCAAATCATATCCACAAAACCTTAGCATAATTCTTTCATACAAAAATGACAAGCCAACTAAATTATTATTTTATTAAGTTTTTTTTTAAAATAATTTTACAAAATATTCACAAAAAATAACTTGAAAATGACAAGAATAAATATACTTTTAGTTAAACTCTTGCTTCAGAAAACGTTTACATCATTTTCTATCCATGTCGTTCGGTAAAAACCATTTTCTTTAATGTGTGTCTGTGATATAAAGAACCTGTGACTCGGAGCCTCCGTTAAAAAATATAAAACTGTGAAAAAAATACAAAAAATTCGTGACCGACCAAAGTTTCGGTTTCGTTTTCGGTTTCAGCTAGTTTTGGCCAAAAATACTGGTATCAGCCGCAGTTTCGGTTTCGGCCAAAAATTGGCCCTACTGAAACTTCGTTCGAGTCGTGGCTGGTGCGTCCGAAACGGTTTCACTCGCTCATTTTTGTTTTGATAATGAACAGTTTTGTTTTTACGTTATTTCCGTTTCCTTCATTTCGAAGATATAATTCCTATTTTATTATTGTTACGTGAGTATAAAGGTTCGAAGTGCAAAATGAGGCAAGAGAAAAAGTAACATTATTTTAAGAGAGAAGCATATATTCTAAAAGAACCTGTTAATTAGTAACAAATACTTCCTAAAAGACTACTTATTCCATTGTGGTTATTTATGACATTTGTGAGGTGATGATAATAACTAGAGTCTTTACTTTTATAGTAAAGATAGTAGCTCTTATTCCAGACACACTTTTATAAGTGCTTTTGTTGAAAGTGACTTTTGTCTCTTAAGATTATAATGTAAAATCACTTATAAAAGTGAAGCTCGGAATACCAGACAGTATCTCACAAATATAAAGTGATTTTCTAATAAATTAAAGTCTTTTATTTAATTTGATAATCGAGCAGTATCTTAAATGGTAAGAAAAACTCTGGGTTTTTGTGTTTAATGAAATTTAACTAAATTTTAACTTAACTGTATAAGTTTCGGTTACGTTTTCAGCTGAAACTAGATGAAGAGCCGAATATTCGTATAAAATCGTGTTTCGGTATTTAATAGTGTGCTTCTTTCGTTTCTAAGGTGACAGAAACAAATTATAAATTAACAAAAATCAAACTGTAAGGTTAGCATTTTTGACGCATGCGCGTATAAAATTTGCAATATCTTGCGAATCTAATCACAGCGATGAGGTTCCTATAAATATAAAGGAGCGGCTGCGGCAGTAGAGTTATAGCAGATCTGCTGCCCAAAAAATAAAAAATAAGGTACAAATAAAATGGATAAATATTTTCATGACTAATGGTCTAGGAAAATGCAACTTTCGCGCCGCATTTTAGAAATAAAAATACTACTTTCGCTCCGGTTTCAGAAAAATTTAGAACCGCATGACGATTAAACATTTAATAATGAAGAATTAACATTTTTGGACTTCACTGGGCTTTAAACACAGGGCCTTCCCATTTCTAGTAGGATGCTCTACCAATTGTGCTACAAAGTCCTGTGTAGTTCATGAATCTTTCTCCTGTCTTTTTACAAATTATACTCTCTTTTCGAGCACTGAATACTTGCTGACGACTAGACACATTTGATGGTGCATGAACAACACCGCAGTGTGTGGTTAAAAACTGTGAAGTTATAGATCTTAAGAGGGAGCAGGAAGAACGATAGTTGGGGATAGTCTATTCTACAACTTCGCCTACGGCAAGCCTTAGTAGAGGCTGGTGAAAATCCTGATGAATTTCTATTCGAAATTGCAGGTGGTTTCATAAGTTTTAGTAAAAATCTAGAAAAGTTACAAGAAAGTTGTAGAAAGTCTAAAGAAAATTCTAAAACATTGGAAAAAAAATAAGTTAACAGAAAATTCTAGAAAATTGACGGAAAATTCTAGAACATTAGGAGATAAAATGACGAAAAGTTTTATAATTTGGAACAGAAATTAACAGAAAGCTCTAGAACACTGGAGCAGAAGTTAAAAGAAGAATGGGCAGAAAATTCTAGAATTTTAATAGAAGATTTATATATATTTATATATATATATATATATACAGGGTGTCCCATTTAAGATACGAATGCATTGGTATCTCGAGAACCGTAAGAGCTACGAGGTTGGTTAAATTAGACAAAAGTTGCCCCGTTAGGAGGCTATTTTAATAGTGTTTTGTTATTTGCGAAAAAATGCATAGGTCACTAGATATAGGGGAAAATGTAAATTTAGCGATTTTCTTTTTTTGCTTATAACTTTGTTATATGAAATAATACGAGATTCTGGTTTGCACTTTCTTAAGGCACTTTTGTATGGTGAATTTGCAGAAGTACTCAATATTTTTTTATATCTAACCATTTACGAGTTACTGATAGCAACTTTTATTTTTCATATGGAGGTCACATTAAGCTATGATATTTTTAAATAGAGATTTTTTTTAGCTTTACAATGATATAAAACAGTAATACTTTATTTTTATAATTAACAGAAAAATTAACAAAAATTGTTATTCATACTAAAATTGCAATGGAAAAAATAAATTAAAGGCTACAGTCTAAGAAAATAACTATTTCATAACATATATTGCAACAAGTTTATTTAATTAATGTTAAAAATTCAAAAATAATTTGCGAAAACTTCGCAATAAATTTAGTTAAATTCTTCCACAGTAGCCTTCGATTTACTTTTTTCTAACTAAATTTATTGTTAAGTTTTCGCTAATTATTTTTGTATTTTTAACTTTAATTAAATAAACTTGTTGCAATATATGTTATGAAATAGTTATTTTCTTCCACTGCAGGCTTTAATTTACTTTTTTCAATGCAATTTTACTAAAAATAACAATTTTTGTTAATTTTTCTGTTTATTATAAAAATAAATTATTATTGTTTTATATCATTGTAAAGCTAAAAAAAATCTCTATTTAAAAATACCATAACTTAATATGACCTCCATATGAAAAATAAAAGTTGCTATCAGTAACTCGTAAATGGTTAGATATAAAAAAAAATGAGTACTTCTGCAAATTCACCATACAAAAGTGCCTTAAGAAAGTGCAAACCAGAATCTCGTATTATTTCATATAACAAAGTTATAAGCAAAAAAAGAAAATCGCTAAATTTACATTTTCCCCTATATCTAGTGACCTATGCATTTTTTCGCAAATAACAAAACACTATTAAAATAGCCTCCTAACGGGGCAACTTTTGTCTAATTTAACCAACCTCGTAGCTCTTACGGTTCTCGAGATACCAATGCATTCGTATCTTAAATGGGACACCCTGTATATATATATATATATATATATATATATATATATAATTAAATTAACAATTAAAAGAAAATCCTCGAATATTAGAAGAAAGAGAAGAAAGCTGAAGAAATAAGAAATATTTCTTCAAAATTAAGTCACCGGCGGTTTCAAATTCTGAAATACCTAAGATGGATGAAATTCAAGAAACGAAACCAGAAAAAGGAAATAGTTTTAAAATGCTTATAAAAAACACCAGAATTTGACGGCAAGTCATTAAGAAGATGAATCGGAAAACTACGAACAACTTGTAGAGCAGCTGCACATATGGCAATAAGCACCTGGAGCAGGTGTACCAGACGCAATTTAGGAAGCGGTATCAGAGTTCTAAAAAGAACCTGCATGAATTTGAAACCGACATAGCTCGTTTAGTTCGTCTTGCACATCCTGCAGCTCCTGACAGCGTTTTGGAGTGCCTGGATACTCAAGCCTTTATTTATGGAGTTCGAGATAGTGAAGCTCAGCGAGCACTGGTATTAACTTGACCAAAAACTGTAGTTGATGCACTGTCATATGAGTATGAATCTGTTAAATAAGCTTCACGTAACCAATCACAAGTGTGAAATATCGATGCTGAGGGAATCGAAGACAAGGTAAAAACAGATTGAAAAAATCCTAAGAAAAACACTGGTAAAAAGATAGCAACAGTTCCTGTTGCTGTTAAGGTAGTAGTAATGAAGAATGTAGTTCACACTGCAAGCATGACGTAAAAGAAGACCTGTCAAGAAAACTGCAAGCACTGTTGTCGTTTAGAAGAGAAACTGCCAACCATAACGAAGACAACGGTAGACGACAAGAGATGGCAACCTGAACACTTACAGAAGAGGACCTGGACTTGAAGATTATACTGGTTTGGAAACATGGCGATAGCAGACCAGTTTGGGAAGATGTTGCACGACACTCACAATGTGTAAATTCGTTTTAGGCGCAGTGGGACTCCATTGTGGTTGAAGAGGATCTCCTGAAACGTGTCTTAGAGAATACCGAAGTTTTTGTAGCTAATTTTTTCCGCTGTTAGACGATCAAATGGATATGAAAGTAGTATGATTTTCATAAAATAATAAATATTATCAGACATTTACGATTTACCTTGCTATGGAAGTACCTGAGTTATGCTTACATCAACGATAGCGTGAAATATAGTATACATTTCGAATTTTTTTGTAACCAAAAATATGATATACATTTACAAGTTTAATTAATTAGAATGATTTTATTTGTAAATTAGTTAAAATTACCTAATATAACAAAGAATAACTCAAAATGTTTTAATTTACAGGAACATGGCTAACTCCAACATGATAGTATTGTTTTTTCGATAAGACGTAAACTGACACCTTTCCGGTGTATTTTCGAACCGGAATGTGCATTATTCCGGTATTTTAGTTTAGTTGCTAAGCTACGCAAAATAACAATTCGGCCGGTGACAAAGCATTCCCATACATTATGCAGTCCATTGTTTTCCATAAATAAAAATACAATCATATTTATTTCATTGTTATTAAATATAAACCAGTCGAAAAAAATGGTATGTATACCACGTAGGAAAAGTGTCTTTTCGGACTCCTGGTGTTTCTGGCCTCGCCTACGGCTTATCCCGCAATATTCACCATCGTACGGGAATATATCACTTTTCCTACTAGATACATAATATACTATTATTGATGTGCGGAATATTATAAAAATTCTCTCCCTTTGCTGTAAACATTTAAGTTACAATTCAATATAATTTCGATCAAAATTCAGTATTTTGTAAGAACAGCGGATGTCACCGTAAATTATCTAAAAGGCGTATGTTTTTTCTGTCAATACTTTTGAAATGTTTAAAACTAAGATTTTTTTTGACTGGTCGAAGAATAGGAATAGGACAATTTTTTTTTTGAAATTAGTGAAATTCGGGAAGGTTTTATTTCGTCTCCCATGGTGGGTTCATTTACTTATATTAAAAATTTGAATTTTGCTCTGTAACGTTTCAAATAATAATAATAAAACAAATTGCAAACTTGACGCATAAGTTTTTATGCCACTTTTGGATTGGTATATTGCTAAAACCATTTTAATAATAGACTACATGATTTTATCCTTGTTCCACAATTTTTAAACTTCAACATAAATATATGTACACCTGATTTTATTACCAGAGATAAAATAAATCCTTCATAAATTTGACTGCTTTTCAGAAAATGGTTGCCTTATTTCTATATAGAACTAAGACCGCGCCATTTCATTTTTAGTTGCCTATGAAACACTTATGTAGAACTAAAAACAAAAAGATTATTCCTTTCGTTAATCTTACATTTTTTAAAGAAGTGTACATCATATTTTTGAAGTATTTTTTTTTTTTTGATTATTTAATGTTTATAAAAGTTAAAGAGAATTAAATTTTTAGTAACATACGCTCATTTTTTTTCGTTCCGGTTCGAAAGACTTTTTGAAGCCCTGTAAGAATTTAAAAGTTAAAGTTTGTTTTATTTCTAAATACATATTTAAATATTTGAAACACGTTGTCTGTGGCGTTAAATTGATGTTGAGACGTTGAAAGTACCACGCTTGAGCTGCAGTTGATTACCCGGCGCACGCACTGGTTCCCATCTGGATCTGTATCGGACTCTTCGCATCTCGTGCATATTTCGGCGGAGTGTGGAGAAAGTTCCTAATAACTGCAAATCTGCTCAATTCCAAACTATCCATTATAACTTCACTACATTTTTTAGTCTTTGATATACTCTGTTAATTTTTGACGGAAATAAGACGTATTATTTTTAATTTCACATAATTTATAATTTGCGTTTTCTAGTTATTTAAATAAATTTCTAATATTCCTAAATAAAATATACGTGTACTGTGTTTAGTGTTGAGCACATTGCTGCAAACATTTAGAAATTGTTAGTTTTGGGCACATTTATTATATAAAAATGTTTTTACACTTTCCGTTAACAATTGTCCTATTGTTATATCGAAAACGGTTTAATAATATCATACATTGTTAAACTGTTTTTTGGTATTTTTGTTGTTGTAAAATTGGTATTCTTACAATTGCACCCCAGTTTAAATGTCAAATTGATATCCTCAAATATTTTAAAATGTATTTTAATAGAATTTATATTATTTCTGAATGTGAAAATCGAATAAACGAGACTAATAAAAAAGGATATTAAAATTTCGTAAATCATAACCTACAGACTGTGCCCAGCTTCATTCAACAGTTACCGTAGTTCACATATGTATACCCAGTTTTTATATAAGTGAAGCAAAGTATAAAAAATAGTATATTATACTCGTTTTATACGAGGTATTGTGATTTTGGATTCGATCAATTTGATATATACAGGGTGTTCCATTTAAGTGTATGTATTGTATGTATTGTATGTCTACGAGGGTTTAAGCGTTTTGTCGCTTTTTGTCAACGCGACCTAGAAGATCTATTGTGACACAGCCCTTACTTAGTTTTCCGGAAGTAGATCCAGATTTTTGATGAAGCCGATTATGGCTCCAGGAGTCAAGTTCTTGATCTCATCTGCCGTAAGATACCTCTTACCTAGTTGATTGAGTCTCTGCACAGTTACGGCTGGGCATTCACACAGTATGTTGTTCCGACGATTCTTCGTCTTCTTCACAGACTCGACAGGTTTTATTTTCAGCTATACCAATTTTGTGCAAATGGTACTTTAAAGGACAGTGGCCAGTGAGAATTCCTGTCATTATATTAAGATCTCTACATGCATTTTTCTCAGTTATTTTGTTATATTAGCATATGATATGTTCATATCGTTGAATTCAGAAAAAAATACTCTATCGAATAACCTAAAAATAAACATATGTTCCTATTTAAAATAAGAAAATTGTGTCCCGTATTTTGAGAACTACAGGTCGAAAAAAATTTTTTTTTGCTCATTGTATTAGTCTTGCAAAATGGTGGTTCTTTGCTAATTTAACCAATCTCGTAGCTCTTATAGTTCTCAAGATAGCAATGGTGGCACACTTAAATGGAACAACCTGTATATATACAGGGTGGCTGATTTTTCATTGTCCAGGCCATATATCCTGAAATATTAAATATACAAGAAAAAGCTAAATAGGAAACTTGTGTTATAAGATCATATATTAATTTGCACAAAGAATGTATAAAGTGAAGTAAAAACTACATAGTTTTAACACAGACCTAATGTATTATTATAACATTAAGCTTTGTGATTTCAGCGAACATATTTGAAATTCGAATGCTACAGATAGCAATAGGACTTTTATAAAAAAAAATCAAATCCATACCAAACATTGTAAACCGTTCAAATTATCTATTAATATTTACACAAAATGTCCCAGATTTAAATGGCATAACCTATAAACACCTAAAAATAAGGTGTCAGGTTCATTTGAGAAAATGTTTTCACGAGCAATGTTACGCAGAAATAAAAGCAGTAGCAAATCGTTGTCACACCTCTTTGCGTGCTGTAAGTCGACATTTTGATCAATTGTTATAAAAAAATTAAATATATTTTTCTGAAATCTTTTTATTTTATTTAACACAATAAAAGTAGTTCATTCAATCAAATTGAAATTATGTAGTAACTTATTAATTTTTAATTCAATTTTCAGAAGATAATATTTAATATATCGTTATGAAATTGATTTTTTAAAGTACCTTTTTTCCAATAAGAAAAAAGGTGAAATATCTCTGAAATTAATAATTTCCAGAAATTTTCTCAAATAAACTTGTTTCCTTATTATTATGTTTCATCCTTTGTTGCAGTTATGTGCGTTATCCCTGCTACAGCCTTTATATTTACAACATGAATATTTATTTCTATTTATGTTACCTATTTAAATTTATTTAAATATTATTTCAAATTCAACATATTTTCCCATTTTTGCAAATATATGAACAACTAATTTGTTTTTTAAAATTGCATGGATGAAGAGTATTTTTTTAAAAATTTGATGTAGACAATACATTAGTTTTCAATATTAAATTTTTGGTTTGCTGTCCCTTGTATCATTTTCTTCTTTACAATAAAAACTCTTCATATTTCTTCATCTTATATTTAAAAAATATTTAATTTGATAATAATTACATTTATTTCAGTTTATAATCATAAACTTGTTTATACGATCCGAAATGCGGGCGTAATTAGGCTTTTATCGCCCGAGGCGTATAAAGTTGCTAAGCAATAGTTACTCAATAGTTATCGAATCATCAATCCACTCTTCCCTGTTAACAAAACGTTCTAATTTAAATTTTATTTTTCAAATGCTAAAAGCAAATTATATAAACCACGAAACATATTTATTCAATAGCATGGACTCTAGAGTTCCCTTACCTAGGAGGTGGAATCTTAAAATATAATACTATATATGTGTATATCACACGAGTATGTATTAGAATCCAGTTGAGATTTCAACACAATTAAAAATTTCTCATAACAACTTTGTCAATGGTAAAATGCCTTGAAATAGTAATAAGCTATCATGCTTTGTATTCCGTATTCGTTAGGAATGATTTTAATCAGGCTAAGAACAAGTAAAAAACTGTACTTAATTTCTACATACCAGCTAATGGTCTGTTGTTTATTTCCTTGCATTTAATAATTTCATAGTTCATTGTCATACAAATATACGTAATATATTTTTGTCTATTTCTCGATATCTTGTTTTCGCTTGCTTTTTGATTTTAGGTAAAATGTTATTTTGTAAATAATATATAAAGTAAATTATAATATTCGACGCGGTATGGACTGAGGCGAAGCTTGCGGTGCTTATTATTCTTTTCGCGCCACATGCAGCAATTTACTTACGCAGTTTCAAGGCCATAACCAAAGATAATTTTTAGAGGGAGTTCTACAACTGTTACATCCATTCTTATCTGTAAACATGACCTAGGTATCGGTCTGAATAAAATATAACGTGTCACCAGATGTTTAAATGCAGTGGTATTCCAACCCCACAGTGACTAGTAAAGTCCTTAAAAAAAGGCTACTTAGCAGTAATGTCGTGAGAGAATATGTCAACCGACGTGATAAGAGCAGCCAAGTGAGCAGTAGCTCAGTTGGTAGAACAACATCCCGGTAAGATGTAGATCTCGGGTTCGAATCTCGGCGGTTGACATATTCTTTTCACAATTTATTTCAATTTAAAAAAATATGTTATGTCATACTATATTTTAATGAACATTATTATTTATAATGGGTGTTAATTAAAAAACTGGCCACAGGCGTATAAGACTAGAAATCAGTTTTTCTTTGCGCAAAAGTCCATAAATTATTTTACACAAAAATGTTTCAAATAAATTCTGTAAATAATTAAAATCTATATTCATATTGGAAATCAGATTTGGTTTCTGACATTTCATAACCGACAAAATCAATTATAAAGTTTTTCGAAAAATGCCGTCTTTTAGCGATAGTTATAGAATTCAAACAAAATTACAAACAATTACGTAACATCTTATGTGTCAGAAAAGTTTGAGTTGTGTGATTTTCGGTAATTAACAAAATAATTTTAAAAATATGGATCAATTTTCTTACGAAGAAAAACTTTAGATCATAAAATGTTGCTGCTTTGGACAAAGTTACAGAAATATACGTGATTTAATAACTGCCTTTTGGACACACCGACAATATCAAGTAAAAAAAATCGAAGAGACAGGAACATTCAATTTTTAGAATCAAGAAATTCATAATGTGGCTTTAATTGAAACAAATCCTACCCTCAGTTTAAGGGAAATCATCAGAGAAATTGGAATTAGTCATGTATCAGTTTATAATATTCTAAAAATATATAAAAACTGCCCGTATAAGTTTCACTTTTTCCAAATGATTTTGAAAATCGCGTTATCTCCTGCGAAAACATACTGGAAAAGGCAAATGAAAATAGGAATTTCATAAATTTTATTTGTTTTACGGATGAATGTACTTTTACTTTAAACAACAAGCAAAATAAAAATATTATCGATATTGGTCGCACCATAATCCACACATCATTTTAGAAACAAATATTCACTATGTACAAAAAGTAAATGTGTGAGTTGGTATACTTGGTAGCCATATTATTGGACCGTTTTTTATTGAAAAAATCAATACTAAAAAATATTTGAACTTCTTTCGGAGAAGACAGGACCAGCGATTGCCGATTTGAATTTGAGATCTGTTTGATTCCAACATGATGTCTGCCCTGCACATAATGCTCACGAAGTAAGATGGTATTTGAATGATACATTTCCATATAGTTGGATTGGCAGAGGAGGAATAATTAATTGGCCTGGGGTGGGATTCTGTAACTAAGTACGTTATGGTTTGAGTGCGTTATATAACCGATGGAAATAATAGACATAAACATAAAAATTTTTAGTTACCAAATATTTAATTTCAGATGAAATAAGTATCATACCATCCTCATTTAACAAAAAATACAATTTTATTGATTATTTAGTTATTACTTACTTATGAATTAAGTTTTAGTCTTTGAAGTGGACAAATTAATGTTATGTGACACATACTTTTTATCTTTTGTTATGATAACGGACTCAAATAACGCATTAACTGTTATTTGATTGCGTTATGTAGTTACAGAATCCCACCCCTGCACGGTTGCCCGATTTAACACCGAGTTTTTTTTTTGTGGGGCAAAACATTGTCAACAGAAAAAGGTTTGAAAATATTGAACAACTTAATGTTTCAATTTGTAACGAATGCAGAAAATTAAAAGCTAGGTAACTACGAAATGTTAGAGACATCTTTTACAATAGACTTGGATATTGTTTAGTGCAAAATGGGGAGTAATTTGAAAATTTAATACAATATTGTTCATCCTAGTTTTCTATATATTCAGTAAATATATTCTTATTATCTCCATTGCTGTTCTATTTTCTATGTGTATAGAACTATGCATTCTATAAAAGAAATATGTATTTATAAAATAGATTTGTTTTATATATCAGATGACTAAAATTTTATATAATTTTATATTTCTAAATAACATTATTCATTGAAGAAGTTATTGTTATAGTTATACCTATCATTGTGAATTAATGTTTTGATTGAAACAATCAAATTTAATAAATTGATTGTAATAAGGAAACTAATAAATTTGATTACAATAATTTGAAATCAAATCACATTAATTGATTGTTGATCAAGAAAATCAAACAATCTTGGCCAGTTGCACCGCCAAATGTTAAAATTGTAATTTGGATTAAATAATAACGCCATGAAATTATTTTCATTACCGTCAAACATTCTGGCCATAATTCAATTCAAGTAAGTATCTGCGTATTTAGTTTTCATTTACAAACAATTACAAAATACATTTTTTTTATTTTTATTTTTTATAGTCAGATTAAATTTACAGTGCAAAAAATATTCTACGACTTTATTCAACCACACATCGCTAAATTATTATTTCTTCAACATAAAATTAAAAAGTTATGTTATCGTTGAAAATTTCGAAGAGAGATTGAACCCCAAAAACCCCCACTGGGCACGGCCTTGAACATTAGTGTTTAATACAAGGACGAAAACGCTATCGTACTTAATTTAATTTTGTGACATTTTTATCGTTGTGCTTATACATATTTTAGAAAATGACGACATATAAATACACAACGACAATTGACTACACCGTCAAGTATTAGAAGGCCTTAGGAAGGGTGATACACAGTACGGCAGATTTGAAATAAACGCGAATACTTGATTTCTGGTTCTGTGATTGGCCGAAAAGTGTAAATTATGAGTCATACTTCACTGTCCTGAAATATGGCTACTAAAAAAAATAATAATAATCGTGATGTATTTACATAGGAGTGAAGATTACCCGTAATATACTTCCAATATTATCTTCATTTTTCAATTTTTAATCTTGTTTTATCTTGCTTTTAAGCAATATAAGTATTTTGTGAAACTCTGATCTGAGGTATATTATATCCAAGTTGTGCAATAATAAATTCCTACTAGAAAAACTTGTGTTTGACAACAATGATTGAAACATGTAAAGGCGATTATGCATGAAGTTATACCGTACAGTTTTCCACGATTACAATAGGTGTAATTTGTACAACAAAAGAAACACGGAGTATAAATAAACAAACGTAGATAGCATCTGTTTATGCAATATTTCCTTTGCACAATTGCCTGCAATGTGCAACAGTTGAAGAAGATTTTCCCTGAGTTTTCCTTCCTTGAGGAAGTGTCCGGTTATGTAAAGCTGTTTGTGTTTAAATGTTTAGGTTGTAATCGTAGACTATAGCAGATAAGGTTCCGTGTTAGATAACTTTGAGTTTGTAGTCTAATGGTTGGTTTGTTGCAGGGCACCATGCCGCCTAGATGGATCCTCTTTGCAGGTAAGACGCCACTTACTTCCTTTCTTTGTGTCTCACAATCCAAATTCAATTAATTTTAATTTTATACCAAGATATACCGGTGCTATATATGACCCAGGGCTTCGTTTATGAATTTTCGGGTCCTATGCACAAAAATAAATTCTGACTCCCATTTATATACAAGTGCTCCCAGGTTAAGTATTTAATCTTAATATTTAATTTTAAAATAAAAAAAAATATTTAGAGGTATACCCGCAAATGTTTCGTTTACAAAACATAAATATTCAGTAGTTATATCCAAGTGTGCGACAAATACCAGAATATTTGACGTTCAGAAGATATTGGAAGAATATCTTTCAAGAAAAATTTTATATTCGACATTCGAGATTCGTTCATTTAAATTATATTCATTTGCGTGGAAATCCTCAAAAAAATATTTGAGGAATACACAACTGCAAATACTCGAATACAAAATAAACAACATATTTATTTTAAACTGTCATATAAACGTCATTTATTATATTAAAATACTCCATAAACGTCACATATATTCAGATTATTCACATGTGCAGAATTTTCACTGATATTCGATTTTCATTGGTCGAAATTCATAAAATACTTTAATTTGATTGGTTAAAATTATTCGCGGGAAATATTCACTGATATTCAGAAAATACTATAACGTGTTTGATTAAAACTTGTTTTTTACATCATTCCAAAATTTCGATCGACTTCGATTTTACTTATTGGCAATAATAAAAACATTCTTGCAATGTAATCATGATTGCAAAATATAGATCCAATCTTATTAAAATATGAAATTAAATTTTTCAAATGAAATAATCAAACCTCCAGACTTCGATAAAAGGTCAAACTACTATAATTCTGCTCCAGTGGCGGCTCGTGGTATTTTTGAGCGAGGGGGCAAATTATTTTGTTAGTGTCAAAGATTTTGGTGAGAAAAACGTGGTCATGAAATGATTATTAGAACTTCGATTTCGACACTAATAATTTTAATATTATTAATAAATACATATAAATAGGTATCAATGTTCAGCACAGCCCAATGGAAAGGAAAATGATAGTAAAAAAATGGATAGGTGTAATGAAGAAAGTAAAAAAACAAATCAAATTAAAAATGATATAGGTACTAGAATAAATTTGAAATATAATATAAATAAAAAGAAAACAAATCTCATTTCTATTCGGTCTATTTATATATTATATCAATTCATCTATCTTTAATTTCAATAAAATAATCAATTATTTTATCTAATCTTACAATCTTATAACAATTTATACACAACTAACGATCTAGCGATTTTAAAAATAAAACATGCAATAAGTATATTTCACCAATCACATCCGATTATATCCGAATCTCAGAGTATGCATACCTCCTCTAGCTCAACACTGGGTTATTCGTATTATTTCTATGAATAAATTTACAAACTTTAAAAATAAGCAAAGCATTTGTTTCAAAATTAAATTATTAATAATGTTTAAAAACTCTTCGATGATATTTACATTTATATATTTATTTTTATTCTTAAATAATTTCACAATATGCATTATTTTTGTTATATTAATTTTACCGAATATTTACTTTAAATTATTATTTTATTATAAACAAATTAAATCTGTGCTTCTCTTTATTTATCATTCATATTACAGAATTTATTTGAACTATTTTAAACGTTGCTTGCACAAGTACAAACCGTAACAGATACGAAGTCGCTTAAAGTGGGACAAAGTTGCCGCATTATTTGGCCAATTTAATGTCGTTTTTCACTAAATATGAGCAAAAAACTGATTTCGGCCAATTTACTTTTTGACTTATAACTTTCTTGTTTCAAATCATACTTTAAACCTTTATAGTTCTCCACAAAAGTTTAATATACATATATCTAACCTATCATTGTCAAAAATTGTTCTTTATTTTAGTGGTATTTATTTACTGAGACTATATATAGATCTCCACAGAAGTGTGAAATATATCATTTTTTGTCAATAAATGCTCTGCTTTAGTCACAGACAAACACAAAAAGATGAATAGCAAACGGCGTATTCCATCCACAAAATTCGAAGTAGTTATCACGATTTATTATATTTATTTAAAATTTGTGCCGTACTCAGGCTTCCAATCTACATTTAACATTTATTATATACATACATGTTTGAGAATTTATAATATTTTTCTTTTATCTTAAATTTTTGAAAACATAATTTTCCATTTCCTGTCTTTTCTAGTAGTGTTTCGTCCGATCTTCTCTCCATTTCCAGTTCCTTACTGTATACGCACATATGTTCCGAGGTTACCCTTTCTCTCCCGCAAAGTATACACTCTTTATTTTAGTGATATTTATAAAATTATCCTTTTTAGATTTCTAGTTGTGATTTGATAGAAAAAAAATATAAAACTACTAGTTTGATGGCTTTCAAACTTTCATCTAAAATTAAAAAAAATATAACAATTTATTTATTTTATTTTCTTACCTTCGGCCAAATAAAATTGATTAAATATATTTTTTAGTTACGTTATTTGAAACAATTAACTTCGCATCTAACGATAAGTGCTCTTTTTCGTATATTTTCAATATAAGAAACATTTTCATACCACGACTTTCATATTTTAATTACTGCTAAATTAAGTTATTGAAAAAAAAAAAACTACTGCTACCATCTAGTAGACTGGTAATTCAGTAATATTAAATCCTTTCTTTTTCTTGTAAAATAGGAAATTTTCTTAAAAATATCAAAATCTTCTGATAGATGCGAAATGTAATATATACAAAAATAAAAATTATTGACTTGCAAGGACTATTCCAATAGAAACAAAAAAAGACGTCATTTGTTTTTGAATACATAATCAGTTGCGATGATACGTTGCACCCATTGGTACAAATTTTTCATAATATCTCTGATGAAATTTTCTGTATTGCTAGTATTCAAAAACTATAAGAAAATTTAAAACTTTTTGTTTTAGTCCAATTCTTATCAACATATCCATTATTGATTTCGTGTTCTCTGGCAATTTTCTATTTATTTTGTTCATGGATTTCATAACTTTTGCCAGTTGTGCAGATAGATTTTGATTATCATTCATTCCACGTTATTTTCCTATTAATGTTCTTTTGAAACTAATTTTAAGAAACTTATCTTTATTATGCTCGAAAAAGCTGTTGCAGTAGTTAAAAGTCATTCATATTTTGAATGCAGTGAATGATAATTTTATTAAACTTTTCTTCATCCACCTATTTGAACTTTTTTTTCTGCTTTCCGCTTATATTTTTGTCTTCTCGTCGAGTAGTTTGTACTATTTATATAATCGAAAATAATACGCAAGTAAAATAAAAATTCTGCCAAAATCTATACTTATTAGTGACTATCACTTTTATTTAGTTTGATTATTTGTCTGTACAAGGACGTCCCAAGATTGTGCTTACTGTATATTAAGCCTTGAGTCAATACTGCGTCGGTAAATCTTGATGAAAACCACAAAATGATATTATTACATTATTATTTACTAAAGAAAAAAAAATGTGTTAATAAATATAACTCAAGAAATCTGTTGTCTATTGTGTTACAGTTATTGCAGTTTATTCAACAGCATGGATGAAACTGACAATAGCTGCTGAACTATTGGTAAGTATATGTTATATTGTACGGTTGTGATTACTGTGATTAGATATGATCAGATTTCATTAACGTTGTTTTCAACTTATTGCACATAAAATATTTCATAAATTTATTTGTTTGCATATTCTATTATGTTATTTTTTTAAATAAAAGTTAATTTCACCAATACGACTGGACTTGTAATTTAACGTAAATTTTATAGTGTGTTTCACCAAAAGTTCTACAGTACAGACCAGTGGCGACATCAGGCTGTGTTTACAGTGGCTCGAGCTCCTGAGAAATTGTCTCAAGCCACTATAAAAATGTCATTACCACAGGGTTAAAAAATAACACAAGGCTTACAAGATCTTTCATTTCTTGAAAAAATGAAAAATTCGCATTTACAATTAAAAATTAAAATTTTTCTACATCTCCACGTTTTTTCCAATCACAGAAAAATTACAATTTTTAGTTGTTTTTAGTCCAAAATCTTGGTTTTTGAAAATATTCGTATACGCAATGCGTTTATATGAAATTTATGAACAGAATTTAATTATTTTTTTTCGTTCTTGAGAGTTTTTTTCTCAAGACAGCACCCCAAAAAAGTGTATATTTTAAGTATATCTCAAATGGACAGAGATATCTCAACGATTATACCAGTTGAGCATAGACGTATAAGTTTTTTGGAATGATTCGGTGAAAAATGAGAAAAACGAAAAAACCGGAATTTTTCTCCAATGGGCCCATAAACCAT
Source organism: Stenolophus ochropezus (assembly GCA_035578165.1). Classification (NCBI taxonomy): domain Eukaryota; kingdom Metazoa; phylum Arthropoda; class Insecta; order Coleoptera; family Carabidae; genus Stenolophus; species Stenolophus ochropezus. The sequence goes on along the minus strand of JAQOWZ010000008.1, from coordinate 5,956,841 downwards.
AATCGAAATACTAAAAGTTTATATTAATAATATAAAATACTTCCTGTTTAATGAAGAATACAGCAACATTTAAAAAAATATATTTTTCGGTAAAGAGTTATAACGAATTTAATATTTCGTTACGTCACGTACCTTCAAAATGATTCTATTGGCCAGAAATATGAAAGTTGCCCTTCCCGCGAATAGCGCCCATTGCGGAGAAAAGTAGTTGGCCAGGGCCATTGATTTCTTAAACTTTTTTTGCGAGACACTCATATATAAAATAAATACTACAAAATTGATAAAAGAATATAATATTCGTTTGTATTAAGTTAAATATTTACAAAGTATGATTAATAACATGGAAAATAATACTTTTACGAGTATATTAAACACATTATAAAAATTGCTCTCATGAAACACTACTGTTTCACTGCCTCTGAATGAGGGTACCTGACGTCACGATCTCATTTCAAAGTTTTAAAAATCATATCTCGCTTAATATAAGAAATTTTCACATCGGATTTTCAATAATCGTCATAACTTCCAATGAAATTTCATAAAAAAAAATTAAAAAAAAAGGTTTATGGACCCATTTAATTAAAAATCGAGGAAAATGAAAGGAATCTTGTATTTTTTCATTAGGGATATTTTCAGTTTTTCTTTTCTAAAAATTTATCAGTTGGAATAAAAATCTGGAAATTGGCACACTTATGTATTATAATCCTATTTTTTAATTTATGTACTATATTAAAAGCTAAGCCTCTATAATCTATAATGTCTAGCGCCGTCACTGGTAGAGATGCACAAAAGTTGTTATTTTAAGTCACTTAATAATGACAAAGAAATGATGAGGTATTTAAAACCTTATTTATATTTTGCAGAAAATCGCATCCGAATGAGTGCACACAGGTTGAACTCTTTGATATGCATAACGTTGATATGTGAAATTAATTTTATGAAGGCCATTATTAAATTTTTATCATTGTCTCATAAAAGCAATTATAAATCTTTATTAGACAACAAATCAATGTGGGACAATAAATACAGTTGTCCTACGTCTCGATAGTCATAGCTTAAGTTTAAGAATAATTTTAAGTCAAAAATATTTCTCACATTTATGTCCGAAACTCAATATTACAGGATTTGTTATTTATTTATTGAATTTAATAAAACAAGCCATAAACCCAGCTCATATGGATATAGTTTCAGCCGTAACATTATGATTTAGTACATACTAGTTCAGGAGTTTTCTACATAAACTAAACTCTTCATGTGTCCCTGAAGATAATAGACCAGTCTGGTCTCTTTGAATTAACCGGTTAACAAAGTTGTTATTTAGATATGAAATAATATTTGTACCAAAATTAAGCTGTGCATCATTTTGTAATATTTAGTTTCGTACATGATCAATGCAATGCCATACAAAATTATTTATTTACTTTTTGTAACAAATAATTTATAACATTTCATATGTAACTTTTTAATTCTTTTTTCAGCGGCCCTTTCATAAATCACAGTTACTCTATAAGCGGTTTTTCGCGATGCACCAAACATGAACCAGGCTTCAAGTTTGGTTTATGAAAACAGAAATCGTCATTGTAGTCACATATGATGGGTATTAAATAACTTTGGTTATAACTGTTGGCTCATTCGGCATTTAGTGTGAAATAATGGAGATGTTTATTAGTCGTACTATATCCAGATGGAAATATTGTGATCTGTTTAGTATCTACATGATTTGCTAATAATTTATTTAGCATTATTGTAAACAAAATTTCAACATAAGTATTACCTTCATTTATTACACACGTAATTTAATGACGCAAATTTATAATTGACATCATTTGATCGTCGCGAGAACCTCCTACTTCTTAAAATTTGTAACTTAAATTATTTTATTATTATGTTTGTATGCCTGTTATACTTACTTAGTTTATATATACAAACTTTAAATAATGAATACAAATAAAAAAGTTAATTTGATGTTCACGTAGTGTTACAGATGAAATTTTTATGTTTGGACTAAGTTCAAATAGTGTAACACAAGTATTTCCCTGTTCCAGAACACACTCCCCGTAGCCTCAAATGGATGGCGCCCCATCGTGGGGACATCAAAAGTAAAGCCATACCTTACTATCGACCAGACCGTGGACCAGGCGCCCAAAAAAACTATTTCGCTCACCAACGGTCAAGACAAAGACAAGCCCAACAGCATCGGCCACAACAGCAAGCCGACCAAACCTAGCCAAAACCAAGGAAACAACCCCGTATTCATCAACCACCATGGTAACACTCGTTGCGTATAAGTTGTGGTCTTATAATATACTCGTATTATATATTTCGTGAAAGAATTGAGACACAAAGCATAATGGAGGATGTAACTCTTTCTTCAAAATAATCGAAAAATCACGAAATGGATAGAATCCCATCATTCCACTAAGGAACATGGGGTAGATGAAATTCCATCGAGACAATTCCAAGTGGTTCGGTATCCAGAGCGTAACAGCAATAGAGATACTTGAGAAAGAAAGAGAGAAAGGGTTGCCAGTTTTTGCACGTTTTGCTAAACCTACCGCGATCACAGCAGATTGCTCTGATATACGAGACTCTTACAAAATATGATAAGTTTTCGAGGACTGCACCCTCTTCCCTTCTTAGCATATTTTGTAAAAACTAATCTGCTTTTCGTCATTATCTCATGAATCCAGAATGACAGTTAGATGATAAATTTTAATCTTTATTACCAAATGCGCTTATTCTCCTGTCAAGATTTTCAAGTTTTCAATGTCTAAATTGATATAAACTCAACATGCATTTTTCTCAAAAATATTATTTAAGGATACGGAAATATTATATCATTGATTTCAGAATAAAATTCTCTACAGATTAAGTAAATAAAAATACATTGTCCAATTTAAATAAGAAAGATGTTCCCACAGTTTAAGAATCACTGCTTAAAAAAATATACTCATTGAAGCAGTTATGTAAAATATTAATTGTTTGCTAATTTGACCGACTGCATAGTTCTTACGATTGCCGAGACAGCAATAGTGAAACAAGTAAAATGGACATCCTGTAAATTAAGGTTTTATATACTTTACATTAAATGAATTATGAATATATTACGGCACCTTTTTACTGACAAAAACTAGCCTGTGGATTTTCCTAGTTACACTAATGATGAATGCAATAGCATAAAAAAACGAAGCCTTGGACTTCCAAATACTCAAATATGTCATTTTTACTGAAATATTCGAAAGTATTATTATAAAGTAAGTAAAAAGTTCACAATTGAAAAGTGCTATTGTCCGTTGATTAGTATTTTCTCTTTTTGGTATAATGCCGTTACTGACCGAGGTGTCTGTAAATGATCTTAAGTTTTGCAACTTGGCAGGAAGTGTGTCTCAATATCCGCTGCTTTGATACAGATTTCGATGACTCATTCTCCGTGTATTTTCAAAATTAATGTCTTATAATTTTCTCATATCGTACACTTTCTAAAACCTTCTAGATAAATACCTCCTAGCTTACAATATGTTGAAAATTATAATAGAAAACTATTAACTTTTAAAAAAATCTCTAATCATTTTATTTAGTCTTTAAACATTATTAATTTGTAAGTAATTAGCAATTAATTTTACGCAAATTTTTATAATGACAGGAAAGATTAAATTCTATCACATCTTATTATCTTATTTACCAAAGAAAATTAGAAATAAATGCATTTTCAAAACGGAAATTGGGTTTCCTGATGATTCCATGTATACAAATGATAATTCTTCTAAAAATTAAAGACTAACGAATAATTACTGTATTTCGTAACTATAAATTTATTGGTACGTCAAAAATATTTGTTTAGAAAAAAGCTTTGACATCAAAATTAGATCTTGTTCTAATAGTAATCTTCCTGAGCAATTTTTAATAATTTTATTGAATGCATGGCTAAATTTATTTCTGAGGGCGAATTTTCGCGAGTAATATATTTCGCAGGCCATTTATAAAATAAAAAAAATTATATATAATATTTACATAAAAATTAAATAATAATTTAATTTTGTGTACTTTTTCAATAATAGGGTCCTGAACCATTGTCGAAACATAATCTTTTGCAAAAAATATGAAAATATACAAAAATTAATGAGTATTAGTGAAAAATATTTAATTGAAATACTCGTCTGAACCATTGTTTATTATTTACATTTACTAAAGATACCATAGAAGAGAAGTAATGTAATGTTTGTATGTTGCAGGTTCGACAGGCCACCACGGTGTGAAAACCGTGAAGCCGTTAGGCGTGAAGTTGGTGGGTCCTGGAGGCAAGCTGGCAGGAAAGCCGACGGTGGTGCCGAACAACGCCAGTCCGGCGCCGCGCCACCCCGTGCTCAACAAGCTGCACGCGCACATGTCGCACGCCAAGCGCCATAAGCCGCAGCCACTCCGGGAGGAGATCATGGCGCCTGCGCCCTCTTCTGCTATCGGTACCCGCCTTTACTACTCATATTAATAAAGAGCGGATTATATGCACTAAAAAAGTGTTAAAATATGCATTAAAAAATCATCAAAATATGCATGATATATGCAAAAAAGTTAGAAATATGCACTTTACAATAAAAATATGCAAAAAAAATAATGTCATCAAGCTCGTTTTACTGAAATCATTTTCTTATTTCTATTTTTACATGCACTGTTTTATTTGGAACATTTCATGAAATGTATAAACACAATAAATATCACAGGTAATTCTAACAAAAATAAAAAAAATCTCATACTCATATTGAAATTTACAAAAGCTCTTTTTTGAAACAAAAACCAAAATGTCATCTTTAACGAGAAAGTTGCTATATGCTGCTCATATTTTTAATACATTTTTTTCGGCATTACTAATTGTTGTTATAGTTCCAAACATACGAATTTCAGTGACAGATATTATTTACTTACCTTACTTACAAAATAAGAATTAGTTCTAAGCAGATCTAAAACACTGCTAGAATCATTTTTTTATTGTTCTGACGAGAAATTAAATATGATTGTAATAGTTTCAATGAGTACATTTTATATAAATGCTCATTTATTAAAAGTGCGATTAAAATTATATTTCTTGTAATATACTGTTTTCAAAAATGAACAAAATTTGACAAAAATTAATTTTTGTTTTTGAAAAGAGTCTTAAAATATGCACTAATATGCAAAAAAAAAAATCAAAATATGCAATAAAGTATCATTAAATGCAAAATATGCATTATTTTTTTTTTTGATATTTGGCATTAATTTTTAATGAAACGTGAACATATGAAAACAGTTTGTTGATATGCCTAATATAAACAACACATGCAATTGCATAGAATCCGCTCTTTACATATTAATAATCTTGCATGCTTTCATCATTTTGCGTGGTTTGTTACTATTGCTTCTCGACCTATTTTAAATTCAGACATCCGACATTCAATCAAATCCAATTTAATATCTGTCGCCCTATGGCTTTTCAAATAAAAGTATTTCATCACCATACGAATTTAAATTGGTTCCACTTTTCGAAAAATAACTGGATTATCTGTTGCAACGACTGTGAAAAGGGCCGGATCTTGGAGTGAGCAAAGTGATCACCAAAGTTTGCAAGGGGCGGATATTTTGTTAACTAATTGTACAACACCCCGATGCACCAATTTCTAACGTACGTGATAAATTAATTTTTGTACTTTACTTGACACAACAATTAATTCCTTACAAGATAGTTTTATTATATTAAAATAATATTAAATTAAGTTTTCTTTTTATTTAACATAAAAAATATTAGCACCATGAACTGCAAAATTTTGAGAAATAAAAAAAAATTAATGTTTATTGATGAAGATAAAACTGGCCGCGATTTTGATGGTTTTGTTACATACAGAATTAAAACCGTATTTGTAGATGATGATTTGACGCCGAAAGAAGTTACTAACATAGAGTGACCATTCGTACTGATTTTGTCAGTACAGTACCTACTGATTTTCATACCCTTGTACTGATAAACAAATTGTAACATATTTTGTACTGATTTTTTACCCACTGTACTGAATGTACTGATTTTCGATATTTTATAATTATTTTTGATTGATGTTTAAACATTTTCATATAATTTAAGCAGGGCATGTAACCGAAAAAATACTGGTTAACGGTTAACCCGTATAGAGAACGTTATAATAATAACGGTTTTAGTTCGAAAACCGGTTTTTAAAAATTGGAAACCGGTTTAAACCGGTTAATATATCGGTTAAAAAAATAACTAAAATTAATTAAAACAAATTAATTATAAAAATTTGATTAATAAAAAACAGAATAATTAATTTAAAAAAATAATAAAAAATTACCATCTGAGAAAAATATAACAATTAAAAAAAAGCAATTTAATTAATGAATATTCACAAAAAAATCCCATAATACTTCAGAAAAACGCAGGTCACTTTTCAATTTTAAACTTGCCTGGTGTTGACAAAGGCCGTATTTACTTGGGACTTTTAAAGTAATCTTAACGGCCAAAGAGACTACCTACATTTATGACTCTCCAATAAAATGGAAATTGTAAAAACTATCATGACTTATGTTCAAATACAAGTAGAAAACGCAGATATAAAAAAATGTTAAAAAAATTTCTCGCTAAATGAAAAATAAAGGTTAATGTTCGCTAAAACCGGTTTATTTTTTTTTGGTTAACGGTTACCGGTTTTTTCAGCTTTAAAAATATCGGTTAAAATTACGGTTAAAGTTCGCAATTTTCGTTCAAAATATCGGTTACCGGTTTTTATTAACCGGTTTTTTTAACCGGTTACATGCCCTGAATTTAAGTATTAACTAAAATTTCTATCTCTCGACATGGTTTGATTTTATTAGAAGTGACTTGGTTAAAAGGTTTGATTTTGAGAAGAACTGTAAACTTTAGTAATACCAATAAAATTCTAGCAGTAGTATTGCTATAATTTTTCCATTTGTTTTTAAAGCTAATGTAGAAAAAGCAAAAACAATACATTAAAAGTTATATTTGGATTTATAAATGTTTTGCCTGAGAATAGTAAAGGCCTCGAAGAAATCAAATTTAAAGAAATTAAAGAGTATTTGCTAAACCACTGCTTAAACACAATAGAAGAATTTCTAAACATTAATCATCGCGTATGGCATCAAATTTCATTTTACTTTTATCACTTTTTTTAAATATATATTAAATGACTTACTATAAACATTTCAATGTAATATAGTCAATAAGTAATCTAAATATAGAACATAGATTTTATACTGATTTCATTAAAAAATAAATGGTCACTCTAAATAAAATTTGATTATAAATTATTTGAGATCAACTTTGTCTCAAAAAAAACTTACTGGATTTTCTACATTGTCGATAGAGATCCATATCGCTCAAAAAATAGATCATAAGACAGTGAGATTTGCTAAAGCAAAGGCAAGAAAAGTTTTTGTGAAATATAGAGAATTTACATAAAATACATTTAAATTTAAGTTCCAAAGAGGGCGTCATTTTTAGATTTTGCCCACCCCAAGTTTTATTATTGTAGCTGTGGGATACTTACATTCATTAAACTGTAATATGTGGTATGTGGCCAATCTAATTTCATTATGTAAGCCATAAAATATAAAAACTTAACCACTTAATGTTTCGGATAAAGGACATGTCAGTCAACATGATAGAATCATGGAAAAAGGCAGGTAGACTAACTCTTTCTTTAATTATTCACCAGTAAAAACCGTTTAATATATATTACAGCTATTAATACTTTTAGCAAAGTGAATATGCTGGGATAACTATAAATAAAATGTTACTTGTATATAAACCAGTAGCGTAACTAAGGGGAGGGTTAGCCGAGTACGCTCACACACCTATCACGATTTTCATGAGAAAAGCGCCTTTTCAATAATGTAATTAAATTCATTATTTTTGTTAACTTCATTTTAATAAAAAAATATTCATGCAATATATTATCGTTCTCATAAAAATTAATTTTTTAATAAGCTAATTTAATATAGTATATTGCGTCATAAGGGAAGATATGAGCATATTACATCCCGAAGATTTCTGATGCACGAGCGAACGTAGTGAGCGAGGGCAACAAAAGCCAAGGGATGTAATATGCCGTTAGATTCCCGTAGGGCACAAGGTATTTTTCCGCATCCTTGAGAAGATTGTGTTAAATAAAAATAATAATTTTATAATGTAAAACACAAATCTATGTCATTTTCTTACTCAATACTGAAACCATGGCAACAGATAAATAAATACCTAAAATATTTTTTCCAAGACTTATTTTGACATATAACCTTAATTTATAAATGTCTAATTTTGGTATTAATGATTATTTTTATAATAAAGTTATGCGACAATTGTAATTACATTCGTCTATTTGTATTTTTAAAAATAATTTAGAGTTAACTTAAAAAGTATTTTGTTGTACATTAAATTATTTTTACTTTAAATTTTATCGGTAGATTTCACGTCGTATGCTTGCACCGCTAAAACCCACAGATGTTCATATCATCCCGCTTTCACTTATTGTTAACCTCAAATGAAGTAAACAATTTATCAATTACATACCATGGATACGGAAAAATATATTATGTACCTATGTTCTTAAAAGAAAAAAAACTCGTAAATTTAACTTTTAATTATTTTTTATTTCTTTTCTTTAATTTATTTAAATAATTTTATTTCTATTACTAATATACAAGTGTTCCTTTTTTTAGTCCACTATGTAAATGAATGCAAATATTATATCACGTCATTCTGAAAAAAAAATACTTAAAAGTGAATAATAATAATAATAATATATATATATATATATATATATATATATATATATATATATATATACCGGGTGTCCCAGCTCGACCGACACATGGGAGTTTTACATGGGAAATCAGTTAATTATGAATAGTATCGTAATATATATATATATATATATATATATATATATATATATATATATATATATATATGTATAGTGGGTGCAACGAAATGCGGAAGATAGGACTTTAACATGGGATTTAAAAAAATGCGGATACTCTCTGTCCTGATAAATTTAGAACCAAAATATAACTGTACAAAGTTGTTAAAAATTAAATTCTACCTCAGGTAAGCACATAATTGTTGCAACAGCATGTGTGCAGTACGAGATATATTAAATATAAAATGTATTATTTTCGTTAAAAATCAGACAGCCATGGAAATAAAAAATATATCTACGTGTCAGTTGTGACAGTTAATAACATATCATTGTAGATAATGTTGTTTGATATTAATTATGAAATAATATTATTGTCTAAAATTTGTTTAAAAATGGATGTGGCATCCGTAAATATATAAAAAATTTGTTTTTTTTTATATACTTATCTTATTTGTACTTAATACTTTTCATTAGTCATATTGGTAATATTTTTGTAATATTAATATATTATTAAAGAAAAAGAATATGAAATCTACTTAAATAATATTAAAATACAGACAATAAGAATTATAATTAGTGATACTTCTCTAAACTGACAGATAGTTATTTACTTTTATTTCTGTGGCTGGCTGATTTTTAACAAAAATATTACATTTTATATTTAATATATCTCGTACTGCAGATGACCGGTTGCAACAATTATGATCTTATCTGACGTAGAATTTAATTTCGAACTACTGTTGTAGTTTTGCTCTAAATCTATTAGGAGAGAGAATATATGCAATTTTTTGAAATCCTGAGTCGAAGTCCTATGTTCCGCATTTCGTTGCACACCTGTATATATATATATATATATATATATATATATATATATATATATATATACAGACTGTCTACTGAACTCGGGCCACTTAAGGGAATTCCTAAACTAGAAGAGGTACGACTTCGGTTAAATTAGACAAAAGTTGCCTTATCAGGCGGCTATTCCTGTGATGTATTTGTTTTTCCAAAAATGTGCATAGGTCACTAGACAGAAGAAAAAATATGAAATTAGTGAAAATTAATAAATCGTTTTTATTCTTAAACGATGACAAATAGAGAAAAATGTTCCAGATAAAACTTTTAGAAGATAAAGTGCGCCATAAAGAGAAATAATAATAAAAAAAATTTAGCCAACTGTTTGCGAGATATGGCAAGAAAAAATATTTTTTTAAATGGTAATCATAGGTGGCTATGGCATCGTTAAAAGTAGTATTTTTATCTCTTTTCAACAGTATGTATTTTTATATCATTCATTTTATAAATTATTGTTTTATTTACATAAATCATAAAACACTTCTTTCTAATGGCATTTTTAAAGTAGGCTTTGGTACAAACAATTTAAAACAACTGATTTTTTTTGTATTTATTTATTTTTTAATCTAGGTTATGCCTTAATTACTTAACTTAAAACTTAACCATAATCTATTATAATTAATTGTAAACAAATTTACTTATTCCTAAGATAAGATTAATAACAAAAAATGAAATATAAGAAACATTAAATAAATTTTGTTAAACTAATGCAAATTTGGTTAATTAAACTGTAATTATAACAAATGTTGAAAATTTTATCCATTTTGTTGTAAACATAATTCAGCTCTGCTTAAAACACTATGTAGAGTGTTTTCCAACATATTTTTAGAAATTAAATTACATGCCTCAATAATTTTATAAACATGAAAAGAAAGCATATCTGTCTTTTCTCTGAAAGTGAATCTGTCCATAATTATTTTTAATTTAACAGTTTAACACAAAAAACTTTAACAATAAGACAGAAATATGATAAAATCAGTTGTTTTAAATTGTTTGTACCAAAGCCTACTTTAAAAATGCCATTAGAAAGAAGTGTTTTATGATTTATGTACATAAAACAATAATTTTTAAAATGAATGATATAAAAATACATACTGTTGAAAAGAGATAAAAATACTACTTTTAACGATGCCATAGCCACCTATGATTACCATTTAAAAAAATATTTTTTCTTGCCATATCTCGCAAACAGTTGGCCAAATTTTTTTTATTATTATTTCTCTTTATGGCGCCCTTTGTCTTCTAAAAGTTTTACCTGGAACATTTTTCTCTATTTGTCATCGTTTAAGAATAAAAACGTTTTATTAATTTTCACTAATTTCATATTTTTTCTTCTGTCTAGTGACCTATGCACATTTTTGGAAAAACAAATACATCACAGGAATAGCCCCCTGATAAGGCAACTTTTGTCTAATTTAACCGAAGTCGTACCTCTTCTAGTTTAGGAATTCCCTTAAGTGGCCCGAGTTCAGTAGACAGTCTGTATATATATATATATATATATATATATACAGGGTGAATACTGAAAACCTTGACATAGGGAAATAACATGGGAAAACAGTTTTTTGTTGTTTCCATCTGTCCCGCTAAATAAAATCGGGTGTATATGGTATCGTTAGTTAGATTACTTAATTTTGCATTTAATAAAACCAAATGTTGTGTAATATGGCCTTTTCTAACTGAAATATTTGATAAAATAAATTGTATTTTGAAGGTTATCCTTTATATTTTCGAATAAGAAACGTCAAAAACAAAATGCTCCATAGCCGAGTGGATACGAGGGCTGTTTCATAACATAAATAATCTACAAGACCTGGTTCGAGACCACCTCGGCCCTATTTTTTTTTAAATTAAATTATACTTAAAATATCATGTTTCGAAACATGAAATGCAAAATTATACACCAAAAACTAAATTCGAATTAATTGTTAAGTTTGACAGACAGCAAATAATAATTCTATTAAATATTTGGATTTTTTTATTTATAAAAATATGAATATTGCTATTTTATTAATATAGTCTGATATAATAACGATATTTTAAGCATAATTTAATTTAAAAAAAATAGGGCTGAGGTGGTCTCGAACCAGGTCTTGTAGATTATTTACGTTACGAAACAGCCCTCGTATCCACTCGGCTATGGAGCATTTTGTTTTTGACGTTTCTTATTCGAAAATATGAAGGATAAACTTCAAAATACAATTTATTTTATCAAATATTTCAGTTAGAAAAGGTCTTATTACACAACATTTAGTTTTATTAGATGCAAAATTAAGTAATCTAACTAACGATACCATATACACCCGATTTTATTTAGCGGGACAGATGGAAACAGCAAAAAACTGTTTTCCCATGTTATTTCCCTATGTCAAGGTTTTCAGTATTCACCCTGTATATATATATATATATATATATATATATATATATATATATATATATATATATATATATATATACAGGGTGAGTCTGGGAAGACGCCCCCCCCCCCCCCTTTAACTTTTTTATTATAAGTAATAGAAAAAAATTGCTCTTATAAAAGTTTTATTATTTTGCATATACTAGTTGCAGATGTAGATATTTTTTATAAAGTCAGGTTTACAAGATACGACTATCAACTTTTATTTTTCAAATGGCAACCTATAATTATTTTAATAAAATAGAAACCGCAATTTTTTTCTCTTTTCAACGATGTATTAACTTTTATTAATGTATTTGAAAAATTTCGAGAGAATATATATATATATATATATATATATATATATATATATATATATATATATATATATATATATTACATCTGTTTTATATGTAACTATGTATAATTTTTATTAGTAGTGATTATAAAGTGATGTGATTCTAATAAATACTGTATTAGCATACATTACATACCACATACATATTAATATCATAACTGCCAAAGATGTCAATTGCACTCGAAGAGCGACGATATTAAGACATCTAAGGCCTGTTGGGATTCATAAAACCCGTGGTTTGTTCAATAATTTACCGGTTTCACATTATTAATAAAGATTATTTTATAAAATTATTTTGAAAGTAACGTTTTTATGATCAAGTCTGTATGGATTGATGTGATATGACAAAACTGTCCCATTATTATTATTATTATTACTATTATTATTAGTCCCAAATATTAAGTACCATATTAACTTGCTAAATAACATCGTATACAATTATAACTTACTTACCCTGCTTATTTTTATATATGTAAACAAAAGTTTAATATCCTGAAATCGGTAAATACTTATAATGCTAAAAAAATATCGAGTTAGTGTACCGTACTGCAATGCTTAAAATTGCAACTATCGTAATCGTCAACGATGTCTGATTGTTCTGATTACAATTCAGAAGACCGAAAAAAAGAACATTTACAATTTGAGTACTGCACAGTTTGGAATATAAGGCGATATTCTATTTTCATAATTTTTAAACAACAATTTGCTCTATATTAGTGTAAATATTGTCGGGAACGTTAATGAAACTGCCCAAAGTACTCGGATTTTCGCTACTGAGTACTTATTTCAATTTGTATATATACTAATTTTTAAACTTAGTGTCACAATGAATTTTATGTTGCGTTGTAGCAACAAATATAGATATTAATATTTAATTTAGAAAATTCATGTATTTCTTGTTTTAATATGAATTTATTTGCATTATGATTTCATAAGTATAACTAACGTAATGTATTATTGATATTTTGAAGTAATTAATACAATTTTCTGGAGTCGCAACAATTTACTGAATTGCGAATAAAAAAACTGTAAGAAGCACTGGTTTATAGTATATTCCTCATCGCTGCAATCGATTTCGTTCTGGGGAATTTTGAATGGACGTCAAGGTAAAGATTTTGCATGTATTTTACACAATGATATATACAAATATCTATTGCGAAAAAGCAGAAAAAATCTCAAATATGAGGGTCTATATTTTTATTTATACTATGACAATAACAATCTCTCACATCGCTATTAAAATTTTCAAAAACATATGTTTACATATTTATAACTCTGCAAAGATAACTATTCAAAGTTGACCATTCTTTAATATAAAACTGCTTCTTCTGGATATTTCAGATAACATTATGTACGTTTGTCATGAAATTTTGTTTTACAGTAAAATGTCTAGTAGATTTTCTTAAATTTTACTTCTAATAAGTAAAAGACAAACCAAACTAATGTTTAAATACTGAATAAAAAACATTCTGGAAATGTCTCCCTGGAGTCTATTTAAAGTTTCCCATTGTTTTCTCCACCAGTGGGGGCGTATACATTTTATCCTACACACTTGTTATATTGCTTGACATTGTGCCTTGCACACTTTCAATCTTGTACACCTTTTATCGTGCACACTTTTAATCCGCGAAAAAAGTTATCTTACACACATTTTATCTTCCAAATCATTTTATCATCCACACATTTTGTCTTCCACTCATTTTATGTTCCATACATTTTATCTTTTACAAATTTTATCTTTGGAAAAATTTAATACTGGATATTTCATCTAATTATAAATATGTTAATTGTATGGGCAATAAAATGAATGGCAGGTACAATTACAAAGTTTTAAAGATCAAACGTTGGTGAAGATAAAATGTATGGAAAATAAAACGAATGAAAGATAAAATGTGTGGATGATAAAATGTGCGGAAGATAAAATGTCTGTAAGATAACTTTTCTTCAAAGGTTAAAAGTGTGCACGATAAAAGGTGTGCAAGATTAAATGTTTGAAAGATTCAATGTCGAGCAATATAACATGTGTGGATGATAAAATGTATACTCCCCCACCAGTGAAGTCCTTCTACTAACTCATTTGAATTCATTGCAACTGGTTGCAGGTTCATACGCATACTTCAACCAAGGCCCAGTTCTGAAACCATTCCCCGGAGGCGGCGTGGACTTCAGCAACCACTTCGCGTTCAGCGCACACAGCGAGAGTGTGCAAGCACCGCAGCCGTTCTACAAGCACCCTAGCCAGAACGAGCTGCAACCCGCCGTGCTGTACCAGGACGAGTTTACTCGCAATCTCGTGCCACCACCGCCCCGATACACGCCGCACGGGGAGACCGAGGGTCGTGTCGAGCCCAGCGTGCAGCTGCATAACTACCGCCCGCCGGATCACGGGTCTGTTGCATATACCAATATACCTATAAATATTTTTTGCAAAATTCAACAATGATATGAAATAATAATAAAAATAAACTAACACAGATAACTTGACAGAGAAACCGTTAAACATACCGCCAACTTTTGAATTTTCAAATCTAATTTTTAAGCTTACAACAAGGCACCTAAAATTATTTTTGTTTGCTCATTAATTCAGAAAAAGAAATATATTTATTTATTATTATTATTTTTAAAAGTAACAGTAACACATACATATTTATATTGTTTATAATAATTCATACCTTTTTTATATTATTATGTTACTATAGTAATAACAAATTGTTATATAAATAAATAATCAAACTATTTATTATCATCTTATTTCATAATAATAACAATTTTACAAAATAAACGTTACCCGACTAAACTTTAAACTGAATATTTCATTTCATTCACATACGTTTCCAACCTACAAAACATTCATTTTTCTTTTATTCCTTTATTTCTCTACGTTCTGTACGATAAACAGCTAAATTATTATAACAAATGGACTATATAAACATACACATTTCCAAAACTATACAAAGCACCTATATAAAATATATATTCTCCGATAGAATCGAACTCAAAACATTTTATTTCAAATAAAACGATTTACCCGCACAAATTACTTGTTAATACAAACACCTTGTCGAAAGAATTGTTTATTTAGTTTCTGTCATTTGTTTTAGCCTACTTGATGGCAATTTTGAACACCTGATAAAATTTGTAATTTGTAAGTTGGATTTTTTTGTGAGGTTATTTGAAGTCTAAAGTTTATGTCATGCTACCCGGATTTTTAGAAGATTTACGACAACGTACCGTATATCCAAAATTTTGAGCAAAATCTTTATTTTTATATGGAAGTTGGAAATAGTCATTTTGAACACCTATAATAAACTGATACTTGAGTTTCTGTCATTTGTTTAAACCTACTTGATTGCAGTTTTGCACACCTGATAAAATTTGTTTTAAACGATATTTCTCTGGAACTAATGATCGGATTTGAAAAATAAAAAAACTGTTGAAAAGAGAATTGAAAGGCCTTTCGAACTATGTCATGTTTGACACCCTTTTCCATTTAAAATTTTTGAGGTGCAGTCCACACCCATTTTAGGGTTGAAGTTATGCCATTGGTACTAATCCATTTAGGTGTCCCCCTTTATATTAAAATTGACGTGTTCGAGCGTTTTTTGCAAAATTAATGTTAAGTGGCCAAAAATTGCGCTGATAATTTTCGTTGGGCCATCCTGTATTATGTTATAATTTAGTAGATAGAAACAATGTGATTATTATTTTTTATAAAAATATAAGTGGACGGAATTTTTTTTGTCGAGCTGTGTAGTTGCTTTGTAATCATAAGTTTTGAATTTTATAGAAATAATATCGGAAATGGGCAAGCTACTACATTTATCATATGCGTACTTTGGGGTTCATTATTTGTATTACAGGCTGTAACTTGTTTTTTGCATAATGTTAAATTTATACAAACAAAATTAACACTAAAAATTTAAAAGTACACAATATTAAAACTAATATCACCATTAAATAACTGCATATTTTAAAATACAAGTCAAATTTGACTGTACTTCTCAATTTTTATTAACCATGAATCATGATACCAACCAATTTAATATAGTAATATAATTTCCTTATTAGTATCATTGCTGATTTCTAGGGCGTGACATGTTAAATCGAATACTAGTCATTCGCTAATCAAGCTGTAGTCATTTACACATCACCAATCATATTGACAGACTTTATGTCTTATGTATATTAAAAGCCATAACTAAACACAACAAAAAAAAGTTTAAGAGAGGTCTATATAAAATATTCAAATCTGATAATAAAATTTTCTTGAAATTCATTATGGTGTCTTAAAATAATTCAGTTATAACTTAAAATAAAGTTTCAATTTTAAATGAACTTTTGCATTAAAATGTCTAACTAATACTTTACGCTATAATTCCAATTTTTATTAAATATTTAGCTTCTCATTAAAAATTAAGTTATCGTTCATACACTATCCTCGTCTGACACAGATGCCCAAATTTATATTAAAAAAATTAAAATCTGATTATAGGAATTTAAAATGTATTTACTCTATCCTAGCTAATGAAAAATCAACTAAAGTATTAAAAAAATTGTTATAGATATTACCAAAATGGAGCACAAGCCTTTGACCTTGAAATCACAAAAGAGAAATTCCAGGAGTACCATACGACATTAGCGCCCAGTAGTTTCAAAACCTCTACTGAGTCCTTCCTGGAGACCAGCAAATATACCAAACCCAAATTCATCACCAGTAGCCTCGCTGGGTATGAGGTCACTGAGGATAAGGATTGGACGGAACAATACCCCTCGTACAAACCTATATTCCCTACTGCTAAACCTAAATATCATCCTATTCAGTATTATCAGCACGATGATTCCATTAACGCAGCATTCTTACCCACACCCTACAACCCAGAACAGGCTTTCCCCACTTCACCCACTCAAGCAGAAGTGTCTTCCGTTTACTCAGAAGTTAGTAAAAAGAAAGTTAAAGTCCCCACAACAACAGTCTACAACATTAAAGAAGTAGCTACGCATTTCCCTATCTTCACCAGCAAGCATCCCGCGCCAACACAAGTACCACTAACACCTTCCCAGTTACCGATAGTACCTTCCGTGCCTTCCGCACCTCCAGTACCTCCACCGTCATCACCGCCAGTGATACCTCTGCAAGGTCCAGAAGAGCCAGAGGTAGTAACAGAAGTGACAACGAAAGAAGAAGAGCTGGTCAGTAGACCGACGTACCCAACCAGAGGTTACACTCAAGGAACCAGAAGACCGTCGCACCGAAGGAGAAGACCCACGAGGCCCAGCACCACGGAACCGTACAACATGGAGGAGACGGCACCCAGTGTGGAAACCGAGAGGCCCAAAACTCATAGGAGAAGACGCCCGGTTTGTATATTTAAATTATTATAAAAATTACAATACATATTCACGCCATTTCCTATATTGTGGGTTAACATAATATTCTTCCTACTGGTCTATGTATTCATCACTCTATTTCTCCTGACACTTTCGTACATATTTTTTTTTAATTTCACGCTGAACACTTCTAAATAAGGTATTTTGAAGTTATAGACCATTCATTCCCATAAGATTGTCGTTACGAAACAAATTAAGGGTTTTTAGAAGTTTCTAAAAATAGAGACATCAGAAAATGGAAGAGTATTTATTTATGACTTAATGTCCTTCGAAATTTTTACTTCAGAAATCATTTGAGTACCAAATTGACTTTAAGTAAAATTAATTGAGATAGATATCTGTAAGTTACAGTGTAACAAACTGTAATTTTTATTAAATTTATTCTATGTATTATGTCCTACAGTTACCATCTTGATGATTTTTAAAAAGACGAAGTTATACTCAAAAATAATTGCTGAATAAGCAATTACTGAATCTCGAAAATCAGAAAAAAATTTTTTAGTCCTTTATAGAAGTCAATTATTAGAAAAAAACTAGTTTGCTTATTTGTCTGTATTTAGTATTCCTCTAAAGTCATTAATAAAGGTCCTGTAAAAATTACAGCCGGTATATTGTTGACCACATCGCTTATAGAACTTTTTTCTTCCAGATAAAGTATCGCACAACAGAAACCCCACGCGAACCTACCGAACCCACAACTCGCGCAACCTACCGCCCACGACCCACTCGCATACAACCCCAAACCATCACAGAGGAAGTCTTTGTGTCTAAAAACCACAGGCATCGACCATCGTATGCCCCAACCACGGAAGACCTCTCAGTCTTGGAACCCGAACTTACTAGAGAACAAGAACCTATAAGGGAACTTGAGACAGAACCCACCAGGGAGTTGCAGTTTCTCCAAGAGCCCAGCACCGAGGCAGAGGAACCTATGGAACCGAAAAGAAGAAAACGGATACGGATTACAACCACCACAGAAAGTTTACCGATCACTAATCTCAACATTCCAGAGAATGAAAATATTCCGGAAAATGAATTGGATTACACAACAGTACCTGCCGAAGAAATTGTAACTATTAAAGACGTATACGATTTTGAAACTGAACGCGAACCCACAACAATTACAACCAGCACAACAACAACTACTACTACAACAGAACCCACAACTACGAAATCAAACCGGTTAAGACGACCCATCAAATACGATGTACAACAACGACCAAGATTCAGTGTGAAAGATTACAGACAACGCCTGAACCAATACATGTCCTCCACGACAGAATCTGCGAAACATTCTACAGAATCCCCCAGAATCCGATACCCAAGTCGTTTCAACAAACTGTCAACTACGACAGAAGCGGAAGACTCGACAGAAGTATCGAGACAAAAATTTATGCCAAAGGAACCCCGACGCAAATTTAGTTTCACCACCGAAAGTTCAGAGGCAAGCAGTACGGAAAAATACCTCCGAACAATGAATCCAAGATTAAAACAACTCACACGATTCAGATCCACAACAGAACCTAGTTCTACAACAACAACACAAAAAGTATCCATAAAACCAAACATATTCAACAACTTAAAACGACCACAACAACTCAGTTTGCGCAACAGAATATACAATAAGCGAAACGTAACCACAACCACTGAATTCGCCACGGAACCGCCAGAGCCAACAGAAGAAACCACAGAGAAGAACGAAGTCACAATTCCATTTGAAATTGCCGAAAGTAAAATAGAAGTCACCACACAAATCTTCGAACCAACTACAGAAACAAAGAAATCAGCAAATGATGTAATGATGGGAGAAGAAGACGACGCGTTTTTACAATTGCAACGAATTTCTGACTTAACCTCATCTGCACACAAGCAGTACAACACGCCTGGCTTATTCAAATCAGTGTCACCAACTAGCAGAAAAGTCCCTAGTTATTTCACAATTGCGACGGAAGATCCTATACTGCCGATTGAAGCATTCTTTCCAAATCTGAATCAAAAGAATGATAAACCTTAATTTAAGCTTTCAGTGTGATTTGTGAAATTTCTAAAGGTGTATCCATTAAATCACTGATTTTAAACTACATTAAATATTGAAACAAATAATTTGTCGTACATAAACAGAAAATAATATTTTTGAAACTGGTCTTATAAAGAAAAATGTATGTATATTACCGAAGAATAACTTAAGTTTTACTTAGGTTTCATATTGCTTCATTTATTTGTCATAATTAAAAATTTGCATTGTAAATTGAAATTTTTGAAGGATCTGTAGTTAAAATTTAAGTAAATTTATTTGATTACTAAATTATAAGTAGAGAATTAATGCATTTATAAAACATTTTATTTATTGGTATTCTGTCTGGAAATTTTAATCATTGTTTTAAATTATTTAAGAATGTAAGTAAAAGACAAAAATCCCGAGAACATAGTTTAACAATCAATAATATTCATCAAATTCATTTAATTTATTAGTTATTAAAAATAAACAAATAAATACTTCTAATATTTTTATGCAAGCTGCGAATGTTCTTGTTTAGTGATAAAATTGGTGATTTAATAACTCACCCCTAAGCTCAATAACCTGTAATTTATTTCTACGGAGGAAGACTGCATGAAGAGCTGCTGTATATTTATTTCACTTGAGTGATATGTACTAACATGTATAAATAATCTCATAGCTGCTTAGTTGTAGAATAAGTATTTATGATTGTTATTATGTAAAGTATTTAATATTTTATCAAATCTATAGGTGTAAATGAATAAAGTATTTCTATTTTTAATTTTACTTTATATTTACCCTCTGATTCCCTTATTCTCTTCATTAAAGGTGGATTTAGAGTAGACGATCAAAGAATTTTACAAATCCAAATTTAGACTACAAAGAAATTATACTAACTTTAACTCTTTTAGTCTCTTTTTGCCTGTGGGCTTTTTTTTTGTTTATGTATAGCATTTGCATGACCTAATTAAGTATTTATTATCATAAATAAATTACACATTTTAAAGTTGATATAAAGACTCTATTATTGTTTATTGCTCCTCCAATAAAATTGCTGAAACCAGTTACTGTCAAATTAACAATGTTTATTACTTTATTATGTACTTCCTGTTAAAACCATTATATACCGGGTGTCCCAGCCTGACCGACACATGGGAGTTTTACATGGGAAATCAGTTAATTATGAATAGTATTTCCCCAGTGCAAGATATTAACTTGAAATTTTGTATACGTATCGGAGAAAATTAATTCTATGAATCACACTTATTTGAAATATGCAATTTCGTTTGCAGGGCGAGATTTATTAAATTTAAAATCTAATATTTTCGTTCAAAATCAGAGTGAGTAGTTCATATATAGCTTAACAGATGGCACTTAAATGTCAAAATAACTATTCAAATTGTATTTATTATACTTTTATAATCATTTATATTGATATTTATAATAAAAAATATATTATTAATAAATTAACAGTTTATTAAAATATTATTTGTTAAATTATATGCTCTATTTATTAAAGAAAAGTGTAGCGTGTAATATAACGTTTCATATTACACTTGTGTAATATGAGTAATATATTATATGAAGTATCACACGTATAATGTACCCATATTTCAATAGTTGTAGATAAAATATTTATCTGACAGTTTAGTGAAGTATCACTGATTTTAATTCTTATTCCCTGTATTTTAATATTATTTAAGTTGAATTTAGTTTATTTTTGTTAAATAATATACCAATATTACAAAAATATAAATATCTACAATGGCATGTTATTAACTGTCAGAACTGTCACATAGATATTTTCTTTTATTTCCAAGGCTGACTGATTTTGAACGAAAATGTTAGATTTTATAATTTAATAAATCTCGTCTTGCAGACGAAATTACATATTTCAAATAAATGTAATCCATAGAAATAATATTCCCCAATAAGCATACAAAATTTCAAGTTAATATCTTGCACTGGGGAGATATTATTCATAATTAACTGATTTCCTATGTAAATCTCTCATGTGTCGGTCGAGCTGGGACACCCGGTATAATATATAATTTCAGGTCATACCGGATCTAGTTAGTGGGAGTTCTGATTTGACTTTTTGCGCAACGTTCCAAAGACGTATTAGGTGTCGATAAATTTTAATCTCGTAGAAAACACTGATCCATAATTTTAAAATTCATCAAAATTAACAATTTATAAAACATTTAAATATTTTTACGAAATATTCAAAATTAAAATAACAAAAAGTGCAGGCTCTTTCCCTTAATTGATAAGTGATAAGCGATATGTACTGTAAAAAATAGAAATACAGAAAACGAGATAAATTGTTAGGTAAGTTAGCATCAATGTATTTGGGAAACAGTATTTAGTGGAAATTCGTTTAATTAATGAGTTTAGTACATTTTTACACAATTAAATTTTGTTCACTAAAGCACTACTTTAATGAAAATATTTAAATTCAAGTATTAATTGGTACGTCGGTACAAATTTTCAAATCTAGTAGTAGTAATAATAATAATAATAATAATAATAATAATAATAAATGATATATTTGTCTTCGAGGTTTAACCTCATAGAAAGGATTGGTAACAATTTTAGATATATATATATATATATATATATATATATATATATATATATATATATATATATGACTTTCTGAAGAACGAAGATATACCCAAAGAATTAAAAGCAATAAAATTATCCCTCATTATCGACCTAGTATGGTATACTTAAAATTTGTATATTTTAGAAGTTCGTCCTCGACTTGATTTTTGTTTCCTATACGGGCATTATAGTCACCTCCCAGTATTATGGCATGATCTGGAAATTGGTTAACTATATTATGTAAACTATCGGAGAAAAGATCAATTAGTGTACTGTAGTCAAAGGAGTGTGAGAAGTAGGTTATGCCCAGTATTATATTCCTTATAGTATTTTTAATTTCGATGAATACCCAGTGAAGTTCTTTTTCTATTATTGTTATTGTATTTGTGGGAAGCTTAGAGAAGATCATAATGCCCCCTATTGCTCTACCAGACTTGGCTTCTTTTGACGCTTTCTGTTCGTACAGGTTATACTCTTTTAGGAAGGGTGGATTTTCTTTAAGATCAAAATTTACCCATGTTTCGGTTAAACAAATTATTTCATTCATTAGTAGAAGTTCTTCTTCGAATTTGGTTAATTTAAATAAGTTTTTGAAGCCTTGGAGGTTCCAAAATAGAATATTTGAAGAAGTTACATTTTGGGTGCATCTAAGTTTTTTGAAGTTGTGGTTGTAAGCTGTCTTGTTTGTATGTGGCGGTCTAAAGGGCCTGATTTGGGTGTGTTAGGTTTAACCGTTTTTCTTTCGTTAGTTTTGGTTTGTTCTGTGGATTTTGGTGTATGTTGTTGTGATGAGTCATATGTCAGATCTTCTTTACTCTTATGAGTTCCTTTCTGCTTTTGCTCTGACTGCTGTAACATCGTGTTATTTAGCTGATTCTCAACAGATGATTCTTGTATGTTTGAAGTATTGTTTGGTGCACAGAAAGTGTTCGATCGTTGAAGTTGAGGAATTATGATGTCATCATCTGTATCTGCTCGGATGTTATATTCATTGAAGTCTGCATCGGTATATTTTGTCCCATTTACGTACAGTATGTTTGCACGAACGCCATGTTATTGCGGCTCCACATAATTTGAAGACATATCCCGTGTATGATATGCGATCAGTAATGTCATTCGCGTGATCGGCATCGGAAAATCCGACTATTCCAAATGAATTCTTGCTGTACACCAGTCCATATTGTTGCGTGCCATTCAAGTAACGCAGAATGCGTTTAGCGGCTACCCAATGTTCTTCTTGGTAACTTTCATTGAACTGCGCAAGTCGGTTTACTATAAATGATATATCGGGCCTTGTGGCTACGGTCAGATACATTAGAGATCCAATTAGCTCTCTATATGGCTTTTCTTTTCTATTTATTTCATTTCTCTGTTCACCACTTGGTAATTTTATTCTTAAATCGCTAGGCGTGGTGACAGGTTTTGATTCTTCCATCTTGAACCTCTTTAACAGATCGTTTATATATTTATGTTGACTTAATTTGATTTCGTCCTCTCGTTGTTCTACTTGAATACCCAAACAGCTGTGTGCGAGACCAAAATCTCTTACTTCAAACTCCTTTTTAAGTTCTGCCTTTATCTCGTTTTGTCTTTTCTGGCTTTTTCTAATGTACAAGATGTCATCAACATAAATTATTAGAACTGTAAATTCATATTTATTTAGATCGTAATAAAGACAGCTCTCGTTTGCTGCGGTGTGTTCGGAACGGTAAACCGCCTACGTATTCCATTTTCTTTCAAGTAATGATCGAATTCGCGATTTACGTATTCCCGCCCATTGTCGGACATTAAGCATTTTACCATTTGCCCGGTCTGGGTTTCGACTTTGGCTTTGTACTCTTTGAACGCCATCAAAACTTCGTTCTTGTTGCGAAGAAAATATACTTCGCACCATCTACTGCTGTCGTCAATAAACGTGACGAAATATCTTGATTGTTTGAATGATTCCGTTCTTGATGGTCCCCAGACGTCCGAATGAATTAATTCTAGTGATTTTGTACTTCTTTCGGATTTTTTCCGAAGCTCCATCTTTGTCGAATATAATGACGTTTCCATGATCAGCAATCCTCGCCACAGACAATAAATTAGTTCTCAGATCTTTTACTAACAAGGTAGGTACTATTTAACGTTACTGACCTGCTCTCTTTTCCAATATTCGTTGCGATCTGTGCGATGCCTTTTGTTGCCACATCTGTGCATATGTCACTGGCCAACAACAACCTTTCATTCTCCACCGCCGTTGGTGTATTCATGAACAGGTCTTCATTGTTGCACATATGTGAAGTGCACCCACTATTTAAGCACCAGCGCCTTTAACTAATACTCTGCATTACTCGCAACGCCTCTGCCGTAGTCCCTTCTAACGCTTGAAACGCGTCATTTTTCGACTCGGCAAACTTGGATTCGCATTGTTCTTTCTTGCGTTTTTCTTTTTGCGGACATTCTGAAGCTTTATGTCCAAAACGATGGCATTTAAAACATTTGTAACGAAAATTATAATTTTTGAAAAATGTTCCCCTTTGATTCGGCCTAAATTTTCCTTTACTTCTATTAACCCACATTGATTCTGACTCATTATCTTTTTGCCTTTGATTTCGTGAATCAAATTCTTCTAAAATTTTCTCTCGTACCCATTCTAGTTTGGGCAGTTCATCTCGTGCTTCGATTGCTGCCCGGAAAACATCGAAACTTGTTGGTAACCCATTCAGTAGCATTATTGTCAACAATTCTGGATGAATAGCTATTTCTAAGTTCTCCAACTGAGTGGCGATGTCAAAGAAATCCATCATTTGTGCGCGAAGATCATCGCGTTCGCGTATTTTATATGTCGAAATACGCTTTAATAGACCAGCCTTCTTCACTGCTTCTGTTGAAGCGAACTCTGATTTTAAACTTGCCCATACTTGGAGCGCCGTATTTAATCCTTTGACCAGTCTTAACAAGTTAGGATCAGTGGCTATTATAAGATCTGATTTTGCTCTAGCATCGCCATCTTCCTATTTTTCCACTTCCTTTCTCGACTGGTCATTATCGGGGATTAAGTTTGGTCTTACGTGTTTTCCATCGAGATATTTCCACGTACCATTTTTCACCATTACGGCCTCAATCTGTATTGCCTACGTATCATAATTGTCTTTTACAAGTGGTTTAATAATATACGATGACGCTGACATTTTTTATTTTAAATTATTCAGTTCTACCACTATCATTATTTTGTTTGACTTTTTTACACTTTTACTGGCTATCTGGGCCCATAACCTGTTAATTTAGTCAAACAGAAATAAATTACAACAGACAAATTATTTATTTATATTGAAGGACAACTATTACACTTAGATCGTTATTTTATGTGACAGGCATAACGTGACAGGTGTCAGATAATTTTTTTTTTGTTTTCATGGCATTCTAGATCCAAGTCAGGTGTAGAATGCGTTAATTTGAATGTCATATCTAACATCTTCAATATAGCTTTCTGTTATGTTTTGCAATTTCATATCATCCCTTATGATTTTTAATATTGTGTGTTCTACATTTTCACTCTGAGTTTCTTGTACACCAAAAAATATTATTTTTTTTTCACAGATTTTTATTTCTAATAGTTCTATTTGTTTATCATTTAGTTTAAGGTTTTTTTTTTCTAGTTCATCGTATTTTATTTTATATTCCTTGCAAGTATCAGTAATTTTATCATTTAATTTATTAATGGAATCCTGTATTTTTACAATATTTGTATTTATTGGATTAAGTACTTCCCTTATATCTTCAACTGTAGCCATTTATTTATTTATTTCTGCTACCTTTGGCAACACTGATTTTTGCTAAGACACGCTTGCGCGTGGTAGCTGGAGTTTGTCTTTTCGTGTGTTTGTGTTAGTGTGAAAAATGACTTTGTGGTTTTTGAGATTTTTTAACTCACTTGTGTCTCTTCTGCTGGATGTTCTTGTTTTGTTTTCTGTTGTTTTTTTTAATAGATGTTTTCACTAATTTGAACTTTTAATTAGCAGTATAATACTATTTAAAGTGATTTTAGTTATGCACTATTCAAAATTTGTCTTCCTTATTTAGCGGCAATGTTACCAAATCTAGTAGTATAAACTATTAATATTTATTTTATTAGCCACTTGTTATAAATTTTAATTAAAAAATAATAAAAAAATAACTTCTCGCTATAGCAGGGTGTGAAAATTTTTTAATAAGCAAATAAAACAAGGATATAACTAACTGATTTCAGAAATTACAATATCATATGTCCTATATTTAACACCTCTTCGCCTTCAGATACAAATGCATTTAAATATAAAAAGTATTTATCTGAAATACGTATAAGGGTGTGTAAATATTATTTTTATCAAACAATGTAGATATTTCTTAAAACAAAAACAATATACAATAACACTAAATATACAAGTGATTATCTTTAAAATAATTTTATTTCCAGAAAACCCAAAACGGACTGGGATTAAAAATAGGCCCGGCAAATTTACTTCTCACGGCACACACACCACACATCTTCACACTTTTATTTAACATACGAGTAAAAATGACTAAAATGAGACATTGTAAAATGTAATTTCAAAGGCACTGTGATCTTTTCGAGCGAGCGCACAAGCCTCTTCTCCATTTCTAAAGGACCTGCGTTGTTCCCTGATTTCGTAAAATCATTTCATTTTCTTTTTTTGTTTTAAACCGAATCTATGAATATTATCACGCAATAAAACCCTAAACACAAAGCTAAGAGTAGATAATACAACAGAATAGCGTAAGGATTTTTTTTATATAATTCTGAGAATATTCAACAATTGACTGAAGACGATCTTCTTAAATGTTGCAAAGACTATTTAATGAAGTTATAATTTGTCGTTATATTTTACTCTCTAGAATCACAATATTACAATAGCTATTTTTAATACTAGTGAGCAAAGTATTGCATTTAATCAGGAGTCCAGAAGTTGGGCGCTCGAGCTGTAGGCGAGGGCTCCAACTGGATGAGTGATTAAATGCACTTTTGCTCACGAGTGTAAAATCTAATTTTTTCCACAATCGTTTAATTTTCATATTGCCTTTTGGATTTGCTAGGTTTTAGATCTAATGTTGCACTTTTTGCAATTTCAATTATTTCTGGAGGAGTATTTTGCTCAAACTACGAGTCTGTCACAGAGGTGAGGGTGAGGTTTGAGGTTAAATATCACTGACATTAGATAACGGTACCAGCATATAGTCGGTGTCTGTGTTAGCATGAATTTCCTCAGTAGTTTCTAAGTTTCTAACAATTTAAATTTTGTTTTGTAAATTAAAATGTAACGTTACAAGTTATACATTTTACGAAATTATAAATTCAACAACGTAATTATCTTAATATTGTGAAATAATTTAAAATCAAATGGCGGAATAAATTTTTTGGTGCCATCTACTGACAATTCTTAAAACAAGAGTGATTAAAAAAATTTTAATCACTAGTGATTAAATAACGTACTATAAACAACATTAAAATTAAACGATTGTGAAAAAAAATATTTTATATATTTCTAAGTATAATACAACAAAAGCCTTGAATTTATTGGAAAAAATTACGAATAACTGTTGCGTAGTAACAGACAAACGAGATGACGAACTGACATTTAGATCACGAGAGCAAAGCTGAACTGATTTAACTATAATTTTTGACACGAGTAGTCGTGGAATTGTGAGTAAATATTACTAATTAAATTCATAGCTCAAATTATATTCGCTTGACTATTTCACGAATGACAAAAGTTCAAACATAAAATTTATATAGGCTGTTCCATTTAAGTGTGCCACCATTGCTATCTCGAGAACTATAAGAGCTACGAGGTTAGTTAAATTAGCAAAGAATCACCATTTTACAACACTAATACAATGAGCAAAAAAAAAATTTTTTCGACCAGTGGTTTTCAAAATACGGGACACAACTTTCTTGTTTTAAATGGGAACATATGTTTATTTTTAGGTTATTCGATAGAGTATTTTTTTTCTGAATTCAACGATATAAACATATCATATGCTAATATAACAAAATAACTGAGAAAAATGCATGTTAGATTTATATGTATTTTATTTATATCTGGCTGAAATAAGAGTGCTTTGGATAGAAAACAATTCATTTTTTCTTAAAACTGACAGTTTGAGAAAATAAAATTTAACAAAAAATAATCAAACAATGTTAGACAGAACATTGTGTCTATGTTTTCTAACCATAGCATTCTTGTTTCAGCCAGATATAAATAAAATACATATAAATCTAACATGATTTTTTCTCAATTATTTTGTTATATTAGTATATGATATGTTTATATCGCTGAATTCAGAAAAAAATACTCTATCGAATAAACTAAAAATAAACATACGGTCCCATTTAAAATAAGAAAGTTGTGTGCCGTATTTTGAGAACCACTGGTCGAAAAAAAATTTTTTTTTGCTCATTGTATTAGTCTTGTAAAATGGTGGTTCTTTGTTAATTTAACCAAACTCGTAGCTTTTATAGTTCTCGAGATAGCAATGGTGGCACGCTTAAATGGAACATTCTGTATATCAACAGAATATAAACAAGGCGATGACTACGATAATTTTTTTTATATTTTGTTACTAGAAAATTACGTATAACCATCAAATAAAGCATTCTGTTTGTGTGAAATTGAGGTGTGTCAAATAATCAAAAATCATTTATTTAAATTGTATCTAAATTTTATTACTATTCTACAAATCACATTACCTTTATTGAGCATGAACTTTTCCAACTTGTAACTAAACGAGGTGGAAGTAAGGTCTGGAGGAGACTGTTAAATTATGTCTAATCAAGTGAAGACAATAAAAATAATAACTGTATATTGAATTACAATTACAAATCAAAAATGAAAATAAACATTACATGTCTCAAAATACTAGTTGTCACAAATCAATATATATATGATATCTCTACATAAACAAAAACAACCTTCTTACTAGATCTGAAAAGCTCTGTAAATTATTTATTCAACTGCTTTACTAACGGAGTACGTGACATTAATCGAATTTCAGTATATAAGTCATAAATAAAAACAAACCACTATAGCTTTTCATTATATTAATAAAAACTAAACATTAGTTTGCAGTAGTATAATTAATGGCATTTTTATGTTTTGCACAATCGTGGAAAAAGGCAGCAAAGGGAGTGTGTCCTAGTTACAATACCAATTCTCCAAATTTTTTATAATGATGTTCTAGTGCAGTACTAATAATGAAGCGATTAAAAAAATACGGGTATTTATTTTCCTAGTCACATACTCCATTACCGCAAAAATATCTTGCTTAAGATTGAAAACAATAAAAACTTTCTTGAAATCTATGTACCTTTTAATTTATTAACAATTTTTTTGATTGAAACGATAATATTATATTTCTATATTAATTTGTGAATTTAATATATAGCAAAACACAAGAAATTATTATTTTGTTGTACAAAATTTTTTCATGGCCCCGCAAGATAACTTTTCCCAGAGCCCCTGTTTTCATCACGCCGGCCCTTTGGCTCTTACAATAGTTCAGTCACAGATCTAACTAGTTAGTTAGATCTGTGGTTCAGTAGTTCATTTTATTTAACCATGCTAAAATATACATTTTTTTGTGGCAAGTTAAGGTATATAAATGTCATTGAAAAGTAAAACAATTATTAAAAATATATATAGGTAAAAATATGTCATATACTAGTACCTATTCCAGCTAGGTTGGTCAAAAACTCTTCAACGGAATAAATACAATGATGTAAGATGTAGTTTTTTACTGTTGGTTTAAAAATATTGATTTGTAAACTTTTCACTGATTCTGGCAAAGATTTATATAATTTTATATTTAATGCGATTTTTTTCAGATATAGTTAATCTATATCTTGATAAGCAAATCATATTAGAAGATCTAGTATTGTAGTCATGGGTATCTGATATTACCACAAAATTGTGTTTGTTTTTATGTATTTCTAGCAGACTCCGATAAATGAATAAACTTGGTAGTGGCATAATTTTAAGATCTTTAAAAAGAGTATTTTATATTATAATAATTTTGAAATTGCAGCTTTTCTTAAATTCTTAGCTTTATGCATGTCGAAATATTGTTTTTCATAAATATTCCGTTAGATTTTTTTAATTAATTGTAAAATAAAATAACTAAGCAAAAAATATTTGTTTTTAAGAAATATATATATACAGGGTGTCCCATTTAAGGTACGAATGCATTGGTATCTCGAGAACCGTAAGAGCTACGAGGTTGGTTAAATTAGACAAAAGTTGCCCCGTTAGGAGGCTATTTTAATAGTGTTTTGTTATTTGCGAAAAAATGCATAGGTCACTAGATATAGGGGAAAATGTAAATTTAGCTATTTTCTTTTTTTGCTTATAACTTTGTTATATGAAATAATACGAGATTCTGGTTTGCACTTTCTTAAGGCATTTTTGTATGGTGAATTTGCAGAAGTACTCAATTTTTTTTTATTTCTAACCATTTACGAGTTACTGATAGCAACTTTTATTTTTCATATGGAGGTTATATTATTAAATAGAGATTTTTTTTAGCTTTACAATGATATAAAACAGTAATAATTTATTTTTATAATTAACAGAAAAATTAACAAAAATTGATATTTATACTAAAATTGCATTGAAAAAAGTAAATCAAAGGCCGCATTGGAAGAAAATAACTATTTCATAACATATATTGCAACAAATTTATTTAATTAAAGTTAAAAATACAAAAATAATTTGTGAAAACTTACCAATAAAATTAGTTAGAAAAAAGTAAATCGAAGGCTGCTGTGGAAAAATTTAATCAAATCAAAAGTGGCCGCCCACTTCACGGGTATAAAATGAATATATGATTGAATTCAGAAAAAAATACTCTATCGAATAGACATTAAAAAAATATACTATCCTATTTAAAAAAATATAACTTTGTGTTGAGCCACTGGTTTAAAAAAATTATTTTCTTCCCTAACCGGATGTCCCCCTTGGCCCTCTATAATATTGTCTTATAGCATTTTATTGTATCTTTAATAATATAAATATTATTTGAGGTAGCTCGTTTAGCTGTTACACCCTGTATATATATATATATATATATATATATATATATATATATATATATATATATATATATATATACAGGGTGAGTCACCGAAATGCCCGTCTTCGATATCTCCCTTGTCGTTAGAAATACAGCATAAATTTATTAACAAAAGTTATTGGTCAACTCAAGGAGTATAACGTAAAATTATTTTCACATATACAGGGTGTTGCGTTACGGCTCGGCGAAAATTGTTTGCCTTTTATTAAATGGAACATCCTGTATATTTTTATATTTTTTCAAGTGTATTTCATTCCTCTATACGGACATATAAATTTTGTTTTAGTTTTCCGCGGCGTTGCCAAGTTATTCCGTTTATTCTCTAAAAAAGACCAAATACACGCATTGCTTTATAATGACGTACTGAAGTTATTTTAATAGTAAAAATTAAGAATTTTTTTTTTCTGTACAACTGTAACTACACTCTATGTTCTCACATATATTTTTTTAATTGTAATTATACAGGGTGTTCAATAAAGCGAATCAAATTTACTCAATTTCAAATGACTAAAACTCGTCATTTTCAAATGGAACAACCTATATTTTATAATTCAGTTGTGCGTCTTTTTGTATTATCTTCATATTTTATTAAGGGTACCCTATGCCTAAAACCAATATTTTTGTAGATTTTAACAATTTTTTTCTAAAATTATTTATTCAATTAAAAATTAAATCTAGTATACCATGGATATTACCCGGAGATTGTAGTTCCAACATGATGGTGCACCAGCTCACAACAGTCTTCGGGTTAGGAATCATTTAAATGAAGAATTTGCTATAGATGGATCGGAGGAGGTGGTCCAAGAAATTGGCCCGCTAGATTTTCGGATCTTTCAAAATTAGATTAAAATTCGTAACTGTTTTAAAACTGTCGACGCAAATATCTGCGAAGAGTAAATTACTCATTTGTAAACTGTCTCAAACATGTTTCCGTGCGAATAGCTGTTACATTAAAAATCTTTTGGAATCTAATTTTTAGAAATAAAATTAAAATGGTGAAAATCTCCAAAAATATTGGTTTTAGGCATAGGGTACCCTTAATAAAATATAAAGATAATACAAAATGACGCACAACTGAATTATAAAATAAAGGTTGTTCCATTTGAAAATGACGAGTTTTAGTCATTTGAAATTGAGTAAATTTGATTCGCTTTATTGAACACCCTGTATAATTACATTTAAAAAAATATATGTGAGAACATAGAGTGTAGTTACAGTTGTACAGAAAAAAAAATTCTTAATTTTTACTATTAAAATAACTTCAGTACGTCATTATAAAGCAATGCGTGTATTTGGTCTTTCTTAGAGAATAAACGGAATAACTTGGCAACGCCGCGGAAAACTAAAACAAAATTTATATGTCCGAATAGAGGAATGAAATACACTTGAAAAAATATAAAAATATACAGGATGTTCCATTTAATAAAAGGCAAACAATTTTCGCCGAGCCGTAACGCAACACCCTGTATATGTGAAAATAATTTTACGTTATACTCCTTGAGTTGACCAATAACTTTTGTTAATAAATTTATGCTGTATTTCTAACGACAAAGGAGATATCGAAGACGGGCATTTCGGTGACTCACCCTGTATATATACAGGGTGTTTGGCGGAAGGCCGGCACCCAGAATATTTCGATCATTTTAAAAGATACAAGAAAATGTTAAAGAGCAAAGTTAAACTAGACAAAGGGACTCATAAAATGGCTGTAGTAACAATTTTGTGTCACTTCCGGTTTTAGCGGAAATGTGTCCAACTTTAATTCTAGCATAGGGAATCGGTATTTTTATATATTTTTTCGAAATGTACATAAAATTAGCTTTACAAGGATACCAAAATATCATTGTTTTGCTTCAACCATTTCAAAATGGCGACTCTTTATTTTTAAAATATTTACTAATAAAAATTCATAAAAAATACACCATAACCAGCTATTTGAGATTTTGTTACCTGAAACCAAACAAATAATGTCAAAAAATAATAGATCTACCATTCCTGACGATGTAATGGCAAAATTTGTTATGTGACAAATTGTGCAAAAAATGACGGCGGCCATTTTGAGTAATTTTTAATTTTAATTTTGTTTGTTATATTTAGAACGTTTTTGTATTGTGTTGATTATTGTAAGGTATTTTAAAATTATTTTTTTTGCGTTAATTACCTATAGTTGTAAGTACATAAATATGAAAATAAATTGTCGCCATTTTGAAATGGTTGAAGTAAAACTATGATATTTTGGTATCATTGCAAAGCTAATTTTATGTACATTCCGTAAAAAAATATAAAAATACCGATTCCCTATGCTAGAATTTAAGTTGGAGCCATTTCCGCTAAAACCGGAAGTGACACAAAATTTGTACTAGGATCATTTTATGAGTCCCTTTGTCTAGTTTAGCTTTGCTCCTTAACATTTTCTTGTATCTCTCAAAATAAACGAAATATTTTGGGTGCCGGCCTTTCGCCAAACACCCTGTATATACAGGGTGGTGACCGCGACCCCGGAACATAGGACTTTCACATGTAAAATCATACTTTCTTAATTTCCTGCTTCCCTAATTATTTTAGGTAAAAAAGCTTCAAATAAAATTCTACATCAGAATAAATAAACAGAATTAATTTTACACGTCCTATAACGGCAGAAATTAAATATGAAAATACTGAAAATTAGCTCAAAAATAGGGATAGCCGTGGAAATGAAACAAAATTGTAAAGAAAGGATTGACGTTTTATTATCACCATCACTAACATTCGATTTTAAATTTAAAACAGAATAAATCAGAATTATCTTAAATTAAGTGCTCAAATAAATATCCTTTGTTTGTCAAACAAAACCCAAGTCTATGATAAAAATTGCGTTGCATATTTTTTAATTGTCGGTTTGTAATTTTTCCGCATTCTTCCACAATTTTTCGTTTCAAAGAGCCTGCAGTTGCATGTCTAGTTTTGTAGATATTATTTTTCAAATGCCCCCATAAAAAAAGTCATTTGGAGACAAATCCGGGGATCGAGCTGGCCAGTTTACTGGACCACCACGTCCATCCGGCTGAATCTTCATAGGGCAGCATGAAACAAGATTTCTAGTTTCCATCGAAATTTTTAGATGGCGTTGCATGTACCGTTCGGAAGTTTATATTTTTTACTGAAAATGATAGATGGTGCTGGATGTGCCTACAGTATGTTTACTTTTGAACTGAGGGCGCTTTTTTATATGACTGTCATGTGTTTCAAAATGGTTTCAAATTTATTGTACATTTATTGCTGCAATTGTGCAAATTGTGTAAACCAGCAGCAGTTAATTTTGTGCAGCCTGAGTGAAATAGTGAAATGAGTTCTGTTTCAGACGCTCACCATCAACTTGTTGTGCTTCGTAATGGTACATCATTTTATAAAAATGGTAAACTTAAAAATGAATAACAAGGATTCCAGACCTAATGAAATTGTTGACACATTTCTTAGATCTGCGATGCCATGATTATTCATTTTGGATTACAATTTTTTTGAAATGACGTACTAACATAACCTCCTATTCCATTCTTCATCCTTTCACCTTTTATCCATTTATATTATATTATATTGTTATATTTTGTAATGTAAATAGTAGCATAATAAATTTGTAATTATTTATAGAATTATACAATTTTAATTTTAAATCATATTCTAAATAAAATATTTAATAAAGTAGAACCCCTCCTTACCCCAGGCAGTTATTTAGTTACCATCGAAATTCAGAGATGGCGTGAAAGTGCAAACTTGGGATCACGCTTTAGTACGTATGATTCCTGTCTTGTCAGTAACTTAGTCTATGACCACGTCCTATCCAGCAATTTGGGAAACATTGGTTTAAAAATGTTCCAATTTCATTTGTAGAATGAGCAGGACAGCCATCCTGCTGAAACCAAATCATATTTCCTCCTGCATTCCAATCCAAACATTCACACTTTCGCGATATTGAGAATGGTTATTTAAAACTAAATGTTGATTTTCTTTGTGCCAACTACGATAATTTTGAACATTTGGTTCTCCATTAATACTAAATATGGATTCATCAGAAAAGCAAATATTTTTGATAAAATTTCTGTCAGCATTCGCCATTTCCATTATCGTTTCGCAAAATATCATTCGGTTTACTCTATCGAGTTCAAAAATCTCTTGATGGCGAGAAAATTTAAAAGACTTGTTTTTATGTTTTTTTAATATTTTTAAGGCCGTTGTGTGATGTATTCCTAATCCTGATGCAATTTCTCTTGTACTCACACTAGGATTATTCGATACCGAAGCTAGAACATTTATTTCATTAACGTTATTATCAATCTCAATTTCTTCTTCTGGTGCAACATATTTTTTAATGCAACTGAGGCATGGATAGAACACTGATTCATATTTAATTTGATTATTAATAACTCTTTGAATTGTTTGAATTGAAGGAATTGGCTTGTGACGATACGAACCCGCAAATAAATCTCGCACTTGTCTTAAACTATTACCACCATAATAAAACCTAAGAAAATCATTTCTTTCACTAATTGAGTACTCGTAATTGTCCGCCATTTTTTCTTATAATTAACTTTATAAATTGAACACTAATAAATAATTACTGGCAATAAACTCATGAAACAAGAAAAAATTATATTCTTCTGACAGATAAAACGTCAATCTTTTCTTTACAATTTTGTTTCGTTTCCACGGCTATCCCTATTTTTGAGCTAATTTTCATATTTAATTTCTGCCGTTATAGGACATGTAAAATTAATTCTGTTTATTTATTCTGATGTAGAATTTTATTCTCTACAACTTTTATTTGAAGCTTTTTTACCTAAAATAATTAGGGAAGCAGGAAATTAAGAAAGTATGATTTTACATGTGAAAGTCCTATGTTCCGGGGTCGCGGTCACCACCCTGTATATATATATATATATATATATATATATATATATATACTCGTATATATATATATATATATATATATATATATATATATATATATATTAATTTAACCAGAATTTAACTTGAATCATATCAATGGATTTGTAATTTTATGTAGATTCCAAATATGTAAAAATATACAGATGTTCCATTTAAAATAAGAAAGTTGGGGCCCATATGTTGACAACCACTGGTTTAAAAAATTTTTTTTGCTCATTGTGTTAGTCTTTTAAAATGGTGGTTCTTTGCTAATTTAACCAACCTCTGAAAAACTGCCACTCTGCTATTGGAAGATAAAATTTAATAACAAAATTATTTGTCAACAACACATTTGATATATAACTTTGCATACCATAGCAATCGAGCATGTTGTTTTCATATA
The DNA here is from genome assembly GCA_035578165.1 of Stenolophus ochropezus. Lineage (NCBI taxonomy): Eukaryota > Metazoa > Arthropoda > Insecta > Coleoptera > Carabidae > Stenolophus > Stenolophus ochropezus. Next base: position 5,919,914 of record JAQOWZ010000008.1, on the reverse strand, counting down.
TGATATCACTATTGACTAGAATTATACCGAATATTTTTGGCAACATGATCATAATTATTTATTATGACGAAAAACCTGCAATAAGGAGGAGTGAACTAAGCAAAATTAGAGATAAATTTCTATGCCTTGTGTTTAATTATAAAACATTGGATTTTTTTTATATCCGAATGTGACAGCAATGTAAAGCAACGATTATTTCAAATGAAACAGCTATTTTAATATTGAGGTTAAACAATTTATTGTTAAGGTTAAATAAAATAAAGGCTTATGTGGTCCACGTATTTCTGAAAATTTTATTATGACCCGAGACTCAGTCTTTCGCCAACTCCGAACTGTTAAACAGGATACAGTTACAGCAATCGGTGTTGAAATTTGGGCGATCGGAAAATGGTTTTTTCCTTCAGTCGTACCATTTTTATTATAATTGTCAAACAATGTAACATTGACATTATTATGCAGTAATATTTAGGTTAATTTTAGTGATATTTATTATAAAACTTCATTTGACGGTATCATGCTATTGGGAGTTATTTTAAATAATATTTATAACATTACTTAGGTTATATCAATCAAGTTCAATAAACTTCATATTTAAATAATTTTAGGTTAGGATGCCAAAGAGACCAAACAGTCTACCAGAAATATTTAGTCTTGTTTTTTAAACATAGGTGTAAACATACCGTACTAAAATAAAATTTAGTACGTATTTGGTACGTGTACCAGTATAGTTTGCACGGTGTAAACGTAGTCATTAATTAACAGTTAACAATGGCAAATTGGCAAGCTATGTTTCATTTTAAAAAGAACGCTCTTTTATATTGCTGTCAAATTCATAAGCATCGATATAATAAATCCCATATTTCATGTTACAATAAAATCACGGTTTAAATGCGTTTGGATCCCTAAACCTAAATCCGAACCTAAAAAATTTTTGCTCCTTAACCAGGTTTTCGATATCGAAACCCATTTTTTTTATGAATCCGAACCACTAATTAATTTAGTGCCAGGTTCATGATACAAAAGTAATAAAAAACAATGAAAGATGAAGATCCAAAAACACAGTTTGTTTACAGAGATTGAAATAGATGAAGGGAACAAGAATAGTAAACAATTTTAATTGGTTCATAATATCATTTTGTAGTATAAGAACATATACATAGATGGCAGAAGTGGCGCCAGAGGTTGTTATATAAAACGTAATGGCAGATGTGACTGTCAAGCATTAAGTTAATAAATATAAAATATAAAACTAAGAATGTTAATATTTATAATCACAATACAAATAAATAATATTACACATATGAAGTCACACCCTTTCTTATGCTGATCCTAGTGCCATCTCTTGACTCAGAAACAAAATAGTCCACCTATCCCCCAGACTTAATTTATTACCAACATCTAGCTTCAATCAGTTGAAAAAAAGAAACATCAAAAATACCTATTTTGTTATAATTCTTATTTCCATAAACACTTTGATCGGAATTAGTATTTTCTATGTTTGTATTGGCAAGAGCCAACAAAGTGTCTGACATCTAGTGGCAAAATAAAACATCTAAGACGTAGGGAAAACGTTGCACTGCTACATAGGGTTATAAGTAAACAACAACCAACAATGACCAGCAAGTGGAAGAGATATTGTTCTGTATTTGTTTGCAAGTGTTGACATATCCCTTCATTATTTCCCGAAAAGAAAAATATTGAAAAATAAATGGAAAATCGCATTAAAAATCGGAAAGCATATATCACCGTTCATGGACATTTATACACAATATTTTTTACCTAGCGATTTTATTCCATGTAAGTATTTATAATAAATTATGCTTAAAACATTATTAGATTGTTTTGTAGTCATTAAAAGAAAACCATAAATTACCGCAAAGAAAATTCAACAGAACCTCTGTACAGAGTAAAAAATAGAGAGACGTTACATGTAAGTAGCAATTATTATTCTTTAACATTATATATTTATTTTAAATTGTTTATAGGAAAGATAGAAAAGAAGAAACGATAAAAATACCAGAAATTGAGCCACATCAGAAGAATGACGTGCAAAACAAAGAACATGATGTACATGTTTATATTTATGTACCTATCGAATAAAATCTGTAACATTAAACAATTAGGAATTTGTATGTATTATGAAATTAATATTTTATGGTGTATTTATATTAAAAATAAATAAATATAATAACAAAGCAACGATTGCTTGTAGACTACTCTCCAACTGCATTACAGATGCATACACATTTCTTCGAAGTGACAATTGTATTTAATGTTATTATTCCGTTTGTCTGCCTTGTAATATAAAATAATATGTCAAGCTAAAAATAATTAAACAAGTAGGTAACAAGCACCGCAATTGTGTCTTATTTTTCTTTTATAATATGGTTCTATTTCGACCATATACCGCACAGCATCATTTAAATAAATATATATATATCTGAAATTGCCATAAACAAATTTGAAAAGAATTAAAAGTAACAAAATATCCTCAAAACAAAGTATCAAAATAACACTAGCACTTATGTAAAATACGATGTTTTCCCTATAAGTCAGCCAGTAGTGCTGCCACTTCTAGGAAGTGGCTCTCGCGGATATTCCTGATTTATATATATATATATATATATATATATATATATATATATATATATATACTGTGTCCCAAGAAAGTGTTCTCATAAGCACTTAACATGGGAAAACAGTTTTTCGTAAATAAAAACTGTCCGGCTAACTATTAAATCACCATATTGTACAGGACAATACTACATATATTCCTACAGTTTGTTTAATAAAGATTACTTCATTTTAAGAGAAAAATTCAACGAAATTTACAAAAATGAGTTACATTTCTTGTCTGTTGTTTTTATTGCTTTACATGCAAAATGACATCTGTCATATCATGGTCATGGGGATAGAATTACGAGCTACAGGTCTTCTGTTCGGTTCGAATTGTAGAAGTTACTTTTTAATGTTTTTTTCGTAATTGTGTATTTATTAAATACATTTATATTTTTTTATTTATCCTGTTGACAAGTTATTTATTAATTAATTTGTTTAATGCATAATTTCTCTCTGTCAATATGTATTAACACAAAAGATTCAGAAAACATTATAAAAAAACTCCCACGATTGGGAATCCTCGAATCAAGAAATATAAATGTATTTATTAAGTGAACAATTTCGAAAAAAATATTAAAAAGTAACCCCTACAGTTGGAATAGACTTGATGACCTTCTAATCTGTAAGCCGTTATTCTAACCCCAAGACCATGATTTGACAGATGCCATTTTGCATGTAATATCGTTCAATTTTGCCCTTAAAATGAAGTAATCTGTATTCAAGTAAATGTAGGAAAACAAGTAGTATTGCCCTGTGCAATAGACTGCATTAGTGTAACGGTCAATTTGTGGCGCCAAATTCAAACTGAAACCCTACCTCGCTTCTGCCGATTTATACGCCCATGTTATTCTTATGGGAATAAAAATATGTTATCTTTAAACTGCTTGAAAGTGTTATAAAATGCAAATCTTAAATATTAAACCTTATAAATACTAATCTCTAATCTTTATCTATGTTTTAATGTAATATACTCACCCAAAACTATTAAACCTTATAAATACTAAGCTGTAATATTTTATCTTCTAATGTAATATACACACTCAAAAAAAAAAACATAATATTATTTAATAAACTTCAATTTAAACAGTAGGTGCAAATTTCTGAAAACGTATGTAGTAGCTGTCTTAGTATTCAGTTGAACCTGTCACTTTAACTTAGCGTTTTTAACCTGCTGCACCAAGTAACGACATAATAACAATAATAATAATAATAATAATAATAATAATAGTAATAATAAGAATAATAGTAATAATAATAATATACCCACCCGTGGGTCCACCTTGACGTGGTGGGGGGGCTTAACTCCCGAGGGGCTTTTCCCGGAGGGTAACTAACGGACCCAGTATGGTGGCAGCCCCACCTAAACCGCTGTCATCGGGTTAGCACCCCGGTGCAGTGTGATAAAAAATAGCTCCTGTCACAAGAAGACAAGCTAGGGGCGGAGTGGAAGTGCAGGCTGTTTCCACTATTCGGAACCGTCGTGAGGCCCAGTCTGACGTGGATATCAGTGAAAGGGGTGGCACTGAACCACGGATTGGTACAACCGCAACACCCCAAGGAAGAAACGCTGAACAACATCTTATACATGTTTCACCCTCAGTAATTGTTGCTGGCCAAGAAGAGGTCCAGCCCATAACTGAGGAATAGCAAACGAGGAGAAAGAAATTTAAATGGAGTAAAGAGATGAATGAGTACCTCGTTTATATTCACTTTTTATTAACTAAATTGGACACGGTAAAAGTTTCTCAGGCTACAATATATGAAAAGGTTATAGAAAAGTACCCTGAACTGCAAGGTAAAAGTATACAAAACATAACGGCGCAAATAAGATCGGTTTTCCGAAACCAAAGAGTACCCGCTGAAATAATCAATAGAATAAAAAGAAAAGTTAAAGAAGAATTAGGATACAGAAGGTCTACATTAGGAAGAGTTTCAATGAACCAAGAAAACGAAGAGCACGATATGCAAGAGCAAAATATACAGCCTTCAATTATTGAAATCTATTTTGAAGAATATTTTTTCAAGTACAAAGAACTAGAACCCTCAAACCGACCATCACTACCGAAATTAAAACATAAAAGGGAAACAAACAACATTATTAAAGAGGTGAACGAAATAATCAAGAAAAGAATAGATGAGAATATGTCACTGTCGCAAGTTTTAGACCTCATATACGCTGGAGCCTGCGCAACTCTGTATGTGCACGACCAAAAAATTAGACCGTTATTAAATGATAAAGGAGACAAAAGGAAAAATGAGATACCCGGATGGGAAAGAAGGCTAACAATTCAACGAGACGACCTTAGAATGAAGATAGGAGTGCTCACGCAAATAATTAGAGGAAATAACAGCAACCGTGTTACAAGAAAAGCCATGAAAATTATAGGTCAAAACAAAAATGAACATGACAAAACCAATCAAGAAATACTAGACAGGTTAAAACAGAAACTAACAATTGTTGCAAGAAAGTTAAAAAGGTACAAAACTAGCTATAAAAGAAAGATAGAGAACAGTATGTTCCAGAATTCTGAAAGACAATTCTATAGAAATTTAAGAAAAGAAATAGACAATGCAGCAGAAATTGCAACAGCAAAACCAAAGGAGGAAGAAGTTCAAAAATACTGGTCAAACATATGGGAAAAACCTACACAACATAAACAGTCAAAATGGATAAGTGAAGAAAAAGCAAGAAGAGGAGAGATACAAACAATGACAGACTGCTTAATTACAGAGCAAGATCTCCAAAAAGCAATTAAAAACACCCATAATTGGAAAGCCCCGGGACCAGATAAAATACAGAATTTTTGGCTTAAAAAATTCAATGCCACACACGTGCAATTAGTAAAATGTTTAAACAACATTTTATAAAACCCGCAAACAACACCTACCTTCTTTACATTAGGAATAACTTACCTTATACCGAAAACAGCAACTCTGTCAGATAAACCTGAAAAATACAGACCGATAACTTGCTTATCTACAATATATAAAATTCTAACATCAATTATTGCACAAAAAATATATTTACACATGGAAACAAACCAACTATTAGACGAAGAGCAGAAAGGCTACAGAAAATTATCCCGAGGGTGTAAAGAACAATTGATAATAGACACTGTCATTACAGGCCAAGCAAAACAGACGAAAACATCGCTACATGTAACATACATAGATTACATGAAGGCATTTGATAGCGTACCCCATTCATGGCTTGAAGAAGTACTTAAAATATATCAAATAAACCCAACTATACAGAACTTCTTACATCACATTATGACAAAGTGGACAACGACATTGAGAATGAAAAATAAAACATATGGGGAAATAAAAATAAAACGAGATATTTTTCAAGGAGATGCACTAAGCCCTCTCTGGTTTTGCATGGCAATACAACCATTAACCACGCTCTTAAGAAAAACAGGAAAAGGATATTTAATGAAAAACACAAATGTAGAAATGAATCATCTATTATATATGGATGACATAAAGTTATATGCAAAGGATAGAAAAGGTTTAGAAAAACTCATAGAAGTGACAAGAAAATTTTCCGATGATATTAAAATGAACTTTGGATTAGACAAATGCAAAATCAACACGATGCATAGAGGAAAATGGGTTAATGAAGGAAACCTAATACTAAAAGATCAAAAAGAGATAGAGCACATGGAACAAAATGAGCTCTACAAATATTTAGGTTACGAACAAGCCTTAGGCATTAACCAAGCAAAAGCAAAAGAACACACAAAAGAAATTTATGTTGACAGATTAGAAAAAATAATGTCATCACAATTAAATGCGAAAAATAAATCAAAAGCCATAAACTCTTTCGCCACTTCTTCACTGCAATACACATTTGGAATATTAAACTGGACAAAAACAGATCTGGAGAACATGAATATTAAAACTAGAACAATTTTAACAAAGCATAGATGCCATCACCCGAAGAGTACTAAAGAAAGGGTGCACCTACTGAGAGAACTTGGAGGCAGAGGGATACCAAACATAATTCACAGATGTGAACAAGAGAAAAACAATCTCAGGCTTTATTTCTGGGAAAAACAAGAAACATCCGCTTTACATGCAGCTATAGTCCACGCAGACAAAAATATAACTACACTGAATCTAAATAATACCCATAGTCCGGAAAACGGAGAACAATCAGAAAAAAAATTGTTAAAAGCATGGAGGGAAAAGCCATTACATGGCAGGTACCCTACACTAATAAAACAGGAGCACATTAATAAAAAAGCAACTTTGTCATGGCTAAAAACGAGCAATATATTTTCGGAGACTGAAGCTTTCATAATTGCAATACAAGACCAAGTTATAAACACAAAGTATTACCGAAAGTATATAATTAAAGACCAGGATTCTACTGATGAAATGTGTAGGGTATGCAAAAAAACAGAAGGAAACTATAGATCACATTACTAGTGGATGTGAAAAACTCTTTCAAACAAATTATCTACGAAGACATAATAATGTTGCTAAGATATTGCACATTGAGCTACGAAAACAACATGAAGTATTTCAAGAACATCTAAAATATTATAATTATGACCCAGAAACTGTCATAGATAATAAGGAATACAAAATTTACTGGGACATAATAATACAAACTGACAGAGAAATAAAACACAATAGGCATGATTTAGTTTTGCAAGACAAAACAAATAAAATTACATATATCATTGACGTTAAAATTCCATCTGCATTTAATATATTAGAAGCACACCAAGAAAAAATTACAAATTATTCACCTTTGGCTGATGAAGTTAAAAGAATATGGAGCCAAAACCAGGTTTTCATAGTCCCCATTATTTTAGGAGCCACAGGGGAAATTCCCAATAGCCTATTGCCAAACTTAGAATTATTAAAATTATCACGAAATTTATATCAAAACATGCAAAAAGCAGTAATTTTGGATACATGCCACACTGTAAGAAGAATCCTTACCTGAGTATCCTGTCCAAAGAGGAGATGAGAGATCCAATCTTGCCTAGGCCGATGGAGATCCTTGCCACCCCAGGAGATGGTACTTGTTCCGCAGGTTCCAGCAGTCCAGTCCATTCAGTAGTCCACCTACAAAATATATTGTTATAATGTTATGTAATGTAATACTTACAATAATATGTACCATGTATTGTAATACTTACCTTGGAAGCTGTAGAAAACATGTACAATCGAATGGTGAATAAAGAAATAATAATAATAATAATAATAATAATAATTTCTTCTCAGTTCAAAAGATACAAAGCATATGTATATAAACTGCGTCAACAAGAGTAAATAAGATAATAAATTACAATTTTTGTAATTACAAAAATATTATAAATTTAACCACCGAGTAGGAATTGGTTTTTCGTAGGGATATGAACCTGGATCCTTAAAAATTATTAGACTGCCGTAAAAAAGAATCAAAAAAATTCTTTTACACTATAAAAATTTATTTCAAAAGCAAGTAAGATTTTAGCTGTTTTTTGAAAGAATTAACGTTTGGTTGCGCGCTTCAGGTACAAGGAAGCGCATTAAAAAATTTTATACCTGCTGCACTTGAGCTATTTTTTCTAGTTTGGTTTTAATAATCGGATTTCTGATCAGATTTTTTGATATAGTATTAAAGAAATGCAGATCTTTATTCTGCGGGAAAGTGTGTTTATGTTGAAAGATATATTTACAAATTTCAATATATAAACTTGGCAGGGTGAGAATTTGTAGTGATTTGAATAAATTATGTTACTATTGCGATACTACTTTTTTTAAAATCAAATTTTTCTTAATTTATTCTTTTATTTGTACTTTTTCTCTATGGAAAGCAAAGAGTAATGTTTTAGAATATTAAAAAACCCTATGTTATAATTAAGAATCGCCAAAATGATTTAATATCGTGAATTGAAAATGTACTACCATAAGAAATGCGTACACTCATATTTGAATTGGGGTTTCGCGCCAAATGTAAATCTTAAACTCACTAACGTGGTCTATATGGTGACGTAGTTTTTGGCCGGATAGTTTTTATTTACCAAAAACTGTTTTTCCATGTTAAATACTTATAACAATCTTGGGACATACAGAATATACATATATAAATAGAATTTTAACGCAGTAACATTACTCTTGAAATTATTGCATTAGCCAAGGCTTGTTTACTACTTTTCACTCGCATGAAATATGCTATTTACAATTAACATTCGCTAATATACTAGTTTCATTCCATTACCATATAGTTTATAATTCCCTGTCAATTTAGTTCAGATAAACAATAAAAGTAAATTATTTGCAACTTGTTCTAAAGGATCGCTAAAGGTCTCTAGGTGTGAAGTGGGCGGCCACTTTTGATTTCATTATAACTATTGTATTCTTGGGATCGCTGGTTTTATATTAAGCACAAACGAAGCACAAACGTTTGACATATAAGTCATCGTTTGTGCTTTATATGGGGTCGCTAGGCGTGAAGTGGGCGGCCCCTTTTAAATTGTTTATAACTATTGTATTCTTGGGGTCGCTGGTTTTTTATTAACATATTCTTATAGCACAAACGAAGCACAAACGTTTGACATATAACTCGTCGTTTGTGCTTTCTATGGGGTCGCTAAGCGTGAAGTGGGCGGCCACCTTTAAATTGTTTATAACTATTGTACGCTTGGGGTCGCTGGTGTTTTATTAACATATTCTTATAGCACAAACGAAGCACAAACGTTTGACATATAACTCGTCGTTTGTGCTTTATATGGGGTCGCTAGGCATGAAGTGGACGGCCACTTTTGATTTGTTTATAACTATTGTATTATTGGGGTCGCTGGTTTTTTATTAACATATTCTTATAGCACAAACGAAGCACAAACGTTTGACATAAAACTCGACGTTTGTGCTTTATATGGGGTCGCTAGGCGTGAAGTGGGCGGCCACTTTTAAATTGTTAATAACTTTTTAACGCGAAGGGTCGCTGGGTTTTTTTTGTAGGTCACAAATCGGCACAAACAAAGCACAAACCTTTGATACATGATTTTTTGTTTGTGCTTTATAGTGGTCACTAACTTCACGGACCCGGATATAATGGATGGTTTTTCTTTCAAGGTGCACATAGGAGATTAACATTGGAAATCCGTTTTTGCAGGCTGTTGCCCCCAATAATGGTTGTTTTATCAATAGGAAATTTCTTCAATTTCTAAATAATAGCGACTGCCATGTTATTTGATTATGTATCCTTTTAATACTTTATATTAAAAAGATTAGAAATTGCACGAAAAAAATAATAATTTATTAAATTATTACCTACATAATAAAATTTACACAAGATTTTTTTTATTAGATTTTTTTATAAATGTGCATAAATATTACTTAATAAACTAATAAACTTAATTATAGTAAACAAAAAATTAATTTCAAGAACATAAAATTGAAAAACTCATATCTACCGAATTCTGACAAATAAATGTTAAACATCAAACATTTTTCAATGTTAGGAATATGAAAATAAGACCGTAGTCAGTACATAACATTTTTATTTCAAAATAATCGACGTTTCGACTACTCTATAGTCTTCATCAGGGTTTTTACAAGGTATATATTATTAAAAACAATGATAAATAAAAGTAACATAACATATTGTAACAGTACGTATAGTTCGACAAAAGATCTCAAGTTGACGTTTAAATTGTTTTATGGTTGTGGTATCTATTCAAAGTTTTTCCCTGAGTGGAAGAATTGAAAGAATTGTGACCTTTATGCATTCTGCTATAGGGTATAGAATTGTACGAAATCCATTAGAATACACTGTTTGTTCCAGGTACCCAGCTAAGCACTGGATTTGGAAATCCCAAAGTAACATTAGCATACCATACTTAATATAAATGGATTACTGTACAACATGGAAATAAGTAGACAGGGATGTATTTAAAATTTTAATACCGTCAATTTCTTAGCAGTAATCATTATCTTCGTTGAATTGCTATAAAATAGCTTTATTTTGATTATTTATTTATTTATTTATTTATTTATTTTAAATATCTGCCCAACAGATATAAAGTCATTTACAGGAAAGGTACAACAAATCAAAGAAAATGTACAGCTTAACAATATAAATATACAAAAGGAGTAATAAGTACTTATAATAATAAATACAAAATACATGTGACCATGTGGCAAGAAAAAATTGAATATAATATGAAACAATATGGTACCTACATATTTATTCAGAATCATTGTTATCACTGTCAGAATCGTTTAAATTTATTATTAGTTGTTGAACCCCCCTACTCGTATCACTTAAATATTCTAATTCAATTTGTTTGACATGATTTACACAGTTCTTCCACATAGTCGCATCAATTTTCTCAGTTTCATTTCTTATTAAACAACACTTTCGCTGAGTTTAGGTGATGAATTATGTTTCCGACATGACTTTTTTAAATTACCCCAAATTAATTCAATAGGATTCAATACGCAATAATAAGGAGGTAATCTTAAAACTGTATGCCCAAAAGATGTTGCAATGTTATCTAATACATATTCTTTTGCAAAATTGTTTTCATTTATTATGTTGTATAAAATTTCTTTTGTAGGCTTAGAAGGAATAGAGATATTTTTCTTTTCTAGAAAAGAAATCATATCGCATTTTTTAAAAGATTTATTTGGAATTTTTTCCTCTTGTCTTGAATGATACGATGCGTTGTCCATCACGATCACTGAGTTTGGTGGTAATTGAGGTATCAATTTGTTTTTGAACCATTCTTCAAATAGAAAGGAATTCATATCTTCATGATAATCAGCATTACAGTTTTTAATATTTTTTGCTGATACCATGATTTTGATTTCACTTAACGCTCAATATATAGTTTATTCTGCTGATTTAAAATTTTCTTACGGTCTCCACGGCAAATATTTTTCAACTACTCCTCATTTTTATATTTACTTCTAATGTTCTTAACAATTAAGAGCAATATTCATACAATTTTGACAACCTCCCTTAAAGATTTACACTGTCAAAGTCATTTCATATAGATTCGCCTTTCAACTACCGTAATTTCTTGTATTTGCGACCGATTTTTGAAAAAACCTTTTACAAAATACTAAAACAAATGATAATTACGTAATCACAGAAGTTTCATATTTATAAATATAAATAGTGACTCGTTATATGCAAGATTTTTTAAGTGTACGAATAATTTTGTGTACCCATTTCTTGTACATATTTTGTTTTTATTTAATTTACATAAGAAAAATAATATTTTTTTCATAATTGGCTATTGTATTTTGTTTCTGGAAAATAAGAGAATCTGATCCCGTCAATAATACAGCAATATTTTTTTGAAAGTACTCCATTTTTCACTCTGTAAATATAAAACTTAGGTGTACGAATAATTTTGTGAGCCACTGTATATATACCGGGTGTAGAAATGGAAAGTGGCGCATAGCGATTTCAATGTTATTTTTTTTCAACTGCTGTATCTCTTTACCTAATCATTTTAGCGCAAAAAGCGTAAGAGTATAAGTTGTTCTGAAATTAAAAAGGCATCCTATAAAGTCAACTTACTTCCATAATTATTCATATTTAACGATTTATTAATTAAATAAAATTTAAGGTTTTTTAGAAAAAAAATAAGACTGCCTTGATAAATGAAACAAATTTTGAAAATTAGTCATAGTGACATTTAATTTTTGAATAATTTCTGTTAATTATAGACCTTATAGTGACTGTTACTACACAAATACCATTCCAAGCATTGAATTTTCTCTTGGGTAGTCAAATTTTCCATTTTCAGAGTCAATCAAAATTTTTTATGACAAGTAATTGTCACTGTCAATAATTTATTCAAACATTTTTTTCATTTATCAAGGCAATCTTAATTTTTTTTTCTAAAAAACTTTAAATTTTATTTTATTAATAAATCGTTAAATATGAATAATTATGAAAGTAAGTTGACTTTATAGGATACCTTTTTAATTTTAGAACAACTTGTACTTTTACGCTTTTTGCGCTAAAATGATTAGGTAAAGAGATACAGCAGTTGAAAAAAAATAACATTGAAATCGCTATGCGCCACTTTCCATTTCTACACCCGGTATATACAGTGGCGGCTGGTGATATTTTATAAGGTAGGGCCCAAAAATTAAAAATATGTAAATACAATTTAAACATAAAATCCATCTTGCGTTCTTTTGCATGAATGAAATGTTCGATATTCGATTATTTCATTGTTGTTTAAGAAGGTTTTCATCATAGTTTTTTCGTTTGACATCGCTAGCGCAAACCGTCCATCTCAAATCATTGTGTTGTGAAAATGTTTTAATTTTTTTAAGTAGAACAAGAGTGTTCACATTCTACATTAGTCATGGATATTGTACAAGTAATGTTTAGTAATTTGACACATTTAGAAAATGGTGTTGTTAAATAATTACTATTTCGTATTTGTAACAATAATAAAGCACCATCTACATTTGCAAGATCATCATCAGAAGTAATTTTCGTTCAATACATGAAATTTTACCACAAACAATGCTAACTGATTACCTCAGAAATTGCCGGACACATTCGGAAATCTTCGCTTAAATTCTGGGCACTGCCCCATTTTAAGTTATTCTAGCGGCATGGAAATACGCTCCTATTGGTCAAAATAGCGAAAACTCGAGAAAAAGTGGTAGGAGACCGGGGCAATACTATGAGTGCCGTAGCTAGCTATTAGGAATGACAAAACCTGAAAATTTTGGTACCCGGGTACCCGACATAAATGCCCGGGTAGAACCGGATACTCGATAATTACCAGTTACCCGATAATTACCCGATACCCGATAATAACCTGATACCCGATAATTACCTGATACCCTTAAAATATCCATTATTCTTCCACATTCATCTTTTTAAAATAAATTTTTGTTATTTGCATATAAATTTATTAAATGAAGAAAAAAATATTATTTTTTGGTATGGAAATAAAAAAAAAAACATTGTTATTTTACATAACATACGAGTATATCAGCAGTATAAAATTATGAAATTAAAACTTATTAAGGAAGTATATTTGATTTAATTATTTAGGAATATCTCATATTTCTCGCAAATATCAGCATGGATGATGTATCTGCACTCAGTCTTGATCTTCGTGTGCTTACAATGTTTCCGGCAGCTGAAAACTGTCTTTAACTGGCAACAACAGATTTTAGGTAGATTTCGGGTAACGGGTTAATAAACGGGTAACGGGTAATAAACGGGTAACGGGTACATTTCGGGTAATCAGGTACTATTTTTGATACCCGGGTACATTATTATCGGGTAGGTTCCGGGTACCCGGGTACCCATCGTCATTCCTACTAGCTATGTAGCCACCAAACTTTCAGCGGTGTATTGAAGGGTGCATTACATGATATTAAATATATACTAATGAAAGCCCCCAAACTAACCGTGTTGTATTGAGGGATGAATTATATGATATTAAATGAAAAATAATTGTTATTAACTTAAAATTGACACGCACAAATACTGGCTTATTTTTTCTCATAATTATTCAATTATTAGTAGGGCTGCGCCCTTGTGCCCCATAGTACAACCCACCAATATATATATATATATATATATATATATATATATATATATATATATATATATATATATATATATATATATATATATGTAACAGTTTTTAGTATCTGTATTAATTTAATTATTGTTTTAATTTGTAATATTGTTTAAATAAGTTGTAAAATGAAACAGTATTCTTTTTAGAGCTCATGCTGACAGGAAATTCAATGTTTTCTAAATTTCTTTTGGTCATAAATAGTTCACAGTTAAGTTTTGTAAGGTTTCAAATTCCGTTTGGCATTTCGGCATATTGTCTTCGAAAGTTTGCTTGGGATGGTCATAAACCATTAATAAGAGACAGGAAACCGTTCTGTGATTCCTGGTACAAGCTGGTTTTTTTGTAATCCTGGGACTGTGGGATTTTGGTGCATAATCACGGCCAGGAGGAAAATGACCAGTATGTTAAGGGAATTACGGAACAGGGATGAATTTTCTAACTCGAAGGAAGTGGGGCCATCTCAAGCAGATTTTGAAGGTTTTTGACAGTTGAAAGTTGGCAGTCGAGAGTTGAGGGTTGAGAGTTGAGCAGTCATCATGAGCTGAAGTGTGTTAGAGGTAGTCATGTTAGAGTCGTGACAAAGTAGTTGAGAAGGTTTATTATTAATATGTTAAGATTAGTTAAGTGTAAATGGTGTGTGTTTTATATTCATGTAAGTAAGTTTGTTTTGTAAATATTTTTATTGCATGTAACTTGTCTTGTTCTATTAGTTTTAAGTTTACAATCATTTTTATATTCTATTTAATATTTCAATATACTTTTTGTTACGTTGTTAATTGAATTTAAATACCTGGCATCCTCATCTACCATTTGATATTCAAAATTAGTTTTGGTTATTTTTACTTAAAAAATAACCTGGTGGCAGCATTTTTATTTAAAAAACTACCTTTCAGCATTTGATTATTTAAAATTTATAAATTAAAAAACTACTTTTCTATTCTTTTACATTTGGTTGGCAGCGGTGTGGATACGAATATTCCGGTAGCCCTGCTCGGTTAGAATATATTTGTATGTTATTTTTTTGATAATCACGCTCGGTTAAAATATTTGGTAGATGCCATTTATTTCTTATTTTTTTTATGTGCGTTTTGATATATTTTTGGTGAGAGTGCCTAAGCGTTTATTAAATTCATTCGTTAAGTATTTCTGGATTTTTTGTATTGAGTTGATAGTTTCATTGTTTACGATAATGGATCAGAAAAATGTAAGTGCTGGTTTTTTAATAACGAATAGTGATGTAGCAAATTATATTCAAAATTTTAGTGGAGAACCAGGAGAATCTGTGAGTAAATTCGTTTGGCAAATTGATCAGTATAGTTCAAATTTTAATATTTCTAATTCAAATACTGCATATACCGGGTGTCCCAGCTCGACCGACACATAGGAGTTTTACATGGGAAATCAGTTAATTATGAATAGTATCTCCCCAGTGCAAGATATTAACTTCAAATTTTGTATACTTATCGGAGAATATTAATTCTATGGATCACACTTATTTGAAATATGCAATTTCGTCTGCAGGGCGAGATTTATTAAATTTAAAATCTAATATTTTTGTTCAAAATCAGACAGCCATGGAAATAAAAGAAAATATTTATCTGACAGTTTAGTGAAGTATCACTGATTTTAATTCTTATTCCCTGTATTTTAATATTATTTAAGTTGAATTTATTTTGTTTTTGTTAAAAAATATACCAATATTACAAAAATATAAATATCTACAATGGCATGTCATTAATTGTCAGATCTGTCACATAGACATTTTCTTTTATTTCCATGGCTGACTGATTTTGAACGAAAATGTTAGATTTTATGATTTAATAAATCTCGTCTTGCAGACGAAATTACATATTTCAAAAAACTGTAATCCATAGAAATAATATTCCCCAATAAGCATACAAAATTTCAGGTTAATATCTTGCACTGGGGAGATAGTATTCATAATTAACTGATTTTCCATGTAAAACTCCCATGTGTCGGTCGAGCTGGGACACCCGGTATAGCAAAAATTCATTTAAAAGGAAAAGCGGATTTTTTTTTACATTCATGTCCGAATTTGAAAGATTCAAATAGTTGGATTGAGCTTCGTAAGGCCATAATCGAAAGGTTTTTGGAAGTTTACGATTATGATGCTTTAGAAACTCAATTCAGTGATTGTTATCAAAGAAGGAATGAAAGTATAAGAGACTATGCAGATAGACTAGCAATTTTTTCGGAAAAATTAGAACCTGAATCAGATACTGTGGATGGGCAAAATTATAGAAATCTGTGTATACAAAGACGATTAATGCGACAATTTATAAGAGGATGCTGGCCACATTTGCATAGAGACCTAAAAATTGCAGACCCGCGAACGTTAGAAGAAGCTGTAAAACTAGCTATTAAATTTAATTTAATAGAAAATCAACTCAGAAGCAGCAATAGTTTTAGTAAAAATAACGCTTGGCCGTCGGAAAATTTAATATCAGCAATTAATGAATTAAATAATAAAGTAGATTCTTTTATAAATTCAAATGTAAGTAATGTAAACTCGCGAACGTCGAATCAGGCAAAAATAAATTTTTCAAGCAAAAAACAAAACGATAAGAACGTTAACAAAAATTTTGGTTCAGACCAGGTTAGAATAAATAACCGCGAAAGAAATGTAAAACCGAATATCATGTGTTTCAATTGCGAACTGATGGGACATTTTCAACGGGACTGTCCTACAAAATTTAGTAAAATAACATGTTTTAGTTGTGTTGAAAAGGGACACATGAAAAAATTTTGTTCAGTAAAGATGTTAACTCAGAAATCAGAGCAGACAGTTACATGTGTTAATGAAAATGTTAAATTTGAGAGTGAATGTGATGAATATGCGTGTGATGTGACTGAATGTGGAAATATTGAACGTGAGCAGTTTGGGAGTGATAATGGAACGGATAATATGATTAGGCAAGATAAAGTTAAAGGTATAGATGTATTGTTGTTGTCAGCCAATGGCAAAAACCCCGTAATTAGCTATTCTCGCGATTCGGCAAAAGTTAGTAAGGAAAGTGCGCAATTCGAAAGGAACGCAATAGATGTGACAGAGGTGGATAAGAGTTTAATCCACTCTGATAAAAGAGACAATGTGGTGTGCGAGAAAGAGGCGGGCGCGAAATGTATATCTGGAACGGACAATAACAATCATCGAGAAACCGAAGATGTAGCCAAGGTCATTGCCCTGGCACATAATGCGGAAATCCCACCCCAAACAGAAGAAGAAACTTTATTACCCGGACAAGACAATGAAGAGACAGTTCAAGCAAGACAGGTAAGTAACCAAAAATTAATATCGCGCGAGTTTTCTGATTTCAGGACGAAAGATGACGAGAAAACGAATGCAGAAATGAAGGAAAACCGATTGGACGACGTCATACATTTCGTGGATGTAGTGGATGGAGCGAAGATTTTCGAAATGAAAAACGGTTCTGATGTGGTGCAGGCGAAAGCCCAGTTTAGCTGCGAGGTCGAGATAGCCTCCCATCCCGAAAGCGTGACGTCGGCCCAAGAAGTTCCTGAAATCGTGGAGGTAAAGAAGACCCACGTAATTCAGAAAGCAGGTAAGAAATCAGAACTTAACTTAATTCGCGAAAAGTTAGAGAATTATAGTTTTTATAACAAATTTGAGAAAAATAAGATAAACGAAGATTTTGTTTTTGACGTCTTGTTTAGAAGAAACATTTTGAAAGAAATTATCTATTTATTTATTATCGATGAAGTAATTTTAAAATTTCTGCTGTTTAAACAGAGAAAAATAAAATAATATACATAATTCTCAGAGCCATAATCATTGCTAAAAATTTTTAATTTTGTTTTATCATAGTTTTTTTTTGTAATAGAAAATTTTCAAGAAATTGTTTTTGATCGTACTTATTAATGACATTTTAGAAGTTTTATTTTTCAAAATTGTTTATTTAGCTTGATTATTTGAAATAGATTTGATTTTTTGGGTATTTGATTGATTTAATGGACATGAAATGGATTTTGAAATTGCGTTTTATTAGTAGAGTTTAGTTTTGGTTTTTTGGATGCCAAAGCCACATATTGTTGTTGAGGCTTAGGAATTTGGCACTCCTATCCATTGGTAGCCAACCAATGTTGCACAGCATATTGAAAGAATTAATTTAATTTGAAAATATGATGTGTAACCTCGGTGATTATAGTTAGTAAAAGTAATTTAGTTTTCATTCGTTAGTGAATATTTTTAAAACGTTTAAAAAGGGTTTACAGTATAAATTTAGTTAAAGATAGATATAAATTTAGTTAAAGTTTAAAGATAGATACTAGTAGATACATATTGCATAATTAGGCATTAAGTTTGTACACGCGATACTGCTGGAGAATTTTGTTGCAGCCCAGACACCACACTATTAGTATGATGGCCCGGAGTTCCCTAAATGATTGCAGCCAGAAAAGAAAGCATGGCTTGTTCAAGTCCCACGTATGGCAAACGCTGCGACCATAGCTAGCAGGAAGAACCTGGCTAACAACGAAGTGCACGGGCGACAAGCTGCTGCGTCTACGTCAACAGGCAGAGAACCGATCATAGTACGTAGCAGCAGGAGCCAACATCATCGTGGCCTAGAGTAAGGAAAAGGCCAATGCAGATCAGCTGTCTACGTCAGGGACTTGGATTGAAACGGCGACTTCAGCGACCTGGGGAACATCTGGTAACCATCATCTAATAGTTGTTATGATGTTTTGATTATTATATATTTTTTTATTAAAAAAAAATATAACAATCTAAAGGGAGAGGAATATGTAACAGTTTTTAGTATCTGTATTAATTTAATTATTGTTTTAATTTGTAATATTGTTTAAATAAGTTGTAAAATGAAACAGTATTCTTTTTAGAGCTCATGCTGACAGGAAATTCAATGTTTTCTAAATTTCTTTTGGTCATAAATAGTTCACAGTTAAGTTTTGTAAGGTTTCAAATTCCGTTTGGCATTTCGGCATATTGTCTTCGAAAGTTTGTTTGGGATGGTCATAAACCATTAATAAGAGACAGGAAACCGTTCTGTGATTCCTGGTACAAGCTGGTTTTTTTGTAATCCTGGGACTGTGGGATTTTGGTGCATAATCACGGCCAGGAGGAAAATGACCAGTATGTTAAGGGAATTACGGAACAGGGATGAATTTTCTAACTCGAAGGAAGTGGGGCCATCTCAAGCAGATTTTGAAGGTTTTTGACAGTTGAAAGTTGGCAGTCGAGAGTTGAGGGTTGAGAGTTGAGCAGTCATCATGAGCTGAAGTGTGTTAGAGGTAGTCATGTTAGAGTCGTGACAAAGTAGTTGAGAAGGTTTATTATTAATATGTTAAGATTAGTTAAGTGTAAATGGTGTGTGTTTTATATTCATGTAAGTAAGTTTGTTTTGTAAATATTTTTATTGCATGTAACTTGTCTTGTTCTATTAGTTTTAAGTTTACAATCATTTTTATATTCTATTTAATATTTCAATATACTTTTTGTTACGTTGTTAATTGAATTTAAATACCTGGCATCCTCATCTACCATTTGATATTCAAAATTAGTTTTGGTTATTTTTACTTAAAAAATTACCTGGTGGCAGCATTTTTATTTAAAAAACTACCTTTCAGCATTTGATTATTTAAAATTTATAAATTAAAAAACTACTTTTCTATTCTTTTACATATATATATATATATATATATATATATATATATATATATACATATATATATATATATATATATATATATACATATACATATATATATATATATATATATATATATATATATATACATATACAGGGTGAATACTGAAAACCTTGACATAGGGAAATAACATGGGAAAACAGTTTTTTGCTGTTTCCATCTGTCCCGCTAAATAAAATCGGGTGTATATGGTATCGTTAGTTAGATTACTTAATTTTGCATCTAATAAAACTAAATGTTGTGTAATAAGGCCTTTTCTAACAGAAATATTTGATAAAATAAATTGTATTTTGAAGGTTATCCTTCATATTTTCGAATAAGAAACGTCAAAAACAAAATGCTCCATAGCCGAGTGGATACGAGGGCTGTTTCATAACATAAATAATCTACAAGACCTGGTTCGAGACCACCTCGGCCCTATTTTTTTTTAAATTAAATTATAGTTAAAATATCATGTTTCGAAACATGAAATACAAAATTATACACTAAAAACTAAATTCGAATTAATTGTTAAGTTTGACAGACAGCAAATAATAATTCTATTAAATATTTGGATTTTTTTATTTATAAAAATATGAATATTGCTATTTTATTAAAATAGTCTGATATAATAAAGATATTTTAAGCATAATTTAATTAAAAAAATAATAGGGCTGAGGTGGTCTCGAACCAGGTCTTGTAAATTATTTATGTTATGAAACAGCCCTCGTATCCACTCGGCTATGGAGCATTTTGTTTTTGACGTTTCTTATTCGAAAATATGAAGGATAACCTTCAAAATACAATTTATTTTATCAAATATTTCTGTAAGAAAAGGCCATATTACACAACATTTGGTTTTATTAGATGCAAAATTAAGTAAACTAACTAACGATACCATATACACCCGATTTTATTTAGCGGGACAGATGGAAACAGCAAAAAACTGTTTTCCCATGTTATTTCCCTATGTCAAGGTTTTCAGTATTCACCCTGTATATATATATATATATACACATATATATATATATACATATATATATATATATATATATATATA
Source organism: Stenolophus ochropezus (assembly GCA_035578165.1). Taxonomy (NCBI): domain Eukaryota; kingdom Metazoa; phylum Arthropoda; class Insecta; order Coleoptera; family Carabidae; genus Stenolophus; species Stenolophus ochropezus. The sequence goes on along the minus strand of JAQOWZ010000008.1, from coordinate 5,898,974 downwards.
TATATATATATATATATATATATATATGTAAAAGAATATATATTTTTACGGAATAAGATTCTACATCAATTTCTCTTTACAATTATGTATAACAAGTGGGGGTTTGCCTTAAATTTATGTTTAATAATGCAAAAAATAAAATGATATAAGTCGGCTGTGTTTTCTCATTGTTAATCACAATTTTTTTTATAAATCTGATACAAGTGTTAATTAGAAGTGTTTTATGGTTTTTATTTAATTATTATTTGATTTGTGAAAACAACAGAGCATATCAACCTTTTCACTATTTGTGAAATTCATTTTTTTTTTGTAATTACGAAGTACAACACCTTTTCAACTAATAAATACTTCTGTCTGTTTCTTGGCAGTTGTCTACAGGTATAAATAATAAAATAATTGCAAATCACAGCCGTCTCATATAATTTTATTTTTTACATTATTAAGCATAAATTAAAGGCAAACCTCCACTTGTTATACATAATTGTAAAGAGAAATTGATGTAGAATCTTATTCCGTAAAAATATATAGGGTGTTCCATTTAAAAAACCAAAGTTATATACTTTTTCGCCAAATCAGTAGGCCATGGAAAACATCTGTTAACGCTATTTTATAGACCAGGTCTTGTTACACAAGTTTCCCATTTAGCTTTTTCTTGTATATTTAATATTTCAGGAGATATGGCCTGGACAATGAAAAATCAGCCACCCTGTATATATATATATATATATATATATATATATATATATATATATATATATATATATATATATACAGGGTGAATACTGAAAACCTTGACATAGGGAAATAACATGGGAAAACAGTTTTTTGCTGTTTCCATCTTTCCCGCTAAATAAAATCGGATGTATATGGTATCGTTAGTTAGATTACTTAATTTTGCATCTAATAAAACCAAATGTTGTGTAATATGGCCTTTTCTAACAGAAATATTTGATAAAATAAATTGTATTTTGAAGGTTATCCTTCATATTTCCGAATAAGAAACGTCAAAAACAAATTTATTTCCCTATGTCAAGGTTTTCAGTATTCACCCTGTTTATATATATGTATATATATATATATATACATATATATATATATATATATATATATATATATATATACAGGGTGTTCCATTTAAAAGTGCCACCATTGCTATCTCGAGAACTATAAGAGCTACGAGGTTGGTTAAATTAGCAAAGAACCACCATTTTACAAGACTATTACAATGAGCAAAAAAATATCTTTTTCGACCAGTGGTTCTCAAAATACGGGACACAACTTTCTTATTTTAAATGGGAACATATGTTTATTTTTAGGTTATTCGATAGAGTATTTTTTTCTGAATTCAATGATATAGAATAACCGTTACTGATCTTACTGTTGTCATGCGAGTTTTCCTTCTTAGGGGTAGCTCTTAGCATTTTAAGTTAGTATTTTGTTTTCAAAGACTAAAATGCTTAATACACTGTTTGCTACAGTATATTATTTTGATGCTTATTTCAGCCAAGGTATGTAAATTTATTTTTATTTTTTTAACATCCAGTATCAATGTTATTTTTTCATATTAACTCGATTTACAAATTTTATAGATTAAATGTACTTACCCAAATTTTCCTTATTAATAAATATGTGCACACACAAAAGGAAACATAACCTTACATATGTTACTTTTATTTAGCATGTTTAGTATTTATTAGTGAAAAAATATGGAAAAAATTAAAGTCGTGTGGAATATACAGGGTGAGTCTGGGAAGACGCCCCCCCCTTTAACTTTTTTATTATAAGTAATAGAAAAAAATGGCTCGTATAAAAGTTTTATTATTTTACATATACTAGTTGATGGCAGATGTAGATATTTTTTATAAAGTCAGGTTTACAAGATACACCTATCAACTTTTATTTTTCAAATGGCAACCTATAATTATTTTAATAAAATAGAAACCGCCATTTTTTTCTCTTTTCAACGATGTATTAACCTTTATTAATGTATTTGAAAAATTTCGAGAAAAATGAGATATTTAAAAATATTTGAAATAATTATTAAATAAATATTATAGGTGGCTATATGAAAATAAACAAAACGTAACAATGTAAAACAATTAAATTAATGTCAAAAATGTATACATTTGTTTGTTACTTACTGAGAAGGATGTTTACCCGATTTCGAGAAACATAGCCACCTATGATATTTGTTTAAAAATTATTTCTGACATTTCTAAATGATCTCATTTTTCTCGAAATATTTCAAATACATTAATAAAAGTTAATACATCGTTGAAAAGAGAAAAAAATGGCGGTTTCTATTTTATTAAAATAATTATAGGTTGTCATTTGAAAAATAAAAATTGATAGTCGTATCTTGTAAACCTGACTTTATAAAAAATATCTACATCTGCCATCAAACAGTATATGTAAAATTATAAAACTTTTATATGAGCCATTTTTTTCTATTACTTATAATAAAAAAGTTAATAGGGGGGGCGTCTTCCCAGACTCACCCTGTATAACATGAAAATAATAAAAAAAATCATGTTTTAGAAAATGAGAATATTTTATTCTGTATAAGTAACAGCAAGAAAAATTCCTGATCGTGGCGAGCAAGCTTACGAAAATTACCCGTTTTTCATGGAAAGAAAAAGTCTAAATAACCAAACTAAAATTATTTGAATATATTATAAAGAAAAATTGTTAATTTTATGTCACTTCCGATGGAAACCGTGGCCGTATACATGTATACATTGTATTCTGGTATGAAATCATTTATTGATATAAGAAAAAAATTTTTTTATAAATTAAAAAAAAAAAACTTAAAATCAATATTTTCTTCGGTTTTTCCTTTTGCACCTACTCCGCCCTATAGTATAAAATTTATGTTTGTTGTTCATACATTATTACTATTTTATGAACAACATGTTTAATTTACTTTAAATTTTAAACTTCAAGAGAGGCATGCTGCCCGCATTACACACTTTAGTTTCGGATTTTTCGCCAGAGGCCCTTCTGTCGTAACCTCTACTTCTACCTACGGAGCTCTCAGGTCTCTATAATAAATAGGCGGGCTGTGTTGTTATTCGTGTTGAGTTATTTAATATTCTTCAAAATAGTAACGCTGCACAAGTTGCTCATCATATTATATTATTATACGATACGGACATTGACATTTGTTAATATTTGGTGTTTACTTGATTCGATTTTTTATAATTTGTAGTTATAAAAATAGACGAATTTTAAAAAGTTGCAGATTTAGTTATTGCTTTGCAATTTTAAAACACTTTTGCCCGGTTTCATAAACGAATGTCAAATCTGATGTTAGCTAACAGATATGTTTGGCTTGCTAAATTTTAGAATTGTTTCATAAATATAGCAAATGATTTTAACACTTGTGTTAACTAACACTCATGCTAAAAAAAAGTAGTGTATTTTCGTATAAGTTGGTAATAGAACTATATCCACACAACAGTTATAAAATTTAAAAGATGACAGCTGTCATTTTATTATCGCTGATTAAATTTAAGGTAAGTTACCTATTTTGATGGTTTGGCTATCGCAAATGAAACTAAATAAGTACTTCGTGTTTGATACAAAACCACACGAAATAATCTAACATTTTTCAAGCCTAATAGATGCTTATAAACAAAATACAGTTCGGGGCTGTCGTACGTACAGCTTCAAGGGAGGTAAAGGGGTTGTCCTGTTCCTGTACAACTCAGCATCTGGTCCACCAGGTGACTGAAGGAGTACATGGGTACAGTCAATTGCTCCGATTACGCCAGATAAATGAGCGATTTGGAAAAATATTTTTTTTTATATTAATGATGTCTTCATTTGTTGGCATTTTTATAAATAATGGCTTTAATATAGCAATTTGTTGGGTTACTTTCTTAATTATTCGCGATATGGAAGCCTTACTTATATGCAAGTGATCTCCCAAATCATTTTGGAAAGTTCTAATAGCATAATATCGCATAGCCATCAATAATTAAATCATCGGGCAAATAGGTTTATTTCTACGTGTGGTAGCTAAGTTTTCACCAATATGTCCAAGTAATAAGAGGAAACAGTCCTTCGAACAATGAAAATGAAGTTTAAATTCGTAATCGTTATAAATGTCAAATGGGTTGATTCTGCCTCGGAATCATTTCAATGACATGACCCATAAAGTAGTCTTCTGAATCCTCGGAGGTAGAAATCATTTTATATTTTTTATAATAATAACTAAATATTTTTCAACAATTTATGAACAAAATATACTATAATTTGACATTTGTCAAATTTAACAATTGGTTAAATAATTTAGCACACCGAATTTGACGAGTTAAACTAGCAAGAGATTTAGCAAGCTGCTAAAATTAAACTGATTTATGAAACGTAAATTTACGTTTAGCAGGGTGTTAAAGGTTTAACAGCTTGCTAAAAATTTAGCATTCGTTTATGAAACCGGGCATTTGTTTGCTAAACATGGATTGTGATGCATACGTGCAACAGTAATATTTTTTTTTGTTAGTTTTATGTAAACAAAAACTTGTTGGTGTTATCTAGCAATTTTTTTTTAATAATTGTATTTGAAAATATAATAATAATAAGAAAGCTTATAAATGTAAATTGTGGGTGACAGCTTCTCTTTGTAATGTAAATAGAAATAAGAAAGAAAAAATATATGGTATTTAAACGTGTTTTTATAGTAAAAAGTGATTACAACTTCACGTAAAATAATACGTCCAATTGATTTTTATTATCATGAAAATTTAAATTTAATTACTTCTTGGAATTAATATGAAAATACACAAATTACCTATAGTTGTAGTAAAAATTTATATCAGCAGAATGCACAAATATTAAAACATTCTTCTCATATGATGTCCTCTTGTACACTACATAAATTAAAGCGTTTGTATATAATATATTTTTTTCCAATAATATGATTGTCTGAATTATTTGTTAAAATTAATTAATATACTCTACCGTAATGTCACATATAGATCCATCTACTGAGAAGAAGCTGTACTAACATGGTCCTAAAATAGAACTCTTTTAAGTGGAGTGTATTGTAGCAGATGTCACTCCGGTAGCTATGAAAAGAATTAATAACATCAAGATGTCACTAGCACATCCATTTAATACCAGTAAAATGTTTTATCGGTTTCAGCATATTAAGCCTTTGTTTACAAAGACAAAAGTGAGCAGGCAGCAGGGTAACTGAGTCATAATTGTTTACCATGTAATTTTGACAAAAGATGATTGATTTAAAGAAAACAAAAATATCAGTTTGATTATTCCTCGTATATATTTGTGCAATATGTACGGAAATATGTTTTATAAAAATAAATTTACTATTTAGAATTATGACGTCTGACTCTATTTTTGATTGCCACTGAAATAATTCAGAGAAATAGAGGTAGGGAGAATGATCGTATACCCTGCGCGGCTATACAATAATAGAAGGACGCCATTTTGCAGGTTCATTCAGGCGGCAATTTTAAATGAAGAATTATAAAACAATATAATTATGATATAAACTTGTACAAAACTTTATTTAAAATATGACGCTATAAATTTCATAACAATAATAATACATAATAACTAGAGTTGATAGATTTATGCATAAAAATACTATAAAATTATGCATTTACATTGGTAATCATTTTATGCAAAAAAGAAAATCAGAATATGCATTTGTACATTTTATTGAATAACCAGGTTTTTATAAAAAAATATATAAATGTTTATAGAAAACAATAATTATTGTACTAAATGTATCTTTATTTAGAAATTTTTGGTACGACAACATCTTAAATATTTTTGTACATTAACAAAATTAAATTACGATATTACAAAAACAGACGCACAACAATCGGTACCAAACGTCAAAATTTTGGTGAAGTATGCATTTTTAAATTCAAAATAAACCTATTAAAAAAATATGCATTTGCATAAAATTATCAACTTTAACTAATAACTATTGATGGTAAAATAATATTAATACAGGTGTTCGAAAAATACCATTTCGGAATAAAACACTCTTTTGTTTGAATTTTGAATTTTATTTTTAGTAATGTTTTTACTCTCAAAATTAGAATAGTTGTTCAAAATGTCCTCCTTGAAGTTGCATGCAACATTCTAGAGGTCTTCTCATTGATTGTCGGACACGTTCGAATAATCCTGGTTTTGGTCTTATACTATTGAAACAGTCTTTGCCGCAAATTCTCTACGTTATTAATGGGCGTCGAATAAACTAAGCTCTTTAAATGAACCCAAAAATAAAAATCAAACGGATTCAAGTCTAGTGAACGTGGAGGCCACGTAGTTAGACCACCTCTGCCTATCCACCGATCCAGAAATAAATTTTGAAGATATTGTCTTACTTGGAAACTAAAATGTGGAGGCGTGCATAAACCACATATGATGCCGTGTGAATAGTGAAACATTCGCCAATAAATTTGGTAAATTATTTTTCAGATAATGTAGATACAAATTTCCCGTTAATCTGTTATGCAAAAAATAAAGCCCTATCAACTTATCTCCAACAATACAATATTAATAGATAAGTTTCAAAACAATATCAAAATAATTTAATTACAGTGACAACAAATTGTGACAGTTACTAAGGAAATGTGAATAAACAAATTACAATATTAACGTAACTATTGTAATTTTGACAGTAAAAAACATTACTAAAAATAAAATTCAAAATTCAAACAAAAGAGTGTTTTATTCCGAAATGGTTCGTTTCCGGACATGGGTATATTAGGATTATTTTCTTGTTTTGGGTTGATTAATATATTTTCCAAATTTGGTCCCCTATTTTTCGAACACCCTGTATATTTCATTCTCTCCTAACCAATTTTCCTTAAATTAGTTCTGTGTATCTTTTCAATAGATTAAAAAACCTTATTCTCGTATAACAGTAAATAATGTCCTTTACTAAAATAATACCATGATTTTGTTCTATTACACCGATTTCAGTAACACAAGAAAACAAAATGATGAAATAAACAATCCTAACCGCGTGCTAACAAAGCAAAGTGACAGACAGTGACAGATGACCTGCAAAATGGCTACCTCCAGTTTGTACATCGAATATTGGATGCGCAGTCGTCGAAGCGTATTCTCCCTACCTCTATATCTCTGAAATAATTACGTCATTTGTTTCATTCCACATGTCTTTCATTTCTCTCTTATACATTAAACTAAACAAAATTATTATGAAGTAAAATAAAAATAAACTAATCAAAAATATTCTTCACAATTTTGATTTTTGCATCAAATTCAATTGTTTAAAATTTTCTTTTGATAGTGATAGGACATTTATACGGTAATATAATAGTATTACATTGTTTCCAATTAATATGTATAACAATTTTAAATAATATTTCTTGCTTATTTATTTGATTATATTTAATTAATTTTCTGTGTTTTTATACGAAAGACTATATATAAATAATAAATTTGGAACTCAAATTTAATGTGAGGAACAGTGGTGATCCAGAAATGTAGTAAGAAAAGGTGATTGTGGCTCAGGATCATAAAACAATAAAATTTTGAAAAATTTTTATTATTGTTTATTATTTTGATAAATGGACACAATCACCTTTTCGAACTCAAATTTAAGTTTTTAAAAAATTTACTTTAAACACAATGAAATCTTACATTAGCAGTAGCTAAACAAGGAATGTCTTATCGTATCTTACTAACTATATCTTATTATATACACAAGGATCGTCTTCTTTTAAGAGATCTCAAGTTAAGAGTGCTGAATATATGAGAAAGAGAATGATGTAATTTATAGTTACATTACGCAAATAAGGGTGGTGTCTCTATATAATTCCTCCCTCCTCAAGAGTGGAAGTTACAATTTTCGAACTTTTACTAGTTTGTTTTAATTCTAATTTATTTGAATTTTTAAATTTGTTTCGAAGACAATCTTTGTACTTACAAATTAATATTATAATAATAATTAACGTAATTAAAGTATAAATCAAAATATAATGATAATTATTAATGCTTACATCATATGGATAATCTAGCCGAATACTACTTTCTATGTCGTGTTTAAGTAGAGATATATTTTTTATTTTGTCTTTAATTTTTTTGATGTAGGTATTAGTAGAATTTATTTGGATATCTACTAATTCTCCGAAGTTATCTTTTATCTTAATTTGATCGTTAAATTTGCAGTTATTTGTATAATATATGCCTTTTAAATCTTTAATATGCAACGTGTTGTTACAATAGAATGTTACTTGTTTTTTATTCGGAAAATATAGATATTTTAAATTAAAATTTTTGATTTCAATGATTGAGTTGATTAATGATATTTTATGATAAGTACAATATTGGAAATCTTTATAGAATATTACGTTCTCTAAACATTTTTCATATTCGTTGTGTTGAGATAGACATTAGTATTCTTTGTTACTTATTATAAAACATTTATTTACAGGTTTTATTTTACAATTATTTTTTGTGCATAGGCCATTTAGAACATTTACAGTTTTGTATGTTTCGTGTTGGTATGTTGGTATTGAGGTGACTTGTAAGAATTCTTCTTTGATGGATTTCTATAAGGATTGTAAGGTTCTCGTCTTTTATAGAACAATATGTTTTTAAAAGATTGTTATTATGAAAATTGTTAATTAAAATTGTTTTTATAAAATTGTTTTCAATCTTATTGATTTCGTTTATTAGTTCGTTGTAATTTATTATTCCGAAATACAAAGTATTTAATTGGCAGAAAGTTATAGTTTCTTCTAACAGTATTAGAGAGAAATAAAGTTCTTGTCGTATTTGTATTAATTCGTTTAGAATGTTTTGTGTTCTTATAATGTCCATTTCGTCGAAAATTTTTCCTAATACTTTTTCTAAAGTGTCTAGTTTTTTATTCAAAATGTTGTTATTTTCATTAATTATTTCAATTTTATCGTTAAATTGGGCAGTGATATTGTTGTTGATTTTTACCATTGTATTGATTTTATCGGTTAGTTTATTTTCATTAAATTTTATATTTTCTATTATTTGATCGTATCGTTCTTTATCTGTATCATCTAGATTACCTGTTATACTTTTGATTATTGAGCCTAGCTTGTTAATTAAACCGCGTTTATTTCTTTTAGTATTTAGGAGTTGTACTTTGTCTTTTAAATGTAATACGATATTATTTAATATATTTTTGTTATTTGTGATACTATCTTGAAATTTATATTTTTGTAATTTTTGATACAGGGTGTTAGTGTTGGATTCTAAGATATGGTATTGTTGGAGGATGTTAGATATTGGAACTTGGAATGATATTATTTGGGTGTTTACCTGTATGTAGGCTGTCCCTAAGTCAAGTATGTTAAGTCCAGTAATAGTGTCATCTTGTATGATTTGAGATATTCCGAAAGGAATTAGTTTGTAACAAGTCGAGGAGTTTTAAGATTTGATATTTTATGTTTTTTATCGTTTTCGTCTACAATTTGTCCTCTTGCCGGACGTATTGCCTTTACACCTAGAATTTTAAATTTTGGTTTTTCTATTTTGCCGGAATTTCTCTTATTTATTTTTACATAAGCTTGATATGGTATTTCGTATGGTGGTATGGTTTTTCGATTTTTCCTGAATATTTTGTTTTATATTTTTCTGTTACATTTTACATGTTCGTTTATTTGTTTGAGAATTTCGGAGTGTTTTTGTAAATATTCGTCGACTTATACTTCTTCTGGTTTCAAATTTGGCTCGGAGATGCGTCCGAAAATAATTTCTAAGGGAGTTCTTTTCGTAATTGAGTGAATACTATTATTGTAAGCTATTAGTGCATAGTTCAATCTTTCTTTGTGTTGTAAAGTTTTTATTATCGGATCTTGGTTAATAATTCTCATATGTTCTATGAGGGAAGAGTGGAATCTTTCTACTATGCCATTACTCTTGGGATTATCAATAGAAATATAATGGATATTTATTTGTCTGAGAGTCAGATAATTTTGAATTGTTTTATTATTAAATTCTAGGCCGTTATCAGATACTATTTCTTTTGGTATTGGGAAATGTGTAAAATATTTAATTAATTTATTTAAAATTGTTATGGTATTTTTATCTTTAATTACATAGGCTACAGCGGATTTTGAAAAAGAGTCTACTATGGTTAATATTTTAATTTATTCTAACGATAAAAGATCTATATGAATTTTTTCGAAAGATTTGTCTGCTCTGGGTGTTTTGATGTTAGGAATTTGAATAGGGTTTCTTTCGTATTTTGTGGTTAAGCAAACGTTGCATTTATTAATGTAATTTTGAATATCTTTCTGCATATTAGGCCAGTAATATGATTGTTTTAACTTGTTGTAAGTTTCCGTTATACCTCTGTGGTTAGTCTTTCCCTCATGATAGTTTTTTATAGTGAGTTGCTGGTCTTCTTTATTTTCGATATCATTATTTATCGAGCTGCATACTAATTTATAGCTATTCGCGTCGAAGTAGGTTTGCAGTACGGCGTTGAAGTTAGTTTTGAATTTGTCAGGGATCAAGCAATAGTATGTTTTTCCAGGTTGTAGGAGTTCTTTAATGAATTTCAGGATCGTTTTATTACTGTCAATTTTGTTTAAATAAAGGTAAATGCGTACAATATTATTATTAAAAAGCTTGCTTTTTTATATCGTTTTTACCATTAGTTTCTTTTACAACTATCTGGTTATATGTTAAGCCATTTACTGGGTGCTCGTTATCAGAGTGAGCTGTATCAGTTGAATCTTTTTCGCTACCTGTTTCTACGATTACAGAATCTGTGTCCGAATTTAAGTTTAATTCTACGTCATTAGGTTGTTCATATACATTAATTTTGATATTAGAATTTAAAAATATTACTTTTATTATGTCTTCTATTTCGTTCCAATTTTTTCCATCATGGCCGGAACAAATTTTTGCCATGTCAATTTCGTTTATTTCGTTCTGTATATATGCAGTAATCTAATAATTTTTCTACACATATTTTCATATTTCTAATTAAAGGCTTATTGTGATATTTATCTTTAGTAATTAAATGGCAAATTAATCGTGGGTCGTTTTGTATAAGAATTTTGTTATAGTTGTTATAATAAATTTCGCTAGGGTAATTTTGTTTTACTTGATATGCAAAACCTTTACTCATTTTTGTGTCGCCAGAAATAAAATGGACGAGTGGTTTGTCAGATTCGAAAATATTTTATTTTTTGTATTCTATTTTAAAATCTGGTCTGATTCGGGACAGGGCATCGGCTACGACATTTTGGCATCCTTTCTTGTATTCAACTGTATAGTCAAATTCTTCTAATTTGAGGCGCCATCTTATTAATTTGGAATTTGGTTCTTTAAGTGAATTAAGCCAAACTAAAGGTCTATGATCTGTAACAATTTTGAATTGGTGTCCTAATAAATATGACCGAAATTGTTTTGTTGCCCGTATGATAGCCAAGAGTTCTTTTTCGACAACTAAATAATTTATTTCGTGATTATTGAGGGTTCTTGAAATGTAGGCTATGAGGAGATCTTTATTATTTTTGTTCTTTTGTGATAAAACTGCTCCGATCGCGTAATTGCTCGCGTCGGTTGTTAGGATAAATGTTTTTGAGAAATTTGGATATTGTAAAATGGGGCTGTTAGAGAGAAGTGTTTTGCATTTTTCGAAACATTTGATGTATTCCGGATCGTTTATGTTAATTTTTTGACCCTTTTTTAGACAGTTGGTTAAGGGTTTAGTCATTTTTGAAAAGATGTCGATAAATCTTTTATAATAGCCCAGGAGTCCGAGAAATGATTTTATTTCTTTACTTGTTTTAGGAATAGGGAAATTTTTTATTGCGAGAATTTTGTCCGGATTGCGTTTGATTCCTTTCGTGGTAATAACGTGCCCGAGATATGCGACTTCTTTGCGGAGAAATTCGTATTTATCTAGCTGGATTTTTAAGTTAGCTTCATCTAATTTTTGGAATACTTTTTCGATATTGTTTAAATGATCTTTGAGGGATGTGCCTAGTATAATTATGTCGTCAAGATTGACAAAGTATTTTATTAATAAGATCTTTGAGAATGAAGTTCATAAGTCTTTGAAATGTCGACAGTGCATTTTTTAAGCCGAAAGGCATTCTTTTAAACTCGTATTGTCCAAAATTTGTTGAGAATGCAGTTTTTGGGATGTCGTCTGGGTCAACTTCTATTTGGTGAAAACCCGATGTCAAGTCTCTTATAGTTTAAATGAAAAACGTAACTTGCAATATATTTATTTTATTTTAGATAATCCCTGACATTAAATTGTATATCTTCTTTTTTCTTCTTTTTCCACCTTGATCCTAAATTTTCATTTCGTTGTCAAAATGTCATACGTCAACGTCAACTCACATGCGTCAAATGTTATGTCATGGGCCGTCAAATATTATGACACTCCCCCTGAATTGGTTGCGGAGATAGAATGCAGCAATTAATTCCCATACGTTTTTTCATTTCTTGCATCTTCTTTTCTCCTACTGCTTTTGTTAGTATATCAGCCACATTGTTTTTGGTGTCTACGTGGTAAAGCTTGATTTCACCTTGTCTAACTTCGTCTCGTAATCTCAATATTCTTAAATCCATATGCTTTGATCTTTCACTTACTAATTCATTTTCCATTATTTTGATCGCTGCCATATTATCTACATATATATTCCAGGCTTCTTCTTGTTTTATTATGTTTATTTCGGTAAGTAAATTTTTCAACCACTTTGTTTCTTTTGCGCAATCGTTTAGTGCAATTACTTCTGCTTCAGCTGTACTTAGTGCAACACATCTCTGTTTTTGACATCTCCAAATTATTGCTCCGTTTGCTAGTTTTATTATGTAGCCGCTGAAAGATTTTCTGTCGTTACTATCGCTTCCCCAATCGGAGTCTGCATAAGTTACAAAATTTTCATTTTTAGTTCTCGTATACGATAGTCGTTCTTGAATAGTACCTTTGAGATATCGTATTACAGATTTTGCTCCGTTCATATGTTCGATTGTTGGATTTGAGCAAAATTGACTTAAATAACTTGTCGCATAAGCAATGTCTGGTCTTGTGTTTGTCGCCAAATATATTAAACTTCCAATGATTCGCTGGTATTTTAGTTTTAAATCTTCATTTACATTTTGATTGCTCTTTAATAATTTGATACCTACATCTAGGGGAATTTTTGCAGGTTTACAGTCGATCATACTGTAATCTTCTAATATTTTCTCGATATAGTCTGATTGATCAATGTGTATTCCGTGTCCATCATGAGTTACGTTTAGTGATAAAATTCGCTTTACCTTTCCCAAATCTTTAATCTTGAAATCTTTTTTCATTAACTTCTTCATTTGTTCAATATCTTTTTGTTCACCATATAAAAGAAAATCGTCTACATATACTGTTACAATCAGGTTTTTGTCTGTACTATAATATAAACATGGTTCTGTTCGACTACGAATCATATTATTTTTCTTAAAAAAAATATGAACTCGTTCATACCATAGGCGGCCAGCTTCATGTAATCCGTAAAGACTTTTATTTAATTTTAGTACATATTTCCTGTCGTAATTATAATTCACGCCTTCCGGAATTTCCATAAAAACGTCTTTTTCAAGTCTTGCATTTAAATACGCACCATCAATATCTACATGTTCTACGTTCCAATTTCGTTTTGCGCTCAACGCTAGCATTAGTCTCGTTGTTTTCCTTGATACTACAGGAGCAAAAGTTTTTTCGTAATCTTCGTATTTTACTTCTTGATTTCCAAGAGCTACCAAACGTGCTTTGTACTTAATAATGTTGCCTCGTTCGTCTCGTTTCTTTCTAAATACCCAATGACTTCTTAATATCTTCTTTCCTTCAGATCTTCTTACAATTTCCCATGTTTCATTTTCTTCCAGATTTGTTATTTCTGCCTGTATAGCTTCTTTCCATTCTTCTTTTTCGTTACTACTTATCGCCTTCTTATAACTTCTTGGTTCTTCTTCAAAATTACTTTTTGCTTCTAAGCATTTCTTTTCGTTTCTGGAAACACCCAAATATTGTGGTTTGCGTACTTCCCGTCCACTTCTCGTTTTAATTATTTTACTATTCTCTCGTTGTTCATCGTCATGTTTGTTAATTTTTTCGTTTTCATTTTCGTTACCATTATTTTTATAGTTAATACAATTAGCATTTTCGTTGTTTTCATTTTCGTTTTGTATTCTTTCTTCTCTATTAAAAGTTAGTACACATTCATTATTGTCATTTTTATCTTCATCATTTTTTTGTCTTTTTATAATCTTGGTCATGACTATTTATTTCGTCCAGCCAATTGAAATTTATTGATCGAAACCATTTTATTTCGTTATAAGTAGTACGTTTTTCATTTTTATTTATGTTCGTTTTCATAAGCATTGAATATTCGTTAAAATTTACATTTCGGCTAATAATAGTACGTTTTCGGTCTACATCCCATATTCTGTATGATTTAGATTCTTCATCATAGCCGGTGAAAATACCTTCTCTTCCTCGTGGTTTCCATTTCTCTTTTCTGCTTTCATCATAAAACCAGCATTTACACCCAAAAATTCTTAAATGCCGAACAGATGGTTTTCTTCCGTACCATCGCTCATATGGCGTTTCATCATTCTCGTTCGCCGTAGTAGGTATTATATTTTTAATGTAACAAGCCATTCGTGCTGCTTCACCCCATAAGTCTGCATCTGCACCAGATTCATCCATTAAACAACGTACCATTTCCATGAGTGTTTGGTTTACACGTTCCGCAACCCCATTCTGCTGTGGACAGTATGGTGTTGCCAATTCGTAACGAATTCCTTTTCCTTTTAGAAATTCACGAAATTCTCTGCTGACAAATTCTCCTCCATTATCACAACGTACAGCACCAATTCGTTTATTGTGATGATTTTCCACTCCTGCCACATGATCTTTGAAATAATTTATTGTTTCGTATTTATTTCTCATGAAGTAAACTTTGGTGTATCTACTGAAATCATCAGTGATCGTTAGTATATATTTGTTGCCACCTCGTGATGCAGGTGTTATCGGTCCCATGAGGTCCATATGTATCAAGCGTAAACATTCTTTTCTTCTTGATGTTACAAATTTTGGGTATGGCTTTCTTCTCAATTTACATTTGCTGCAGATATCGCATTTATTGTTTCGTTTACCTATAATTGTTGGATCATTTCTATTATTGCTTATTTCAACTATATTTTTCGTTAGTTTTATTTCAAATCCGTCATCACAAAGTTTACCGATTGACATTAGATTGTCAGTTAATTCTGGCACGTAAAGAATATCTGTCAATGTCATCTTGGTTGCTCCTATGTCGTTCAATAATTCTATATCTAAATCTCCCTTTCCTAGGCATTGTAATTGTCTTTCTCCCCCTGCGCATGACACTTGCATTTGTATTTTCTTGAAATTTTTCTCTTTTGTTCGTCATATGATCGGTTGCGCCACTGTCTAATATCCATTCTGATTTATTTTCTTCATTTTTACGCACTATGTCAACCATACATAATGTAGTCCTCTTTGGTCGCTGTTCGTATTGTACGTCTCGTTTCTGGTTGTTTTTGTTTCTTTCATATTCCGTACCTCTTCCGAATTTAGGGCAATTCACACCTATGTGACCTATTTCATTACATCTGAAACATTTCCGATTATCAGTATTTACTCTACTGCTATTTCCTTTTGTATCCAAATATGGTTTTCTCTTGTCTTCATATCCTTTTCCTCCATTCCAATAATTGAAAGATATATTTCTTCGTGATGTGAGATATGTATGGGCATCATTTTCACTCTTCTGTCGTTGGTTATATAATCGTTCTTCTTCAATAATGCGTGATTTAAATGTTTCTATTTTGACGTTTTCGTCACTCAAGTCAATTGTTCTAATAATAGCTTCGTATTCTTTTGGTAGTCCAATCATGATTACCCCCATATTAATTTTGTCACTAATGTTTAAACCATATCTGTTCAATTTCTTCTGTATTTCACATTTTTGATAAATGTAGTCGCTAATACTTGAATTTAGTTGTTTGGATTCTGTAATGTACTCTTTTAGTAGTTGTATAATATGGAAACTATCCATCTTCGTGTATCTATTTTCTAATTTTTTCCACACATCTTTTGCGTTTGTGCAGTCTTCGACCATTTCGAGATTTTTGTCATCAATCATTAAGATAATCATCGCTTTACACTTACTGTCCATCACTAAATTTTCTTTCTTTGTAAGGTCAAAGTTTTCTTCTGTAGTGGGATTTATTAAACCTTTCACCGTTAACACACTCATCATCCTCAAAGCCCATGATCGGTAATTTGTTTCGGTAAGTCTATCTACTCCGTTTTCGTTATCCATTCTTATTATACAGTCACCGTGATCTGGGCCCATAACCTCTTATAGTTTAAATGAAAAACGTAACTTGCAATATATTTATTTTATTTTAGATAATCTCTGACATTAAATTGTATATCTTCTTTTTTCTTCTTTTTCCACCTTGATCCTAAATTTTCATTTCGTTGTCAAAATGTCATACGTCAACGTCAACTCACATGCGTCAAATGTTATGTCATGGGCCGTCAAATATTATGACAAAGTCGAGGGTTGTGAAATACTTTGACTTGCCTAACTTATCTAATATGTCAGTGATGTCTGGTATAGGGAATTTGTCAGTGATTGTCTTGTCGTTTAATTTTCTGTAATCAATTACGACGCGAAATTTTTGTTTACCAGAAGCGTCTATTTTCTTTGGGACGATCCAAATAGGGGCGGACCAAGGGAAGTAAGAGTGTTGTATAATGTCGTCGTGTAACATTTTGTCAATCTGTGTTTGTACTTCTTGTTTGTACGTCTCTGGATATTTGTAATGTTTGGTATGAATAGGGACACTGTCAGTAGTTTTAATTTGATGTTTAATTTTGTTAGTGAAAGTGAGTTTTTTATTTTCTTGTAATATTAAAGATTTGTATCTAAATGGATCTCTGCAATTGTTTATAAAGCATTGTGTAAAGTATTTTTCCTACGACCACTGTTAAAAATAGTATTTTTAACGGTTGCTTAGCAAGTTAAAAATAACAGTTTATAACACAGTAAATACTTTTAAAACGTTGTCATTGACAACGTGTTAAAAGTAAAAAACAAATTTACTTTTAACACTTCTTATGTTCAGTTGTTCATAACAAATACATCATGACCTGTCATAAATGTCATTCTATAATACTTAGTTTTTATTTACTAATAGGTACATAACTGGGGTCGTAGGAAAAATAGTGTATGATATTTGTGTTAAAAGTGATTTTATTTCGTTCGTGGGGTTTGTTACACTCGGCTTCGCCTCGTTTCAAACTTCCCCACTCACTCATAAAATGTCACTTTTAACACTTATATCATAAATAACTATTATGGAGTATTTTAATATTATTTTGCTGACTGCACTATTGTGTTTGCATTATACTTTACTCTTATATACCTATTAGATATATGTCATTAAATTTATTGAAGAATTCAATTATGTTATCCTTTGTTTGCTTGTAAGTTGTAATTTCGTACATTAAAGTGTGTTCTGATCTAGTATCTGAATAATTTTGTAATAAATGATCTTTTAAATCTTTCCAGGAATTTATAGTTGTGATGCTAAAGCATTGCGCAGCACTTCCTTTAATTTTGTTTTTTAAAGTGAAGATAAAATTTTTTTTGTAATCTCTCATGGGTTTGATTGATTGACTAAACTTATTATGTCGTCTACGGTGTTTATGAAATTTGGTAGAGATTTTACATCTCCATCAAAGCATAGTATTAGGTCTAATAATTTTATAATTTCATTGTTTAAATTATCGAGTACATTGGTTGGTACAGGGGGAGTCATATTGATACTTAGGTTATTAAAGTATATTCCGAAATTGAACCAGAGTAACCACGGTTACTTTTTCAGTAACCAGGTTCATTAACGGAACACGGTTGCTGAATATCTGGTTACTTTTTCGTTACGAAACTAACCGCGATAGATTGGCGGTTACAATCTTTAAGTTTTGACAGTTGAATGTCTGGCACGCCAACATGTTGTTTGAATGTTTGTGAGCCTGTTTGTGAGGTTACAAAGCAAACGTTCAAAAATGGATAAATGATTTAAAAAAAATCTATTCAAGTATACGCTATTATTAATTACCTGCTCTAATGAATTCATCATCTTCCTCTGAGCTACTATCAGTTAGTATAAAGTTATTAAAAAAATACCATCCCTCCATAATCGACTAAAATGTCAATATAAACCATATACCTATTAGTATTAGGTATATGATATAAACTACGATTTCAAACTTTTGACAGCTTTCAAAACGTCACTCTAGCAGCGCAGTGAGAAGCGTTCCGTTTCTTAACCGTGGTACCGGTCAAATTGTAACTATATTTAAACCGGAACCGCACCGCGGTTCATTTTCGGAATATACTATAAGTGTGTTTAGTAGTTCGTCCAGTTTGTATGAGAATATAAAGTGTTCTTGCAGTAAAATTATAATTTCTTTAAACATGGGGGTTGGGGGTCAATGTCGGCTCGATGGAGGGTGACGGTGGATGATGGTACGGTCAGCTATCGATCGATGTCCGCTCGATGTGAAATGGGAATGGGTGGTGACTGGTTGGCTCTCGATCGATGTCCGTTCGATACGTAGAGTCTGAGTCCGTGTGGTTTACTTCTCGGGTCCTTTGGATCAGGAACTGCCGTAGAAGGATTCCTAGTCATTAAGATGGGATGAGTTCCGTATTTTTTCACTTGAGTATCGCTGATGATTGCAGGATTGACTCGTTGATTCGTGATTGGCAGAATTTAACGATAAAAATCGACGAATTTGTGAATTTGAACGAATTGAACACTTGGTTTTCGATTCACAAATACTTGTTTGCCAATCCTACCGACGGCGTCAATAATAAATTTGGAACTCAAATTTAAGTTTTTAAAAAATTTATTTTCAACACAATGAAATCTTACATTAGCAGTAGCTAAACAAGGAATGTCTTATCTTACTAACTACATCTTATATATACAAGGATCGTCTTCTTTTAAGAGATCTCAAGTTGTGCTGAATATATGAGAAAGAGAATGATGTAAGTTACGTTACATTACGCAAATAAGGGTGGTGTCTCTATATAATTTATATTATCTTTAAAATAAAATAAAGCCTTAATCTATTTCTAAAGTCGTTGTAAATTTCAAATATGTTACATTTTGTAATACGTCATTGTCTAGGAATAATATACATAATATTATTTAGAAACTCTTCATTTGAATCAATCATAGACTCGAACTACAAATATATGGGATATAAGTATCCATTGTAGCCACTATTAAATACAAAAATACTTACATTTGAAGCAAACATAATAATAATCAGTTCTAACCTCGGAATATTTAACTAAATAAAAGTAGAAATGTCATTTTAACCCAAGATTAAAATTTAACCCCATCGACATAAACGGGTTATCTTAACTTCGCATTTAAGTCGAGTTTAAATTTAACTCTTTCTTGTGAAAAGTGCAACCCATTTTCAAATTTAATCTAGAGTTAATAAATTTAACTCGGGTTAAAATTTAACCCACGTTCATGAAACCGGGAATAAGCTGTAAATTCCACCCAAGGCACCGACTGCTTCTAAATATCAAGTTTCATATAAAATATAAAAAAGTAGTGCAGGGTCCCATTGCTCCATTTTATTTTGATAATTCTCTAGGGTAAATATTATTATCATACTGACTTTTTCAAAATTACATTTTATACATTTATGACTCAGTTAACCTGCTCACATTTCTTTATGTAAACAAAAGCTTAATATCGTGAAACCGGTAAAACATTTTGCTGGAATAAACTGGATATACTAGCGACACCTTGCTGTTCTGAATTATTTTCATAATTACCGGAATGACATATGCTGCAATGCATCTTACAGGCTGGCGCCACACTTGCGGCAGAGCCGCGCGGCGCTGCCGCTGCGGCGTGGCCGCTCTACGTGCAATCAATGTATTCTTATGAGAGATGACACATTTGCGGTTACGCCGCGACGCGCCGCTCTTTGACCGCAACAAGTAGCGGTCGCGCCGCGTACAGCGGTTCCACCGCAAAGAGTGTGTTGCATTGTTTCTTATGGACCTGTTCACACTTGCGGCACGGCCGCTACTCGACTTTACTAGATTCTCTGTTTATATTTCATTCTGCATGTATTCATATCATCACGTCGTCATGTTTGACACCGAAAAATTTATTTTGGCGGTCTAGAGCCATGAAGCGATTTGGAATGTATCAAGCCGGGACTACAGCAATAGAGATTATAAAATAAAAAAGGTCCGTTCAGATAGGGCTTAGTGCAGTTGTATTGTATCGTTGTATTGTAGTGTAGGGGCAGTGTGCTTGCAAAAGATTTGTATCGTTCACATAGAGATTAGTGCGGTTGTAATTGGTACAGCAGATTTCTGTAGTATTTGCAATACGTTGCGCGTGCATCTCAACACATAGTAAAAAATGGCTGAACAAGTATTAAACGCAAATATGCTTAGTATCATTTCTTGTGCAACTGTAATACTTTTGAATAATAAAAGAAAATCAAAACGACGTTGGTGGGTACGCCCAATATATCAGAAAAGATATATGCAAGGAGATTACCATAATTTGTTACAAGAAATGCGTCTGCAAGATAAAGAAATGTTTTTTATTTACTCAAGAATGACAATTCAATCATTTGATTATTTATTATCATTAGTCGGTCCCCATATTAAAAAAAAATCTTAACAGACCGAGTATTTCAGAGGGTAACAGATTGGCAGTTACTTTAAGGTTTGTACTAGAAGAAGTTTTAAGTAACATTTTGAAAATTGTTTGCGTTGCAGATTATTAGCGTCCGGTGATTCCTTACAAACTACAGCTTTTGCATTTCGAATAGGAAAATCAACAGTTTGTGAAATATTTAAGGAAACTTGTCAGGTTTTATGGAATGTCCTTCAACCATTATATTTAAAATCGCCAAATGAAAATTCTTGGCAATTAATAGCTGAAGACTTTTATGTAAAATGACAGCTTCCTAATTGTGTAGGAGCTGTAGACGGAAAACATATTTCTATTAGAGCACCAAATAATTCCGGATCATTGTATTATAACTACAAAAAATATTTTAGTATAATTTTATTCGCAGTATGTGATGCTAACTACCAATTCACGTATGTAAATATTGGGGCATATGGTTCCCAAAGCGATGGAGGAGTACTACGGGAATCTTCATTTGGAAATTTATTAAACAATGGTGAACTAAATTTACCTCTTGATAAACCATTACCTGGTACTGATAAACCTGTATGTCACTTTTTCGTTGGCGATGAAGCATTTCCATTGCAAATAAATTTTTTAAGACCATATAGTGGCCGTTTTCTGTCTGAAGAATGTAGAATTTTCAATTATAGGCTAAGTCGTGCTAGAAGATGTATTGAAAATACGTTTGGAATACTTGCAGCTCGATGGCGTATATATCACAAAACAATAAACGCATTCCCAGAACATGTTGATGAAATTATTAAAGCGACTGTTTGTTTGCATAATTTCATTAAAGAATATGAACAAACGAATGTACATAAGGACGACAGAAAATATTTTAATAACAGAACAGGTGATAAAGATTTAAATAATGGAGAATATCAACCTGGTGAGTGGCGAACGGAAATTTTAAATATGGGTGCGTTACAGCCAGTGTCAAGTTTACAAAGAAGGTTAGGAGCAAGAAATGCCAAGATGAATGCAGTTTCATTCCGTGATTACTTAAAAGACTATTTATGCAATATTGGTAAGGTTGAATGGCAGGTACAACACATTAGACGCACGAATTAATATTTTTTTAATTATTTTTATTTTATATATAAATAATAGTAGCGTTCAATTGCAAAATATATGACCTCAGATAACAGATGAGACGTAAAAAAAGCTTTACTGGCAAAAAAAGGAAAAATGAGTTTTCTTATTTTATCTTAATAATTTATTTCCTAATGAAATGCTATATAATTGCTGATAAAATATGAAGTGAATATAATTCCTGCAAATTAAACGCTATTAATACCTATAAAAATGTATATAAACAAAAAATATATCAAAATAAAATGAAATAAATTTGTAGAAACTATAAATTTTTACTTTTCTTTTTATATTTATGTAATATTTGCTGAATCTCTAATTCAGCATCATCCCTATAATCTTCACTAATTTGATTTAACGTTTCCGCCACATATTTTCCGAAATGATCGATGCTACTCATTGCAATTCTACTACGACTCGCTGCATTTGCAGTTGTTTCTGCAGCAGCCACTAGCTGACTAACCATTGCCTCAACGTTCGATGCTGAAGACATTTTCATCTTTTTATTTCTAATCTTCGGAGTTGATGGATCCGAAGGAATTGAAGTTTCATGGAAGCTCGTTGAAGGCATGTTCGGAGTACATTGGCCTGACGTTGAAGAAATCAGTTCCATAGTCGAACTTGTTTCTATTTCGCTCATGTCAATATCAAATTCTTCGGCTTCTTCAATGTTTTCGGACCGATATACACAATTATACATAAGTTGATAGTTTCTATTAACTATCAAGCATTAAAAACATTTTAAAAATTACCTCCTTTTCACTTGCACTGCATCCAAAAAGCTTAACGTGTCCATCAGATGCCATGGTTCAAAATCAATTTGGCCTGATCCACTACGCATTGCATTATCTATTTTTATTTTTTCTTTTCTGTACTTTTCTCGCAATGCTTTGTATCTATTATTTAATGTGCCAACTAGAAAAATAATGAATAATAAAATTTCTCACTTTTCATTAAAAGATATAATTATACAATTTCTAAATTACTAGAAATTTATTTATGTAAAACTTACCTGTTATATTTAACTTTTCTGCCAATTCTTTCAATGAATTTTCTTTTTTTAATTTATTTTTGAAAGCTGCAGAACGTTTGTCCCATATTGCCGGATATTTTCCTAACAATGATGCTAAAACGTCGTCAATAGACATTGTATTTTTTTTTTTTTACAAAAAAACGTCAATGTGAATAAAATACAAACTAACCTCAAGAAAAAATTTCAAGAAGTGACAGGTGCGAGTTATGATTACGCGCAACCAGTAATTCTCTCCATGCATTCTATTGGCCAGTTGCAGTGGTGTATTGCAACGGTAGTGCGAAAGCTAGAAACTTGCAAGCTTCTACACTGCAATACAACGGCACTACCAACGCAGTCTGCACTAAGTTTGAATCCGAACGCTCGCGCTCAGTTGCATTGGCTAAGCATTCTGCACTACAATACAACGGCACTGCAACTGCACTAATCTCTATGTGAACGGTACTTAAATGTTGGGAGGAAATATCAAAGAACGTATACGCAGATTGGGAAACTTTGAGTATTGAGGAGAGGCGGGAAAAAGGTATATTTACAAAATAAGATTCTTTTCAAAATAATTTATTTTATTCTAAAAAACATTAAGATGTAACACTTCTTTATTAACTATTTAAATTATCTGGTTCTGCCATGAAACTGACCCATCGACAGTGATAAAATAATCTGCAAAATGATCTCTTATAATCTGGCCTTGTGGTTGAATTCCTCCTGTCCCACGTGTGGGAATATTTTCTAAAATACAGGACAGCGTATCTTTCAATTGATAACCATCACGTCTTCTGACAAAGTTATGAAGTACTCACGCTGCTTTAATAATTTGTACAGCAAAATCAGGATTAACCAAAATATTTGTATGGAACACGCGCCATTTGTTCGCTAATATTCTAAACGTGCACTCTACAAATCTTCTAGCTCTCGTCAATCTATAGTTAAAAATGCGTTTCTTGTAATCTAAGTTTCTTCTAGAATAAGGTCGCAATAAATTTGTATGTAAGGCGAAAGCCTCATCCCCAATAAATACGCAGGGTTGAGGACACGAATTTGTATTAGGTAAAAGTTTGGGTGCAGGAATGTTAAGTCTATTGTTATATAATTTCACTCCTAATGGAGATTTTTTAAAAACATTGCAGTCAGCTTCTCTGCCGAAAGCGCCAATATCTACTGCTATAAAACAGTAATTTGCATCAGCAATTGCCATAAGAACGAGAGAAAAGTATTTTTTGTAATTGTAGTATTCTGATCCGCTGTGATGCGGTGACATTAGACGGATATGCTTCCCGTCAACTGATCCTAAGCAATTTGGGAAATTAGTTCTGCCATAAAATTCTTCAACTATTTTCAACCACATTTCTTCGTTTGGTTCTGGCAACTCTATTGGTTGTAATATATTCCAAAGATGTATACATGTTTCATTAACTATATTTGATATTGTGCTCCTGCCTATTTTAAAAGTATAGTGCATGGCAGCAAAATGCATTCCTGTAGCCAAGTATCTACAAAAGAATAAAGTTTCGTAAATATTTAGTCATTTACAAAATCTTATGTATGTTTTTGTAACAAAAAATGCGAAGCAATTAATCTTTAATACGTATTTGTAGGTTCAGATTTGCAAAAAAAAAATGGAAAAATATTAAAGACAGATTTACCAAAGAGACTAGGATACAAAAGCAGCTAAAAAGTGTGGTTCTGCACCTAGCAAAAGACAAAAATATATTTTTACAGATATATTACAATTTCTTTTGCCCCAACTAGAAGGGCGCAGGTAAAATAAAAAAGAAACTAAAATTTTAATAAACAAAATATTAATATTTTTATTGTTTTTTATCTACAGCACGGAATCCAATATACCATTTGAAAATCGGGACACAAATGAAACTGGTACGACACAAAACGATACCGCAGAGGAAGACGATAAAGAAACAGGACAAAATGAAAATGACGCGGAACAAGAAGGGGTTGTGGTAGGAAAAGAACAACGCGGAACAGAACAAGAGGGTATTATAGAAACACCTAAAAAAAAATCAAAAAGGCAACCTCAGAGAAAAAGTTTTGAAAATAAATTACTCGATATTTTGCAAAACAGAAAAAATAACAGTGAAGAAGATGATGAAGATTTATCGTTTTTTAAATCACTCCTTCCAAGTGTCAAGAAATTAAATGATATACAGAAAGACGATTTTAGAATGGAGGTACTTCAAGCATTAAAAAAAGCTCGACTGTCTACTTCTTATCAAGTACAAGCTCCCTCATATCAGATTCAGCCTCCTAATTTTTCCCAGCAATCTCTTCTATATCCTTATAATTATCAACAACAACCTACAGTACAAATTAATCCAACCGGACATAACTACAATACTTCCAGTATCATCTTTTACACCTGTTACTTCTTCGTTTACACATTCGCCAACCTCGCAAATCATGTCTCCAAATACAGAAAATTCAGATATCAGTGATATACTAGATTTATAGTTGATTATAATGTAATACAGTTTATTTTTGTACTGATTCTGTTCTAATTAATATTTATTTTTCCTGAATATGGTATTATTTTGTTCTTATTGCTATTATTTCAGAATAAAAGTTAATTTGTTTTATACAATAGTCTATTTTCTTTTTATTTCATATTGACAGTCAGCTCAGTCAACTATCTATTAATCTCACAAAGGGTATATTTAAGAAACTATTTTTTAAATAATTATAAAATATTCTTACCTTAATGTTACAGTTAATCTTTCCTCCACAGTTATGGATTCACGAAACCTGGAGTTTTCTTTTTGTAGCTTGTTCCTCATAAGGGAAAGTAACTCAACAAACGAATTAATTGACATTCGGAAGTAATTGAAAAAATTTTCTGGGTATTTTCGTAACTCTCCGCACAATAAACTAAATTACCCAAAACTAATTCGTCTCATATTTAATGGATGAACCCAGTATCGTCTTTTACGTTTAGTTCTTTTATGTAGGGCATAAATTACACATACAAGCTCCTTCGTACTCATCGACCTTTTGTTATCTGAAATTTTTGTTAGAAAATAACATCAGTTGGCGGTTATGCCGCCAAGTGTGAACGAGCAAAATTTTCGACGCGGCCAAGCCGCAGCGGCAGCGCCGCGCAGCTCTGCCGCAAGTGTGGCGCCAGCCTAACAGAATTCTATTTGAGGATACCATGTTAGTACAGCTTCTCCTCAATAGATGGATCAACATGTAACATTATGGTAGGATATATTTTATATTTGCATCCGATGTAAATAATTTAAAATATAGTTGAGAAAATCGTATTATCGGAAAAAATTATATTTTATGCAAACGCTTTAATTTATGTAGTGTGCAAGAGGACATCACAGTAGAGGAATGTTTTAATTTTTGTGCATTCTGCTGATACAAATTTTTAGTAGAACTTTACATTTACAAATAAGGTAATTTGCGTATTTTGATATTAATGTTAAGAGTTGATTTTTAAATTTTCGTGATACTAAAAATAAATTGGACGTATTATTTTACGTGAAGTTGTAATCACTTTTTATTATAAAACACACGTTTAAATAACATTCATTTTTTTCTTTCTTATTACTTTTACATTCCAAAGAGAAGCTGTCGTATACAATTTACATTTATAAGCTTAATCAATAAATTTGATTAAAATTATTAAAGAAGAAATATAACACTAACATGTTCTTTTTACATAAAACTAACAAAAAAAAATAATTATTGCACGTATGTATCATAATCCATGTTTAGCAAACGATGTGCTTTAAAATTGCAAAGCAATATCTAAATCTGCAACTTCTTAAAAATCGTCCATTTTTGCTGCTACAAATTACAAAATAACGAATCTACACTAAAGTAAACACCAAATATTACCTAATGTCAATGTCTGTATCGTATAATAACATGATATGATGGGCAACATATGCAGCGTTGGCATTTTGAAGGGTATTAATTAGGTAATTCATAACGTAACCATACTACAGGTATACATCAAAACCGATCATCGCCATTACTTTCTTTATTATTATTGTTACGGCTAGAAATTTAGAATAAAATAATTTAAATCACGCTATCTCTGAAAATAAAATTTATTAAAATCAAGCTATCCATTTCATAATCGTTTTCCTTTGAATCTATTATTCAGTAATTATAAAAAAGAATAAAAATTGTTGAAATTTAAAGAAAGAATTCTCCACTAAAAAAAATACGGTCATATACAAAGTAAGAATATAATAATTAATTACTATGATTTATTGTTAAAAATACTCTCTCCTTGTAGGAAATTTGAAGCACTCCACCTCTGTTTTGAAACACTCTATTTTGAAGCTGTTAACTGTTGAATAAAAGTATTCTTCTTCTACATTTGTATTCCCTTTTCTCTTCACCTGTACCCTATATTTCAAGCTCTCAAATTTACAAGACCGTATTGACAACGTTTATAATAATTAAAGTTACCAAAAAATGCCATAGAACAAAGTTGTAGGAGATCAAGAGGGACATCTTATCATAGAAGAAAATATTTGCAACATAAAGTTAAATTTTTTCAAATGGATTTATACATATTTTTTAAGCCTACTCGGTCGCATATTTTTATTTTTAAATTCAACCATATATTACCTTTGTATCCTTACATAATAAAAATATTTTAAAAAAAAGCGATTGAAATTAAAAAAAAATATTTATTTTTATTATTAATGTACAGTAGGCTAAGAATGAAAAAAATAACAAAATATAGCTGCTGCTAAATAATAATTGACGTAATAATTGTTGTAAATTGTTAATATTTATGTTGTGAAATTATTATTAATTTTTTAATTGAAAATCAGTCTTTTTTTATTCGTAGCCTACTGTACATTAATAATAAAAATAAATATTTATTTAAATTTCAAACGCATTTTTTTCAATATTTTTATTATGTATGGATATAAGAGTGCTCTCCCATGGGTGCCCGCAGGGGGGGGGGGGGGTCGAAAGGGTCGATGGACCCCCCTTTCATTTATGAATTGTATACCTTTTTTTAATAAACATTATAATTATATTTTTTCAGTCTAATGTATCTCTTCTTTTATAATAATTATTGATTACAATATTTTTTCCAAATTTATTTTTTATATGTATTAATATATGTAAATACGAACAAATTAAATAGTTTTAAAGTTTTATAATAAAACAATGAAGAATGGTAAGTTGCTTAATCGATAGAAACTGTTAGCGTTGAAGTTGAAATTGGATTGTTCGTCTTATAGTATTCAAAGATGGCACGACAAGATCATGACATGTGAAGTCAGTGAATCTGTGAATACTAGTCGAACTCATAACCTTAAAATTTTTATATGTGCTTGTGCTTTGATACTGTTTTTTTTTGAAATACCAAGACAAGCCAAACATCAGCAACATTATAATGTGGCAGCTAATGACGCTGAAGAATATTTTCGTTGAATTATATTCATTCCGTATCTTGATTTGATAATACAATCATTAAAATCCAGATTTAACATTAAAAATACACCGAGTTATTCTTTGTTTTACCTTCATCCTGACCGTATCATAGAAATGAATAATGAAAATTAAAAAAAAATGATTAAAAATTCATGATCTATATAATATTGAAAATTTTGTTGCCGAAAGTCAAATTTGGTACGAAATGTGGCACAATAAGCGGTAAACTAATAATTTTCAAGAAGTTTAAAATTGTGATTTTATTGATTTGTTAAATATTACATATTTAGAAAAAACTTAGAAGAGTAAAAGCATGGTTGCGCTCTATAATGGCGGAAGATTCATTAAACGGTTTGTGTCTATTAAACATCTATAGATAAGAAATTACAGACAATCAGGATATATTGGTTTTGGTACAAAAGCTTATTGATAAATTTGGACAAGATTCAAGAACAATGTAATTTTTATTTAAATAATTAATCATTATACATATTGTATACATGTATAAAAATGTTTATCTTTTTCAAAAATTTCGACCCACCTTGTAAAAAAGTCTGCGGGCGCCCATGTGCTCTCGAATAGACTCAAAAAAAATATATATAATTCTGTTTGTACAAATTTAACTTTGTGTTGTAACTTAAGAAAAATTGATTTAAAAAATATTTTCTTTTCTGATGGTATGTCCCCATTGGTCTCTTGCAACTTTATTCTATAGCATTTTTTTGTAACAATAATAATAAAGAAAATAAGGTCGATGATCGGTTTTGGTGTTACAGCCTGTATTCAGTATCTACGACCACAGTACTATTTTTTTGTAATGACCTTCCCCAATTCCCGCACATGAATTACAGCGAGAATTTTTAATCATTTTTTAAATAAATTTTAAAACTCACTTAGCCTTCACACTTCATTAATGAAGCTAGTTCAAATCGGTACCTAATTATTCGTTAGTTTGTGGCACATTTTTATTTTTGTCTTATTTTTCACTTCATATTTTAATACACCGGCATTAATATATAAAAATTTAATACATCATCATTTTAATTTTTAACTTTTCCATGTTCAAATTGAAGTCTAAATTTATGTACAATAATATGAGTAGAACATATTTATAAATCACACGTAAGTGTTACTTTACATTATTTATAGCTTCATACAATCTGTATAGGTTGAAAGAATAAAGTTGATTACCAGTGGCGGCGCTAGGCTCTGAAATTTAGGGGGGCCAGTAGGGACTAGGAAGAAAATTAGGGGGGCATATATTTTTTATCATTTTAATAATAAATAACAATGTTGTCAATATTAAATTTATTTGGTACCAAACAAATATAAATATAATATGGAGTAGAATCTCTTATAGCAAAATCGGCGCTTCTTACTGTAACGTGCTATAATACAGTCGAGCGTCTCCTACTGCACAATTCTTTTACAACACGAAACGAGTTAGAGCATGCTGGAGGAGATTCTACTGTATAAATAATAAACAAAAACAAGCATATATACTTTAAAAATAAAATTATAGTATATTATTTAACAAGCATAATATGTAGGCTATATTACACGAGGATGTAGGTAATTAAAAATACGAGCGGTAGCGAGTATTTTTAACCATCCGAGTGTATTGTAGCCATATTATGCGAGTCAAATACTATACTTTATCTACAACTATCACGCATATAAAAAATCTGATATTATTTATTAAATATTCAGTTAGGTATGAGTAGTTCATATATAGCTTAACAGATGGCGCCACAGTACCACTTAAATGTCAAAGTAAAATTGTATTTATTATACTTGTATAATCATTTATATTGATATTTATAATAAAAAGTATATTATTAATAAATTAACAGTTTATTAAAATGTTATGTGTTAAATTATATGCTCCATTTATTACAGAAAATTGTAGTGTGTAATATACCTTTTCATATTACACTTGTGTAATATGAGTAGTATATTATATGTAGTATCACATGTATAATGTACCCATATTTCAATAGTTGTAGATAAAAAATATTTTCTAATATAATTAAAAGAATGTCTTTGTCTACAGTTAATATACTAATGTTTATTCTTTCATTTGTCATTCTTATTTTCAAATAACTTTTAATTCTTTTTAAAGAGGAAAATGATCTTTCACAACAAGCTGTGTATACAGGCATTAAAATACATCTTTTACCAAATTATAAATGCATTCAAATGTTTGCTTATATTGTTTAACGAATGGCAGAAATTTAATATTTTTATTTACCTTCCTATACAACAGTTTCTTAACTAGCGTTATTTCTGAGTCTAAACAATCACAGCTTATGTTATAATGTTCTGCTAATTTAGTTAAATGAATTTTATTGAGGAATAAATCATCTGTGCGGTCAAAAGCTTTTGACTTGATTTTAAAATAGTATCATTTTTTGTAAATCTTTTTTTTAATTCAATTATAATTTTATCTAGTATAAAGGATGTATAATTTAAGTTTGACAACATCTTTCTCATTTTTTACTTCTCTGTCTACAGAATCATCTATTTTACAATCTACTATAAAGTCTTGTAACCTTTTTGGAATAGATTTCATTCTTTTTTGTTTGTCAAAAAAGTCTGTTTTATCTAAACCAAGAAACAAAAAAATATTATTTGCAGATTTCCGTATAGAATTTCATTCATTATCATTGTTTCGTAAGTTTTGAAATTCATTAATTGTTTCTTGAACTAAATTTAAACTTTTTACAAAATTCATATCAGGAGATTGGAGATAATTAGATACAGTTGTAACTAATTTTAAAATTTTTATAAAAATATGCAGTAAAACAATAAATTCTTTATCAGTTTGTAAAAGTAATCCTTTTGCTTCACATCTTCTATCCTTTTTTACATCAGTTTTAGAAATAAGATTGTTTAATGTTACAAAAATAGATTCAATTGTTTCTAAAACAGTCTCGCATGTTATGAACTGAACAGTCCATCGCGTATCACATATTCTTTTTAATTCTCGAGCCTGTTTTATAGGTTAAATTTGTTTTTGCATATTTAAAAATAGAGGATAAATTGTAGAGCTTGATATAAATTTATTTAATTTTTCAAGATTAGAAAAAAAATAACCGACTTTTTCAAATGTTTGCAACAATCAACAACAACTAAATTTAATTTCTGGTTAAAACAATGAATATATACTGCATGCGGAACAATACTTTTAATATTATTTTGCACGCCACTTAAATGACCACTCATTACAGCAGCACCATCGTATCATTGTGCTATACAATTGCTTAATGAAATATTATTTTCATCTAATATTGTTTTTATATAATTTGCAAAACTAGCACCATCTAGCAACATACCGTTTGCATTTTAAACTCTAAAAACCTCTCCTGAGTTGAATTTTGATGAAGTACCGGACTATAACAGTTATTTGTTCATCTTTACACAAGTCTTTTGTTTCGTCAGACATTATTGCAAAAAATTTTGATTCCTTTAGACAGAGCCGTAACTAAGGTTTTTAGCGCCTGTGGCAATTTTTTTTTTGCGCCCTTACGAATCAAGATAATGAAAAACAAAAACAAATGCGTCCATTTCGTTTAAATTTTCAAAGATTGCCGTAGCCTGATATTTGAAGCTTTCTATTTCGTAAACAAATTCAAATGCATCTATATCATTGCTATATTTTAATGCCAGGTCTGCTACATACTTTTTAATTTCATATTTTTATAAAATTTCCATGTTTTTTTCTTGTAATAATAAATTTACTTTATGTAATTTACTCAGTATTGTTTTCCAAAATATTAAAAGAAAAACAAAATTTTTTTTTTTTAAAGTTCTAACAATATTTTTGAATTAATATGCGTATCCGCATTTTCTTGCCCTTCACACATTTCTTCAAGAAGGTTAATGACGGATGGCATTGGAATTCGAAGTGCATGAACGGCATTTGCTCTCGCTGACCACCTAGTATTACTTGAACCTTTAAGTCTTATTGTTAATTTTTCTTTTAAAAGGTCCCATCTGCTAGTCGAACTTAGAAAAAAATTTAACACTTGTTGTACTGTGCCAAAAAATGTCTTTATGACTTTTATGACTCTCAATGCGCAATAATTTGATCATAATGACTAATTAATTCAATAGTATTTAGAAAATTTCCACATTCTGGATGACCTATTTTTTCACTTGTTCCCATTAATGCATAGTTATTTTTTACAAAATGCAAAATGGCATCTAAAATAACTTTTAGAATGTGTCGCCATTTTTCTTTTTCTTTAGTAATAGTGTTTTGTAATTCATCATCTATAAATCCACCTTTTTTATATTTGATTCGAATGTTTTTCATTTTACGTAAGTTTCTTTATAGTGTAAAGAATTTTCATGGCGAGGTAATAAGGGATTCAGATACTGCCAATCCCGAAATCCATCCGTGGTCCAAGAAGAAGTAACTTTATTTTGCGCGAAAAGGACACATGGAAAACAGAATAAGGCATCAATACGTTTACAGTATATAAGTCATTTCCTGGGTATACATATGTTCTCCATTTGACATAATTTTTGTAAACCATTTTTTATCAAAATGCCTATGTTCGATTTCTGGGTAAAAAGTTAAATTATCGCCTAACTCGGGTCCATGTTCGACAAATATTTTTAAATTATTTTTTGTTATTTGCCACGTTGTGGGATCATAAAAATCTATTTCTGTACTATCAATACAAATATCAAAATTAATTTTATTGTATTCTTCCAATTCGGATTTAATTTCAACTAGATTTTCAGAATTTTCTTCCGGATCATTTTCCATTGAAACTTGACTACTTGTACTAGAAATATTTAATCCAGTTATTGACGTTGTACTTAAAACCATTGTCGAGTATTTAAAAAATTTTTTTTCATTGGGAGTAGTACTTTTTTTAAAATTCTCATTTTTTCGGTCTCTTATTTTCTTAAATTGCGAACTAGAAAGTTTTTTGGAGGCATATTTTCCTATAATTGAAAAACCAAAATCTGTTAATCTAGCACATAATTAATAATTTTTAACTACTTTATATTACTTACTTATTTTGTTACACAGTATAATAAAGAATTGTAATCAGAAAAGAATAAAGTAAATACATAAATAAAATAATGTAAATTTTTAAAATAATGATCAGATAATTAATACAGCTTGCGGCCTGGTAAATGACATTTGACGATTTAACACTCGTTCATGTAGCGGCTTTATCAGAGAATAGTTACATACAGAAGCGACACTTCGTGTCGGTACCTTTCATGTTCCCCTTTTTCAGTTCTATGACCTTGAAGCATTGTGTAGACCTTTAAATTTGTGCTCTTCCCCTATCTCTCTCTAAGATGTGGGGAAACTTTTCGATTGTAAACATTGAGCCCTTTAAAATTGTGCACATTCTCAATCTCTCTAATTTTCGTTTCTCTGTCTTACTGTCGCTTCTGTGACTTTACATCTTGGAATATAATATTAGAAACTGGAACTACTATTTTGTTTTAGCTATGATTGAGTGCGATATCTAAAGGCAATTTGTTACACTTTATATTACTTATTAAGAAGTAAGATGTCTCTGCTCTGGCATTGCGATGTCGCGATCTGCTATGCGTCATGCAACATGCAATATTCACCTGCTGCGTTGGTGTACAAACTGTTAAATCTATCTGTAAATAATTATTTCTTAAAGTTTAGAAAATAGATTTTAAAATAATGGATCTCAAATCATATTATTTTGCGCCTCTAACAATTTTGCGCCTGTGGCGTGCAGCACCTTTGCCACGCTCTAGTTACGGTACTGCCTTTACATCGTCTGAATTTTTTTTATTTACAATGGTCGCCATAATAGAAATTAATAAATTTTGGATATAATGATGTAGGTATTTGGCATTCTTTGAACTATCATGTAACTTTTTTTGTACAATGGTGTTATGTTTACTTATTAATAACAGTAATTCTCTTAAATTACCTTCATTTAAACTTAAAACACTTTCACCATGACCACGTTGAGCAATATCTTGCGTACATGTAAATAATAAACACTCACATAAAGTTTTGATGTAGTGTCTGTTTTCTTTAATTTCATTTTGGTATTGATCATTCACCATTTGTTCAATATTTGTTTTCTGTTTCTTTAATTTCAAATAATTTACATATTTTGTAACACATATTTATGTTGTTCAGATTTATCATTTTTTACTAGTCCTTTACTTGAATCAAGTGCATTCTTCCAACTGCGAAACCCTTCATTCACAAAAATGTTTGCTTGATTTACACCATGGAAAAATCGGCAGTATAAACAAAAAATACTGTCTTTTAAAACACTATACTCCAACCATGTAAATTTTTTAAACTACGTTGATTTAAAGCTTCTCATTCTTTCACCTTGTTTAACTTTTGGATACTGCGATAGTATCCACTGACGTGGTCCTTCTTCAGGTGTCTGTGACAAGTCGCTAGGTCCAGAAACAGTAAGAATTGTTTGTTCTGGTTCAGGTCTCACTGTTGGGGTATGGACGCCAGTTTCATTATCATCACTTGTATCATCCTCACTAGTTTTACTTTCACAAGAACTAGACTCACTATCACTTTCTTCAGTAGCACTTAAGTTACAAGATGTCACCATTTCATTCGTTTTTAATATATTTTCTAAATTACTGCTTGTAATGCCGATATTGGTCGCAGACAGGAAAATATCAGTTTTTAATTTTTAAAATACATAGGAAAAAAAAACAATTTAATAATGTATTTATTTTCAGGTCTAAACGTCCTACCACTACATATTACAATGAATTGTCTAAATATTGACGCTAAAATAATTATCATTTTTTATTAATAAAATGTCTTCTAATATCTTTTTTTAATTGTATCTTCTCGGACTAATAAATAAATATTTTTTTTCTATAGCAGATGTTAAAGTGCAATTTTATCAACTCAAAATAGTGGATAAAGTAGCACTATTCAATTCACAGAGTCAACAAATATTCAGTTAGGGTGATTTCATTAATCATATTCGTGAAAAATTGTTTTGAATATATATTTAATATATGTGCCTCTAACGGCAAAACGCTGAAACTTTTAACATTTTATGTACATGGGAGGAACAAATTACGCAGTTTTTTTCAAGAGATAAGGCATCAAAAATAATTTTTTGTGTTGTATATTGTAGTATAAGTAATATTCTATCTTGAAATAGAAATCACATTTATTAATCATATTCGTTTAGAAAAATAACATCTAAAATTATAAAAAAAATGCATACACAATAAAACAAATATGATAAAGTCGTAAATAAATTTCAGTTGCAAAATGTATTTATGACACAGTTCAATTATTAAAGATTGTGCACACAAAATTGTTTGTACTTTAATGCAACAATTTTTGAGAAAACTGCGTAGCAAGTTTGGTCAATTTTGGACTAAAATCGTACGTTAATAGTGGCAAAGTTGCGCGCCATTAAAGTTTTATGTTCCGCGTTTAGTTGCTCACTTTGTATATAGGTACATTATAATACTCTGCCTAACAAGAACGACAGTTTCTTAATATATCTAATATTTGAATATTAAAATTACAACTTTGTTATTCTGGTACATGACATAAACTGTATTAATTTTATAAATATTTACCATAATGAAAACTTTTTTGTATTTTCGGTAACTGGTTAAAAAATATCGATTCATTTTCGGGTTCAGCTATTTTAAATTGAAAATTAAGGTTCGGGTTCGAGTTCAGGTTTTAAAAGAAATTGGTTAATTTAGGTTATGGAGTTCGGATTTGGTTCCAGTTTTACTTTCTGGTTTTAAAGACGGGCATTATATCATTTTTCGATATACGTATAACGTAAATCGGAATCTGGAGTGTAATTGATGTTTTACGACCGTTTAAAACGTTGTAAACCGAAGTTTGGGTGGCGAGTCGTAGGTGCAGAGCAGGGGATGGCAGGTACCCGTGCCGCGGGGCATGTAATATTCGCGTGCGGCGCCTTTGTGCGCGTGTTTGCCCCGCGCTGCACACTGCCGCAGCTGCTGCTATATTTGCCCTATATGTGCTGTGTCAATTTGTCAAGCACACACAGTGCCAGTGCCCACCAACGCACGCTCCGACACGATCAAATACCCGGCTTGGTAAGTACAGTGAAAGTCACATGTAACGTCCGTCAAGAGAATAGAAACTACGGCCATTACATGCGACTGGATATTAAATAAGACGGCAATAAAATTCATTTTTTATCGGAAAAATTTCGTTATGTACTAAAAAGAAAATTGGAAACAACTTTATAAAAAATCAAAACAAAAACATATATTTGGAGAAATAGTTATTTGTTAAACTAGAGAGGAAAGCGTATATTTTTCGTACTCGAGCTCGAGTATGATTCCTTTCATGTTAGACACAACATTTTTTTATAACATGTTTCAAAAATCGATTTATTGAACAGATTGGGATTTTATTTTTAGCATAAAAGACATAAATCATAAATTAGATTATTTAAATAAAAATATAATTTCTTTATTCGATAAACACGCCCCGCTAAAAAAAAAAAAGATAAAAAATGATACAGTCCTTGGATTACCCTGGTAATAAAAATAATGCAAACCAAAGAGATAAAGCATTGTTAAATTATAAAAAGAATAAAACTGATGCTAAACTTAAACTTTACAAAGATTTACGAAATTTAACAACAGCGGCTATACGCCGTGAAAAACAAGCTTTTCTCGAGCATAATATAAATACCTACGCAAATTGGTAATTCGAAGGAACTGTGAAAAAATTTGAAACAAGAAGAAGTTAAATCTGAAAACAAAACTTCAATACCAGATCATATGTTAATAATGTTAATATCAATCCTCAAACTTTATATTACTTCGACATTAATTATTACGATAACAACCTCAGTAATAATCTCTTTTATTTTTCTTGTGTGGATGCAGAAGAAGTAATGAAGGTGATTCACGAACTCAAATCAAATGCGATTGGTAACGACGGTATTTTACTTAAAATGATTCAATTAATTCTACCCAAAATCAGTAGACACATTACACATATCATTAATAATAGCATTTCAGAGGGCATTGTGCCTGACATGACATGAAAATTGCGACTATAAAACCAATTCCCAAGCAAAGCACTGTGGCATCTTTTGACGATTTACGTCCAATTAGTATTTTACCTACCATGTCAAAAGTTTTAGAGAAAATCTGTTGTCAAAAAATTTCAAATTATATAAACAATAATAATATTCTACCACCTACTCAATCTGGATTCCGTAAAAATCATAGCACAAATACATGTTTATTAAATATTGTTGACGATATGATAAAAAAATTTGATAACTCGAAAGGGACACTTTTAATCCAGATAGATTTCTCTAAGGCTTTTGACATGGTCTACCATAACTTACTTTTGACAAAGCTAAAATATTATAAATTTAGTTGGAGAACCTTGCAGTGGTGTGCTAGTTACTTCCACAATAGATTTGAAGTCCATATATCATCCACCTCTAAATCATTTACATCTAAACTCTTTCCATTGCTTCGCGGAGTTCCACAAGGATCTATCTTAGGTCCCTTATTTTGTTTATTATATGTTGCAGATCTTTCTAGAACTGTAAAATATTGTACTCCACACTGTTCTCAACCATTACGCGGCCGCTGTCGTGGTCCCGGTTTGCAGCGCGCAGTCTCCTTCTTTTTGGACGGATATCTAGCACTGCCTACGGCGGATAGCTGGACAAAACTTCTGGCAGCTTGTACGGCAGTCATGGTTTAACTGCTGCATTCAAAGGAGACAGGCTTTGTTAGCTTCGTTGTCGATCGGTCGGGTCGGATTCTCAAATCTTTGGAACTGTCGTTCTATCCGGGCTTGAACCCAATTGTCCTAAAAATTGTCGCTACACTCTTCTTACACTGATTACCGACGTGAACTCCAGGAGTTGGTGAGCACTACTCTGGGTTCTAATCAGACCAATATCCACAGAAGTGGGCAATGGACCGGTGGGGATGACTTCTGGTAGTTTCATCGGTACCAATTCGTTGAGTTCACCTCAGTTGGCGGTCGTCAGTGGTAAAGTCGGTGGCATGGATTCCGGAAATGGGGACGCATATAACTGAAGTACTTCTTTCTCCCGCGGTGGCGTATCCCCAATGGGTGACGACAACTGCGGCACCTTACTTAGAAGCGGCAAAATTGCGACCCAGGAGAGTCCTAGTGGTTTGGACGGGGCAACCATTTACCGAAAGTCGTCCATGTCTGTAACTAGAAAGCGAGTTTCATATCCTGCATATGGATTCGACGAAGCCGGCGACCTTGTATGCTCCTAAGTTTAGATAGGCCGGCAAGTACCCCGTAGAGTCATGTATGCTAGTATTTATGGCGTATATTAGTTAGCTAGCATGGGTTTACGTACTCCATGGGATTAGCTTGTGGAATATATCATCAATGTCGGTGATGATAACGTTTGGGCATCCGTATTGACAGATGACGTGTTCCCGCAGAGTTTGTACAATAGTGGCGCCGGTGGCTTTCCGGAGGGCTCCACAAATTTAGTTAATCGACCTTGGAAGGCGATCAGGTACGTATGTCCCTTCTTAGACCGTGGAAGAGGACCCACGATATCTGTCGAGACAACCTCCAATGCATCATAGATTTTTGGTGCGGTTATCACGCCAGGTGTTTTGGCGTGATGGTATTTGAATCTTGCATGGGCATGCTCTCACGTATCGCGTGATTTCTTGTTTCTTGCCCTGCCAGTAATATCGTCGCAATATTTTGGACATAGTTTTTGCTATACCAATATGTCTTGCCGGTGGTGCATCGTAGTTCTCTTCCACTTAATAACTATATCTTGGTATTCGTTCAGGTTGTTGGGATCCCAAAACCACCAATATAATTTGCCATCGCGGATTTGCATATCCAGATTCTTTTTTGGTTTGTTAAGCACTGATTTATATTGGTACTGATACCATTCTTCCAGTGTTACCACGGTAAATAGTTCATTAGCTTCTAGGATACTTGGAACGTCTGATAATGGTTGTCGTGACAAAGTATCAGTTAACTCGTTTAGAGATCTTTTCCGATAATAAATCTTGATATCAAATTGTTGAAGGAATATTGGCCACCTAGTCAGCCTTCCGGATGGACTAGAACATTTATGTAGGTACTGGAGTGCCTTTTGTTCAGTTATAACTGTGAACTGATAACCTTTTAGATACGGACGCATCTTCTGTAGACCGCAGACTACAGCCAGATATTTTTTCTCCGAAACGCTGTAGTTTTGTTCAGCATTATTGAGTGTGCGACTCGCGTAGGCAATTATATGCTCTTGGGCGCCAAATTTGCTACGTATAACACAATGCTGTGTGTAATGGTAGGCCCTACGCATCCAAGGTGGTCAGGAATGCGGCCGCCAGCTTTTAGACAGTGGAGAAGGGGTGGTTCCCTTTTAAAAGGCAACGACTAAGGTGAAAATGGAAATGAAGGGCGCCACGTAGTTGTAAATAACAAACGACACACAACTACGAAAGTGTATTAAGACGTAACAGCAAAATGATCAGTAGGGTGGGAGATCGTTATATAAAACAGCAAGTGCAGAGTCAGATAGCCAATGTATTGAATATATAAGAAAAATACAGTATGTTATAAAAATAGGTCAACACACGCGAGGGGTTATCGAAAATAAAAAAAAAAACAAACGAATAAACTAGCCTCCGTATAGGGGTTCGGCGTACCGGGCGGAATAGGAACTCGCGTTCTAGCAACGCACGAACAATGAATGACGCAACAAAATTAGGGCACTTCGTCGGTTGGTATACCAAACGGTCTAGGCGCATGCGCAGGTAACAATTATAAAATAAAAAAAAATAACTAACAGACAAGATCCTAATTCTCCTAGCGCGTTACAATCCCTATAAGGGAGTTGAGAAACACTAAAGTGATATAATCACTCGCATGAGCTTTCCAGAACAATAAATTCAATAAACAGTAAACAGATAAATACTATAAGTACCAAGAGACAATAATCCCTCAGGAAATATTAACAATATAAATATATAAATTCAATAACCAAAGGGTAATTCTAAATAAACTGTGAAAATAATCACTTGCAAAATACTAACAAAATAGATAAAGTCAATAAACAATGGATAATACTAAATAAACTATGACATTAATCACTTGCAAGAATACTAGCAGATAAATAAATTCAATAAACAAGGAGTAATACTAAATAAACTGTGAAAAATAATCACTTGCAAAAATATTAGGAATATAGATAAATTCTATAAACAAAGGGTAATACTAAATAAATCACTTGTAAAAATGATGAAAATAAATAAATGTAATAAACAATAAAATGGGAATAAGGCTTATCTAGCTCATCTGGTGATATATGGCGTGGCAACGACGCAGCACAAGATGGCGGTTCTGGTTCGCACGACGGTCTCAGATCTCTCGAAATCTTGACGGAATTTCCTGCCTGTCCTAGATGTTCTCGAATACGAACAGCGATATTATCGTCGAAAGTTCCCAGAATCGAGGAAAACGATGACTGGTATACGTGTCCGAATAAGATATTCACGTATTTAATGGACGAAATACGAATATGATAAAAAGAAGGAAACAAAAAGAACCTGAAAGAACGTTTTGAATAACCAACTTCACAACTTGTGGCTTGGGCACGCCACTGGAGTAGTATAGAGAGAGACGAATTTAGTAATAAGATCAAACATTACAAAATAAAGTTAAAGATAACCATGGAGTAAAAAAGGAATTAACAACCATGTGGCTCACCTTTGATGGCGTGCGGTTCTGTAGAGTGGTTCACGTGCTAATGCCGTATAAAATCCGAGCTTAACTCGCAGGAACTATATCCCAACAGTCTCGATCTATCAAATATCCGGAACAGGTCCGTGGAATTGAAGTCAATAAAAATCCAAATTCTTCAATCACCTTCCGATAGATCTGACCACGGCAAAAGATTCAGAACAATTGTCTAACGGTCTGAAACCGACGCGTTTCGTATCAACACGCTTGTTACTTAGCCTTCACAGGCAAGTTGAAGAACAGAATTCCCGGATTACCTCCATGGAAGATGGGTTGCTAACATTATCGTCACCGAATTATTTTAAACCGTAACAGCGTTGTAGTAGAGGAGTCCCAATTCCTCTATTAAACGCTTCGGTTTGTAAGATGAAAGGGTACTTAAAATTTGGACAGGCGAGAACTGGGGCAATTGTGAACGCGGTTTTTAATTTGTTAAACGCGGCCTATTCCTTTTTCTGACCATATCCATTTCTGGGTTTTCTTCAGCAACTGGATTAGCGGCATAATATTCGAGAATCCATTAATGAATCGATGATATTAGGATGCGGCTCCTAGTATTTGTAAGTGTTCTTCAAAGATTGTACTAAATACGATGATGTCGTTCAGATATGTCACGGCCTATGTTCCCATCTTCAGGTTAATAACTTCATCTAGAGGTGACTGGAGCCGCGTGCAATCCAAATGGTATTTAAAGTTTTAAATTGGAATAGCCCTCTCCCTGGGGTAGTAAATGCAGTAAGAGGCTTAGTAAGCGGGACTTGCCAGTATCCCTGTTTTAAATCCAATATTGACAAGCATTTGACATGACGTAGTGCTACGCCCCTAAAGGACGATCCCGGGCAAGTACGGTTGAACTCCGGCTGAGCTACAGTGAAGACGGGTCGGGGTTTTAAGTCGCTTGATAAGTAAGCTAGGTAAACACCGCAGCAAAATAATTCTTATTTGGGCGCCAGTTGACGACGAAGAGTCCAACAATGCTGATCAACTAGCACTACGGGAAGGAATAGCATACAAAAGCAAATAATGCAAAGTCGCAACTCAGGTTTAAATTGAATTTAATAAAGTTTAGGTAAACTTGATCAAATAATAACAATAGTTGTTGATGAGTATATGTAAATAATTGACAATATAAATGCGCTGATAATACTAAATATCATTAAAATAATGACACGATAATTTATTATAAAAACTATAACTCAAGCAGAATGTAAAATAAGCTTACACTATTGAAAATCAAATGCAATGACTAAACGACTATCAGAGAGTGAAATACGCCTATAGCGACAAGGATCAAAATTCAAGTGCAATAGTCTGAGAACGAGCGCAACAATAGGCACGGTTTATCCGTTGATCGACCAATGGGTGCACGATGCTAGTGCAAAGCATAAAGCAAGACTAAAAATCCTAGAAGCTAATTTGCCTAACACATCCTAATAAGTCAGAAAAGAATATAAGTAAAATAGTTACTAAACTCGTGGAATCACTGGCGTGAACTATTTACAGCCCACGATAATAGTATTCAAATATTAAATGTACTAACAAAGCTTTAGCACCAAAACAATAATATTGAGATATTCAACCACAATAACAATAAAATAACTAAATTTAAATAAACAAAAAGAAATAACTAAGAAAGCTTATCTGGGCTCGGTGTTCGACGCGGATATAGATGGCACGATAGTTCCCTGTCCAGTCGGCGGCGCGTCCGGGATGGAATGTCCACGCGATCACTAACTCCTCCACAGATTTACAGACAGACCATTCGGTCAATAGAGATGGTTCGGTCAAAACGACGGAACTTAGTACGTTGGTGGTACTAACGGTATTAACCGTGGACAGTACCAAATATTAAAAGCCTGAAAAGTAGTTGTTAATCTACTGGTCAAGTGTCAAATTCACGCCACTGAAACGTGCGCAAGAATGAGCAAACTCTTGGAATTTACTTGTTAATTTAAAATTAGAAAATGAATTTCACAAAATACCATCCTGATAAACTAATAGAACTATAAATTTCAAACGTATCATACCTTAGTTTGAATGCGGCTATGAGTATAAAATAGCAGTGATGGTGGTATTACTCCGGGCTCTCTCGTGGAAATAAATATATTTCTCAAAATAGATTTTGATCAATACTCCCAATTTAATGGACAAAAACCAAAACAATTCTCAAGATTGATCCACAACTAATCAAAAATCTAACTGTAACAAATCTAAGTCAGCACATTCTAGTGGCACCAATCAAGTATATTAATAGGTCAATTGATGTAATTTATAAATAGTGTTATGTAAAGGTAAAACTAATATTTGCTGACTTAGTACTTGTTGCTCATAGTATTGTAGCGAACCCAGGATCGCGGCGCGGGCGGCGGCCGCTAGCGCACAGGTCAAAACACGTCCGTTCGCTCCCTATTGTTCTGATCGGGGTCGGCGAATATTCGAGAAATTAAAAGGTCAAAGAATATTCGAGAATGAAGCGTTTTAATATAAATACCCCAAGCAAAAGATCGCGAGGACAGTCTTGTATCGATACGTGTAGTGAACACATGGTGATATAAATAAATAAAGAGTAATATAAATAAAGAGTGATATAAATATTGTTGAAATAAATATTGCGTAGTTCTAATTGTTTAAATAAATTATCTTAGTGTTTAAGTCTTTATTGATATATGTTAGTATTAAATTAGTGTTTATATTTGTTAATTCCTAGTGTTAGTTATTTTTCATTATTCTTTACAATTCATATTTCTTTAATTAAACTTAGTTATATAAATATTAGTGTTTTAATCAATTTTACACTTCACCTAAATAAATAAAACGTTACAGTATATATAGTGTAAGGTAATAGTTGTAAAAGGGAGAGAAGAGAAAGAGAGAAGCCAGTAAAGAAGTAGTATGGTATAGTGTAATGGTAGACGGCGGTGGTGGACAGAAGTGTCATTGGAGACGAAACCAAATGTAAATCATTATTTATTATATTTATTTATACTTTTATGCAAATGTGAGTATTTTATTCAATTCAATATCCATCTAATACTTGCTCCGTATCCGGTCTGACA
The DNA here is from genome assembly GCA_035578165.1 of Stenolophus ochropezus. Classification (NCBI taxonomy): domain Eukaryota; kingdom Metazoa; phylum Arthropoda; class Insecta; order Coleoptera; family Carabidae; genus Stenolophus; species Stenolophus ochropezus. The sequence goes on along the minus strand of JAQOWZ010000008.1, from coordinate 5,854,810 downwards.
AAAAACCCATTTATATATATATATATATATATATATATATATATATATATATATATATATATACAGGCTGGCCCAGCGAAAATTATCAGCCCAATTTTTGGCCACTTAACATTACTTTTGCAAAAAACGCTCGAACACGTCAATTTTAATATAAAGGGGGACACCTAAATGGATTAGTACCAATGTCATAACTTCAACCCTAAAATGGGTGTGGACTGCACCTCAAAAATTTTAAATGGAAAAGGGTGTCAAACATCACACAGTTCGAAATGCCTTTCAATTCTCTTTTCAACAGTTTTTTTATTTTTCAAATTCGATCATTAGTTCCAGAGAAATATCGTTTGAAACAAATTTTATCAGGTGTGCAAAACTGCAATCAAGTAGACTTAAACAAATGACAGAAACTCAAGTATCAGTTTATTAGGTGTTCAAAATGACTATTTCCAACTTCCATACAATAATAAAGATTTAGCTCAAAATTTTGGAGGTACGGTACGTTGCCGTAAATCTTCTAAAAATTCGGGTAGCGTGGCAAAAACTTTAGACTTCAAATAACCCCACAAAAAAAATCCAACTTACAAATTACTTGTTTATTACAAACAACTTGTCGAAAGAATTGTTTATTTAGTTTCTGTCATTTGTTTTAGCCTACTTGATGGCAATTTTGAACACCTGATAAAATTTGTTTTAAACGATATTTCTCTGAAACTAATGATCGGATTTGAAAAATAAAAAAACTGTTGAAAAGAGAATTAAAAGGCCTTTCGAAATGTGTCATGTTTGACACCCTTTTCCATTTAAAATTTTTGAGGTGTAGTCCACACCCATTTTAGGGTTGAAGTTATGCCATTGGTACTAATCCATTTAGGTGTCCCCCTTTATATTAAAATTGACGTGTTCGAGCGTTTTTTGCAAAATTAATGTTAAGTGGCCAAAAATTGCGGTGATAATTTTCGCTGGGCCACCCTGTATATATATATATATATATATATATATATATATATATATATATATATATGTTACCTGCCCAGGAGTTGCAACCATCAGCAGTTCCCGACATCCTGTTATCATGTTATCATATTGTATTACTCTGTATCAAAAACACATGTAAAAGATTGTAAAGAAATATTATATTCAGTCTGGACTTGTATCTTGCTTTGAAAACATTAAATTTAATATTTGTGAATAAAATAATTATTTTTAAAAACTCATAAACCAGAACCACGAAAATAATTGGCGCAGTCGGTAGGATACTGAGAGGTAATTCATCGTGAAAAAACCTGCAGTATCAACTGTTAACTCGCGACGGACCGAAATTCTACAAGATTCATCGAGAATCCAAGGAATCACCCTCCGACCCAGCAGATCTCCATCGAGGAAATCAGCCAGGAATGCGACTCTTCATCAAATTGGTTGTGTGAGTTGTTTTCATTTTTATGTCCGACTCCTCGCTTTCATCTTACCCTTCCACCGCGGAAAACAGTGAGAACGAGTTAGATTTAGACTTAGATTTTACGAATTCATACAGAAATCAAAAAGTAGATTTAACAATAATTAATTCAGTTCTTTCTAATTTATCTATAAGCGAAAATATGTTACAAATTCCCAAATTTGAAACTAAATTACTGGAAATCGTTCCAAACTTCAATGGAAATCCAGCAGAATTAGCAGGATTCCTAGAAATTGCAAATGCCCTAATAAAAACTTATTGGGACCCGAAACCTGAAAATTTACACTGCGTTCAAAATATTACAGTAGTATACGGAATATATGCAAAATTATCCGGAGCAGCCCGCGAAGTATACACTACTTGTATAACCAAAGACTGGAAAACAGTAAAAGAAACGTTAGTTGCCCATTTCGGCGACCAGCGAGATGAAAATGGCTTATTATTTGATTTAGATCAACTGAGACAAAAAGATGAATCAGCACTTCAATTTTACACAAAAGCAATGCAAAATTTAAGCTTTCTTCATAATTATGTTGAAATTCATAAATCAGAAGAGACAATTAAAACAGTAAAGAAAAATTTTTATAATACACATGCGTTGAAAATATAAACATAGAAATTCATTCCATCTATGATAAAAAAGATTTACCCTTTATAAAAATTTCGAATCCACCCTTAAAATTGTTAATAGACAACGGAGCGACAAAATCATTTTTAAATCCAGATCTTGCAGAAAAATATTTTAAACCATTTATTAAAAAGGAAAATTTTACAATTAGTTCAATATTTCAAACTAGTAAACGCGAGTCTTGTATTGAAATTCCAGCATTCCCCGAATTCAATACAGACAAAAATATAAAATTCTATTTGTTTAAATTTCATCACTTTTTCGATGGATTAATTGGATATGACACGTTAAAAGATTTAAACGTCGAACTAAAAATAAAACATTCTATCTTGAAAACCCCAAACACGAGTTTAAAACTATCACACTACGAATCGAAACAAAAATTATTGTTCTTTGCTCGAATAGAACCAAACACTCTCGAAACCGTAAAAATTCCAGTACATGCACCCGACGGCGATGTATTAATACCACCCACAAACATTTCGAATTGTTTAATTAGAAATTGTTTATCAAATTGTCAAAACGGTTATGCCCCTGTAGATATTTATAATAATACATATGAACCACAAGAAATTTATTTGTACGAACCAATTAATGCCAACCCATTTAATAATTCTGAATTCGAATTATTTAATGTCACAGTCAATGACGATGTAAATAATATCCAATATCAAGACAAATCAGACTTAACTAAATTAATTAGAACCGACCACATGAATACGGAAGAAACACATCAAATTTCAAAATTAGTCAAATCATTTTCTGATATATTTTATCGAGAAGGAACTCCACTAACTTTTACAAACAAGATCAAACATCGAATAATCACAAAAGATGAAATTCCAGTACACTCAAAATCCTATAGATATCCATTCATTCACAAACCCGAAGTCGAGAAACAAATTAACAACATGTTAGAACAGGGAATCATACGACCCAGTGATTCGCCTTGGTCATCACCTATTTGGATCGTTCCAAAAAAGGTTGATGCTTCTGGCAAACAAAAATGGCGTATAGTCGTCGATTATCGCAAGATAAACGAGAAGACTGTAGATGACCGTTACCCTATCCCGAATATATCCGACATTCTAGACCGACTTGGACGATCAAAATACTTTTCAACATTAGACTTGGCAAGTGGATTTCATCAGATTGAAATGCACCCGGACGACATACAGAAAACCGCTTTTAACGTAGAACACGGACACTATGAATTTTTACGAACACCTTTTGGCTTAAAGAACGCACCAGCCACTTTTCAGCGAGTTATGGATAACATATTACGAGAATATCTAAACAAAATTTGCTTTGTTTTTATGGACGATATAATAGTATTTTCTGCATCTCTTCAAGAGCATATTTCAAATTTAAAAAGTATTTTCTAAAAATTACGCGAAAGTAACCTTAAGGTACAACTCGATAAGTCCGAATTTCTAAAAACAGAAGTCACATTTTTAGGTCACTTAATTACATCAGACGGCATAAAACCTAACCCCGAGAAGATCAGAGCAATTAGAAATTACCCCTTACCAAAAACTACGCGAGAAATAAAAGCATTTTTGGGATTACTCGGATATTATCGCAAATTCATAAAAAATTTCGCAAATCTAACAAAACCTTTAACTTCATGCTTGAAAAAAGACGCCAAAATCGATACACAAAATCCAAATTACATAAATTGTTTCAATACCTGTAAAAATTTGTTAGCTAATGAACCTATTTTGCAACACCCTGATTTCGAGAAACCTTTCATTTTAACGACAGACGCGAGCAATTTCGCGATTGGTGCCGTACTGTCACAAGGAAAAGTAGGATCAGATCTGCCTATATCTTATGCCAGCCGTACGTTAAATGATTCAGAGAATAAATATTCCACAATTGAAAAGGAGCTACTAGCCATAGTATGGGCAGTGAAACATTTCAGGCCTTATCTATTTGGTCGTAAATTTGTCATCTATACAGACCACAGACCTTTACAATGGTTGTTTTCATTAAAAGAACCCAATTCGAAACTCGTAAGATGGCGACTTAAACTCGAAGAATATGATTACCAAATTATTTATAAAAAAGATTCACTAAATTTAAACGCAGACGCATTATCTCGTATTCAAATCAATGCCAACGAAACAAATGAGAACTCCGAAGGAATATTCGAATATATAGAAAATTTTAACAAAAATTTTTCTAACACTAATAAACAAGAGAATGAAAACAATTTAGATAATGTCTCTTTAGTAGTTCAAACCGATAATGAAAATCAAGATGAAATTATTTCAGACAATGAAACAGTTCACACGAACACAGAAAATCCGATCGTAGGAATACCTATTTGTGATAAACCAGTTAATTTCGGAACAAACCAAATTATTATATCAGAAGTAAATTTTGATCCCCAAAAACCAAAAATTATAAAATTATTTGAAAACACACAACGTTTCCTTGTACAAATTTCGAAAAACAATTTTGCTAGAGATATAATTAATTTTATAAAAGAATACATCATCCCGAAAGTTAAATATTGCTTATACTTTGAAGATCCAATATATGAAAAATTCAGTTCAATTATTCAAAAATATTTCAAAAACTCACAAATAAATTTAGTAAGATATACTCAAAAATTATTAGATGTCGTAGACTCAGAAGATATTAAAGAAACCATTCAAAATTATCACGAAAGCAAAACTAATCACAGAGGAATCGATGAAACAGAGAAAGAAATTAGAAAGAAATACTACTGGCCTAATTTGAGGAAATCAGTTCAAACTTACATTAATGAATGTGAAGTATGTTTAAAAACTAAATATGACAGAATCCCTATTAAACCAAAATTTAATATTTCACCAACCCCAACTAAACCTTTTGAAATTTTACATATTGACTCGATAACTTTAGAAAAACAAAAATTCTTAACGATAATTGATGCTTTCTCAAGATATGCTCAAGCCTATAGATTGAATTCCGGACAAGGCATAGAAGTTGTGAATAATCTTGTTAAATATTTCACCCATCATGGGATACCAAATCAAATAATTTCGGACAATGGCTTAGAATTTAAAAATTCATTAGTTAAAGAATTATTAGAAGTACATAAAGTAAAACTCCATTTTATAACATCACAACATCCAGAATCAAACGGGTTAATTGAAAGATTTCATTCGACCCTTGTGGAACATATAAGACTACTAAACAATCAGAACGAATATAACAAAGAACCAATTGAAATGAAAGTCAACTACGCTTTGCTTGCATACAATAATTCTATCCATTCTGCTACAAAATTTAAACCGTGCGAAATTATATCAGGACACATTGACGTAAACTCACCCCTAGACCTTGAATTGGAAAAGCAACTAGTTAATAATTATATAATCAATCACAAGGAAAAAATTAAACTGCTATACAATAAAATCAGAGATATAAACGAGCAATACAAACAAAAAACTATTGATTACGCAAATAAAAATCGCGAAGATCTACCTGAAATACCTAAAACAATTTACGTAAAAAATAAACAAAAGCAAAGCAAAACGAATAACAAATTCAAACCAGAAGAAATTGAAAAAATTAATCCAAATCTAAAAACCGCCGAAATAAAACCACAACACGGCAACACTTCTACAAACATCCACCTAAGTAACATAAAAAGACCCAGACAAAAAACCTATGACTTTAAAAAACAAATTCAAAATCTTAGAAAATAAAATTCTAAAACCAGCATAATTTCACAGACTCTCGACTCTGTACATAACGATGACGAAGACACAAGAAGTTCTAATCCAGAATCTATCCAACAATCCTGGAATCCTCCCATTTAAATTAGGACAAGCAAGAATTAAAACCGCTTCCCACACATTCCTTCATTATGTTGACCTCAAATCCCTATCTAATCGAGTAGATTTATTAAATGAAAGCCTATCCAAAATAAAAGAAACAATAAACTCTGCTACCCCCGACATTTTCACTGTATTAAACAATTATTACGAACACTTGAAATACCAATTATCAGTTGTAACTAAAAAATTAGGAAATTTCTACCCAGAAAAACGGCAAAAACGTGGTATTATCAATCCTTTAGGATCTCTTATCAAATTCATAACAGGAAATATGGATAATGCTGACGCCGAAGAAATTCATGATAACATACTTAAATTACAAAGTAATCAAAAATCAATCGTAACTAAATTAAATAATCAGATATCACTTTCGAAAAATATAATCTCTTCCGGAGCATTCCGCGCCGTGCAATCCCACGCCGTGAAATAGTCATTTTACTGAAATCCCAGCCGCCGTAAATCCCACGCCGTGTAAAAATACCCCCACTCCCAGTGCCGTTCTGTGTAAACCATGCAATCCCACGCCGTGTAAAAATGTTGAAATGGGACAGGTCGAACTGATTTTCGAATCCCAGCCGCCATAAATCCCACCCCGTGTAAAAATACCCCCACTCCCAATGCCGTTCTGTGGAAATCATGCAATCCCACGCCGTGTAAAAATGTTGAAATGGGACAGGTCGAACTGATTTTCGAATCCCAGCCGCCATAAATCCCACCCCGTGTAAAAATACCCCCACTCCCAGTGCCGTTCTGTGGAAAACATGCAATCCCACGCCGTGTAAAAAGGTTGAAATGGGACAGGTCGAATTAATTTCCAAGTGTACAAACCAGATAAAAAAGCAACCTAACTGCCTCATGTTGTGCTACTATAATATAGATGGCGTAGTTGTACAATATTCAAATAAATAATTTAAAATGAAGTATCTTAAAGCAGGAATTATTTAAAAATCTATCATTTACTTAAATTATTTATTCATATCTACCGAGTAGCTTTATCCAAGAAGATGTGACATTGTTTAATATTATTCGAATATTGGATATACTGAATAAATATATACATAAAAATTACCTATATCTGAAAACACTGTGCATTTACTTATGAGTTGGATAAATAAATTACTATATATATACACCTAAAATTTCATTAATGAGAATTACAATATCATTATTGTACAGTTTTCAAATACGTATATTTAAGGGAAGGTCTTCTTGTTTAATTGGAGGAATAGAAATGACTTAAATGAGTTTCTCTAAAAATAATTGGGAAAATTCACTGAAAATAGATGGCAGCACCATCAACATCGAGATGGGAAAAACATTCCATTTGAGCCTATGTAGTTATATATGCAACATTAAGTTTTAATCTGTATTATTTATTTATTTACCCGTTAAATATCATAGAATTATGTTTGTATCTTTAGGGGGATATATATTTATTTTTAAAAGGTAATACGCGTCCCATGAGTGAAGGAGATGCAGTATATAGAGGTAAAATAAATAAAGTTTGGTTACGCCATATAAATGTAACTATTGTTTATAGACGGATAATGTGACTAATTTTGACAAGGTACAAAGAATAAACTACACCAAATGTGGTGGAAATATTAGATCCGTGTTTACAGACATCCAACATCCCAAAAGAATTGCCACATAATATTAATTTGTAAATAACATCAATGTTTGTTTAATTTTTTGTATAAATTCTCTGTTTGTCATATTAGGCCGAGCGAAACGAACAGGTTAGCTTAGGTATTTTTTAAATTTTAATAAATTTTTAGTACCACTCAATAGTTAATTAAACTACTGGTCCTAAACTATGATTTTATTTCGTTCTCTATTGTACCTCTTAACGGGAAGTTTTTACTTAGTACAACACCAAATTTTAATTTTTATAAATATATAACTGTATTAAATAGTTTTAAACAATAAATAAACTGAACCAGAGTGATACTCTAGCAGCCACTTCCCGAGCATAGTATGTTGTGAACAAACATAGCCTTGCGCCTAACTAAGGCCAAGTATATCAATGAAATAGAAATAAATTAAGAAATTGGCTTAATACGGCAATAAAATGTAAAATAAACAATTGGATATATTAAAATAATATATATAGAAATTATCAGATGCAGGTAAGTAATACATTAAACCTTTTTTAAAGGTTCTAACATTAACCTAACATTTTTTTATAGGTTATGTTAGCAATAAATTTATTTATTTATTTCCTGTACAACTTCGAGTGTCGCTTCCAAATTATTATAAATAAATTGTATACATAATAACAAATGTTTTCATGTATAAAACATAGTAGCACCCGCTGTAGGGGTACGACAAAAAATAAAGATTGCCCATACATATTTTTATTTATTTCCTAAACAGGTTCGCGTGCCGCTTTGAAATTATTATAAATAAATAATATACATTACAACAAATGTTTCCAGGTATAACACATAGTAGCACCCCCCCGTAGAAGGGTGTGAAAAAAATTCCTCAAGTTCCAAAGTTCGCAAATTCCACATTTATTATTATTTATTTCCTAAACGGTCTCGCGTGCCGCTTTTGAAATTATTATAAATAAATAATATACATTATAACAAATATTTCCAGGTATAATACATAGTAGCACCCCCGTAGAAGTGTATGAAGAAAATTCCTCAAATTCCAAAGTTCGCAAATTTCCCATTTATTATTATTTATTTCCTAAACGGTCTCGCGTGCCGCTTTGAAATTGTTATAAATTAATAATATACATTACAACAAATATTTCCAGGTATAATACATAGTAACACCCCCCGTAGAAGAGTGTGAAAAAAAATCCTCAAGTCCCAAAGTTCTCAAATTCAACACGTATTCTTATATATTTCCTTAACGGCCTCGAGTGCCGCTTTAAAATTGTTATAAATTAATAATATTCATTATAAAAAATATTTCCAGGTATAATACATAGTAGCGTCCCCCGTAGAAGGGGTGAAAAAAATCATAAAGTCCCAGACATGAAGTATTCATTTATTCCTGTTTATTTCCCAAACTGGTTCTAGTGCCGCTTTGGATATTCTTTAAATAAATCATATAAATAATAACAAATGTTTTCTTGTATAACAAACAATAATGTCACCCGCAAGAGGTGATGTAAAAAATTATAAACTTCCAGAAATGACGTATTCTACATTTATTCCTATTAATATCTCATACTGGTTCGAGTGCCGCTTTGGAAATATGTTAAATAACTAACAAATGTTTTCATCTACAACAAACAATAGTGTCACCTATATGACAGGGTGAGAAATCATTTAAATTTACGAAGTTTAAACTTCCCATACTTTAGTTTTTTTCTCACCCACCACTAGATGTCACCTTGTTTGGAGATTTTATTTTTTTTATTATTTATTTTATAAAATATCCGGCATGCCACTTTGAAAATATTATAAATAATTACTACTAATTACTTGGAACTTGAGGAATTTTTTTCACACCCTTCTACGGGGGGTGCTACTATGTGTTATACCTGGAAAAATTTGTTGTAATGTATATTATTTATTTATAATAATTTCAAAGCGGCACGCGAACCTGTTCAGGAAATAAATAAAAATATGTATAGGCAGATTAGAATGGGCAATCTTTATTTTTTGTCGTACCCCTACAGCGGGTGCTACTATGTTTTATACATGAAAACATTTGTTATTATGTATACAATTTATTTATAATAATTTGGAAGCGACACTCGAAGTTGTACAGGAAATAAATAAATAAATTTATTGCTAACATAACCTATAAAAAAATGTTAGGTTAATGTTAGAACCTTTAAAAAAGGTTTAATGTATTACTTACCTGCATCTGATAATTTCTATATATATTATTTTAATATATCCAATTGTTTATTTTACATTTTATTGCCGTATTAAGCCAATTTCTTAATTTATTTCTATTTCATTGATATACTTGGCCTTAGTTAGGCGCAAGGCTATGTTTGTTCACAACATACTATGCTCGGGAAGTGGCTGCTAGAGTATCACTCTGGTTCAGTTTATTTATTGTTTAAAACTATTTAATACAGTTATATATTTATAAAAATTAAAATTTGGTGTTGTACTAAGTAAAAACTTCCCGTTAAGAGGTACAATAGAGAACGAAATAAAATCATAGTTTAGGACCAGTAGTTTAATTAACTATTGAGTGGTACTAAAAATTTATTAAAATTTAAAAAATACCTAAGCTAACCTGTTCGTTTCGCTCGGCCTAATATGACAAACAGAGAATTTATACAAAAAATTAAACAAACATTGATGTTATTTACAAATTAATATTATGTGGCAATTCTTTTGGGATGTTGGATGTCTGTAAACACGGATCTAATATTTCCACCACATTTGGTGTAGTTTATTCTTTGTACCTTGTCAAAATTAGTCACATTATCCGTCTATAAACAATAGTTACATTTATATGGCGTAGCCAAACTTTATTTATTTTACCTCTATATACTGCATCTCCTTCACTCATGGGACGCGTATTACCTTTTAAAAATAAATATATATCCCCCTAAAGATACAAACATAATTCTATGGTATTTAACGGGTAAATAAATAAATAATACAGATTAAAACTTAATGTTGCATATATAACTACATAGGCTCAAATGGAATGTTTTTCCCATCTCGATGTTGATGGTGCTGCCATCTATTTTCAGTGAATTTTCCCAATTATTTTTAGAGAAACTCATTTAAGTCATTTCTATTCCTCCAATTAAACAAGAAGACCTTCCCTTAAATATACGTATTTGAAAACTGTACAATAATGATATTGTAATTCTCATTAATGAAATTTTAGGTGTATATATATAGTAATTTATTTATCCAACTCATAAGTAAATGCACAGTGTTTTCAGATATAGGTAATTTTTATGTATATATTTATTCAGTATATCCAATATTCGAATAATATTAAACAATGTCACATCTTCTTGGATAAAGCTACTCGGTAGATATGAACAAATAATTTAGGTAAATGATAGATTTTTAAATAATTCCTGCTTTAAGATACTTCATTTTAAATTATTTATTTGAATATTGTACAACTACGCCATCTATATTATAGTAGCACAACATGAGGCAGTTAGGTTGCTTTTTTATCTGGTTTGTACACTTGGAAATTAATTCGACCTGTCCCATTTCAACCTTTTTACACGGCGTGGGATTGCATGTTTTCCACAGAACGGCACTGGGAGTGGGGGTATTTTTACACGGGGTGGGATTTATGGCGGCTGGGATTCGAAAATCAGTTCGACTTGTCCCATTTCAACATTTTTACACGGCGTGGGATTGCATGATTTCCACAGAACGGCATTGGGAGTGGGGATATTTTTACACGGGGTGGGATTTATGGCGGCTGGGATTCGAAAATCAGTTCGACCTGTCCCATTTCAACATTTTTACACGGCGTGGGATTGCATGGTTTACACAGAACGGCACTGGGAGTGGGGGTATTTTTACACGGCGTGGGATTTACGGCGGCTGGGATTTCAGTAAAATGACTATTTCACGGCGTGGGATTGCACGGCGTGGTACGTACTCATGTCTTCTATCAATGAAACGATGACATCAATAATCAAAAATCAAAATAATATAGAAAATAAAACAAATGAGATAATCAAATCAATTAATAACTCAAGTTTCTCGTTTTCCCATTATTTGATTATACAAGAAATTTTAGAAGAAATTAAATATAACATTGATTCATTAGTGCACTATTTGGAAGAAATTGAAAACGCGGTAACATTTGCCATTTTGGAAACTGTACACCCAAGCATAATTTCCTTTGACGATTTGAAACATGCCATTAGCGAATTATTATCCATTTACGATCACAAACAATTATTATTTCCAAACATTGAAAACGTTTCTAGATATTATCACGTAATTAAAATTAAAGTACATATTAGTAACGAAAAAATTATGTTTTCACTTGATTTCCCGCTGGTACACCCAGAAACATTCGATCATTACCATTTATACTCCATTCCAAACGTTAATCAATCTACAATTATCCCACCTGCTACTTATCTATCCTTAAACAACAACGCATACCAATACACCAACGAGAAGTGTATAGACCTAGAGTCGAAATTCCTATGCGACAACACAAATCTCCTTCCAATGGAAAAAGATGAAGAATGTCTAACTTCAATATTAACCACCGATACCACTGCCAATAATTGCCAATATGTGCCAGTAAAAATTAGACAAAAAATTGTATTAGAAATAAATAAAGCACATTACATTGGAATATTTCCTACACCGCAACAAATAAAAACAACGTGCAGTAGAAATACCATCGCTTCCCTTCAAGGAACCTATCTATTCATTATACCACCAAACTGCTCAATCAAAATCTCATCCTATGTGTATTCCAATAAAATAAACTCCATACCTGGTCATCCAATCAACTTAGAAAAAATCAACATAAGACGTCCTACAACCCTACAAGTTGAAAAACTAAAACTGGACAAGACACCACTGGACAAACTACATCAACTCCAACTACAAGAAATTGAAGAAATTGACATCGATCCGATGAAGACAGAATACAAATACTCCGTGGCCGCAATAATAGGAGTCATCTGCCTGTCATTGGTGATCACAACATATTTTTTGTTCAAAATAAAAAATAATTTTTTCCAGAATACAATTCCCAGGACTCCCACGCAGATTGACGAAACTCAAGTCGTTCCGCCCTAGAGTTTCTTCTTAAGGAGGAAGGTGTTACCTGCCCAGGAGTTGCAACCATCAGCAGTTCCCGACATCCTGTTATCATGTTATCATATTGTATTTCTCTGTATCAAAAACACATGTAAAAGATTGTAAAGAAATATTATATTCAGTCTGGACTTGTATCTTGCTTTGAAAACATTAAATTTAATATTTGTGAATAAAATAATTATTTTTAAAAACTCATAAACCAGAACCACGAAAATAATTTATATATATATATATATATATATATATATATATATATATATATATATATATATATATATTTTGTAATACCTATCCTTTCAAGGAGAGGGTCACAAACTGGTAGCAGTGGTCCTGTAAGAATGTTACAAGTTGGTAATAATGGAAATTATTGAAAGGACGTGCTACAGTTTGATGGCGCCAGTCTCCTTTAGAAAGCGGTGTTACAACACTAATACAAAATCACAACCACACTGTTCAACTGCCAACATTATAATGTTCGCTTACATTTTTCTTACAGGTTTTAAAGCTATTAATTAAGTAAGCCTACCTCGATAATTTAAATAAAAATTTTAAAAAGTCTTTTGTATTATTTCAAACCGTAACAGTAGGCAATCAAGTATGCAATGTATAAATGGCTACAGATACGCGTCTTTTTCGGTCACCTCATTCAGACTCCGGAAATCAATACAAAATCGATATTTTACGTTCTTTTTTTGTCGATGTCGCTAGGTGAGCTCCATGGATTTTTTGAGGGTTGTATTACTCCGTCTTTCAACATACCTTCATCTACTTCCCGATGTATGATTTCCATCATTTTCGGATTCTGTGGTAGGTACCTATTTAACCGGCATCGAATTTTAGCCAAAAATCATGCATCTCCAGTTCATTAGGGCCACTTAGTTTTTTCAAACAGAGAAGCTCTTTACTTAAGAACGCATCTAATACAAGACACCTTGACAATATTGCCAGATGAATAAATAAAATTATGGTGTCGCTGTAGTCGAAATTATGATATTTAAAAAAATGTGGTATTTCTTCTAAACACCCATTTTCTATTCAAAATAAAAAATAATGCAGTTTTGCATTTTTATTAAATGAAACTAAAACATAATATTCACTCTAACAAAAATATGAGGTATTATAATAAATAAACAAATAAATAGCCCCAAATAACGGACGACTGGCAAACAAATTCAAATATTTCAATACAAGCTGGCAATTTATTTGGCGTTTAATAAAACAATTATGTGTATTGAAAATATAAAACGATATTTTTTTAAATTATAGTATTTTATAGTATAAATTTATGAAATATGGTAGAATTACTATTTATTATTTTCTATGGTATTTAATATTAAATTATGTTAAGTAAAAATAACCAAAACTTCTTTAAATGTGAGGGTTGCAAAGTAATAAAAACCAAAGGGGAAACTTAACAATGAATTATGTTAAATAAATATGGAAGTTAGAATATATAAAAGTTTGCAAAACAAGTTACATGCTATGACAATAATAATATAAAAATAACTTAAATTCTACTTACATTTTCTTCTATAGATCTTACTTACATTACTACTGATTTCACTCTACTTTGACCTCTTCATCGGACTACCCCAACTTAGCTAACGGAACTCTCTTAACATTTATTATTCATGGTTCTCTTGCTATTCGATGACATCACAAATTCTGCCCCTGAGTGGCTAGAAAAATCTCGAAATAAACACAGACATTTGTCTCCAAATTTTCCCAGTTGATAACAACCCCTGGGAAAACAAACGAACTGTTATTACCACGAATAATTCTCATTGCCCATGACTCATACGATCAGAATTTGAGAATACAATCGAATAACAAGATAACATCTTTAATTTTAAATTAACAATACAAAACAATTATTAACAATATATATACAAATATACTAATTTATAATGGCCTTAAGGTTCAACTGTTTCAAATACATAGCGTCTGACTTTTGCTTGTACTTCAGTTTAAAAGTGAAGTTATTGAATGTTTTGCACAATCTCTATTCTCTGTGCAGTAATCTGAATGCAGTTTAATATTGCTCATGCTTTGTTACTATGTCCACTTTCTCTCAAATAGTATATATTAAAAATGAATTTATTATACAAAGTAAAATAAATCTTTACAATCCAAGTTCGAAATTTAGACTAACCAAGTACAATAAGAAAATTATGCTATACAAGAAAACTAAGAAGATATAATTACGTAGCAGGGGAAAAGTACTGGATAACATGAAAATATGTACGTCAGTTTAATGACCATAGTCGAAATGAAGGAAAAAGAGTATAAAAACTAAAAATTAACCGTTGTGACTACCCATAATAATGACAAAAACTATATATTACCTTATAATTTCACTAAAATTAGCATCTGAAATTAAAATTTCTGTAACGGCGCCATATCTCTGACGTCATGTAGGAGAATGAGAGAGCACTATAAACTGCTAAAAGTGGAAATTTACTGAACTGAATAATTATTAATGAAATAATGTATATAATATGCAATTCATAGAACAAAATAAATATATTTGGATTTTAAACAAATTGTTTTAGTGTAGATTTGGTTGTCATTGAAATGTCAAAAAGAAACATTGTCAATGTCATATGATATTCGAAGGCTATTTAATGTTTACAGATATTGTTTTAAAAATGGAATCTGGATAATCTGGAATATGTAGATTGTTCTATGATAGATGATTTTTATCGAATGAATTCGAATTCTCTATCTAATTCTCTTAGGTGACGTCACATATAAAATAAAGGATGAAGATATAAAACTTTTTTCATGGAATGTTAGAACGTTATATGAATCTAGAGCCCTTCAAAAATTGGAGGAGGAATTAGATAAATACAAACCAGATATAACAGCTATCCAAGAAATGAGATGGACGGGCCATGGTATCATACAAAGAAAGCAGTACGATGTCTACTACAGCTGTCATGAGAGCAAACATGAATTCGGAACGGGTTTCTTAGTCTCCGGAAGAGTAAAGAACCTAGTCAGAGATTTTAAACCTATAAGCCAGAGAATATCAGTTCTAAGAATGCGAGGAAAATTTTTCAACATTAGCATAATTAATGCGCATGCCCCAACGGAGGATAAAACCGAAAATGAAAAAGAAGCATTTTATGAGGATCTAGAAAGATCATATGATAGCTGTCCGGGAAACGATATCAAAATTATTATCGGCGACCTCAACGCCAAGATAGGAAGAGAAGACTGCTTCAAACAACATATCGGAAAATACAGTTTACACGAAACAACAAACGACAATGGTAATAGAGCGATAAATTTTACTGCTTCCAAAAACATACTTGTGGGAAGCACCTATTTTCCACATAAGAGCATACATAAGATGACCTGGACATCTCCTGATGGTGCAACCCGAAACCAAATAGATCATGTCCTAATTGATAGCAGACATTTCTCCAACCTACTAGATGTCAGAAGCTTCAGAGGAGCAAACGTAGATTCAGACCATTTCCTGCTCGGAGCACGCTTGAGAGCAAGAATATCGTTGTTAAAAAACTCTAAAGGTACCAAGCCAACAAGGTACAATACACATCTCCTACATAACGAAGAGATACGACAAAAATATCAAGACCATCTGAATACTATTCTCAATATGGAAAATAATGATAAGTCACTGATAGAAACATGGAGCACATGCAAAGCAAACCTGATATCAGCAGCATCCGAGATCCTAGGGCAAGAAGAGAAACAAACCAAGAAGGACTGGTATGATGAGGAGTGCCGTAAAGCAACAGACGAGAAAAACAAAGCATATGAAGTATTGCAACAGCATAGAACCAGAGCAGCCCAAGAAAAATACAAAGAACTTAGAAGGAAAGAAAAGCGATTGATCAGAGGGAAAAAGAGACTACACGAGCGCAACATCCTAGAAGAGCTAGAGCAACACAGAAACCAAAAGGAAAGTAGAAAATTTTACCAAAGTATCAATAAAACAAGGAAAGTATTCAAACCGCGAACAACTAAATGCAAAGACAAAGAAGGAAATATCCTTAATAGTAAAGAACAAATATTACAAAGATGGGTCGAACATTTTAAAGAAGCGCTCGGTAGTGAAGCGCCGGAAACACCAGAAACAGTGGGAGTGACACCACTGGAGGTACATAATCTGGAAGAAATACCACCACTGAATATAGATGAAGTTCAAAATGCTATTTTAAAAATAAGAAATAATAAAGCACCCGGTAGTGATGGCATCCCGGCAGAATTATACAAATACGGAGGATACAAACTAACAGAAGCAATATACGAACTGCTAAGTAAGGTATGGACAGAGGAAAGAATGCCGGACGAATGGCACGTAGGGTTAATATGCCCTCTTCACAAGAAAGGCGAGCAGTTAGAATGCAAGAACTACAGAAGGATCACGCTTACAAATACAATCTATAAAATACTAGCAAATATCATTTTTAAGCGTTTGAACAAACACGTGGAAAGGGAGTTGGGAGAATACCAAAGCGGTTTTAGGCCAGGACGGTCAACCACCGACCAGATATTTGTACTGCGTCAGATTCTAGAAAGAGCAAATGAATACAATATAGATACGTACCACATCTTCATAGACTTCCGAGCTGCATACGATAGCCTAATAAGACCCAAAATATACGAAGCCATGAACGAACTAGAAATACCAAAAAAACTAATTTCACTGACGATGATGATGATGGCTAAAGTCACAAACAGAATTAAAATCGAGAATGAAATATCAGAAGAATTCGCAACTTATCGAGGGGTTAGACAGGGAGTTTTCTTCTCAGCAAATATCAACAATTACGCGATTTAAAAAATACGGGTATTTCATGCTTCATCTTCTGGCCCGCCCGATGCTCGATGACGTAGTCGAACTCTTCCAGGTACCGGACCCATCTGGCGATTCGTGGTGCGACATCCTTCTTCTTCATGGTCTGCTGGAATGCAGCGCAATCGGTAACTATTTTAAAATGTAGTCCAAGCAGGTAGATTCGAAACTTCTTCAGAGCTGAAACTATCGCTATCGCTTCCAACTCGAAGCTTGAGTAGTTTTTCTCAGCGGCGTTCATTTTGAGACTAATAAAATGGACGGGATGTAACTCTCCATCCTCCGGCGACTTCTGGAGTATCACTGCACCGTATCCCTCTCGACTGGCGTCGGTGTGGACCTCCGTGGCGTAGCTCGGTGACAGGACTGGTTCACAAGTAAAAGCTTCCTTCAGCTAAGTCACTGCCAGCTCCTCCTCTGCCTCGAACTTGAACGGCTTGTCTTTTTGGAGCAGATCTGTGAGCGGCCTCGCGATCGTAGAGTAGCCCTGGATGAACTTTCGGAAGTATCCTGGAAGTCCAAGGAAACTCTGGACGTCCTTCACGTTCTGGGGTTGCGGGAAGCTCATGATAGCTTTGACCTTCTCGGGTAACGGGAAGATCTTGCCCCCCTCAAAGACGTGGCCCACGAAGTCGATGCGGCGCATCAACAGCTGGCACTTGCTCCAACGGATGTCGAGACCGTAGTCCCTCGCGACCTCGAGCACCATCTTCAGATGTCGAACAACTTCAGCCTCGTCCCCCGCCAAAATTACAACGTCGTCCATGTAAATACAAACAATACCCGGACGTCGCAAATCCTGGAAAACACAGTTAATGAATCTTTGGAACACAGGTGGCGAATTGGACAGACCAACGGAGCGGAGACCCATTCTTCTTCGTTACAACGACGAGACTTAGTAGAGTGCCAGCGGCCGAATAAAACGCTTAAAAATTAATCCCGTGGGGGTTTTGAACGAAAAAGATGGGACCTTCAGAATCTTGAAGCTTATACTTCATATAGTGAAATGCCAGAGTCATCAAAAAATTGTCCTGTGCCAAAGGGCCCAAATCAAAATTTTGGAGTTACGTACAAGAGTCGATATGAAATGCAGTTTTATACCTACTGTCCAAATTTCATTAAAAAGTCTGTACAAGATTTCCATTAAAATCAAAACTAATATCTTCAAAAGTAAGCGTTAAATCAAAAAATGATATTTGAAAAAGTTTTAGATTCATTTATTATCATTGTAATAGTACTTGTTCCATAATTTTAGTGCAAACAGTTTTCGTGTAATATTAATTTTAAGGAAATACTGCACTTTTAACCTTGAGCGGGATTCCGCATCGCTCGCTGCTTACCCCTCACGTCACCCACCGCGCGCGCTGCCTTTGCCTACAAACTGAAATCATAGCAACTCAACATAAATAATAATAAAAAATATTTGCAAGGCAAAAAAAGGTATTATTACTTGTACGAAATCATATTTTGAATATTTATAAGTATGTGAAGTATAAATGTGATACTTTAATAATATTAATGGTAATCAAAAATTAATATTACTGAATCGACAAAACTTTATTTGGAATAAACTTAAATAATTTGTAAAAATCATAGAAATGAAATTATCAGTCAGTCATCGCTTTCTTCTGAAGGTGGTTGTAGGATTTCTTTCTGGAATGCTGGTGAGACATTGTGGCAATTGTTTTGACCCATACACGTACAGGACCCAATATAGGATCATTTGATTTCCTTACAACTGCAGGACTTCATTCGACTATCTATTATTACGAAATTAGTTTATATTTAATAATATAATAGGTAAAATAACTTTGTTCCAAATTAAAAAATCTAGTACCTATGCTTAAACAATCTCATGTTGTATATAGTATTTCGTGTATGAATTGTGGCCTATAATATATTGGACAAACATGCAGACAAACATCCATACCACTAAAAGACAGTATATCTTCACACAAAAGTGATACTAAACATAATCTAAAGGCAATTCTTAATGGTACAATATCTTTTGATTGATTTTTACTGAATAGTACACATAGTATTTCAACAAGTTATTATATTATTTGGGGTATGAACGGTAAAAATGCATATTTAACTCTATTATTAGTGGTATTATTGTTGTCGGTCTGTTTTCTGTAGTTTACCGAAGTCCTGAAAAGAAGACTATTTAGTAGTATTTTTTGAATAACCATTTTCTTCGAAAGGGTTTCTCAGTTTTAAGGTAGATAAACAACACTCGGCTAAGTTTCACAGTTGATATATTTGTATTAATCGCGATTTCGGCTTTTACACCATCGTCAGAAGACTAATAATTTTACAAAGGAATTACATGAATATATATATATATATATATATATATATATATATATATATATATATATATATATATATATATATATACATTTGTGACAGGGATGAAATAATACAATATTAGATAAAACTATTGGTAAATACAGTAATAAACAAATTCACAAGCGGATTAACAAAAGTTTCTCTTTGTTATCATTTTCAATAATTCGGAATGGAGAAAATCTGTCTGGTCGTAAGTTTCTCATTATGCTCAATGGCTTTATGGATTTCGAAAGCTTCTACGGAATTTTGTTTTGGGCCATTCTTTTCTAAATGTAAAACTTTTAAATTTTTAATTGAACAATGATGAAACACATGTGTAGAAAATAATGTCGAGTCAGGTTTCGTTGGACACTGCTTAAAGCGTAAATTGTGTAACTTTTTAAGTTGTTTTTCAAATGGTGGTGCACTTCACTATTGACTTCACTTCTTATGATGTTATCGAACATGTCGAACTCCACGGGGTGTAAATTATGTGTTAATTCACAATGCACTAATTTTAAATGTAAATTAAAATTATACCGTTTTGTATAAAGTTTTTTGATCCCTTTAATCCATGTGGTTTGTGCAGATTTGATGGATGTTTTCGCTGATTCCGAATTATTGTTGCACTTGATATTTACATAATTCGGGATGATATTATATTTAAGGCACATTGTATTAAACCATAAATGGTTGCACGTGGTTTTATATTTTTTAATATATTTCTCTTGTAGAAGACGGTTAATTTAGCTATGCCAGCTGTTGTAATATACTTGATTGAATCCGTCGTTGGCACTAGGTGAAATATTATTATCATAAGGTAGATAAAGAACACTCGGCTAAGTTTCACAGTTGATATATTTAACTTAATCGCAATTTCGGCTTCTACACCATCGTCAGAAGACTAATAATTTTACAAATGAATTACATAAATATATATATATATATATATATATATATATATATATATATATATATATATACATTTGTGACAGGTATGAAATAATACAATATTAGGTAAAACTATTGAAAAATACAGTAATAAACAAATTCACAAGCGGATTAACAAAAGTTTCCCTTTGTTATCATTTCCAATAATTCGGAATGGAGAAAATCTGTCTGGTCGTTCATAAGTTTCTCATTATGCCAATGGCTTTATGGATTTCGAAAGCTTCTACGGAATTTTGTTTTGGGCCTTTCTTTTCCAAATGTAAAACTTTTAAATTTTTAATTGAACAACTATGGTTATTTAAGTTGAGATGTATTGCTAAATTTGAATAATTTTTTTTGTTTTTCCAAGATCTTATGTGCTCATTGAATCTAATGAGAAAACTTCTGCCGGTTAGACCTATATATTTATAATCACATTTATCACATTGAATAACGTACACACCTGATTTGATTAAAGTATTCTTAGTGACAATTTTGTTGTTAACTAATTGCATTACTGATGGTATTAGTATTGTAGTAGGCTGGTTTAATGTTGGAGTCTCTAAATTTATTTTTTATTTTTCTGTTAATGCTGCCTACATAGTTAAATCGTTTGAAATAATCATTTTTATTTAAATTTGGTTGTATGGCATAAAATGATTTTAAAATTAATGATTTCTGTTTATTTCCTAACACTTGGTCTATAATGTTTGCATCATATCAATTGTTTGTAGCTATTTGTTGTATTATATTTAATTCGACTATAAAATCTTCTTTCGACAAAGGGATTGTGACGATTCTATGGATAAAACTGTTAAAAGCTGACATTTTTATATTTTCTGGATGATTCAAACAATTGGGTATTATACTATCGGTGTAAGTATCTTTCCTATATATTTTATATTGTAAAGTATTGTCTGTACGTACAATGGATAAGTCTAAGAAATTTAGTTGGCAATTCCGCTTTTTTTCTAAAGTAAACTGAATGGATTTGTGGAAGGAATTTATGAAATTTTTTAATTGAATTAATTGTCTTTCAGTGTCGTCAAATAAACATATGATGTCATCAACGTAGCGATACCAAAATATATTTTTTTTAATTAAGTTATTGTCTGAATTTAGAATTTTTTGTTTGTTAAATTTTAAAAATAATTATCCTTTATTTTATCTTAATATATTAAATTTTTGGGGGCTCAATTCGGATTTAAATTAACAAAAGGATTGTGAACGGTTTAAATCGAGGTAAATAAAGTGTTTCTGTGAAGTTGATTGTGAGGAGAGATATAAAGTGCTTTGTGAAGTTTCTAAGAAGTCGACGGTTGTGGTTGTTACGAAGACAACGACTAACTCGAAGCCAAAGAAGATAGACGACGTAACGAATAAAGAAAATTAAAGACTGAAGACGAAGAAGAAAAAAAAATAAACGACGTAACGAAGAAAGAAGAATGAAGACGATAGAAGACGTGAAGACAACGAGAATAGTTCAAGACACTGCAGGATATTGTAACTTTATTCTTAAGTCAGAACAGAATATCATTTTTTTTGTTTTTCAAAAACCTGGTGCAACTCAAACTATTGTCGCACCAATAACGCAGGTGATGGTTTTGGAATTTGGTGTAATTCAAAACTTAATGTCCAGCACATCAATTTAGATGATTTCTGTGTAGACAAAGTGTTTGAAATTTGTGGTGCTAAATGGTGTGTAATTTCCAACACCATCATAATAATCTGTTTTAACAGAACACCCTGCTATTTAAATGCAGCAGAATCCGAAAAACTATTTAAATCATTTTATCAGATTTTAGAGAAAGTAAGAAGCGACTTTAATCTCCATCCCGATAGAAATAATACAATTTTAAAGATGATTCCAGACTTACATTTAAGTTATAACTGCCAGAGTCTTGTTAAAAGTCCTACTAGAGGCAACAATACATTAAATTACATTTTTAGTAACACTAGTAGTAGCTGTGCCACTCTAGACAACGTTATATCAGATCATAAAGCTCTTCTCACTAGTACAAATCTACACAATAAAGATGTTTGCGTGGAAAAAATCACACGAAGAAATTTTGATAATCACAAATAAATTGTTTCATTCACGATTTAAATTCGGAAGATTGGTTCTCTGTGTATAATACAAAAGATTTAAATATTTCATTTCAATATTTCTATGAAACTTTTACATTTTATTTTAATAAACATTTTCCTTTATATACTAGCCTTAAAAAAAAAACTAAAAATAAAAAATGGTACAATGAAGAACTTCATAAATCTAGTAGTAATATATTTAATTTGTTCCAGCTTCAAAAAACACAAAATGAATTTACACCTCTTTACAAAGAAATGAATCGTAATCATAAAAACCTGGTATCCAAAACTAAGAATCAATATTACCAAAATCGTATCTTAAATTCCGATAATATTTCCAAATTCACGTGGAATGTTATAAAGGAAATCACAGGCAATAAATCATCTAGTCAAAATTTGAGCATTAATCTTGACAACAATATTTTAACAAACCCAGTAGATGTTCCAAATGAATTTAACAATTTTTTTAGAGACGCACTTAATAAGATATTAGATCAATTACCCAAATCTAATGCAGAAGCGAAAGATGCCATGCTTGCACAATCAAATAGTCTGTTCCTGCTACGTTTTGAAGAATCTGAACTTTTAAATTTAATTAAAACAAAAGTTCATCTGGTCCAGATAACATTCAAAATTTTCTAATTAAAATTATAGGCGATACAATAATTAAACCTATATTGGATTCAATAAACCTTTTGTTTCAGACAGGCAACTTTCCATGTATCCTTAAAGTTCATAAAGTCAGTCCGATTCATAAAGGAAAAGGTGCATATAATATTAATAACTGTAGGCCAGTTGCACTTTCTTCCATCTTCTCAAAAATTTTCGAGTATGCTTTTTTAAATAGGTTGGATTTTTTTTGTATAAATACGAAATAATCAATCTACACCAATTCGGGTTTCGACCCAAATGTTCTACTTTAAATGCAATACAATTTACACTCGAAAATGGAGAGCAGCCAAGCGGAATTTTTTGTGATCTGACAAAAGGTTTTGAGTGTATGTATAAACCATGATAGATTGCGTTTTAATTTGGAAAAGCACGCTATAAGGGGCACGCCTTTTAATTGGATATCATCTTTTCTAGAAAACAGAGACCAATACGGTTCAATTGATCATACAGAAAACAATATCACAAAAATAATAGATTCAGAACGTACTGTAGTGAATACAAGGCAACGTAATTTCAGTTATACTTTTTTTTATTGTACATTAACGATCTGAGCTCTATTTTTAGTAAGGAATGTGTAATCACAATGTATGCAGATGAAACTTCGCTAATCATTTCAGATACAAATAGTGATACACTTAAGGTGAAATGATACCCCAGCGCGGGAAATTTAAAACCAGTATTTAAGTTTTTAATTTTTTATTAAAAATTGTTTAATGTAACAAGTTTTTCTTATATATGTAAATAAGTAGACATCAATTCGCTATTGAAATAATATTATTTAAATGATATTATTTATTATTTATACACCCAAAACATTTTTTTAAATATAATTTTCAAAATATCTCCAATCGAAGACCTAATAATTTGTTGAAAATTTCAGGATATATTTCAAATAGGATACTGTATCATATATGTAAACATGAAAAATAACGACCTTCTCAAAAGTCAAAAAACATATGAAAAACATAGAATTTTCATATGTTTTATTTTTTTTCTCCAGTACTAGACCTAATATCTGATTTAAACTTATGTATGTTCTAAAGAATATTATTATACATGTCATATAAAAAAATTACGTAAATTGAACTTCTAGATTCCAAGTAAAGGAAAAAAATTGTTTTTTTCGTTTTATTTCTCAATAATGTGAATATTTACGATGGAAACGTTATCTGCATTCCGTACTGTATATTGTTATACATTCGTTAAGAATATATGAATAATATATACGTTTTAATATAAAAGATATTAATTTTCTAAGCAGTTGCGGTAAGCATTTTTGTGAAAAATAAGGAAGTGGCGCCACAGCAAGCAGCGGGGAGTAGCTAACTAATAATAGTTAGCTACTGACCGCTGCTGGCGCCCCTTTCTTATTTTTCAAAACAATATTCGGTGGCTCAGCGGGATATTTAACAAAATGTATATTTATATTTCGCATTCATTAATGATAAGTATATATATATATATATATATATATATATATATATATATATATATCTATGTATGTTCTGTTACATGTCAGACTTTCTAGCACATAGAAACTCCGCTTCTTGGCTGACTATGCGGTAAATTTAAGTAAACGGCAAATAAAAATATTTTTTTATTCCATTTTAAATTTATTGAAATATAAGTTTTTATTGTTATTATTAATATTAATACAAGTTACATGTTTTTAAATATAAAAATAGATCAATATAATGCATTATATTTACTAAATGAATAGGTAGATATATAAAAAACGGTGAAATATAAATAAATATATATTATATAATATTTTTATGTTTACAAATGTAAAAACGAATAAACCAATCTTCTAAATAAATTAAAAAAATATTTTTTTGAAACTGTGGACATGGATGATAACATTTTATATTTATTAACAAAATTTTTAATTTATAACCAATATTTTCAGTGGAATATTTATTAAAATTTTGGAATTGAAAACTTTTTTGTAGTCATGACAGCAGGCAGTAAGTGGTGGGGGTGAAAACTACGCGGCTGGGAGGCGGAACTGCTTCAAGGTCTAATTTTCGTATAACAGAAATACTGGGGAATGCAATTGCTATATATGCTTTATACTGTTTTATGGTTATATAATATATAGTTTCGTGTATGTATATTTTATTTGTATGGTACTTTGTTACATAGTGTTTGCATATTATTATTATTACTATTAATATTATATATCATATTCAGTTATCCTTCTACCTTCAGTAGGATCAGTAATATTATTATTATTTACGGTTTTCTTTATTGTGTCTCTGTAGCACCTATTTACTTAGTGTTTTATTGTTATTATTATTACATTATTTTCTTGCAAAAATGGCAACTGAGCAGCCAGAATTATTTTCTCGCAAAAAACCAAATAAAAGAGGTATACATACATAATATATACATTTATCTGAAATGTGCTGCCTCAATTTATACTAATGTAAATTGTTCGAATATGTTAGGTTTCTAAAAATTTGCATTAAAAAATTTATTTTTTT
Organism: Stenolophus ochropezus; assembly: GCA_035578165.1. Classification (NCBI taxonomy): domain Eukaryota; kingdom Metazoa; phylum Arthropoda; class Insecta; order Coleoptera; family Carabidae; genus Stenolophus; species Stenolophus ochropezus. The sequence goes on along the minus strand of JAQOWZ010000008.1, from coordinate 5,828,815 downwards.
CTATTAGGAATGATGACCTCTGTCAATTTAATTCTCCGACAACGCCGAATTACAAAAATCTAAATTACAAACGCAAAAATCAGATAATCCTAGATTATACGACAATAAATAATCCGAGATTATGAAATCCGAATGGTGCTGTGAAGGTGATACACCCATATTGTCACAATTAAAAAAAACTGTCCTATTATTTATTACTAATTAATTACCAATTAATTATCGCAAAAATAAATTTATTACCCTTGCCGTTTAAAAAAAAAAGGGTGGCTGTGCCAGCTTCTCAGTGAAGCTAGCACACCACCAAAATAGTAAAAAAATAGTAATTTGTATGTTAATATTTAGTACTAATTAATTACCACATGCATAAATTAATTACCAGTATCATTAACGAAAAAACGCAACTTTTCCAGATTTCCAAGCGCACGAACGCGAAAGAACATATTTCCTTCGTCAAAAATAAAATAAATGAAGTTGATAACTATACCTAACAATAATTGTTGAAATAAACTATTTAGGACAGATTGTGCTGGAGTAATATATTGGTAAATATTTTTTAGAGAACGATTTCCTTGGAAAGATAGATTTTAAGAGTTTTTAATCTGAAACTAAATTTTGCCAATGTTAATTTTTATAAATTAAGTTGCTAAATATACCTAACAATAATAATTGTCAATATGAACTATTTAGGTGCATTTGTGCTGGAGTAATAATTTGATAAATATTATTAAGAGAACGATTTCGATAGTTTTTCGAAGAAGTTTTAATCTGAACCTAAATTTTTGCAATTGTAATTTTTATAAATCAAATTGTAAATATACTTAGATATAATAATTGTCAATATAAAATATTTAAGAGAGATTGTGCTGAAATAATAAATTGTTAATTATTGTTTAGCGAATAATTTCAAAGGAATACATTTTCAAAGATTGTTTAATCTGAAACTGAATTATGGCAATAGTAATTTTATAAATCAAATTGCTATATATACCTAATAATAATAATTGTCGAAAAAAATTATTTACGTGAGATTGTGCTGGAGTAATAAATAATTAATTTTGTTCAGTGAACGACAGTTTATTGAGAGTCAAGCCCTGAATCGATCTTTAAACAATAATTAACAATTTATTACTCGAGCACAATCTCTCGTAAATACTTTATATCGAGAACCATTATTGTTAGGTATATTTAGCAGCTTGATTTATAAAAATTACCATTGCGAAAAATTAGTTCCACATTACAAATTCTTTGAAAATAAATATATCTTCCCAAGGATATCGTTCGCTAAACCATTTTTAACAATTTATTACTCCTGAAAAATCTTTCCTAAATAGTTTATATCAACATTTATTATTGTTAGGTATATTTATCAACTTCATTGATAAAAATTACCATTGGCAAAATTTAGTTTTAGATTAAAAACTCTGAAAATCTTTCCATTGAAATTATTCGTTAAAGAATTATTGGCAATTTTTTACTCCAGCACAAATGCACGTAAATAGTTCATATTAACAATTATTATAGTTAGGTATATTTAGAAACTTGAGTTATAAAAATTACCATTGCCAAAATTGAATTTCAGATTAAAACTTCTTCGAAAATCTATCTTTCAATCGAAATCGTTCGCTAAACGATATATAACAATTTATTACTCTAGAACAATCGCTCCTAATTAGTTTATATCGACTATGTTGGGTATATTTAGCAACTTGATTTATAAAAGTTGTTATTGCCATAGATTAAGAACTTCTTAAAAATCTATTTTTCCATTGAATTTATTCGCAAAACAATAATTAACAGTTTATTACTCACACACAATCTCTCTAAAACAGTTTATATCGACAATTATTATTGTTGGTTATATTTAGCAACAAAAACTACCATTGCCAAAATTTAGTTTCAGATTAAAAACTCTTTGAAAATCTATCTTTCCATTGAAATTATTCGCTAAACAATAATTAACAATTTATTACACCAGCATTATCTCTCCTAAATGGTTCATATCGACAATTATTATAGTTAGGTATATTTAGCAACTTGATTTATAAAGATTACCATTGCAAAAAATTTAGTTTCAGTTTCTGAAAATCTGTCTTTCTAAGGAAATCGTTCTCTAAACAGTATATGACAACAGTAGAAAACAGTAAACGGCAAAGGTAATAAATTTATTTTTGCAGTAATTAATTAGTATTAAATAATAGGATAGTTTTTTAAATTGTGCCAATACGGCTGTGCCACCTTCACAACAACAATCCGAGATTATATAGTAGATATTTTTATTCAACGCGATTATATATAAAAAAAATATTGCATTATTTTTATAAACCGGTATAAAATATTTAATTCGCTTTTATAAAACCGGGCATATGTGTAATTATATATTTGTTTACATAGTTGTAAAGCAATTTATTAAAAATATTTTCAAAATAAGTCAAATCTAAATGACGTGGAGAGCTCATTATTTTTAAACATACAAGACAACTAAAAAAATAAAAAATTAAAATTTATAAATTATAGTGTTTCAAATGTCATCGAGGAAAGTTGTATGTTCGGATTTTATCGTTGTATTTTATATGTAGAGGTGCAGTCTTGGTTACAATAGTAACACCCTTATTGTTTATGTCCGGCGAAAAGATTCCCCGTACATTCTTGGAAATTTGGTACGTTCTAGTATCGTAAGTCGTGACATTACCAAAGTACATTTTTTAAAATTGTGTAATCAATTGTAATGATTAATAAATTTGTGAGTAAAAAGTATTTTTCAACCACGCTAACCTTTCAATGATTTTTGCTAAGGTCTCATCTTACAAATATTACTTATATTTTCTAGTCTTCAGTAACCATTGTTTTACTTGCACAATGCATATTTACCAATAATTTAATAATTTCTTATTTAACATGTATTTTCTGTAATTAATGCAGCTTGTAATAAATTAATAAATATGTGTTAAAGAAACAATTTTTCTGCAAAATGTTAAAAATGAATCATAATATCTCAAGAAGTTAGAAAAGTGTATACCATAGTATATTATGTATTAAAACAAAATAATTATGATTTCTAGTATAATTCTCGTTAAATGTGATTTCTCAATAGGTGTTAACGTATATATATTTATGCATTTTGAATTCGAAACAACCGCCTTATTCAAGGTTGGGGTCTTTACTAACTATTAGAGTGTCATCTGTTATTAGGTAGTCGTTTATTGAATAGCTCAGCAATACTGTTATGCACGTTGCCTATGCTACAGGATTTTAATAAAACGTTTTAGGCGACATCTATTGGGCTAGAAACAAAATACTTTGGGGTATCATTTGACCTTAAGGCTGCGTTCGAAAGCGAGCGCCATGAATGAGTAGTGAGCATTTAACGAACTAAATTGAATTATGTTCGACTTTTGGTAAATAGATGGTAGCACATTATATTGTTAGCTTCTTGATCATAGAGGCGCTGTGATATATTTAAAAAAATGTTTTTTTTTGCGCGGGTATACCTACCACGCAAGTCTTTTTTAGCATTGAATATATATTCTATTGTTCCACATACCAAGTTGTTACTTTAACATGTAAAATTAGTTTTTTAGTGTCTCTAGTGAATATGCAAGTACTTTTGAGACAAAAATTGTTGAATTATAATCCCATTAATTGTCATAAACTAAAGCCTGACGAAATTCCCACTGAAAATCTGTTGACTATTAAATAAAACTAGACAAAATCTTCTCATTCTAGCCATTGAGAAGATAATAAATTTGAAAGAAAGTCTATTTCTTCTTAAGAAATTTAAGATACTATTGAACAACAAATTGTTTCTGAAAATTCGAAAATCACTGTAGACCAATCTAACGTTACTGAAAATATAAATTAAATGTAATTAATGTCTATATCATAGTATTTATATATAAATACCATATAGCTATAATTATTTTTATACAAAAACGCCTTATTTATAGTTATGAAAAGATTAACCTTTCTGCCATGATAAATAAATAACCATTGTTTAAGTTTGTTGTTTCTTGGTTATATTATAAACAAAAATTTCTTCTGTTGGCACACCATGATTTTTCCCTCTACGAGTTACGTTACGTGAGGGTTTCAGCTTGCGTAATTACAAGAAGTGTTTTTATTACAATTTTCTAAGAAATTATATTTCATCGTTTTCCCCTCTGATACAACAGATTTAAAAATGTACAATGTGTTGATCCTGAATATATAAAAAAAGCCAGGACAGTATAGCAGCTGAAAAGAAAAAAAATCTGGTGTGTCCAATATAATACCTCCCGCCACTGTAGTAATATATTCTATATAAGTTTTTCAATACATTTAATTTGTAGTTTTAAAATTAGTTTGTTAATGCAGTTCAGAATATTTTGAATTCATTTCATACCTAAAATTTCCTTCATAAATTTTGTATGACCAATATGACATCTATTTTTGACGTTATTAAAACTGGAACTGAACTTACTTTGATTCACGCATGCAAATACATTCCTAATATATTTCTTCCATCTTTTTAAATTTTACAATAAAATTACTTCATTTTTTACTTATTTTATCTTTTACACTTACTTACATCAAATTTGACATCATATGTCAAATTTTGTGAACATATGAATAACTCATCTGTTTTATCGAAATTCCTCAGCCTAAACGATATGTAAAATTATTATAATTTATATATTTTTTTTCTATCTAGCTAGAAGTCATATATAAACGTAATTATGCAGATCGGTAGAAAATTAAAAAATCTTTGTATTTATAATAACGAAATTTGAGAAAATATGGTATTTAGAGGAAAAAAGGTTTAAAGCTTCAAGTAAAGTACTACATCCGGCTAACCAATTGTAGTCAAAATCTAATCAGTTTTTCATATTAGTATATAACTCTTAAATACCAAATATTATATTTTTTACATATATCGTATTGGAGTTATCGTGGACGAAAAATCGTCACAGACACACACACAGACACACACATACACACACACACAGACATACAGACATCACGCTAAAAATAGTAAAATCGTATGCTAGGGACCCTAATTCGTGCTCATATGTTGAAAACTCACACTCGAGAAATCTGACCAAAAACAATTCCTCCCTTATCTATATATTGATAGGCGGGAGGTAAAAAAAACTATTACGTAGGTTTTTTTTCAGGAGGAAAGGAAATCCTCTACAGGGGAAGTGTGGGATTTTAACCCAATAAAATCAATCTATATTATAATTTATATTCCTATATTTTTAGGGTATTCAATTATTAAGGGCGTCTCTATCCGGGGGTGCAAGGGATGCACTGCACCGGGGCGCCGGCTCCGGGGGGGGGGGGGGGGGGGCGCCGAAGCCCTGAGCGCATCATTATCCGGTCACCCAGCTAATTATTAATTTACTCCATTCTCCTACATTACAAATTTTATTTTACATATAACAAGGACTTAATTTATAATTCGGAGTATAGATTATTTGCTTCAAGGTTCAAGGACTTAATTTTTGACCTGGTCAATATTTCATTACTTTTTATTTGAGATTTACCACAATTTTCGTCGGACATTTTATCGGCGGTCATCCACGACGACAGAGGTATATGTAGCGTCTATAAATTGACGCCGCCACTCTAAATATGAACATTGCGAATTAGAATTCAGCCATTTCAAAGCAAATTAATATATAATTTGCTATAAAATAATGCTAACAAATATATAATATTATTTAAAAAGTATATAGTTTACTTATAATAAATTATAAAGTTTTACCGCTATTTAGCTGTGATGAATCAGTGCCTTTATAGAAATGGACATGTAAGATGAGAGAGACAATAACATGGCGCAGAAAATTTGACGTTTCATTTGTAAACACATAAAAACATTTTGTTTTCATTGTCAACAGGGAGCATTCGGTAGTTATTTTTATATATAATTATACTTACATTTTTATTCTTCGTGTTTATTGTATATCTGAACAGCATAAATCTCATATTTACGTGGTACCAAAGAAATCTATTGCGGCGCTCTCAAAACGTCAAAGGCAGTAGAACCTCACAAGCTAATTTGAATTTGAAGAAAATTTATAAAAAGATATTTCTTGCGTATTTGTCTTAAAACGGAAATAAAAATATCGATGATAATATGAAAAATATACATACACAAACTGCTATTAAAAAAATAACAAATTTAGGAAGAGTCCAAATACTGACAAAACGAGTAGGTACATACTTGTATAACTCTCTAATAAAATTACATAGATAACACAGATATAAAAAAAATTGCACTAAATGATATTAATATAAGGGTTACTGTTATCTTAAACCTGTTTAATCTTTAATTAATGATTACCGGTATTTTCAACCAAAAAAATATTGGTTAAAATTACGGTTAAAGTTTGCATTTTTCGTTTAAAATATCTGTTAACGATTTTTATTAATCCTTATTTTAACCAGTTATATTATATTATACCGAATTATTACGCCAATCACAGAAAAAAAGGGGACGCTAAGGTAGTGCGCGCACCCCGGCGCCGGATGGACTAAGGCCGCCACTGTCAATCATATAATTTATTACTATTACAAGTATTATTATTTTTTTGCTGCAATTCGTATCTACTCGTTTATTAAAATGTACTCGTATATTTCTATATTTAAATATGATATACAAATAATAAGAATTTATTAATGTTACAAATACTCGTATTACATAGGTAATACTTTTATTTTTCAGTTGCTTTCTGTTTCTATATTAAAATTAATATTGTTATATTTATAGGGTAGGTATACAATCCATAAGTATGTATTTTTGCTACATTTATTATAGGTACATGTCTTATGTTTTTGATTTTTATAAAATGTTGTTATATACTTATATTTACATACATTTAAATATAAGTAACTTCTCAACCATAATTTGTATAAGAGCTATTTTTATTACAAATAAACAAATGAATGAATATGTTTACGTTTACATGCAGTTACAAAAGTGTATTTCTTCATTAGAACTTTCATAATTTTAATAAAGTTTAAAGGAATAGTTTTCTTTTGCCATGTTATATAAAATTTTATACTATTCAAATGATTTTTTAATATAACGTATCTCTTGATTCAACCATAATTAATTTCGTGATTTAAATCCGACCAACCCTGATTTTTATATCAATTATATTTAAAGATACTTGTATTATTATTATCATTATCAATTTCAATATTTGCGTGACTGACAATTTCATGTCACAGTGGCCAACGTTAACTCAACGTCCAAATCAAATCATTACTTTTACTTGTAACCTGTGGCTGTTTCTGGAAGCCGTAATTATGACCCTCCCCAAAGCAAAATCGGAATGTCTAAATCCCCTTACAGCTCCAACCCCGTAAATGCAGCTTGCCTACAAGCTTGTTTTACCATAGCGCCTAAAATATTAGCGGACAGAAGCTGAACTATTTCCATCTATTTTGTGTTCTCAAACAGCAGTTTTTTATTTCGAGATGCATTCAAAAACTACTTAATATTTTGAAACAAAATTTTGTATACACATTACATATAATAATATCTAGGCAAATGACTATTTTTTGTCAAATTATTTGCTTAAATATTTATACTTTTTGAAAATATTATGATTATTACAATTCAATGAGTTATAAAAAATAGTCATTTTACTAGATATTAAAATAATAACTACAAATATGAAAAGAAATACGGTTAAATGTGGTTAGTTTTGGAATGTATCTCGAACAAAATTTGATGTATTTTTATGCAACCCGTGATGCATTGAAACGCAGCCTTAAAGCTAAGTGTCAGACTTGTGTAGTGTGTAGATCGCCTAGCCAACTGGTTTAGTAGCAACATTTTCTTTAATTCTGCGAATACACATTATATGCGTTTTGATAATCATCACATTTCTAGGATTTATGAAAATAAATTTCTAGGAGTGTCTCTTGATGAAAATTTTATTTGGAGCTCGCAGTTAGATTCCGTTTCTGCTAAACTTAGTGTGATTTGTTATCAGTTTAGACATTTTATCTAATATTCTTACGGAAAAACAGCTCTTAATATTTTATTATGCTAAGGTAGAATCTGTTATTCGCTACGGTATTTGTTTTTGGGGTACATCATCTTCAGTATCAAATGTTTTTATTTGTCAAAAAAGAATTTTGCGAAGTATTGCTGAAGTTTCGCGTGATTTCTCATGTAGAAGTCTTTTTAAAAAGTATATTATTTTAACAGCAACTTCTCTTTATATCTACGAGTTATGCAGATTCATCTATGCAAAGAAATCGTCATTTGACTTAAATTTAACATATTACAAATTTAACACCCGTCAAAAAAACGACTTTCGAGTACCTTTAGTCAGATATGAGTTTTCGAAAGGTACATATACAAGGTTTACTGATTTTTAATAAATTATTAGCTGAAATCAAATCTTGTTATATTTTAAACTTTTTTCATTCAAATTAAAATCTTTTCTTTTAGAACACTGTTTCTACAACTTAAAAGAGTATTATAATCTAACAAACTAATTTCTTATCACAAGAGTGCCTTTTATGTTCTTCTTAGTTGCTTTCTCTCTCGGGATCTATCGGGATCTAATGTACCTTTTTTATTATATTATTTATTTAAAAATATGTAATCTTATTGTTTTATAACTTTATACGTTTGTATAATTGTCATAATTTTATTGTATTTTTGACGTTTTCCATACATGTAAACTATGTCAATGAAATAAAGATTATTATTACTATTATCATATTATTATTATTATTGTCCTGATTCTTCAAAATATCAATACTGCTTCATTGAAGATTATCAAGTTTTTTTATAACTTCCTGTTTGAACAAGAAGGCAATACAGTATGTCGCAGAGTTGTTCGCCAGTTCAGCGGACTCTCTTTATCCATGTATCAGCTGAGTATAAAAATAAATTAGAATACTTTAAAACTAGTTTTACGCCCGTAGACGTGCTTGTAATTGCAAATATCCTAAAAATCAAGAATGAAGATGACGAAGACAATGTACACAGAAATATATTGTTATGAATCTCGATGCATTTAAAGACGAAAACGAAGAAGACGAGGAAAAAAATTGTAGAAGAATAAGAAGACAATGATGTTAAAGATGATGACATGTAGTCTCAAGATAAAGAAAGAAGACAATCAGAACAATCGGAACAAGACGACGGTTCTCTACTTAGTTCTTTCGCAGCATTAACATTGAACAAGCCAGCTACGATTTTCTCGAAGATTTATCTGCGATAGTTGGTTGGACAAAATTACATAAATTCATCTTCGCAAAGATATCTCTCACAGGATTGGCCAAAGTTTTTTATACAAGGTGAGACCGGAATTAATTTATGGCAAATATTAAAGAATGTCTTACTGAAAGAATATACGACAAAAATGAGAACTTCACAATTACATCAATTACTTCCCAAAAGAAAGATTTCGAAAAATGAATTTACAGAAGAATATTTTGTTGTCATGAAGAAACTCACCATAAGAGAAAAAATCGGAAATGACAGCCAAAGTAAATTTATACTTTACGGAGATGCAAGTATAGAAGAATTTAAGGAGAAATTAAAACTCTACAACGAAGTAAAGCAAGAAGCCAAAATAAAATAGTCACCAGCCAAAGATTTCAAGAAATACACAATGAAGACAAACGAAGGAAGACCAAACACCAGTAGCTGCCGATGTTTCAATTGTGGACAAGAAGGCCATATCGTGAAGAATTGTTCAAAATGTGAAAGAGGTCTGAAATGTTTCTCTTGCCAGAGATTTGGTCATAAAGCATCCGAGCGTAGAGCGCGAGCATCTATACCAACATCAAGTGAAGAGAAGAAAAAGACAATAATATTTGGAAGCAAACTAAAGTCTACCGGAGTTTATAAAATTATTTATCTAGATGACAATCGGATAAATGCACTTATTGACTTCGGAAGTTCTATAAACCTTATGAAAGTCAGTCAGTATTTAAAGATGAAACAAGAAAGTTGGAAATTTCCTAAATGAAATTTAATGGTCTTGGAAATAGCAAAGTCACAATATTAGAAAGATTTATAACTGAGATTAAAATAGACTAAATCAAATGCAGTACTACCATACACATTGTACCTGATGAAGCAATGTCGCCACCGATGTTAATCGGGAATGAGTTTTTAGATGATTATGAAATGAATATAACTCGAGGGGAACTAACCGCAATAAAGAAAATTTATGATTGCAAAATTGACAAAGATTTTGAAACATTAATGCATATTACACATGTCGAATATAATTTGAATATGGAAAATAAACAATACGAAGATCAAATATGAAGTCTTATAAAAGAATACACAACATTATCACAGCTAAAAAGCATAAACATACAAATCAAAATCAAATTAGTCGATGAAGAACCTGTATATTAAAGAGCAAGAAGATTACCAGAAGTCGAGAGTAAAGCAGGGGAAACTCTAAGAAAATGGATAGAAGACGGGATAGCTCGATCAAGTCTATCTGATTACGCAAGTCCAATTATACCAGTGAAGAAGAAGGACGAAAGTATTAGAGTCTGCGTGGATTATCGCCGATTAAACATAAAAACGGTTAAGGACAGATGTCCACTACCATACATCGTTGAGCAGATGGACAAATTAAGGAACTCTCGATCTGAAGAATAGGTTTCATCACGTCTCAGTAGAAGAAAGTAGCATCCAATACTCTGCATTCATTACTCCCAGAGGATAATACGAATTTTAAAAGGCACCATCTGTATTCCAGAGATTCATTAACAAGGTATTTGAAGACCATAACAATGATAATACCGTATTGACCTACATAGATGATTTGATTATCCCAGCTGAAAAGTATGAAGAAGCTTACGAGACACTCAAAATTGTTCTTCGACGAGTAGTTTATGATGAATTCAATAAAATATCTTGGATATGTCATTGCTTCCCATTAAATCATCGGCAATGAAAAATATGCTAAAACTTCGAAGCCTATGAGTGATTTACTAAAAGATGGAAGAAAATTCAAATTTGGAACGAAGAGGAGGCAGCATTCAATTTACTAAAAACGATATTAGCCAGAAAACCAGTACTAAAAATCCATAGTCCAGAATCCAGAATTATATACCGAATTATACACCGACGTCAGCCAATGTGGATATGAAGCCGTATTGATGCAGAGAGAGTCAAACGATCAAAATATGAATCAAAATCATTACATGAATCAGACAAGCGATGCAGAAGCGAAATATCATAGCTACGAAATCGAAGTACTTGCAATTATCAAAGCACTACAGAAGTTTCGTGTTTATTTATTCGGAATAGATTTGAAAATAATAACAGATTTTTCAGCATTGCAGATGACTATGTCAAAGAAGGACATATCACCCAAAATTTGAAACTGTGCGACGCCTTGAGTAGATATACAACATTAGTAGTCACCACAGTTAAAAACGTATTTTTGGAAATGATTCGAACTTGTCAAAATGAAAACAAACATATTAAAACCATTAAAAAAATTGTCACCATGATAACTATATCATACAAAACGATATTTTGTACAAAATGAATGAAGGTAATAAATTACTGGTCATTCCAATTAAGAAAACCAAAGACATAATTATTAGAGAATTTTGAATCCCAAAAGTAATACAAAAAAATTAAGAATATTATAGAAAACTGCGTTCCATGCATCCTAGCAGAAAGGAAAGCCGGAAAGCAGGATGGATGGTTAAATGCCCTCAATAAAGAAGATCTACCTTTATAAACGTATCATGTAGGTCATTTAGGCCCATTGGCGATGACGAACAATGGATATAAACATTTACTAGTAGTAGTGAACAAAAGGCGTAACCATACAAGTGATAGAATTTCTCTACATCACAACAGGAGTAGCGACTGAAAATAAACAGGTAGAACGCAGCTATCGAACCATAATTCCAATTCTGACAAAATTATCCAAGAACAAAGAAATGAATGGTATAAATTTACTCCGAAATTACAGTATACCCTAAACAGTACTTATCAACGTTCAATAATTGTACGCAAATAGAACTATTTTTGGAGTTAATATATGATTTAAGGAAGATACTGCATCACTGCGAGCCATCGAAGAAGAACAAATTGAGAATTATAAAGTTGAACACCGACAAGCCCGAATAAAAAAAAACATATAACAAAAATTCAGCAAGAGAATAAGAAAAATTTCGATAAATGCACGAAGAAGCCCACTAAGTACAGAGAAGGGGACTTAGTAGCCATTAAACGAATACAATTTTCTAATCTGTAAAAAGTAAATTTCTAAGTATACCAACTAGTACGAGTGACGACAAACGATCGTTATAAAATGGAGAAGATAGGTGCTGAAGAAGGACCTGGCCGTATTGGTCCATCCTAAATACACTACAAAACATAGAGAACTCAATCACATTCTGCAAAATTAACTAGTTATTAAGTGAACTAAAGAGAATATCTGACAAAAATCAATTACCATACGAACCTACATGAGAAAATCTATTAGGTTTTGAAACAATACTGTCCATAAACTGTAAAATAGAATCAAATCAAGTTACTTATGTTATCTCAATTCCCATAGATTTTGAAAACAACTTTGAACTTTACTACTTAAAAAAGTTTTAAAAAAGCCAAGACGAAATTAAGCGTCTTTACGATATGGGCATTAGAAATAGAGACTACCAGTGCAAAAATGAATATCACCCGCAATTCAACCCATCTTGCGAAGAAAATATCCTCACTACACAAAATACAAATCGTTGTCATTACACTAAGCTTGAAGTCACCAGCTATATTGAACTCATTCCCTAAAGCAACCAATATTTGGCAGCTTTCTACAAACAGAAACAATTAAAACAAAGTGCCCTGATAACTAATATCAAATCCCTCATAGGTGTTTATTTAATCCAACAAAACCAATGTGAAATTATATTCAAAAATAATCAACTAATATATCTCGATAAAACTTATAGGAAACCAATACTGATACCAAAATTAAACTTCGAAATAAAATCAAACAAATTATCCAATATGACAATCAAACTAAAATCAATTAAATTCGAGGATATTGCCTTAAAGCTCCCAGTGGAAATTCTTACTGTACCTGTAGTGTATTCAGTACCAAGTATTTGGACAGTATTAATCGATTCTGGAGTTTTAATTATTATTATGTACTACGCCTGGAGATGGTTCATAACAAAACGAGCCAGTCCAACCAGTAACTCGAAGGACCTCACCTTCCAGGGGAAGCTTCGTTCTAAGGATGGAGGAGTTACATCACTGTTCCTACCATCAAACTGCATAGGTTGCAGTTCCCACCGAGCAACCCTACACCCAACATTGAAATAAAGTCATTTAAAACGGTAACACTACGGATAACCTTCACTTATAAAATATTAAAAGACCTGAAAAACTAACCGACGAATTTAAAAATATTCTTGGTTGTTCGCGATCTGTCACGAATCCAAAATAATTACTTCAATTAACATTAACTAATTCCAATCAAACTCGAAAGCTAAAATACAAAAATCTAATCACACATTCGTTCATTATTACGACCTTAATCCAATATTCGATGAATTTGAAAATCTTAACAATTAATATGAAATACTAAAAAATAGTTCAACTAGATTTAGATTTAGATTTGAGGTGGAGGGTGGATAAACTCCACGTGCACTAAGGCCTCACATATGGGCCCATTGTACTGCCTCCAGGTGCACAGCTCCCTAGCTATCTTGAAGCCATTCTACGCTACGGAAGAAGGCTAGCAAGTTGGCAGGTGGGGTTGTGCTGAGTGTTGCCTCGGAAGGCCACATATCCCCAAGCATGGAACCTCTTTTTAATGATAAAGTGGGGCATTCCTGAAGAATGTGCTCCACTGTTTCATCATCCATATCACATCCTCTGCAAAGTGAGGTGTTTGAGATTTTTATACGATGCATGTGCTTGTTGAAACGACCATGCCCTGTAAATACTTCAATAAGGAGTTTGAGATTGTTCCTCGAAAGCCTTATTAGGTAATTAGCCAGCTTGAAAGTCGGCTTAAAGATAAAAGATTTCGTCTGTTTGCAGTTAGATCTAGTGTTCCAACTAGCTGAAAATTTGTCGAAAGTAATAGTTCGAATGATGTTATGAAGAGTCGATTTACTTAGCGGCAAGATGGGCTCGGGCCCACAAGGTGGGGTAGATGAGCCTTGCTTTGCTAAATAGTCGGCACGAATGTTACCTTCATTGTCACTATGTCCTTTTACCCATATGAGTTCAAGAGTATTATCTTGGCATACGTTTGACAGGGCGGTGTGACAGAGTTCAATTAAACCTGAGGTAAATTTAAAACCATTCAGGCTTTGAAGAGCTGCTCTACTGTCAGAAGCTATCTTTATATGCTTATTTAGAACGTTGTGTTCTTTAATCAGCAATGCACTATGCAGGATCCCCAGCATTTCTGCTTGGAAGACAGTAGCATATTTGCCTAGTGGAATACTGACGTCCAGGTTCATTTGTTCAGAGAAAATGCCTGAACCTGAGCCTTTCCCATTTTTGGAGCCGTCAGTGGAAATTAGAATGTCGGGATTTGATGATATCTGACAGTCTAGTATAATCCGATAAGGTTTATCAAAGTATAATTTTGGAGCAATGTAGTCAGTGTTCATTTGCAGAAGAGGAGCACTTTGAGCTGCTTCTTTGAAAATAGAACAATGCCTGCAACTTGGTCCTATTTTGGGCCAGTGGCCTAATTGTGAGAGGCGTAGGACTGCTTTCAGCGCGACTTCCTCTATGTGAAGGTTTAGAGGAGGAAGGCATAGAAGGACTTCCATTGCCGCTGTTGGTGTGGTGCGCATTGCACCGGTTATGGCTAGACATGCCAATCTTTGTATATGTTCTAGTTTTGATATTGCTACGGATTGTTTGATTCTGGGCCACCAGACAAGAGCTCCGTAGGTGATCATTGGCCTGATTATGGATACGTATAACCATAAAGCGAGTTTTGGAGTTAGACCCCAGGTTTTACCTTAAATCCGTCGACACTGCCAGAATGCTATGCAGGCTTTTTCAACTTTGTAGTTTAGATGTAGACTCCAGTTAAGTTTGCTGTCAATTATGACTCCCAGATATTTGACGTTACTGGACAAACTTAGAGACTGATTGAATATTTTTGGCATTGTGAGAGTGCCAATTTTCCGCTTTCTTGTGAAAAGAACCATTTCAGTTTTGGCTGGATTTACCGAAAGAGAGTGGTCTTTGCACCAGTTTTCAATGAGTTTAAGAGCAGCGCTTGCTAGATTTGCAAGGATGTTCTCAAATTTCCCGTTTAGCAGGACAGTGATGTCGTCTGCATATCCAATAGAGTGATATCCATTGTTGTTGAGGAGTAGCAGAAGATTGTTTACTAATATCGCCCAAAGAAGGGGTGACAGAACACCACCTTGGGGACAGCCTCTTGTAACATAGCCTCTTATGGTTGTTTCTCCAGAGGAGAATTCGATTGCCCTATGTTCTAGCATGAACTTTATCCACCTGATAAGAGGAGATTCTACTTCATGGAACTCTAGAGCATGGACTATAGAGTTGAAGGTAGCTTTGTCGAAAGCGCCTTCTATATCTATGAAAATACCCAGGGAGGAATTGTTGTGTTCCAAAGAATTTTCGATCCTGCTAACCACAGCATGAAGAGCAGTTTCGGTCGATTTTCCCTGAATATAAGCATGTTGGTTAGGGTGCAGCGGATTTTGAACCAGTGCAGTTTCCCTTATGTATCTATCACAAAGTCTTTCCAGAGTTTTAAGAAGAACTGAGGTAAGGCTTATTGGGCGATATGATTTAGGTATTGAGTAGTCTACGCGTCCAGGTTTGGGAATGTAAACTACTTTAACTTCCCTCCATCCTATAGGGACATATGCGAGGGTAATGCAAGCTCTAAAAATCCAAACCAGGTAAGGTGTTAATTGCTTGCAGCCCCATTGAAGAAGGGCCGCAACAATACCATCTAGACCTGGTGATTTATAAGGCTTTAGGGAGTTTATTGCCCAGGTTGTGCGTGTCTCATCAATGATTACCTTAGAGAGTTCGAGCGCCTCCTCTGAGAAGGAGTGATGGTTGTCCTTCCAGGTACATCTTTCAGAGATCACACAGCCGGGGAAATGACATTTTAGAAGAATTTCATTGTTTTCAATGATTGAGGAAGCGTAGGTGCCATCTTCTTTTTTGAGGCAGCCTAGCTGTTGGTTTGGTTCTTTGCAGAACATTTTTTTCAAGCGAGCTACAGGGGCAGATTTGTCAATATTGCTGACATATTGTTGCCAGGCGTTCCTTTGCCTTTGCCTGATAGCTTTTTTGTATTTTGTTTTCTCCAATTTGTACGAGAGCCAGTCAGCTTTCATTTTGGAGTTTTTGGCTTTGTTGAACAATTTCCTAATAGAAGTTCTCATTTTACTCAATTCCTTGCACCACCATGGGGCGTTCTTTGAGTTAATTGTACTTAAGGGACAAGCCCTTTCATATGAATTGATAAGAAAGTGCTGGAGTTTGCTGACGCAATCTTCAAGCGAATCCTTGCTAATTTGATTTGGAATATGACATCCCTCTATTCTAGAATGAAGAAGATCTAGGAATAGAGTTTTGTCTGTTTTCCTGGGGTTCCGAAAGACCTTTTTATCAATATGCTTAGCGTTCAGCGTAAAGTGAATTGATTTGTGATCAGACATTGAGACATCAGGTGATACATACCATCCTGATATGTCATTAGATATCTTAGGTGTTGCCAGGGTGATGTCAATCCTAGATTGTGCACGAGACGTGACGAAAGTAGGTTCATCGCCTTGGTTGAGAATTTCTAGATTGGTACTAGTGATGTATTCACATAAAGATTTACCTCTGGGGTTAATGTCTTTGCTGCCCCAGACAGTATGGTGTGAGTTAGAGTCACATCCTACAATTAGATGTTTGTGATTTCCTTCACAAAACTCGACCAGTTTGACAAGTTCAGGGCTGGGAGGTGATTGTGAAGAATCTGAGGGAAGGTAGCAGGAGGCAAGAATGATGTCTTCCTTGCTGTTGTTTGTGACTCTACTAAGAAGGATGGCAGTGATATCACGTGTACACAGGTGTTGGAGAATAACAGCCTGAAGGTTGTTGTTGTCCTCGGATTTTCAATACCAAAACCTGTAAAGGTAAAGGTATTTTTGTCGCCTAGTCCACAGATCTTTGATTTTACAATCCAGGGTTCTTGAACCAGGGCTATACTGTGCTGCCTACTATCTAGGTGTCGTCTCAATATTGAGGTCGCCGCCCGACAGTGTTGCAGGTTTAGTTGAATGAAGGATAGAGGTGAAGAAGAGGGAGATTTAGGATTGGGATGGGTCATTTAAGGTTTCGGATGTGAGGAGGAGAGACTCGAGCTCCTGCAGTTCAGCATCCTCTTTGGAGCAAACCTCCATTGAGGTTGCACTCTGCGAGGACTGAGCTGCGGTCCCAGGGGTTGGTTGAGGTGGTATTGAACTACCAACCTTCAACTTGACGCTGAGGGAGGAGAAAAGATACCGAAGTTTCTTCCCTCTCTCTGTAAGGGTTTTGGCATCCTCTTCGTTGACGCCGAAGACTAACAATCTGCCCAATGGTTTCTCCTTAGGTGCATCATGAAAGACGCACCAGTTGGAAACCTTGAGGTCTTTGTTTGTACTGCCAGCCTCCGAAGGACAGTCTGCCTTTCATCAGCTTTACCCGGAATCCAGACAGCTGCCTTCACCAACCGAGGAAGGCAGTCCAGGCCAACGACCTCAAGTTGGGCGTTGTCCCAAAGGGGGGGGAGTTTGCTCACCGCAGATTTCAGCCATTCCAGGGAATGGTTGTCACCGCAGGTGATACGAAGAATTTCCCCGGAATGAAGCCACCCATCGAAGACAGGAGGCTGTTCTTCATCCTTCAGGGTAAATAATGCGGTGTCCAGTTGTTCATACAGCCGGTCCTGCAGTATCTGCACCTGAGAGGAGGAGATCTTCCCAAGGGGATTACTGCGACAAATGATCGCCACTTTCAGATGTCTCTTAGAGGCATCTGCGTAGCTCACACTTGGGGCAGGGGGTTTTGCTGATGGGAGAGGGCGGTTTCTTTTCCTGACATTGGGAGAAGGTTCCGACCCTTCCGATCGTTGGCGTTTTGTGTTTCCTGGGCAGCCAGCCGTCTTCACCGGTTTAGACGATTGTCTAGAGCCAGCGGGGTTAGCTTTTCCCAAGTGCACCGAAGACGCGGAAGGTGGTTTGCCGGCTGAGTTAGCTTTCGCCAGCTCAGCTTCACGTGCCTTCTTCCGACGTTTTTGCTCCGCTCCGCTAATGCGGTGCCTCTTGGGCTTGGGAGCAGTTGATGGGGTGTCCGACGACGCACCCATTGGTAATGGGGTGTCCGAAGACGCACCCACTGGTGTTGTTAGCGGTGTATCCGAAGACGCGCCCGCTGGGGTTATGGTGGTCTTTACAAATCCATCCATGGGGAAAAGAAATAGTTCAACTAATAAGACAAATTTAAACTAGGAATTAATAAATAACAATAAAATACTGAAACACATAAGACAAAACATAATCCGAAAGATAAACCACATAACAATATATTCATACTGTGTACAATACTATCATTTTCGGAGTCTTTATTAAATTATTCTGTGTATTTTGTGGGAGTATTGAGATTATCTGTGTCGTTTATATTTAATTCTAATGTCGATATCTCATTTGATTTTTTAAATACTGTTTTGATATTGTTTTGTACACAAAATGATTTTAGATTTAGTAATGTATAAAACATATATTGGTTTGTAGGTTTGTCGAAAAAATTTTCTTTAGTGATTAAATTAATAATAAATCGAAATTTGTTTTTTAAATAAACAGGAAAATGCAATTTTAAATTTTGTTTAATGAGATTGTTTACATTTCCAAATTTATTTCTAAAATTTTCTGCTGACAATCGAAAATTTCGACTTCCACAGTGAGCTATGTTGGGTGGTCATTAAAATAGATCGCCTTCCACTTCTAGGATATAATTGTGGTCTAATTTAGTTTTGTAAATTTTGTTGTTCAAATAATATTCTTACGAGACTAAAGATTCTTTTGAATTTTGAACAATAATTTCTTCGGTCTGAATTTGCGGGGATACGACTTAAGCGTCAGCGTTTGTGTTTGTTTTAACTGTTTTGAAAATAATTTCATAGTCGTATTCCACTAATTTTAATCTCCACCTTATTAATTTCTTATTATACTGCTTAACATATTTACGAAAAACTTCAACTTCTATCTTAAACTAGGGTAATGAATCTTTAAAAAAAAAACATAAATTTTTCATTAACTTTTTTACCGAATTGAGAAATAATGTTTTAAAAATTGTGTAATTTTGAGATATAATTTTGATAATTTTTTTTGATAATTTCTAGAACAGATTTTTTTTTTATTTCTGTTCTAATTTATTTCAAAATATGATATTATTATGTAAAAATATTTTTTAAAGTTCTATCAAAAACAGCTTTGCGATAAATCAGTGTCAAATATGACTGTTGCTTTTACGCAACATTGGCCGAATACGTTTAGTTCCGTATTATTTTCAGGTTGAAATTTGTCGAATCTTGTGTCGTGTGCATTGGTATTCATACGTCTATGAGCTCTTGTGAAGTGTACATCGGAGCTATATTTGTCAATAAAAACGATAAATATTTTTAATATGCCTAAGTTTCTCACTGAAAAAGAACTAGCACTAGCTTTGGAAGAAACTCTAAATGAACTGAAAGACTGCGGTAAGTTTTGAATTTGAATTATTATTCGTTGCTTATAATGTGTATTTGTTTCTATTTAGATCAAATTGATGCCATATATATTCCTCCGGAGGTTGATGAATTAACCGACGAAGAACATTTTACTGATGAACCGGAAAAAATATCTGAAAATGAAAATGTCGACATTGCGGGAACTTTTGAAATACACACAAATGAAGAAGATTTGTATAATAATTTGAACGATGAAACTTTAGCAAGTAAAGAGAAACGGTTATCTTCTATTTCACGTCAAAAAAATAAATTGGAAAGCAGGACAATTTATTTATCAACATTTGCCTGTGTCGAAAGAAGATGAAATTATTAAAAAACTGAAGTCTGAATTAGGAGATTTGTCATCTTTACAAATTTTTTTGAAATTTTTCGATGACGACGTTCAAGACATGATTGTTCAATTCTCAATGATATATGCACAAGATAATAATAGACACGACTTTATTTTTACTAAGGAAAATTTGCTGAACTTTGTAGGTATCTTAATTATTTCAGGATATCATACGTTGCCACAAGAATATATGTTTTGGTCTACTGACGAAGCTAAATGTGTTCAAATAGTAAAAGATTGTATGAGCAAGAACAAATATAAGTCCATTAAAAGGAATTTACATCTAAGCGACAACAGTAAACTTGATAAAAAAGACAAATTGCGCCCCTTTTTTGATATTTTGAATGAAAAATTTATGCAGTTTGATGTGTTTTCTCATAACCTTGCCACAGACGAACAGATAGTTCCATACTTTGGTCGTCACTCTTGCAAGATGTTTCTGAAAGGAAAACCCGTCAGATTTGGGTTTAAACTCTGGTATATTTGCTCCTCACAAGGATATTTATATAAATTTATTCCTTATGGAGGGGCAAATCCAGATCAAAAGAGAAGTGAGTTAGGACTAGGTGCTCAAACTGTTCTAGATTTACTATCTATTGTCAGGAACAGTAATAACCATAACATATTCTTCTATAACTTTTTTTCATCGTTCAAACTTTTTTTCAATTTTGGAAATAAGAGGTTACTTTGCTACTGCGACAATTCGCGAGAATAGAACTAGCGGATGCCCTTTAGAAACAGTGAAATCTATTTAAAAAATTCTTGTGGATTTTACGACTCACAGTTTGATAAGTAATCAGAAGTAGCTCTTGTTAGGTGGAATGACAATTCCGTAAAGACACTAATTAGTACTTACTATAATGTTGAACCGCTCAAAAGCCCGAAAAGATATGATAATAAACAAAAGGAAACTAAGAACATTCCACAGCCATTAGTTGTCCATGAATACAATAAATATACTCGTATGGGGGGTGTGGATATACATGATAATGGAGTACCGAACTATCGCATAAGATTAATGGGGAAAAATGGTGGCGGCCATTATTTGTCAACACGCTTGACAGTGCATTAGTAAATGCTTGGAAACTGTATATTACTGTAAATGATAACAAGCTAAACCAGCTAGATTTTATATCATTTATAGCATTACAGCTCTTGAAAAGCAGAATATCTAAACCTATGCCTCTAAATGTACCTGAAGAAGTTCGACTGGACAAATGAAGACACGTAATTATTAAAGAAGAAAGTCGAAGACGATGTAGAGTGTGTCACAGTCAGACAATTTACATGTGTAAAACGTGCAACGTGTATTTACACACCACCTGTTTTGGAAAATTTCACTCTCAATAATTTCACTTATTCGGCCAATGTTGCCTTTACGCAACACTTGTTTTTTTGAAAACTATAGTTGTTAATTTTTTTATATTTCTATTTTTGTCTTAATTAAGGTTCTTTAAATCAATAAATATGATTTTTTATTTGATGCCATTTTTTTTTCTTACCTTGGCCGTAAATGGGTTAATTGACATAAACCATTGTAGGAGTTGGTGATCAGTATAAATTTTGTACGGACTGCCCAAAATATAGGGTCGAAAATATTGGTGACCCAAATATTGCTGGCTTTTCTTTCTGTACAGCTTCATAGATAGACTCAGTTGAGTTGAAGTTTCTGCTTGCGTAGGCAACATGGAGATCATTTCCTACAGTTCCTTGAGATAGAACAGCTCCTATCGCGGTGTCACTGGCATCGCATGTTACGGTTTTTTTTTTGAGAAATCGGGGTATTGTAACAATGGTTCGTTTGATAGCAAAATCTTACACGTCTCGAAACATTTTTTTGTAATCAGCGCCTTCAAATGCAATAGTTGCGTCTTTCTTCAATTTCTTAATAAATTTTCGGTATTATTCTTTCTAAGAAGTCTAAAAAATTTTTAATTTGTTTCATGGTTTTGGGTATTGGATAATTTTGAATTGCTATAATTTTGTCTGGATTGGGCTTTACGCCGTCTGGAGTAACAATATGGCCAAGATATGAGACTTCCATTATGTAGGAACTCACATTTATGTGGTTGAATTTTGAAATTTGAATTTTGTAATTTTTCGAATAATAATAATTTTAAATTTTCAAAATTTTTATGTAGGCACACTTCGAGAACAATATGGATAATAGCAAAACTGTGTAAGAACGTTATTGAATAAATTAGCTAGTTAGTGGTTGATGTTTTAAAATGGTTTTAATTTTTAACACTATTCTTAAAAACTAAAAATTAAAAACATTTTATAACTTAAACCACTAACTGTGCCTACATAAAAGTTTCTACTCAGCAAAACCTAGGCAATTTGATGGTGAGAACAGAGATGTAACTTATATATATATATATATATATATATATATATATATATATATATATATATATATCAATAAGCAAAATTAATTTTACATGCCATGTAAGCTCAGAAATTACATATGAAAATGATGTAAATCACTCCTAAAGTAGTAGTAGCCATGGAATTGAGACAAAAATTAACAAATGTTTAACGATTTATCTGTTTAGCTACGTTAGTTTATTTTTATTATTATTTGAAAGTACTGTTTGGTCAAGTTACGCTAAAAAAAATATAGCAATTTATTTTGTTTTTATTTTTTAAATTCAAAATTACTTTGTGTAATATTATCACATCAAGAGTACTTTCAAATAATATTAAAAATAAACAAATGCAAATAAACCGTTAAACATTTGTTAATTTTTGTCTCAATTCCATAGATACTGCTACTTTAGGTGTGATTTATGTCATTTTCATATGTAATTTCTGAGCTTACAAGACATGTAAAATTAATTTTTCTTATTGATTCATATGCAGAATTTTATGCTCTACAATTTTTATTTAAAGCATTTTTACTTAAAATAATTATGGAACCAGGAAATTATGAAAATATTAATTCACATATTAAATCCCTATGTTATATATACAGGGTGTTCGAAAAATAGGGTGCCAAATTTGGGAAATATTTTAATCAAACCAAAACAAGAAAATAATCCTAATATACCCATGTCCGGAAACGAACCATTTTGGAACAAAACACTCTTTTGTTTGAATTTTGAATTTTATTTTTAGTAATGTTTTTTATTCTCTAAATTACAATAGTTCGTAATGTCCTCCTTGAACTTGCATGCAACATTCTAAATGTCTTCTCATGGATTGTCGAACACGTTCAAATATTCCTGGTTTTAGTCTTATAATATTGCAACAGTCTATGATTCTTTGCCGCAAATTCTCTACGTTATTAATGGGCGTCTAATAAACTAAGCTCTTTAAATGACCCCAAAAATAAAAATCAAGCGGATTCAACTAATGGTGAACGTGGAGACCAAGTAGTTGGACCACCTCGCGAATTACCATGCGCACGTCCGTACATTAAATGCATGTCGGTTAATTCTGAGTTTTTATAACTGTTCATTATTAATAGAAAAGCTTCTAAACAATATCAAAATAATTTAATTACGGTGACAACAAATTATGACAGTTGCTAAGGAAACGTGATTAAACAAATTACAAATATTAACGTAACTATTGTAATTTTGACAGTAAAAAACATTACTTAAAATAAAATTCAAAATTCAAACAAAAGAGTATTTTATTCCGAAATGGTTCGTTTCCGGACATGGGTATATTAGGGTTATTTTCTTGTTTTGGTTTGATGAATATATTTTCCAAATTTGGTCCCCTATTTTTCGAACACCCTGTATATATATATATATATATATATATATATATATATATATATATATATATATATATATATATTGCGACGATCACTTGGGCCGCTGCGTGACGTTGTTGGTCCGCGATGTCGTGGGTTCTCTTACAGCATGTCGGGTTCCTCTCGGGCGCTAATCTGTGGATTCTGTGAGAAAAGTGACGTGTGCCACGGGAGCTCTAGGTCGGTCGTGCCAATGTTTAGCACAGACAGACAAAAGTAAGTTTAATATTTTATTGTACTAAAAATTACTACACCTAGTTTTACTGAGCCGTAGGAAGTGAAAAAAGTGACAAACTAACCGCGGTTCTACTCAGCTGTCGACGGAGTTCGCGGTGGGGGGCCACCAACGGGGCTTCTCCGACAACTACGGAACGTAGAGCAGTGAAAAAAACTACTAAGCTAACAAGCGCATCTGCCCGACAGCCGTAGAAGTACGCGGTGGTAACCACCAACGGAGCTTCCCCTCAGGCGTGGAAAGCAGCGAGCTGAAGGCTCTGAGGAACGGCGGTGGTCGCCACTAGCCTGTATCCTCTGATAGCAGCGGAATTCAAGAAAATGCAAAAATAAACAAGCAACTTACGAAAAAGACTCGATTCGGTACGGTACGGTGCGGAAACGGACTGCTACTCTCCTCGGCTAGCTGCTAGACGTTATAGTCGTCGTAGACTGAGTCCTGAGTCGTCATAGACTGAAGAAATACGGCCCCGGCGGTCGTATTTATACCCGAAAATTAATTAAACTGCAGCTACTGATTTTAAAGTGAGACAGATTGACTTTTTGTATTGTTATTTTCGTTTAATAAATTGAGTTTTATTTTAAAAATTCGCAAAATCACTTCCCTTGGCTTTACAGAGTTTTGTATATGATTTGATCTGATTTACATATTTTTAAAAAAATGTATCATGGGAATTCGGTCTCCCGAAGCATTGTGTTCGAAGTTGGCAGAACTACGGTCGTGCGCATGCGCTGGCTCGGCGAACATGTGTTTTTGTGAAAACTTTGGAAACAGTGAAAATAACAGCGGTAAGTGTTAAAATGTTTTTGTTATTGTTTCCTTCACTGCCGTGTTTGTAGGTGTGACAATTGTGAAAGTTTTGACCCACGTGGTCTTGAGGTTATGTCCTATGCCATGTGCTTTCTCCAAAGTGTTTCTCGGCGGTTCTTCGGGAATCCGGCAGACTGTTGGAGATGTCGCACAGCCTCCTGAAGTTGTTTGGAGCGGTCGGCGGCTACTGGTTCGGACGGCGGGTTCGCTTTAACCTGGTGTGCGGTTCGGACCTCGTGGAGTCGGTATTTGTGACTTGGTGGAGCAGGTACGTTTTCATTGTGACGAGCACTTCGTCACAATATATATATATATATATATATATATATATATATATATATATATATAACATAGCTCGTCAAAATTACTGGCCTATTGACGGGAAAAACTTAATACGCCATCTATTACATAAATGTGTACCATGCCGTAAGTTAAGGCCAACGAAGGTAAATTATTTAATGGGATAATTACCAAAAAATAGAGTAACACAATCCAGACCATTCGAAAATGTGGGCATTGATTATTGCGGACCGTTCCCTTTAAAGAAGAAAAAATTTAGAAATAGGAATACAATAAAATCCTACGTGGTTGTTTTTGTATGTTTCGCTACCAAGGCAGTTCATTTAGAATTAACAACAGACTTAACTGCAGAATCTTGTTTAGCGGTCATCAAAAGTTTTTTTAGTAGAAGGCGTAAAACTAAGAATATTTACACGGACAACGGGACAAATTTTGTAGAGCCAAAAAATGAAATTGAAAAACTAATTTCTTCTACAGATTTTAATATTCAAATGCAACATAATTTTCTCGACCCTTAACTCCTGTATCTTCAGATCCTAACGACCTTTCCGCGCTCACACCGCTCACTTCCTGATAGGTGACTCTTTAAAAAGCTTGGCCGAAGAAGATCTCCAACAAGAACCTAGCAATAGGTTAAGTCTCTGGCAACAAATACAAAAAAATAAGTAGACATTTTGGACACGATGGCATCGTGAGTATTTAAACAATCTCAACGTCCGTCAAAAGTGGCATCAAGCCAACGCCTCCAATATACAAATTGGAACTCTAGTCACGCTGAAGGAGGACAACATCCCTCCTAGATGCTGGAAGTTAAGACGCATCATCCAGGTCCATCCAGGAGATGACGGAGTCATCAGGGTGGTTACGTTAAGGACTGCTACCGGCGACTTCAAACGAAGTGTGAAATGTATATCACCTTTACCCATAGACTGAACTTTAGGCACACTACATGTGCATAAGTGAACTGTGTTTTTTGTGAACTTTTATTTTGAACACTGTCGGTTCAAGGCGGGCGGTATGTTTGGAACATTATTTACTCAGCCTGCGGGATTTTTCTTAAAGACAGTCTGCTAAGAATTTTCTTACATTTATTGAAGCGTCTTGTTAAATTTGAGGGATTCAAAATAATTCGGTTTTAAGAAATTTTCGCATTAGTTTTATTGAGCTTAAAATTTTATTACTTTAATAGCTTTAAGTACTTTATTCTTTCTTGGTTTTCCAAGTTCCCAAAATTTGTAGAAAGGTCGAGATCCAAACATCTGTTTGTACCTCTGCTTGAGGGTGTGGCCTTAAGACTTTTTGCAATGTTAAGTTTTTGTTAATTGGTCTCCCTTCCATTTGGAGGTGTATGTAATGTTTAGTTTGTGTTTATAAAAATCTCGAGAGGCAGAACTTTGAGGTTGATCATCAGTCTAATACTGTATCTCAAGACAAGTCGACATAGTAAAAACTTAAGTTAGTTTAAACGTTGTATTAAGTGTTGTGTAAATATAAATATATTGTTTATTTCTACAAGTATTACGTTTTACTTTTACTTGTACGTTCATTGATTTAACCATCACACGCCGATTAATTTCTCCGTGTGAGTTGGGGAACCTGATCTCCTGTCCTTCGTGATTCCTTCAGTGACGTTTCGAAGTGTCATCATCAGAGAGATTCAACAACGGAGGTAGGAACTACCTTTTTACTACACAACCCCCCCAACATTCACGAAAACAAATAAAGTTTTCAAAATTCAAAATTTGTCCAAATTAAATAGCGATAATTTTTTATACAAGTTAGAGATTCACACTTAATTTCAAATTTAAAACACAAACTCCATAATGAATGTCTTTTCCCAAAAGACGGAGAACATCTTACTTACACAAATCACACACAACATGAAATTTATACATCAAATGACACGCCCGTATTTGCAAAAAATTATGGCATACCCCAGATATATGAATCAGATATAGAAGAACATATTCAAAAAATGTTAAAAGAAGGAGTCATTAAAAAATCACGATCTCCATACAATAGTCCCATTTTGATAGTACCTAAAAAATTAGACGCATCCGGCAAAAGAAAAACAAGACTCGTAATTGATTTCAGGAAACTTAATCAAAAAACAAAAAAAGGAAAAATATCCTCTTCCAAACATATATACTGTAACGGATGTGAGTTCAATTAGCAAAAATTGTTAGCGTAGGTGGTTGATTGAACTCGCTATCCGCTGCATAGTGCTGGCACGTGGCTGGGTGGCTTCCGCCGTTCGATGACATTCGATAAGTTGGCAAAAACGGTGGAATACTCCCAAGCGATATGTCAGCAGTTTGATTCGACTTGGTAGAAGACCAAAAATTTGCGAGCATTCTCACATCGGGTGTCGCAAATCACGGTCGTGGTTAGGATAATTAATAGTAATTTAATTTCAGTAGATTTGTTCATTTAGTTTACTTTAAAATTTATTGTTAGTATTTAAGTTATTGCAAATCGGACTTTATAATTTTTAATTTTTAATAAAAATTATTAAACGTCGAAGCTTAAAGAGTAGTGTCTTTTGAAGTGCCCATTTTCACCTTCCACCCGCACCTACCCAGAGTACAGCATCAACGAAGGACAGCAGTGAACAGGTAAGTATAAACTTACATTCTTTGAACCGTCCTGCATAATTCAGTACGTCAACGAGGGCTTGTACTTCACTGCACAACCCCTCTGTTACAACTGGCGCTGCGGACAGGATCTAGTTAAATAGAACTAGATTATTACAGACCGACTGAATTATATTAATTTAACGCTTAATTAACGAAAATGGGCCAGAACGATATTGTACCGGTAACAACCACTATAACCACGACAGTAGCACCCTCGACCGTTTCAGCGAGTACAAGTATAACCACCATCGTTTCACCGATTGAGAATCCGACCGCTCCCCCTCACACGTCCATCGCAATGCCATTTGCCCACCAATTCTATCAGTATCCCCCGCCTAACGTTCAACGATTTTCGGCAGGTCCAAGCTACCAACCGTTCTCTTACCATATGCCAAATTATTTCAATAATGTCAAAGAAATGCCCATTCCATCCGCAGATCACCCTTCACACGCTAGTTCACCACCTGTCACTACAGTATTTAATGATCCTTCTTCAATGTCCGCTCTTAAAACCATTGAAACGTATTCCGGTGGCCCAGAGTTAGAAGCATTCTTAGATAACGTAGCAACAGTTGCAGAGTGTTACCAATGGAACAACAATCAAATTGTAACCGCAATCAAACTGAAACTTAGAGGTGACGCGCAACACTGTTTTTACTCCTTGCCGGGTGACAAGCGTCCGAGTACGATCTCAGAAATGCGCGAATGGTTAATTAGTTTATTTGGGAAAAAGGTAGATCACGCTGTAGCCGAAAGAGAGTTTTCAAAATTATACCGCCAAAAAGACGAATCGTTAAGGAAATTCGCATTAAGGTTAGAGATTGCAGCAGCAAAATTGTATCCAAATTCTGGGGGTAATAATATGCTAAGTTTGCGGAACAGAATAAAACGCGAAACTCTAATGATGAGACAATTTCTTGAGGGCCTTGATACACGACTAGCAAATGAAGTATGTCGCATACAGCATTGCGAAACAGTAGAAGAAGCTCTGCCCATTGCTGAGCATTGTGAGGAAGTACTCGCTCGTTTGTTTCGGGAAACGAAAGCAGACGCCCATAAATCGCACATTCGTACGTTGGCTAAAAATTCGGACACTCCTTCTGCGACAAGTAGTCCCAGAAATACCGTAACTGTACGTAATAATAAGAAAAGTTCAAAATCAGGAACTTTACGCACAGACCAGCGTTATTTAGCTATGAAAGGTCGTTGCTTTAACTGCGGCAGTGTAGATCACATTTCAAAGAAATGTCCGAAGCAAAAACAGACATTATGCTATAACTGTGTCGTGGTAGGGCATCGTGCCGATTCTTCAGCGTGTCCTTTAAACTTAAAGGCTGTCTCGACGACGACCCAACGTCAGACAGATTAAGTAGAAAAGTATGCATAGTTCCACGGGTCGCCGATTATGACCGAGATAGAACAAAGTTAGTAATTTTAAAGGTAGCTGATCGAAATTACACATTTTTAGTTGATTCAGGAGCCGCTGTTTCATTACTAAAACGCAAAGTAGTCGCTGAAAATAAATGGTCAATATTACCATCAAAGGATGTTTTAGTAGATGTTTCAGGTAATCAGTTGAGTAGTGACGGAGTCGTCAATGTTGAAATTAATACTGATTCTGAAAAAATAAGGCATCGCTTTGTAGTATGTCCGGACGATCTCTTTTTACCATCAGATGGACTGATCGGAGTAGACTTTTTAATTCAGCGTAACGTAGTTATCGATTTTGGTAAGAACATTTTTAAAATTAATAATAAAGTTCTATCTATGTCAGAAATCGATAGGAACGATAAAAATGCAGACGATAGCATAATTACAATTTATGCTAATGTAGAAGGCAGCGAGTGTGCCAATAGTAGGGACAACTGTTCGAATCAGTTAGAAAATGTTACAGGCGTAGATATCACGAATTCTAAAATTCAAAGTAGTAGTACGGATTGTGTAACGGAGCACAATCAAATAAACATTTGTAGTGATTTGGTATCGATAGATTCTGTGATCGCCCAGACCGAAAAAGATAACATACCTATTGAACCACATTTGACCGAACCCATTATAATTAATAATAATACGCGCGTTAACATTCAGAAATTTAAATGTAGTAATTTGAAAAGATTTGTCGCACGTTCAAAGTATCATGTAACAATACCAGCGCGGCACACAGCTGTGAGTGAAATAATGCTGAACACGCGAATTCCAGACGCGACGTACGTACTTGAACCCACAGAGGTTGATATACCGGGTGTTTTAGTAGCACGTACTGTCTTTCGTAAAGAACAAAATTCAAATTTATTTGTAAATATTATAAACACAGGTCCGACCGAAGTTAAGTTGTCAGCCCGAATACCATTAGGTATAGCAGTAGTGGCAGTAGAAGAAGAAGAGAATGATGTCGAAAATTATCGAAGCGTAAATGTTGTGAGCGGAGGTCAGCCTCATAAGTTTAATTTAGACCATTTACCGATCGGCGAACGAAATAAATTCCAATCCTTTTTAAATGAATATGCTGATATCTTTAAATTAAAAGACACACCATTAAGTAAGACATCTCTGGTGACACACCGTATACTCACGAGCACTGAGATACCGGTCACTAGAGCTCCTTATCGTGTACCGTTCAGTCGTCGCCAAGTCATGAAAGATTTAATTGATGAAATGTTAGAAAATAAAATCATACAACCTTCTATTAGTCCATATTCCGCCCCTGTAGTTTTAGTAGAAAAGAAATCAATTGAGGGTGAAAGTTCATTTAGATTTTGTATTGATTACCGCGAATTAAATAAAATAACTAAACGAGATTATTTCCCTATTCCAAATTTACAAGATACTTTGGATCAATTAGGTAAAGCTGCTCGTTTCACCACCCTCGATTTAACTAAAGGCTATTGGCAAGTAGAAATGGATCCGAGAGATAGAGAAAAAACCGCATTCTCTGTTCCTTGGGGCCATTACGAATGTAACAGAATGCCTTTCGGTTTGATAAATAGCCCGAGTACATGGCAGCGACTGATGTACACAGTGTTATCAGGTTTGACGGTGACCCAATGCTTTGTCTATTTGGATGATATCATTTGCTTTAGCGCAGATAATTTAGATGAACATATCGAGAGATTAAAATTAATTTTTGATCGGCTACGAGAAGCAAATTTAACTTTGAATCCAGCAAAATGCAAATTTATGCTCGATGAAACCAAGTACCTGGGTCACATAGTGAGTAAAGACGGCGTGAAACCTGATACGGAAAAGATAAGAGTAGTGAAGGACTTCCCAGTACCTCGTGACGTCACGGAAGTCAGAGCATTTCTTGGCTTAGTGGGTTTTTACCGTCGATTTATTCCAAATTTCGCGAGAGTAGCCTTTCCACTCACAACTTTGACGAAAAAGAATGCTAGATTTGTATGGTCTGATGAGGCGGAAGGGGCGTTTATCCACCTTAGAAATTTATTAACTCAGTCACTGATATTAAAATATCCTGACTTTAACAAACCTTTTATCTTATGTCCGGATGCATCTGCTTTTGCAATTGGAGTAGTTTTAAGCCAAGAGCATGATGGACATGAAATGCCGGTTGCGTATGCGAGTCGTCAACTTAAGCCCGCCGAGCGAAATTATTGCACAACGGAAAGAGAGTGTTTAGCGTTAGTATGGGGAATAAAACATTTCCGATGTTATTTGTATGGTCAAAAATTCATTGTTTATACCGATCATCAACCTCTGAAATGGTTGATGAAAACATCAGAGCCAACAAATCGTTTAATTAGATGGTCATTATTACTTTCGGAACATGACTTTGAAATTCATTATCGTCCGGGAGATAAACATACTAACGCCGACGCACTTTCACGCATTAAGCCTGTACAAATCTTATTTCGCACTAATTATGAACCCATGATATGGGATAGAGACGCTATCAAAATGGCCCAACGGGAAGATAATCAAATAAAAGGTATCACTGACGAAATAAATTCAGAAGGAAATTGTGAATTTTACTTTGATGATGACGGGTTGATTTATAAAAAATCGTACGATGATCGTTTCGAAGACAAGTTAGTTATTCCTTTAAAGTTTCGAAATAATATTTTGAAAGCGTGTCATGATTCTCCATTATCGGGTCATGGTGGCACAGAGAAAACGTTCGAAAAAGTTAATTCGCGATTTTTCTGGCCTCACTTGCGTCGCGATGTAAAAGAATACGTGCGCAAATGCGTATCATGTTCACAAAGGAAAACGTCACCGCATTTACGACCTGCCCCACTGAAAAAGTTTCAGTCGGTAACACGACCGTTTGAGCGGATAGCAATGGATATTGTTGGTCCTCTTGTAACCACTAGCGCTGGAAATAAATATATTCTAACGGTACAAGATGCAGCTACACGTTATCTAGAAGCATTTCCCCTAAAAGACCAGACCTCTATAACGGTGGCGAAAACGTTTGTCAAGGGTATTATCTTAAGACATGGTACGCCCAGACAATTACTGACCGACTTAGGGACCAATTTCGTCTCAAAACTGATGAAAGAAATTTGTACCGTACTAAAAATCGAACGTTTGCATACTACCGCTTTCCACCCGCAAACAAACGCAAGTCTCGAGAGAAGTCATCGAACGTTAAAAGATATGCTCTCACACTATATCAATGAGCAGCATACGGATTGGGATGAATGGCTACCATTCGTTGTATCAGCTTTTTGTAGTAGTACACATGCAATGCTTGGTGATAGTCCATTTTTCTTAATGTATGGAAGGGATATCGAACTACCTTTCGATGACCTCTTAAGACCTCTTCGCACTAAATACGATACGGACTCTAATTATGCAGCAGAATTCTTACAACGTTTAAAGTTAGCTCACTCTAAAGCGAGAGAACAGCTGGACAAGAACATTGACCGTGTCCACCGTAACTTTAATAAGCGAGCGGCTAGTGTCAAGTTTCAAATGGGAGACCGTGTATATCTGTTTACACCAACAGTCAAGGTCGGCACTAGCGCTAAGTTAGCTAAGAAATGGTCAGGTCCGTATCGTATCATTGAAATGCGAGAAGTGAATGCGGTAATTAAAGAAATTTTCGGACGAAAACAAATGACGGTGCATGTGAACCGATTAAAACCTTGTTATTTAACAACCGATGACTTAAAACTTGACGATACGTCAGAGCCAATTGAGTTGACCACTGAAAATGCAGATACGGATGGTATTAACCCTATTATCCCTTGGTCCTCTCAACCGATTATCCCGCAGGATTCCTTAGAATCAACCTGCAGTAGTACTAATGAAAGTTTATTTACAGAGAGTAGAGCCAATACAACTTTACAGTCTTCCAGTGGTAGCCATAATCAATCACAGAACAGAAGTCGTTTGTCGGACACCAGTACCACTAACTCGAGTACTGACACCGTCGTGGAAACAGCGTCCCGGCCCCGATACGCAACTAGAAGCCACGGAGCTGTCGCTGACCATTCGTGGATCCGCAACACACGGATCTAATTACAAAAGGACTATCACATTAGAGTAGTTATTCATCAGAATGCTAAAGTTATATGTAGTTTTTGTTGTAGTTTTAAGATTATTTGTAATAGACTCATGGGCTGAACTGATTGCTTTCGATTGCGCAGACCCAGAAGTGGAAGTATCCAAGATCTCGCTGTTAGATATTAAACCTTGTCGTGACCCGAAGAATAGCTCAGAAGAGATCCCAACGAAAATCCAGTTACTGCAAGAACGACGGTACACAGAAGTGCATGTATATAGCTGCTTAGTGATTGTGCAGCAGTTGATCGAGCATTGCGGCATGCACTCACACACCAGCGCAGTAGCAGGCGGATTAGCCCGATACGTCCATTACATAAAGGCCGACAGCTGTTCCGAAGCACACCAATTTCAACGCTTAGATCTCTCAGGGTTAGGAGCTGGAATTATCTCTAGTTTGACTTTAAACGGAACTACTGAAGTGTCAACGACGCTGGAGGGACGCCTAGAACCCAGCGGGAAATGCTCCGGCGTTCGATACACCCTTAATGGCATTACGTACGAAGACGTGATCGTTAGCGCCGCTATCACCATCAAATTATTCGACTATCTCGCCATTGCCGACGTCGAAGAAAATGCCGTTCGACTGCGTACAGGCATGTATGTACTCCAAAAATTATTGTTTTGACGATGTAACAGGTGAAGTAACCTGGGAAGCCGACCAGTTGGACCGATGCTCTGAGCGAGGTATGGACGTACTCTACGAAGGTCCAGCCACAATTCTAAAGATCAACAGTACCGGCACTAAGTACATCATGGTAGAGGCCCACGATACGGTTTTCGCCTTGAGGTTATTGTCCGCTGAATTGTTATGCCATCAGCGGGCATGGCGTACAGAGCAGAATAGATTGATAGTTATCTTTGAATCCTCGCTTGGCTTCTATTTTCAGAAATCAAGAAGAGTGACCCACAATACCGATATCATGGCATAGGTTCTCAGTAAGTTGCTGTTCCTAGAGATCGCTTTCAAGCAACAGGCTAGAGAGCTCGTGTACGACGCCATTATGAAGAGATGCCATCTACGTGAAAACATCCTCAAAAACCGTATCATGCTAGCCTTAGAAAAGCCGGATATTGTCAGCGGCCTCGTGAAGGAAGCAGCCGGGCATATGGGTCGAGTGATGGGCGAAGTTTTATACATAATTCGTTGCAGTGCTAAAGTAGTAGACTTCAGAAAAACGGACTTCTGCTATCAAGAGCTGCCAATAGTTTACAAGAATGAGAGCAAGTTCATGGCCCCTCTCACTCGTATAATTCAGGACCATGGTACGCAGGTCGACTGCAGAACTAAATTGCCAGTTATGTTCCACCTGGAAGGCAAATGGTTCGAAATTGACCCCGAACTTAGAAGAACGCAGCCCGATCCTATGGTCCTCGACGCTAACGATCCCAGCGACGTAATGCCAATGACGAAGATAGCCCCGATCAGCGCCAATGGAGTGTACAGTAAGCAGGACATGGAAGAGTTCCAACGCACACTCTTGTTCCCACAGGAGCGACGCGCCGTAACTAACGTAATCACGAGAAGGGTCACGGGAGTTCAAGTAGATAGCCAGGATTACCACTTGCCCAATGTATTCAGCCAAAGCGAGTTCGCCAAGATGGCATGGAGTGCTGCAGCGGAAGTGTGGGGTTTCTTATCATATATGGGAAACCTTTTCTCGGTTCTGATGCTTCTGTACACTCTGTACGCGCTGATAAGGTACGTAGCAAACGTAGTGTTAAACCTACTGAGTTTAAGGAAGGCGGTCACTCCCGATCAACCCCCTCGGAGATGGTTCCTGTTCGCCAGTTTGTGGAATGCCTTAACTACGCGATACCTAATTAACTTGGCACGACAACAAACCCCCAACCAGGTCGCGGAGACCGAGCCTCCACCAATCTACCCGGGTCTCCCAATAACAACAGCTCAGCAACCCAGTGGTTCTTCCGCCAACCTCGACATTCTGCGCCAGCCCATAGTCTAGTTTGTTTTTGTATACCACTACCAAGTTGAATGAAATTCAGCTAGACTCGACTTTGAATTCCACTCACAGTCGAGTTTAGAGGGGAAGATAGTGTAACGGATGTGAGTTCAATTAGCAAAAATTGTTAGCGTAGGTGGTTGATTGAACTCGCTATCCGCTGCATAGTGCTGGCACGTGGCTGGGTGGCTTCCGCCGTTCGATGACATTCGATAAGTTGGCAAAAACGGTGGAATACTCCCAAGCGATATGTCAGCAGTTTGATTCGACTTGGTAGAAGACCAAAAATTTGCGAGCATTCTCACATCGGGTGTCGCAAATCACGGTCGTGGTTAGGATAATTAATAGTAATTTAATTTCAGTAGATTTGTTCATTTAGTTTACTTTAAAATTTATTGTTAGTATTTAAGTTATTGCAAATCGGACTTTATAATTTTTAATTTTTAATAAAAATTATTAAACGTCGAAGCTTAAAGAGTAGTGTCTTTTGAAGTGCCCATTTTCACCTTCCACCCGCACCTACCCAGAGTACAGCATCAACGAAGGACAGCAGTGAACAGGTAAGTATAAACTTACATTCTTTGAACCGTCCTGCATAATTCAGTACGTCAACGAGGGCTTGTACTTCACTGCACAACCCCTCTGTTACAATACATTAATTGATAAAATTGGCAAACCAAAATATTTTACAACACTTGATTTACACAGTGGTTTCCATCAAATATTAGTTAAAGAAGAAGACAGAGAAAAAACTGCTTTTTCAACTCAAAGCGGACATTATGAATTTCTTCGTATGCCCTTCGGGCTTATAAATGCACCTGCTACATTTCAACGATGTACGAATGAAGTTCTTGGCAATCTTGTAGGAAAGATATGCCTAGTCTATATGGACGATATTATTATCTTCGGAAACACTAAGGAAGAACATCTCCAAAATATCCGGACAGTATTTGATCATCTCAAAAAAGCAAATTTAAAAATTCAAATAAATAAATCGGAATTCTTTCTTACTGAAGTCGAATATCTTGGCTTTATTATTTCAAAAGAAGGCCTTAAGCCTACCCAAAAGAAAATTGACGCGATTGATAAAATCCAAATTCCAAAAACTACAAAAGAAATAAAATCATTTTTAGGCAAATTAAGTTGGTATCGAAGATTCATTCTGAACTTTGCAAAATTAACAAAACCGTTCACAAAATGTTTACAAAAAGGATCACAAATTGATATAACAAATAAAGAATATTTAGAATCTTTTCAAAAAGCGAAAGAATTAATTTCGATCCCTCCAATTTTAGCGTTTCTAGATTTCAACGAAAAATTTATTCTAACAGACGCATCGGATTATGCGATGGGTGCTATTTTGTCTCAAAATCAAAGCGGCATAGAAAAACCTCTTTGTTACGCAAGTAAAACATTTAACTCACAAGAATCAAATTATAGTACTATAGAAAAAGAACTTAAAGATATAGTATAGGCTATAAGTAATTTTCGACCGTATCTCTATGGAAGAAAATTTATTATAAGAACAGATCATCGACCTCTTGTCTGACTTTTCAATATGAAAAATGCTAATCAAAAGCATATGAGATGGAAAATAGAATTATCAGAATATAATTTCCAAATTGAGTACATCTCTTATATTTTCAATATGTTCTTTAGTAAAATTAGTTTTGAATTTGAAGGACGTTATGTCAAGCTGATTTAAATTAATTTCTTTTGCTTTAATTTCGTTGTTGAATTGTTCATAGTCTATCAGACATTTTTCTGTATTTTTAAATTTATAAATTTTATTTATATTGAGTTTTAAGTATTCAGATTTACAATTTAACGAAATTAGTTCTTTGTTAGAATATAAATAATACAAATTTGAATTTGGTATTTTCTGTATGATTTTAGTATCATCGAATTCTCTGTATTTACAGTTTTTGTCATTTTTATTTTCAATAATATTGACATAACATTCTTGCATGTTTACATAATTAGTTTTACAAGAATTATTTTCTCTT
The DNA here is from genome assembly GCA_035578165.1 of Stenolophus ochropezus. Lineage (NCBI taxonomy): Eukaryota > Metazoa > Arthropoda > Insecta > Coleoptera > Carabidae > Stenolophus > Stenolophus ochropezus. The sequence goes on along the minus strand of JAQOWZ010000008.1, from coordinate 5,791,469 downwards.
ATACTAACACAGTTATTAATAATAAAGTATTGATCAATTTGATTACTAAATAATACATAATTATAATTTAATAATGTAGTTATATTATTTTGAATGTAAGGGATCGGGGTTATTTGGAATATGGGGACGGAGTGTTTTTAAAATACAGGAAGAATTATTAGATATTTTATACTGTCATCAGCCAAAGAGCATTTTGAATTTATTAATTGTTGTACATAATAAAAATGTATAAATTCTATTTGTGTTATTTGTTTAATTTGATTAAATATTTTTTCTAAGTCTTCAGTAGGTATTTGTGAAGTGTGAAAAATACCTCTAAGACAGAAGCTTAAAGAATTCTCAATATTTTGCGCAAGGAAATTTAGTGTCCTAATATTATCACGAATAAGGTTAATTGTATGTGTGGTAAGAAATATATCTTTCCATAGAATCAAATTTTTCTTTATTAATTTTTCGATTTGTGTAATTTGTGATTCCAACAATATTTGATTTTTGTTGATATTTTCAATTTTGTTATTAAATTCTTTTGTGAGATCTGTCAAAATTGTAATTTGTGAATTTTGATTTCTTTGTAATATTTCTTGATTACTTTGGATTTCTTTGATAAGGGTATCGTATTTTTCTTTATCTTGTAGTTTGAGGTTTCCTGTAATAAAGTTTATTAAATATCTTAATCCGTTCATAAGACCTCGTTTTGCCTATGGCCATATAATATTTTCATGCGATTATTTAAATTTGATAACTCTAAATCAAGACTATTTAATAGAGCGTTGGTTTCTGTACGAATTCTGGTAAAAGATTTTGAATTTTTCCTTTTATTTTTAAAGAATTTTGATTTTGAATTTGTATAGATTCTTCAAGATTTTTAAGATCAATATTGTAATATAAATATGTTTCTTCGTTAGAAGTAAAACCGTTATCCAATTGTAATAGGTTTATAATTTCCTTTTGGCTATCCCATAATTCGATGGCGGATATGAATCTGAAACAGATTTTAGAATTTTAATTTATCTAATTTAGCTACACGAGGTTTAGCTTTTCCTTTTATTTTAGCTAATTTTGTATTATCGTCATATTCTAAAATTTTTACTTTTTCATAAAGGGATTTTTTGAATTTTGTTATAAGTCTTGGATTTTGTTTTAGATAGGCTTTTGTATTATCTGGAATTTTGTACTTCTTACTTGGTTTGAAACGTTTTTTTCATTTTGTAATTTTGAAAATACTTTTTCTCTTTCTAATTCTCTTTTTTAATTATGAAATTTTATGTCAACTTGTTTTGCTAGGCCTTTTCCAAATTTTAAATCTTTACTAAAACAATGTGCAAATATTTTAGTATTTGTTACGTCACCTGTATCATACGAAATTTTGAAAGGTTCTCGAATACGAGACAAATAATCAGCAATTTTGTTAGTTTTTCCAGAGATGTACTCAATTTGGAAATTATATTCTGATAATTCTATTTTCCATCTCATATGCTTTTGATTAGCATTTTTCATATTGAAAAGTCAGACAAGAGGTCGATGATCTGTTCTTATAATAAATTTTCTTCCATAGAGATACGGTCGAAAATTACTTATAGCCTATACTATATCTTTAAGTTCTTTTTCTATAGTACTATAATTTGATTCTTGTGAGTTAAATGTTTTACTTGCGTAACAAAGAGGTTTTTCTATGCCGCTTTGATTTTGAGACAAAATAGCACCCATCGCATAATCCGATGCGTCTGTTAGAATAAATTTTTCGTTGAAATCTAGAAACGCTAAAATTGGAGGGATCGAAATTAATTCTTTCGCTTTTTGAAAAGATTCTAAATATTCTTTATTTGTTATATCAATTTGTGATCCTTTTTGTAAACATTTTGTGAACGGTTTTGTTAATTTTGCAAAGTTCAGAATGAATCTTCGATACCAACTTAATTTGCCTAAAAATGATTTTATTTCTTTTGTAGTTTTTGGAATTTGGATTTTATCAATCGCGTCAATTTTCTTTTGGGTAGGCTTAAGGCCTTCTTTTGAAATAATAAAGCCAAGATATTCGACTTCAGTAAGAAAGAATTCCGATTTATTTATTTGAATTTTTAAATTTGCTTTTTTGAGATGATCAAATACTGTCCGGATATTTTGGAGATGTTCTTCCTTAGTGTTTCCGAAGATAATAATATCGTCCATATAGACTAGGCATATCTTTCCTACAAGATTGCCAAGAACTTCATTCGTACATCGTTGAAATGTAGCAGGTGCATTTATAAGCCCGAAGGGCATACGAAGAAATTCATAATGTCCGCTTTGAGTTGAAAAAGCAGTTTTTTCTCTGTCTTCTTCTTTAACTAATATTTGATGGAAACCACTGTGTAAATCAAGTGTTGTAAAATATTTTGGTTTGCCAATTTTATCAATTAATGTATATATGTTTGGAAGAGGATATTTTTCCTTTTTTTGTTTTTTGATTAAGTTTCCTGAAATCAATTACGAGTCTTGTTTTTCTTTTGCCGGATGCGTCTAATTTTTTAGGTACTATCAAAATGGGACTATTGTATGGAGATCGTGATTTTTTAATGACTCCTTCTTTTAACATTTTTTGAATATGTTCTTCTATATCTGATTCATATATCTGGGGTATGCCATAATTTTTTGCAAATACGGGCGTGTCATTTGATGTATAAATTTCATGTTGTGTGTGATTTGTGTAAGTAAGATGTTCTCCGTCTTTTGGGAAAAGACATTCATAATCGTTTATAATATTATGGAGTTTGTGTTTTAAATTTGAAATTAAGTGTGAATCTCTAACTTGTATAAAAAATTATCGCTATTTAATTTGGACAAATTTTGAATTTTGAAAACTTTATTTGTTTTCGTGAATGTTGGGGGGGTTGTGTAGTAAAAAGGTAGTTCCTACCTCCGTTGTTGAATCTCTCTGATGATGACACTTCGAAACGTCACTGAAGGAATCACGAAGGACAGGACATCGGGTTCCCCAACTCACACGGAGAAATTAATCGGCGTGTGATGGTTAAATCAATGAACGTACAAGTAAAAGTAAAACGTAATACTTGTATAAATAAACAATATATTTATATTTACACAACACTTAATACAATGTTTAAACTAATAAGTTTTTACTATGTCTACTTGTCTTGAGACACAGTATTAGACTGATGATCAACCTCAAAGTTCTGTCTCTCGAGATTTTTATAAACACAAACTAAACATTACATACACCCCCAAATGGAAGGGAGACCAATTAACAAAATCTTAACATTGCAAAAAGTCTTAAGGCCACACCCTCAAGCAAAGGTACAAACATATGTTTGGATCTCGACCTTTCTACAAATTTTGGGAACTTGGAAAACCAAGAAAGAATAAAGTACTTAAAGCTATTAAAGTAATAAAATTTTAAGCTCAATAAAACTAATGCGAAAATTTCTTAAAACCGAAGTATTTTTAATCCCTCAAATTTAACAAGCCGCTTCAATAAATGTAAGAAAATTCTTAGCAGACTGTCTTTAAGAAAAATCCCGCAGGCTGAGTAAATAATGTTCCAAACATTATTGTTCATAGTAATTTCATCGGAGCAAAAGTTTATATTTGTTTTAGTATCTCTAAGAATGTGAATTCCAAAAGGTAAATTGCATTCACTATGGAACGGTAAAATATGGAATTTGTAATTTTTACCAAAAATTTTGATATTTGTTATTTCAGTACACTTTACTTTTCCATTAGCAGTGCGGAAAGTAATATATTCTTTTGTTGTTTTTAGTTTATGTGTTTTTATTGTATCGAGTGTAATTAAATTTACATCAGATCCAGAATCTATCAATATTTTCAAATTTTGGTGTATAATTATTGGAATTGTTTTTAAATTGGATAGCATCACAAGTTTTGTTCTAGTGGTTCCGGGCCTAATTCTAAAAAATTATTTTGTGTCATTTCAGTATCAGGGTAGGAATTTTCTTCTTGATTTTCAAAGTTTTCTAAAGTATCATAATTTTCATCTGTGTCCTCTTGTAAGTAATTCTGTCTTGTTGTTTGTGTGCTCATCGGTATTGTTTGTTTAGAAATACCAGACATTGGTGTTGGTTTTTGTTTGCAAGTTTCAATAGAATTTTTTATATTTTGACGGGCGATATAATTCGGTCCTGAAGGTTTGTGTTGAGATTCTCTAGGATTAAAAGGTTGTTGTGGAAACGATTGTCCTGAGAATTTAGATGGTTGTATGTTAGGAAGTGTTTTGTGTTGTGTATTTTGATATGTATCTCTTATCATAGGAGACTTATGACTAAGTTGTTGTGCATAATTGAATTCGTTAGATATGAGTAATTCGCATTCTTCTAGCGTTTTTGGGTTACAATTTATAAAAGAACCTCGAATATTTACAGGAAGTAAAGATATGAAATGATCAACAATGAGAATTTGCATATCCTTTATTACAGCTTCCTTTTGAAGTGATGAATATTAAATTAATTGAATTTTAGATTTAATTTTTGAAATTTTTTTTAATGTTAACTCAATGTTGTTTTTTGTTTTTGTTAACAATAATTGTCTAATCATTGTAAAATAAGTAGTTTTATCTTCAAAGTTATAGTCTGAAGATGTAATTTTATTTATGACCAATCTTTAAATGATTCGCCAGCTAATGAGTCTTGCTTGACCAGTAAATTTTGATTTTATTAAATCGAATGCGAATACTTTTAGTGCAGGGTTAGTTACATTTAACGAGTTAGTATAATTTACATAATTATCTACGCTATCTATAAAAGTAGTTAATAATCTGACGTCACCGTCATATTCAGGTATCACTGAACCAAGTGCAATTATATCTCTGGGTGTAGTTGCCATATTTTTTAAATAATGCAAATTTTTTAAATTTAATTTGCTAGGACGTAAAATTAGTTTAGTTTTGGTACTGGGTAACTTTTTCAGTTCCTCAGTAGAAATTTCTTCTAGACTTCCTGAATCACTAGACTCCGAGTCTGTGTCAGTATCTATCATAGATTGAAAGGGAAGACTTACTGTACGAAGAGTAAGACACTAATGATCTTCATAATCGTAATTCAGCAGGTCGCGTTGATGAATGTATTATATCGTGCCTGTAGACGGAGAATGGTTCGTGGAAGATAGATTTTTCTCTTGAAGATCGCTTTACGAAGATCGGTTTCACTGACTCAGGATTAACGTTTCCTCTGGCGATGAATTTGACTGGGCTGCACCCCTAGTCTGTTAACTTCTTCGTTGAATTGAGAGACTTATTGGTATAGGTCTCAGGTGAAGTAGATGTTGCTTGATTTTATTATCGAATTATTTTAATAAAATAGAAACCGCCATTTTTTTCTCTTTTCAACGATGTATTAACTTTTATTAATGTATTTGAAAAATTTCGAGAAAAATGAGATCATTTAGAAATGTCAGAAATAATTTTTAAAGAAATATCATAGGTGGCTATGTTTCTCGAAATCGGGTAAACATCCTTCTCAGTAAGTAAGAAACAAATGTATACATTTTTGACATTAATTTAATTGTTTTACATTGTTACGTTTTGTTTATTTTCATATAGCCACCTATAATATTTATTTAATAATTATTTCAAATATTTTTAAATATCTTATTTTTCTCGAAATTTTTCAAATACATTAATAAAAGTTAATACATCGTTGAAAAAAGAAAAAAATGGCGGTTTCTATTTTATTAAAATAATTATAGGTTGCCGTTTGAAAAATAAAAGTTGATAGTCGTATCTTGTAAACCTGACTTTATAAAAAATATCAACATCTGCCATCAACTAGTATAAAGTTGATAGTCGTATCTTTTAAACCTGACTTTATAAAAAATATCCTCATCTGCCATCAACTAGTATATGTAAAATAATAAAACTTTTATAAGAGCCATTTTTTTCTATTACTTATAATAAAAAAGATAAAGGGGGGGGGGGGGGGGCGTCTTCCCAGACTCACCCTGTATATATATATATATATATATATATATATATACCGGGTGTCCCAGCTCGACCGACACATGGGAAATCATTTAATTATGAATAGTATCTCCCTAGTGCAAGATATTAACTTGAAATTTTGTATACTTATCGGAGAATATTAATTCTATGGATCACACTTATTTGAAATATGCAATTTCGTCTGCAGGGCGATATTTATTAAATTGAAAATCTAATATTTTCGTTCAAAATCAGACAGCCATGGGAATAAAAGAAAATATTTATCTGACAGTTTAGTGAAGTATCACTGATTTTAATTTTTATTCCCTGTATTCTAATATTATTTAAGTTGAATTAAGTTTATTTTTGTTAAATAATATACCAATATTACAAAAATATAAATATATACAATGGCATATCATTAACTGTCAGTACTGTCGCATAGATATTTTCTTTTATTTCCATGGCTGACTGATTTTCAACGAAAATGTTAGATTTTATAATTTAATAAATCTCGTCTTGCAAACGAAATTACACACAATAGAAAAAAATGGCTCTTATAAAAGTTTTATTATTTTACATATACTAGTTGATGGCAGATGTAGATATTTTTTATAAAGTCAGGTTTACAAGATACGACTATCAACTTTTATTTTTCAAATGGCAACCTATAATTATTTTAATAAAATAGAAACCGCCATTTTCTTCTCTTCTCAACGATGTATTAACTTTTATTAATGTATTTGAAAAATTTCGAGAAAAATGAGATCATTTAGAAATGTCAGAAATAATTTTTAAACAAATATCATAGGTGGCTATGTTTCTCGAAATCGGGTAAACATCCTTCTCAGTAAGTAACAAACAAATGTATACATTTTTGACATTAATTTAATTGTTTTACATTGTTACGTTTTGTTTATTTTTATATAGCCACCTATAATATTTATTTCAAATATTTTTAAATATCTAATTTTTCTCGAAATTTTTTAAATACATTAATAAAAGCTAATACATCGTTGAAAAGAGAAAAAAATGGCGGTTTCTATTTTATTAAAATAATTATAGGTTGCCATTTGAAAAATAAAAGTTGATAGTCGTATCTTTTAAACCTGACTTTATAAAAAATATCTTCATCTGCCATCAACTAGTATATGTAAAATAATAAAACTTTTATAAGAGCCATTTTTTTCTATTACTTAAAAGTTAAAGGGGGGGGGGGCGTCTTCCCAGACTCACCCTGTATACAGGGTGTTTGGCGAAAGCCCGGCACCCAAAATATTTCGTTTATTTTGAGAGATACAAGAAAATGTTAAGGAGCAAAGCTAAACTAGACAAAGGGACTCATAAAATGATCCTAGTACAAATTTTATGTCACTTCCGGTTTTAGCGGAAATGGCTCCAACTTTAATTCTAGTATAGGGAATCGGTATTTTTATATTTTTTTACGGAATGTACATAAAATTAGCTTTGCAATGATACCAAAATATCATAGTTTTATTTCAACCATTTCAAGATGGCGACAATTTATTTTCATATTTATGTACTTACAACTATAGGTAACTAACGAAAAAAAAACTAATTTTAAAATACCTTACAATAATCAACACAATACAAAAACATTCTAATTATAACAAACAAAATTAAAATTAAAAATACTCAAAATGGCCGCCGTCATTTTTTGCACAATTTGTCACATATAACAAATTTTGCCATTACATCATCAGGAAAGGTAGATCTATTATTTTTTGACATTATTTGTTTGGTATCAGGTAACAAAATCTCAAATAGCTGGCTAGGTGTATTTTTTATGAATTTTTATTAGTAAATATTTTAAAAATAAAGAGTCGCCATTTTGAAATGGTTGAAGTAAAACAATGATATTTTGGTATCATTGTAAAGCTAATTTTATGTACATTTCGAAAAAATATATAAAAATACCGATTCCCTATGCTAGAATTAAAGTTGGACACATTTCCGCTAAAACCGGAAGTGACACAAAATTGTTACTGCAGCCATTTTATGAGTCCCTTTGTCTAGTTTAACTTTGGTCCTTAACATTTTCTTGTATCTTTTAAAATGAACAAAATATTCTGGGTGCCGGCCTTCCGCCAAACACCCTGTATATATATATATATATATATATTAAAACAGTTCGGGAGTTTTCGATTTATCAAAATTATGTTAGCAGTAGAAATAATAATTAATGTAAAACATTACGTATAATGAAGAAATAAACAAGAAATGTTCAGCAGAGTATTATTATTAGAGGTTGACAGTTTGATATAGTTTCTTATGTTTTCTATTTGGCACTATTTATTAATGATATGTCAATTATTTCAGTGTAGTGCGTACTCGTTATGTGATCGAAATACAATCAAATAATGATCATAGAACAATTATAGTAGATAATTCGAATTCTTCGTTCGTACTATGCGTCTTATAACACTTATGCCCATATTCTTTAAAAGTTCGTTATAGATATAACAATTCGTTAAATTTTTTGACAAATTATAACACAGTAGACAAACTAATTTTTTTATTTTTCTTGAAAGATGTATTGTCTTATTGGAGAAAATATTTAACGAAGCGTTATATCTATAACGAAGTTTTCATGAATACGGGCATTAATATATAATATATTATTAATTCCGATATGGGTTGGATTGAATGTCCCGTCAGCGCACAGTTTGAGCAGCAGCGAGCAGCACCGCTGTGTTCTGTTCGCGGTATTATTGTGTTTGATTTGAGCCGGGATAAAGGATAACGACTTTGCGCGCTTAGCCTGTGACGCTACCCGTGTTTTACTGCAGTATACAGGCACAGTCAGTGCGCGTGCCATGTTAAACAGGTCGAAATAATCGTACAAAGTTTTACAGCGCTGTTTACACTCCGGACTCCGGAACACTGGCGCACTCGCGGGTTACCAGCGCTGCAGTCCAAAGCACTCGCGCCGCTCTCGACATGTAATAACATAATTTAGTCAGTAATTATATATAGTAAAATAGGATAATAATATCTAGAATATTAAAGAAAACATTTTGGGAAAAGAGGAATGTTGGATTCATATAAGAACGGGACATAAGCAGTGTTGCTAATTTAGTAGAATTTTTACTAAATCCAGTAGAATGAGGTACTCATTTAATGATTAAATTTTTAAGTGGTGGAAAATAAAGTAGATCGCAATTTAATTATAGTAGATTTCTGGTTGTTTTCATTTATACATGAAATGATTTTTTATAGTAAATGCAGTGGTAAACGAAATCTTCGCACTAGTAAAAACATTGTATTTTATACATTACTATTATAGGTGAAATCTCGAGTTGTAATGAATTGTAATTTTGTTTATTTGTAATTAAACGTAACGAAACTTATCGCTTGTCCGCAAGTGTAATTAAACCTAAATATTTCAAAGTATGTTATTTTTATTATAATTAAATTATTAACTTATTCTATAACTATAACGATTTGATTTTTGTAACGTTTCTGAATTGCAATCAATTATTTTTTTATGTTAATTACGTACCTCCAACCTCTATATTTAGTCTGTGGAACTAAGTGTGGTGAAGAAAAGAGATAATACCTAATATTATTCAATCAAAAAAACAAGATCAAACTGCCCTTATTGTCACCATATTTCGTTCTTATAAAAAATAGACTATATAAAGTAGAATTATAGAAGGATTTCTTCAAAGTTAAAGTAGAAAATCATATTCCGCTGTTTGCAACACTAGTCACAAGATTAAATCATCAAAAAAAATAATGTCACTTTTATGATGTATGAAGAAAATATCATTGTTATAACGTCAAGTAGTAAAATATATTTTTAAATATCTACGTTTGAAGAAAAAAATTGAATGTGTTAGACTGAGTAAAATTGTCTTTGTGTGCTTCGCATGTAATTATCCGACTCGTCTCGTCTGTCATGAAAAGTTCCACGCTAATTATCACTTTTATTCTTAATAACACAATGTACATTCGTATGCGTCTGAAATAATTTTAAAGTTTTGATTTGGACTAATATATTATTTTATTAATTTAAAACTAATCAATTTTAAAGCTATTGCTTGTAATTCATTAACAATATATTCATTTTAGATTTTATACATGAAATACACTGAATGCTTTCTTAATACGAGAGTATTTAATAAAGATGCAGCCAGGTAGTCGAATATAAAACACATCCGCGGTAGCAACTATCCACGGTAGCAAACTAGCAACTGACGGCTACAGAATAACAGTATGCGCTTTGATCGTTCACTATTGCAACCACAGAATAGTTATATACACAAGCGACACTCTGTGTCGGTACCTTTGATGTTCCCTTATTTATTTCTATGACCTTAGAACATTGAGTGGACCTATAAATTTGTTGCTGATTTACACTCGAAATTTCAATTTTTGTTTGCATGATAAAATACTAAAATTATAATTTTATCATATAATAAAAGAAAATAAAATAAAGTAAATAGGTACTTTACTTTATTATTACAGTTTAAAAACATATTGTAACGTTTTATTTATTTAGGTGAAGTGTAAAATTGATTAAAAACACTAATATTTATATAACTAAGTTTAATTAAAGATATATGAATTATAAAGAATAAATAAAAATAACTAACACTAAGAATTAACAAATATAAACACTAATTTAAGAACTAATTATTATTACTAAAGACTTAAACACTAAGATAATTTATTTAAACAATTAAAACTACGCAATATTTATTTCTACACTATTTATATCACCGTCTATTTATTTATATCACCATCTGTACACTACACGTATTAACACAAGACTGTCCTCCCGATCTTTTGCTCGGGGTATTTAAGTAAAACAGTTCCTTCTGGAACATTCGTCGATTATTCTCGAAATCAGAACAATGGGGAGCGGACGGACGTGTTCTGACCTGTTCAATAGCGGCCACCGCCCGCGCCGCGACCCTGGGTTCGCTACAATATAAAATAACAAAATAAAAATTACTTATTGATCATCCAGCATGAGTAGCTGTTTCTGGACTTGTCTAGATATTGTAGCGAGCCCAGGGTCGAGGCGCGGGCGGCGGCTGCTAACGGACAGGTCACAACAGGTCCGTCCGCTCCCCATTGTTCTGTTGACGAGAAGAGTGGAGAACATTCTAGCAATTAAGTGTTTTACTTTAAATACCCCGAGCAAGAGATCGCGAGGACAGTCTAATATTGATACGTGCAGTGAACAGATGGTGATATAAATAAATAGATAGTGATATAAATATTGTGGAAATAAATATTGCGTAGTTTTAATTGTTTAAATTAATTATCTTAGTGTTTAAGTCTTTATTAATAATTGTTAGTTTTAAATTAGTGTTTAAATTTGTTAATTCTTAATGTTAGTTATTTGTTTTATTATCTTTATAATTCGTATTACTTTAAGTAAACTTAGTAATATAAATATTAGTGTTTAATCAATTTTACACTTCATCTAAATAAGTAAAAACGTTACAATTGGTGTCAAGTGTGATGGTTAACAAACTGTGAAGTGTAAATAAAAATAAATAAAATGGCTACTAAACAAGTAAAATTAAGTGAACTAAAAGTGGCCGATCTCAAGAGGGAGCTGGAAGAAAGAGAGTTGGAGACATCGGAAACGTAGTCTGTTCTACAATATCGTCTACGGCAAGCTCTTATAGAAGCTAGTGAAAATCCTAATGACTTTTTATTGAAAATTGATTATTTTGATAGAACAAATGAAAGAAAGTTCTAGAATATTAAAAGAAGAATTAATAAAAAATTCTAGAACATTAGAACAAAATTAGAAGAAGGTTCTAAAAAATCCGAAGAAAATTCTACAGCTTTGAAAGCAGAACTGATAGAAAATTTAGAACAGAAATTGACGGAAAATTCTCGAACATTAGAAAAGAAATTAACAGAAAATTCTAGAATATGGGAAGAGAAACTAATGGAAAATTCGAGAGGTTTGGAAGAAAAACTAAACGAACAATTGAAAGAAAGTTCTAGAAATTGAGAAGCTAAATTGGAAAATTTGAAAGATGAATATGACATGAGGATTGCAAAATTACAGAAAAATGTCTCAAAAATTACGTCACCAGCGGTTTCAAATTCTGATATAGCTAAGACGGATGAAATTCAGGAAAAGAAACCAGACAAAGAAAATAGATCTTGATTGCATATAAAAACACCAGAATTTGACGGCAAAACATCGTGGCCGAATTATGTAAAACAATTTGAAGCCGCTGCCAAAGAAAATGGCTGGACTTCCAAGGAGAAGGCTACAGCGCTGACACTTTCACTTCGTGGAGAAGCCATCGATATCCTACAGACGCTAAAAGAGGATTAACAGGAAGACTACGAACAACTTGTTAAGCGATTGGATATGCGATGTGGCAATGCGCATCTGGAGCAGGTGTACCAGACGCAACTGAGGAACCGATATCAGAGTTCAAAAGAGAACCTTCAAGAATTTGAAGCGGATATAGCTCGTTTAGTTCGTCTCGCACATACTACAGCCCCTGACAGCGTTTTGGAAAGCCTAGCCACTCAAGTATTTATCTATGGGGTTCGAGACAATGAAATCCAGAAAGCACTACAATTGACTCGACCGAAAACTCTGGTTGACGCACTTTCATATGCCTTAGATCATAAAGCTGCCAAACAAGCTTCACGTAACCAGTCGCGAGTGCAAAATATCAATGCTGAAAGTATCAAGGACCTAGATGATAGGATAAGATGTATTACATCTTAAATTCATGCTGCTGGAAGAAAGAAACTCCGCTGTTGTAATTGCGGTGAATTAGGTCACCCGCAAAGGCTCTGCAGAAAACAACAGAGGAAAGCAGAACCAAAAAAAGGAAGAAAGGGAGTCAGAAAACTAAGTCGGGTTGATGCGAAGGAGCAATCGTCGACCGGTAAACCAGTAGCCGCAGAATCTATTACTAACAGCATCTATGTAGACGGTTCTATCGACAGAAGGCAGCTTAAAATGTTGCTGGATAGGTGTGCGACAAAAAACAATAATCAGACCCGACTGAGCAAGAAAAATATTCAGAAAACATCTACTTCCAACAAAGTGGCAAATACGCACAGCCACAGGAGAACAAGCTACCGCTTCTGGAGAAATAGATTTAAGCATCACTGTTGGAAACACGTGCATTAAACATCGTGTGCTGGCAGCTGACGTAGAAGATTAATTCATTCTCATGTCCATCATAATGAAAAAGCATGGATTTAAACTTGACTTGAAGAATGGTGTGATAATAGTCAATGATAAAGAACTAGTATTAAATCAACGAGACGATAATGCCATGCGAGTATTAATAACGGAAGATGTATCCCTCCCAGACCGGAGTGAATCAATCGTGCAAGCACAGCTAGAGGGTAGTTTCTATGAGAGAAATATTGTAATGCTCCAGCCGAAAAACGTTGATGCCAAAACTGGCACTGGAGTTGTAATTGGAAAAGCCTTGCTCAAAACCGACAAGATAACCCCAGTTCGAGTAATGAACATAAATTTTTATCCCGTTATACTGAAGAAAGGGACCATAGTAAGAGAATGCTCAACGGTATCATCGATTATTCGAACTGTGAAGGCCAAAGTCAGCACATCCTGTGAAGTTCCGGATATTCTATTAAAGGAGCTGTCAATATCGTTCCAGAACTTGACTGCCGACCAGAAAACCAAAGCTAAGAACTTAATTGGGAACTTTCAAGATGTATTCCAATTTGACCAGAAGGACAAAGGACGAACCAATGTAGTCCATCATAAAATAGACACCGGAGACGCAAGACCCATCCGCCAAACAGCAAGAAGACTACCACTGGCTAAGCAGGAAGAACCGGAAGAAATTATAGAGGACATGAGAACGGAAGGTGTGATTGAACCTTCAAACAGTCTATGGGCTTCACCATTAGTGCTAGTGAAGAAGAAGGATGGCTCTACAAGATTTTGCGTCGATTATCGTCAACTTAACAACGTAACGAAGAAGGATAGCTACCCGCTACCCCGAATAGACGATACACTGGACACATTGGCAGGATCAAAGATTTTCTCTACCCTTGATCTAAAGAGCGGATACTGGAAAGTGGATTTAGATCCAAGAGACAAAGAAAAGACGGTATTTACCATCGGTTTGAACGACTTATGGAAACCGTGTTGGCTAGACTGTCGTGGAAAACATGTTTGGTTTACCTCGATGATATTATTGTAGTAGGAAAAACGTTCGAAGACCACATGAAGAACTTAGAAGAAGTTTTCCAAAGATTGAGGAAGGCTAACCTGAAACTCAGTCCAAAGAAGTGTCACTTATTTCAAAAAGAATTTCATTATCTTGGACAGGTAGTTTCTGGTAAGGGTATTGCAGTTGACCCGGAGAAAATAAGGGCTGTGAGTGACTGGTCAGTACCGAGAGATAAACACGAATTATGAAGTTTCCTTGGTCTCTGTACATAATAATAATAATAATAATCTTTATTTTCAAAGACATAATACAATATGTATAGAAAAAGGTCAGTTTAAATTGTAAGTAAAACACAAGAAAAAGAGAACTATATTATTTTTTACAAAATAGATAAAATTCTTCTAAATTATAAAAAAAAATGTTCAGTCAAAACCATTTTAAGATGTCTTTTGAAGGTTGTAATATTGTTTACATTTTTAATGTTAGAAGGTAAGCAGATGTAGATGTGCAATCCAAGTACGTAAGGCGAATTTTCTCCAATTTTGGTTTTTATTAACTGCGTATGAAAGTCATTTTTAGTTCTTGTATTAAATTGGTGGTAATTTTTATTTAACATAAATTTTTCTTTATTTTTATGTATCAAAATACATAAATCAAGAATAAAAAGACATGAGAGTGGAAGAATGTTCAATTTTTTAAATAATTCTCTACAACTACTCCGCGGAGTTGCACCAGCCAGGCATCTTACTAATCTTTTTTGGGTTACAAAAACCTCATTACTTGTTGACGAATTTCCCCAAAAACAAACACTGTATCTTATTTTAGACTCAACTACAGCGTAATAGTACATAATTAATTGTGTTTCGTTTAAGAAGCATTTTAAATGTCTAATCTGATAGCAATAACTATTTAGATGGGCAATGATTTCTTTACATTGAAATTTCCAATCAAGATTTTCATCCATGATTAAACCTAAAGTTTTAATTTTGTTGGTTTGATGTAGATAAGTATCAGAAATAGATATGTCTAGTTTTTTAATATTTCTATTTTGATAATTATGAAAATGAATAAACATAGTTTTAATCTTGTTAAAAAATAGAGAATTGTCATTGCACCATTGCGAAATGCTTTGTACACAATTATTACACTTAGACTGTAGCTTTTCTTTATCCTTATCTGAGATTAAGACTGAGGTATCATCAGCGTACAATGATACCGCACTTGAATCATCAAGTACATCATTTAAATCATTTGTATACAGAATGAACAGGATTGGGGCAAGAACTGCTCCCTGAGGAACACCTACGTTCGTTGTGAGATAATCGGAAGAAAAGGTTTTAGTTTTCCGTGTATAAGTATGCCTGACTGTCACAATCTGTCGCCTATTTTTAAGAAAACTTTTTAGCCATTCCAGGGGCGCTCCACGAATACCCATACGCTCTAATTTGTAAAGTAGTTGATCGTGATTTACACAGTCGAAGGCTTTGCTCATGTCACAAAACACTCCTACTAGACACTCTTTATTTTCCATGCATGACACTAATTTTTCGTAAAAATAATGTAGTGCGTCATGAGTAGACAAATTTGGACGGAAACCGAATTGATTTTTATGAAGAAGTTTAGAGTTATTTACAAAACATTCTAATCTTTGTACAAAGGAGTATTCAAAAACTTTAGAGAATACTGATGACAAGGCAATTGGTCTATAATTATCCATGATGTTCTTGTCTCCCTTTTTGTGAAGCGGAGTTATTTTATTTTCCTTTAATTTTTCAGGAAAAGTTCCTGATTCAAAAGATAAATTAATAAGATAAGTAAGGGGTTTACAAATTTCTGATAAGACTGCTTTTATTAAAAAATTTGGCACCGAGTCAGACCCACTGGAATATTTATTTTTAATTTTTTTATGTATAATATTCTTGACTTCCGTCTCACAAAAAGGGAACAAATAGAAATTTTTATTATTCTCAGAAGTTTTACACGAATAAGAATTAGTATTTTTGGGTATACGTTCAAGGATGTTCCGTGGAGCGTCCCTGAAAAAACGGTTGAAGCTATTTGCAACTTCTACTGGTTCATTAATAATCGTGTCATTATGTGAAATAGTTATGTTATTTGTAAAAGTGGTTTTGTTACCTGCTTCGTTTATTATAGTCCATGCGCTTTTTGAAGGATTGTCTGATTTGCAGATCTTGTTTTGATAGAATTCTCTTTTGATGTTTGATATAAGTAGTTTATGAGCTTTTTTCATTTCCTTATATAATGGCTCTAGTTGTGGATAGCTGGATTTCATGTTAAATATACATTTTAATTTGTTACTAGATATTTTTATTTCAGTGTTAACCCAGTTTTTATTTGAGCTAGAATTTAGAATTTTAATTGGAAAATATATATTAAAATAATTGATGAAGATGCTATGAAAATAGTCAAAAGCTACATTTAGGTCAGTTTCTTTATAAAGTGGGGACCATGTTTCATTTGACAATGCTGTAGTGAACTTATCAATATTTGTTTTACTGAATGATCTTCCGGATTTCTGGATACTTACAGGTTTACTTGATGAAAGATTACTATTGTAGAAAACAATTCTGTGATCAGAAAATTGATTGGATTGCACATCGACATCCGTTGAGATTAAGTTCGTAAAAATATAATCTAGAGTATTATTTCCCCTTGTAGACTTATTAACAATATTTGACAACCTGTATGAAAACAAAATATTAGACAATTTATAAAATAATGTTGCATCTCTTTTTATATCTAAATTAAAATCACCTAAAAGTATTATTTTTAGGTCAGGCTTGAATATTTTATCAAGTACGAGAGATATTTTATCACAGAATATGCTAAAGTCACCACATGGTGATCTGTAGCAGGTTAAAATTATAGTGGTTGTGTCGGAATTTATCTTCCAGCTAACACCACAAATTTCAAAATGTTTTTCAGTACAGTAAGTACTAAGATCGAGAGGTCTAGTATATAAATTTGGAAGAGACCAAATACCGACACCGCCACCTTTGTGTATAGTACGACAAAAATTAGCAACATTAACAAAATTATTAAAATGATATGCATGTGTAGAAAATTGATTGCACCAAGTCTCAGTGAGGCACAAAAATTTTAGTTCATTATTATTATTTATAAATTCTGCTGTAATGATATCGGCTTTTATCGGTGTTAGAGCTTGACAGTTGGAAAGTAGAAAATCATGAGTAGTGTTTATGTGTGGCGCTAAATTTGTGAATTTTTTATTGTTTTCCTGTGAAAAAACCTAGCAACGTAGGTACCTGGAGGCCATAGATCTGGATTCATTAATTTACTGAAGTTATGCCTGTGTACAGTAAGTTTAAACGACGAGTAGTAGTCTGGGAATTTAGATGATATTTCTTCACAGACAATTTCGGGAAAATCCTGACGTAGGTAATTACTGAGTTCTTCACATTTTGTACCTGACTTTAGTCTTGATACGTAGGCGAAGGATTTGTTTGGGGCGGCTTCTAAGGGTAAACTTGTTTTGGAGCATCCAATTGTTATTGTCGTATTTACTGACCTTTTTCTCTTTTTTGCGACTTCATTCCAGCTTTCTGATTTATTTGAGCTATCTGTGCTGGTATTAGTTTCTTGCACATTATTAATGGTACTTATTGCACTGTTCGATTGTATGTTTTCATTGTTGTTAGAGTTAGTTAACTCAGACCTAACCATACTTTTGTCTTTGCTGCCTTGTGAGTCGTTAGCTGGAGTTGTGTGAATGTTTATACTTGTTTTGTTTGGTGTTTTTAGTTTTTTCTTCTCGTTTTGTTTAACATATTTATTATTTATATCTGAAGATGGCGTTGTATGTTCTAATTCTTTTATATGATTTTGCAATAACTGGATTATTGTAATTTTATCATTTATTATGGTGCACTTATCTTTAATAATCACTTCTTTTTCACTAATTATCTGCTTAAGAAGTGCAATTTCCTTTTGCAGTTCACTAATTTCCATCATATGAGTTGATGAAAATGCGTCCTTGAACTTATCTTCATTACAATAATTTGTTGTAGAGTCTTTGATGCTAAGGCCCTTTTTTTCACAACAGCCTTTATGAAATGCACTACCACAGTGTTCACATTAAATCACATTGTTAACTGTAGATTTATTACACAATCTACAAATACTTTTATTTTCTGCGATTATTTCATTCACGTGTCTACTGTTGCCCACCATCTTGAATACTACCGACGTTATGTACCTGGATTTACCAACATAGCGAAGCCATTGACAAGGCTTACTGAATAAAGCAGAAGATTTATCTGGGAGATGGACTGTCACGCCGCATTCAAACAACTTAAATATTCTTTGACAAGCGTACCTGTCCTAAGTTATCCTTTACCAAAAGGAGAATTTGTTCTAGATACAGATACCAGCAACATTGGAATTGGTGGCGTTCTTTCCCAGATTCAAGACGGACAAGAGAAGGTTATTACTTATATAAGTAAGACCTTGTCAAAACCAGAGAGGAATTATTGCGTCACCAGAAAAGAACTTTTGGTAGTCGTGAAATCCGTGGAGCACTTCATCAAATATTTGTACGGTAGAAGATTTCTTGTAAGAACTGACCATGCTGCTCTCAAATGGCTGCTACAATTTAAGAACCCTGAAGGTCAGGCAGCTAGATGGATTGAAAGATTACTAGAATATAACTTTGTTATTGAGCATCAGGCAGGTACAAGCTATCGTAATAATGACACATTATCAAGAAGACCTTACCAAGACATTTTGGAGTGAATAAAACCCTCGAGAGATTGCGCCAACGATTTTACTGGGTAAATGATGTTAAAGAGTGGTGCAAGAAATGTGTGGTCTGCGCGGGAAGTAACGGGCCACATAGGAAAAGAAGAGCTCCAGTGCGCCAATATAACGTTGGAAGTCCCTTTGAACGCATTGCGATTGCCATGGCAGGACCATTCCCAGATACTGACGAGGGAAATAAGTACATAATGGTAGTAATTTACTTAACTATGTGGTTTGAGGCCTACCTAATACCCAACCAGGAAGAATGCATCTGCCGATTTGGAGTACCGCGAGAGATACATTCTGACCAAGGAAGGAATTTTGAGTCTGCTCTGTTCCAATATATCTGTAAGATATTAGGAATCAAGAAAACTAGAACAACTGCATTATATCCGCAGTCTGATGACATTCTTAAACGGATGAATAGAACAATAAACCTGTATTTGTCGAAGGTAGTCTCTAATCATCAACGAGACTGGGACCGACATCTTCATCTGTTCCTGTTAGCTTACCGTTCATCCGTGCGTGAGACAACAGGACAAACCCCAGCTAAAATCCTATTCGGGCGGAAGTTACGCTTACCATGCGATCTGATATTTGGCAGTAAACCCGGTGAAGATCTAGCCGGGGAGGACTATGTAACGGACTTTCGGAGAAGAATGAATGAACAAGTCCGTACAAACATTCAAGGTGCCAGCGGTCGGATGAAGGACCAGTATGACGTCAAGGCTGAAAAAGGTGGGTATCAACCGGGGAATTTGGTGTGGCTTTACAATTCGCAAAGACGTCGTGGCTTATCACCGAAGCTTCAAAAGAATTGGGAAGGTCCTTACGAGATCGTAAAACGAATAAATGATGTGGTATACAGAATTAAGAAAACACCTAATGGAAAGCCGAGAGAGTCCACTTTAATCGGTTAGCTGGTGATAATTTTAACGATCATCGTGGAGCGACGGTTCGCCGGGTTATAGCTGAGGAACCCACATTTGATGACTTCATGGAAACCCATTCCACTGGTCACAAGGCACGGTATTGCGTGACAAGAGAAGAACAACGGGATCTGTTCACCGTGTCCTCAGAGTATTCCCTCACTCATTGCGTAGCGAAAGACATTAAAATCTCCCGCATGATCGCTTCAGTTTTTAAAAGAAAATTCGGACGAGTACAAGAACTGGCCAACCAACGTCCAACTGTCGGAAAAACGCTACAAATAAAGGATGATAACGTAAAAACAAGTGGTACATTTACTATCTGGTTACGAAACAATATTCATATCAGAAGCCATCATACCGCAGTTTATGGGATTCGATGTGCGATATGAAGGACCATCTGTTGCAAAACGACATCATAAAGCTGGCAGTACCGAAGTTAGGCTGTAGACTAGATGGTTTGGATTGGAGGATTTTTAGAAGCATGTTAGAAACAATCTTTCCGCTTTTGCGGATACTCTAGTATCAAATATTCTTTCCTCTCCCCCAATTAACAGCTTTTAAGACTCTGTATCCTGGTCACGGCACCATTTTGATTGGTTATATTTAATAAAAATATTATATCATTGTGACAACTAGAAAACAATATATATAACACATACCTGGCTTGTCAGAGCAGCGACGTAGTTGACAGGAATTTCATACGATTTGGTAATAAATACGGAGGAAAACTACCGTGGTGCCAGACAGTGCCAGTAAGCTACACACGACAGTGATTTCATAGGTGCACTAGGTGATCTTGGTGCCAGACAAAGCCAGTAAGCTACACATAGACGTTCCTAGTGTGGAGGGAAACTATCATGGTGCCAGACAGTGCCAGTAAGCTACACACGACAGCGGTTTCATAGGTGCACTAGGTGGTCTTGGTGCAAGACAGAGCCAGTAAGCTACACATAGACGTTCCTAGTGTGGAGGGAAACTATCATGGTGCCAGACAGTGCCAGTAAGCTACACACGACAGCGGTTTCATAGGTGCACTAGGTGGTCTTGGTGCCAGACAGAGCCAGTAAGCTACACATAAACGTTCCTAGTGTGGAGGAAAACTACCGTGGTGCCAGACGGTGCCAGTAAGCTACACACGACAGCAGTTTCATAGGATCACTAGGTGGTCTTGGTGCCAGGCAGTGCCAGTAAGCTACACATGGACGTTCCCAGTGTGGAGGATTAGGGATGTGGAGGAGTGGAGTCAAGGCAACCAGGAAAACATACCTCGGACAAGCCAAGCATACGTGGAGTCCTGGATCTGACTCCTCGAGTACAGCTTTGGACTCGGGTTATATACAAAAATAACCCTCTTCTTTCCTTCAGAATGAGGGCATTTCGAGAGTAGCGTCCTACCCTCACCACCACGATCCAGACGCGTGATCGTGGAATCTTCTAGAATCTACATATCAACCATGCAGGTACAGGCTCAGCGTCTTGCAGTCTGTCCCTTTCAAGTGATTCGGCCATCTGGCTTTAGCATCAGGACGTGGAGTCCATGGGCGTGCGGATGATCTTTTGAGAAATCTTGTACATTTCAAAATATCTAACAAAACATAATATTCTTTGCCATATTGCATATTTATTTAAATTAGCAGTACCATCTGCAAATCACACTTGTCGTAGTGTGACATAGGTAAATTTTTATTAGTTGAAATCTAATATCTTATTTATCTGAGGTTGTATTTTATTACAGAATATTTTAACTGATGTGTTGTAATAGCACATCATTTTAGAGACTTTAAGAATGATTCAAATACATATTAATTTATAAACTTTATGTTGTTAAAGTTATTTGTAATTGTAATTAAATGATAACTGAAAGGATATGGTTTTTACCAATATGATACTGAAATAGATATTTCTGTTATTTAAAATACATGATTTGCACATCCGAACATATTTAAACAACGATATAATTTTATATAATAATCTATGGAAATATGAATATCGTATAGAAATCCGTGAAATCTACGCCTATGGTCCAAATACAGATAGAGGAATGCATACAATATTTCCGTATATGTCAAGTGTTTTCTGACCTGGCCTGCTAAATGTAAACAAATCCAACCCTAGACTAGTTTCAAAATGAAAACAGATGTTCATAAAATAATTATTCACAAAAATATTTTATCGTAATAAAGATTATTCCTAATATTATTAATAACAAAATTAAACATGCTAGCAGTACTGCTTCAATATCTTACAGATATTTTGGAACAGAGCAGACTCAATATTCCTTCCTTGGTCGGAATGTATCTCTCGCGGTAATCAGGAGATGGATTCTTCCTGGTTGGGTAATGGGTAGGCCTCAACCCACTTAGTAAAGTAGTTTATTACTACCATTATGTACTTATTTCCCTCGTCAGTTTCTGGAAATGGTTCGGCCACGTCAATCGCAATGCGTTCAAAGGGACCTCCAACGTTATATTGACGCATTGGAGCTCTTTTTTTCCTATGTGGCCCGTTACTTCTCGCGCAGACCACATATTTCTTGCACTACTCTTTAACATCTTCCTTGCAATTTACCCGGTAAAATCGTTGGCGCAATCTCTCGAGAATTTTATTCACTGCAAAATGTCCTCCACCAGATCCGTCGTGGATCTCTTCCAATACTTCCGGTACTCTTTTCCTAGGAATTATCAACTGGGTCCTACTCTCAGTACCTTCAGTATTCTCTACGACACGTTTCAGGAGGCCCTCTTTAACCACAATAGAGTCCCACTGCGCCCAGTACGATTTTACAGTTGGTGAGTGTCGTGCAACATCTTCCGAAACTGGTCTATTATCGCCACGTTTCCAATCCAGTATGGTTTTCAAGTCCAAGTCATTCTCTTGATGCTTGCGAAGGTCTTCCGTTTGCCAACTATCATTCACTACTGTTGTTCTAGCTGCATGACCTTCAGGATTCTTAAATTGTAGCAGCCATTTAAGAGCAGCATGGTCAGTTCTTATAAAAAATCTTTTACAGTCCTCCTTTCTTTATCTAATTCACAAATATTAGTACAAATAAACGAAAATATATATATATATATATATATATATATATATATATATATATATATATATTAAACTACATAACTAAACTTGTGTGCTTTTGAACAACAGAATAAAATTATTTATTATGTTGTTCAAAAGTATTGAGCCAAAACTTTACATGCTTTAAAAGTAGCAAAATATTTGGTGCCATCTTTTTAAACTTACTATTTATTTCGTATTTTTTATTACTTCGTCAACATTTCTCTTGAAGGAATCCCTGCAGCACACAATCGAGGCATGGAATCCATTAAATTTTAAATAGAATTTCGTGGTCAATTTTGCTATTCATTTTCCATATGGTTCGATAATTCGCCCTTTTGGAGAATTTTTCTTATCCACGCGTATTTTTAACTCTCTATTGGGTTTAAATCAGGGGAGTCAGGAATTCGGACGTTTTTTTACTTAAAAACTCATTATACAGGACAATACTACATGAATTTTTACGTGTTATTTAATACATATTACTTAAAACGATTAGCCGTAGAATATTGAGATATTGTATGTATGACTGATTGACTATATCTCATTTTCAACTGAAATAAGTGAAGTACAGGAAAACAATGTATATAATTTAATAAACTTACAAGAAAGATATGTGGTACCCATATAAGATTTTTTTCCTAAAATATGTAATTTTAAAATTTTCAATTTTTCCATTATTTTGCCCTTTGACCGACGCAATTTAATGGCTTAGACGAATTATCTGACAGTAGGTTCTTAAATGTATTTTGGGTCGCTGAACCTACTTTCACATAATTCGTTCAAGATATTAAAATGCGTTGTTCAAATTGTGAAATAAGCAAACTAAAAGAAAAATTCTAAATTAAATAAATCACATACCTTAAGAAAAAAAGCAGCAGTTCCGATTTAATTATGTAACGGCTCTGCGAGCAAAGCGGAGCCGATTCTAACCAAAAGTTATACACAAGAAAAGAAGAAAAAATATCAATGCAATCAGGCGAGAAATTTCACAGCGACGTTTATGTTCCAATGCAGCCTCCTTCGCTTGGTGGGTCTAAATACTACGTCTTCTTTAAAGATAAAGCATCTGCTTTCAGGCACGTATATTTTATTAAATATAAATCAGACGTTCCAGACAAATTCAAGGAGTTTGCAGCTCTTGTATATAAATAGTTTGGCCATCATATGAAATCTATTCGTGTGGACAAAGGAACAGAATATATAAACTCGATCAAGCAGTCCATGTGCAGAAATTATGGCATCACAACAGAGACAACTGCTCCTTACACGCCTGAACAAAACGGACGTTCAGAAAGAGAAAACAAAACAATACTGGAATCTGCCACTACCATGCTAGAAGCAAAGAACTTACCACGTTTCCTTTGGGCGGAAGCGGTAAACACCATATGAAATTTGGTTTAAGAAAAAACCAAACATAAGTCATTTAAGAACATTTGGATGTACTGCCTACGTAAATATTCCAAACTTCCAACGCAGAAAACTCAGTCCAAAGGCTACAAAATCAATCCTTATTGGATATCATCAAGAATCCCCAAATTATAGACTCTATGACATTGATAGACGTCAAATTTTCGTCAGTCGGAATGTTGTGTTTGATGGAAGCAATTCTTAAAACACTCTAAAAGACTCTACTGTTAGTTTCAGTTTTCCTTACCAGTGTCAACAGCCTGAAAATGACAGTGACATTTCTTCAAACAATAATCAACAGCCAGAACCAGAAAACACAAGACAACTGAGAGATCGTGCTGCCCTCAGGCGTCCTATCCACTATGAAGTAAATTTTCGCAGTTATCAAGAAGCCATTACTTAACAAGATGTAGATCGCTGGGAAACTGCAATCAACGACGAGTTAGCATCGCATCGAGACAACCACACTTGGGACATCGTGCCTCTTCCAAGAAAGAAGCAACTCATTGACTCCAAATGGGTTTTCAAAATAAAACGTTCGCCAACATGACATGTCGAGTGCTATAAGGCGCGACTTTGCGCCATAGGTTTCAAGCAACGCGAAGGTCTCGATTACCATGAGACTTTCTCACCAGTAGCCCACTACGACTCCATTAGAGTTCTCCTAGCGATTGCTGCAGAACAAGATCTCAACATTCGTCAGTTTGACGTTAAGACTGCATTCCTATATGGCGAATTACAAGAAGAGGTGTACATGAAAATCCCTGACGGACTTAAAGTTAATAATAATAGTGAAGGTAATGTTGCTTGTAAACTTGTAAAATCATTATATGGTTTGAAGCAGGCATCGCGCTGCTGGAACCAAAAATTCAAATCATTCCTTAAAATGTCGCTTGCTTGAGTGTGAGAGTGACAAATGTATTTTCAAAGGTCAATTAGAGAACAGTATTATATATCTAGATTTATATGTAGATGATGGTATAATTTTATCGAAGTCTGTAAAAGCATTAGATAGAATAATTAACTATTTACGAGAGTCTTTTGAAATAACTATGGGTGATTGTCATATGTTCGTTGGTATACAAATTGAATGAAATATGCACATAGGAAAAATAAAAATCCATCAGTCAGCTTACATTAAAAATTTATTAAAACGTTTTAATATGAATGACGCTAAACCATTAAGTATACCATGTGACACTCACACATCTCTTATTTCACCTAATGAAAATAATAAATCAGATCCAAAAATTCCTTACAGAGAACTTGTAGGATGTTTAAATTTTATAGCTTTAGTAAGTCGCCCTGATATTGCTTTTGCAGTAAATCAAGCAAGTCGACATTTGAGTAACTTTGATAATACTCACTGGCATTTCACAAAGCGTATATTAAGATATTTAAAAGGTACACTTGACTTAGGAATAGTATATTCACGCAGTAGAAGCGCTGGAAAACCAGTAGGTTACTCAGATGCAGACTTTGCAGGTGACATTACAACTAGAAGGTCAACTTCCGGTCATGTGTTTCAATTGTCATACGGACCTGTGATCTGGGGTTGTGAACGTCAAAGACTTGTGACTCTGAGTACAACTGAAGCTGAATATGTAGCCGCGTCTTCTGCGACTAAAGAAGCAGTTTGGCTCAGACGACTATTGAGTGAACTCGCATATCCATATGTTGAACCAATAACTCTTTATGTCGATAATCAAAGTGCTATAAAGCTTGTCTAAAATCCAGAGTTTCACAAAAGAAATAAGCATATGGATATACGATATCATTTTATAAGGGAGCAAAATGAAAGTGGTGAAATTGTTATAAAATATGTTAGTACCAATAATCAATTAGCAGATTTATTTACAAAAACACTTCCGAGGGAGAGATTTAATAAATTGCTAGATTTAATTGGGATGAAAATATAATACAAGGATTATTTATTACTTATTAAATGTATTCCAAGAGTGAAAGTGTTAAAATGACATTTGACATTACTTGTCATACATTTCATTATGACAGCTAATTGATATGTGGTTACTTTGATTTCATTTTCCTTTTTTGTAAATTATTCAGTTGTTGTTATATATATAAAAATATAGTAGCAGTTGTTGTTTTATATAGTATTGTCAATTAATGTTTTGTAATTTTTCACGCCGTATTTCAAATTTCAATAATAAAATTATTGAATAAAGTGTTTTATTTTATTTGCGATCCAAAAGCGCACTGCAACATGTATGTATTATGCAATCTGTATGAAACTTATTTTCGTTTATTTGTACAAAAATTTGTGAATTGATTAAAGAAAAGGTGGATTGTCTGTGTTATTTATAAAAACTATTATCGTTATTGTCAATTGACCCTTTCGCGGTTTCGCGGCCCAGTGAAAAATGTCTTACTATCCCACCGGCCCAGTCCGCCCCTGATTCTATAGGTAACTATTTTTGAGTTATACATACATACGAACGTACTGACGTCAAACCGAAAAATACGAATAATATGATAATAAATATACATTAACACATTTTTAATATGTAACACCAAGATTCATAAAAAAATTTAGCTACTAACTCTGATTAGTTATATTTACACCTTCTTAATATCCTGAAATGTCAAACTAATTTTAGTCCCAATTCATAAAAAAAAATTAAGTACATTATTTAGTTCC
This sequence comes from Stenolophus ochropezus, assembly GCA_035578165.1. Taxonomy (NCBI): domain Eukaryota; kingdom Metazoa; phylum Arthropoda; class Insecta; order Coleoptera; family Carabidae; genus Stenolophus; species Stenolophus ochropezus. The sequence continues at coordinate 5,764,532 of JAQOWZ010000008.1, read as the reverse complement.
AAAGATAATTCCATTAGTTTGGTAGAATTAGAAATATTTGTAGATACAGAGAAGATTTGTGGTGATGTTTGACAACCTTGAAGGAAAATACTTTGATTACATTCATGTGTAAGGCATTCATTGAAGTATGGTTATAATAATTTCTTTTTAATATTTTTTATTACCATATCTCAATCGTCTTCAGTGCAATTTGTAAGAATCACGATAAATACAATAAAAGAAACAATTAAATTTTTCAAAGCATCATCCAAGAGAAATAATGTCCTGAAATTTGTAAATGCTCAACAACTAATCAGCATATGTGAAACAAGATAGTTTGAAATGCATGATTCTGTATTACGATTTAAATACAGTTTGCCTAAAATAGTTGAATCTTTTGATTTCATTTCAAATTGGAAAGAAAAGGAATCATCCACGAAAGCAACATTAGTTAAATGTGCAATAACAGAACCTTGGTTTATAATTACAGTCTATAGTTTAGCTGACGTTTTAAGTACAACAATCCCTTTGAGTAAAATTCTCCAAAAGAAAAAATTAGATAAAGAACTGGCAAAAACTGTGGTAAAAAAACACTATTATAATTGTAAATAATAAGCGACAAAATGTAGACGATGTTTTTTATATAATTTACATGGATGCATTAGAATTATTAACAAAAACTTGGTTTAGAAATAAGAATGCCGCAAATTACGGGACGGCAAGTTCATCGGCCGAATACGCGGACTAATGATCCAGAGGTATACTATAAAATAAATGTATTCATACCTCTATTAGATAATGTACTTTTGGATATACAGTCAAGATTTTCAGAGGATACATGAAATGTTTTTGATTTAAATATAACAGTTCCTACTAATTTATTAAAGAAAACACGAGAAGAATTAAAATACTCCATAGATAATATTTTAAAATACATTAGAGGTATAGATATAGAACCAGATTTTGACATAAATATTAAAAAAAATGAAACTTACATCGGAATTTTAATTTTGGTTGTTAAAATGGCAACAAAATAAAGAAAAGATACCAAACTGTGCACTTTAAGCGTACAAAGAATGTGATATAGAAATATATCCAATAATAAATATTATTCTACAAATACTTTGCACTTCGCCTGTGAGCGTAGCTTCTGGTGAACGAAGTTTTTCAGCTCTAAAGCGTTTCTGCATGTACACAGAGATGAAGAAATAAATATAGATAATATTATAGATTCATTTGCGAAAGGCAAAAATAGAAAATTAGATTTTTTATTGTGAATATTTAATTTGTCGAATTATATATGTATATTTTTTTTCATTTATTAAATATCTATTAGGATATTGTACATTTTCTTACAATTATAAAAACAAAAATCATAAATATAATTTTCTTATTACCCCCCCTAACAATATTTGTTGGATCCGCCCTTGATCGAACAATCATTATTATTCAATAAGCAACTGTAACGAAGGTCATTCATTGATAAAAAAAGATTGAATTGTAGGTATATTACTTGAGGGTTGTGAATAAGTGACAATGACAATTATTATAATTGAGAGTGAAAATATTATTAAAAAATTGTCGAATACTCTAAAAGGTATTGAACTAATACTGTACGTACAAATTATTTTAATAATTCATTTTACCGTGTTTTTCAAAAATGAGGACAAGCGAGAGATTATGTGCTGACCAAATCAGATTTTTAAATTCGTATCACATGGAACAGAAACGTAAAGTTTCTTTTATCTTTTGACGCGAAAACTTACTTTTGCTAATCTTTCTTAAACAGATAATTAAGCAGTTTTAATGACGTCCCTGAACATGAATCTGATATTTATTTGTTGATATTTGCTGCCGTTTATTTACTGGAAATAGATTTACTTCGAGTCGTGAAAAAAATACCACAAACTCACAGAACGACTGGGGACACGCGACCAGATTCATGTCAAAAATTTCAAGACTCACAGCGCGAGTATTTATTCTCCAATTAGTACGAAATGCTATTCCTATTAGGAATTTGCTCCAGAGAATCTAAAATGTAGGTCACAACCTCATATTACCATCCACTTTTTCTTTGTTATTACCGGAAATAAGCATTTTTCGAGTTTTTGAAATACGAGCGTGCATTAATTTTTTTGCACAAAAATATTACAATATATTATTTCCGGCTGGACGGATTTTACGAAACTATTTATTTGAAGAAATTTACTTAACTTAAATTCTAGATGGGGTTAGTTTGAAACTTTTTTAAAAAATTTTGAACTTTTGCAAATTTCCCTAAAATTATGCATTTAAAGATTCGTAGTTCCTGTGTTTATTATCCGATTGTTATCTAAAAATTCTTTTTATCTGTACTCAGTTTTAGTGCAGCTTTTTGTAGAATTTATGTTGACACAATTTTTCCCGTCATTGAAATTTGACGCTTTAAATGATTGCAAATGAAGTTATTAAGTAAAGTTGAGATCTCCGAGTACGAATCTTTATTTGTTGATACGTTTTGTTGTTTACTTTCTAGAAATAAAATAAATTTTTCTAGCTACCAAGCATTTTAGAAAAATTTAAAAATGTGAAAATTTGAGAAATAACTTTCTAACTTACCTCACTTAAAGTTGAAAATTCCTTGAAATAAATTATTTTGTAAAATTTAACGTTCATCCGTAAATCCAGGTTTCCCAGCCATTTGAACATATTTGTCAAAAATCGCCTATGTTTATTACTGTTATTTTATAAATCTTTCGTCCTACATATAATTTGACTAGTAGAATCCAAAATTTATTATCTTGAACACGTATTTACCACCCATTTCTAGGTATATATATACCTGTGCACAAAAATTGACGACAATTATTGATTTTCGGTCCGACGATAACTTTTATGAAACAATTTATTTGATGAATTCTCAGAATTACATTTTCAGGGGTTTAGTTAGAATTTTTTTTAACAAATTTCAACTTTTAAAAAAAATTAAAATGACACTTATTTTATTTCTAATTAGTAAACAACAAAAAATAACGACAAATAAAGGTCAGCTTCATGTTCAGGGGCCTCAACTGCATCTAATAAGTTCATTTACAGCAATTTAAAATCTCGAATTTCAATATCGTCAAAAAAAAAATCTACAAAAACCCCACCAAAAACTTGATACATACAATCAGAATTCTACGCGTTTTGCATATGTCCAAAATTTGGTAACAATCGAATAATAAACACAGTAACTACGAATTTTTAAATGCTTAATTTTGTGTAATTTGGGGTTGACAACTTTTTACGAGTGCTGACTTTGCCTCTACGAGTATACCGATACTTTCGCTGGATTTCCAAGTTTTTTTTGGGAAATTTGCAAGAGTTCAGAATTTTGAAAAATATATAACTAACCTCATCTAATAGTTAAATAATAATATTATTTCCTTTGACACAAATACCATTTGTAATACATCAGTAAAAAAAATCATAGTTTAAAAATTCAGCAATATTGTAAAAATTATTTTGTAAGAGGAACAATTTTATATTCTCTTCAAAAATATTAATGCTCGCTGCTTTGATGTTCGTTGGTAGTTTATTAAATAAAACAAGCCTAAATTTTTCGGGAGAATATTTAACAATATTTAATAATTATGTTTATCCATAATCAGAAGATAAGTGGATTAATTTTTATATATGAATTTGTTTTATTATCCCAATGACCTAATGTTAGAATTGCACTTACTATTTAAATCAACAATATCGGGGTTAGAAAAAACTAGAGAAGTGTCATCTACATGTAACACATATATACAATCATCCGATAAAGAAAATTTTGAGTTATTTATATATAATATAAACAAATAAGCACCAAGGACCGTACCTTGTGGCAAACCTACTTCTACGTCAATTAGATTAGAGATTCTAGTTTGATGATAATAGGAACTATCAGAATAGTTAATAGTTACGAATTGACGTCTTTGACGAAGAAAACTACCAAGCCAACTCAGAGCAACTCCACGTATACCTATTGCTTCGAGATTGGCGAATAAACGATAATGATCCACGCAATCAAACGCCTTACTGAGGTCGCAAAAGATATCAACGGGATATTCACCCTTATTTATGAATTCTAAAATATTGCTATAAAGAAAATGTACTGCGTTAGAAATAGAGAACTTAGCCCTGAATCCAAACTAATTATCACTTATAATATGGTTTTATTTAAAAAAGGTTCGAGTCTACTAAGATAACAATACTCAAAAATTTTGGAAAATCCAGAGGTATTAGCTACAGGCCGATAATTGTCCAATATAGATTTATCCCTCTTCACGTGAACCGGAATTATTTTATTTTAATTTAAGACATTCGGGAAAGGTCCCAGTAGTGAATGATAGGTTTACAATATGCGTTAGTGGCACTGTAATCAGATTGGAAACGATTTAGTAGAGATTTTAACCAAATTTATTGCATTGTATGTAGTTAATAATTGAGCAACACAAAAATATTCATCAGTATCAAGTTTAGGGTCAAGGGTAAGATCCCCACAGATAAGTATTTTACAACTAGGTTTGTAAGAAGATTCAAGGACAGAAGCTATTTTTTCACAATAGATCCTGTAATCAGAGCAAGGCGATTTATATACAATAATAATTAAGATCTTGTTAAGGAAATCTGATGTCCACAGAGCAGCACAAACTTCAAATTGCTTTTCTATACAATAAAATGATACATCTATAACTTCAATTTGAGAGACGACAGAACTGTGACACCAAAGTCCTTCTCTAAGAAGAGAATTTGTTCAGAATTATAGTTTATATGGGGTTTACTTAAAGCGTTTATTTGATAAGGTCTACAATTACGACAATATATTACTTCCGGCTGGATGGTAAATTTTACAAAAATATTTATTAAAAATTAACTTATTATGCATCGTAAATGCATATTTCTCTAACAGCAAAAACAATTCAACAGATCAGATATTGAATCTGATAGAGGGCCAAAACGAGGGCCTGGATACGCAGCAGTGGAGGGTTTTAAAGAGGACAGATGAGGGCTCGGCAGTGCTTCTTACACTGTCCATAGACTCGACGTCCTTAAGCACCCTTAAAAAAGCTGATTTCAAAATCAGCTACAAATTTGTCCAGACAATGATTAGGCTAAAGGGTAAAAAACCCAACAAAAAGCCCACCGACGTCACTGCCAAAAAAGCCACTACCAGCACTGCTACAGGTAAGCTTAACTTAAAAAAGGAGGCAGGGAGTAATGCCACCAATATTAACACTGGAAATTCCAGATTAAAAGTAGGTAAAGGTAAAGAGGCTGCTTTAAAGCCTCTACCCAATCCCACACCTACACTCTCCAAGACACCACGGGCCGTCGGAATCACGCACAAAGGGAAACAAGTTCCTAGCTGCGACGTGGCTCTGAACAAAACGTGATGTCCAGCAGTAATATAAAGATGCTGCAAGTGAATCTTCAACACTGTAAAACTGCCTCTGATGTGTTGAACAAAACATTCACCACCACTAACACCGATATAGTGCTAGTTCAAGAGCCTTACGTGTATGGAGGCGTAGTAAGGAAACTTACTACACCAGTAGGTAAGTTAACCTACTGTAACGAACCAGATGTCATTCCAAGAGCAGCATTGCTCATTAAGACATCGATTAAATTCGTAACATTAAATAAATTTATATCTAGGGATTTGGTAGCTGTAGAAGCTACACTGCCTATATCAGGAGGTACGCAAGAGGTAATCATTGCATCGGCGTATTTCCCGGGAGACACGATGGAAGCCCCACCTCCGCTGGTAAGGAACCTGATCTCCTACTGCAAACATAGAAACAGAAACTTCATCCTAGGATGCGATGCAAACGCACACCATACAGTTTGGGGTAGTACGGACATAAATACAAGGGGTGAGTACCTTTTCGAATTTATTTCTAGTACTAACATAGATATAATAAATAGGGGTAAAGAATCCACTTTTATAACTAAAAACAGGCGAGAGGTATTGGACATTACGTTAGCCACTCCTCAAATTAGCTCTGAAATATATAATTGGCATGTCTCAAATGAAGCCTCAATATCGGATCATACATATTTAAGGTTCGAGATAAAGGCTAATAAAGAACCTAAAACTCAAATTAATATAAACACAATTGAGGAACTGGAAACAGCCTCTATTGACTTTCATAATGCGGTACACACAGCATATGAAAACAGCTGTACAGTAAAGCTTCGACAAAGTACTAGGAAAGTACTTTGGTGGACCGAGGAGCTAAGTAAACAAAGAGTCACTGTTAGAAGGTTATACAATAAAACCAAAACCAGTGGCAGCGATGAGAGCTGGGAGCAATATAGAAGTGCCCTAACCTCATATAATAAAGAAATTCGCAGATCTAAAAGGAATGCATGGCGTAGTTTTTGTGAGAGCTTATCAGAAACGCCCACGGTAGCTCGCCTTCAAAAAGTCCTATCAAAAGATCATACGAATGTAATAGGCCTACTAAAGAAACCAGACGGGGACTTTACGACAGATTCAAGGGAAACATTGGAGCTTCTTTTAAGCACACACTTCCCAGGATCGTCGTGGCCAGTTGAGGAGGATGACAATTCCTCCGGAGCTACAACTAAGCTAAGCTTAATTAACAGTCTTAACACTGCTAATAATATTTTTACAGAAAGCAGAGTTGAATGGGCGATAAATACTTTCAAACCCTACAAGACACCTGGTGAAGATGGCATTTTTCCGGAACTTTTGCAGAAATGCATAAAGGATATACTGCCAATACTCTGCGAACTATACAAGGGAAGCCTAAAGTTAGTATACATTCCCACATTGTGGAGGAAAACTAATGTAGTCTTTATACCTAAAGGCGGAGGACGTCCAAGCGTCCAGCCTAAGTCATACAGACCCATTAGTTTATCATCATTTATACTGAAAGGTATGGAAAAGGTCTTAGATCAATACCTTAGGAATGAAGTGATAACTGCTTCACCACTAAACGTAAATCAATTTGCTTACCAGGAAGGAAAATCGACAACTACGGCTCTCCACAGCCTTGTCAATAAAATAGAGAAAACCTTCATGGCAAAAGAAATAGCTCTGGGAATATTTATAGATATATATGGTGCATTTGATAACACCTCCTATAAGTCCATTGAAAGAGCTGCTAGGTCAAAAGGTTTCGACCCAGCTGTAGTGGAATGGATAAAAGCCATGCTGCAAAGTCGAACGATTACAGCCTCGATAGGAGGAGAATCAGTAATGATAAAAACCAACAGAGGATGCCCACAAGGTGGGGTTCTATCACCTCTACTCTGGTGTATTGTCATTGATGACCTCCTGAATAGGCTCAATAAAGCTGGCTATTTTGCAAACAGATATGCAGATGACGTTGCAATTATGGTCAGAGGACGTAGTGACACCACTATCTCGTACCTTACACAAAAAGCTCTAAATGTAGTGCATGAGTGGTGCCTGGAACATGAACTTAGTGTAAACCCTACCAAAACTACAATCGTCCCCTTCACAAAGAGAAGGAAGCTAAATCTTCAAGCTCCCTACTTGAAGGGTACAAGAATTGAGTTTTCTACAGAGGTTAAGTATCTAGGAATCATTCTAGACCAAAAACTCACGTGGTACTCACATATCAACAAGATTACAAAGAAATCAGCAGTGGCGTTAAACACATGCCGTCGGCTTCTGGGTAAAAACTGGGGACTACAGCCAAAAATGACCCATTGGGCATATACTAGTGCTGTAAGACCCATGATCACCTACGCGTCACTTGTATGGTGGCCAAAAGTGAAACAAATCACAGCACAGGCATCACTGCGAAAACTACAACGCATAACCTGCCTCAGTATTACAGGTGCTATGAGTACCTGTCCGACTGCAGCAATGGAAGTGATTCTGGGGCTAACACCTCTACACATTCAGGTGAAAAAAGAGGCGATGCAACAGGCACTGACTCTCTGCAGAACGAAACACTTTATGCCCGGAGATTTTGTAGGCCACTTGGAAATTCTAAGGGAAGTACAACCAGCCTTGTCTGTCTGTGATAAGATGACAACAAAATACAATTTTGACCAGAAGTATAAGGTTGTTATTGGTAATCGCCTTGAATGGGCAACGGAAACACCAGTTGAAAGGGATTCTTTGTCCTGGTTCACTGATGGTTCAAAATTGGACACAGGAGGAACTGGAGTAGGTGTGCTTGGCCCAGATTGCCGAATTAAGGAATCCATAGGCACCTGCTCCACAGTTTTTCAGGCTGAGATTTATGCAATAAATCTCTGTGCTCACATAAACCTAGATAAAGGTCTAAAAGGAGCATTAATAGATATAATGTCAGACAGCCAGGCAGCTTTAAAAGCATTGAATGCCTTCACATGTAAATCAAAGCTAGTCTGGAACTGCAGGGAGACCCTCCAATTGCTATCCGAAGCAAACCAAGTCACCCTACGGTGGGTACCAGGGCACGAGGGAATCATAGAAAACGAGAAAGCTGATGAAAACAGGGGCTAAACTTTCATACCACGGGCCGGAACCCTCATGTGGTCTTCCACAAAGCCACTATAAGAAGGTGGTCAAAAACTGGGAGGAATCTGCCATATCCTCATATTGGAAAAATATTCCAGGCCTCAATCAAGCTCGGAAATTCATTTCCCCAGCTTCGACAAACGCCAAAGAGTTACTAGCTCTCAGCAAAAAGCACCTTAATATAATGACAGGAATTCTCACTGGCCACTGTCCTTTAAAGTACCATTTGCACAAAATTGGTATAGCTGAAAATGAAACCTGTCGACTCTGTGAAGAGGACGAAGAATCGTCAGAACACATACTGTGTGAATGCCCAGCCGTAACTGTGCAGAGACTCAATCAACTAGGTAAGAGGTATCTTACGGCAGATGAGATCAAGAACTTGACTCCTGGAGCCATAATCGGCTTCATCAAAAATCTGGATCTACTTCCGGAAAACTAAGTAAGGGCTATGTCACAATAGATCTTCTAGGTCGCGTTGACAAAAAGCGACAAAACGCTGAAACCCTTATATACATACAATACTATACATACAATACAACTTATTAAATGTAGTTGCGGCTTCTGCAAACTAGTCTGATATTTATTTGTTGTTTATTTATTAAAAATAAGTTTGTCTCATTTATAAATAGTAATTTCATCCAAATCATGTTAAAAGATAAAATAAAGAAAAGTGAAATGTTTTAATGTAAAATGTCATAAGAGAGAAAATATACAGTGGTGTGCAAAAGTATTTCGCCGAACATATGTTATTTCTTTTTTTTTGTATCTCCTAAGAATTTTACAATCTATCTAAATATAAGATAATAAGTAAAAATATAACAGCAAATTAATTACATGAGGAGCATTTGTCCACTGACAAAAATTCGAAATATTAACTATATAATGTTAGTTAAATCTATCTACTAAATCTAATGGTTTAAAACGTTTTAATCGTCGTATGTCCTCACTACTGTCTAACAATTTCACTGCACTTGTGTTTGGGTGGGCTTCAAGTCTTTTAAGATATTTGGTACTAAATTGTACAATTGTTTCTTTCACTGTACACATGTTGAGGTCTCTGTGGATGTTTACATTTGGCACATACCAAGGAGCATTTGTAATTGTTCGGAGGCACTTAGATTGAAAACGTTGAAGTATTTTAATATTAGAGTTGCTTGCTGCTCCCCAGAGTTGTATTCCATACGTCCAGACTGGTTTAAAGATGCTTTTATATATCAGTAGTTTGTTTTCCAGTGACAGTTTGGAAGTTCTACCTAATAGCCAATAGTGCTGCCTGAATTTTAGTCCCAGTTGTTTTCTTTTTGAGAAGATGTGTTTACGTTAGTCTTCCATCAAGATGTATTCCTAGATATCTTGTTTCTTCAGTTTGCGGTAGCGGTTGGTTGTTGAGTGTTACCACAGGACACGTACTTTTATTCAAGGTAAAGGTTACATGGACTGATTTGGTTTCGTTGGCTTTTATTCTCCAGATTTTTAGCCACTTTTAGATTTTTTTAAGCTGTATTTGAAGAAGATGTAAGGCCTCTGCTGAATTTTTATGACAAGCTAGGATTGCTGTGTCATCAGCAAATGTGGCAACTGTAGAATTTGGAGTTGTTGGAATATCAGCTGTGTAAATGAGGGAACGAATAGGTCCAAGAACACTACCTTGGGATACTCCTGATTTGATTGGATATAATCTTAGATGAGGTATAAGAGAGATATGACACACTCCTATAGCTACTTACTACTGAGCAAGCAAAAGATCCGCCAGCTGAGTAGTGCACACTTACAGTTAGACGAATGAAATATTGGTCATAGTGTTAGTCACCTATCCTCATTATTTGTTTGGTTGAGTTTTCCATATAACTACTCCACTGGTCCACTGTTCTGTATGAGGGATGTTACTATTTAATTTATTTAGCAGGCCAATATGCCACACTTTATCGAACGCTTGCGAAACATCTATAAAAGCTGCTGAACAGTAGTGTTTTCTTTCAAATGTTTTGTTTATTAAGTCGACTACTCTATAAACCTGCTCAATAGTTGAGTGTTGTTTTCGGAAGCCAAACTGATGATCAGGAATTAATTTTCTTCGCATAAGTATGGGCTCCAGTCTTGTAATGAAAAGGTTTTCAAATACTTTTGAAAGTATAGGTAGTAAACTTATTGGACGATAGGAGGATGTTTCCTCAGCGGGTTTCTCTGGTTTGTGTATAAGAATAACTTGAGCTACTTTCCATTGTGATGGAAAAACTCTAAGGGTATAATGGACTACATTCTTCGTGTTAAATATATAAGTTATAAAAATGATTGCTTTAAATGGGAGTTGTCTTAAAAATTTTCCAGATATTAAATCGTATCGGGGAGTTTTTTTGGATTTATATGTTTGCATATTATCTCGAGAACATCCTTCGGTTTAAAATGTTGTATACAATAATCCAACTGAAGAGATGTTCTAACGTGTTGTATATGAATTGTTCATCTTCTGGTGGTATTGAGGGTGGAAAAGGTTGGAATACTTTTGTTAGGTGATTTGCAAAGGCTAGAGCTTTGTCAGAGTCAGTCCTTGCCCATAGTCCGCCTTCTTTCCTAATAGGTGGAATGTGTTGTTGGGGCTGTTTGATTTTTTTCGTTGCTTTCCATAATGAGTAGTCACTTGCTTCTGTCGCTGATAAATTCTCAAGATAGTTTTGAATTGTTTCATTTTTTTCTTGTTGCAATATTTTTTTCAAGTCTTTGGTGGCTTTATTTAATTTACTTTTTACTTGGGGGTCTCGAGTTGTCTGCCAGATTCTTCTAATTTTCCGTTTATGGGCTATTAAATGTTTGATGTACGCTGGTATGTTTGTTACAGTATTACAAGATTTTTGTATTGGGATCGATTGCCAAATTGATTTTGTTAAATGTTCTACAGCATTATCTAAGTCTTCTTGAGATTTTAAGCTGCCATTTAACGAGATTTTACTTTCTAGTATGTTCCTGAATTTGTGCCAACTCGTTTTTTTATTACAGAGAGAAGCGGGTTTATCTACTTTTGGTATTTGTGTACTGAGTATTAGAATTACGGGTGAGTGGTCTGATGATAAATCTACGCAGGATTCTACTTTAAAATAGTTTTCTGATTTTCCACTGACTATGAAAAAGTCAAGTAGATCAGGTATTTTATTTGGGTCAGTAAGCCAGTAGGTTGGTTCTCCAGTTGAAAGGGTTATGTAATGTTTATTTTGGATAGTTTTGAGTAATTCTCTTCCTCTTGGTGTAATGAGTCTCGATCCCCAAATTTGGTGTTTAGCATTGTAATCTCCACCAGCAATGAATTTATTTCCCAATGTATTAAAAAAGGTAGTACGTTCTTCGTTTTTAATTATATGTTTCGGTGGCATATAAATTGCTGACACTACAAAAGATTCAGATAGCGTTTCAATTTTTATATTTCTGGCTTGCAGATATTCTTTTTCGTATTTTATAAGTTCATAATATATAATTGAATTATTTACAATAATTGCAGTTCCACCATGAGCCGTTCCATCAGGATGATTTGTTGAATATATTGAATAATTTGGTATTTTAAGGTAGTTTTTATTCGTAAAATGAGTTTCTGATATAAGTATTATATCTAGTTGGTGGTTAATAATAAATGATTTTAATTCTTGGCTATGTTGAGCCAAGCCGTTGGCATTCCATAATACACTTTTCATCTGAGTATTCATTTTATTTTTGAAATTAATATTGTTAAAATATTTAACATTGTGTCCATACGTTCCATTAGTTTACATAACATTTGTTCTAGATTTTTATTAGAATTACCTTGTGTGTTTATTTCCGGGGTAACGATTTCATTAGCTAGCGTCTCGACCTGTGAATTTTTTGCAGTATTTGCATTAATATTAGTAGGTTGCTGATTAGACATTTTTGCAACACTTGCATATGTATTGTTATTGTTTACATATTGCGCTGGACAGATGTTGACATTACTATTTGTAGGTCGTTGAGTAATTTGTTTAGTACGTAAAGTGGGATATTTTCTTTTTTGAATCTCTTTGTATATTGCGCAACCTTTATAATTTGCAGGGTGTTTCACATCACATAAGGCACAGGTTACATCTGTATTAGATGGTTTTTCACACGTAGATGAATGATGATTTTTCCCAAATTTCACACAGCGTGCTTGCCGCTCGAAGTAGTTATGGGTATGTTCGTATCTTTGGCAATTAGTACATTGTACGATTTGTCGTTTTACTCGCGGAGGTTCGAATTCAATTTTGCTGTTTAATAAATATTTAATGTCATATACTTTTTATTATTTTCCTGGTGTTTTAAGTCCACATAAAACATGGGAAGCGTCTGTTTGGTTTTTCAATTTTTAATATTATGAATATTAATAACTTTGTGACCATACGATTCTATTTCAATTTTCAAATATTCTATATCCGCAGAGTAGTGAATATTTCTTAGGACTGTTTTAAAATTTCTTTTTTGTTTTAACTGATATGTATGAAAAGCCGTTTTTTTTCTCTGTTAAGGTCTTAATGATTTTTGTGTAACTCTCAGATGTATGGGGTTGGACTTTAACCTGATTGTTTGACATTGATTTTAAAAAATAATCATCCTTGGCTACTAAGTTCAATATTTCCAGTAATGGTTGCAATTTAATTATATCAGGAATAAAAATAGGTGGCGGTTTAGGTTCTTGTTTTTCAACTGTATTTTCGTCGTCATTATCATTTTCTGGGTCTTAATTAGTTAATTCCTGGAATCGATTTTGAGTATTTATCCTTACCACAAAATCAGTTAGAGTTTTTTGTCTGACGTTCCTGCTGTTAATTTCTGGACTGTTTCGTTTTGTTTTGTTTGATTTAAATGTTTGCCATTCTGAGCTACTGTTCACGCTATTTGATAAAGGTGGAAAAATCTGGGTGTATCCTGTAGGAGAGTTTTGTGTTTGAGGCTGATTTTCTATTTCGGATATCTGTGTAAAGGGAATTGCAGTATTAGTTTGGAGAGGATTCTGAGAAGCGTCCGTTGTGGGGTTGGCTGGGGGCGTATTGGTTGATGAAAGTGTCTGAGGATAAGTCGTAGTTGGTGTTGTATTGGAATTTCTAGGTGGTGAGTGGTTAACAGGCATAGCTAGGTTGGTTGGGGATGTGCCGGGTTGATTTACTGAGCTTGGCTAGTTTCTAAGTACCAATGCTGCATTCTTAAGTTCTGGCGGTATAGATGTTTTCCCGCTAGGTGGAATCAAAAAGAAGACGCCGTCTCTTTTTGTTATTTTAGCTATTGACTTTTCAATCTTCTTTGACATACTTCATTGCGATGAACACAGGAAATAAATTTGCACTGTAAGCACACACTGTATGACACACTTTTCGACACTGCACGCGCACGGAATAGAAACACACGTCTGCACTGCTCGACGGTTGTAGGCCAACTGATTATTTTTATATTTCTTTTAAAATATTTTTTTTATATTAATCATCTGTTAAGAATGTTAATACCTTCTAATTAGCGTAGTTGACATATTTTAAAATTTATGTCCATTGTATTTTATAAGCTCTAACGAAATTGTTTGTGTTCGTAAGTATTGCGCCAAGTTATTGCTGAATAGTTTATATACATTTTTTAAATTTATCATCTAATTTTGTAATTAAATTAAATTTAGGCTATTTTCTAATAAAACAGTAAAATACACCTACCTACAGTTACAAGAAGCCGTCGTAAAACTTTATCGACAAGGGAAGTGTCTCGTGAGATAGCTGGCTTGCTAAAGTTTGTTAAGAGCACGGTAAATGTACTTATTGCTAGATATAAGTTAAGAAATTCATTAGCTGACAAGCTAAAATGCGATAGACCCAGAAAAGCAACAAAGCGGACAAATAAAAAATAAAACGAAAGTCTGTAGCACATTGAAAAATTGCTAAGAATGTATCAACAGAACTGAAAATGTTGCAAATATAAGCCGAACTACTATGCCTTGACGTCGAGCTTATAGAACGTATCGGTATTAAAGAGCCTTTGCTTAGTACAAAAATAAGAAGGCCAGACTTAATTTTGCCAAGAAATTCAAGACTGAACTTAAGCCGATTGGCGAAAAATTCTATTTACGGATGAATCAAAATTTAATTTATTTGGAGGTCATTGTCGACGACCAGTAAATGCAAGTTTTGACTTTAAGTACCAAATTACTACTGTTAAGAATGGTGAAGGTAATGTGATGGTATGGAGAGAATTGTCTTATGACGACATAGGTCCAGTAATTTAGATTAAATTTATTATAAACGCTGTAATATATAGAGATATTTTAACAAACCATATGCTACCATAAGCATGAAAAATATGGCACGTGGATAAGTTTTCCAACAGGACAACGATCTTAAACATACTCAAAGCTAGTAAAGGTCCTTTTTGGTCAAATGAACGTGGAAAATAAAGTATAAAATCTTTTGTTTGAAACAAAATTTTAACAGTTCAATTCAATATTCGCCTAAATTTCTACAAAACAGAAGCAAGTACGTCGGGTGCGGTTGTAGCCTTTCTAGATAACGCTGAATATATGTTCCTAAAGTAATCTGCTTATTTCGATGAGCAGCATATTGAAATTCTATCTAATTGAATTGGTTAGCAAAATTTTGTTTCAAACAAAAAAATTTCGAATTTTTTCCAAAGCACACTTGACTAAATTAAATAATATCAATAATTTTCTAATTTTTTAGGTTATTTTTATTTTAATGTACATGTGTTTTATATCTATTTAACAGTACTAAAGACAACTTTGAGCCCCATATGAAAATTAAAAGTTGGTATGAATTTCTCGAAAACTGATCGAGCTACAAAAATTTTGAAGACCGCTGTTAAATCCTCGTGAAAAAATGTCTTTACATTGTGCAAATTAGAATCTGAAATGAACTGATACAAGAAAGTTATATGTCAAAAAGTAAATTGGCCAAAATTAGTTTTTTGCTTACATCTAATAACCTATGCATTTTTTTCGAGAAAATAAATATATGATTAAAATAGACACTAATGCAGTAACGTTGCCCCAATTTAACCGACTTCATATATCTTACGGCTCTCGAAATTATAATGGCTAGCCTCGTCAAACGGACACCTGGATAACATGGCGCAGAAAATTTGACGTTTCATTTGTAAACACAAAAACATTTTGTTTTCGTTATGGACAGGGTAATTTTTACATATAGTAATACTTATATTTTTATAGCTTTATCTATTGCAGAATATGTAAGATATTTAAACAAGATACATCAAGACAATCCTTGCAAGTGTAAACTTTGATAACAGGCGCAATTATATATTCATATTTATTACCCTAAAAAAATTTTCAAGTATTCATATATGACGTGTTTTATTTATTTGTTTTTTAATATATGACGACATCTACTTGATTGATTTTTTATATATGATGACAATATTTTAAAACTAGTCTGCAATTATGTGTACATAATACTACACAATATTGTTATAACACATGTTTTTACAATTTGCCCTAATGATGCTACCATTGGTAGCAAAACGCCGGCCTTAGATTAATAAATTGTATTAGTTCACTGCAATCTTGCTTATTTCTTCTCACCATCATCCTCTCCAGTCGCTTAACATCAATTTTGAAAATTATATTTAAAAAAAATGTTTTGGTGGTATAAATAATATTAAATATCAATTCAATAATTTTATTTTAAAACCGAATTGATGTTTACTTCTGTACATATTCCACGAAAACTTGTAACATTAAACAATTTCTAATAAAAAATTAGAAACCTAAATATTGGTTTTGAATTTCCCGCGCTGAGTCTATTATTTCACCTTCAGTAAAGGGTCTTTAGGAACGCCTCAAGTGTTTTTTGAATGGTCTGTTTGCACATGGGCGAAGCGAACATGGGACCGTTGCATTCGCAGTTTTTTAAATGTAGTACAAGTGAGTGGACGATGAAGCAGTACTGCTAGAATAACATGACAAAGAAGAGATCACGCTCGCGGTCTAGAGAACGAGATCGAGATGACCGCAAGACTAACAAAAAGCTAAAAGCAATGCAGGATCAAATTAATAACCTGACAACTTGCTTGACGGAGTTTTTTAAAAGGGGCCGTTCAAATATTACGTAAGCAGATTTATTACAATTATTTACCCCCCCCCCATCCCCCTTGTCAGCAAAAGTAAACAAAGCTCTTACCCCCTCCCCCCTGGCTTACGTAAACATTTTTTAATTAATTTTTTTTTTAATATTATAATTAAAATGTTATTATTATAATTTTAAAAATAAGAAAATAGATTTAGAATGGAGATTAGATTTTACTGATACAGTATTCAAGATAGAGTAAGGGACAAAATATTATAATCTTACAACCATAACAAATTTTTGTACGCATATTAAATTAAAATTAACAGTCTTCAGTTCATGAAACCCGAATCCACGATTCAATTGTCATCGATTCTTGCACGATTCGGAACTTAGCCAATGTGAGGGTTGCCATTCGTGTTAAAAAGTTAATAGCTACCGATCGATCATCTAGACTCCCCTACCCCCCATGTCATCCAAAATAAGCAAAACAAAGATCCCCCACCCCCCTATAGTGCTTACGTAATACTTGAACGGCCCCAAAAACCAAAAAACCTTGTATGAATGCTCCACACGAGCATTTATAAACTTTGGGCAGCTCCATACGAGCTCGTCCCAGTTCCATACGAACAATCTAAGGTTATAGTTCCGACTTAGTAGTGGGACAAAGACTATTACAGAGTGACGTTCAACAAGAACTACCTATAATTGTCTCCTCTTTTTCAGATGCTACTGATAAGAGTCGAGTTGAGTTATCAGAGAGTCATAATAAAGACTCTGATACAACTTTAGCTCCTGATAAACCTGAGTCACCGGTGCCTGAGACACAAGACAAGGAGGAAAATGATCAGGCATCAGTCCAAGCTCCGCAGGACTGGAACCAGGAATTCCTGGAGATGGTGGGAGAAGAACTCCCATCTACAAGTGCGTTAGTAAAAATCGATGACACCATTGAAAAACAATGGTCAAACTGGATGTCCAAAGGCTTATGAGAGGAATCCCGTAAGGAATTACTTAAAAAATATTCTCGAGTAGAAAAATTTCGTACAGAGGCACCAAAGGTCACTCTAGAAATAATAAAACATTTAACGGAGGTCGCAAAAAAGAGATATCAACATTTCACTGATACCCAAAACTGTGTGGGTACAGCTCTTGTTTCACTCGGGGCAGCAATGTCGATGCTGATGGAATACCCGAAGGATAGTGTGGACCACACACAGCTTATGAAATACCTCTGGGACTCGGGAAAAATCCTCGCGGATGTTTTTAATCAGCACTCAAAGGCAAGAAAGTCATTTATAACACCCAACCTGGATAAGGATATTAAATCAACCCTCGAGGCCACGGTGTCTGACGAATGGCTGTATGGTGCAAAGTTAACCGAGCAGATGAAGGACGCCAAAAATATTTAAAAAGCTGCGGCATCTCTCAAAACCTGAATGAATTTATTCAGACCACTCACTTCAAAATGGAAGATTTGAGAGCAGCAAGATACCTAATGTCTCTAGGCGCATATATGGCAACCTTGGATTTAAAGGATGCATATTTTCTGATCCCAATCGGTAAAAATATTTCAGATTTAGATTCAATGGTACTTTGTACCAATTTACGTGTCTCCCTTTTATGTTATCAACCAGTCCGTATATTTTCAACAAGATCATGAAACCAATTATAAACCATCTACGCCTAAAGGGCTGGCTGTCCAGAATATACTTAGATGATATATTATGTATTAGTAATTCATATAAGCTCTGTTATGAAAATGTAAAGAATACTATTTTATTGTTAAAAAGACTAGGATTTATTATAAATTATAAGAAAAGCTCTCCGGTCCCAAGTAAACGGTGTAAATATCTTGGTTTCATTTTAGATTCAGGAAAATACTCAGTAGATTTAACTGACCAAAAGAAAGTCCAAATAATGAAACACTTAAATCAGTTTGAGGTCGGGAAACAATACAAAATCCATACCTTCACGCAATTACTGGGAACGCTAGTCGCGGCATCACCGGCAGTAGAATACAGTAAGGTATATTGTAAAAGACTAGAACGAGCTAAATGGTTAGCATTAACCGTCAATGATAATAATTTTGAAGGTTATGTCAAGATTAAGCCGGAGGTAATAGAAGATCTTGTTTGGTGGAAAACTAATATACTGACTGGTACTAACCCAATAAGAACACTAAATTACAAAATAGTAATATTATCTGACGCATCCAAATCGAGCTCGGGCGCGGAATCTAACTCAATAGTTACAGGGGGATTTTGGAGTACAAATGATAAGAAGTTTTACATAAATTACTTAGAACTCCTAGCTGCCCTTTTTGCTCTAAAATGCTATGCATCTAAACTCTCTAACTGTGAAATTTTATTGCATATAGACAATACTACAGCTATCTCTTACATAAACAAGGCTGGAGGAGTAAAATTTTTCCATTTTAGTGAGCTGGCACGCAGGATCTGGCAGTGGTGTGAAGCCAGAAAAATATGGATAACAGCTTCATACATTGCTATTTTAAACAAATTTAAAAAAATTTGGCCCCTTCACTATTGACCTATTTGCATCTAGAATTAATACAAAATGTAAAAAATTTTGCTCGCGCTACCCAGACTCAGAGGCATCAGTAATTGATCTATTCACAATCTCATGGGAAAAGGAACAATTCTACGCTTTTCCTCCCTTCGCGGTTATATTGCCAACTTTGAGAAAGATATTTAGTGACAAAGCAACTGGAATAGTAGTTGTCCCGAATTGGCCCACGCAAGTGTGGTACCCTCTATTTACCTCACTTTTGTGTGAAGATCCATTAATTTTAGGACCTGATCTACTACTTTCTCCTTGCAGGAGCAGAACGCATCCCCTGGCACACAAGCTTTCGTTAGTGGTAGGGAAATAGTCAGGGAGGCGTACCTAAGAAAGGGAGTTCCTGAGGGCTCTGTCGACTTTATTGTAGACTCAATAACACTATCAACTCTTAAGCAATACGAGGGATGCCTTAAAAATGGGTAACGTTCGCCACAGAAACAAAATATAACGTATTCGACCTTAGTAGTGCCAATATTATTGAATTTCTGACAAAGAGATTCGACGAAAAGGCTAGTTATGGAACTTTGAATTCATCAAGATCGGCTATCTCATTAATAGCAAAAAGAGAATATATCCAGGGATCCATTAGTATCAAGATTCTTCAGGGCAATCTTCAAAAGACGAGCTACCACACCTAAATACTCCACCACATGGATTACACAGCAGGTTTTGGAATATATAGAAAGCCTAGACAAAACCAAAAATTAAAAACTGTATCGGAGATAGCAGCGACACTACTAATACTTATAACGGCTCACAGGCTTCAGACTATTGCCTTGATAAACCTAGATAACGTTAATATCACCTCGTCAGGTCTTCAAATAGAGATCTCTGACTTAATTAAAACTTCAAAACCGGGAAAAAATTAACCGATTCTTATAGTCCTGTTTTTCAAAGATAGACCAAAGATTTGCGTGGTTTCTATGCTCATAAATTACCTCAAAATTACAAAAACAATCAGAGGAGAGAGTACAAAACTGTTGTTAACTACAGTTAAGCCTCACAAACCTGTTAGTCCTCAAACAATCGGGCACTGGATTAAATCGTTACTGGGCAAGGCAGGCGTCGACACCGAAAAGTTTAGCGCTTACAGCGCCAAGCATGCTGCTGTTTCGACTGCTTACCGGAAAGGAGTTTATATTGACACTATAAGAAGAACAGCTGGTTGGACTGAGAAATCAGAAACATTTGCACTTTTTTATAACCGTCCGCTTACAGAACCGGGCAATAAATTTGCTATGACTATACTAACTAAAAATTAAGCATGAGAAATTGTTTTTTCTGTTAAATAGTTATTTTACTCAATTAAGGTGCAGTATAATTTGGAAATAGCTGCATTAATATTATAATTTAAACTAGTTTACATGCAGCAAAGATAGATGCTGTATCACAGACGCTAAAAATCTACAAGTTATCAATCATCGAGAACGAGACGCGTAGTATAAATGATCGATCAAACGAGCCCGCCGAAGGCGGCCGAAGTTCGATCGAAATTGTACGAAGCGTCTAGTTCGAAGATGATCACTTTCCACCCAAAAAAAAAAAAATTAAAGAACTTTAAACCTAGTTAATCAGACCCTTATTTCCCATAATCATCTTCAAAAACTGTGATATCGCTACCAAAGGAAATTGAAATACTCTAAAATATATGACGACCGATAGAGGCGCGCGCGAGCTACTGGGCGAGGCGCGCGGTAATAATTTTGAATTTAAAATATCTAAACGTTGTGAAGTTTAAGCCACGGAACAAGAACATAATAGGAAATTTCACGACTGTATGAATAGCCCGTAGACGCTAGGGTACCTATATGTTCTGATTTCAAATTTCACCACATAGTGTCGCTGTGATCGGGTCTCCCGGTAGACTCTGTTTGTCAGTGTTGGACTGGGTTGTTATTTGAGTGTTATTTTGTAATTTACTTGCGTATTTTCGTAAAAATTTCGTTAAAAAGTTTAGTGAAATTATAAGCATGGTTAGCAGTAAGTGTTACGTACCAAACTGCACTTCAGGGTATAAATCTTGTAAGGAAAAAGTGTCAATGTTTCGGGTAACACAGAAGAGGTTAGAGCAGTGGTCGAAAGCATTTCTCGGAAAGATAAATTATTGACAATAAGCGATGTTGTTTGTGCAAAACATGTTCATCCTGACTGTTTTATACGGGAATGGACGGCACCAAACAGTAATATAAAGGTAAGCGTAATGCAACTAATTTTGATTAAAAATATCTTATTAGATTTACTTGTTGTCAGATACCATTACAAACAGTGAAACTAGCAGATAATGCTGTTCCTACTATTTTTCCTGGTTGTCCACATTACTTGACGAAAAGAATTATGAAAAGAAAACCTCCTTCATGCCGTAATAATAATCAAGAAACTAAATTAAAAAAAAACTAAGCTGGAAATATCATGTAACATTGCAGATGAAGAATGCAATAATCAAATAAGCATAGAAAATGAAGCACCTGAAACCGAGTCAGAAACTCCATTAATATGTAAAACTCCGAAACTAGATTCGAAAATAGTTTTACCTGCAAAAAATTGGACTTGCTGTGTTGCTGTGTGGTTAATTTAAATGAAACAGATGAAATTTTTGTAGTGTGTGAAATTATATATTCAAATTATTTTAATACTGTTATTATAGGTAAGAAAATAACAGTACACAAAAATAATATTAATTTATATTATAATGAAAAAGTCGTATGCTCTGATTTGGTACAGCAGTATGCTGATGTAGAAAAAAATTGCGCTACAATTCAAGACATACTAAATAAATTTGTTGCACTAAATATTTGCTGTTGTGGACCTTCTATAGAACAATTTAAAAATGTAGTTATTTCAAGTGCCTCTCAAGATTTCATAACTTCCACGTGGAGACATTCAAATTGTAAAATACTTCTGGACGAATCCGAGTTTTGCAAATATTGTCCATCGTTATCTGATACACTTAGAATAACTTTTACTCGCCATTTGAAAAGAAAACCGTCAGCTCGTAGAAAAATAAAAAATTTGAACATAAACAAACAAAGAAAACTATATGTTAAACAAATGCGACGTAAACAAAAATTGCAAAATAAAAATAAGTTGCTGAAAACAAAAATTGAAGAACTTCAGAAAAGATATGAAACTCTATCTGATTTAGATGTTTTAGAAAAAGTAAAGCATTATAATATTCCTGATACACAAAAACTCCTGATTTCTGAGTGTATTCAAATTGGAAAATATACAGCAAAAAACAGTCGCCGTTACAGTAATGGATGGCTATTAAATTGTTTGCTTTTAAATATTAGAAATTCAGGAGTATATAAATATTTACGTAACAATGATATTTTGCCTTTGCCTGCACCTAGCACAATTCGGCGCTACTTATTAATGATGGACAGTAAATGTGGCATAGACAAAATTTTTTTTGAGGGTTTCAAAAAAAAAATTGTAGTTTACCAAGAAGAAGTCGTCATGGTATATTAATTTTCGACGAAATGCAAGTATGTATAATCATATTTGTTTCCTACATGTGTACAATAAAATTATTTTTTGATAGGTTCGCAGAAGTTTGGACATAAATGTGAGAAACATTAATTTTACTGGAATTGAGGATTTTGGTGAAAAATCGTTACAAACAACAAATATAACTCGTTTAGCCGACCATGCATTAGTATTCATGTTTTCTTCACTTGGTGACAAATTCTGCCAGCCAGTCGCTGTATATGGTTGTAAAGGACCTACAAAAGCTAATTTACTAATCAAGTTATTGCTACAAGTTTTATGTGAATTAGAAAAACATGGTGCATTCGTAGAAGGTATTGTTTGCGATGGAGCAACCACGAACAGGAGCTTATGGTCTCATCTTGGTATAAGTGTATCATATGGGAATGTAACAAATAAATTTATAAATCCGATGGATGAAAATAGATATGTTCATGTGTTTTCCGACGCACCACATCTTATTAAATGTGTGAGAAACCGATTATATAAACAAAATTTGAAGGTAAATTGCATGTCTTAGGTATTATGGTTCTATACTATTTAATTTTCTAATAATTTATTGCAGATAAATGGAGTAATTCTTAAGTGGGATCACTATCAAACATTATTTGCTGAGGATTCTACCATTCCAGGAAATTTAAAAGTATGTCCCAAATTAACTAATTTGCACATTGACCCAACATCTATGCTAAAAATGAGAGTCAAATTAGCCACACAAGTATGTAAAATTTTCGAATATCATTTTCATGTTTATAAATGCTGTGTTAGATTTTTAGTAACTCTGTCCATGCTGGCTTATTATTTTATAAATCAAGAGGAGTGACAAATTTGCAGGACTCAAATGGTACTATAAAATTTACAAAAATAATGAATGATCTCTTTGATGTTCTAAATCGAAGACATAAAAAAGAGGGTATCAAGAGAGGTAGCATAGATTTTAACGTACGTTATGAAACAAGTAATTTCATAAATCAATACAGTTTTTATTTTCTTTTTTGTTTGTAGATTATTGAAACATCTATACATTTTTTAAATAATTGGCAATCAGAAGTTGTTTCTGGAAATATAACTCCTGACGAATTTTTAACCGAAAGTACCGCAGATGGTTTACGAGTTACATTGCAGTCAACTTTAGATCTTTCGAAATATTTATTATCAGAGTGTAACTTTATTTATGTATTATCTGCGAAAATGAATCAAGATCCACTGGAGGTATGTATAACAGACAAAAAATTTGGTTGTTTTCAGAATGAAACGTGTGGAAAAAGAACTAATAATCATTGTGTAACTAGTACTTTCAATCTTTTTTGAACGTACCGGTTCTCACTTTTTGTGATACCTTTCAATTTGTATATACTATTTATTTAATATTAGTATAAAATTGAAAGCTGTATATTAATATATGATTATTAATTTGTTCGCAAAGGTTTCCTAGCGTTTTTTTGGTATAATTCGTCAAGCTGGCTGTCAGAACGATCACCCTACATTTACCACGTATATGCAGTTATACAGAATGTTATCTGTATATACATTAGTGACACCTCCATCGTCAGGAAATTGTACAATTTTTGAAGATGAACAACATGATAAAATATCCATACAAGATTTCAAAGATATTTTTTATTCGAAAAATATTTCGTTTAGGAATAAACACGTATCAGAATTAAAGAAGAAACTTGATTCATTCATTGTAGAAGAAATTGAATGCGACGAAATTATTGACCATGATTATTCACTGGCTACAGTAAAAGATTGTGTTATTTATTACGTTACTGGTTTTGTGTGTAGAAAATTATTAAAAACTACTGTTTGTACTGTTTGTAGATCAGGTTTGAAACAAGAAAATAATTTTTTATACAGTGAAGCTGCTTTAACAAATGTTAAATCTTTAGGTTACCTATTGTGTCCAAATAAACATATTTTCAATTTATTTAAATTTACAGAAGAAAAATTAAATAATAATTTAAATAATGTAAATGTATATGAAGAAACTATCAGTGAAGTTCTTTTGAATGGTAAAACATCATTCCCTTGTTCAGATCATAATTTTAAATTATTTCGTATGCCTTACATTACTACATATTGCTAAGATTGCGACAATACGCTAAATCTCTCACTCAGCAGATACCTAAAAATAATATGCATCAAAAAAAATATGCTAAACTACAATCAAGTTAGATTCATTTGATTATTTTAACGTCTTTTTGTTAAAATTTTTGTAAATGTAATACCTGTCAGATATACAGAAAATAAAGTTATTTTTGAAAATAATTATTTTATTTTTTCTCCCTCTGCTCACTATAAAACAGTACAGGAATTTATATTCGTTAGTTATTAATATTGTTGCGTAAACAAATTTTTTATAACAATAGTCTTTCTTGATGGGAGATCTGATTGCAGCGCCGCCATGCGGAAATTCACATAAACAGAACATTTGAAAGCACGTACTTTGCCTTTTAGTCGTGCAGCGTGGTTTAAGCATACTTGACAGTACTACAAGTTGTCAATCATCTTCGAACGAGACGCTTCTTATAATTTCGATCGAATTTCGCCCGCCTTCGGCGTGTTCGTTTAATCGGTCAATTTTACCAACATCTGTTTTCATTTTTAAACTAGGCAAGGGTTGGATTTGTTTACATATTGCAGGTACTGTGATTCAGGCCACGTCAGAAAACACTTGTCATATACGGAAATAGTGCATGCATTCCACTATTTGTATTTGGAGCATAGACGGAGATTCCACAAATTTCTATATGGTATTCATACTTTCGTATATTATTATATAAAATTATATCGCTTTTCAAATTTACTCAGAGGTGTAAATAAAGTATGTGTTTTTTCTCAAGGCGGGTGCTTGAATAGTTATATTGTTTTTATTGTAATAAAAAAATAGTACAGAAATTCAACATTTATTAAAAACATGTAAATAAAATATAAACTTATTCAAGAAACAACAAAAAAATGTTTAATCACAAAATTTAAGTTAATTTTAGCCGACGAATTTTTCTTGCAAATTCATCATTTACTTTTTTATAAAATGAATCTTTATGAGTTACAATAAAAGTTTTTGAACATCTTTCTTAAAATAATATTTTCTCATATCCATTTTAAATTACTAAAAAAAATATTTTTTGAATCAAGTATTAATATTATCAAAATTTTACTTTATGATTTTAATAAATCCTGTATGTAAATTGTATGCAAAAAAAATAATTAATATCATAGCATAGCGTTTTATCAAAACGTGTTAAATTTTTGTTCAAATTCATGTATGTACGGCGAAGGATTTATGAAATTAAAAACGTTAATTTATAATTTTAATTTCTCATTAAAATTCACAATTTTCGAGACGCCAGTTCGCCAGTGTGTATTACTAGGACTACGACGATGATTCTAGCGGCACCGGCCACTGCGCGGAAAATATTTGGTGCTATTCGGATTTGATCGTTATAACTCAGCATAAGTACGTAACACCAATTAAATCATAGCAATCATCGCAAAGTACGAAAAACGAAACTATACAAGAAAATAATAATTTGAAATTACAGTTACAATATATTATTAAGTACTACCATTGAGTAAGTAAGTAACATATAGAGAGACCAAGCTGGTATCCGGTTTGGCTGTACTTCCCTCCAGACTTTGTTAGATTCAGACCGCGACAGCAACAGTGACTTCCCAGCGGTAACGTTGTCTGGAACTGAAAGGATCTAAATAAAGACTTGTTTCAGTAATTCTGGATTTTAGTGTTACCCCCTGGCCCAACCGACCTAGAGCTCCCGTGGCATACTATTTCTCTTTCACAGGACCCGCTGATTGGCGCCCGAGAAAACCCGACGTCCTGGAGGAGAACCACGACATCACGGACCGACAAAGTAGCTGCGGCCCAAGTGATCGTCACAGTTATAATTTATATTATAGGATGTTTAAAGAAAAAAAAAATATTCAAGTATGTCAAATAAAATTAAATTTCATGAAAAATTAAAAATGTTTAAAGAAATCGTTCTTCAATAATTAACAACAAAAATTTATGCATTATATGATCCACCACATTTAATCAAAAGTGTAAGGAATACACTTTTGACACAAAATATTTTTGTAGATGGGTTTGAAATTTCTTGGAAAGATATTAAAGCAACATATGAACTCGATTTAAAAAGTTCATTTTGTAGAGCACTGCCAAAAATTACTCTACAGCATATTAGTCCTAACGCATTTGAAAAAATGAGCGTGAAAAGAGCGGTTCAAATTCATCTTTCTCTGCTGCTATATTTTCTGCTATTGCCACAGGCGAACTAAAATCAAATACTGTTTTAAAAACAGGAAAATTTTTGGAACAATTAAACTATTTATTTGACTTTTTATAATTAAAAGTTTTACATAGTTCCAATCCACACAGTTCAGCTCTGTGTTACAATAATAATTTAGTTTTGAACACTCTTCGTAAAAGTATTCTGTGGATAAAATCATGGCATACAATGAAAACTACACACTTATGTTCTGAAGGATTATTATAAACAATTAACAATATTTTAAATTTATTCAGTGATATATCACCAACCTACACATTTCTATTAACAAACAGGTTATGCCAGGATCCTATTGAACATTCATTTTTTAAAATTCGCCAAAGAAGAGGATACGATCCAAATCCTTCAGCAAAGCATTTTCGTTTAGCACTACAAACAATCATGGGTTCTAGTTTATAAATGGCAACCCAGAAATCTAGCTATGAAAATGATCATGATGAATATTTATGCAATATGTTGGAATCTGTTAATGGGAATAAAAACAATGAAAATATAATGCAACCTCCAATACATTCTATTGGTAATAAAGAAAATTCTTCAGATAGTGACTGCAATACATCCCATTAAACATCAATTATTAATCATCAAACATTGCAAACCTGTTCAATAGTATATTTTTCGGAAGATTTGATATACCATCTTATGCAAACATATTTTTGTTCTTCTTGCGAACATTTGTTAAAAAGTAATGAGGAAATGTATGACGAAAATGAATTTTGTTATTAAATAAAGATTATTCGGCAAATTTCAATAAGTCATGTTCATTTAAGCGACCAACACAAAGTATCATAGACATTACTACTATTTGTTTAAATATATTTCATAGAATATTTGAGAATAATGGTTACATATATGGAACCAAAATTTTTTGCATTACAACAATTTTAAATGAAGAACGAGTATCTACTTGGATAAATACTACCCCCAGAATGCGAACAACACAGGCTACATATACTTCAACAATTAATAAGGACAAAATTGTTTCATATATCTAAATTCTATAATACACTATCAAGATCTGCAGAGAGTACCTACAAGTAATTAAAAATTGTTAAACATAATTATATACATGATTATTTTATTTATTGTTATAAGTATTTTCGTATATATTTTATAGTAAAAATCTATATTTGTAACAAACATAGTACGGATACGCTCCGCTAATACGCTCTTGAGGACGCCACTGACGTCTTCCCCATCAAAGGTTCTTCTCCCTCTCAAGACTTCCAGCAACCCTTAGCCACTGACCGGTATAAAAGGGCAAGCAAATCGCTCGATTAGGCAGAGTTGTGCTTACTTTGGTGACACTTCTCCACTTCAGACATCGGGAACGATTCTAGAGACTTCTTACCTGCCTCTCGCCTAGCTGCAGAGACAGATCGCCGCGTTGACAGCCGTCCGCCTTGCTGTCGAGCCGGACCGCTGCGCCAACCGCTGTTCGCAGAATCTTATACCTGCCGCTCACTGTGTTGCCGCTGCGTCGCTGACGCGCTACATCGTCTGGCTGCCGAGCAGAACCGCTGCGTTGCTGACCGCCACATCGCTTACCTGCCACTCGCCTTGCTGTCGAGTCAGACCGCTGCGCCAACCGCTATTCGCAGAATATTATACCTGCCGCTAGCTGTGTCGCCGCTGCGTTGCTGTCCCGCCGCATCGCTTTGCCGTCGTATCAACCCGCAACCTCGCTGACGTCACCCGCTCGCCATTTTACCGCCGCGTCAACTTACGTTGCACCCGCCGGACCACTGCCCTTGTCATTCTTTCCACTTATAATTGCTGTATATACTTTTAAGGAATAAACAAATATATACGTAACACATTTTTATTTATTCCTTGATCTCTTTTTAAATTTTACTGCACACATTTATCTGTCCTTTATAATGTATCGCATAAGTTCATCAGATTGTCAGCAATTCTGGCTCTTTAACCGCAGGTAGAAAAACCAGCCCCATAGTGGGTTCGTGGAAATTTAGATTTTAAATTCGCATTTCTTTCATAGATGGCGCAATAAAATACAGTATCATCTGTCGAACAAAGTTCAGAACAATTTTTGTCTCTGGTGCTATTTGGTGTACAAAATATATGTAATTAAATACTCACTGGTACTACTTAAAACTAATATTAAATTTTCTCAGTGGGGACTACGCCCATGCATACAGTTTCTAAAAATGATGCGGTTTTACAAGACATCAGTTAAAATATTCTGTAATAAAATGCGTCCTAGATAAATAAGATATTTGATTTTTAATTAACACAAATTTACACACGACACCCCGGGATGTATAAGCCAATATAATATTCGCAGATGGTACTGCTAATTTAAATAAATATGTAATATAACAGAGAATATAAAGTTTTTGTTAGATATTTTAAAATGCACAAAAGTACTCAAGGGATCATCCGCACGCCCATGGACTCCACGTCCTGGCACCCAAGCCAGACGGTCAAACCACATGAAAGGGCCAGACTGCGATCACGAGCTCGGATCGTGGACTACCTCCGAACTACCATATTTCTGAAGCAGTGAAGAGGGATATTTTTATATATAAGCCGATTCCAAATCTGTACTAAAGGAGACTGACCCAGGACTCCACTATGCTTGGCTTGTCCGATGTAGTTCCTCATAGTATTCTTGACTTCACTTCCCTACACTCCTTCTGCCCTTCTAACACCGCTATCGACAGTTGCTCAAAAGACTCTGTCTGGCACCTCGATAGATTTTCCTCCCCGCTAGCGTCGTCTCAAAGTTGTTCAAAAGGCTCTGTCTGGCACGTGAACGACCTGGTGCACTCTCTGTCCACCACGATGGTGTTCATCTACCAATACTCTTTGCTATCCACGACTGAACTCGGACAAGCTAGGTATGTGTTTACTACATTTTTATATAAATATTAATTTTGATTTGTCACAATAATATTGTAACGTTTTATTTATTTAGGTGAAGTGTAAAATTGATTAAAACACTAATATTTATATAACTAAGTTTAATTAAAGAAATATGAATTATAAAGAATAAATAAAAATAACTAACACTAAGAATTAACAAATAATAAACACTATTTTAGAACTAATTATTATTACTAAAGACTTAAATACTAAGATAATTTATATAAACAATTAGAACTACGCTATATTTATTTCAACAATATTTATATCACTCTTTATTTATATCACCATCTGTTCAGTACACGTATCAATGTAAG
The DNA here is from genome assembly GCA_035578165.1 of Stenolophus ochropezus. NCBI lineage: Eukaryota > Metazoa > Arthropoda > Insecta > Coleoptera > Carabidae > Stenolophus > Stenolophus ochropezus. Next base: position 5,734,399 of record JAQOWZ010000008.1, on the reverse strand, counting down.
ACTGTCCTCGCGATCTTTTGGTCGGGGTATTTATATTAAAATACTTCATTCTAGAATATTCTTTGATTCCTTGGAAATCAGAACAATGGGGAGCGGACGGACGTGTTCTGACCTGTTCGCTAGCGGCTGCCGCCCGCGCCGCCGCCCGCGCCGCTACCCTGGGTTCGCTACATTGCCCCCTCCTTAAGACTGTTTCGTCCCGGAACAGTTCGTTATGACGAAATCTGCATGCATCACCCTTGGTGCATCTGGAAGTCTTGAAGAAATAACAGTCGACGGTCCGTTTGAGCTCTTCTTGGCCGGTAGAGTTGAAGCTGCAGACTAGAATTTCCACTCCAGTAAAGCGGAAGATTGTTTCTAACATGCTTCTAACAATCCTCCAATCCAAACCATCTAGTCCACAGCCTATCTTCGGTACTGCCAAAATATGGTCCTTCATATCGCCCAACGAGTCCCATAAACTGCGATATGACGGCTTCTGATATGAGTATTGTTTGGTAACCAGCTAGTAAAGGTACCGCTTGTGTTCTACGTTATCATCCTTCAGTTGTAGCGTTTTTCCGACAGTTGGACGTTGGTTGGCCAGTTCTTGTACTCGTCCAAATTTTCTTTTAAAAACTGAAGCGATGCCGCGGGACATTTTAATATCTTTCGCTACACAATGTGCGAGGGAATACTCTGGGGACACGGTGAACAGATCTCGTTGTTCTTCTCGTGTCACGCCATACCGAGCCTTATGACGAGTAGAATGACTTTCCATGAAGTCTTCAAATGTAGGTTCCTCAGGTACAACCCGGCGTACCGTCGCTCTACGATGATCGTCAAAATTATCACCAGCGAAAGGGGCTAACCGATTGAAGTGGACTACTCTCGGCTTTCCATTAGGCGTTTTCCTAATTCTGTAGATCACATCATTTATTCTTTTTATGATCTCGTAGGGACCTTCCCAATTCTTTTGCAGCTTCGGTGATAAGCCACGACGTCTTTGTGGATTGTAAAGCCACACCAAATTTTCAGGTTGATAACCACCTTTTTCAGCCTTGACATCGTACTGGTCTTTCATCCGATCGCTGGCACCTTGAATATTTGTACGGACTTGTTCATGGATGTCATTCATTCTTCTCCGTAAGTCCGTTACATAGTCTTCCCCGGCTAGATCTTTGCCGGGTTTACTGCCAAATACCAGGTCGCATGGTAAGCGCAACTCCCGCCCGAATAAGATGTTTGCTGGTGTCTGCCCTGTTGTCTCATGCACGGATGAACGGTAAGCCAACAAGAACAGATGAAGATGTCGGTCCCAGTCCCGTTGATGGTACGAGACTACCTTTGACAAATACCGATTTATTGTTCTATTCATCCGTTCAACCATGCCATCAGACTGCAGGTGTAATGCAGTAGTTCTGGTTTTCTTTATTCCTAATATCTTGCAGATATTTTGGAATAGAACAGACTCGAAATTCCTTCCTTGGTCGGAATGTATCTCTCGCGGTACTCCAAATCGGCAGATGCATTCTTTTACCAAGACTTCAGCGACCGTTACGGCTTCCTGGTTGGGTAATGAATAGGCTTCGACCCACTTAGTAAAGTAGTCCATTACTACTACTATGTATTTATTTCCATCATCAGTTTCGGGGAATGGTCCGGCCACGTCAATCGCAATGCGTTCAAAGGGACTTCCAACGTTATATTGGCGCATAGGAGCTCTTCTTTTCCTATGTGGCCCGTTACTTCCCGCGCAGACCACACATTTCTTGCACCACTCTTTAACATCTTCTTTGCAATTTACCCAGTAAAATCGTTGGCGCAATCTCTCGAGGGTTTTATTTACTCCAAAATGTCCAGATCCGTCGTGGATCTCCTCCAATACTCCGGTACTCTATTTCTTATATCGGTTATCAGCTGAGTTCTACTCTCAGTACCTTCAGTATTCTCTATGACACGTTTCAGGAGGCCCTCTTCAACAACAATAGAGTCCCACTGCGCCCAGTACGATTTTACACTTTGTGAGTGTCGTGCAACATCTTCCCAAACTGGTCTGCTATTTCCACGTTTCCAATCCAGTATGATTTTTAAGTCCGAGTCATTCTCTTGGTCCTTGCGAAGGTCTTCCGTTTGCCAACTATCATTCACTACTGTTGTTCTAGCGATGGTAGAGAGTTTTTCCTCTAGGCGACTGCAATGCTTGCATTCGTCTAGGCAAGGTCTTCTTGATAATGCGTCAGCATTACGATGGCTTGTACCTGCTCGATGCTCAATAACAAAGTTATATTCTTGCAATCTTTCAATCCATCTAGCTGCCTGACCTTCAGGATTCTTAAATTGTAGTAGCCATTTGAGAGCAGCGTGGTCAGTTCTTACAAGAAATCTTCTACCGTACAAATATTTGTAGAAGTGCTCCACGGATTTCACGACTGCCAAAAGTTCTTTTCTGGTGACGCAATAATTCCTCTCTGGTTTTGACAAGGTCTTACTAAAATAGGCAATAACCTTCTCTTGTCCGTCTTGTATCTGGGAAAGAACGCCACCAATCCCAACGTTGCTGGCATCTGTATCAAGAACGAATTCTCCTTCTGGTAAAGGATAACTTAGAACAGGTGCGCTTGTCAAGGAATATTTAAGTTGTATGAACGCAGCTTGATAGTCCATCTCCCAGATAAACTTTCTGCCTTCTTCAGTAAGCCTTGTCAATGGCAAATCCAGGTACATAACGTCGGTAGTATGTACAGAGACCAAGGAAACTTCTCAATTCATGTTTATCCCTCGGTACTGGCCAGTCACTTACAGCCCTTATTTTCTCCGGGTCAACTGCAATACCCTTACCAGAAACTACGTGTCCAAGATAATGAAATTCTTTTTGAAATAAGTGACACTTCTTTGGACTGAGTTTCAGGTTAGCATTCCTCAATCTTTGGAAAACCTCTTCCAAGTTCTTCATGTGGTCCTCGAACGTTTTTCCTACCACAATAATATCGTCGAGGTAGACCAAACATGTTTTCCACGACAGTCCAGCCAACACGGTTTCCATAAGCCGTTCAAACGTTGCAGGGGCATTGCAGAGCCCAAATGGCATAACAGTAAATTGCCAAAGACCGGTACCGATGGTAAATGCCGTCTTTTCTTTGTCTCTTGGATCTAAATCCACTTGCCAGTATCCGCTCTTTAGATCAAGAGTAGAGAAGATCTTTGATCCTGCCAATGTGTCCAGTGTATCGTCTATTCGGGGTAGCGGGTAGCTATCCTTCTTCGTCACGTTGTTAAGTTGACGATAATCGACGCAAAATCTTGTAGAGCCATCCTTCTTCTTCACTAGCACCACTGGTGAAGCCCATGGACTGCTTGAAGGTTCAATCACACCTTCCATTCTCATGTCCTCTATAATTTCTTCCGCTTCTTCCCGCTTAGCCAGTGGAAGTCTTCTTGCTGTTTGGCGGATGAGTCTTGCGTCTCCGGTGTCTATTTTATGATGGACAACATTGGTTCGTCCTTTGTCCTTCTTGTCAAATTGGAATACATCTTGAAAGTTGCCAATTAAACCGTTAGCCTTGGTTTTCTGGTCGGCGGCCAAGTCCTGGAACGATGTTGACAGCTCCTTCAACAGAATATCCGGAACTGCACAGGATGTGTTGTCTTTGGCCGTCACAGTTCGAATAATCGATGATACCGTTGAGTATTCTCCTACTATGGTCCCTTTCTTCAGTATAACGGGATAAAAATTTATGTTCATTACTCGAACTGGAATAACCTTGTCGGTTTTGAGCAAAGTTTTTCCAATTACAACTCCAGTCCCAGTTTTGGCATCATCGTTTTTCGGCTGGAGCATGACAATGTTTCCCTCACAGAAGCTACCCTCTAGCTGTGCTTCCACGATTGATTCACTTCGTTCTGGGAGGGTTACATCTTCCGTTATTAATACTCGCATGGCATTGTCGTCTCGTGGATTTAATACCAGTTCTTCATCATTGACCATCATCACTGCATTCTTCAGGTCAAGTTTAAATCCATGCTTTTTCATAATGTCCATGCCGAGAATGAATTAATCTTCTACATCAGCTACCAGCACACGATATTTAATGCACGTTTTTCCAACAATGATGCTCAAATCTATTTCTCCAGATGCGATAGCTTGTTCTCCGGTGGCTGTGCGTATCTGCCACTTTGTTGGGAGTAGATGTTTTCTGCATATTTTTCTTGCTAAGTCGGGTCTGATTACTGTTTTTGTCGCACCCGTATCCAGCGGCCTGCTGTCGATAGAGCCGTCTACATAGACACTGTTAGCTTGATGATGAAGGGATGCGACATAACTAATGGATTCTGGGGCTACTGGAATACGGGTCGACGATTGCCCCTTCGCATCAACCCGACTTTGTTTCCCGACTCTTTTTCTTCTTTTCTTGCTTCTGCTTTCCTCTGTTGTTTTCTGCAGAGCCTTTGCGGGTGACCTAATTCACCGCAATTCCAACAGCGGAGTTTCTTTCTTCCCGCGCCATGAATTTCAGATGAAATTCGTCTTATCCTGTCATCTAGATCCTCAGTGTCTTCATTCCTCTCAGCATCGATAATTCGCACTCGCGATTGGTTGCGTGAAGCTTGTTTTGCAGCTTCATGATTTAAGGCATATGAAAGTGCATCAACCAGAGTTTTTGGTCGAGCCAATCGTAGTGCCTGCTGAGTTTCATTGTCTCGGACCCCATATGTAAATGCTTGTGTAGCTAGGCATTCCAAGACGCTGTCAGGAGCTGTAGGATGTGCGAGACGAACCAAACGAGCTATATCCGCTTCAAATTCTTGAAGGTTCTCTTTTGAACTCTGATATCGGTTCCTCAGTTGCGTCTGGTACACCTGCTCCAGATGCGCATTGCCATATCGCATATCTAGTCGCTTAACAAGTTGTTCGTAGTCTTCCTGTTCATCCTCTTTTAGCGTCTGTAGGATATCGATGGCTTCTCCACGCAGTGAAACTGTCAGCGCTGTAGCCTTCTCCTTGAAAGTCCAGCCATTTGCTTTGGCAGCGGCTTCAAATTGTTTTAAATAATTCGGCCATGATGACTTGCCGTCGAATTCGGGTGTTTTAATGTGCAGTCTTGAATTATTTTCTTTTTCTGGTTTCTTTTCCTGAATCTCATCCGCCTTAACTATATTAGAATTTGAAACCGCTGGTGACGTTATTTTGGAGAGATTTTTTTGTAATTCTAAAATCCTCATGTCGTATTCATCTTTCAGATTTTTCAAATTTTCTTCAATTTTTTCTTTTAATTTCTCTTCTAAATTTCTAGAACTTTCTTTCAGTTGTTTGTTTAGTTTTTCTTCCAAACCTCTAGAATTTTCCATTAGTTTCTCTTCCCATATTCTAGAATTTTCTGTTAATTTTTCTTCTAAAATTCTAGAATTTTCTATTAATTCTTCTTTTAAAGTTCTAGAATTTTCTGTTAATTCATCTTTTAATTTTTGTTCTAAACTTCTGGAATTTTCTATTAATTCTTCTTTCAATGTTTTAGAATTTTCTGTTAATTTCTCTTCTAAAGTTCTAGAATTTTCTTCAGATTTTTTAGAACTTTCCTCTAATTTTTGTTCTAATGTTTTAGAAGTTTCTTTTAGAATTTTAACAAAATCGGTGAAACCACTCGCAATTTCGAATACAAACTCATCTGGATTTTCACCAGCTTCTACTAAAGCTTGCCGTAGACGAAGTTGCAGAACAACCTTGGATCCCGATGCCTCTATCTCTCGGTCTTCCAGCTCCCTCTTGAGATCGGTCACTTTTAATTCACTTAATTTAGCCATTTTATTTATTTTTATTTTACACTTCACAGTTTATTAACCCTCGCACCTGACACCAATTGTAACGTTTTATTTATTTAGGTGAAGTGTAAAATTGATTAAAACACTAATATTTATATAACTAAGTATAATTAAAGAAATATGAATTATAAAGAATAAATAAAAATAACTAACACTAAGAATTAACAAATAATAAACACTATTTTAGAACTAATTATTATTACTAAAGACTTAAACACTAAGATAATTTATACAAAACAATTAAAACTACGCTATATTTATTTCAACAATATTTATATCACTCTTTATTTATATCACCATCTGTTCAGTACACGTATCAATGTAAGACTGTCCTCGCGATCTTTTGGTCGGGGTATTTATATTAAAATACTTCATTCTAGAATATTCTTTGATTCCTTAGAAATCAGAACAATGGGGAGCGGACGGACGTGTTCTGACCTGGTCGCTAGCGGCTGCCGCCCGCGCCGCGACCCTGGGTTCGCTACAATATCATATTTTTATTAAATATAACCGAACTAATATTTGTTGTCTAGCAATTGTAAATTTACGCAAACACAATGGATTCGCCAGTTCAGCTGGGTTCTGCCTCAAAATACAACTGCCAACAATTATTTCTGATCGCTTTGACTGTGTGCTCGTCGTGGCCGGTTCATGATTACTTTGTGCTCTTAGGGCCGGTAGAGCAATATAAATAATGACCCTTTGACAAAACAGAGCGCCGTATAAACAAAAGAACAAAGAGCATCGGTATGCCGACTCTGAAATAAACAATAAAACTAAAAAAAAATACAACACACATAATTACAATTGTAACTTATAACCAATATAAGTTTGGTCTCAGTCACTCAATTTTACCATAAATGGTTTATAACGCTCTCGTCAACAAGGTAACCTAAGCGTCATACAAAGCCGGCTAGTGTTTGAGTTGCGGCGCTGGGTCGTAGGGTTTTAAGTTGGGCACAATTTAGTTTTAAAGGAAAGATAAAGGACAATCCTAGCGAGTCAGGAACTAGGTCCTAGGTCACGACACATAAGAATGAGAACTGATGTAGAGTTAAGCACCGGAGCTTTAATAACCAAATGTAGGTAACAATATACAAAAACACTTGCCTGATCGCGTCAAAGCGAAGCGGTGCAAAAAGCTTTAATTGAAGTCTAGCTATTTGAAGATCTTCTCCTGTAGAGTGCTACTGGGGACCGACAAGCACCCATGATCCAAAGACAATGGAAAAAAAGAATCTTGTAGCCAAACTTGGACACTTCGGTTGGCATTCTCAATGGTAGCTGGTCTCGTCCTCTCCTCAATGTCGTTACCTTGCCGTGGTGGGAGAGCTAGCGTGGCGGACCCGAACAGACGTGAACAGGCTGGTTAAGCGGGGGAGCACAAGGAGGTCTTAAAACACCACCAGGTGCTCTTCTAGGGCTTTGGCATGCCTGCCAAGGTATTAAGTTACTTCGGTGCAGTATTGCCTGGCCCGAGCTACGCTGGGGGGTACCTGCCTTGGACGTAAAACTCTACAGTGTAGGTACTCTGGGCTACAAAGCGTTCTGAACGGGAAAACCCAGACTAAAGACGACATGCTCATGACTGTTATGGTCGACAGTTATGAGGCGGGTCATGGGACCAGACCACTTCAGGAAACTGGGCGCATCCTGTAGTACTGAGCCTCGGGTTGATTGGACTCGTTGGCCCTATAAGGCACCAATCTAGGAGAAGGCTACTCCGAAAATAAACCACGGGCAGGCAGTGGCTCGAGAGTTCTTGGGAACAAACTGCCTAGGAGAAGGAAAACTCCGAAAGAAAACCACATCATAGTAACTAGTTAAATGCAATCCTGTCTTCTGTTACAGGCGACAGGACTAGGCGACGGGGGTCCCAGCAGCGAAAACTCGGGAAACTTGAGCGGCCCTCTACGACCAGTACACGATACGGATTACCCAGCTAGGCGAAAGCCTAAGCTATGTCGACAAAGGCGCCGGGGTCGCTGGTAGGTTGGATGGTAGACCTCGGTTAGCCCTACTTCATAGCCTTACCGGGGATTGGGAAGAGTCTCCATGGGAGCTGGAATCCGTAAATGACTGTGCTTCGGCTATGGTTTAGCGCAAGTGCACCGGGACGAGTAACTGTTGGGGCCAAGGCCGTGACCAGCCGGAAGAGACGGTTACCATGGATGGCCCAGCCATGGCGACCACGGTGAGCTCGACGGGGGAACCCACTAAGATGGAACCGCCTAGAGGAACGTCAGCCTCCTTCAGGACGTTCAAAGGCATGTATTTTGCGGACCAGAAGGAGGGCTGTAACTACGCGCGTCCATAGGTGGATCTGCCCAGAGCATGCGTCGGAGCATTCCGTGGTAAGTGGCCAAACTTGTTTAAATATGGCATCTTCCACAGTAAACAGCGGGGGTAGGAAAAAGGGGGGACGAAAGGACACAGAAGGAAAAATTACAATAACGACCGATGACCTTGAAAAAAAGTTAGACAACATCACAGAATTACTCATCAGTATTGAAGAGTCGATGGACGCAAGTGGGGAATCTAACAACAGCATACTAGATAGACTAGTATGTACCCCACCGAAGGAAAGGAGAATGTCTCTTATGGACGAATTGGCACAGGCGCAGAGTCTGCTGCCAGAAGAAAGAGACATTTCTCCACCAGCACATAAGTCTAGCCCAATAGACATAAAAACAAAGGGCAACAAAAGAAAAGCAAAAGATACGAGTATGGAACAAATTGGGACCGCAGAAGAAACACACTGCGACAAAAAGAAAAAAAATAGTGAGCCGCTCATGGAGAAAATGAGCCAGGTCCTAGCTCAACTATATAACTTGGTTGAGTACAAATACAAAAATACGGCGGGGGAGATAAAAAACCTGACCACGGAGGCAGGGAATACTTTCCTCCAAATTAAGAAAAAAATTGGTAAGGAAACAGAGGACATGAACAACAAAATAAGCCAAATAGAACTTAAGATGCAGACCCTCACACAGGGTATGAATCCAAATATTGACATCGAAGCTATCAAAAGGCAGCATAAGAAGGAGACGGATATGCTGCGGGAGGAAATAGCAATATTAAAAGAAGAAAAATCAGCCTACAAAAGTTACGTCGAGGCTGTAAATAATGATAAAGAAAAGAAATGGCTCACAAATTTCAGGGAAGCCATAGGGAAGGAAGAGAAAGACTTCCAAGACATATGGCCTCTCATAATGGAGGACTGGCCAATACAGGCATATATTCCCATAACGAATAAGCATGGGAATATACTCGACGAAGGAAACAAAAATATAGTTATTGTTCACTGGGAATCAGAGGAACATTCAACTTTAACCACCATCAAAACTAACTACGCAAATGGGAAAGAAATGATGGAAAGAAACGTGAAAACTGTAAATGCTGCAACGCTCACTTGTAGTAGTGACCTGCAGATAGATGGCGAGGTGTCAAATGAGCACAAAAAAACCATCAGAAGCCTCAAAATACCCACGGGTATAATGACAGAAGAAAGATGGGAAGAGGTGTATAAATGCCTAAGAAAAACATTTCAACAGGCCTTTATAGAGAATGGGAATATAGATATGCTGGTCACTAACAAGGAATATGAGCAAATAATAAAGAAGCTTACAAGAAGTCTGATTAACTCAGAGCATAAAGTAAACTTCTACGCCGCAGAAAGGAAAAGAAGAAATAGCAACGTCCTTTTTGCAGATATAGTCAAAAAGCAAACCAAAAGACCTAATACTGTCACACAGGGGCAGACGACGCCAAGGGTACAAAACGTACAACAGCAGAAACTGAAGCCACCGGCAACCCCTAAACGGAAAAAAACAAACAACGGATACAAGACATAAAACAGACAAGAAACGGGAACATGGCTGTCCTTCTCAAAAAAGGATCAGACAAGTTGGACGAACTGAAACCGACGGTAGAGAAACATGTAGGTGGAACGGCAACAATTAGACCCGCACAAGACAAAACCCCTAAACGGAAAAAAACAAACAACGGATACAAGACATAAAACAGACAAGAAACGGGAACATGGCTGTCCTTCTCAAAAAAGGATCAGACAAGTTGGACGAACTGAAACCGACGGTAGAGAAACATGTAGGTGGAACGGCAACAATTAGACCCGCACAAGACAAAACCATACTAATAATATCGGGTATGGACCAACTGACGACAGTAGACGAAGTGAGAAAAGCGCTAATAGACTTAACTGGACAGACAGACACAGACATAGACATAGACGACTTACGAGACTCTTACGGCGGAAGGAAGAGAACAATTAAAGTCTCACAGAACGCAGCAAATAAATTATTAAATCTAGGAAAAATTTAAATAATTTATAACACCTGCCACATTCGAGAACGAATAAGCGTGCCAAGGTGCAACAGATGCTATGACATTAATCATATAGAAAGCAAATGCACAGCACCAGACAGGAGGACGCAATGCACTAAATGCGGGGAAAAGGCACACGGAGCGACGGAGTGCAAAAACCCACCGCACTGTTTTACTTGTGGGGAAAAGCACAGGACAGGAACAATGGAATGTCCCACATTTAGACGACTGATACGAGACACTAGGACAAAGAGACAGACAAACAGACAAAAATCAACACGACCATGACCCTAAACATAATACAATTAAACCTCAATAGGAGTAGAGACGCACACAACGCGACCAACTGGATCATGACACATAGACAGGCGGACATACTGCTAGCGACAGAACCAAACTACAATACAATGACGAACCAAGTAGGCTGGATCTACAAGGACGACAAGACAAAATGCGACTGCGCGATAAAGATACTGAGTAGGAAACCCAAGGTAAGGAACTTTGCAGCAACAAAGGAAATTACCTGGGTGGAAATAGACGACTACAGACTTTACTCGTGCTACGCGTCGCCTAACTGCGACATACAGGAGTACTCGGACATACTAGACAAACTTGACTATATGTTAGCTAACTCTGGCACTTCCATCATTACTGGAGACTTCAATGCGAAGCACACGGATTGGGGGTCACCGATAACAGACCGAAGAGGAAGAATGCTGTCAGAGCTGCTATACAGACACGACATGACAGTGACGAACACGGGCGATACACCGACTTTTGCAAATGCAAACGGGACATCGTACATAGACGTGACAGCGTGTACGGACAGAATGGCAAACAGAATACAAAACTGGGTTACTGACGAAGACGAACTCACGTACAGCCCACATAGACTAATAACTTTTCAAGTGACATCACGACTAGACACATACCTAGACAAACAACAAACACCGCCTGACAGTACACTGGGCTGGAACATAAAAACGTTATGTCAGGAGAAATTAGAGAAGGACATAACTGACCTAAAACAAGTAAACAGCGTAGAAGAAATGACAGTAGAACTTAGAAAGTTATGCGACAAAAACATGAAACGAAGGACAAAAAATACAAACGACAAACGTAAACCAGCCTACTGGTGGACCGAAACAATAGCCGACATTAGACGTGACTGCATCATTGCTAGACGCACATACCAACGTAAACTACGCAGACAGGACAATGTGACAGAAACAAATGACGCAAAACAGACTTATAGGGACCTAAAAAGAGACTGTCGACAGAAATAAAAAGGGAAAAGGACAAAAAATGGACTGAACTGATACAGACAATAGAGGACGATGTATGGGGGAAACCCTATAAACTCATCATGAAAAGAACGAGACAGACGACAACAGTTCAGCCGACGGACAAAAACGTACACCGCATCATACGGCACCTTTTTCCGGTAAAAGACAAAGCAGTATGGACAAGACAAACCAACATGGAACCACTGACTGACATAACAACTGACGAGATAAGACTTGCAGGACAGGGCATGAGGCCGAAGAAGGCGGCAGGTCCAGACGGTATCCCTCCAGAGATAATAAAGGCGATCACAAGGGTAAAACCAGAGTGGTTTATACCAACCTTCCAAAAAGCCCTAAATGCAGGAAAATTCCCAAGCAGCTGGAAAAGAGGTAATCTTATCCTCCTGCTAAAACCCAGGAAAAAAGACTTATCATCTCCTAGTGCCTTTAGACCACTTTGTCTCCTGAGCACCTGTGGAAAACTTCTGGAATCAATTATAAACAACAGGATAACTAAATTCCTCACAGGAAACGGACTGATTTCAGACCACCAACACGGTTTCCAGAAGGGAAAGTCCACGGTTGGTGCAATGATGGAGATAAATAAAACGGCCGAAGCAGAGAGGGATAAAAAGGGCAAAGCAAGGGGGCTATGCACTCTGGTTACCCTTGATATTAAGAATGCCTTCAACACAGTGCCATGGAACCACATCCGCGACGCTATGATCAGTATGGAGTTCCCACCATACTTGACAAATATGGTGGGATCATATCTGGAAGACAGACAAATCGCTTACAACAACAAAAGCTATGAGACGACCTGTGGAATCCCACAGGGATCCATCTTAGGTCCAACATTATGGAATATATTCTATAACGGGATCCTAAACATTCCAGTAGGGGCGGGGACCCGTCTCATAGCATATGCAGACGACATAGCGGTGTTAGCGCGCGGAAGAAGTGAAGAGGCACTGCAGCTGGAAGCTAACAGAGCTCTGGTAGGGATACAAGAGTGGCTGAAGGAAAGAGGAATGGACCTGGCACCAGAAAAGTCGGAGGCCGTCATGCTGGTGGGCAGAAAAAAGTACGACAGTTTCGATCTCTACGTCGAAGAAACAAGAATAACACCGAAGAACGACATAAAGTACCTGGGACTCACCTTCGATAGGGGACTCACATTCTTACCCCATGTGCGGGAAGTAGTTTTAAGAGCGTCCAAAACAGTAAACGCTCTCCGGGCAATGTTCCCTAGGATAAAGGGACCAACGGAACAGAAAAGGCGCTTGCTTGCAGTAACAGCGCAGGCGATAGTTACCTACGCGGCGCCGATCTGGGGTTCTGCCCTAAAATACGGAGAGTGTAACAAACTGTTGGGCACTCTAAACAGAAAACTCTCCCTTGGAATTAACCGAGGGTACAGAACCATTTCAACGGAAGTCTCCCAGGTACTAGCAAGACTAGTTCCTCTACAGATTATTGTGGAGGAACGAATACTAGGACAAGGACAACCTAAACAGACTAAAGACGCACAAAGACGAGACAGACTAGACAAGTGGCAGAACAAATGGAATGCGGACAACACAAGTACATGGCTGCACGAGCTGATGCCGAACCTTGAAGAATGGATGGAAAGGGGATTTGGGGAGATAAATTACCATCTAACCCAGTTCCTAACGGGGCATGGATGCTTCCAAGCATACCTCCACCTAATAGGGAAGGCAGAGGCAGACACCTGTTTCTACTGTGCTGACATAGACACACCAGGACACACCGTATTTCAGTGTGTGAGATATAAAAACGAAAAACAAACACTGAACTCCAAACTACCTGAACCGATACGAGAGACCAACATCATGACACAAATGACCAGGACACAGGACAATTGGGAAATAATAAATAATTTTATTATAAACGTTATTTCAGATAAGGAAGCAGAAGAAAGAAAACGGAAACGGACCATGACGTAGAATAGACGACAACCACTAGCCGGCGAAGAATGCCGAAAGCGTACCACGGCTTTTGGGACAGTAAGGGACGGGAGAGTTTAGTGGGTTAAAGTCCTACACTACCTATACCCTCAGGGGGGCGTCCTCTGCGTAGCACGACGTCAGGTGTGCATGATTCATTCTCTCCAACCCAAAAAAAAAAGTCTCGTCAGACGTGAATGGCTTCCCAATTTTTGTTTGTGCTGGCACTCTCGTCCTCGCAAAATAACCTCCACCCACAGCCTAAGTTCCCTGTCTAGCCTACGTCCCGTAAAGGCAAAAAAGTGACAGCAAGCTCTGCTACAATATACAACACAATCAAAAATACAATATAAGCTAAGGCGGCAAAAGCTCCAGGTACTGACCTGACTACAAATATTATTAAGTTATAGTAGAAAGTTATTTACAAAAAAATTGGCTTAATACAATAATTTAGCGCTAGCGCATCTAAACTAATAAACAGTTAGAGAACAAGAAAAGAGAAACGAAATGAATGAAACTATGAACTCTAGGGTAAGTCGCGTACCGACTAAACTAAAGAAGAGAAAGCATACAACTCTAATGCGTATCTTTGACTTGCCAAAAAATAAATAAAGCCACTAACCAAAAGTCAGACCAAACCCAAAATACTAATATACCAACCGTACAAATAATACTAGAGTTGTATCCTTAAATCTTAATAAATCGCGTCGATCGTGAAAAGAACTCTACCAATAATTAATATCCGCGTAAATTGTAGTAATACTTACATCAGTCACTCGGTTACATCCACACAAATTTGTCGGTCTTTAAATATTTGTTTGTTTGTTCTAGTCAGATGATAAGTTGCGTATGAAAATGAATAAATTTTGTAAATCCCGATATAGAAATGACCGTCGCATTTGTTCCCATATATCCGTAAAATATTAATACCGATTATACGAGACTTTTAGTAAAATAACCTCAAAGTTAGTCACGCACGTGGGACTTTCTTAAAGCTGAAATTTAATTCCCTAAACACAAAAGAATTGAATTAGAACTGTATTCTAATATTATATCACTAAATAAATACAAAAGAAAACTAGAAAAGGGAATTTCTAAATCCAGAGCAGCATAAGGTCGCGAATCTTGAACGTTTCCATTAATCAAAAACTTGTCTGAAAATATAATTTTCACAACGCTCACGATTCGTGACGCACCTGCTCTCGCCACGGTCAAACGCAAAAAGCCTCGTTTCCCAAAAATCCTCCGCGCACCTGTCCGACCTCTTTACCAAACCATTTCAACTTTACGCAGGAAATAAAGACCGGAATATATTGACGGTTATACGGGATTGAGATTATCGGTCTGTAATGTTGTGTTTTGTTTTGCGCACCAATAGTGAACTCAAATTTGGGAATTATTGTGCCTAAAAGCAAAATAATATATTAGAAGTACAGTATATAGTGTGTAGTAGTAGTGAAAATAAAGTGTGTTATAAATTTTCAAACCTATATTTGCTAATCAGTGCGAACAATTCTTTAATAAAGTGAGGTTAATTAACAATACACATGAGAACGACCGAAAAATGGCGCGCTCGCTAGACCTTTCCGCGCATGCGCACGCGAGAAACGACGTTCTGCAGGAAGCGCTGTAGAAAGAGCAGAGGCGTAGTCAGGAATACGTATTTAGGAAAAATTTTGGGATTGTAAGATTAAACTCAGATGAGTGAACAGAGAGATAGGGCATACTCAGAATCAAAAAAAAGAAGAAGTGAAAAGGACCAAGAGAAACAAAAGGAGATATTCAAAAAGAGCAAAATTATTAACAGAACACCTCCTAAAAACCTATAGGAATATAAACTAACCGCACATCACTGAATTGGATGAAATTAAAAAACTAATCGAATCATTGTCCGCTGACTTAAAACAAGAAATGAAAACTAATAAAGAAGAACTAAAAGAACATATTAGCGAGAACAGCGAGCTAATTAAAAAACTTCAGCTGGAAATCACGGATAAAGAGAAAAATGGGAAGAGGAAAAGAAACAAATATATGAAAGACTTGAAAAACTTGAAAAACAATTAGGGAAGAAGAATAAAATAGAAAGGAAAAACAATATTGTCCTAAAAGGATTGGAAATAGAAAAAAGAACACAATACTAAAAACGAAGTGAAGAAATTTTTTAAAGACGAACTTTCAGTAGAACCGTAAATAAATAAAATAACCACAATAACTACAAAGAATAAGCGGGTGATACTAATAGCGGAATTAAATAGCTGGGAAGATAAAATCAGTGTTATGAAAAACAAGAACAAACTGGGAAATAAAAAAATCTACATTGAAGATGACCTAACAAAGGAAGAACGAAAAATCCAGGCAATAATTAGACAAGAAGCGAAGAAGGAGAATTTATCAGGCACCGATGTAAAGGTTGAATTCATGAAATTGGTTGTCAATGGCAAAGTCAAGGTTTGGAATAACGAGAACAACAAATTAGAGGAAAAGCAAAAAAGTAATAATATAACAAAAAAGGAAGAACCTTCAAAAAACTAATAAATGAAAAAACTTCGACAAAAACAAAGACAACCACGGCAAAGAAACAGGAAATGATTTGGGAAAACAAAAGACTGCATCAAAAGCAGTACTAAACAATAAAAATTGGAACATGGAATACTAGAAGCTTAGAAGCATAAAAGGAAAAGAATCTAAGTTTATCGAAGAATTCGAAAAATCAAAAATTAGTATTCTCGGATTGACCGAGACAAAAAAGAAAGGAAATGGAATACAAAGTTACAAAGGACATATTCTACTTTACAGTGGTGTAGCACAAGAAGAAAATGCAAAAGAAGGGGTAGGATGTCTAATAAGAGATACACTGGTAAATAAAATACATAGTTGGAACTTTTATTCAGAACGTGCACTATTAGTTACTATAGAAATAGGAAAAGAAAAAGCAACCATAATAGTAATATACGGACCCAATGAAGATGACAGTTGTAATAATAAAAATAAATTTTGGGAAGATATACAGTATATAAACGAACAAATTATAGAACCTGTAATCATAATAGGTGACTTCAATGCTCGAGTGGGAAACATAAACCTAGGTATAGAGAATGTACTAGGCAAGTACGGGGAAAGAACCAGAAATAACAATGGAAATAGGCTAATTGATTATTGTATAGTTAATGACTTAATAATAGCGAACACATTCTTTTCTCACAAGGACATACACAAATACACTAGAGAAGTAATAAGCAGGAATGAAAAATCTATAATAGATTACGTTCTAGTCAACTAAAAAGATAAACAAAAAGTAAAAGACCTACGAGTAAAAAGGGGATATGAGATTGGAAGTGACCACTACTTCCTAGAAGCTAAAATAAAAATGCAAAAAATCTAGAAATAGAAAACCACCTAGGGAAAGGGAAAGAAAAATTGATATTAAATGCATACAAACTAAAAAATGAAGAGACACTAAAAAAATATAAACAAGCTATAGACCAAAAGATATCAGTACTTGGGACGTATGAGAATTTAGACATAGAAACATTATGGGATAAAATTAAAAACGTAATCTATCTGGCGACTAAAGAGATATGCGGTATAAATAGAAATCAAAAAAAAAAGCAAACACATTCTTTATAAGGTTTACAACATGGAAAGAATATTTAAACAGTAAGAATCAAGCTGCTTACCAGAAGTATAAAGAACAACGAAAGAAAGTGAAAGAATTAATACAATGGGGTAAAAGGAACGAGTGGGATGAATTTGGAAAACAATTAGAAGAAAATTACAAAAAAAATAATAAACTATTCTACAAAACAGCAAAAAAAACTAAGAAACAAGACAGAGACTCCTCTGAAACAAATAGTCCTTTATTTGTTTCATGGAGACATAATTAATAATGATGCCGACATAATAGTAAGATGGAAAGAATATTTCGAAAAACTATTAGAAGCGGAAAAAACAGACATAGAAATCACCCCACTGATTTTAAACGAAATACAGAACGACGGAGACACTATAACGATACAATACATTAAAGATGCAATCAAAAAAATAAAACTAGGTAAAACCGCTGGATATGATGAAATCAAACTCGAAAAAAATAAATATATAGGAGACCAAGGTATAGAAATGCTACATGTAATATTTAACAAAATATGGAACGGGGATAATATACAAACTGACTGGGAGAAAACAATAATTATGCCCATATATAAAAAGGGAGATAGCAGGAATTGCTCGAATTATAGAGGCATATCTTTACTGAGTATAGTACCTAAATTTTACTAAACAATACTCATACTCACAACAAAACTACAACAGGAAATAGAACACAAACTAGAAGAATCGCAAAGCACTTTTAGAAGAGGGTATTGCGCTCAAGATCACATTTTTACCATCAGACAAATTATAGAAAGAACCATCAATTATAATAAAGAAATATATATATATATATATATATATATATATATATATATATATATATATATATATATATATATATATATATGCTTCATTGACATCGAGAAAGCATTTGATAAGGTAGACAGGAACTTACTGTGGAACTTCTTACAGAAATTGAAAGTGGGAGATAAATTAACGAGAGCCATACTAAATATGTACAAGAACACAAGGAACCATGTACGGACAGCGAACTACATATCAGGAGAATTTAAGACAAGCCAAGGACTAAAACAAGGGGGAAACCTAAGCCCACTCCTATTTATTCTGTACATGGACGAAATCACAAAGAGAGCAACAAAATTAACGAAGAAAACAACTGTAGGATACCTAAATCTCAACAAAGTAGAAATATCAGAACTCTTATTTGCCGACGATATGGTTATATTTGGAAATACAGAACAAGCTCTACAAGGTAACATTAATATCTGGCACGAAGAACTTGCGAAAGCCAATATGACGATAAACATTGATAAAACAAAAGTAATGGTAATAGGTAAGGAAGAGAAATATGTAGATATAGTAATCCACGATAGAACAATACAGCAAGTACAAAGCTTTAAATATTTGGGAAGTATAATAGCGGCAAAAGGAAGCTTTGAAGAAGAAGTAAACAATAGAGTCAGCTAGAACATACCATCAGATAAAAACAACCTTTCTAAGGAATAAAAATTTAACAATTAAATCCAAACTGACTATTTATAGAATCATTCGTCTTCCCAGTTTACTGTACGGCAGTGAAACTTGGACAGTAAATCAAAGACAGAGTAGCAAAATCCAAACAATGGAAATGAAGTGTTTAAGATCAATACTAGGAACAACCAGATTAGATAGAATAAGAAACGAGGATACAAGAAAACAACTTAAAGTAAAGTAGGTCACACAATTTATAGAAGAAAAACAACTTAGCTGGCTCGGACATCTGATTAGACTACCACAGGGAAGAAATGTAAAAAATGTATAGAAATCCCGCTCAACAGGAAAAAGAAGTAGAGGAAGACCTCAAAAAACATGGGACGACACTATATAAGACATATTAGAAAAAAAGGAAACAACAACTAGAACAGCATTCCAACTTGGAAAGAATAAACTAGAATGGAAAAACTTTGTTAACAAGTAGAAATGGACGAAACCTCGACACCCCAAGGGTACAAGATATACATATATATATATATATATATATATATATATATATATATATATATATATATATACAGGGTGAACACGAACCTAGTCATAAATTTAAGGGTATATAGTATTTAATGTGTAGATTACGAAACAGAAAGAATTTTTTGAAAATTCGAAAAATGAAAATTCGTCTTTTCTTAGCAAAACTTTTTTTTACTGCTGTTTTAATTAATATTTCATTAAAAATATGGTTAACAAAAGTACATTCAAAATTAGTTGTATAAGATTCTAATTAATTAAATAGAATTTTTGACGAACGTAATTGTGTAATAAAATAAAATAATTTCAGTATTATTCTTGAAAGTATTGATGTAGGTCATTTTGCCAGTGTTCTTGTTCTTAAAAAAATGTATTCTAATTCTGAGTTAGTGGATATGTTGTTAATTTATGGTGTAGTGAGACAAAACGCGGTATTGGCAGCAGAATTGTATGCCGAACGGTATCCTCGAAGACGCCACCCTGATCGCAGGATGTTTATCACTGTGACACAACGTCTTCGCGACACGGGAAATTTAAAAAGGAATTCTGGACGTGATGGCGGCGGTCGCAGATTACGCCACGATATGGAGGATGAAGTCCTAGAACTAGTGCATGCCGACCCAACAATTAGTACCAGAGAAATATCTCGTGTTGTGGGAGATATATCTCAGGCGACTGTTTTAAACATTTTGCATAAAAATGATTATCATCCATATCATTTTCAACGAGTCCAAGGGTTAATGCCTGCTGATCACGACGCTAGAATGGCATTTTGTCAATGGATTCCTGGAAAAAATGCTACAAATGTGAATTTTACTTCTTAAATATTATTTAGTGATGAAGTAATTTTCATACGTGCCGGTGTTTATAATTTCCACAACTCGCATTATTGGACCCAAAGAAATCCACATGATGTTGTGAGAAATAGTTTGCAACATAAATTTTCTTTAAATGTTTGGGTTGGAATCTTAAATGGTAAAATTTACTTGACCCGTACATACTCCCCCACACATTAAATGGTAACCAGTATTTGGATTTTTTTGCAAAATATCCTTCCAGTATTATTGGAAGATATTCCATTAAATGTTCGTCAAAATTCATGGTTTCAGCATGATGGTGCATTTAAATAATATCTACGGAAACAGATGGATTGGCCGTGGAGGTCCTGTGCAGTGGCCAATAAGATCACCTGATTTCAATTCCTTGGACTTCTATCTATGGGGTCATTTAAAGTCCCTAGTTTATGCTAATCAAAGCCCGCCAGAAAATATTGAGAATTGAGGATACATATCCAAAACAGTGTACAAATTATTCAACAACAAAATCATATGCACTTGGCATGTAGTGTGTCACTAATTCAACGTAGTGCACTGTGTGTGGCTGTGAGAGATGATAATTTTGAACAATATTTATGAATTTTTTTTTTTTTATACAAAAAATGTAAGTTACTAATATTATTACTATTTATTAGTTTAATATTTAGTCCTTTCTGTTTTCCTTTGTTCTTTTTTTTAATAAAAATAAGCCAGTGAAATGTTAATATTTATCGTTTTTTGGGGCAATGAACTCTCAAAATAAATATTATTAAAAATAATGAAGTTTTGATTACCCTTCAACATTACGTAAATTAGTTTTAAGTATTTAATTAGGTTTTTATTTAGAAAATAATATGTGTTGCCAGTGATCCAGTGGTACCAAAAATGTGAGCTTCATGAAAACTACCCTTAAATAGGCGAATTTTTAAAAAATTCTTTCTGTTTCGTAATCTACACATTAAATACTATATACCCTTAAATTTATGACATTAGGTTCGTGTTCACCCTGTATATATATATATATATATATATATATATATATATATATATATATATATATACGGGGTAGATCGAAAATTAATGCTAGACTATCATCTTTCTCCCTTAAAAGTGAGCTGACTTGAAATCCTTTATAAGCCAGTTGCCTAAGTTATTACCGTGTTCACCGGATAGCTGATACACTAGCTTAGACAGTTTTTTGCTAACGATACAGGGAACATACGAAGGAGCAAGCTTAGAAGAGAAGTATTGAGCCGCATGAGAAAGCATATAGTTTTTCTTCCAAATTTTGTTTGCTGCGAAATATAAAAGAGCTCTATGACGTAAATTATATTATTTAGCGTTACGGTGGTAAGCAGCGGAAATTTTGGTTTCAACATTGTGATAAATCTGGCTAAAATTTTTAAGATGATAAAAAGTTCCCGTAATCGGTACGTGCCTTCCAAAGTTTAGGAAGCTAGGGCTATACCCTGTGATTTCATGGTAAGCCGTTCGAATGGCTTGAGTTATGGCAGCCAACTGCACATCCCAAAGACGCTGATTATTTTTAATGAAAGCTCTAATGGTTGTCTTAGTAACGCAGTTACTAAGCTCTACGAAATTAAACTGAGGGTAGAATTTGAAGTTATACCAAACTTTCGGTACGTCATACTTCTTTATAAGGTTTACAAAAACTTTACTGTGAAATTGGGTCCCATTTTCCGTCATTATAATTTGAGAAACGCCAAATAGAAGAAAAACGTCTCGTTCTAAAATTTCGCAAATTTTAGAAATGGTAGCGGAGCGGAGGGGAAATGTTAGCCCAAATTTTGTAAACCAATAATTTATAACTAATGTATATGAATTATCAGACGTAGAACGTAGCAGAGGCCCGATGAAATCACATGCAACACACTGCCAAGGGAACCGCACTTTCTTTTCCGCGTCCATTAAACCAGCAGGTCGTAGAGCAGGGTTTTAATTGCTAAACACGTTTTACAGTGCGATACATATTTATAAAAATCTGACTGCATTCTAGGCCAATAGTAAAGATCAGCGATACGGCGGAGAGTTTTGTAAACGCCAAGATGACCACCATTAGGAGAATCATGCCATTGCTCGAAAATTCACTGTCTTTTTTCTTTGGGAATAAATAATTTTCACTCTGAAAGAATTAGCTCAAAATTAAACTGCTGAAGTTTTACAGCCCATCTGGCAAGCTTACCAGTTGGATCTTTCATGGGTTGAAACCATGAAAGGAAAAAGAGTTCTGTTATTACTTGAAAATGGGTACCTTCAATATAAGGGCGGAATATTTAATAGCAAAAACTACCGCAAGGCACTCTCGCTCTGTGGCATAGTAATTTCGCTCTGCTTTATTAAGCGTACGACTTATAAAAGAAATAGCATGCTCCTGATCATCATCAAATTGCGACAAAACAGCCCCAATACCGTAATTCAACGCGTCAATCTGAATGTTAAAAGCTCTAGAGAAATCTAACTAGTACACGGGCAGTAACAACAGCATTCTTTAGTGCCTGAAATGACTGTTCCGCTTCGAAGTTCCAAGCGATAGGGTTAGATTTCTTTTTACCTTTTATAAGGTTATTTATAGAAGCGGATATGGTGCTAAAATGAGGAACAAATCGTCGGTACCAGGAGGCTAGTCCCATGAATCGTTTTATTTCTGTTACCGTGGTCGGTTGGGGAAAATCAACAATTGCCGAAACCTTGTCTGGGTCGGTACGTAAGCCTCGGTTATCAACTACATATCCAAGAAATTTAAGACTGGATCGGCAGAATTCACATATCTTTGCATTAACCGTTAGGTTAGCCGATTTTAATCGGTTTAAGATTTCCATTAGAGTGAGAAGGTGATCTTCAAAGGTAGCGGTAACAATGATGACGTCATCGAGATAGACAAACGCCCTGGGTTCTAAAGCGGGGTCTAAAATGTGGTCCATTAGTCTTTGTAACGACTGAGGAGCGTTACGCAAGCCGAAAAGGGTCCTAGTAAATTCAAAAAGTCCTCAACCTGGCACCGAGAAAGCAGATTTTTCGCGTGATTAATCCTCTAAAGAGATCTGCCAAAAGGTACTCTTTAGATAGATTGGGGAAGTATAGTTAGCATCTCGTAATTTATCTAATATCGTGGAAATATAGAGAAGGGGATAAGCGTCCTTGTTTGTAACACTATTTAGCTTGCGACCGTCAAAATATAATCTAAACTCGCCAGAAGATTTTTTAACCAGAAAGACTGGTAATGACCATGGGCTATTAGATTTCTGTACAACGCCTAATTCTAATATTTTATCCAACTCCTGATTAAGATAATTCATTATCACATGTGACAATGGATAATGACGTTGCTTAATGGGTAGAGCGTCCCCAGTATCGATGATATGCGTGGTAAGCTGAGAAAACTAGAGCTTTAGCACTCCAGTCCTCATAAGCCTGTTTAACACGGTTTAAAGCTTTAGTTTTCGCAACTGATAAATTGTCAGCATTCTGAAGATGACTGCCAGAATTTATTTCCAAGGTATTTAATTTCTAAGTATTGTTACTGAAATCGACAGCTAAAGCAAAGAGATGGCAACAATCTATACCTAATATAAGCGAGTATCGCAGGTTTGCACAACCGCAATTTGTATCGCCCTGGTTTTTCCGTGAAGTGTAATAGGTAATTTTACTATACCTAAAATAGATTGCGCAGAGCCGTCAGCAGTAAATACTTCATTAATGGTGGCGGGAAGAAGTTGAACATGTGACGACTTTAATAGATGTAAACCATATTTTCCGAGAACCGTAATTCTAGTTCCTACGCAGACATCAAGATAAGGTCTTTTATCTATTCCGGTGCTAAGGAATACGGCAGAAATCGATTTTTCAAAAAAAAACTCTTTCATCGTTGAGCCACGAGACCCAGCGAGCTCTCTCAGCTCCGATCGGGGGCCTATGGCAGCGACGACTGAGGATTCGATGCCGGCCACTGCGTTGTTTGAATTCTTACCGCGACATTTAGGGCAAGAGAGACGAGAGATATTATTTTTCATGCCACAAGAGTAGCAATACTTATTACGGGTTTCAGAGCAATTAGAATGAAGATAGCTAGGATCTCCACAATTCCAACAGGACTTATTAATATTCGCTGAAGTGGCAGGCAGGAGATTAAGGTTAATGGCTATATCCGACGTGATGGTTTTTCGCGGTGATGCTAATTCCGGCTCTAATAAAATTGATGAACGGCTAGGAAGATTCCTAAATGACTGAAGTCGCCTTTTAGTATCCTCAGCGAATTTTAATGTACGAATAAGTTCATCAAAACTGCGACATTGACGATTTATGGGAGCTTCTTCCTTACTTCATGTAAGCGATCCAAGAAATACATGACACTACTATTACCATCAAAAGTGACATTTTATTAAAGAGTAGTGGATCTTTTGAAGAACCGACTGAACTAACGGGCGGAGGAGGAGTAGCAATATACGTGGCATTGGTAGTGCTATTTCTGACAGGAAAGGCTGCAAAACAATTTGGAGACTGTAGTACCGCATTCGAAGTTATAACTGGAGGATTTAAGTGAAAGGAAGATGGACTTCCTAGACCAGAATTGAGATTACTGAAAAGGTCGCAGGGATTATTTTCAAAAGATTGTTTTGTATTTAATAGGTTATTAAACATCGTTAACTCTTTCAATAACGGTGTTCGGTAAGGAAGATCCGTTAAGTAGGTTATTCGATTTAGTAAATGAGCTATTTTAACAGTATATGTCTCCTTGTCAGTAGATGAACTTGCAGTAGTGGATGATAACTTATTACGTATCTCTCGCAGCTTCTATATGCACACTCGGTGCTCGGTTCGGGAATTTAATTGGAAAGAAGGATCTAAGTAGACACACCCATCATTCGTTCCATTCTCAGCAATCCTTGGAGAGTTGATAGTTGTTATAGTTTCACAGTCTTTGCATAGGAGATGCAGTTTTACGGGGTCCATGATTTTCTCATTTAATAAAATAACAGCTAGAAAATAAATACAAACAATCGTAATAACGTAAATGCAATGACCGTGCTAAGGGTCAAGTGAATAGTCTTAAGTAAGAAATGATTATGAGACGAGTATCAAGTAATAGAAAGAGAGTATAGATACAGAATATAGTTACAAACGATCCAACTTCGCAACAGTAAAAGAGTAATCTAAGATAAGACAATTACTGACAAAAAAATTGAAAAGGCTCCACGTTGAGCGCCAAAATTTGTATAACGCTTTCATCAACAAGATAATCTTAGTGTCATAGAAAGCCGGCTAGAGTTTGGGTTGCAACTCTGGGCCGTAGAGTTTTGAGTTGGGCACCAGCTAATTTTAAAGGAAAGATAAAGGCATAAAGGACAGTCTTAGTGAGTCAGGAACTAGGTCACGACACATACGAATGAGAACTGATGTAGAGTTAAGCACCGGAGATTTAATAACCAAATGTAGTGTGACGATACGACCTGATCTCCATCCAGTGACACGACATCAAGACATCCGAACCCCAAAAACCCCGACAGCGACGCACAAGTGCGGTTATGTGCGCGCTCCAAACCCTGTGATTATGTGGTATAACACCTTAAAACAAAAACTGTGATAGAAATATGTATTAAAATAAGAATATTGTAACTCACCATTGTTTCTCCTGCTTGTAAATAACTTTGTAACAACTATAACACCACATGTTTGTACCGCTGACAGGCTAGGTGACCTTGCACTTGACATACGACTGCAACGCCGCCTGGATGTAGAACTGTGATACAGTTCAAATTCAAAAATGTAACAGCAGGTGTTTAAATATTATTTTATTGTATAAAATATGTACAGGGTTACAGAGAAGCTGACAAAACCTTAATTGGAATTTATTACACAAAAATGGTAAAACGTTCTAGACTTGCGCTAAACGTCTTCAATTAAGATTTTCGGGTATGAAAACGGGTGCTCACTCGCCTTTTAGTAAGTGAGATTCGAACTCGGTCTTCCGCCGAATCTAGCTGTCTTCCCAGCGAGTGTACTGGTGAGTTTTTGCGAGTTCATTTTCCAAGTCTTGTCTTGCCTCAGCTGTTTGGTCGTCCACGATTGGGGAATAATTCTGTTACCGTCCTCCCGTTCCTTGTTACCTTTCGAAGTGCAGGCCGTCCGCACCGAGGAAAATCCTTGTATTTGTCTCCTGCTAAGTCGTAGGCCGTCCACGACTTGGTGCTCTCCGATCACCTGTCAGTGCGTATGACTCGAACCGTTTGGCAGTCCACGGCGAGAGAAGTCCGCATCTGAATCCTGTCTTCCTGTTTGGTCGTCCACAGGAAGGCGCCCCGTTCTCTCTCTTTCTGCAACTGTTTCTTTTCGTTTTCGTTCAAGTATTCCGTCCAGGCGCACGAAATTGTGTCAGCCAGGTTTTGCCCTAGCGGCGTGTTATTGCAGTTATTATATTAAATTGTTTGTATTTGGATTTAGGGTATGAAATAAAGAATTGATCCTACCATAGTTATTTAACAGGAACCCTCCCGTCTCCACTAGAGCTCCCGGCTCCCTTTTATTTGTTTACAGGGATCACCGTGGCTTCACGCTACTCCCAAGCAGCGTGTTCGTCACAGTAGGTAACAATATACAAAAACACTTGCCTGATCGCGTCAAAGCAAAGCGGAGCAGAAAGCTTTAATTGAAGCCTAGCTATTTGAAGATCTTCTCCTGTGGGTGCTACTAGGGACGGACAAGCACCCATGATCCAAAGGCAATGGAAAAAGGTAATCTTGTAGCCAAGCTTCGACACTTCGGCTGGCCTTCTGAATGGTAGCTGGTCTCGTTAGACGTAAATGGCTTCCCAATTTTTATTTGTACTGGCACTCTCGGCCTCGCACAATAACCTCCACCCAAAGCCTAAGTTCCCTGTCTAGCCTATGTCACGTAAAGGCAAAAAAGTGACAGCAAGCTCTACTACAATATACAACACAATCAAAAATACAATATAAGCTCAGGCGGCAAAAGTACCGTAGCATTTGTTCCCATTAATCCTTAATATAATCAGGTATATTCATACCTTTTTTAGTAAAATAACCTCAAAGTTAGTCACGCACGTGGGACTTTCTTAAAGCTGATATTTAATTCCCTAAACACAAAAGAATTGAATTAGAATTGTATTCTAATATATCACCAAAGAAGTTCAAAAGAAAACTAGAAAAGGGAATTTCTAAATCTAGAGAAACACGAGGTCGCGAATCTTGAACGTTTGCAATAATCAAAAAATTAGAACCAAGTAAAATTAAAAGAATACTTTTAAAGAATGAAAATTCTGCTCAAGAATTGAGATTTAAATTTTGACTCAGTCTGAAAACATGTTTCACAACGCTCACGATTCGTGACGCACCTGCTCTCGCCACTGTCAAACGCAAAAAACCCCGTTTCCCAAAAATCTTCCGCGTACCTGGCTCCACGACCTCTTCACCAAACCATCTCAACGTTTCACAGAAAATAAAGACCAGAATATAATGGCGGTTATACGGGACAGATCGAAAATTACTACTACAGGTTATAATACATTATTGGGACAACTCTTTCTGAATTGAATACAATATTTTTATATAATTGTTATATTGTCAAATTGTCTCTCTACCTGACGTTTTGGCTGTGGTTTCAGTTCGCAGTATTTTACGAATTCCTTTATAACAAGTCTAGATATTTTGACTGTCTTTTGGAGTGAACAAAATTCTTTTATTTTATCAAATATCTATCCACATTCCTCCACTTTCAACGGCTACTCTGTATTATGACGATGAAGGGTTACATATTTCAATAAACACAACGTAGGGTAAGTTATACCTTCTACTAGACAATCAATGGCTAAAAAATAATAGTATGTACGGGAGAGGAGGGTTCGTATTGTTACAACGTAGACACCGAATATCTTAAATTTTAAATTTAAGTTTACTTTTATCCAGATTCTATCGCCTATCTCACCAAAATTTCAGTTCACGAGCCGCCACTGGTTTTAGGAGTTGTTTGGCGCACGATTATCGCACCGAGGATTACTCCAACAACACGAATGGAACAATACGTCGTATAAAACAAATATAATACTTATATAATTTTTTATATTTCGCGACATATATTTTATAAGAATCTTGAAAATTTCAAATTACAAAAAATAATAATAAGTAAATAATACAATACATCTTTTCTTCACAAGATATTTATTAAATACAAAATGTACATTTTGATTGCCCAGCAATCATCAGTGCGACTGTTTTCAAAGTGGCCAAGCGACCACCCCGGCTTTCCCCTCGCGATGGCCCTAGTTAGAAGTATCAAATTTACAAAAAAAAAAAATACCAAAACAGTGTAACAATAGTCTATATTATTAAAGAGTTTTCGATAACATAATGTAATAATCCGATACACAAATGCTTATAAGGGGTTTAAAAACTAGTAATAATAATGTCATGTTCTTGAGATGCAAGAGAAGCACTGCTTCCATGGATGCTTCGTCAAAGGATAACACACTGAAGCAGTGGTGTACTATTCATTACGTTACAATAAATGTGAAGTCCCCGGCACTGGCAACCAACACTTTGTTCCACACAATGTCGCCGTTTTTGTTCTTTATTAAAAGGTTGTGTAATAACGGCATCCTGGGGATGTTTATTAAATATGACAATGATTAGTTGAGCTTTGTGCGGTGCGGATCCCGCCACCCCACTTTCCGCCGCCGCGATCCTTTGTTGTTCTCATTGCTAAATCTCTTTACCCAAACCTGCTTTGATGTATTCGCAAGAATTTTATTATTCCAGGTTTCATCATGCTACTCACAATAATATAAATGTTTTCACAGATTTATTATTTTGTGTTTTCTTTTAAAAATATTTTTTGGTTTCTATACAAAAATATTATTATTTATGGCAAAACATTCATAGATGAAACGGGACTATTGAGTATCGGTATTGCAGAGTGGGATTTTTCCCATAAAATTTGAAGTTTTTATTTGGTTTGGGAAGGAAAATATTTTAGGGGTAGGCTGATTTTTTTATGCAAATAGAGTATACTTGATAGTTTTTCTGAAATTTTAAACAAATAGTTGATTTTAGTAACAAATGACGCTCGCATCTTTTTTTTCATAAGTATTTTATGAAAATAAATACATAACGAATAATAAAAAATAACTAAATAACGGAAACAATATTTTGTTCAATAGTTTAGTCAAATTAGCTAAAATAGGAGAAAAATATCTCGATATTTGAAACTTGTCACAAATGTTAATAGGTGGGGGGTGAGCGTAAGGAGGAGCCACGTAAACCTACAAGTTTTCACCTTTTTTTAAATATCTTGGGAATTATTGAGTTTATCGAAACACTAATCTTATACAAAAATTAAGTAGAGTAAATTATCTTCAAAAGAGGTCCTATTCATTTTTGTTGTAGTATCAGTAGTTTTGGAGATAGAGTTAGGCAAAAATGTGAAAAAATTAAAAATCGGGTTTTATGGAAATTGTACCATACATAGTGTACTTAGGTAATTATTATTAATAATTTTAAAACTATAAACATATACACACGTAGATAGTATTTATTACGTATAATAATATTTTTTTAATAGTACATAGTTGAGAAATATATTCATATCATATTCCATTTGCCACTTGGATCTGATCTAACTTACACTTTTGAATCCGGATCACTTATTTTTTATTCCATTTGACCAGATCAGTTTACCCCCTCCATTGTAACAATCAAAACTATATAAAATAATAGTAATAAAATTAATATACAACCGCTGCACGGGCTAAAGTCATTCAAAGGTATAAAATCAGTTGCAATTTAATGTAAGAAAAATAACAAAAGTAAAATTACAACCGCTTCACGGCTTAAAGAAATACTACTATATATAATACGGGGTACAGGTGCAAAAGATAACACATATAATTATTAATGGAAGAATATTCATCAATAGTCAATAGTTTTTGAGATAGAGTTGGAGGAAAATATTAAAAAATTAAAAATCGAGTTGTAACATTTTGCATATCGTTTAGTAAAGGTAAATGTGCAGAAACCAATTTTCGTTCGGACTGATCCAACACTTGAAATATGGGTATTAGAATAAATTACAGTAGAAATAATAATGTAGTCAGAAAAAAATTATAAAATCTTTATGTTTAATAATAATATAATTTGTAAGAACATAGTATTTCATGATATTTATTCAGGAAATAAACTTTTACAAGTTAATTGAATGTACTCAAAATATGAAGAAACCTTATATAACTAAACGTTCAGAATAAATTTTAATTTAGTTTAATATAATTTGTATATGAACGATTCTCGTACTTATTAACACACACATCCTATTAGATACCATCGTAAAAATGTTACAATCTGATTTTAAGGATCTTGATAATTGCTTATTTATCAAATCTAGATATGTGGATTTCACTAGAATCCCTAGATCTATCACATCTAGGCTGGCGCCGAGTTCTTAAAATCTTGTGAGAGGACGGGAGTACGCTATTACGCACACAATCACATTTAATTTTTAATTAAATCATTTAGAATCATATATTCATATATATGTTCTATGTACTACTTTTCTCTTTGTGGATGTTTAAAATAGCAATATTATTAAGACCCTTCTGAGTCATACTTGATCTTTTAAATCTTTTTACCTCTTTCTTTAGTTCGTCTCATGTAGAAAAGAATCTGCGTGAATGACGCGTTTCCGTTCATATTTTGAGCAACCAATAAGAGAAGGTACCCCCTATAAGATATTAGACACAATCTTATATATCAATATTTTATTTTTATGTATCTATTTTTACATGTCAAAATCAACTACTTTTTATTATACTAACTTGATTACATATTTCAATAATCCTACACCCCCCATTTAGCTTTGTACCAGTGTCGTACTTAATGCCTACTTCACACGGGGAAAACTCTATTGAAAGTTTATAAAAGCCAACATTAGAAAATTATTATATAATAATATGAAAAACTAGACAAAAAAGAATAAATGTGATTTTAAAAGGTCTTTTTTGAAGTTACAGTCATTTAATAAATTTTATTAATACTGTAAATCAGTCTTATCAAGGTGCTGATAACATAACAAAACATACAATCAAATATAAATACATACATACATTCAAATCTGCCAAAAAGAAGAACATTCTTTTCAATTTGAAGACACTAGGATACTTGCTACGGAGAAGAACTTGAACGAACGTCTTACTCTCGAAATGTTATTTATACAGAGAGATCAACAAACTGTAAACGCACAGAGTGACATTTAGAATCTCAGCTCCATTTATTCTGGGATTTTGAAAAATCATTATAGACAATTGTTACAATAGTCTATTCCCTGTGTAGTTACATTTCTGTGATATATCTGTATAGTAAATCAGGCGATATTCGAAAGGATAAAATGATCGTGACAATAAAAAAGTATTTATTTTACTAATATTATTATAAACTATAATGGTTTTAAATAGTACAAGTAGACAATTAGTCTTTTTTTATTTAAATTTATGGAATATGAAGCGATTAATGGCATATCAATTTCCCTAACTAAAGTCATAGAAAATGTAAGCAAAACTGAAGAAAAGTAAAAATACTGCGATAATTTTTTTGTTATTCATAAACATAATTATGTATTTTAAAACACTAAAATTCCATGTATTATTGAAATAATGTCACGTCACTGGTAAAATGCTTCCCCATTGGATCATTGCAGTTTTGATCATTCGTTGATCTCGATAGGAACAGGTAGGCGAGACAAGAGTCTACGACGGGTGTAGTACGTATTGTGCAATACATTATACAAAATTAAATATAAATAAGTAAATAGTTCAACATAATTTATTCATGTAACTTTTTTGCCTTTTGCAAAATTGTTTGTAGAGGGCACGCGCCCCGTTGCCCCCCAAAATTCGGCACACTTTCACATAGGTAACAGAATATAAAAATAGGGTTACCTAAAAATCATGTTCTTCAATTCGTTCTGGCTTAAAAAAACTAAGGTTAGATAAGAAGTAAGCGAATTCTTGGTAAATAATTTTGCTCAAAAATAAAGATCTGATGTGAACACCATATGACTTCCTTGTACGCTAAATTGTACACATTTTTGTTGCACTTCAATTAAATTTATTTCACTTGAAAATGAGGTCATTCTACGGCTAATCATTCTTCAACTTTTATTCATTTTACATCTTCGAAATGGATCATCTTTTGAAAAAGTTATTAAAATGTTTCATCTCTATTCCTTATTGCATTACACAAAATTATTTTAATCGCTCAGAAACTTGCAAAGGAAGATATATTGTTTTCATTTTTTTCGTACATATTTCTCACGAAATATATTCTGACAATTGAATTATTATTTTTATTCACTTTCTGCCAAATGTAGTGCCTTTTTAAAAAAGCTGATTGAAACAAAAAAGAGAGTTGCATTAGACATTATATCAATTCCATAAACAAAATTTCAACTTTCCACACCTAATCGTTGTAACACTACAAGAAAAGTCCCATATATAAAATCTGAAAATTTTACGACTAATCATTTTTGAGTTATTAAAATTCAGAGGTAGTCAAAATGGATATTTCCGTTGAAATCTGAAAACAGAAATTTTTCGCGATTATAATACTTCTGTTATTTCGAAGAAGGAAATGAAAATATGAATTTTATTATAATACCTAATATAAAATGATTGTATAGTACAATCGCGTTAGTGCGAACATAATAAATTCAAACTTGTTTATATTATCGAACTGTTCACATCACCGAATATTTATAAATCTTTATGGATAAACACGCATACTTATGAAAGAGATATAAATACATTAACAAGTATATATATTAATTAGTTATTGCTTTGTTAAAGACACCAATTATTGACAGGTTTCGGTTTTTATAATTCAGCTAATTTTAATGTGAAATGCAAATAGTGGACTTCGCTTTGCCATATTTCTTGGATAAAAATGTTACACTAGTTCCTTAAATTCCAAGAAATTTTTTTAAAAACAAACTTGTAAATGGTAAAATGCCAGTATCAGTTTATTTTTTTCACGAATATGTATGTTATGAGATAAGATCATTTACCTCAACGAATATAAAATTTAATTTACGTAAATAAACAACGCAAATATTTATTGTCTACACTATGGAATCATTGTCCTTACTACAATTAAAAACATTTTTATTTAATTCAAGTGTAAAAATATGTATTTTATTTTTGTTCATAAATTCCATAAATATATCAATAAATAAATAAAAATATAATGTAGAGTATAGCTGTTTATAATTACAAATTCATATGATAAAGAACGTATTTTATATATGTATATTGTTGTAATTGGTACCATGGGATTACGATTTATTCAATTGTTTGAAGATGCATTTTAAATTTGGTTAGTATAAAGTATAAAAACTTAAGTAAATGTCATCTATTACTGTGTTTGAATCATAAAAAATGTAAGGCATTGCCGCTATTATAGATGTCAGACTAACACTTCTTCTTACTCTTAGATATGTTTTTGGTAGACCTGGAAGTTAGAATATTGAGTTGTGTATTTTGTTAAGTGAAAAACATAGTTAACCCGCAGAATATGCACTACCAGAAACAAAACTTGAAAAGAGAAACTAGAATTAGAACGAGAATTATTCTATGCATTTAAATGTCTTATAATCACTATTCGGAATATCCCGAACATTTTCATCAGTTTATGTATCATTTGTAACAACGTGTAACAGCAAGTTTATTCTCAATTTCCAAACAGAAACAGAATGATATTAGTTAGGTGTATCCTATATACTAAAAGGCATGTGTCCGTGATGTTCATTTATTTTCATCACGACGATCGCCAAATTTTGTGGACAGCCTAACTGCCTGAACCATTAAAGAGATTGTTGTAATTTTTTTTTTAAGTTGCAGGGAATAATGTGTAGTTGTGCCTTTTGGGGGTCTCATATTTTTACTGTGAGTGGTTCTTGTGTAAAAAAATAAAAACTGTGCAAAATTAATAACTTGAAACAATGGATCCTAGTAGCCATGTCTAAATTTAAAAAGAGTCACGAGGTTATCTGTCACTTTTGACAATCTGTCTATGAACTTTAAGCGATTGTAACTTCTTATAGAACATTGATATTAAAGAAGTAAATACAGTATCATGTATAATAGTCTTGAGCAAAGGTGTTACAACTAATTTAAGTTTAAAACATAACGTATTTAATTAATATAAATTTTGACGTTTCCAATATCAAAAGTCAATGTTGCCAAATGTGTGATGAAGTAACTAAATTAAAACCAAATATTCCTAAAGTAACTTCTCTGAAGACGGTGACAGTTTTATTAGGATTGACAATATTAATTTATAAATTTAAGAATTAACTACTACTTTTTAACACAAACAGTGTTGCCAAATTATGAAGTAGGTAACTAAATAAAAATAAAATATTCGTAAATAAAATAAATTGTATACTTTGCTATGTTTGATATCAAAAGAATAAAAACCATAAGGGCCGTTTTTGAAATGACAAAAAAAATATGTCACATCGATCTGCATTTGATTTGCGCAAAAAGTTGTTACAAGTAGGTCGTCCTTGGATTTTAATGAAACGACACAATGTGGATTGGTGTGCACGAATGCCAAAAAAGTTCTACGTCGATTAGAATTAGTTTTTTGAAAAATGTTATCTGAAATATGTTGTGTTTTGTATTGAATGGAAAGTCTCGGTGAGGGCTGGTGTACAAAAAAGAAAATTTTCCATGTTGATCGGCTTTTGTTTTATGCAAAAAGTTAATAGACATATGTCGTGTTTGGTATCTATTGAAAGGTCTCGGCGAGGGCTCGCGTACAAATTTGACAAAAATGATCTATGTCGATCGGCTTTTGTTTTTTGCAAAAAGTTGTATAAAGTATATCATGTTTGGTCTCAAATATAAGGTCTTGTTGAGGGCTCGCGTGCAGAACTGACAAAAACGGTCTATGTTGATCGGCTTTTGCTTTATGCAAAAAGTTAATCGAAGTATGTCGTGTTTGGTATCTAATGAAAGGTCTTGTTGAGGGCTGAAATGCAAAATTGACAAAAATGTTATCGATGCCGATCGGCTTTGTTTTTTGCAAAAAGTTGTCAGAAATATGTCGTGTTTGGTATCGAATGAAAGGTCTTGGCGAGGGCTCGCGTAGAGAATTGACAAAAATGATCTATGTCGATCTGCTTTTGTTTTATGCAAAAAATTCTCAAAAGTATGTTCAGTTTGGTCTCAAATGAAAGGTCTCGTTGAGGGCTAGCGTGCAGAATTGACAGAAATGTTCCATTTCGATCGGCTTTTGTTTTATGCAAAAAGTTGTTAAAAGTATGTCGAGTTTGGTCTCAAATGAAACGTCTTGTTGAGGGATAGCGCGCAGAATTGACAAAAATATTCCATGTCGATTGGCTTTTGTTTTTTGCAAAAAGTTGTCAGAAATATGTCGTGTTTGGTATCGAATGAAAGGTCTTGGCGAGGGCTCGCGTAGAGAATTGACAAAAATGATCTAGGTTGATCTGCTTTTGTTTTATGCAAAAAATTCTCAAAAGTATCTCGAGTTTGGTCTCAAATGAAAAGTCTCATTTAGGGTTAGCGTGCAGAATTGACAGAAATGTTCCTTTTCGATCGGTTTTTGTTTTCTGCAAAAAGTTGTTAAAAGTATGTCGAGTTTGGTCTCAAATGAAACGTCTTGTAGAGGGATAGCGTGCAGAATTGACAAAAATGTTCCATATCGATAGGCTTTTGTTTTTTGCAAAAGGTTGTCACAAGTATATAGTGTTTGGTATCAAATGAAAAGTCTCGGCGTGGGTTAGCGTGTAAATATGATAAAAATGTTTCATGTCGATCGACTTTTGTTTTATGCAGAAAGTTGATAGAAGTATGTCGTGTATGGTATCAAATGAAAGGTCTCGGTGAGAATTGGGGTACATAAATGACAAAAATGTTTCATGTCGACCGGCTCTTCTTTTTTGCAAAAAAAATAATAGAAGTATATCGTGTTTGCAATCTAATGAAAGGTCTCGATGAGGTCTGACGTGGAAATATGAAATAATTGTTTCATGTCGATCGGCATTTGTTTTTTGCACTGACAGCGGAGCTCTAGGGAATGCTCGGCGTAGCCGAGAATTCGCTAGTCCTATATACTAAAAAGGCATGTGTCGTGATGTTTATTTATTTTCATCATGACGATCGCCAAATTTTGTCACAAGCCAAACTGCCTGAACCATGAAAGGGATTGTTGTAAATTTTTTTTTAGATTGCAGGGAATAATGTGTAGTTGTGCCTTTTGGGGGTCTCATATTTTTACTGTAAGTGGTTCTTGTGTAAAAAAATAAAAACTGTGCAAAATTAATAACTTGAAACAATGGATCCTAGTAGCCATGTCTAAATTTAAAAAGAGTCACGAGGTCATCTGTCACTTTTGACAATCTGTCTATGAACTTTAAACGATTATAACTTTTTATAGAACATTGATATTAAAGAAGTAAATACAGTATCATGTATTATAGTCTTGAGCAAAGGTGTTACAATTAATTTAAGTTTAAAACATAACGTATTTAATTAATATAAATTTTGACGTTTCCAATGTCAAAAGTAAATGTTGCCAAATGTGTGATGAAGTAACTAAATTAAAACCGAATATTCCTAAACTAACTTCACTGAAGACGGTGGCAGTTGTATTAGGATTGACAATATTAATTTATAAATTTCAAAATTAACTACTATTTTTTAATACATACAGTGTTGCCAAATTATGAAGTAGGTAACAAAATAAAAATCAAATATTTCTAAATAAAATAAATTGAACACTTTGCTGTGATATCAAAAGAAAGAAAACCATAAGGGCCGGTTTTAAAATGACAAAAAAATGTATCATGACGATCTGCATTTGTTTTGCGCAAAAAGTTATTAGAACTATATTGTCCTTGGGTTTTAATGAAACGACACAATGTGGACTGGTGTGCACGAATGACAAAAATATTCTACGTCGATTAGAATTTGTTTTTTACAAAATGTTGTCAGAAATATGTTGTGTTTGGAAAAAGTTGTATGTGGTGTTTAGTATCAAATGAAAAGGCTCGATAAGGGCTGGCGTGTAGAATTAACAAAAATGATCAATGTTGATCGGCTTTTGCTTTTTGCAAAACTTTCTCAAATGTACGTCGAGTTTGGTCTCAAATGAAAGGTCTCATTGAGAGCTAGCGAGGAGAATTGACAAAACTGTTCCATTCCGATCGGCTTTTGTTTTGTGCAAAAAGTTCTCAAAGGTACGTCGAGTTTGGTCTCAAATGAAACGTCTCGTTGAGGGCTAGCGTGCAGAATTGACAAAAATGTTCCATGTCGATCGGCTTTTGTTTTCTGCAAAAAGTTTTCAAAAGTATGTCGAGTATGGTATCAAACAAAACGTCTGTTTGAGGGCTAGCGTGCAGAATTAACAAAAATATTTAATGTTGGTCAACTTTTGTTTTTTGCAGAAAGTTTTTAGAAGTATGTCGAGTTTAGTCTCAAATGAAAGTTCTCGTTCAGGGCTAGCGTGCAGAATTGACAAAAATGTACTACGTCGATCGGTTTTTGTTTTTTGCAAGAAATTCTCAAAAGTATGTCGAGTTTGGTATCAAACAAAACGCCTGGTTGAGGGCTAGCGTGCAGAATTGACAAAAATGTTCCATGCCGATCGGCTTTTGTTTTTCGCAAATAATTGTCAGAAGTATGTGGTATTTGGTATCAAATGAAAGTTCTCGGTGTGGACTAGCCTGTAGGAATTGCAAAAATGTTCCATGTTGATCGGCTTTTGTTTTATGTAAAAAAAATGTCAGAAGTATGTTGTGTTTGGTGTGAAATAAAAGGTCTCGGTAAGGACTGACGTACGTAATTGACAAAAATGTTTCATGTCGACCGGGTTTTGTTTTTTTCAAAAGTTAATAGAAGTATATCGTGTTCGAAATCTAATGAAAGGTCTTAGTGAGGGCTGACGTGCAGATATAAAAAAACTGTTTCATGTCGATTGGCATATTTGTTTTTTGCACTGACAGCGGAGCTCTAGGGAATGCTCGGCGTAGCCGAGAATTCGCTAGTCCTATATACTAAAAAGGCATGTGTCCGTGATGTTCATTTATTTTCATCATGACGATCGCCAAACTTTGTCACAAGCCAAACTGCCTGAACCATGAAAGGTATTGTTGTAATTTTTTTTTTAGGTTGCAGGGAATAATGTGTAGTTGTGCCTTTTGGGGGTCTCATATTTTTACTGTGAGTGGTTCTTGTGTAGAAAAATAAAAACTGTGCAAAATTAATAACTTGAAACAATGGATCCTAGTAGCCATGTCTAAATTTAAAAAGAGTCACGAGGTCATCTGTCACTTTTGACAATCTGTCTATGAACTTTAAACGATTATAACTTTTTATAGAACATTAATATTAAAGAAGTAAATACAGTATCATGTATTATAGTCTCGAGCAAAGGTGTTACAATTAATTTAAGTTTAAAACATAACGTATTTCCTATATACTAAAAAGGCATGTGTCGTGATGTTTATTTATTTTCATCATGACGATCGCCAAATTTTGTCACAAGCCTAACTGCCTGAACCATGAAAGGGATTGTTGTAAATTTTTTTTTAGATTGCAGGGAATAATGTGTAGTTGTGCCTTTTGTGGGTCTCATATTTTTACTGTGAGTGGTTCTTGTGTAAAAAAATAAAAACTGTGCAAAATTAATAACTTGAAACAATGGATCCTAGTAGCCATGTCTAAATTTAAAAAGAGTCACGAGGTCATCTGTCGCATTTGACAATCTGTCTATGAACTTTAAACGATTATAACTTTTTATAGAACATTGATATTAAAGAAGTAAATACAGTATCATGTATAATAGTCTTGAGCAAAGGTGTTACAACTAATTTAAGTTTAAAACATAACGTATTTAAATAATAATAATTTTGACGTTTTCATTGTCAAGTCAATGTTGCCAAATGTGTGATGAAGTAACTAAATGAAAACCAAATATTCCTAACCTAACTTTACTGACAACGGTGGCAGTTGTATTAGGGTTGACAATATTAATTTATAAATTTAAAAATTAACTACTATTTTTTAATACACACAGTGTTGCCAAATTATGAAGTAACTAAATAAAAATCAAATATACCTAATTAAATGGAACACTTTGCTGTGTTTGATATCAAAAGAAAGAAAACCATAGTGGCCGGTTTTGAAATGACAAAAAAATGTGTCAT
Organism: Stenolophus ochropezus; assembly: GCA_035578165.1. Lineage (NCBI taxonomy): Eukaryota > Metazoa > Arthropoda > Insecta > Coleoptera > Carabidae > Stenolophus > Stenolophus ochropezus. Next base: position 5,695,324 of record JAQOWZ010000008.1, on the reverse strand, counting down.
GTCGATCTGCATTTGTTTTTCGGAAAAAGTTGTTAGAAGTAGGTTGTCTTTGGGTTTTAAAGAAACGAATGACAAAAATGTTCTACGTAAATTAGAATTTGTTTTTTGCAAAATGTTGTCAGAAAAATGTTGTTTGGAAAAAGTTGTGAGAAATATGTGGTGTTTAGTATCAAATGAAAGGGCTCGATAAGGGCTGGCGTGTAGAATGAACAATAAAGGTCAAAGTTGATCGGCTTTTGTTTTTTGCAAAAATTTCTTAAAGGTATGTCGAGTTTGGTCTCAAATGAAAGGTCTCGTTGAGGGCTAGCGTGCAGAATTGACAAAAATATTCCATGTCGATCGGCTTTTGTTTTATGCAAAAAGTTGTCAGAAGTATGTCGTGTTTGGTAACAAATGAAAGGTTTCGTTGAGGGCTAGCAAGCAGAATTGACAAAAATGTTCCATTCCGATCGGCTTTTGTTTTCTGCAAAAAGTTCTCAAAGGTATGTCGAGTTTGGTCTCAAATGAAAGGTCTCGTTGAGGGCTAACGTGCAGAGTTGACAAAAATGTGCCATGTCAATCGCCTTTTGTTTTTTGCAAAAAGTTGTCAGAAGTGTGTGGTGTTTGATCTCAAATGAAAGGTTTCGTTGAGGGCTAGCGTGCAGAATTGACAAAAATGTTCCATGCCAATCGGCTTTTGTTTTTCACAAATAGTTGTCAGAAGTACGTGGCGGTTAGTATCAAAATAAAGGTCTCGATGAGGGTTAGCGTGAAAAATTAACAAAATTGCTCAATCTTGATCGGCTTTTGTTTTTTGCAAAAAGTTCTCAGAAATATGACGAGTATAGTCTCAAAAGAAAGGTCTCGTTGAGGGCTAGCATGCAGAATTGACAAAAATGATCCATTACGGTCTGCTTTTCTTTTTACAAAAAGTTTTCAAAAGTTTATAATGTTTGGTATAAAAGGAAAGTTCTCGGTGTGGGCTAGCCTGTAGAAATTTCAAAAATATTCCATGTCGATTGACTTTTGTTTTATGCAAAAATATATCAGAAGTATGTTGTGTTTGGTATGAAATGAAAGGGCTCGATAAGGGTTCGAGTAGAGAATTGACAAAAATGGTCTATGTCGATCGGCTTTTGTTTTATGCAACAAGTTGTCAGAAATATGTCGTGTTTGGTATCGAATAAAAGATCTCATTGAGGGCTAGCGTGCAGAATTGGTAGAAATGTTCCATTCCGATCGGCTTTTGTTTTCTGCAAAAAGTTCTCAAAAGTATGTCGAATTTGGTCTCAAATGAAAGGTCTTGTTGAGAACTAGCGTGCAGAATAGACAAAAATGTGCTATGTCGATTGGTTTTTGTTTTTTGCAAAAAGTTGTCAGAACTGTATGGTGTTTGATATCAAATGATAGGTTTCAATGAGGGCTGGTGGGCAGAATTAACAAAAATTGTCAATGTTGATCGGCTTTTGTTTTTTGCAAAAGGTTGTCACAAGTATATAGTGTTTGGTATCAAATGAAAAGTCTTGGTGTGGGTTAGCGTACAGATATGATAAAAATGTTTCATGTCGATCGACTTTTGTTTTATGTAGCAAGTTGTAACAAGTATGTCGTGTTTGGTATCAAATGAAAGGTCTCGGAGAGAGCTAGCGTGCAGAATTGACAAAAAATTTGCTATGTCGATCGGTATTTGTTTTTTGCAAAAAGTTGTCAGAAGTGTATGGTGTTTGGTATCAAATGATAGGTTTCAATGAGGGCTGGTGGGCAGAATTAACAAAAATTGTCAATGTTGATCGGCTTTTGTTTTTTTCAAAAGGTTGTCACAAGTATATAGTGTTTGGTATCAAATGAAAAGTCTTGGTGTGGGCTAGCGTACAGATATGATAAAAATGTTTCATGTCGATCGACTTTTGTTTTATGTAGAAAGTTGTAAGAATTATGTCGTGTTTGGTATCAAATGAAAGGTCTCGGTGAGGGCTGACGTGGAAATATTAAATAATTGTTTCATGTCGATCGGCATTTGTTTTTTGTACTGACAGCGGAGCTCTAGGGAATGCTCGGCGTAGCCGAGAATTCGCTAGTATCATATACTAATATAACAAAATAACAGAAAAATGCATGGTAGATTTATTTGTATTTTATTTATATCTGGCTGAAATAAGAGTGCTTTGGATAGAAAACAATTCATTTTCTTCTTAAAACTGACAGTTTAAGAAAATAAAATTTAACAAAAAATAATCAAACAATGTTAGACATAACATTATGTCTATGTTTTCTAACCATAGCACTCTTGTTTCAGCCAGATATAAATAAAATACATATAAATTTAACATGCATTTTTCTCAATTATTTTGTTATATTAGTATATGATATGTACATATCGTTCAATTCAGAAAAAATACTCTATCGAATAAACTAAAAAGAAACATACGTTCTCATTTAAAATAAGAAAGTTGTGTCTCGTATTTTGAGAACCACTGGTTGAAAAAAAAATTTTTTTTGCTCATTGTATTAGTCTTGTAAAATGGTGGTTCTTTGCTAATTTAATCAACCTCGTAGCTCTTATAGTTCTCGAGATAGCAATGGTGGCACTTTTAAATGGAACACCCTGTATATATATAGTTTATATATATATATATATATATATATATATATATATATATATCAGTAGTGCAGTAAACGAGCTTGAACATACATCTTCTACAACTAAAAATAATAAAACAAGTATGCCATTGAATGAGCCAAAACCAACAATTTCGACAGCTGACTCATGGATTCATCTTGTTGAAATGTAAGTTAAATTTTCTTCCGTGAAAGAAAATAAAGCACTGTAATATGATGGAAAACGACAAGGCTTTCCATCTTGTTATAGCTAGTTTCTGCGGTCTATAACTCTGGTATTTGTAGGTCAGCAAAATGCTGACTTCAGCAAATAGCAACGGCTGTCTTTGCTGATTAAGCAGACTATAACAATACCGGCCAGAACACGAATCATAAATTCGGAAAAATGGATTTAATTATATCTTCGCAGAAGAGTATCAGAGTCAAGTCGAGTTGAGAGTTAATTATAGAGATGTAATTGATGACTAGTAAGATAGCGACTCGATAGCAGTCATCTGAGTTGGTTCAGACTGACTTTAGGTCTGAGCTCCTAGCTCTGGAAGTAAGCTAAGAAATATTTGCTTTGGTTTTGCTTATTTTTCATTAGTTGTAAATTATGTAAATAAAGATAAGTTAAGTTAAAGAAAATTTGTGTCTCATCATCGTGTGGTATCCTGTCATCATGTCAACATCAGTGGTTCATCAGTTATTATGCTGAGTCCTCATCGTAAGTAAAATCACCTTCATCTTCTTTCATCGCCATCATCCCCGCACTGTTACAATAATTATGTGATCAAGTGAAACATAAACACCTCCTTATGTATCTGCAGAAACTCCGGCAAAAAGGAAATTGCAAGATTATATGAAATTTGAAAAAAAAGAAAGAATTATGGAATTTACAAAAAGAAATTAAATGTAAAGAATCATCATTAGCAGATTTAAAAAAAATGTGCAATTTGTTTCTACCATCACATTTATCAAATTTTGTAAACATTCAGACCGATTTGATCAATAAGAAAGCGCAAGAAAGAAGATATACTGATGAATTAACAAAAACTGCGTTGTATTTGCATTTTCTTGGCCCGTGACCAATATTTCAGAAAATTATGTATTTTGCTATCTACCAGAGTTCTGCAAAAGTTTGTACTCGGAGTTCATTTAACACCAATATATAATGAATTCTTATTTCAGTTTTTAAAATTAAATGTTGAAGGAATGGAGGAACAAGATAAATTATGTTGTGACTGTTTTGATGAAATTAATAAAAAGTATAATTTATTTTACAATTACGGTAATGACAAAGTGATAGGATTTGAAAACGATGGGATTCACACATCTCTAATTCCAGCTAATAGTGTAGCTGTAATTATGAATCGCGGAATCAAAAATAAATGGAAACAGCCAACTATATATATATATATATATATATATATATATATATATATATATATATATTTACATCCAATACTTGTAATGCAGTTCAGATGAAATAAACTTTAGAAATATTTATAGAAAAACTCTCTGAAATTGACTTAAATATTGTATGTTTAGTATCTGACATGAGTAGCAATTTTATAAAAAAAAAATTAAAATTATTAGGTGGGACTCCAGAGAATCCTAAAATTACGTGAGAAAGTAAAGAATTGTTATATTATTTCAACCCACCACATTTGGTTAAACCAGTTCGTAACATGCTAATATGCAATTAATTTCATTGGGACGGAAAAAAATCATCTTGGAAATATATTGAACAATTTTACGGTAAAGATAAACAACTATTAAACAGACTGGCACCTAAACTTAGTAATTCACATATATATTGAACAGATTTTGAAAAAATGAGAGTAAAATATGCTACTCAAGTACTAAGTACAACAGTTGCTGCTGGTTTAAATACTTTATGCATTTAGGATGCTTGTTAAAAGAAGCTATAGGAACAATAGAACTAGTTTCATTATTTGATAAACTATTTAATTTTTAATTTTAATTCCTCTACATTACATGCAGATAATTTTTTTTACCAAGCTTATTCAGGTGAAGACGAGCAGTTTCAGTTCCTTCCAGAAACTTTAAACTTTCTGAACACAGTCGTTGTTTTTAACAAGAATAGTAAAAATGTAGCAAAATATATTAAATGTATTAATTGTTGCAGAGTCAAAATTAACTCTTTACTACTGTTATGACAAGAATTAAAAAATAATTTTGATTTTTCTTATATTTTCACTAGAAGAATCAATCAAGATTGCCTTGAAAACTTCTTTGGCGCTGTTGGGCAGCAGCATGGTAATTCTGTAAATCCTCCACCAATAGAGTTAGTTTACAAGAGCTTGTAATTTTTTTTATTTCGGACTATTTAAATTCAAATAAAATGAATTGTGAAGAAGATTTCAATAAGTTACTAGCATGTCTAAGCAAATTTACAACAGGAAAAGAACAGAAAAAAGACGTTCGTAAATTATCAGCCAGTTCAGTCATTTAAACTTCCTTACTCAGAAAACGAAAACAATACACTACCTGAAAAAATGTGTTTGAAAATGTCGCTGCTTATTTAATCAACAGCTGCTTATATGTACATTTATGTGATATTTGTATTGAATTTTCAAAATACAATTTACAATTAGATGATTCGAATGTATTTCTACATTTAAAGGCATACGACACACATCATTCTAATTTTTGTCAACTTAAAACATCGGACGAAAGTCTTTATAATTTTGTGTTTTGTTTTAAAGTCTATATTTTTTCAAAATATTGAAAATCTTATTACCTTAAGTGGCGTTGGTAATTCTATATACAACATGTGTAGAAACATTAATTTTCATCATCTATGTTCCAATTTCTCAGTTGACTATTTAGTAAAATTATATGTATATACCTATACGTCTATTTTATGTAATAGAAATTTATAATCATGTGGAAAAAATAGAAATCTTTACCTACTCAAGAATTTGTGAGTTTTATTGTTTACCTATATTTATAATTCGTATAATAAAAAAATATAATTTATTGTTGGAATTCCAGTGACAAGACTTTGTATTACAATACAACAGCAATACCAAACATAAAATCCTTTTTATTAATAAAATGACAAGCAAAATTATATTTTAGACACACATCAAAAAAATTACATAACAACAACAATTAACAAAACATTTCATGGACTCTCATGATAACATATTTCATTTTATCAATCAAGTAAACTAGCTGAATGCGTATATATTTCAACACCCCTTCTCGCTTCAGCAAGTTTAACTTATTGTAGTCTCATTCTTCTGGTTAATTCCAGAAAACGTTCCTTTGCCAAAGGTTTGGTCAAAAGATCTGCCATCATTTCGGTTGACGGGCAGTACTTCACGTCGATCACAGCTTTTTCTTTCAAATCTCGAAGCAGATGATGACAGACGTCTATGTGCTTGGTTCGAGCTCCACTTCTATCCATATCAATTAAATGGATACACCCTTGATTGTCTTCGTAGATAATTATTGAACCTACGGCAAGCACACCCATGTCTTGTAGCATTCGTCTCAGCCAAAGAAGTTCTCTGCTCGCATATGACGCTGCCACATATTCCGCTTCTGTAGACGACATTACCACAGAAGTCTGTTTGCGACTGGACCACGTCACTGTTCCATTACCTAACAGAAATACATAACCACTGGTTGACTTCCGGTCTTTCCTGTCACCAGCCCAATCTGCATCGGTATAACATATGAGTTCCAAATTTCCTTCTGAAGATAATTTCAACTTCTTGTTGACAGTGGATGCTAAATAGCGTAGAATACGTTTCACTGCCTTCCAGTCTCTTTCACTTGGATTTTCTACACTTCTACATAAAATTCCAACGGCTAAAGAGATGTCAGGTCTGGAAACAGTAGCAATGTAAAGTAATGAACCTATTACTTGCCTGTACTGTGAATTGTTGGATAATCTGGGACTGTCTTCTATCTTGTCAGCCAAAAAACCAGTTTCCATCGGGGTTGCTACTGGTCTTGATTCCAGCATGCCGCAGCTCTCAAGAAGTCTTGCAATCTTGGCTCTCTGACATAGAAGAAATGATCCGTCTGCTGAGCGTTCAACTTCTATTCCGGGGTAATGACTGACATTTCCCATATCTTTAATGTCAAAATAGCCAGCAATTTCTTCACTTATTTCTTCGGTTAATTTGGCAGACACACGGGCTATCAACATGTCGTCAACGTAAAGAAGTACATAACTTAAATTAGCGTCTTTCTCCTTTCTGATAAAAAGACATTGATCGGCTGTTCCTCTTTGAAAACCCAAACAAGTGAATACTTCAGTAGCCTTTTTATTCCATACTCGTGCAGACTGCTTCAAACCATAAAGACTCTTATGTAGTCTTAATACTTTTGTCTCACATTCAGTCTGCACAAAACCTGGAGGTTGTTCCATATAGATTTCCTCATCTAATTCACCATTTAGATATGCACTTTTTACATCTAACTGGCGCATGTGCAACTTCTTCTGAGCTGCTACGATAAACAACGCTCTGATGGTTTCATGACGTACTACCGGTGCAAATGTATTGTCATAGTCTTCGCCGAAACGTTGGGAGAATCCTCGTGCAACTAAACGAGCCTTGTATGTATGCACCTGGCCCTTACTGTCCAATTTAGCCTTGAAAACCCACTTACATGTCACTGCTTTTCTTCCCTGTGGAAGATCAGATAATTCCCATACTTTATATTTATTCAGGGATCTTATTTCTTCTTCTGCAGCAGCAATCCATAAGTTTCGTTCTCGAAGTGGTAATTTTAGCATCTCTTTCCAAGAATTCGGTTCAATGACAATGCCTGCTTCTACCTTATATATTAGTCTTTTTGGAGGAATACCTTTATTTTCCCTACTTCAAATTCGCCTTTCACGCTCGGCTGGAGGCACTTCTTCTTCTTGTAAATTATCTGCATCTTCAGAAATTCTGTCCGGGTATTGTTCACTTACTGTATCTCTTTCTTCTTTCTTTCTGTCAGGAATATTAAACTCTACTCCAAAATTAGATATATTTTGAACTGAATCTGCTACTATATCCGAAGCCCCTTCTTGTTTTGTAATTTGTCGAAGATCTGGCTGCTTGGTGACATTTTCTATAATCCGAACTGATCGACTAATCCAAATACGATTCGTCTTTGAATTTAGAATTCTGTATCCTTTTGTGTTTCCATCATAGCCAATAAGTACGCCTTCTTCTGCGTGGTCGTCCCATTTCCTTCGTTTTTGTTTAGGTATCAGGGAGTAAACTTTTGACCCAAACACACGAATGTGACTCAAATCTGGCCTGTATCCAGTAAATAGCTCCAAAGGGGTTTTTTCAATTACTCTGCTTAGGGTGCGGTTCTGTAGATACGCTGCAGTCAATACAGCTTCGCCCCAAAATCGATTATGTAGCCCAGCATCTAATAACATACATTTTGCCGATTCTGTTAATGTGCGATTCTTTCTCTCTGCCACACCGTTCTGCTGCGGAGCATATGGTACCGTAAGCTGGTGTTGAATCCCTTCTCTCTGCAAATAATCTTCTAGCTGTCGAGTAACATATTCCTTACCGTTATCTGTACGTATTGCAACAGGTTTTCTGCCAAATCTCATAGTCATTGCAGCTATGTACTCCTTTACCACACCAGCTACTTCATCTTTTGACTTAAGCAATCTGACAACTGTAAAACTAGAATAATCGTCAATTAATGTCAAAAATACCTGTTGCCACTTGGAGTTTCAGTCTGCATGAGGCCACAAAGGTCGGAATGAATCAGTCTCATCGGCTCTGTTTCTCTGCGACTGCTTTCTGGAAATTTCTTTTGTACCAACTTTCCTTTGATACAATCTTCGCAGATAACATCATCTGACCATGATGAAATTTTGATTGCCGGTGGCTTGTTGTTCCCTAACCAAACGTTTGATTGTTGCTAAATTTTTGTGTCCTAAACGACGATGCCATTGGTGAAGATTTACTGCCGCACTTGCAATATTAACGAAATCTTCGTTTCCTACCACGTTGAGTCTAAATAAATTTCCTCTATTATTTGCCTGTGCAACAACTTGTTGACCTTGGTAGATATTGCAAGTATTTCCCTCAAAGATAATTCGATGACCTTTTTCCGTAATTCTCTGCACGGATAGCAATCTGTCAGCGAGTTGTGGAACATAGAGTACATCTACCAATTCTATATGTTGAATACAACTATCAGGAAGTTTACATTTCAACCAACCATGTCCAATTCCCGCTGCCTTCACCGACGATCCATCTGCAAGAAAAATTGAGGTATCTGTATTGCGAAGTTCTGAGAAAAATTCGCGCTGATTGGTCATGTGATTTGTTGCACCGGAGTCTATGCGCCATCCTGTCATATTCACGTCTTTTCTTTCCCAACTTGCTCTGAAGGTGACGTGACAGTTGACAGGTCTTTCTTTTACAGCCACAGATGATTTCGCTGACTGTGGAGATATTTCTTTCTGTCTTTTAAAAGAAAAACAATTTGCTTTTAAATGACCTGGAGGGTTATTCTAATTCAGATAGCGGTAGCGAAGCTTCGCTATGCGACTTGAAGCCATCTATTGGTCTTGAAAGGAACATCGCATATGACGTCATAGATTAGCGGGATGTCGCTAGGCATAGCGAAAGCCACAGAGGTCCCGCTACGAGCATAACGCTTCGCTATCGGCCATTTTTGTGATTTTATGATATTATACGGAAGTGAGAGTATACGATTTAATTAATTTTATAAACAGTAGTTTAATGATAAGAATTGTTTATGATACTATCTTTTATTTCATAATTATTTTAGATTATGGCTCATCATTTCGATGCAGTATTTGGCCGTATAGATGCTTGAAGAAGAAGATAAACTAGAAGGAAATCGATAATAATTGATATTATCGATTTCCAAACGATATACAAACTAATTTTATCATTAAACTACTGTTTATAAAATTAATTAAATCGTATACTCTCACTTCCGTATAAATATAAAAATTAAAAATTAGCTTCTGTCAAAACATGTTCAAAACAATATCATAAAATCACAAAAATGAACGATAGCGAAGCGTTATGCTCATAGCGGGACCTATGTGGCTTTCGCTATGCCTAGCGACATCCCGCTAATCTATGACGTCATATGCGATGTTCCTTTCAAGACCAATAGATGGCTTCAAGTCGCATAGCGAAGCTTCGCTACCGCTATCTGAATTAGAATAACCCTCCTGGTTTCTTACAAAAGAAGCAAACTCGGGACTCCTTATTTTTCTCGCCTTCTCTTCTTCCTCCTTTTTCACTCTTGCCTGAACCAACTTGATATGTGTCACTTCTTTTTAATGTTGAAATTGATGATTTCATTGCTGTCTCCGAAATAATTTTCTTGCTGTCGCCTGACTCGACTCGTCTTTGGTATTCATCCATTATTTTACCTGTCACATACTCGATTGTCAAGTCAGCTTCGTCTCTTCCTTTAAGCGCTGTAACAAGCCCTGAATACGATTCTGGTAAACTTACCAGTAATACTGCGACTATTTCCTCGTCTTCGAGTAGTTTACCAGATCCACGAAGTAAACTTACGACTTCCATAATTGAATCAATGTGATCACTCATTGATACACCCCGGTACTGAATACCGTAGAGCTTTCTTCTCAAGTATAAACGGCTACCAAATGTAGATCGTTCATATTTCTTCTTTAACATCTCCCATATTGCATATGCGTCATCAAGATGTGCAAAGTGTATTAATTGATTATCTTCCACACTGAGTGTAATATACGCCATTGCCTTGTTATTTTGTTTTTGCCAATCATTATTTACTTTTTCTGGTTTTGGCTCGCTTACAACGTTCCACAGATCGTCGCGAATCAAAATTGCTCTCAATTTTGTCTTCCAGAAAACATAGTTTCCACCATTTAAAAGGGGAATGTTCATTTTGACATTTTTATGTGCCATGATTTGTGCACGTCACGAAAATTCGTATACGATCTCCTGTTAGCAAAAATATATAACAATATAACCAATGATAAAATTGTATACAATAAAGATAAATAGAATTCCAGTGACAAGACTTTATGTAATTCCAGTGACAAGACTTTGTATTACAATACAACAGCAATACCAAACATAAAATCCTTTTTATTAATAAAATGACAAGCAAAATTATATTTTAGACACACATAAAAAAATACATAACAACAACAATTAACAAAACATTTCATGGACTCTCATGATAACATATTTCATTTTATCAATCAAGTAAACTAGCTGAATGCGTATATATTTCAACATTTATAAATTATCAAATTTTTAAATTGTATTTAACTTTTTATTTGTTTTGTAGTTAATAAAACTACTATGTGTCTTACATTTTATTAAATTATATTTTCGAAAGTTGTTGATTTCAATTTCTCGTTAGTTTATATTACTGATTTGAGGTCGAGTAGCTTCAATATCATAGAAAGCATGCTCAAAACATCAAAAGAACCGACAAGAGTTTTGCTTCAAGTAGTGTCTATTTTGTGTCACCACCAATGTAACGATACATGATTGCAGCGAATGAACTAGTTATTTTGATTTAAGTCTCAAAATAGAGCATTTTAAGCTGCCCGCGGTGTTTGTTTTCTCATCGCCCTCAGAGTAGCCAAATTAGAAAAGAAGTGTCTGTGGTTTGGACAATGGGAGTAAACAACAGAAGATCGACTCATTGATTTATTTGATGGGGGATGCGGCAGATGATGTACTAGGTTCATTTAATATGGCTGAGGTGGATAAGAAGGATTTTTGTAAATTTTCTAGATCTTTTAAACAACACTTCGTAAGCAAGAAAAACATAATCTACGAACGTGCAAAATTAAATTTTTGTGTCCAACAGGAAGGGGACTGAAACAAGAATCCTATAAGACAGGATTCAAAGGTTGCATTTGGTATAAAAGTCAACAGCGTTGCAGAACAATGTAGTAAAGCCTTGTTAGGAGAATTAAAAAATGAAAAAATGCCAATAAAATTCTAGCTATTCTAATTATTTCGGAGAATACTTATTACAAGTATTTACAAGGAACAGTACAAGAATTTAAAAGCCCTGGTTGAAGACTAATACAACCAGCCGGGAATGCCCGTGAAACAATTGGCATGTTTACTTGTGAAATTTCATATGGAAAAGGAACTGTTAGGTGTGAAAGAATATGAGACTCTAAATTTAGTCAAACAGATAGAAGAAATTGAAACAGTTCCCTTCGCTATTCAATGAATTGGGAAAAGTGGAAGTAAAATATAAAATTAAACAGAAGTCACGAGCCAAGCCTTCTCCCATTACTACTCCACAAAGAATTCCCATTCCGCTAATAGGAAAAGTTAAAAAGAAGTTAGATGAAATGGTGGAGATACGCGTAATCCGACCAGTTGATAAGCCAACTAACTGGTGTGCCCCGTTGGTTGTCGTAAACAAACCAAACGGAGACATACAACTTTGTATCGATTTGTTTAAATTAAATGATTCAGTCGAAAGAGAATTACATCTAATGCCTGTTATTGAGCATTTTTTAGGTCAGATTACTGGTACTAAATATATGAGTAAACTGGATTGCACCCCACAACTTTTGGCAGATGCATTTGGATGAGAAATCGCAAAGCCCAAAATTTTCCAGAAAAGAATTCATCAGTTGCTTGCTGGGATTCCTGGAGTTCTTAATCATGCTGACGATATTGTAACGAGCCCAGGGTAGCGGCGCGGGCGGCGACCGCTAGCGAATAGGTCAGAACACGTCCGTCCGCTCCACATTGTTCTGATTTTCAGAGAAGTGGCGAATATTCTAGAATGATGTGTTTTAACATAAATACCCCGAGCAAAAGATCGCGAGGACAGTCTTGTATCGATACGTGTAGTGAACAGATGGTGATATAAATAAATAAATAGTGATATAAATAAAGAGTGATATAAGTATTGTTGAAATAAATATTGCGTAGTTCTAATTGTTTAAATAAATTATCTAAGTGTTTAAGTCTTTATTGATATATGTTAGTCTTAAATTAGTGTTTATATTTGTTAATTCTTATTGTTAGTTATTTTTAATTATTCTTTATATTCATATTTCTTTTATTAAACATAGTTATATAAATTCTCGTGTTTTAATCAATTTTATACTTCACCTAAATAAATAAAACGTTACAATTGGTGTCAGGTGTGAGGGTTAATAAATTGTGAAGTGTAAAATAAAAATAAATAAAATGGCGAGTAAACAAGTAAAATTAAGTGAATTAAAAGTAACCGTTCTCAAGAAGGAGCTGGAAGAACGAGAGTTGGAGACATAGGGAACCAAGTCTGTTCTACAACATCGTCTACGGCAAGCTCTAATAGAAGCTGGTGAAAATCCTCATGACTTTTTATTCGAAATTGATGATTTCGTTAAAATTCTGAAAGAAAATTCCAAAAGTTTACAAGAAAATTCTAGAACTTTGGAACAAATGAAAGAAAGTTCTCGAACATTGAAAGAAGAGTTGCTAGAAAATTCTAAAGCTTTAGAACAAAAGTTGGCGGAAAGTTCTCGAACTTTGGAAGAAAAGTTAACAGAAAATTCTAGCAGTGGTATTCTACTGTCACTGTTAAATTTAGAGATCGTCTCTAACTGAATTTAGAGGTGGTCTCTAAGAAAAACGTATTCTACAGTCAAATTTTACCGCTGTTAGCGCTAACATTGCTCTCTAACCATAGATGTAGCTAGGGGTACCTTTAAGCGTTTAGCAGAGCTCTGTTAAGTTTTCCAATATGGCGGACGAACATCGTGAGTTACAAGAAAATCGGGATTTGAGGGATGTTTTGATATGAATAAAGGACAAATTAGAGTTGTACGGGAAAGAATAAACCCATTTGAATGCTACAATGATGAAGAATTCAGAAGAATATATCGACTCAGGAAAGAAACTGTGAATTTCGTCACTGATTTGATTGGATTAAAAATAGAACCAATTTCGCAGCAAGAAAAAAGAATTGCAAGTGCTGTTAACATTACGGTACTTTGCGAAAGGCTGCTATCAAGTAGAATCAGGTAGGGAAATATAAATAATTATTAATATATTACCTAACCTCAAAATATCACTTCGGTTTTTGTAGTGCTCGTGTTATAATGTAAATGGTTTATTTAATTTAAGGAGATTTGCATGGTGTCAATCAAGCCACTGTAACAAGAATCGTAGCAAGAGTGTTGCGGACATTGGCATCAAGAGTGAAAGATTTTGTAAAGTTTCCAGATCGTCTGGACGAGCTAAAGACGGAATTTTATAACATTGGGGTTTTCCCATGGTAGTCGGTTGTGTTGATTGTACACATGTGCGTATTAAAAATCCAGATAAGGAACACCCCGTGCAATTTTGTAATCGGAAAGGATTTCACTCATTAAATGTGCAAGTGGTTTGCGACGCGAAATGTCGAATCATTGATTTAGTGGCGAGATGACGAGGAAGTGTACACGATGCACGTATATGGGAACATTGTACGCTGAAGGATCTTTGGATTTTGGGCCGCCACCAGTTCCTGAGGAGTATTTTTTAAAGTTACAAATAACCGTTTTGGCTGGAACTTTTAATCTTAAAGTTCTTTTATCGCTGGTACTGTTCTTATGCAGCCCGTGGCATGTTGTTTCTTTTGCAACTCTAGCCACAATATTTTTTTTTAATGAACGCAGGGAGTGTTTCCCTTATTTTCTAATATTGAAGAATTTTTTTTAACAAACTCTACAATTAATAATTCCTCCATGTCTGAATTTTTTTTCGGTATGCTACGTTTTTTTTTTATTCATTGTATTTCGAAATGTTAAATTAAGAATAAATAAATCATTTAATATAAGTTCATGTAATATTATATTTACATTTTTTTTATTTTTATATAATACCTGTAATGGGTTAATTCTGTACTCTGTACATTATTATGATAATAAATTATATAATATAACCGATTTCTTCTTTGTAGTCAAACAAAGTTATTTTATAAAATGCAATAGTTTAGTTCGTTATTATTACTGATTATTAATATGGTTAAATTTCAATTTGACAGGTAATACAGTGTTGCCACATATTATTTTGCTTAGAGAGCATTTTTTGCTAGCAGCGCTCTGTTACTGACAGTAGAATAACATCACCTATAAAAACTAACAGTCACCTCTAGAGATCGTCTCTAAGCAACTTTAACAGTGACTGTAGAATACCACTGTAGAACTTTAAAAGAAGAATTAATAGAAAATTCTAGAATTTTGGAAGCGAAATTAACAGAAAATTCTAGAATATGGGAGGAGAAATTAATAGAAAATTCCAAAGGTTTGGAGGACAAGCTAAACGAACAATTGAAAGAAAGTTCTAAAATATTAGAAGAGAGAATAGAAACTTACGAGAAAAAAGTTGAAGAGTTGCAGCAAAATTTCTCTAATATTACGCCAGCGGTATCAAATTCTAATGTGGCAGATATTATTCAAGTAAACAAAACAGTAAAAGCGGAACATAATTCAAAACTGCACATTAAAGCACCCGAATTCGATGGCAAGTCATCATGGCCGAATTATGTTAAACAATTTGAAGTCGCTGCCAAAGCAAATGGCTGGACTTCCAAAGAAAAGGCTACTGCGCTGACAGTTTCGCTACGTAGAGAAGCCATCGATATCCTACAAACGTTAAAAGAAGATGAACAACAAGATTACGAACAACTTGTTAAGAGATTGGATATGCGATATGGCAATGCGCATCTGGAGCAAGTGTACCAGACACAACTGAGGAACCGATATCAGAGTTCTAAAGAAAACCTTCAAGAATTCGAAGCTGATATAGCTCGTTTAGTTCGTCTCGCACATCCCACAGCTCCTGACAGTGTTTTGGAATGTCTAGCCACACAAGCATTTATCTATGGGGTCCGAGACAATGAAACTCAGCAGGCACTACGATTGGCTCGACCAAAAACTCTGGTTGATGCACTTTCATATGCCTTAGACCATGAAGCTGCGAAACAAGCTTCACGTAACCAATCGCGAGTGCGAAATATCGATGCTGAGAGGCCCGAAGACACCGAAGATCTAGAAGACAAGATAAGACGAATTACGTCTGAAATTAATGCTGCTGGAAGAAAGAAACTCCGCTGTTGGAATTGCGGTGAATTAGGTCACCCGCAAAGACTGCAGAAAACAACAGAAGAAAGCAGACCAAGAAAGGATGAAAAGGAGTCGGGAAACTAAGTCGGGTTGATGCGAAGGGGCAATCGTCGACCCGTAATCCAGTAGCCCCTGAATCCATTACTTATGTCGCATCCCTACATCATCAAGCTAATAGCATCTATGTAGACGGCTCTATCGACAGAAGGCCGCTTAAAATGTTGCTGGATATGGGTGCGACAAAAACAATAAACAGACCCGACTTAGCAAGAAAACTATGCAGAAAACATCTACTTCCAACAAAGTGGCAGATATGCACAGCCACCGGAGAACAAGCTACCGCATCTGGAGAAATAGATTTGAGCATAATTGTTGGAAAAACGTGCATTAAACATCGTGTGCTGGTAGCTGACGTAGAAGATGAATTCATTCTCGGCATGGACATTATGAAAAAGCATGGATTTAAACTTGACCTGAAGAATGGAGTGATGATGATCAATGATAAAGAACTGGTATTAAATCCACGAGACGACAATGCCATGCGAGTATTAATAACGGAAGATGTAACCCTCCCAGAACGGAGTGAATCAATTGTGGAAGCACAGATAGAGGGTAGCTTCTGTGAGGGAAACATTGTCATGCTCCAGCCGAAAAACGATGATGCCAAAACTGGGACTGGAGTTGTAATTGGAAAAGCCTTGCTCAAAACCGACAAGATAATCCCAGTTCGAGTGATGAACATAAATTTTTATCCAGTTATACTAAAAAAAGGAACCGTAGTAGGTGAATGTTCAGCGGTATCATTAATTATTCGAACTGTAAAGGCCAAAGACAACACATCCTGTGAAGTTCCAGATTCCTGGATCCTAATCTAGGAGCTGTCATCATCGTTCCAGGACTTGACTGCCGATCAGAAAACCAAAGCTAAGAACTTAATTGGGACCTTTCAAGATGTGTTCCAATTTGACAAGAAGGACAAAGGACGAACCAATGTCGTCCATCATAAAATAGACACCGGAGACGCAAGAACCATCCGCCAAACAGCAAGAAGATTACCACTGGCGAAGCGGGAAGAAGCTGAAGAAATTATAGAGGATATGAGGACGGAAGGTGTGATTGAACCTTCAAACAGTTCATGGGCTTCACCAGTGGTGCTAGTGAAGAAGAAGGATGGCTCTACAAGATTTTGCGTCGATTATCGTCAACTTAACAACGTGACGAAGAAGGATAGCTACCCGCTACCCCGAATAGACGATACTCTGGACACATTGGCAGGATCAAAGATTTTCTTTACTCTTGATTTAAAGAGCGGATACTGGCAAGTGGATTTAGATCCAAAAGACAAAGAAAAGACAGCTTTTACCATCGGTACCGGTCTGTGGCAATTTACTGTTATGCCATTTGGGCTCTGCAATGCCCCTGCAACATTTGAACGACTTATGGAAACCGTGTTGGCTGGACTGTCATAGAAAACATGTTTGGTTTACCTCGACGATATTATTGTGGTAGGAAAAACGTTCGAGGACCACATGAAGAACTTGGAAGAGGTTTTCTAAAGATTGAGAAAGGCTAACCTGAAACTCAGTCCAAAGAAGTGTCACTTATTTCAAAAAGAAGTTCATTATTTTGGACACGTAGTTTCTGGTAAGGGTATTGCAGTTGACCCGGAGAAAATAAGGGCTGTGAGTGACTGGCCAGTACCAAGGGATTAACATGAATTGAGAAGTTTCCTTGGTCTCTGTACATACTACCGACGTTATGTACCTGGATATGCCAACATAGCAAAGCCATTGACAAGGCTTACTGAAGAAGGCAGAAAATTTATCTGGGAGATGGAATGTGAAGCTGCTTTCAAACAACTTAAATATTCCTTGACAAGCGCACCTGTCCTAAGTTATCTTTTACCAGAAGGAGAATTCGTTCTAGATACAGATGCCAGCAACGTTGGAATTGGTGGCGTTCTTTTCCAGATACAGGACGGATAAGAGAAGGTTATTGCCTATTTTAGTAAGACCTTGTCAAAACCAGAGAGGAATTATTGCATCACCAGAAAAGAACTTTTGGCCGTCGTGAAATCCATGGAGCACTTCTACAAATATTTGTACGGTAGAAGATTTCTTATAGGAACTGACCACGCTGCTCTCAAATGGCTGCTACAATTTAAGAATCCTGAAGGTCAGGCAGCTAGATGGATTGAAAGATTGCAAGAATATACTTTCGTTATTGAGCATCGAGCAGGTACAAGCCATCGTAATGCTGACGCATTATCAAGAAGACCTTGCCAGGACGAATGCAAGCATTGCAGTCGTCTAGAAGAAAAGTCTCTACCATTGCCAGAACAACAGTAGTGAATGATAGTTGGAAAACGGAAGACCTTCGCAAGGACCAAGAGAATGACTCGGACTTGAAAATCATACGGGATTGGAAACGTGGCGATAGCAGACCAGTTTGAGAAGATGTTGCACGACACTCACAAAGTGTAAAATCTTACTGGGCGCAGTGGGACTCTATTGTGGTTGAAGAGGGCCTCCTGAAACGTGTCATAGAGAATACTGAA
This sequence comes from Stenolophus ochropezus, assembly GCA_035578165.1. Classification (NCBI taxonomy): domain Eukaryota; kingdom Metazoa; phylum Arthropoda; class Insecta; order Coleoptera; family Carabidae; genus Stenolophus; species Stenolophus ochropezus. The sequence goes on along the minus strand of JAQOWZ010000008.1, from coordinate 5,677,073 downwards.
GGTACTGTGAGTAGGACCCAGCTGATAATTCCTAGGAATAGAGTACCGGAAGTATTGGAAGAGATCCATGACGGATCTGGACATTTTGCAGTGAATAAAACCCTTGAGAGAGTGCGCCAACGATTTTACTGGGTAAATTGCAAAGAAGATGTTAAAGAGTGGTGCAAGAAATATGTGGTCTGCGCGGGAAGTAACGGGCCACATAGGAAAAGAAGAGCTCCAATGCGCCAATATAACGTTGAAAGTCCCTTTGAACGCATTGCGATTGACGTGGCCGGACCATTCTCAGAAACCGACGAGGGAAATAAATACATAGTGGTAGTAATGGACTACTTCACTAAGTGGGTTGAGGCCTACCCATTACCCAACCAGGAAGTCGTAACGGACGCTGAAGTTTTAGTGAAAGAATGCATCTGCCGATTTGGAGTACCGCGAGAGATACATTCCGACCAAGGAAGGAATTTCGAGTCTGCTCTGTTCCAAAATATCTGTAAGATATTAGGAATAAAGAAAACCAGAACTACTGCATTACACCCGCAGTCTGATGGCATGGTTGAACGGATAAATAGAATATTAAATCGGTATTTGTCAAAGGTAGTCTCTAACCATCAACGAGACTGGGACAGACATCTTCATCTGTTCTAACATCTAATTCGGGCGGGAGTTGCGCTTACCATGCGACCTGGTATTTGGCAGTAAACCCGGTGAAGATCTAGCTGGAGAGAACTATGTAACGGACTTAAGGAGAAGAATGAATGACATCCATGAACAAGTCCGCACAAACATTCAAGGTGCCAGCGATCGGATGAAGGACCAGTATGACGTCAAGGCTGAACAAGGTGGTTTTCAACCTGGGAATTTGGTGTGGCTTTACAATCCACAAAGACGTCGTGGCTTATCACCGAAGCTACAAAAGAATTGGAAAGGTCCCTACGAGATCGTAAAGAGAATAAATGATGTGGTCTACAGAATTAGGAAAACACCTAATGGAAAGCCGAGAATAGTCCACTTCAATCGGTTAGCCCCTTTCGCTGGTGATAACTTTGACGATCATCGTGTAGCGACGGTTCGCCGGGTTGTACCTGAGGAGCCTACATTTGAAGACTTTATGAAAAGCCATTCCACTGGTCACAAAGCACGGTATGGCGTGACACGAGAAGAACAACGAAATCTGTTCACCGTGTCCCGAGAATATTCCCTCGCTCACTGTGTAGCGAAAGACATTAAAATGTCCCGCGGCATCGCTTCAGTTTTTAAAAGAAAATTTGGACGAGTACAAGAACTGGCCAACCAACGTCCAACTGCCGGGAAAACGCTACAACTGAGGGATGATAACGTAGAACACAAGCGGTACATTTACTATCTCGTTACGAAACAATACTCATATCAGAAGCCGTCATACCGCAATTTATGGGACTCGCTGTGTGACATGAAGAACCATCTGTTGGAGAACGACATCATGAAGCTGGCAGTACCGAAGATAGGCTGTGGACTAGATGGTTTGGATTGGAGGATTGTTAGAAGCATGTTAGAAACAATCTTCCGCTTTACCGGAGTGGAAATTCTAGTCTGCAGCTTCAATTCTACCGGGCAAGAAGTGCTCAAACGGACCGTCGACTGTTACTTCTTCAAGACTTCCAGATGCACCAAGGGTGATGCATGCAAATTTCGTCATAACGAACTGTTCCGGGATGAAACAGTCTTAAGAAGGGGGCAATGTAGCGAGCCCAGGGTCGCGGCGTGGGCGGCGGCCGCTAGCGAACAGGTCAGAACACGTCCGTCCGCTCCCCATTGTTCTGATTTTCAGAGAACTGGCGAATATTCTAGAATGATGTGTTTTAATATAAATACCCCGAACAAAAGATCGCGAGGATAGTCTTGTATAGATACGTGTAGTGAACAGATGGTGATATAAATAAATAAATAGTGATATAAATAAAGAGTGATATACATATTGTTGAAATAAATATTGCGTAGTTCTAATTGTTTAAATAAATTATCTTACTGTTTAAGTCTTTATTGATATATGTTAGTTTTAAATTAGTGTTTATATTTGTTAATTCTTAGTGTTAGTTATTTTTAATTATTTTTTATATTCATATTTCTTTTATTAAACATAGTTATATAAATTCTCGTGTTTTAATCAATTTTACACTTCACCTAAATAAATAAAACGTTACAATATATTAGTTTGGGATTCCACAATCGAGGAGCAAGATAAGCATCTGAAACAAATGCTCCAACGTCTAACAAAAATTAGAATAACTTTAAATCTTGAAAAATATAAATTTGGTGTTGCTGTCTGGTCTTTTCTTGGCTATTATACTGGGTAAGTCATCGAAATGCCCGTCTTCGATAACTCCGTTGTCGCTAGAAATACAGCATAAATTTATTAACAGAATTTATTCATCTATTTAAGGAGCCTAACGTAAACAATAATCTATGTTCTCTCTCTTTTTAATGTAAATATACAGGATGTTCAATAAAGCGAATCAAATTTACTCAATTTCAAATATATAACTCGTCATTTTCAAATGGAGCACTCTATATTTTAAATTCACTTGGGTATCCTTTTGTATTATCTTCATATTTTATTAAGGGTATCCTATGCTTAAAAACAATAATTTCGCAGTTTTTCACCATTTTAAATTTATTTCTAAACATTAAATTTCAAAATATTTTTATTATAACCACCATTCTTACGGAAACATGTTTGCAGACGGTTTATATATGAGTAATTTACTTTTCGCAGATCTGTCGACTGTTTCAAAAAAGTTACGAATTCTAATCTAATTTTGTAAGATCCGAAAATATAGCGGTTCAATTTCTTGGATCACCTCCTCCGATTCGTCTATTAGAAAATTCTTCATTTAATAATTCCTAACTGGAAGACTGTTGTGAGCTGGTGAACCATCATGTTGTAACCACAATCTCCGGGTAATATCCATAGCACACTAGATTTAATTTTTAATGGAATACATAATTTTAGAAAAAAATGAAGAAATTATTTAAATGAAAAATATGTCAGGTGTGAAATTGATCATAAACCATTACTTGTCACAATGAAGACTAAAAATCTAGAAGAACTCTCTTCAAGACTCCAGGGATTTACGATGAAGATGATGAGATTTTCCTATGAAGTATTTCATACACTTGGGAAGAATCTTTTGGCTATTGATTACTTGTCACGAAATCCATTAAGTGAGACAGGAAACGAAAAACTGGAAGATGAAATAGAAGCTAAAGTAAATATGATTATAAGGTACCTTCCAGCTTCAGATGAAAAACTGAAAGATTTTTTTGGTGAACAGTAGCAGGATAAAGTATGTCATATCCTTATGAAATATTGTGTTGATAGCTGACCGGCAAAGGAAAAATTAAATGTTGATCTAAAGCCGTATTATCAACACCGAAACGAAACCTCTGTTGTTAATGTGACTTTTAATGAACGGAATTCGACTAATTATTAATCAGAAGTTAACAAAAGATGTACTGTAACCCTTCCTCGATGAGGATAGGATTGACAAAAATATTTAATATGGGGTTTTTTGTCAGATTGGAGACGGAACAAGTACTAGGAGATGGATATTGAATTAAACAGAAATACTCACGTTTGACTATACAGGATGTAAATGAAACTAGGGAACGCGATTTTTCTCGGAAGTTATAAGGGATACAAAAAAATCTTTCCAATAAAATTGTTAGTGTTTTTAGAAAGCTACATAAATTAATGTAAATCAGAAAATAAATATTTTAATTTTCAGAGATATACTCATTTTTGACTTTTTTTAAATGGTACGCCCTGTATATTTTTATACTATTTAGTACGAAATATTTTTTGCTTTAAAAAAGTTTCATAAGTTATACCTTCCCTAGTTTCATTTACACCCTGTATAAACAAATAAATATAATGTATATTGTTGATTGTACACTTTCGATGTTACTCACACTACTCGGTTTCTATTGCCGTCTATCACTACTGTCTCCTATCCATTACCTTACTCTATATATACAAAAGACACAAGTGCTAAGTCAGCAAATATTAGCTTTACCTTACTCAATATTATTTATGTATTACATCCATTTCCTACTTACTTAATTGGTGCCACTAGAATGTGCTGACTTAGACTTGTTACATTCCTCCCGACTTCGAGAAATTTGCTTCCTGTAAGGAGCACAATTTCCAGAAGCACTTACTTATCCTAAACTTAATGTCTCTACATGATCACTTTGTTATTTCTCTCCCAGTTGTCTGCATCGTAGCACAACACCACACGTATAAATTGTTCACTTTGGAGTCTACTTCCCGTCTTGAATGATACTGAAATGCCGCGCTGTGCCACTTGACCTTGTGTATATGATGACAACAGACTTCTTGCTGACCCCGGGTATCCATCGCTTTTCTGATCTGTAGCTCCTTGGTCTTCGTGCTGGTTGTGCTGCGACGTGATCAGTCTTAATCTAAGCTAACTAACGTTGGTGAAACCATCCTGGTTGTGTGCTTGGTTCTCTAGGGGGCGCACTAGGTGTTACAACCCCAGGTATACCCACATCTTTATCGCGGTTTATATTTAATGCTTCAAACTCTTGTCCTTGGTTGTGTTGACGCGTTCTGCGGTGGTGATTATTCAGAACTAGGTGCGTCAACGCGTTCCAGAGACAAGCAACTATACTAATAGTGCATCCCATTGTTCTATATAAATTAAATCCATTTATTATGGCGTCCAACAAATATTTAAAAATTTTGAAAATTGTATACTACCTTGTTTAATTTTCCGCCTAAATTTTAGTACATTGTCTAATTTAGTCGGGCTTAATCACCTGCTTAAAATATATTTATTAGTCGCCCGACTATATTTTAGTCGACTTCCTTTAGTCGGACTTAATCGCGTGGCCCAGATGCATTTCCTTAGTCTCTCGACTAGTCGTTTTCTTTTAGTCGGGCTTAGTCGGGAGCTCAGAACACCAGCCAATGTGTTTAAGGGCAATCCTTATCTTACTACCTATATTTTGCGGGAAGGATCGGGTGTAAGGTAAATGAGCAGTAGGCGGAGTTTATTTATGACATTGAACCCTGTGTACATTCCGAAAGACAATTCATTCCATGTTACCAATGCAGTTTTCTGCATCCCCCAGCGCAGAAGCTGCCAGGCAGTGTTTAGCAGATTACTAAATATACGAACTTATTTTAAGAAATTAATTTAAATAATCTACTATTTTGCAATTTATGTGAAAATTAATTAATTTTTCTTGCTTATTGTCACCCGAAAAGAGTTCTATTTTGTTAATTTCATCTTCTGTTCATTGGAATACAGTATCCCATAAAGCACAAATTAACTTGTTTGTTTTGCTGAATTTACTTAACTTTGGGGATTATAAAGGCACTTACATTCTATTACTTTATTAGCATATGAACTATCTGTAAATTTTTAATATTACCTGTAAGGTAAGCACGGGCTTATTGTACAAATTACAAATCTAAATTCATTGATAATTTACCATTTTAAACAAAGACTCTTTGATTTTGTAAATATTTTGTACAAAATTAAAAAAATTTCTAAAAAAAAAAACTATGTATTAAATCTTATGTTCATAATTATTTTAAACATAGTTCCTATTACCAATTAAAAAACAATCTTTCAATAAAATTTATTATAATATAATGTAATATAATAAGTACTGTTACTTAATTCCTTTTATAATCTATATTTCGAATAGTAATTTATTTGCAAATCTTATCAGGGAATATAACATTATTCATAAATTGGTTAGGTATAGGTTTCTTATTAAAAAATTTCATTTAATTACTTTTAATTTAATTATGTTTACTGAAACTAATTTCTTACTATTTCATTACTTGAATAATATTTGTTTAATTACATATTTTATGCCTTTGTGGAATATTTTCCTTACGAGATTTGGAAAGTCCTCATAATACAGACACAAACGATTAACGGGATTTTATTGTAGAACCTGAATGTGTCCCTTTCTGTTACATTGTTTAATTTTGTCACATCACATATCATGCTCTTTGCTACTTGGCGGCGCTAGCTACTAATAGCATTTTATACCAAGAAAGCGTTTTGGTTGGGGCCATGAAATTAACAATATTTATGAATATTTTCAAACATTTTTTTCTGTATCTTGCAGATAAAGGTCCATGCCAGGTTCGTCCAGTATTAGTTTTTTGAATATCGTACCTGTTTATTTTTTATTTAAAACTAAAAGTACCTTAACTTTGGAATCCTATAAAAATTATTAAAAGAAAAAAATCAAAAAAAATGCACAAGATCAGCTTAAAGTTATCCTTTAGTTACAAATAAAAAAAAGTTTATGCAAATCGGGTTAAAAATAGAGCCAATTTTGTGGCCACAACGAAAACATGTATTTGCCATATTGAACAAGGGGTATGGATTCCGAAATTCCACATATGTTTGGCTTGTCCGAGGTATGATTTCCTGGTTTCCTTGACTCCACTTCTCTACATCCCTAATTCTTCCCAATGGAACCGTCTGTAAGTAGCACGAGATCGATGTCTGGCACCTAGGCGAGCTAGTGGACCCTCTGAACCCGCTGTCGTGAGTAGTACAAGGCCGATGTCTAGCACTTCGATGGATAATCCTCCCCATTGGGACCGTCTGTGAGTAGCATGAGGCCTATGTTTGGCACCTAGACGACTTAGTGGATCCTCTGAAACCACCTTTGTATTTATTGTCAAATCCTATTAAATTACTCCCAACAACTTAGTGGCGATTCGGACAAGCCAGGTATGTGTTTGCTATATTTTTATACAAATGTTATTTATGTTTGTCACAATGATATAATATTTTTCTAAATATGATTGATCTAATATTGGTTGTCTAACAATTGTAATTTGCGAAACTTTGTGCTCTACACAAACTCTCAAGCTCAAGAAGGTGCCGTATGAGCACGAGCGCTGGTTTATCCACGTTCAATTGGGTATAAATAAACAATACACAATCATGGTACGGCAACGTATGAAGGCATGCGGCTACCAATTACATTAGATTCGCCAGCTCAGCTAGGTAGCTACCCTAATATTGGCCCTCAGGCAATGCAGAGTGCCTCCGGATACAAAAGACATCAGAACAACTGATCAAACCCACGCAAACCAACACGCACACATTTACAACTGTCAATGACTTCCAATATAAGTTTGGTCGCAGTCACTTAATTTCACTATAAATGATTATGATAAATTATTTGGACAACCATTATGAATCAAATGCAAGCTTTATATATTTCTTAATTTGTCTCTCTATCTGAGGTTTTGGCTGTGGTTTCCCTAGGATTTTTAAGGTGAATGTCGGAGAGTGTAATAATCCACAATACTGTACGAATTTCTTAATTATAAATAAATGCACAAGATAGATATTTTGTCTTTCTTTTGGAGTGAATATCATTCATTTATTTTATCAAATACCTGTCCAAATATCTCCAATCTTAACAGCTGCTCTGTATTACAACGATGAAGGGTTACTTATTATAAATAAACACAACTAAGGCTAACTTAAATCTTCCATTAGATGATCTTTGGCTAAAGTATGAGTGTGTACGAAAGAGGTAGGTAACATACTGTTACACTGATAAGTTTGAAAAATTAATTTTCATGTAATTTGAATGCACTTTCATTTTGAAACATGTATTTAAAGTTTAAAGTCAAAAGTAATTTGAGGTATATTTTAATTTTTGTAAATACTGGTATTCTTATCAATGTATGATAAACAATTTTAACAAATAAGAAATAAGCGTGAATTGTGTCAGATACTTGCTTGTGAGCTGCAGTTTTAGCAGCTCGTATCAAGTATAACATTGATTTATGCATTGCAGTGAATGGGCGACTACGGGACAGTTTTATAGTGGCAGCTTATAATCGTTCTTGAGTTTAGGTAAATACTGTATTACAGTTGAGGTTTAATATTAAACTATAGGTTTATCCCAAACCATCGATCCTTGGCGGCTTAAACGTTAAGGTGAAGTTTTACCTCTTTTTCTAGAAATGAAACTGTCAGAATGGTTGTTGTGAAGAATTATAATTTGGAAATTCATGAAATAAGCGATAGCAGTGAATACAAAACGAATAATTTATATCCAATATAATCAGATGGATGGTGAAAAATTCGAGTTTGAAAGTGCGGAATTTTGCTCCGATATTGTAATCCAAATTAGGACATATCGTGCATCTTTTTCGTACGTGTGAAGTTGAATGTGCTATTTAATATCAGAACATCTCTAAAAAAGTTACGGTTTTTTAAAAATCTAAAGTGATAACTAACATTTCAGCAAAAATAGAAAGTGGGAGTGTCAATAACCTAAAGCAGTGCCAATTAGTTTGCTATTCTAAATAAAATAAAAGTGTAATATTTACGTGAGATGTGAGTACCTGTAGGTGATAAACAAATAGGAACGGGAAGAAAAATTAGAAAACAACAGAAAAAAAGGGTGTAAGCTGCATAGATAAATCTGCCAAATAGTTTTGCATTTCGACCTTGGCAACTGTACTAAACGCAATAGCGCCACAAAAGACTACAAAAATGAGTGCTGGAAACAATTCTAAAAGCTATGACTCCGATCTGTCGTCTAATGAAGATGCAAAAAGAAAAAGGGAAGAAACAGCGGAAGCTTTTAAAAAAAGTGAAAAACTAATAAGATCGCCAATGAAAAGAGGGGGGATGACGAAAAACATGATAAAGAAATGAAAAAAATAAAAAGTATGTTTGCAGATCTATTAAATGAACTAAAAGAAATTAAAACGGAACAAAAATATATAAGACAAGATATGCAAGCAATAAATAAAGAAGTTGTTACCCTGAAAGAGGAAAATAGAGAACTAAGAAAAAGATTAGCAGTTATTGAACAAAAACAAGAAAAAGGAGAAAGCTGGCAAAAGAAAAATGTTATTGTAATAAAAGGTATAGACTTTAAAAATAATACAAAAGAAATAGAGAAATTTTGTAAAGAGAAACTAGATGTAGATATAAAAGTGGATAATGCTCATACTATTAAGAACCAAACTATTGGAAATGTAATGGTAGTTGCAAAAATTAATACTTGGGAAGAAAGGGAACAAATTATGAAGAATAAAAAGAAATTAAAGGGTAAAAATATATTTATTGATCATGATTTAACTAAGACCGAAAACGAGATTCAAAGGAAACTTAGAGAAAAAGCCAAACAAAAAAATTCAGAAGGAAATGTGGCGTATGTAGAGTACAAGAAAATGTTTATAAATGAAGAATGCTAGGTGTGGAATGAGGAAATAAATGATATAGAGAGAAAAAGCAAACACTCAAAAAACTATTAGAAATAAAACAACCGTATGGATTTATAAGAAAAGAAACAGGCAACGAACAAAAGGAAATCAAAAGAAAATGGATACGCGTCAATACATCAAAAAAAGAAGGAAATCTGAATTTAGCAACGTGGAATGTTAGGGGAACAAACGAATTAGGATCAGTGAAAAACCTAACTCTGATACTAAATAGATACAATATTGACATAATTGCATTGCAAGAGACTAAACAACAAGATAACTTTATAACAGAAGTAGATGATTATATATTTTGTAACAGTGGGGACAAAGATAAAATATTTGGTACAGGATTTATGATTAAAAACAAACTACGACAGTCAATTATAAGGTTTAAACCAGTAACTGAAAGAATATGTAGTATAAGATTAAGGGAAAGATACAGAAAAATAAGTATTATCAATGTACATGCACCTACTAATAAAACAGAAGAAGAGGATAAAGATATATGGTATGAAGAATTAATGAATGTACTTGGAGAAATACCGCAATATGACATAAAAATTATAATAGGCGACTTTAATGCAAAAGTAGGAAAGGAAGAAATATATAAGTCGATTACAGGAAGTAACAGTAAACATGATATGTCAAATGAAAATGGCCGAAAACTAATTGAGTTTGCAATGGAAGCGCAAATGAAAATTGTAAGTATAAAATTTAAAAGAAAAGATATTCACGCAGGAACATGGATGCATCCAAATGGACAGGTATGCAATCAAATTGATCATGTCTTAATTGAAGATATACATGCTAATATAAAAAAGAACGTGAAAAGCAAAAGAGGAGCCTGCATAAATTCGGACCACTTCATGGTAAAAATTGCAATGAGACAAGATTTCCCGCGAATAAACAACAAAAAGCAAGAGAGTTGGCAAAAATATAACGTCGAAATACTTAATAAATAAATTACAGCAATATAGACAGTCACTTGAAACAGAAATAGGAAGAGCAAAGAGCAAAACAACTATAGAGGAGAAATGGAAAGACACTGAACAAGCAGCAAAGACAATAATAACTAAAGGAAAAAAACGAAGAAGAAATGGCTGGTTTGATGAAGAATGCAGGCTAGCGATAGAAAAAAGGGACCAGACCAGAATTAAACTCTACCAGCTAAATAACGAAGCAAATAAAATAGCCTTTGATGCCGAACAGGAACAACTACATACGGAATTTATACCAGGAAACAAAAAAACATAACGAAGTATGTCAACCAAAAACACTGTTTTGTAGAAATAAAGAAGGAGAATTAGTGACAGGAGAAAATAAAGTTAGCAGATGGGCAGAGTATTTTAAAGAAATCTTAGATGGGGATTCCGAAAGAGAATATGAGAATGAGGAACTAAATGAAGACGACAGAAGTAATATGGAGATACAACAAGAAATAGTAGCACCGGACTTGAGAGAAATAAATATAATAATAGACAACCTAAAGAACCACAAAAGCGCAGGAGAAAACGGAATTCCAGCTGAACTATATAAACTAGGGGGAGACACAATCGGAAAACAAATACATTGTATAATACAAGAAGCATGGACTAAAGAAGAGATTCCTACCAGTTGGAGAGAAGCTATAATACATTCGATACACAAGAAAGGAGACACAACAGCATGTGAAAATTACAGAGGGATAGCTTTATTGGATATTGTCTATAAGATTTTTGCAACAGCAATAAAAGACAGGCTAGAACAAGAAACAATAAATGTATTAGGCGATTACCAAGCTGGCTTCAGGAAAAATAGGTCAACGATAGATCAAATATTTATTTTGAAACAAATAATGGAAAATAGTTACGAACATAATCTACCTCTTCTCTTATTATTCATTGACTTTAAACAAGCTTATGATACAATAGATAGAAACAAACTAATAGAAATACTTCAATATTTCAATATAAATCCAAAGCTCATAAGATTAATAAAGATAATACTAAGGAATAATAAGTGTCGAATAATGAGCGACGGCATAAATTCTGAAGGTTTCTTTACAAAAAAAGGTTTGAGACAGGGAGACCCCCTTTCTCCGTTATTATTCAACATCGTTCTAGAATGGATAATGAGGGAAAATAATATACACACTAAGGGCACAATATATCATTATAGACATCAATGCTTGGCATATGCAGATGACGTAGTACTACTCACAAGATCGAGGAAAGAATTGTAAGAAGTGATGATGCGATTAATTAGAACAGCCAGAAAAGTAGGCCTCAAAGTAAACGAAAACAAATCAAAATACATGTGTTTGGAAGGATACAAGAAAGACGAAAATAGTACACTGAAAATAATAATGGAAGACAGAAATGTGTATAAATTTGAAGAAGTGAACCAGTTTGTATATTTAGGGGTTACAATAACAAACACGAACGAAGAAAACACGGAGATACAAATGAGATTATTAAAAGGAACTAAAAGCTTTCGAGCACTTACGAACATACTTAAAGCAAAGAATATATCAAGACAGGTAAAAATAAGATTTTACAAGACAATTATAAGACCTACAGTGCTATATGGCAGCGAATTATGGATTTTACATAAAGAAAATCAAAGGAAAATAGAAATATGGGAAAGAAAAATATTGAGGAAAATTTTTGGGGAAAAAAAAAGAAGATGGAATATGGTTAAGAAGAACAAACAAAGAAATAATGGAACTCTATAATGAACCAGGAGTGACGGGAATAATAAAAGCGCAACGATTAAGATGGTTGGGTCACGTGCAACGAATGACACCGGAACGGGGAGTAAAGATAATTTTTAACAGTGGTGTGATACAGAAAAAAAGAAGAGGAAGACCTAAACTACAGTGGTTTAACTCAGTGCTAAAAGACTTACAAGTGCTGGGTGTAAGAGACTGGAAAGGAAGAGCACAGGACAGAGTAACTTGGAAGAACATTACGAAAGAAGCCATGGGTCTACACGGCCTGGAGAGCTAAATATTATTATTATTATAATCAGATAATGACCACAATATATTCGTGCTAGGCTTGATAATATGTACCTATATCTAAATTTCTGGTCTGATACAGAATTTTGTAATAGATTTCGATTACCTAAATAATCTGTTCATTTAATCTATAATATAATATTTAGCGAAATTTAGAAAAAAAAAAAAACAAATTGATAAGAATTCATAAATAAAATGAATTTGATTTACACTTTATTATAATGCCAATTTCTGAAGAATATTGTTTTTTGGAAACTTTTAACTTTGATTTAAGGAATCAAAATTTACATCCTATGAATGCATAGGATCTGTTGCAAATCCACAACTTCTTGGTATGCAATCCAAATGCAATTTTTTTTATTATAGCATTCTGTAACAGGATCTATTATTAACAATAATATATTTATTTTTTATTATTTATTTTATTTTCTACGGTAGCTTCTAATTTCCCTATTTCCAACCATAATTCTGAAAAATAACTTGTTTATTTTCAATTTTAGCTCTTTTATTAGGAAATTATTGTTACATACCTTTTATGAGGATTTAAGAAATGTAATGTATGTAATGTAATAAAAGTACTTTAAAATAAAAAATTGTAGTCACCGTTAAAATATCTGTGTAAATCGAAGACAATAACTTAGAACAAATACTACTAATAATGTTTATATTTCAAATTATATGTGTAAATAATGTATCTGTCAGTGTTAGAAAGTAAAATTATATTGCCAACATAAAGAAAATATATCCGACCTAAGGTTAGCTAAACTTTGTACTAAAATACGTACAAGTGGTTTAAGTGAATATTTCAATAGATACGGTAATGCCGGGCCGAAAGTATTCAGTGATCATTATTAAGCCCCAATATTAAGTAAAATAAGAAAGTAATTTGGTTATTTGATTTTTACATTTTCTTTACTAATGTACTTATATGATTAATTAATAATGGGCATTTTATTTTATATTTTTGGTGGTTCTACAGCTCTGCAGCACTTAAGGACGAACCAACTTATGAGAATACAATTAGACTACTGTATTCTCACTTTAAACAAGGGGTTGATGTTGAAGGACGATTGATACAAATTTATAATGGTCGCAAGTAAAGCACCAGTTTCGGTTGTACAATTGCAGCCAGAATCTAAATAACAGTTTGCAGTATAACAAGTTGTATGTTTCATATTAAATATGCTTAGACAATTTAAGAAATTTCTACAATTGCAGCCAGAATCTAAATAACAGTTTCCAGTATAACAAGTTGTATGTTTCATATTAAATATGCTTAGACAATTTAAGAAATTTCTACAAATACACACCAATAGTAACATTAAAGTGAAATATAAAAATAAACTTGTGTATTCGTTAAAATTCGATATACAATTTTTAGCCCTATCCCTAATCCTCTCTTACTTTTACTATGAAGTAGTATGAAGCAAAGAATGAACGTAATGCCACTATGTGATTGGATTTAACTCTCTTTTTTGCAAGTATATTATGCACAACATTTCTTCTTAATTTTCCAATAGCTCTTTTGCTAATAAGTATTACATTTTTATTTACATTTAATTGTTCTTATTGTTAGCTTTTGTGGAAACCAAATATTTTCTAAAATCTTTCCGCGTTAGGTTTTTTATTTCATTTATAATTGCGTCAACCACTTTTTCGGCAAATAATCCATTATTTCAATGATATGAGAATTCAAATACTTAACCGTTCAGCAGATGTGTGTCTGAGCATTATCTTTATGACAAATAATCCGTTCGCTTGGAGGCTTTTCGGGGACATTATGGTAAACTTGAGACAAACAGACTGTAGTATACGATTTGTATTATGTATGATCGAAGGATTGTCATAAAATGACTAGAAGCTCCTCTATCAAAACACTATAAAAGAATAGTTTATTGCAGTATACCGTAAATTGCTTTGAGTTTGTCAGCATATTATAATAATAATAATATCACTTTATTGACCCAAGTCAACGGTGAGGTTCAGCCATAGGCTGCTGTTCCACCTAACCGATACAATAAGAGTTATTAAATTATTGTCAACAAGCAATATACACAATGAAAAGAAACATAATAATAACAGTGAAACAATGTCATGAACACAGATATTAAAATGTATATGGTAACAAAAATACAGAGTACATTTACATAATATGATTAACAGTTAATAAGTAGAATGAATTTTTTACATGATTTTTAAAAGAACCAACAAATAGAGATTTCAAATGAGAAGGAACATTAATATAAAGGGTTGGAGCTAAATATGAAAAGGAACATTTATATTTGGATTTTTTAAAGGTAGGGACATCGTACAGATCTTTTTCACGTAAAGAGTATTGATAGGTTTTGGCGACAAGTTTTTCATGCAAGTATGGAGGGATGCCAGTTATCCTTATTTTATGAGTGAAATGATTTAATTAAATGGTCATCAACAGTATCCATATGAGCTAATGAGCGTCAGTGTGATATATGGTCATACTTACGTATACCATAAACATAACGCAGACAAGCATTCTGAAACATAGTTATTCTATGTTTTTCGGATTGGGTTAAATTAAGTACATAAACACATGCACAATAATGAAGTAATGGTAAAATTAATGTGTTGATTAACCGTAATTTAACTTGCGAGGATAAGATTTGTCTGAACTGATATAGATGGCGTAGTTTCAGCTTAGCCGCTGTTAATTTTTTTGCTAAGTGAGCTCTAAAATTCAAATTTTCATCAATTTCCAAACCCAAGCTTTTAATAGTAGAACTACGTTTCAATTTTACATTATCTAGCTCAATATCAAGTGCATCATTATATCCAAAGATAATAAGTGATGATTTTTCAGGATTTATTTTGAGGCCATTACCCTTTATCCACTCTGTAAGCAATACTAGATCATTATTAATTAAATCAGTTTTTTCGACAATTTCAGAGGGATTAACAGATGCTAAAATGTGTGTATCATCAGCATAAGAATGTGCTGAGCAATACTTCATGACAGATGGCATGTCGGCAACATAGATTAAAAAAATAATGGGCCCAAAATAGATCCTTGAGGAACTTCACACTGCAAGGGAAATAAAGATGACTGAGATGTGTTTGTGTCAGACGACATAGTAACATAAAAAAATCTGTAAGTAAAATAACTTCTGCACCAATTTATAGAATTCTCAGAAAAATTATAATATTGGAGTTTAGCAATGAGCATGTTGTGATCCACCATGTCAAAAGCTTTGGTAAAATCAATCTGAATTAACGTAGACAAATTTGATTTATCCAGATTGGAAATAATGGTATCTATAATGTTTATGAGACTAGACTGAGTGCTGTATCCGCGCCTGAAACCTGACTGGGTACGTGGTAAAATATTATTCTCAGAAATGTAGCTCATTATTTGATCACCACATATTCTTTCCAAAACCTTAGAGAGTGTCGGAAGAATGCTAATTAGGCGCAAATCATCGAAAGTCATGGCTTTACCTCTTTTGCAATTGGTTTAACTATGGCAACTTTCCAAATATCAGGGACAACTCCCTCCAACAAAGCTGTATTTATGATATGAGTGATATGACCATTTATCACCGGTAAAAGTAAAGTAATCATTTTTAAGGAAATGCCATCCACCCCAACTGCATTGGATTTTAGTTTGTGCAGAATGTTGAGTATAGTTGCATTATCAACAAGTTTAAAATTAAAACATTCTGTTTGTAAGTTTTGACATTTATGATTAATGTAATGATTCATAATATTATCATCAATACTAGATTTTCCAACCTTATCTATTAAGTATTGAGCATAAGATTCAGAATTGTAAAGTGAAGTTGAAATTGTTTGTTCAGATTCATTTGTAACTCCAACACGTTTTAAATTTTTCCATAATTTATTAGAGTTATTAATGTTATTATTTATATCATTCTCAAGAAATGTATGCTTTTCTCTACGTATCGCAGCAGTTGTGAGGTTACGTAACTGTTTATAATAATTGAATTTAGCCTCTGTTTTATATTTTCTATACTCCTTTAAAGCTTTATCCCTTTTTTTCTGCATTATTTGAATGACTGGAGTAATCCACGGATTGTAATGTTTACCTACTTTAATAGTTTTAATAGGAGCATGTTCATTAAATAATGCAGATATTTGGTTATTTATATACGCAATTTTATCGTTAATATTATCGAGGTAAAATATTCAATTCCAGTCAATTAACTCACTGTCTGCGATAAAGTTGTTGTAATCAAAATTTTTGAAATCTCTATAGTTAATTACTTTATAAGGGACATGTTGCTTTGGAAAATTAAGAGTACAAAAAACACCACTATGGTCCGAAAGGTCAGTAGTCAGAACACCGGAGTCTGTACACAAAGATTTACTATCAGTTAATATCACATCCAGTAAAGATTTACTTATTGGTCTTGTATACTGATTTATTAACTGATAGATACTATTGGAAGAAATTAAATCTCTAAAAAATTTAGTTCGAAAATCATCAACAAGCAGATTAATGTTGATATCATCAGCACATATCAAGTGATCCGACTGCGGTATAAATTCAGTAGATATATTATTTAATATTTCCAGATCTCTATAAAATACTTCGTGAGGATTATACATTACTCCAAAGATAACTTTTTTATTATGAATGCAACATTGTATCCATAAATATTCAACATTATTATTTTCAACAAAATCTGTATGAAGAATTTTAAATGATATATTGTTACGCACATAAAAGGCGACACCTCCACCACGCCTAGACGTTCTTTCAGAGCTAATTAAATTGTATCCAGAAATATTAAATAATTGTGGAGGGCAAGTTTGGCTAATCCATGTTTCTGTGACACCTAATATATCAAAGTTAAATTCGTTTACAAATTCCTTACAATTTAAAAAACAAGAGTTAAGCGACCTTACATTTAAATGGCCGAATGTAAACGAGCTATTCTTTGGTTGAATGAACTCTGAATCATATGTTTCTGACATTTAACAAAAATTGAACAAGTAAAGTACAAGAGACAAAATCTGCTTAAGCGTGTTCAGGCATAATTTATGATTTTACAGAAAGTGATTCAGTAAGATTGTGCACTTAAAATAAAAGAATATAATAATGAATCAAAAACAGAATAAAGTTAATTGATATTTTTGATATCCTCAACATTGGCGACCACATGTTTGATACTTTTGCCATGATTATTTACAAGTACGATAACACGACCGTCTGATGACCACACATTCTTAAAACTAAACTTATCTGCAGCAGTTTTCAAAAGTATACTCGAAGTTTCCAACGTTACATTAAAGGGAAAAATTAAACATCTTATGTGACAATGCCCCTGTTAGATAAAGACTTACCCAAATACTCAAGGATACTTACCTCTTACAAAAATAATAAATGATCTAGTTATTATTGTATTATTATAATACAAGTTAAGTAAATTTTTCTTTAGTAGACCTTAGATATTTTACGTTATAGATTATAATATTTTTATTCAATTCTGTGCAAATTATAGCAGTGTACCTAATCTTATTTATGATTGATATAAATTTAGGTTTCTCTTTTTTTCTGAACTGAAGAGAGTTAAAGCGTTCTAAGACGATCCTTCAATTTTAATGTGAAAAAAAATGTGGCGACTAGGTCAAATAATATTTGAATTTAAAGACTTGAGTTTATTTTAAAAAATGGCTGTTTGGATTATTGACATAGGTTATCATGGTTACCATGTAAACAATAGTGATAACTGAAAAACTTATCTCAAATAAAGGTAACTAATGTTAAGTGTCTAGGCTAGTAGTAAAAAAACTTATTTATTTTAAAAAGTATATTTGTCAATTTATTGCAAACTTGGATGAGGTATAACATAGATATGCCACACTTCTATAGCTACGTACTACTGAGCAAGCAAAAGATGTATGGTCGAGAATCGCCTAACAGTTAGCTGCGTGAGAACAATCCGCCAGCTGAGTAGTGCACACTTACAGTTAGACGAACGAAATATTGGTCATAGTGTTAGTCACCTTTATTTGTTTGGTTAAGTTTTCCATATAACTACTCCACTAGTCCACTGTTGTCAAAGAGCTGGCTGCAAACGATTTTAAACATTAGATCTTTCGACAATATATTTGGGCAATACCATATCTCTATGTTATACCTCATCTAAGGTTGCAAAATATATTGACTCAGCGGAAAGACAACAGGCCTCGTAATAATTTAAAGAAGAATATAATTAAATATAATTTTGTTAAAAAAACAGGTTTAGAACTTCGAGCTTAATGTTCCACTTCCGATTTACCAATAGAATCCCAAACCATTGTCGAAATATTATCTTTTTCAGAAGAATATGAAAATATACAACAATTAATTGAGTATTAGTGAAAATAGTTCATTTAAATATTATTTTATTCGCAAGTTATAAGAGATTAAATTTTATTGAGATGTCCTGTGATTCCATTTGTCTTTAGCAATTTCATTGGTTGTCTGATTTTAAAAAACCAATCGCGCGTCCGCATTTCCTAGAATTTGCAGAAGGGAGACATGTATGCGGCCTGACAGTGTCAAAATGTTACTGCGTGTTCTTGTTTTTGTGACGAAAATACAAAAATCATCTCTTCTCAATCAACTAAAAGAATATTAAAATTACAATACAAATTTTCCTTGATAATATCTGATTTGAACAGTGTACGATTTCTGTACATTTATATACAGTTCGTCGTGAAAATATCAAAATTGATTTAAACAGACCTTGAACCGTGTTATTCATCAAAATCTCGATTTCCGATTTAGCTTAGACATCCGTTACCTGAGAGGCGGTACGTGTGTTGATGAAAAAGCAAATCCATTTACTAGGAATAAGTACAACAACGTCAGGATCGATGTGACACGCTACAAGCTGTTAGCAGCGCTCCATAGCCGCTGCGAGGAAAAAACAAATCCCATTACAACATCATCCCAATCCTCGGCACAGCTAACCAAAGTTATGCATACTCGGTTCCCTGCCAACGTACGCCGCGGATAGAATGCTCCTGTAGAAGGTCCCGTGCTCGTTCCTACCCTGCTGGTTCCAGCGTGATAGATAGATAGACAGAAATACGTGAATTCATTTATTTTGCCGAAGTCACACAAGTCAATGCACTTAATGAATTCGCTAAATGTGACTACGAGGTTTCTGAAATTTATTTAATAGACACTATTTTTATGATACTTTAGAACAAGGTACAATGATTGTGAAAGCACAGATCAAAAATATTTTAATTATATCACATCGAGATATGTGTTTCTAAAGTTGTGTGATGCGCTATGATGTCATCTCTGCTCACTTCCTCACATCTGTGCTATTGAAACATTGTTCATGTTTTAATTTTTAGTTGCCTATTTTTCATGTTCAAAATTTTAATTATCTATGTAGATTCGAATGAAATTGAAATTATTTTATTATTTTATAGACAATAAAAGATAACTTTGTCATAATGAAATATACGAATTTATTCCATTATACAATAATTCTGTAAATTTTCATTTATTTCATCTTATTGCTGTTGTATTTAGGTATGTATGTTTAGTATTAATTAGTGTTTTTTAATTTAAATTATCTTACTCAACCTCATTAGTCATCAGTGTATAATATAGGTAATTATGTTTATTGTTTAGTGTATCTACTACCTTTTTTATATAAGTCCTAGGATTAGAAGATTAAACACGTATATCGAGGTACCATTTTATTATACGATTTTATACATTTAGAAAAAAAACTATTATAAATTATAGTGCGGAAAATATTTTTCTAAATGGTAATTATTGTTTTTTAATTAGTCATTCAGAATAAATTTTGTATATTAATTAACTTTAAATGATGACACGAAACTTCTCACGGGACCTCTGTTCAAAGTTTAGAAAAAAATAGCTTTTGAAACTTCAGCATTTTGTAAGGAGCAAATTGTTATTTATTTGTTAAAAAAAAGAATTTATTTTTTTACCATTTTAGTCGGAAATTATCCGTCCTATTTTTAGTACGCGAGTATTTCCCGGTATCATTCTTCTCTCGTTAGTTTAATAACACTTTTAACCTCGCTGCTCATTTGTGCGATCTGCAGTCTGCAGTTCAATCATTGTTGCTAAAAAAGTAGAATTTTAAGGAACTAGAGTCTGCTAATATTGTGGTGCTACCTCTTGAAAACAGTTACCTCACCGATGAGGACGAGGCAGATGATGACATTCTTAGTGTGGCTAAAGTAAGAGACGTACCCGGTGAAAATGAAGTAGAATATACGATCATAGAAAATAGTGATAACGATAGTGAAGCAGTAAATCACAACAAATCTCAAATTGTAAAAAAAAGAAGGAAATTGTCAATCACTGACAGTAAATGGAAAAAAGTTCAGCCCTCATATTCAAAACTTTCACTACCTGGCAGTGAACATAATATAAAAATTAAGGAGGTTATAATTACTATGGATAGTAAGAATTCGAAGTGTTATTTAGTGATGATGTCACCGATCACATTACAAAAGAGAAAGTTACGTATGCTGCTGCTATAAAAAATTATACAAACTTTACATTGTTATCAAAAGAAATAATAGTATATTGTGTTATTAAGAGTAAAAGTGATACTTTGTGTGGCGAGCATGGAAGTTTGCACGACGAGCGAAGCGAGTCGGACAATTGCATGCGAGGCACACAAAGACACTTTTACTCTGAATAACACATGCTATTTTTTCTTCAAACTTAGAAATTTTAAAAAATAAATTACTATTTGACGTTTAATATGTAGGTTACCTGTCAGTTATTCATAATTTTTAGTAACTTTATTCTTAGGTTATCTAGTTTTTATAGTGACATTTAGGGCGATATTACAGATTTCTATTGTACAAGTTACTTCTTATTGGCTATACGGCGGCGACAATATTATACGGCGCTTCTTATTGGCTATACGGCGGCGACAATATTATACGGCGGCTAGAATAAAAAATTATATTACGTTGGCATAGAAATTAAACTTCAACCTTGTCAATCACGTCACAGAAGATGTCACTTTTATGACGTTTGAAGAAAAAGGCATTTATGAGAATCTTGTTACTTCCTGCGTAGCACACTCTTCCAACAGCGAAAAGTTATTGGTCTAAACAAAAAGATCTAGGTTTAGATATTGTAAAATAATGCATGTCTACAAAACAGTACTTAAAAATAAAGAAGTACCTATACCTTGTGGACAACGATCACTTTGAGAAAAATATAACTGATAAAGGATTTAAAATTCGCCCCCTCAACATAAAGTTAAACAAAAGATTTCAGCAGTTGGTTATTTTTGTTATATATTTGGCAATAGATGAAATGATCCTAAAATATTTTGGAAGACACGGACTCAAACAATTTACTAGACATAAGCCCATCCCCTTTGGATATAAATTGAGGGCACTTTGTGCTTCCGAAATATATTGTTTTAAAATTTTGTGGTGCTGAATCAACTAACCTAGATTTAACACTGGGTTCTCGAATAGTGCTAAATTTGTTGAAATGTAATAATCTACCAAGTCATTGCGATTATTTTGATAATTTATTTACTAGTGGAGATGTGCTGCTTTACCGATGCCCACTGAAAAATTCAAAAACTCTTAGTATAAGGAATCTCATGGGCAGATTGATTTCGCAAAAATCAACGTCGTTGTCGGAGACCAAACTGTAAATCATCACTTATTGATCTAAGTGTCAAGGAACGCTATGTTTTTCATACCATTTTTTTATAATAGTTTTGTTCAATCTTTATCTCATACAATACAAATCTACAAATCAAATGATGCTTTTAAGCGCCAGAATTAAGATTTCTGCAAGAAAATATTAAAAATATTTTTTTGAAAACTTGGTACTTAATATAATGAGTTGAAGTAAGTAATCACATATTACCTGTGTAAACGGAATTTTTTCATAAGTAATAATAAGAGCCATGAATTTAATGGAAAAATTTACAAATAGTTCTTGCTTAGTAATAGACAAACGAGTGTCAAAAATGACATTCAGATCATAACAGCGAACCAGGAATGATTTATAAGTCATTTTTGACCCGAGTTGTCGTTACTCCACAAAAATTATGAGAAAATTTTATCTATTAAATTCATAGCTCGAATTATATTTGCTTGATTATTTCATGAATGACAACAGTTGAAACATAAAATTTTTGATATCAACAAAATGTAACCATGACTACGATACTGTGGTTTTATAAAATTTCTTCATTGAAAAACTACCTATGGCCATCAAATGAAGCATTCTGATTGGGTGAAAATGACAAGTGTGAAATAATCACTTGAAAAAATTGCCTATGACGTTGAGTTTTTAATTTTGACATTACGTACATGTGCAGATTATTCGATTTAAGCAAATATTTTCATGAAATTGTTTTTAAAAATATGGAATTTTGATTTAAATGCTGTTTTAGTAAAAATTAGTTTTTAATACAAAGGAAACAATGTTTAACTTGTAATTTATAGTACGACGATATTTGTTGTATATTGGTAGTCACTTCAAAATCTGATAAACGCCATTTCTGTTGGTATGGTATTTTGTTATATTTTCTTATTTTGAGTAAATGTTCACTGTGGACAATTGTTGAAATATTTGTACAGTTAGTTAGATGTATGTATATCAATCGTAAAGATGTTATTTCTGCAAAAGTGATTTTTTTTGGGAATTTTGTGAAAAATGAATTTATAGCTTGCCAACAAGAATAAAAATATTATTAAAAAATAAAGGAATATGTACAAAATGCTAGACAATTTGTTTTAAGTAACAATTTTATTGTAATTGTATATGGACATTAAAAAGTTATTTCTTGTTTCATTATTATTAAATTTAATTATTTCAGTTTAAAGGAAAATTTAACTATTTCTTGCCCCAAAATTAAATTAAATAAATTATTTACACTTATTGTAGATGCAATTGTAATAATTAAACATATATTTTTTGTTTAAAATTTATTATCTATAATTATATATTTTAACGTAACGAAAGAGCCTTGTTTTTACCAATACCAAATAGTGAAAATATGGCCGAATAGGCCGAACATCGAATAATTGTTTGGTTTCGGTCCCTCTCTAATATAAACTTCTTAAAAATTGAGATTTGTAGAATGTTGCTATAACTGATTACATGTATATTTTTAAGTTTCTGCTATTACGACATTTTTTTTTTCATAAGTGACTTTGGTTAATCAAATTAAAATTAAGTTATTATTACCTGTAAAGACAATTATTTCCCTATGGAAAATTATCAACGACTTGGGGTTTTTGACTTTGACATATATTTTGATTATAAGTATAAGGTTTAAATCGGTAAAATATGTGTATATTTATATTTTGTTGTTGAGATGTGACTGAAACCGCACGTAGCAACTCCCCGGCAGCGTCACATGCTGTGGCGGGAGTGCGCCAGAGCCCCGCCCGCCACATGGCCCCGCCCTGTTGGAGGGGCGAGGGGCGCATGCACCGCACGCACCGCTTCTATTCACTGCCGGGTAAATGTTATCTTATATTTCATCCCAACAAATATTGTATTTTTATATACAAAGTTGTTTATAACAACAACGCACAGCCATACATTTTTGATAATATTATTACTTCCGCTGGCTAGATTAAGATATTATATTAAGATAGTAGTGTTCAAAAATTCCTAAAGATTTTGATGAAGCACAGTCCAAGTTCCTACAATCAAATTTTAATATTTTCACGAGGTTGGTTGTAGCTGTATGTTTGGAAATACTGTTTATGAAATAAAAGTTGGGCTGGGCGGCGGAAAGATTATTTATAGAATATATTTCTGGGAACAAAAGAAGAACTACCTAAAAATTTAATGTTTATCACTATTAGTATAAAGTACTTGGTAATTTTGTTTTTTGTTAAACCAAGACTAATAATTTACCAGTAGAATTTACTGTCTTTACGAACTAAAGGTTATATATATATATATATATATATATATATATATATATATATATATATATATATATTAGAGTTATCCAATTAAGTTTTTGTGATTCAACAATTATAGGCGTATGTATATTAGTATATTGTATAAAATGTTGAATCGTTAAGGGAAGACTATTAAAAGGATAAAAATAAGGCGCCGCTTATGTTTTATGTATTTTATAAATATCTTTTCTTCCGCAAAGTTCAACTTCACTTGCCAGCACTATACATCATAAAACATTGATAGCCACTTTTATATACATAACACATGTACTACACAATACATTTTTTTTATTTAAAAATATCCGCAAAAAAAATATTAAACTTACATATTCAGTTTTTTTAATTGTGCTATTATTGTAAAAAATGTTTCATTAAAATCCGTTTAGTTGAATTTGCTCCATTTGTGCCTACATACCTTTAAATAGTAGGATGGAATGACTTCACGCTAATAAAACTCACATATGGAACTCTGTTAAAATCTCGAAATCTGTAAGATTATGATAATAACCATATAAAATTTAATAAATAAATAAATATTCATGATACTAAACTAAAATTTATGTAAATTATAATACTTAATCAAATATGATGGTTTAGGGATTATCTAAGCAAACCAAACATACTTACATTACGTTCAACATTGTATGTTATAACCTTGACTAGCCTTATCTCAATGTAAAATTCTTTTATCGTAAATGCTTCTAAGGTGAACAAATTTCTCTTAATTAAATTCGAGATAATTAAATGCTTGTACTTCAGAAGAAAAATCCAAAAACTATTATTTTTAGCAAATTTAAGAATGAGAATTGAGTACCTGCATAAAGAAATATCTTCATAATGTCGTTGGTAGGTACATAAATGACTACCTATTATTTCATAAAATTCTTATACATCAGAAATAACAGCACAAAAATTATTCTAATCGATTTTCTCATTTCCGAATATTTCGAAAACAATTATGTATCGATAAAATATTTTCTTATAAGAAATAAATACATTGCCTTTCATCCTTAGATTTAGTTGCTCAAGTTCCAATTTTCGTTTTCATGCGACAGATCTATGTACTTCCAACCTCGCTTTCAACTAATGTTATATGCAAATAACTATTATAGATACCTTATTATAGTTTTATTTTTAATTTTTATATTTAAAAATAATCATTTGATAACAGTTAAAATACACGCAAGAAGCAGCGTTAACTAAAAAATAAAAAAATAAAGTGAAAGTATACTGTTTAACGTAAAACACTTGTATTTGTATGATATTTTATGGTATCTGCAATATATTATACGATGTCTGGCCAAATAAAAGTAAAGGTAAATATTTTTTTCCGCTTTAATACGAGCATATGTTGAGTTTTTGTGACGAAGATAATACATATTTATCTGGTTTAAATATGTTGTTTTCATATAATTTCAGACACACCGTATATAATACAAGAGTTTATATTTTTACAATAATTTATACAAATTTGCTATCTACCACCAGCACCCGCTTTAGCTTTTATGTCGCATCGGAAAAAATGACAAATAAATATATCTTTTTAAAAATATATATCTTTATTTTAAATTAAAATCAAGTGTTTTTAAATTATAATAAATACGAATATTCATATACATACAGCATAAAATTAACAGTCAAGTTGCACAAATAGTAGAAATAAAAAGTAGCTCTTTAATACCTATACTATTATTTTAATACTAAACTAAAGATGAAAACTACAGAAAAATAACATCAACTTCGTTAAAATTGCAAGAAACCCTTTTTTTTCACTTTTAGATAGTTATCTTTTACCTTTCAAAATTAAAAAATTTCACCGAAATACAAAATTTCCAAATATGAAATATTTTTCTTTAAACTCAAACAGATTCTAAAAATTGCACTGCGGAGCATTTTTTGATGTTTGATACCTTTGATAACTACCATTTTCTTATTGCACGATATATTACTTATTGTAAATATTGTAAAAATCAAAGCTATTAAATATTTCGAATTATGTTGGTTTTGTAGAGTTTAAATTTAAAACTGGGTAAATATAGAGCTATTTCGACAAATTAAATATTTTTAGTATAGATAAGAATATTTACCTTTCATTATGATATAAATTAAAAAAATTGTAGCGCGAGAGAAAATGAGTTGACCACATAATATTTTTGAAAAAGAATTTCAAGTATTTCGAGGAATAATTTGGTGTAAAAGTTTGAAACAGCGAAATCCTTTAGTATTTGAACGTTTTTAGCAAAACATTGACATCACTCGGCTCACAAAGTGAACACCGGCGTTTATAATAAAAGCATCCTCGTACAAATTTCATCTATTCCTGCAATCTAATCCCGCTCAATACACAATCCGGCACATTCCTGCCGGCTCTCGCTCGCTCCCCCCACTCCGGTGGGCGTGGCCCGGCCCGCGGTTCCATTGTTTAGCCACGCAGATACCATCATTGTTCTTGCAGGCATAACATTGCCCCAGCCCGCCACATTCGGATGGCGGAGGCTTGCACGCATTATACTCTACTTCACCGACTCGTACTAAGCCTACTACCTACTACTCCGGCTAAAAATTCTTTGTGTCAACTCAGCTACTATAATAATAATAATAGTTCAACTCTTCCAATATATTGTGGTTTTAACATTCACTCTTCACAAAAACTGAAGTTTGGTTAAAGTGTTGTGAAAAAACATTTATAACTTTTGTGGCAAATATTGTGAACTAAAACGTAAATTGTGGAAATATAAAAGTGGTGTTTATGCTGCGACAATATGTTTTTAAGATTGTAAATAATAATAACGCCAAACTAATAAAATAAT
The DNA here is from genome assembly GCA_035578165.1 of Stenolophus ochropezus. Taxonomy (NCBI): domain Eukaryota; kingdom Metazoa; phylum Arthropoda; class Insecta; order Coleoptera; family Carabidae; genus Stenolophus; species Stenolophus ochropezus. The sequence goes on along the minus strand of JAQOWZ010000008.1, from coordinate 5,650,048 downwards.
TGTGTATTGAATGTAACAATTTCAATTAACATAAAGAGGAATACAGGTACTGTAACGAAATGTAAACCATAAATTTGTTATTTAAAATATATGAAAACAAAAAGATTTATTAAAGTGTTAATATGTAATAAAAGTGCAAAATATTGTGTACTAATTTCTAGACATTGACTTTTAGTAATATTTAATTATATTTTAATATTTGTGTATAATATACACAATTTTAATAATTTTATATTGAATTGTGATTATTCTGTAAAATAGTAAACATATTCATAATTAGTTAATTCAGAACAGTACAATTTATACAATATTTATATAGAACATATATCTATTAATAATATTTGAATTTTGAACAAATATTTTGGCGAACAGCATTTGTGAATATTATTGTTTGAATAGCTGTATAAATTTACTTATATTCATTAGAAAATAAATTGTATTTACAGTACATTTGTAGTATAAATTCTATTAGTTTTATACAATATTTATTCTTAAATTTTGATAGTGAAACTACATTTTGATGGTTCGAAATAGTATTTGTAAATTTATACTGCAAGAATTTACACATATATTATAAAATAAATTGTATATTTTGAAGTAATTTGTAAATGTTACAGAAAATTTGATTTATTTTAAGTTACGAAGGTAATTGTGTTAATTACTAGTGCGCAAAAGTACAGGTATTTGCAGTTAATTTAATTGTTGTAAAAGTTGAGTTGAGGTAATACCTGTATATTGTTGTGTTGTACAAAGCAATAAGGTTTGTTTTTGAGCTAACGTGTGAGTTGTAAAAAGCAAAGAATAGCGAATAGTTATGATGGAGAGTAGTTGCGCGTTGTGAAGGACGTGGGTGTGGGAGGATGGAGGGCACGACGGAGGTGGACTTGCCGCTGGACCTGCGGCCGGACGCCGACGGCAAGAAGGAGAAGAAGAAGGCGGTGCAGGGCGCGCAGATGATCAAGCCGCCCTACTCGTACATCGCGCTCATCACCATGGCCATCCTACAGAGCCCGCAGAAGAAGCTCACGCTCAGCGGCATCTGCGAGTTCATCATGACCAGGTAAGTCATTTCACAGTTCCTTATAAATTTATATTTCCTTTATTTTTATAATCTGTCAAAGCTGAACTAAGATTTTATTGTCGAAATTAAATTTCTTAGCAAATTTATGGAAAATATATCATGTTATAAATGAAAATATGATTTTCACTTCTTTATTATTAATTTCGATGTTCGAAAGAATTGTATTGTATATGTGTTCTCGTAAGTTCAAAATCGAATCAAATTTTTGTTTTTTACACGGCTCAAATATAGTCATGTCGAGTCGGTTGGCAATTTCACATACATATATTGTATTGTTTTTACGTTTAAATAGGAATTGTATTATATATTATTTTAATTTGATAGATTTCAAAGAATCAGTTTTCAAAATAATAAGAAATTACATATTTGAGTAGATCTTAAAAACGTAAACTTGTCGAAGAAAAAAGAAATAAATTGAAAATTTTGTAAAAAACTCACCTAAGTTAACATCATATTTAGCCAGATTGAATTCTGTATGATTATTAAACATTGATTTCTTTATTTTTAAATACATGATTTTGGTTACACCCTGTAAAAAGTTAAGTATTGAAAATTATAATAAAGTATAAAAATATTAGGATACTTATCAGAATTCAGGACTTATTGAGACATATATATATATATATATATATATATATATATATATATATATATATTTAGTAGTCAAATTATAGCTGTAATTTTCACTAATGAAATTTTGAAAATCATATGGAACAATATCCCTGTGTAATCCAGATTAAAATATTACCGAAAAACAAAAGGATACTTATTAAAAAAAATTAGTAGTTATCTATTTATAATTGTATTACTTACATGATTCAATATTACTAAATTTAGCCTGGCTTATCTTAACCAGTCTACATTACCTAATTTACTAATTTAGCACTTCCTAATGAATTCTATGTATGAAATTTATTTTTGCAACTAAAAATGTAGAAATGTTCATGACAAAATTGTCCAGTAACTTCAATTAATTCAATCACCCCATTCGTTGAATTGACTAGTTGTAAATAATGTTCTCTTGATCACCTCACGACTGAAACAAGGCCAGTCTAAAATATTGTCTTTAATTAGTGAACTACTTTTTCCTTATCGAGTTCTAGGTTTTGCATTTAAACATTTTCTTGTACGGAGAGGAGTTGATTAAATTATATTATTTGTTATAATCAAATAATTTTTTATTTATTTTTATGGGTCTGCGTTATAATTTTTACTTTCTGTTAAACAAATAAAAATTGGTTTTATTCAGGACACCTATGTATGAATGTAAATTTCATAAAACGGAGAAGTTGGTAATATTTTCCGAACATTTGACTACAAATTGTGTTAATAATTTTTTATTGGTAAATATAAAAGATACAAGAATTATATAAAAAATGTAAATTAAACATTAAAATTGTTGTGAATGTTAAATTTAATGTAGATACATATTTCAATTTAAAATATATTTAAATATAAAAGAAATTTTTATTCAGAAAGGTTTTATAATCCTTTTGAGTAAGTAATTTATAAAATAAAATACCTGTAGTATTTCTTCTTGCTTTCTCTGTGTAAGAGTATAGTTATTTTTAAATTATATTTCAAATTCCGTTGTATTTGCTGGAGCAGAATATTCATTTAATCTAAATTCATAAATTTATTTATTTATATACTGCGCACAAAGAAATTTGCTTCAAAATAATTTGTTTTCTTAGCATCACAAACATTGTAATCCTTTGAAAGTAAAAATGTTCATTCAGCAGCAATATCTATTTTTACGAACTTTTAAATATAGATCATTTTGCATTTGAAATTGTGTTTTTTGGGCAATGTTTTTATGGCATAATCGATCGCCAGTGACATAAAGTGTTACTTCTAATTAGTAATACCGTCAAGTAGTGAAGTGAGGAAGTCTTCATACTTCTTCTTCTACTTGTCTTCTACTTGTTACCAGGTTCCTTCGTTCTGCAAGGATTTTTCTGCATATTCATCTTCATCGCCATTGTAGATTTTTTCACCAAATCAGACAGTCTTCTTGAATGATGCGCGTTACAATTATTTCAAAATTGTTTTTAAAATTCGACGATAACTCTATGTTTAAACCTTTTAATTTAAATACATGTTATATTGTGTGCTCTAGTGTGTAAGTAATTTATTTAATTGTATTTCATACATATTATAATTTTATAATCTTTCTCACCAGTTTGCCCTGAGGAAGCTACAAATAGTAGCGAAACGTCGGCCTAAGACTTAACAATAGAATTTATGACTGCTTTCCTGCATATTTGATCTATCCATCAACCTCATCAGTCGCTTATTCTCTACAAAGATCATTAAAAATAATATATTTAGTCTATTTCAAAATTTCGCCTAAATTATACGAGTATCAGTATATTTTTTCGTATATTTTTGCTATTTCTCTGGGAGTCTGGGGGCGGGGGAAAAATTCACCCTCAGTCACCCTCTGGATTCAACACTGTAATTACCTACATAATAAATCAATAAATGTAATGTTGATAAATACAACAGATTATAGTTCCAGTTATTTTCTCATTTCAAAACTTCTACAGCATGTGACGGCTGTATAAAAGCAGCGCGAAATTTAATCGAGTCGTACAAACCGAATAAACATGGATTCCTCCAAGCCGTACATGCTATAGTGATAAATAAAAATCAAGTGCTAGAAGCTGTTTTTCAGACAATTAAAGATATAGGAAGTGTAGCAATATTTAATGAAAAAGATGGTTATAATGTAGGGGTATGCCCGTTGAGAAAGGAAAACAATTTTGGATTAAATGTAATTTTTCTTTTTTGTTTTCAACCATTATTCTTTAAGATTTAAGTACCTATTGAGTCCAAAAAGAAAGGTATTGTTCCTTATATCGATAAAGGTCATTGAAATATTTATATGAGTTGACTCTAGCTGTATCAAAAAAATGCTGCAAACGGAAACAATAACAATGATGCCGTTTCAATTCCACCATTTGCAGTTACTTGTTGGAAAATATTTCCACGAAATAAAATTCCTAATAATTTCAATTATGGAATAATTTACCAATATTAAATTGAATCTGCTATAACTATAAGCGATGCAAATAACAACAATATTGACGATTCATATTAAAAAAATTAAAATTGTAGTTTTACCCTTCCTATAGATAACACTTTTTTATGAAATCAACCTTCAAATTTCAACAACTATAAACATTTTTGCCACTTTTGAAATGCTTCTTTTCCAAGATATTTATGTTTTCCTGCCGATAATGGTGGCACACTTAAATGCAACACCCTGTATAAACAATTCAGTTGTTTTACTCAAAAAATTTAGTGATATTTTTTCAACAATAACCTAATCATAATCATAAGACGACTATAATATGAATAATAAATCAAAAATAGTTGTTTTAATTAACGTTTTACATTTCCAATAAAATAACATTAAAAATTTTGACAGAATGTAGTGCTAAAATATAAGTTGGCATCCCTACATTTTGCCGGCCTAGACTTGCAAACAGAGAGTTTCTGGATTTTGAGTTCTTGAATACAAGTCATAATGAAACGGAGGCGCGAGAATAAATATTTTTTGATCAAAATAATTTCAAATATGTATTATTGTGATTTTTATTGACATAGACCTGAATTTCCCATAAGAGTTTGTGTTAAACCTCGTCTTGGTTGTCCGACATTTGTTTCCCGCCAAGATAACAAGCAGCGCATGCACCATAGACATATTTCGAGATGAGTAATCCTATTCTAGCAATATTCCTATAATTCTAGAAAATTGATATATTAAAAAATACACTGCAACTTTGACAAACTTTAAGTATTCAAAACTAGATAACAAAATCCTTTCAAAACCTATGTTACCAAAAACAAAAAACTTGAGATAGATAAAGTAGAGGCAAGCAAAATAATACAAAATTTGAAAAAAGCTCATTTTTTATTATAAGATGATCATTGGTATTTGTAAAAAATGTGTTTCGGTGAATCCACAGGATATTCTACACCTTGAGTTTGGAAATAATCTTTCGTCTTCATATAAAATATGACTTTTTAATCTTTTTTATTAGAATTAAACCTTTCAAGTTTTGTCTAGACGGCCACACTATTTCTAGTTTATCAATTTTTAGAAATACTTTTCCTACCAATGGTGTCAAAAACTTAAATATGAAGTTTCATATAAAACGATCTCCGACGAACTTAATACTTCGATTCCCAATGAAAAATATCAAAATTGGTGTGATTAGTCGATTAGTATAGAGCTTGTTTCACAATATTGTAAAATCATTCCATTGGATCCTCACAACAGGTATCACTGGAAGAGGACGAAATAAAATTAATGGTATCATTAAAAATGTTATAACTTTTAGGTTTAGAATAAATACTATTTAGAATTTGCCTTGTCAAAAATTAAATTTATTGTAAATTAGATAAATAATTATAATAAAAAACACTTTTAATTTAAAATATGTGTTAACAATTTTAATAAAATAAGTTAGAAAATAAGAAAAATATGAACACATTTTATTCAAAATATTTTATTAATTTTTGATAAACCAATAAACTATATAAAATAATTGTAATCTAAGAAATTCAGAAATTTAAACATTTACACCGAGTTTAAAATTTCATTTAATCCGTCTTTTTTCTTTCGATGCTTGAACTGTTATCCGTTTTGTGGTTTACCCTGGATTAGTGAGTATGAATGGTTGTACATTATTTTGGGACGTGGTATACTATTATTGTACGGAAACCACAATTTTCAAGCGTTGTATTGTAAGAGCAAACAGGACTGGCTCAAGGTTACATAACGCGCACAGGCAAATATTTCTAATAGCTTCCTTTTGATCCATACGAAATGTAGATATATGCAGACAGAAAAGTAATTGTCGAAATTTATTGGTTTAAATTCAATAACCTTTTGTAGGAAAACAATTTGCAACAATAGTAAGTATATTGTGTTATTAAGAGTAAAAGTGGTACTTTGTGTGGCGAGCATGGAAGTTTGCAGGACGAGCGAAGCGAGTCAGACAATTACATGCGAGGCACACAAAGACACTCTTACTCTAAATGACACATTCTATTTTTTCTTTAAACGTAGAAATTTTAAAAATTACTATTTGACGTTTAATATGTAGGTTACCTGTCAGTTATTCATAATTTTTAGTAACTTTTTTCTTAGGTTATTTAGTTTTTATAGTGACATTTAGGGCGATATTACAGATTTCTATTGTACAAATTACTTCTTTTTGGCTGATTCTACATACGGCGGCGAAGAAATTAAACGGCGGCTAGAATAAAAAATTATATTACGACAGCGTACAAATTAAACTTCAACCTTGTCAATCATGTCACAGAAGATGTCACTTTTATGACGTTCGAAGAAAAAAACAATATACTGCGTCATATATTTTTCGGTGTTCAAAAATAAATGGAAAATTAATAAACAATGTTTCTTTGTTTTGTCGAGATTGTTAGTAACATATCTATTATTGATTTGTTTCCTATGTCTTATTGCCTACGTCTCCATAATTATTTTGTTCATGGATTTCTTCATTTTTGTCAGTTGAAGTGGCTGGATTTTGAGTACAATAAATATCATGGGATACTAATTCTTTTTCTGCTTCTGTTATTTTAAAGTCAATTATAAGAAATTTATATTTATTGTAGATGATGTACTTATTAAAACGAATTCTTTTGATAGTTGTGAATGAGATAATTCTTATGTTATAAAGAGTTATGTTAAACTTTCTTTAACTACGAGTACATAGCGGACTATTTGTACTATCCGTTTACAATTTTGAACTTCAGTAGCACATTATGTATTTTAAACTCATTATTGAATGTCAAATAATACTCGCCGCCAACCAGTATAAGGGTGACGTCACTCGATCATCATTTGAATGTTCGTACGAATGAAGACTTCGTTTTTGTTTAGTACTGGTATGGGTTTGGTTTGGAGATAAATTGGTATATTGCAAGCATTAATTTTAAAGAAGTCTTCCATGTACTAATCAATTTTTTTAATATTTTTTTTCTAAAATTCGTATTACACGGAACAGAAAAAAATAATTACTACATTATAAAATAAAAACGAAAACGCAAGGGCAGGGGTAGGATGTATCATACATAAAAGTATCGAGAATGATATACCAAACTGGGAATTATACAATGAACGAGCTTTGTCAATAACAATCGAATTAGATAAAACCAAATGGAATGTAATAATAGTCTACGCTCCTAATGAAGATGACAACAAAAAAAATAAAGATGAATTCTGGGAGAACCTACAGAAATTTCTGGAAAGTAAAGAAGAACCAACGATTCTTCTATGGGACTTTAATGCTAGAGTAGGAAACAAAAATGTCGGAATAGAAAATATCATGGGAAAATTCGGAGAAGGTACACCTAATAACAATGAAAGAGACTAATTGCCTTATGTATTATAAATGAACTCGACATCACAAACACGTTTCAATATAAAGAAATACATATTTACACACGCGTAATGTATAGCAGAAATTAAAAATCTATTATATATTATATAATAACTAACCAAACATGCAAGCACTTAATAAAGGACAGTCGAGTTAAAAGGGGCTACGAGATTGGAAGTGACCATTACCTTCTAGAAACTAAAATAAGACTAGAAAAGAAAATAGATAATGCGTACAATGATGACCAAACAAAAAGAAAATAAACCTTGAAAATATTTAAACTAAAGAAAAAAGACACGAAGATAAAATACCAAGAGACAATACAACAAAAAATATTGGAATTAAGAGACTATAGTAATATGAACGTTGAGAATTATAGAATGTCTTCAAAAATTTACAGGAATCGGAATCGGCCAATCTAGTATGTGGAATAAACACCAATAAAAACCGAACAAAACGAACCAATTGGTGGAACGAAAATATACAAGCAGAGATTAAACTAAAAAAGAAAAATGGAAAATATATATTAACAATAAAACACAGGGAAACTATTACAATTATAAAAATGCAAAAAAAAAGTTAAAGAATTGGTGCAACCTGCAAAAAAAACAGGATGAGAAGAATTTGGCAATATAATAAATAATAATTACAAAGAAAATAAAAAAGTATAGGTACTACAGTACAATAAATATCTAAAAAAAAAGAACCAAAATTAAAACAATTAAAAGACAAAGATGGAAACACCATCCAACACCAAAATCAAATAATCAAAACCAACATCACAAATATTAATAGGAGACATGAAAATATCGCTAGAAGAAGTAAAAGACGAAATCAAAAAGATAAAAGTTGGGAAAACATCTGGCTACGACAACATTAAACCGGAGAAACTGAAATATATGGACGAGGAAGGAATAAAATTGTTCCACACACTAATAAATAGAATATAGAACGGAGAAGATATTCCCCAATAAGACTGGACTACAGAATTAATTATACCTATCCACAAAAAAGGAGACAACCGATTTTGCTCTAACTATAGAGGTATTACTCTACTATGTATAGCCGTAAAAATATACGAGAGTATACTTGAAAATAAATTAAGACAAATGACTGAAAAAAAGATAGAAGAAAGCCAAAGCGGATTTCGAAAAGTATATAGTGCACAAGATCACATTTTCAGCAAATAGCAGAGAAGACTAGAATGAAACAAGGATATTATGCTATGTTTCATTGATCTGGAAAAGGCATTCGAATATATTGTGGAGAATTTTAGAAAAGAAAAATATTGGAGAAAAACTTATTAGAGCAATTCAAAACATATAAAAATAACGTAAACTATATAAGAATAGGGAACCTTATATCAGAAGAATTTAAAACGAGAGGCGGATTAAGACAGGGAGGAACCTTGAGCCCAATTTTATTTATGCTATATATGGACGAAATTACAAAGAAGCCATTAAAAGAATAATAAGAACTACTATTGGATACCTAAACCTCCAACATGTATTGAAACTGCAAGAAAATCTGAATATGGAACGAAGAACTGCAAAGAGCTAACATGCAGATAAACGTCGACAAAACAAGAGTAACGAAGATATCCGAAGAAAATACAGAACTGAACATTAAAATAAACAACAAGAGAATCAAGCTTTAGATACTTAGGAAGCATAATACAAATTGATGGTAAATAAAATGAACAAAATTAACACTAGAATCCAGGCAGCAGCCAGAGTATACTACACACTTTATAAGACTATATTTGGGCATAAATATGTAAGTAAAAGAGCCAAACTGACTGTTTACAAAACAATATTTCTCCCAACACTTATGAACGGATGTGAATTATGGGTACTAAACACAAGACAAAGAAGTAAAATAACAGCTATAGAAATGAAGTGTTTAAGAAAAATAGGAATCACGAAGATGAACAAAATACGCAACGACAACCAGAAATAAAGTCAGCACAAAAAACAATTGAAAACAAACAACTACAGTGGTATGAACATGTACACAACGACAGGAAGGTTAAACAGATATGGAAAAGACGAATATATGGAAAAAGAAGCAGAGGAAGACCAACAAAGACATGGAATGACGAAATAAATACAACGCTGACAAATAGAAATATAACAACCAAAGAAGCTTACAAAATGGCACAAGACCGAACTAAATGGAAGAAACTAACAAAAGAAGACTAAATTGCAACACTCAACACCCCCAGGGTACAAGAGGATTGGATTATAAATATAAAATAAAAAGATTATCTTTAACGTTCCTTTTCCATGTAATAAAAAGTAAAGAAAAAAAATTAAAAAATTATTATAACCTTTTTGCAATGAATGCATCTAGATTGTCAAATATCACCACAAATCTTCCTCCGTATCATTTAGAAATGTTGTTAATCATCAATAAATATTGCTAATTGCACCAAACTAGTGAATATATCTTTGGAACTCAATAATATACTTAATTCTTTTTGAATTGAAACTGGAGTTAATTTGACATTTCGAAAAGTTTACAGAGAATATAACTAATCCGAGTTAGCGGCTATACTTTTTTAAGAATGTTAGTGTAAGTTTATTTGATTTTTTCATGTCTTAGTCAGAATATTTAAATACTGTATTTCTCATTACTGTACTACAGATTTCAACGGAAATATACGGTTTGATCATCCCTGAATCTATTTTGACTAGTTTGGGTGTGACGTCTGTATATACGTTTGTACGTATCTCGCATAAATCAAAATAATTAGCTGTAGAATGTTAAAGTTTTCTATGTGGAATGGCTATAACATCTAGTTGTGTACCTTCCTTTTTATTGCAATCAGCAGTGCCAATAGGGCATTTACTTCAAAGACTTTTTCGCATAACATAAAAACGATTAACCTTAGAATGAAATTTTTGTATGTGGGATTACTATACATCTAACTGTGTACATCTTCTTTTTTATTGCAAATGCTAGAGGTCACTTTACTCGAAGGATTTTTTTTAATATTTCGCGTAACTCAAAAACGATTAACCGTATAATTTTGAAATTTTGATTGTGGGACTCATATAATATCTAGTTGTGTTTTTTTTTATTTCAATCGGCAGTGTTAAAAGAGCATTATACTCGAAGGGGTTTCTTTTTTGAAAAAAATGTAAATAATTTAATAGGCGTACAAGGTAGTTATGCGGTGTCCACACTAGATTTTTTTATTTTGCATTTAAAATTATAAAATCACTCCCCTCCCCCTCTAGGGCCCGCAGCCTAGTGGCCTGTAGATCTTAAATACGGTCCTGATATTGAATACAGAGTTGGAATACCGGAACCACGCCATCGTAATGACGACAGAGTCAGATCACTGCCTCCGTTACATAGTAATATCTGAATTTGTTTTCTTGATGAATAAAGGCCTATTCACAACCCAATAATTTAAAGATTCAATTTAAATTTCTACTTTTTAGTTCAGCTTAAACTTGTATTGTAATACCGGCGCTTACAACAATAACATAATTTCACTTTCCAATTAGTAGGTTCCCTTAAAGCTGGCAAGCTCCAAATTTTCCAATTTCACTTCGCAGTGACGTATGCGCATGTAGGTGAAAATGTGCCATTTTGACATATTTGATGTTTTTTCAGTTGTACACATAATTATAAATGATATACTTGTTCTAGAAAGAATCCTTTTTTTATCAAACAGAAACATCGAAGAAAACGCTAGTTGGTTCGACCTATTAATGCGAACGTAATAAAGTAAGGTGATTTCAATAAATTTTTAGCGCAGATCTAAAAGTATTCTTATGAATACTGATTAGTTTGATAAACCGTTGTCAATATTGGTATCACTTATAACGAAAAACAGTCATGGGGAGTTTATTCCTCCATTCAAAATTAAGTAGTAATTGTGAACGTTTGTAATTGGAAGTAGAAATTGCAAATTGAAAGTGAAAATTGAAATTACTAATTACATGGTTCTGAACGCAGCTTAAGAATCTCCTGTAGTCTTGTTTCATTCTGATAAAAATTCGGATATCATAAAATATATGCCTGCATTTTCAAATTTTAAAAATTGCATATTGTTTGTGGTTTTTTGCGTTAACGATAAACTGTTATAGTACATCGCTTTAAGTTGGACGCAGTGTTGGACTACAAAATTTTGGTCCACCAGGAAAATATATTTTTTAGAACCATGGGAACGAAATATGAAAATAATAAAAAAACAGCACACAAAATCAATAGCATATAATTCAATGAGCATGTAATGTGTGCAATAACTCATGAGAATGAAGTTTGTCAACATGGTGTAAATTATTCGAATGAGTAATACCCATTACATGCAAACAGAATACTATATTTTATCTACAACTATAACATGAAAAAACATTTTACATTATAACCAAATATATTACCACTCTTTGATAGATAAAAAGTATCAAAAATTACAAAAGTACTGTAATTTTGGCTCTTTATGCAGAAAAAAATAATTTATCTACAACTATTGAAATATGGGTACATTATACGTGTGATACTACATATAATATACTACTCATATTACACAAGTGTAATATGAAATGTCATGATACACGCTACACTTTTCTGTAATAAATAGGGCATATAATTTAACACATAATATTTTATTAAACTGTTAATTTATTAATAACATATTTTTTATTATAAATATCAATATATATTCTTATAAAAGTATAATAAATACAATTTGAAAAGTTATTTTGACATTTAAGTGCTACTGCGGCGCCATCTGTTAAGCTATATATGAACTACTCACACCTAACTGAATATTTAACAAATAATATCAGATTTTTTATATGCCTGATAGTTGTAGATAAAGTATAGTATTTGACTCGCATAATATGGCTACATTACACGCGGATGATTAAAAATACTCGCTACCGCTCGTATTTTTAATTACATCCTCGTGTAATATAGCCTACATATTATGCTTGTTAAATAATATACTATTTTTGTTTATTCTTTTGACAAGTAAGATTAATTTGACATAACGATTGAATAACATTAATTCATCGAACTGTCAACCGTAACGACGGTCATTAATTGACAAAAAACGATTGAATTATAGGTATATTATTTGACAATTGAGGATAATAGTATATTGTGTTATTAAGAGTAAAAGTGACACTTTGTGTGGCGAGCAAGGAAGTTTGCACGACGAGCGAAGCGAGTCGGACAATTGCATGCGAGGCACACAACGACACTTTTACTCGGAATAACACATTCTATTTTTTCTTCAAACTTAGAAATTTTAAAAAGTAAACTACTATTTGACGTTTAATATGTTGGTTACCTGTCAGTTATTCATAATTTTTAGTAACTTTATTCTTAGGTTATCTAGTTTTTATAGTGACATTTAGGTCGATATTACAAATTTCTATTGTACAAGTTACTTCTTATTGGCTGATTCTACCTACGGCGGCGAAGAAATTAAACGGCGGCTAGAATAAGAAATTATATTACGCCGGCGTTGAAATTAAACTTCAACCTTGTCAATCACGTCACAGAATATGTCACTTTTATGACGTTTGAAGAAAAACATATTTTTATATATATACCGATTTCAAAACATGATATAAGTACGTAAGTATTCAAGAGTAGCACAAAATTAAATTAATACTTCTATAAAAATAAAAACAAAATTATTACTTAAAATATAACAATTTTAATTACATTAGTAATTTAGATTTCAGCAGGATTGATTTCATAGCAAAGGTATCGTTTATATTATTATAATCTATATTAGTTAATAAATCATATTCCACAATAATTGTAATAAATGCATCTAACAATTCTTGGCCTAATTGTGCACAGAACCGATTTTTTATTATTTTCAATTTTGAAAATACCCTTTAACATGGAAATTGGGTACATGATAAAGATAACAAATAATTATATGCAACATATAAATTGGAATACGTCATTGAATGTAAATAGTAGTTATGCAGTAGACAAGCCCGGCACAAAGCTTAATCAATTTTGATTAATGATAATAATAATACGTGGCCATGGTAACAACGTCATATTAATCAGTAATTTTTTTTGATTAGCCTTTCTGCAACTGGGCATAAAACAACAATGAATACATCTTGAAAAAGACGTATTATTTTCCAAGTCATGAAAAATCTGCTGAAGAAAGTTTGTACTGAATCTAACACCAAAAATGAACAACACACTAAAATATCACTGGTAGATTGTTAGATGCGTTTCGCGTATCTAGATGGCACAGGAATTAAGAAAAATGTTATTTAATATGTATACCATTTGCCAATACGTGACCATAAACGATTAAGAGATCATTCATAATGAGAACCATAACTTGGGATATCAAATTAAAATTTTAAAATATCGATTATTGCATTGATATTTGGGGCACTACATTTTATTTTAAAATAACATTGTATACAATGTTCGTTTACGGTATATGAAATCTCATTTGCATTGCTTTGTTTGCTGTGTTTATTTTACTAAAGGTGATTTTTTTTTTTTGTATAGTAACTTGATTTAGTTATAGTTCTGATTTAATGCGTAAACTGCGGACCGCCTTATCCTACATCTTACGGATAGAAGTCAAACCGCACCATACTCCAAATAGAAGTCAAAACTTCTATTCCCATTAAATTATTTGGCCCACCGGGATTTTTCCCGGTTGCCTGGCATGCTAGTTCGACACTCGTCTAGACGAATTTTAGTTTTCTATGAATGAATTTAATATATCTCATTTGGGATATATTTTTTTAAATGACATTGAGGAATTATAATTTTCATCTTGCAAAAATAATGCATAAGCATTACGAACGGTATATAATACCGATCTCAGACAATAACTGGACTCTTCGCTTCGCTCCTCCTCCAAAAATTTTTTTTCGATCGGTAAAATTTCCTTTCCGTTCTTAATACTTATGTCCATTTGCACCGCCTTCATTTAAATTTATACACAACTAAGTAAAGCAAATATTACTGAAAAATGTCGAAAAAATAAGTAAATAAATTACTACCACTGAATATTATAAAAATGTATAGCAATATTATATTAGAAAACAAAATAAAGGTGCCATTAGATGGAAAGAAAAAAATGGAACTTGGGACAGTACAGAAGAAGAATATTATAGTCAATCACAAGTGCATTTAGATCCAAAGAAACACTAAAAAAATTTTTTGTAAATAAAAATAAGAGACACAAATAAAATATGTGCCGAAAAGAAAAAACAAATATATGCAACAGGGTGAGGATTAAAAATTATTATGATTCAATTGAAAAATATATAACGAATAAAAAATTAATTATAAAACAATTTTAAAGGAGGAATTGCTGGGTTTCAGTCATTAAAAACTATTAATTCACATCGACGTTTCGATCCTACCCGGGATCATACTCAGGATGTGAATCTGTTATATTTGACTATTAATTTAATATACATTATTTTTTATATATTCACTCATTGTTCTCGAAGTGTTTTTACTGACTGAAACTCAGCAATTCCTCCTTTAAATCTCTATATCTTGTATAAAACCTGAATTTATCTATACGGTCAAAACAATCAGGTCTAAAATTTATTTGCCTTGGAATTTTGTAGGAAATTAAATTAAAAGCATTCTTTTCATCATCTAAGACATCAAAATTCAATGTAAATGATGTATTTTTCTTATTTTTTGCATAAATGAATTATGCGGAACTTTAATGGCCAGTTTCACCAACAATGCATAAATTTTATGTAATACTTAAACATAAAAATGCTAATCGAAATTTTGACAGCAGTGTTGAATAGTTCATTTGAAATTTTATTCCGATGTGATATTGTCCATTTAGGAGAAACTTAAAATTTAAGTAATGTCGATGCAACCGGCCCTAAGTCACATATTTTCTATACTTATTTTAAGTGATACTAAACCTCGAAATAAGTTTAACTTAAAACGCGATACAAACGAATGTTAAAATAAAGAAGAAAAAAACAATTAACCTATTGGGAATCGCTAACAAATTAGCTGATTTCTTGTGGGAAATAAATAGTAGAGAGAACATTGTAGCTGTCGCATATTAATCAACTTTATACACTAGTGTATAAGGAAGATGCGCATAGTATTATCACAGATTACTACGTAGTAGAGGCTTCCAGAATGTGAGACTGTCTAAAGTTAAAGTTAGTTTTAAAGTAAGTTTTAAAAGAAAGCTGTGTAAATCCGCCTTAAGAGTAACTTAAAGTTTAAGTGTATGCGGTGTACTATTGTTGAGTTGACATGATATTTGTGCAGGTTTCCGTACTACCGGGAGAAGTTTCCAGCGTGGCAGAACTCGATCCGGCACAACCTGTCGCTGAACGACTGCTTCATCAAGATCCCGCGCGAACCGGGCAACCCGGGCA
Source organism: Stenolophus ochropezus (assembly GCA_035578165.1). Classification (NCBI taxonomy): domain Eukaryota; kingdom Metazoa; phylum Arthropoda; class Insecta; order Coleoptera; family Carabidae; genus Stenolophus; species Stenolophus ochropezus. The sequence continues at coordinate 5,634,173 of JAQOWZ010000008.1, read as the reverse complement.
AGGGCAACTACTGGACGCTGGACCCGTTGGCCGAGGACATGTTCGACAACGGCAGCTTTCTGCGGCGCCGCAAGCGTTACAAGCGGCCCAGCCCCGGCGTGCTGCCCGCCGTGGCTTCGTTCCTCGGCGACTACCCGCACGCCGTCTTCCACCCCATGCACAACCCCTACTCCTACCTTACGCCCACGCTGCAGGTAAATACACATAATATACATTTTCAGACGACCAAATATGAAACTAGCCATAATTTAATTAACACCAGAAAATGTAACATAGCACACGGCGTGTGTTATAATAACACACAATAGATGGAAATTTGATAATGAAATGTAACAACATTAAATTTGCTTAAAACTACGATTTTTAAATTGGTAATGAATTATTTACTTTTATTTTAGTATTATTTATAAAAATTTTGTTCTATTTTTAATTTTAATTATGTAGTAGTTTCAGATTTAGATTAACTACGTTGTCACAACTGATTTCACATAACCTCAAACGTCATAGTCAGTTTCCGGCTAACTAGTAATACTTAATGGTAGCTTTATAATGACGCGAAGTAAGAGGTAACGCGGGCGCAGTAGGTAACGTAGAAAGATGAGCGCGCACTATGGCTAGGGATGATTCATAAAGCGGTAACGTAGAAAGTAACGGGACGTAAGGAACGCAAGAGATGGCCAACTTTTATCTTTCTGCGTTGCGTCTTTACCGCTGACCAATAAGAAATCAGTATTTCATACTTGTACCTGTAAACTGTCAGAGATACAGAGGTTAGGTTAAAATAATTTTATTTGAAAAAGGAATCATGGATGATTCGAAATTAATTGCAATTGACAAGTCTTGTAAGGAGTTTAAAAATATATAAAAAAAAATGCTATATGGACAGATATAGCTGCAATAATGAATTCTACAGGTAAGTTTTTTCTACATTATCAATGAATCGTAAATTTTCATATATAAAAACATATTTACGTAAAAACCATTTTCTTTGCGTCTTCGATTAATAGGTCGAACAGAATATTTCCTATTTCTTTTTTTCTTTATGATTTTCTTTTTTAGAAATAATAAATAAATGTTCTACAGCAGCTAATTCTTCATCACTTTCCATCGCTCATCAAGTCAATGAATTCACAAAAACAAAAAAAATAATCTTATAAATAACCCAATTAAATGTAAAATCTAAAGACTGTCAGTACGAAATTGATAAACGAGATGTCGTCTTCTGATTGGCTAGCTGTTACCGGACTGCGGTGGTTATAAATCAGACAAATTTTCTTGCATTGCGTCTGCGTTACTGAATACTTTGCGTCTTTACGTTACCGCTTACTTTACGTCATTATAAACCCCGCTTTAACCTCAAACTCAAACGTCAATGCTTTCGTGAGTTGTGTTTGACATGGCCACTTTTGTATAAACCCTCTTTTTATTATAATATTTTGTGGTCGTCTGAAAAATAGTATACATAACTCGCTTGAAAGTGCATAGCAACGCTCGTGTATTAAATTACTCGGCGCTACACGCCTCGTTCTTCAATTTCTACACTCGCTTGCTATTTACCACTTTCCACTCTTGTTATGTAAATTACTATAATTGTATATTCTATAATCAAATCACGGCTCGTTCGAATTTGATCGTTAGACAGAAGAATGTTTGGAATTATTGAAATTATTTTATCGGAGAGTATAGTCCGTTTCAAAATGAAGGAGAGTAATAAATCAGGATGGTCAAAGACATTTCAGTGGGGCGGCAATATTTGTTTGTTCAGGTATATTCGAAAAGACTAAGTTCGATTAAGATCTACCGTACTTTTATACTCGTACTGACTACATCTAACAGGAAGTGGCGAACCTTTTTATAAACCATGAAACAATTTAAAAAAAAAAAAATTCTTGCGTGTTAGATAACTCAACACATAAAAAAAATATTCGAAAGCATTCATTAAACTGATCCACCAGATATCCATTACATGGAAAACAACAAATATCCTTTTTCAGTTTCAAGAAGAAAATTTGAATATTATAAACGTACTTATTTTCATGGCTAAAAAACAAATAATTTTAAATTAAATTTCATTGTATTAAAATAAAATACATAATTATAATACATTTTAAACAGTGTTACTTTAAAAATAGTATTCATGCTTGTACAGACAAATATACAAATAAAAAAATAAATAAAAGTAAAGGTTCTACAATTCAAGCAAATACATAAATATAAACAATAGAACAGCTCTGCAGGCCTTAATATATAAATATAATTATTTTTATGGTTTTCCTGGTTGCTTGGTTTCTTATACTAATTATTCATTCACTCAGCTCTTTTCTTCGGCAAGAAAATAACAATTTTGTGTACGAGTGTGTAAAAAATAAAATTGTTAAAATTTATTATTATCATAAACAGAAGGCATCACGGCAGCATATTCAACTAAAAAAATAAGTAGGAATTTATTTAGAAAAGCAACTATTTCTCCCCCGTTGTACACGACCATAGGCTCAAAAATAATACAAGTGTGGCAAGACTGTTATTCCAAAATGAATATAAATATTGAAGTATGATCGTAGCGAGTACTTCAATCGTATGAGTTTTGCATTTTCTACGATCGTGAACTTATATTTATCAAAATAATTTCTTCATAAGAATGTAATTGTGACAATCTGACATTTATCATCTATTGTTTCAAATGAAATAAAAAATCAAGATGTCGTTCCAAAAGAGTTGTCATAGAGAGAACAAAATTAGTTTACTTCAAAATCCAAAACGACACGTCAAGCGAAACATTTTCAGTGTTCGCAAGAGTAAATGAAGAAAAATATGGATTTTGAATAGTGGTACTGTCGCAGAAATTGTGGTACTTTTTTTCTAATATTAGTTGAGATACTTATGGTGTTCAGAACTCCACTATACAAGGGCCTTTGTATGACATGGTTGTGTGTATGGCTTTTGTCATCTCATCTCAATTAAAATGTATTTCATTCCCAAAATTTGTAAGACAATATTACTGTTTACATGTTGTTACTATAATATATGACAAAGGTTATAGTAGTAAACAAGTAATTATTTGTTTTTCTTGAATTATTAATAAAATAAATGATTTAAAAGTCATTTCTTGGAGAGTGTGACAAGAAAAATCGGAGTGCGATACGATTCTTGCTGCACTGAGCATTACTAAGTGATGTTTTCAACGTTCTTTCGAATGTTGATACTGTGACTTTTCCACATGATCGTAGAAAAACAAAATTTGAATATTCGACGGCTAATGATTGTTGAGTTATGAAAGATGTCAAGCCGAAGTCAAAATGGATTCAGGGATGATCAATATGGATATTTCCGTTGAAATCTGAAAACCTAATTTTCGCGATTACAATAGTTCTTTTACTTTGTACAATCAAGTACTAAGCGAACACGAAATAAAATGCACAGGAAAAAAACGTTTAATATGAATAGGTAACTGCAAAATTACCTTTTCTTCTTTTTATTTTTCTTAGCCTTTTCCCGTGTTATACAGAGTCGGCATTCCCCTTTCTAGCTTCCTCCTCCATTGTTTTATGTCTATAACGCCGGATTCCAACCTCTCTCCCGCAAGCCCTTCGCCACCTTGTCTCTCTACCTGAGCTTGGGCCTTCCTTTCCCCCTCTTTCCTTCAACCACCAGGCAATCCAGTCTCTTCCCTACGTACTCTTCTCTCCTCTACTCGACATGGCCAGACCATCTTAGCTTGCTCTCCTGTCTCTTCTTTCCCATTGGTCCCACCTTGTTCCTCTGATGTAGTCGATCCTGATCTTGTCCTTCTCTGTTACGCTGTCCATTCATCTCAGCATCCTCATCTCCGCCACCTCCATCCTTCGCTCTTAGGTCTGCAATACCGTCTTGCACACCTTTTCAATTCACTTCTTTTATCGCACAATATCCCTCTCATCTTCCTCCCGTTCATCCAGTCACATGTAATTCTATGCTGTATCTCTTCGTGCATTCTGCCCGAGGTACTTGAATTTCTTCACCGGTAATAAACTGTCCTCCTGGAGTCGTATAAATACATGCTCGCTGCTTGCTGTTGATATGTTTTTTATCTTTACTCGACTTATTCTCATGCCTCCCTTTCAGTGCATTTCTTCTCTCTTCTAGGGCAACTTCAAGTTATTCTCGGGTTGTCTTACAGATAACAATGTCGTCTACGAGTATGTCCGTGAAAATGTCGAAGAAACATGGGTTCAGGGATGATCCCTGATGGGGCCACTTACCACACACCCACACTGGATTTCACTTGAGTTCCGCGATTAAAATGACCTAACCTTACCAAAACTCAACCAACCTATCGTAACGTGACTAGTTATATAAATTTTAATCAAGAAAAAAATTCATGATACAAATACTTTTTTTAGTAAAAACTGTTTTCCAATCACACAATCACAACATAAAATAAAATAAACTTTAAGTTTATTAACATTTCTTTCGACATAAAATAATCGGAAATCGGATTCATTTTTCTACCATAATTCATCGGTAATTCAAACTTTGTACTGGATCGCTTCTTTAACGAAATAAACTAACCTAACCTTATTTTATCTAATCTTCCGTAATGGGTGTTCTTAAAACTCGGATTGGTAATACAGATGAAAATGCGTACCGTTATCTCATTTTATTGTATACTAGCGATTAAATATCGTAGACCATTTATTGATAATAGTTCCTAAGAATAAAAAAAATAATAAAATAAAAGCCGGATCAGAATTTTTTGATTTAAATAAAAAAATATCGATTTTTTTTCCAACTCTAATAAATTATAGAATAGTATATTGTATTATTAAAAGTAAAAGTGATAATTTGTGGGGTGTTCGTGGATGTTTGTACAACGAGCGAAACGAGTCGGACAATTGTATGCGAGGCACACAAAGTCACTTTTACTTTGAATGACATGTACAATTTTTTCTTCAAACGTAGGTATTTTAAAAAATAATTTACTACTTGACGTTCAATTTGTAGATTACCTGTCAATGGGGAATTCCAAACCTACGGCTTTTAAAAAAATTCTTATTGGATATCATTGTTTACCATATATAAGTAATATTAAAATGAATATAATAATTATTTTTCTGATTTTTAATACCATAATATCAAAATGAAATTGTAATGCATTTGAATCGAGTACGTAAAATTCAGTATCAGCCTTGTTGTGACGAAGAAGGCACTCGCGTCAGCCTATTGGCTCTTGTTCGAACGCGCCACGCCTCTGACTCAGACCTACGAATGATGTTCTCAGCTGATTCTCAGTGCCTGTGACGTCACACGCACGGCCGATTTTCTAGGGTGTAATTTATTGAAACTTTAAAAATTTATTTCTGGCGTGTTTGAAACCTTTAGGCGAAAAGAAAAAATACGGGTCTAATATTTTTATGCATAGAATAACATATTAAAAAATGAAAAAAACTTGGAATACCCCATTGTTGATAATTTTTAGTAACTTTATTCTTATGTTATCTAGTGATATAGTGACATTTAGGCTGGTGTTACAGGTTTCTATTGCACACGTTATTTCTTAATCGCTGATTCTACATAATTTCTAAAAATACTTATTTATTTTACGCAGAAACTAAACTGTCAACTTGTCAATCACGTCGCAAAAAGTACCAATTTTATGAGGTATGAAGAAAAAAAAATGTTGAGCGAAACAATAAGAACTGCTTAATTTTTTAAAATTCATAAATAATTTTTATTTATTTATACTGGTACATATATACGTGAAATGTTTTTTCTCTTTATGTTTTACTTTGTATGTTTCTACTTCCTTGTAAATAGTAAAGAAAGTATTGTTATCACAAAAAAATTGGTTTACATATTACAACGGAAATATCAATTTTGATCATCCTTGACTAGTTTCCCATAACTCAAAAATGGTTAACCCTAAAATGTTGATGTTTTGTATACTGCTATATCATCTAGTTGTGCACATCTCTTTTTTATTATAATTAGCAGTGCCAAAAGGACACTTTGCTCGAAGGGTCTTTTGAGTTTTTCGCGTAACTCAAAAACGATTAGTAGTAGAATGTTATAATTTTGTATGTAGTATTGTTAAGATATCTAGTTGTGCATTTATCTTTAATTGAATAGTCATACAAGGGAGTCATGTGCTCATGTGATGTCCACAACATATTTTTTCAATGTGGATTTTTATTCATGAGTACTATTTCCGTAAGCGTTTATTTCCTTATGTGTTTTTCGTGTGGGACTTTCTAGCCTGGGCTTTCCCTGTGGGCATTTTCTTTGTGGGATTTGTTCCGGTCATTCTAAATTCTCTACAACTCCGTCCCTATTACTATTGTGCAAAAGATAGAGATTGTCCGTGGAGCTCTAATTGAGCCGTTAATTATTTCTTCATTGTGATGATATGTGTCGTGATTGAAAGCTAGACAGATATTACATTTCTACAAACTATTATAGTTACGCTCCTCCTTTAATAAATTTGTAGAAAATATAGTGTTTGTAGTATGTATGTGTTTGTGTGTCACAGGGCAGCTTACCGTTGCTGCCACCGGTGGAGCTGGCGCGACTGGGGCTGATGCTGCCGCAGCCCGTGAAGCCCGTGGCGCTGCCGGCGGACACGGCGGCCGAGGTGCGGCGCAAGGCGCACGGCTTCAGCATCGAGAGCCTCATCGGCAGCGACAGCGCCGCCGCCTCGCCCGCCAAGCTGCGCCTCGACTCCCCAGCGCCGCACTCCGCCTTCGAGCCGCTCGCCTGCCACGACGACTGGATCAGGTGAAACCACACACGAACATGTCTGCAGCTCACAATGCGAGATTGTGACACAACTCACTAACTTCATCCATCAGTTTCTAATGGTGAAACAAGATATGGAATATTCCGAAATTGAACCAGAGTAACCGCAGTTACTTTTTCAGTAACCAAGTACATTAACGGAATATGGTTCCTGGAGGTCTTGGTTACTTTTTAGTGGCTAAACTAACCGCGATATTCTGACACGCAAACGTGTTGTTTTACTTATAATTTACAATGGAATAACCATGCATGAACCATGCTTTTAAATTTTCACGACTTTCAAGATGTCACTTGAGAAGGGATTTGTTTTCAACCGTGGTACCGGTCAAATTATAACCATAGTCAAACCATAAGTATGGTTCATTTTCGGAATATACTAGTAACCATTATTGAAGATAGTCTTTAAAATGACCGCAAACTTGTCAAATAACCAGCAATGATAATCGATAGTGAATGGCCATATTTTTACTAAAATTTGTTCCTCCAGCAATACTAAATTGTTCTTGCCTCTTATCATGACTTTGTACAGTTTATTTTTGGGTGTTTTTTCAGTCTATGTAAAAAGTCCCTGACTTTAAAGTTCATTCTTTTTACAACTCGCAATAGTTTGTTCAAAAGTAAAATTGTTTGCAAAAACCTTAAAACCGACAGAAGTAATATTTATTGTTATTCGTCTGTACCAATTTATTTTATATTTATGAATTTGTCCAAACTATGTTTTTCAAAAAATCAAACATAAATTATATTGAGTTATATTGCATGATTTGAATAACTTAATTTTGTCTCAGAGGACACATTGGAAGACAGAAAGCAACCAAAAAGAGATAAAAAATATATCTAATTTTGACGAATAAAATAAAACGAAGTGAAATTTTTAGAATATTAGCGTTGGCTCTTTTTTTATTCATCATTTACTGTTGTATCAAAAGTCAAATACTAGTTTGAAATATGTCATTAACTATGAACATGAGCATAATCATTCAGTAGGTATAAGAACGGAGCTTTCGTAATATTTTCTGTGGGAACAAAGCTAAGTTTGAATTAATTTGCATTGTCTTCTTCAGCTGTTCGGCTGTTCCCTCTTACCAGTAGTCGGTATTCTTTTATTTTCCACTCGTTTAGCGTCCTCTTCAGTCTTCCTTTCTCCCTTCTCCCTTCGTTTTTCTACTTACCCTTCTTCCAACATAGTATCATCCGTTCTCAATGTAAGATCAAACCAATTAGATCTTCTTTCTTACACCTCCTTTGATGCTTGTACTATTCCGGCTATTTATTTTACTGTTCTATTTGTTCACAATATATACAGGAGTAAATTTAATTATTTAAATTATCAACAAGAATTGCCAATACTACTAAAGCAGACTACTTTGATCTAACCCACATTTGGGAGTAGATGGAAATTTGGAAATAAATCATAATAACTTTATACATCATAAATTTTTAATAAAATGGGTGGTCTTTTATAAATGTGATTGCATCTTTTCCAGATTTTATTCCAATACCAATATTAGTTTGTTGCAATAAGATATAAAATAATATTTTGTCAAAAAGTTACATAAATAAAAAATATATAACATTTTGTTATAAATTGTTAATCAAATATAACAAAAGTTAAAAAACTTATTCTCTTCTCCAAAGGATAATTAACATTGTCCGAAAAGATTGTAGCTAAACCGAACCAGGTTACAGAAAAGGAACGTTTACACTATTTCTATATTGTGGAAATTGTAACAACCATTAATTTCGTATTGCCAATAATGCTTGTTTAATCATTACAAAGCCATACATACGATACCATTGTAAAACTATGTGAGCGATTATCTGTTTATCTGTTGAAGCGATAAGCAGTTATAACGAGACAATTTTAGTAATATACTCTGCAAATGTATAAAAGGAATACAAATGCAGACGAATAACAAAATACTCGTAATTACAAAAGATCTGTATTTTTATTTCGATGCGAACATCGCGTCCAATCGAACCAAACTAAGCCAAAGACCCAACAATGTGATTAAATTGTTGCAATATTTATGTAAGATAAGGTTGCTTGTACCGTAGGTGTAAATCTTGCTAGTAAATGCCAGGCAAATTTACTCTCGTCTAGTGTAGTTCACGTAACTGTACCGTGTAAATATTCACATGTAGATACACTATGTAAAGACACAATAAATTCACTATCTCTCAACTCATGTAACTTTGTACCTTCAATATTCAATTTTGAGATATCTTTAAATATGTGCAACTTTCGCTACAGTTCTGCTGAAGAAACAAATTAAACTATAAGAATATAATAAGTAAAATATTTTGCGTACAACAAATTTATAACATAAACTAAACTAATTTTTTTATTCCTTATGTTTAAGGGTTCTGCTAAAATATTATATTGTCAAAACTTGCTAAATAAACAAATAAGACTTTTTTAAATTTTTATTTTGTAAAACTTTAAATATAAAAATATAGTAAAAGTAAGAAGGGAAAAAAATTGTCAGACGATAATTGAATACTGAATAGTCACATTAAATTTTTAAATTACGATTTATTTAAAAAGGGCGTTCAAAACGCTATATAAAATAATTGTGTAACTTAAAAAGGGAGAACGAATTCAGTTCGTGCCGAATAAGAAATATCTCTCACCACTACTCGGTCGCCATTTGCACCGTACCGTATTACATACGAAAATGCTTTTCGGGTGATCGAAACTACTCATATGCGAAATTCGGTATCGAATAGGCATTGTTTACAAATAACTGGTGACACGCTTTTATGTTGCAGTAGTGGTACAAAGTTTCTTGTCGATTCGAGTATGAACGTAAAATTTCAATTCGTATAGCCGTTAAAAAATCTGAAATTATTTTAAAAAAAGTGCTCAAGTTTTAATCATATTTTTGTTTCTTCAACGGTGTTGAAAGTAACCGCCCTATACGATATTTCCTTCTACTTTAACTTAAATTTGTGCGTATTAATACATTCGAGAATAACTTACTCGTATTTCAGTAGAACTCCAGCGATTGTTGCAGAAAACAGAAGCGTCCTCACATTTTTACCAAATTAACAAATGTTTTTAAACACCAAATTCAAAGGTACTAATATGAGTGTAACAAGGCGCCACTGTATCGAATTGTACCTAAGCCCCCGTACATATAAGAATAAGATTGATTTGAAGCAATGGTTCTCCTGTAGTGTATAGTCTCTGCTCTCTCTGTATAAAGGTTTCTGTGTGATTTGTGTCGTAGGGATTTTGTGCCAACTTTCATCATCTCATTGTAAATAATAATTTTGTATATGTATAAATATTGAAAGTATGGAATAAATAGAATAGAAGTCATTCGCTATACTTGTTTCATTTGTTACTCTTTTATCCTGATTTATGAAGATAATAGGTATTTTTTATTGTTTCTTATATACTTATGTGTCTTTTTACTTATATATTTTAAAACTTTTTATTTATTTTATTTATGTATTTATTTCCCAGTATTTATTACACTTCTTAATCTTAAATACCAAAAACGGGCAACGGAGAATCTTTTCATTAGCGCGTTCCAATTCGAAATAAGCGGAGTACGACGGGGTTCAAAACCTAGTGTTGCCAATCTTCAATTATATTCCGTTTCATAACGGAATCCACTATAAGCTACAGGTCTCGTGCACAGATAATTGATTGACAAACATTTTACTAAAATGAAAATAATAATATTCAGATAATTTCCAAATCTTCTTCAATAGCAAAAGAAATAATTTAAAATAAGAAATGGCAACATACGTTGTCATTTAACTTCCTTGTATGAGGTACTTAAAGGAGGCATTGTAACCGCGAAAAATTTTGGTTTTCAGATTTCAACGGAAATATCCGTTTTGACCATCCCTGAATCCATTTTGAATAGTTTCGGCGTGATATCTGTACCTACGTACGTATTTCATATAACTGAATGATTAACTGTACTGAACATTTATATGTGGCCTAATATAACATCTACTTTTTTTCAAATGAAATAAGTTTTAATTTAATAGGTGTACAAGGAAGTCATGTGGAGTCCACAGATTTTTTGTTATGTGTAGGTATTACATTTACAAGAAGATATAATTTAAATTGTAATGAAATATATACAATTTTCATAAAAAATACAGTCTATTTTCTAGAATCTTACGTCACCAATCGTAACTGTGTGATTCAAATCTTTGGGGGGACGAGGGATTGATGACATCATTTTGTCGAGTGAAATTGTGTTATTTTCCATATACATAAGTATACAAAAAGAGTTGTAGATTAAATTAACGAAACTACCAACACACAATGACGCACAATAAATGACATATTAAATTTATTTAAAATATTTGAAAACATCCGTTACCGCAGTTACACTTATGTTTCTATTTCATTTTTGTCGTTAGTTAGACGCAAATAGTATATATGCCCCTCTATAATACGTAACGTCAATAAAATATCGAATCTTATCTATGCCATGCGTATACCACAAAGATTCATGATAAAAGTTTAATATTTCTTGCAACAGAAATTGATGACGTGAGTATCAATTTCAGAAAATAGACTGTATATAAATATACCAAATAAAAATAAATAAAATAGAAAATAGCACCCTAGCAATATATGTGTATGTACTTCACATCACATTAATTCGTATTATTTTATTCGTATTTATTTGTATCATTTATCTGTTTATAATCAATAATTTTGTTGTAGTAACTTACAGTAACGCACATAATTAAGGAGTCTTTTGTATTGTCTTTCTTGTTTATTTTGCAAATATTATCAAAATGTCAAAAATTCATAATTTCAAACAAATTTTTGTACTTATTCAAACGGAGGGAGAAAAATATTGTATGAAACACCTAAGGAAATTTGGTGGTTGTTGCTTTTACAAAACGAGACGCAGGTGTGTTTTGTAATATTAGCCTGTGTTAAATAACCACCTTTGTTTCTTCACTTATTACATAAATAGCTATCGATTAATTTTAAATAGTTTGAATCTCACATTTGTCAAAAACAATTGTTTCATTGTTTTTGTAACTGGATCAAAATATTATGAAAATACTTGAAAAACTCGTTAATTTCTGGGGTAGCAAGAAAGCTAAAAAAAAAATAATATTTCGAAAAAATTACTAAGAAATATTGATGCTCTTGATGACTGGTATTACTGTTTATGTTTAATGTACTTATTCTTGTTGCTGCCTATATAAGTAATAATAATCAATATCAAAACTAAAAATTCAGTATTCGGTTATTTTTCTGTAGCTACTACCATTGATTTTATAAAGTATATATAAATCGTAAGAACAAAAGTAGCAAAACTTGAATCTTGAGACGGCGTAAGGCTACACACTAAACAAATCTCGAAAAGCGTAAACTGTAAAGTTATTCATACAAAAATATATGAGTAATAAATAAAGACAAAATGTAACAATTTTAATCCATTATAAACAAGTTGTTTTAGACTTAGATTAAAACAATGTTTATTATCTCCACCTAACATTGAGCTGGATGACAAGACGACGCACAGAGCAAACATATCCTTGTCTCCATCAGTGTCATATTTACAAACAGAACTCTAAGGTTTATGGTGTACATTAAATATTTATTTTTCCAAAAAAGACTTATTATGTGAGCTAAGCAAATTAGGCCAAATGCTTAAATAAACTGTTTGCTGTAATATATACAAGGTTATGTATTTTAACAACAAAGTAACAAAATGTAGCAAATAAACATTTTTCATAGAATAGAATACCCAAGGTATTTTTAAATTGTGGTATTAAATTAAAAATTAATTAAAAAAACTGCATTTTGGTCAATTATAATTTCTCTTAGTAAAAAAATATAAAATATTCAGTAAAAGTAACAGCCAATAGGATTATATACATAATGCTTAGTAAAATAATAGACGCCAAGTATATATGATAGATGCTCGGTAATATAATACACGCTAGGTTTATAATAATAGATGCAGAGAGCAATAAATAGTAAGTAGAAAATTTCAGCTATATTTATTATATTTTCCATAAATAATAGGAAATTATATTGTGTAGTTTGTTAATTTGATGAAATAAAAGCTTTTGTTTCTTGTTTACAAATCAGAAATCACAAATTCGAAATGTTTAAGTATTACGAGCTCATTTTTATAATAAAATCGCGATTTTAACGCTCATTTTTACATCAAAATCTTTTGTAAAAACGAACGTTAAAATCGCGATTTTATTATAAAAGCGAACTAGCTCACTTTAATAATAATATCGTAATTTTAACTTTCAATTTTACATAAGATTATGAGGTAAAAGTGGGCGTTAAAATCGCGGTTTTATTATAAAATACGAGCCAAAATGTTTATTTAACTTTTGTACAAGACAGCAATTTTCATTTTGAAATAATTATTTATATTTGGATTTCCGAATCACAAATTCTAAAATATTTAAATAAAACAGTTTTTATATCTTTTGCTATTGGTTAGTTTAGATTCGGTTACGTTAGGTTAGGTTTGGTTAGTTTAGGTTATGTTAGGTTCCTAAATCATGCTTTAGTTTCTTTTAAATAGCTATTGCCATTTTTCTCATGCGAATTAAATATTCGTCCAGCCATTAATTTTTTATAGCAAATTTATTAAAATACTTATAATATTATAATATTATAAATACATTGCATATCTTGAATATATACTTGTAAAATCTACCTAGCAAATTAATATTATACATAGCAACTTAACACTATAAAATACTTAGCAAATAATTATATGCCTTTTTTATAATACGCGTTAACAATTTCTCTATTCACATTCAAAACAGAAGATTAAAATATGTACCATATAGACTTAATATTAAATCTTATAAAGACCAGAATCTCGTCTATCCGACTGAAAACAGATATTTGAAAGATTACAATTGATATTAACCTTTCAAGATTAAATTAAATTTTATAATCATATTTCCTCTATTAAGAATAAAAATTACTTTTGTGGGAGTAATATGAAATCTTAAATCACAAATTTAATATATTTTTAGTAAAATTTAAATTAATAAAATTGAGATATACCCTGAATTACTAATAAATAATCTTTCGATATAGTAAATCATAGTCATCATAAGATTTAATTTTAATCAATAAGAAAAAAGGTAGGAAAAACACAGTTTGTTGTAAATTGAATTTATTAACAAATAAAAAGGTAAATACAAGTATTTTCATATATATGCATGTTTTTATCTTATGTTGCTAATGTATTATCACTAAAAAAATATTTTCGTACAATATTATATAGAATTGTTTTTTGTTTTTCTTGTAAATTCTTCAATTTTGTCTCTTTCTTAAATAAACCAAAAAAATTGTTTTTTCTTTTATAATAAAAATAATATTTAACTTTAATTAAACTTTCAATTGGTTTGTTAAGTATATCAATATGGAACTATTATTAAATCTTGATGCTTTATTAAACAAGTAGTTGTGCTCGAATATTATTAAAATTAGTGAAATTGAAACGATTCGGTTAACAGTGTAAATAAATGAAATATTTTCTTGTGATTGAAATTCACTGTTTAAAAATAGGTAACCTGTTTTATTTTTCACTAGTGACTTGGATTTAAAAATTAATTTTAGTACTTACCTACTGTTATTATTGTATTTAAAGTTTTCCTCTGGTGTAACAATCTACCCCTTCTCTCTCCAAATACTCATTATAAGCCTCTACTTTCATTCCAATTCTTATTAATTACGTATGTCATATTACAATAATAATGTATATAATGTATAAATTCACAGGAAGGATCTCTGATCTAAGTGAACGACTATACAGATTGTTGTCGATTATTATTTTTAAATTTGAATCATTAAAGATTAATATTTAAGTTTTTAAATTACTTATTCATCTACAGAAGTTACTTTTTAATTCAATAAAATTAGAATGCAATAATAGTGTCCGTAATGACTTAATTTAATTTAAAAAACAAACGAAAATGCCATAAAAAATTAAATTCAGACTAGAATAAGAAAGTTTTGTCTTGTCTTGTAATTTCTAGACAAGACTTTTATCAGCCTGGTCTTGATAATCTAGACAAGGCAAGGCAAGAGTCTAGATCTAGACAAGTGGCGTAACTAGAATTCTTCTATTAATTTATATTTTAATAAATTTTCTGCCTGAGTTTTTATTTCGTTTTGATCTGGAATTGCACAACGATATGGTTTCTTTGAAATATATTTATTTTCTATTAACTTGATATGTGCTTCATGTGTTTTAGTACATCCAACATCATATTTATTTGTAGCAAATATGTTACTAAATCAGATAATTCTTTTTTTTTCTATTTTACTTAACTTGTTAATCTAGTTTACTTTCATGTAGATTCGTTAGCAATTAATTTTTTATTTTAACATCTTCAACATATTTAATCTTTTAAATAATTTTATCATCTATTCTTTGATAAATGTTTAATTTATCATCTTGTATTAATTTAAATTGTTTCCGCAGCACCACTGACCGTTTTAAATAATTGTTTTTGAATAATTTCATCTTTTTATTTTTTAATAATAAATCTAATAAAACATTAGTTTTATTTAATTTAGCGTTAACTTTGATTAGTGGTGCGTTTTGTCGTTTTCTTATTCTGATCGATCTTCATTACTCTCTACCATATTTACAACCTTCGTCCCCAAGTTCTTCTTATTTCGGCACAATTCCTCTGGATGATAACGTCCTTGCTTTCCTAACGATTCACATATGCTGCATGGTTTTTTTTTCGATCTTACTTCGGATATCTGTTTTGGTAATACCTTTCTGAGTACAGTAGGTAGTTTCTTTCTTGGATCTCATTAGAGGAACTTGATTATATCGACGTCATTGATTCATTAGTTTTTCTGTTGTAATTTCTTCTTTATTTAATATATCTTGAATATAAAATGGTATACCCATAACTATATGGTTTATACATGATGTTATTGTAATTCCAGGTTCGGTTTCTAGTAAAAGACGTTCTTTCTTTAGGGCATAATCTAATAACAATCCATTTCCATCCAGTTTCTTTGAATGATATTTTCCATGTCTCCCATTTCTCTTTTGTTGTTAGTCTTGTTAATTTAGCTGTATACCACTCGATAGCATTTTCTTCCAAAAAGATTCACAATATTTAAATTTTCTTCTCATCTAATGTAACTTGGTGACGTGTACATTCATCTTCAAACCGTTTAATCTACTTTGCAACATTCTGTCGACCCGAAAATTTTCCCAACAGAAATAGTTGTTGAGCTTGAGATAAATTAATATTTTTACTCTCTTTTACTTCCAAAAGTGCAGTCAATCCTTTAATTATTTTCCATAACTCATCCTTGTCATCCACTATCTTACTTTCAAGTTGGCTTGCATTCGGAGAGGTTTGCATTTGTGTTTTCCATTAAATACAATTTTTTGTCATTATCAAAGTATTGTGGCACAATTTTACCACTAAGTATCACCTTTATGTACACTGTAGACCGAGTAGTTTCTATAAAGATTTATTTTAATAAGTATTATGTACATTAATAACAAAATAACTCAATAATAACGTGTTACGTAAAAGAATCGATTTTTACAGTCGTTATAAAAATTATTCATCTATTTCACAAATCTGACAAATAATAATCAATCAAACAAAATAACAAAACGTAATATCTAGACACCAAATTTAAGGTGACAGTGACATCACTGTTACATATATTAATAAGCAAATCAACAATTGACACTTTTAAATTTAACGTATGGACACTTTCATGTTCTATCACTAAAATGCTAAATATTTTAATATATTTCACTTGGTACCTGCTACATAATTTGTAATTGACTTACTCAAACACAACGTAAAGCCAACATTAATCATACAATTGATTTTTACTTATTTCCGTTTTACTTTTAATAATTAATTTATTATTTACCTTTGATAATAATTTATTGGATTTAGTGCAGATCACGTCTATGCACGTATAAACATAAATGAAAATTATATAGAAATATTGACAGTACTTTTGTTGTCACAGCCAACCCCGTTGCTATATCTCATTGACGTATTATAAATACAGAATGCTATTTACTTGTTTTTAATTAATAATTTACCGATTTCTCAAAAAATATAATATACACTCAGATATATTAATTATATTATATTATGTTTTATTTATTTATTTTATTTAAATAATTGTAATTTCTGTTACTAATATACAGGTGTTCTTTTTATTTTGTTCACTATAGAAGAACTATAAACCTATATATGATCCAATTTAAAATAAGATACTTGGTCCCACAAATTGAGGAATTTTTTGTTGAAAATATAATAATCGAAATATTCTAAAAAAAACTTGTAAAATAAGATTTTATAGTTTATATTCAATAAAGAATTTATTTATTATGACACGTTTTCACTGGCCAAAACTCGCTTGTGGATTATCCTAGTACGCCACTGTGTCAGTTTGACAGTTAATTAATATTTCAAAATAATAATAGATAATTCCATTGGGTCATTTTGTGTTGTCTTCGGAATTTATCATGTATTTCACCAAATACCACACTACCTTTTTGATTTTCTCTAGTGATGACGTCTACATCAGTGGCGTAACTACAGGGAGCACACGTCTGCAGCGCTACTGCATTGATAGTTATAAACTGTAACAACCGAAAACTGTTTATTTACTCGATAGCAGAAAATAATAATGCTAAAATGTTTTCTTGTAGTACCTACCATGGCACAACACAACGTGAGAAGAACGAACAATATAGCTTAAAGTTATATTTAACAGGTACCTACATATTTTACTTTATTGCAATAAAATTAACTTCAATATGTCATCACACAAGAATGTTACAAAATTTGGTTAGTGATGATTAATTCTAATGAGCTTAATATTAATCATCATTAACTAAATTTTGTAACATTCTCATCAATCTAATTGTCAAATAGACCTGAGGATGACCTAACTGAAAGGTCGAAACGTCGTCTTAATTTTCATCTAAATAAAACATCAAAGCCATCAACTCCAAGAATTTTATTTTCCTTCAAATTCCAAAATTTGGCTTAATAACATCAAAATTCGATACAAAATATAGTTTAAGATTTAAAGTAAATAGTGTTATAAGTGTTGAAAATTATGGCACTTACATATTGTTTTTGAAATGTGTATTCTCAATATATACAATTTAATATTTAACAACATATCGTATAAGCCGTACAGCGAGAACTGGCGGCTGGCCGGGCGGAGCCGCGCAAGTAGGTTTAACTAGGCGGTATTTAGGAATCGGAGGTACAGTATGAGATACAAGTTAGGAAACCAGCGGTCGTTCAGTTATTACAAATATGCGTTCCCGACAATTTATTTTGCATGTCCGGTAAGCCTGGTATGTTTCAGCTTTGTCTTGAAACTCATATTGAACAATAATATCACAACACAAATAGAAAAAATCACAGTAATTATGATGTCACACCAAAATATTTCTTAGCAAAATTTTCTATGTTGTATGTACTCTTCACAAATAAGAATCGTAAATCATACTAGCGTAGCAATAAATGAAGAGCGGTGAAGAGGGGCTCAATAACCCCTCCCACGACGAATTTGTGTGTCTGCGCAAAGTTAATTCACCCGCCAGTTCTCGCTGTACGGCCTATACCCTATCTTTATTATTCGCAGGAGGAATGCAAGAAATTCCCTGACTTTGAAATTTCTTGACCAACAGAATAATAGTTATTTTAGCTACAATGAATGTAAGTACATTATAACTTTCGAGAAGCCATGAACTGAGGTGGAGCCTGCGGAATGAAAGTTCATGTTACTGTATGAGTTTACTTATATTAGGTTATATAGTAGAAGTTTAGATCGAGGGGTAAATCACTGGGGAAGTTTGGTGTACCGGAGAAGGAAGTTCGGGGGAAGTACGGGGTAGTTCGGGGGAAGTACGGGGAAGTACGGGGAAGTATGGGGAAGTACGGGGAAGTATGGGGAAGTACGGGGAAGTATGAGGGAAGTACGGGGAAGTATGAGGGAAGTACGGGGAAGTATGAGGGAAGTATGGGGAAGTGAGAGGAAAGTACGAGAAAATATGGGGGAAGTATGAGATAAGTAGACTTAAAAAATTAAAGTTATTTTGGATAGTTTAAATTTGCGAATTATCTTTATATAATTTTAGAGAATGTGTTATTGAAATATAATTATAATAAGGTTTATGAAAATTTTGACATATTCGTTTAGCATGTAACATAAAAAATTGACGCATGTATTTTTCCGGAAAAACACATTGACATATTACTTATACATTTTCTTTCTTTTGGATAAAATCGAGGATAAAATTACATTAATATACGTTGTAATAAAGCGTATTTTAGTAAAAAATAAATGAAACAGGAGTAAAATTTAATTTGACAGAAATGTAAATTCGACATTGTTCTAATATTTGGGATTGTGAATTATTATTAAACAATAAATGTGGTTAATAGTACAAAAACAATCAAATTATTTCAGATAAATTAATGTTTTATTTTACATGTTAAAGGTTACACGCTTGTAAATTTTTCATGTATGGTGGACCATAAGGTATATGATATTAAGTTCAAGTAAAAAATATTTAAATATATAAACATAAACAGAAATATGTCTGCATCCTCGCTTGCACCCTTTATGAGGCTAGGAGGAGGGCTGCAGCATAGATTACTGCTTGCAGTTTGTTGGCTTCGAGGTTAGCCCTGTATCGAGGCTACATTAGGCTGTTGTTTTTCACTTGACAGAGTTATGTTGTGAGTCTGCGCAATAAAGCGCTCGCTACAAACTTTAAATATTACGGTGAATATTTCTTGTATTTTTTGGTGTTATTTGGTTGTAGTTTTGTTAATAGTAAATTATAAAGTCATATCATTAGAAATCATGAATAGATATTTTGGTGGAAGTATAGGGAAGTGTGGGGAAGTATGGGGAAGTACGGGGAAGTATGGGGAAGTACGGGGAAGTATGGGGAATTATGGGGAAGTACGGGGAAGTTCAGGGGAAGTACGCGGAAGTATGGGGAAGTACGGGGAAGTATGGGGAAGTACGGGGAAGTATGGGGGAAGTATCTGGTTGGGGAAGTTTGGTGTACAAAAATTCCCTCTGTGATTTACCCCTCGGTTTAGATACATGAAATTCACTTTCGGATAAGCCGATTGGCCCTCATAAAGTTTTATGGGACTTGCGGTATTGTTACTTTTAGGCAGATAGATTTTTCTGTCGTATAATGTTAAGAGCCGTATCAGAAATTTTCTTTCAAAATGTTTCCTAATTATATACTTTTAAATCTAGGGTAAAATATTCAAATAATAATGCATTTTAAATGCCGTCTTCTAATTTCAATTTGTATATTGAGAAGAGATTAAATTATTAAAATAAATTCAACCGTAAATTTTAAATACAAACAGTTATTAAATAAATATAAGAAATACTTGGTTGTTTATAAAAATTGAATTTTATTTTTATTCATATTTCGACTTTTAAGGCCATTAACAAGAAACAAGTACTAGTGAAAATACTTCACAGAAAATTTTTAGTATTTATATATAGAAGAACAAAGACAAAAACTAATTATTAACCACCTTTTCAATGGTAGAATATCTAAAACGGATTAAAGCGGAGAGATCAATGGAGATTTGGCTAAGTCAAGTTGTTCATTCATAAGATTTTTCTATTCATTGGCGATCTTTGGATTTCCAATTCCATATTCTAATAACTCCATTATTAGTTATTAAAAATTTTCTTTAGAGGTACACGGTCAGTTTTGGACAAGTCATCAAAACGTTATTTCTGCATTTATTGTGACGTAATTTTTATTAGGTATTATATATTTTCAGTTTACAAAATTTATACAAAGTAAGTACAGTATGAATATATTTAATAAGGATCTGTTCTTACTTTTCAAGTGATACCTTTGCGTTGGGATAATTTATAACACCTGACCACAAAGCTTCTTACCCGTCCATAAAAGGTTGTACAACACGCCTAAGTCAGTTTCATGTATCTAAACTTCTACTATACTTACATTCCAAATCGCTTATTACATTTTTCGCGCCACCAGCAACAATAACATCAAATAATGTTAAAGTATTTGTAAAATGTGACAGTTCAGATTTATTTATTTGCAAATTTTATACGTAATTTTCTCTGTTGCTACACGACCAAATGTATAAAAAAATCATAATTACTCTGATAGTAGGACAGTTATTTTCTATAACTTTCCGTTGATAATGTTGAGCAAATAACTTCATGAACTTACGACTTATGTTGCCATAGAAGTAAGTTTAACTTACGGGAACGGTGGCGCGAAAATTATAATTATTTTTATTTAGCAGTTTAAAATTATAATTTTTTTAATTAAATATATAGTATTGTTTTAATTTTTATTTTACAGCTTCTCCTAAAATGATTTGAGCCCTTTGTAGAAAATTGTATAGAAACGGCTCTGGTAGTACCGCTGATTGAAAAAAAACTATTACTTGTCTATACAAAGTAGCAATTAAATTCAGCATTAAGTAATTTTTTCTTTCTTCTTGAAAAATTAGTAACGAGGCAGCGGAAAAAGTTTAGAATTTTCAAGTTTGTGTCACTAGAACCACTCATTTACCAATTATGCTAGTTCTTCGTTCATTTTTATAATTTGTGAGATTTGTCCTTTGTCATAAAAGAAAAAAAAAACACCTACTTGTGTTTATCTCACTAAGATCGCAGTTCCGAGGTGGTGTATTTTGGAACTACAGGAGACGAGATATATCAGAAAATTTACATTGGCATAGGTGTTCTTGAAATAAACCTATTTTAGAGGGAATTACTTGTATATTTCGTTTTATTATAAATTGTTTTTGTTTACAACAATATCTACATTGTTTGATTAAAGTAATATTTTACAACCTTATACGTATTTCAGACGATTACTTTTTATATTTAAATGCATCTGAAGATTCAAGAAGTGTCTGAAGACGAAACGGTGTTAAATGATGAATGACATGATATTGTAATTTCTGAAATCACAATGTTTGCCACATGCGTGCTTCATTTGCTTATTAAAAAGTGTTTGTAGACAGCTATAGTTAAAATCATTTTTTTGATTTTTTAATTGAAATTAAAAAATTAATGTACGATTTTTATTCGTTGCTTTAAAACTAGGTTATTTATAATCAATATCGAGGTACTACATATTTTGTATAATATTATACTATTTTTTCAATTTAGATTTGTTTCGATTAAGTTTATTTATCAGGTGAATATTTAATATATTATTATGTGATATTTATCACTTTTTGTTTCTAATAAATGCACTACACTAGCACTTCGTACATTAAGTTTATTACTATTACTATTTATATTATTTTCTTGCTATCGTAGGTACTGGGTATATATCTTTATCAATATTTTATGTATAAAGATGTCAAACAATTTAATCTATTTTTATTATTCTTTATCGCTATTTTCTTCAAAAAAAATCGTTTTTGTTTGACTGCAACAATTAAAATTAAAAGATAAAGCGCGTTCTTATTTCATATTTCAATGTTTTATTCACCTAAACAAAGAATAGATATAACATGTTAAAGTATATATTTGTATATTTGCATTTCATGTAAATTTATCGTATAAAATATTAAATAATAAAAATAATAATTTAATTCCCGGCTGGACGGTGCCCCTAGGTTCGCCCCTGAAATCCGCCACTGATTGCCACTGATATTGTAAACGTAAGTGATTTCGCGTGGAATTTATTTACAGGCAGATTGAAATCCTGGAGATTAAGCCCCGTATGTACAGTTAAGCAAGAGGGATGCTTGTATGTATCCCGGATGATCACTTTACTTCCAGTTAAAATAAATCGAATAGCGGGCGCTGTGCTCGTTCAGCCGTGCGCCCGATCCAGCCACCATGGCGTAGTGTGCGCCACGGGATACGCCATTGTCAGCATCGGGGCTCATGGGAAGCTAGGCCAACTGCACAAAATATCCTAATCATTTAAAAATTTTCAAATATTTCATCTCATCAGTACATAATCTTTCACTACCGCCGATTTACTTATAATTATTTTTTTATAACATAACCTAGTTAATGACTCTTACTAGTAAAATACAAATTACCAACGGACATTTAATTTTAAATGTGCAAAAGAAAACAAAAGCCTGAAGAAATAAAATACAAAGGATTTCCAACACTGTTATCAAAATTCCCATATGCTTTTTTTTATTAAATATGCCTTTAAAATTAATTGTCTATTGATAAAAATTTCGTCATGCTTTTTTTTAATAAAATACGGGGGATAAATATAGTAAAAAAAATAAGGAGTGAGGAGACGTCAGCAATATTTGTAAGTAGACTGGCAAGCCTTGTCTTGAAATTTCAAGACAAAACAATTCTTTCTTAATCTCGACCAAGACTAGAAAATTCTACAAAATTTTCAAGACGCTAGATTAATTAAAATTTTTCTAAATATCAATATGTCAAGCGTAACTTATTTCATCCGAGGTGAAACAATAATTGTAAAATAGAAAAAGAACGCTGCCAAAGAATTATTTGTCCTTATCTAAAACGTATACGCAGGTTAACGTTAAGTCTTGAAATAATATAGTCTTGATATGTACACAAGAATTTTTAATCTAGACTGAAACATAGTTAAGTGTTGTCTAGACGGCAACACTATTAAAACATAACATTCTTGAAAACTGTTGTTTGGTTCTTATAATAATTATTATGATTAAAGTAAAAAATTATTAATAATGTTTATATTAAATTGTTGTGTTTTTTTTCTTTAGAATATGGATCCTGAATTTGCAAAAGCAAACAGCAGAAATTTACTACGTTGAGATACTGTTATATTGCATCTGTTTTACAATAAAAATCTCAATTTTGTTAATGCTGAAATAAGAAATGTGTATGTGTATGTAATGTTTTGTGAGAAGATTAAAATAACTAATATAATAGAATAAAATTTACGAAGTAACTAGAGAAGAGTAAGGCGCGTTGAAGTGTAGCGGAAAAATAAAATTTTAATTATAAAAACAAAAATAAAATCATAGCTTCGTGTGCACAATAAATCATATGCTGTAATGGTCCATTTCGTTAAAGATGCACAAAAAAAAATTCCTTGACTGTGCTATGGTGTGTAGTCTAGTCTTAGTATTTTAATTTTCTTATGTATAGATTGCGGACACTCTGTACTCAGCACATCTTTGTTCCCGTGCTGTTACTATTTTAAAATTTCATATAATTTGATGCTGGTGCAGGAAGCATCGATACGTTCTTTTTCTAAATAAAAATATGTTCACGTTACTTCAATGATTGTCATTCACAGACTCATTGACCTTTTTACTAAATACATGTTCTCCATGCTTCTTTAGGTTTATGTATGTATAACTTGTTTACGCGGTTATGTACGAAGTGACGCCGTGTATCAGTAACACTCATATCTAGAAACTTATGTTCTCAGTGTAGCTGACGTCACACGCGCCGTCGATTTTCTAAGGTGAAATTTATGGAATGGAATCTTTTCGGTGAAAATATAAAATAAGGGTATGATATTTTATATACAGTTTAAAATATTAAAAAATGATAAAAACTTTAAATACTGTTTTGCCGCGGAAATAGGTGTTGCTCAGATACAACGTCCATCAAAATTATGATAAGATATTAATTGAAAGTATATATACCGTGTATCCCATAACAACGGAAAATAGTTTTTAGTAAATAAAAACTGTCCGGCTAATAACTGAGTCACCGTATTGCACAGGACAGTGTAACATATAGGTATTCCTATAATATACAAATATTGTTTTTGACAAGTTTTACCACTGGTTAAATTCTGTACTCTTACACCCTTTATGCATTGTTTCATTATTATAAAAGGTTTTATTATTATAATTATTAATATTTTTATTTCAATTTAATTAATGATCTATTTTGGATCAAGCAAGTTATCAGTAATATTTTATGTCAAGTATCTATTAAATATTGTCCAAGGTAACCATACGTTTTAAAAAGATGAACTGAAGCTTGTTTAATACTGGTTTGTCTCCACAACAACGCAACACCTTTGTCCGAGTATTCCATCACTTTTGGCTTGCTGTGGGCACAAAACCCCGGGTGGTTGGCCATCGCTCACGCGGCACAAAGGCCGGCGCCGAAGCAATCAGCGCGCGCACATGTGACAAATTGCCGACCAGCCGGTGTCGCGCGCCCCCTAATTGAATTGTTTACTCCACAGGACCACTCTACATACATGCACACAGCCACATGCCCGTGGAATCGATACCAGTTATGCATTGCCACTACATAATCTCATTTTTATATGCAGCGAGTATACTTATAATAGAGTTAATATCATGGCTAACTACATGGTGCAATAATTTCATTAATCTTAATTTCTATTTTTTATGATGGGTTTATGCAGACAACTAAATTAAAAAATTACATTCTAAAATCAAACTAAGAAAGTAGGCATCATTGCTTTCTACACAAACGTTTATACAACTAAATTAATAAACTATAAACTCTTGTCACTAAACTAAGAAGTTGGTTATTTTCAACTTTCTAGTTTAATTTCTTAATTGTTTAATGCGTGCACATGCTCAATACTAACATAACCATTAGTTTGACGTTTGGAGCGTTTTGTAAATATATGTAACCTAAAAGTTGTATTTTTAAGACTGACAAAATATATTTTTTTTATATAATAGAGAACATAATAAATTATACTAAGGACGAAATGTTAATAAGCCTAGTTCAAAGCTTTGAATTTATATACAATAAAAAAATAGTAAATTTAAAGATTAAAATTCCCGGGAAATTCCCTAAACCCATTTCCCGGAATTTTGAAAATTCCCGGAACTAAGGAAAGTTCCCGGGAATAAGAAGGAAAATTCCCGATAATAAATTTAATGCAAGCGCAGCTTTACCTACATGTTCTAACCAGTCCCAATTAATTTCTAATGGTGATAATATTCTAATAACTTTATAACTATGAGTGGAAAACTACAAAAATTAAATTAATTCTTAATTATTTTACCTACAGCAACATCACCATTGGTAATATTTTTGAGTTAGTAAAGATTATGACATAATTATTATTATTGAATATTCTTAATTTTTTTATGAAATAAAAATTTTAGTATGCCTTTGATTTTTATGGAGGAATTTATTAATTCCCCGGAAAATATCCCCAGAAATTCCTCAGAAAATTCCCCAAAAACTTCCCGGGAAATATCCTGGGAAATTTTCCGAAATATTCGTTCCCGGGAATTTACCCATCACTACCTCTGTGTCATTTATTTTTTGGCGGCCGTTTTTTTCATCGTTTAAATTTTATTAACAGGGATGATAAACTTCATTTGCTTGATACTTCAACACTTGATTTATTTTCTTTCTGTTAATAAAATTTTGCATGTCGCTCTATATATTGTGCTTATATTATTATTTTTTACTATTTGCATCTTATACGTCTCTCTTCTATTCAGGCAATTATACTCTTAATAAAACTTAATAAAACAGGAAAATAAAAGCAATTTATCAGCAACATAATTTATTTATTCTTGAAATAAAATTTTATACATGAATTAAATATGTGCCCTTCTAGCCTTTACTTCCGCAAATTTGTCAACAATATCAGAAGTGTTAATTTTATTAGTTAACTCATGTTCAATGCTTAATACGGCCAAATTAGTTAGTCTTTCTTGACTCATGGTTGACCGTAGATAGTTTAGTCAGATGGCTGCGATAAAAAGTCGACATATCAAACTTAAATTATCGCCAAAAATCGCCAAGATCTATATGCTAAAATTGTCTTTTAAATAGAATTTATACTTTAAATAAAAATACTTTTGAAAAATATTTATCTTGTAAACAAAACTTTAATAACAAAAAATTCAATCTTTTATAAAACCCCATTTTCCTAATAAACTAAAGATATTTGAAAGCATGGGTTTTTTTCTATACTATCTCTATCTTAAAGCATCTGATGTTGTTTCTTTTACAATATTAATACCTAAATAAACAGGTACAATTTTCTTTTGTCTGTTGCTACAATATTTTACGCCAAACATTTCTAATTAGTGACTTTAATCGCCTGTCGCCAAATATTTTTTTTGCCCCAGAACGTCGTAAAAAATATCGCCCAAATGACGGAAAATCACCATATCTGGCAAAACTGCGTAGAAAGTAGAATCCGTACGCCGGTACGCGTACGCCATTCGTCTGGAGAACTGCGCTGCGCAGAAGCCAATATTCGTCCGGATGAGTTAAATTCATCAAAGTAGGGGGTGTTACGAAGTACTTGTGTTTAATAGTCTTATTTCTTATTAAATAAATGTTATGAAGAGATTATTTATGTTTATTGTGTTTAGTTAGTTTCACTCACAAAATAACAACTTTAACCTTCAGAAATTTAGGTACATTTAGGGCCGGTTTTTCAATCTCTGGTTAAAGTGCCGGTTACCTTAACCATCGGTTAACAAAAAAATATCGCATCGAAAATCTGATGTAAGTTGTCAAAAATACACATTATTTACTATTTCGATGCGATATTTTTCTGTTAACCGATGGTTAACGTAACCGGCACTTTAACCAGAGATTGAAAAACCGGTCCTTAGTAATTCAAAAGCAATTTTTTTTTAATCATAATGAGGCGCCTTTCGGCGCCCTCTCCGTCTGGCGCCTCCGTGCAGGCACGGCTTGCACGCCCGTCAGGAACGGCACTGCATGCGCAAATAGAATATTCCCATTCGTTTATTCTTTAGTTTACTTTTGAACATAAACAATCTCCGTATAATTTAATTTTATACTTTAGTGGTCCAATTAAATTTTATAATTTAGATGCTGCATAAACTTACCATTAACATTGCATTAAACTTTCTATAATTTTTTTGATGATTAACTAGACGAGATGCAACATAACGTGAAGGGTAGAAGTTTACCGTGGCAATGCAATGTTTCACGTATTACTAAAGAATATTTGAATATTATAAAATTTATTAAATTATATTTTATATTCAGTGTACAAAAACAACTTCTGGCATCCAAACTATTGTGTATCATTCGAAATAGGCTGTAGCACTGTAGCCCATTGGCGGCTGGTTCATAAGGGTGCTAGGACGTGAGCCTCCCAAGGCGCATAGAGTAAAAATAAAATCAAAATTACCTTGGGCTAAACAATCTCTTAATATAGATAATTATGTATGTTCTTTTATATAAAAACAAAAAAGGACTAATTCAGCTCGATTTCGTTGTAAATTTCCTCAACCAATGTAGCTTCTCTCATTGTGGCTCGAAATATTAGCGTTGGAAATGTGAGCTCAAGATCACTTATATGTATGGTATTATAGATATAGAGGACAAGCAATACTGTTTTGTCTTGCGGGTGGGTATTACATATGAAAAATAAAGCGAAAAATGGCGTGCAAACTGCAGATCGTGTCAAAAAGTGATAAAAAATATTACAATAAAAAAAAGATTAGACTTTTCGTACAAACATTAGGAAACTAATAGGGATTTTCTTTTTCAACTAAAATTTAACTTCAACCATACCATTGGATTTGTAATTTGATGTAGATTCCAAATATGTAAAAATATATATGGTGTTCCATTTAAAATAAAAAAGTTGGGCTCCATATCTTGAGAATCACTGGTTTAAAACAAAATTTGTTTGTCTCATTTTAATAGTCTTGTAAAATAGAAATTGTTTGCTAATTTAACCGACCTCGTAGCTCTTATAGTTTCC
Organism: Stenolophus ochropezus; assembly: GCA_035578165.1. Lineage (NCBI taxonomy): Eukaryota > Metazoa > Arthropoda > Insecta > Coleoptera > Carabidae > Stenolophus > Stenolophus ochropezus. Next base: position 5,605,686 of record JAQOWZ010000008.1, on the reverse strand, counting down.
GAGATAGCAATAGTGTACCACTTAAAATGGACACCTATATAAGGATTGTTAGGTTTTTGTCTTTTATGGAGCAATACATTTTCAAAAAATTATTATTATGAATATAGTTAATTAGAATTGTTTTCATAAAATTGTCTTTAATCTTATTGATTTCGTTTATTAGTTCGTTATAATTTATTATTCCGAAATATAAAGTATTTAATTGACAAAAAAGTTATAGTTTCTTTAACAGTTTAAGAGAGAAATAAAGTTGTCCTGTTTATATTAGTTCGTTTATGATATTTTGAGTTTTTATAATGCCCATTTCGTCAATAATTTTTCCTAATACCTTTTGTAAGGTATCTAGTTTTTGTTCAAAATATTGTTTGAAGATTTTTGTTAATTATTTTTATTTTACCATTGTATTGATTTTATCGGTTAATTTATTTTGGTTTAAATATATAAGTTAAGTAGAGACTTCACCCTAAACAAACCCACGACTCATCATATTCAGCCGTGGAACGCTGTTAGAATAGAAGTTCTCATAGAAATATGAGGAGATAATCTCTGCAGTATATATAGTTAAGGAAATGTAATGTATTCATTCTTAGCACTGATGTAAGCACGTCTTGTTGTTCTAATAAAACTTTTTAAAAAGTAATTTTTCGATTTGTCAAATATAATTTATATTTTCTATTATTTGTTACTATCGTTTCTTATTTGTTTTGTCTAAGTTACGTGTTATACTTTTTATTATCAAACCTAGCTCGTTAATTAGATCGCGTTTATGACTTTTATTATTTAATAGTTGTACTTTATCTTTTAAGTGTAATATGATATTATTTAATATATTTTTATTATTTGTGATACTATATTGAAATTTATATCTTTGTAATTTTTTATATAGAACGCTGGTGTTGGTTTCTAAAATATTATTGTTGGAGGATATTAGATATAGGAATTTGGAATGATATTATTTGGGAGTTTTCGTGTATGCAGGTTGTCCCTAAGTGAAGTATGTTAAGTCCAGTATTATTGTCTTTTTGGGTGATTTGGGATATTGCAAAAGGAATTAGTCTGTAACAAGTCGTTTTCATCTACATTTTGTCCTTTTGCAGGACCTATTGTCTTTTCACCTAAAAATTTTAAATTTGGTTTTTCTATTTTACCAGAATTTCTCTTATTTATTTTCACAAGGGCCGGTTTTTGTATTTCGTATTACCTTTCAATTTGTTCTGAATATTTTTCTTTATTTTTTCCTGTGCTAGATTTTACATGTTCGTTTATTTCTTTAAGAATTTCGGAGTATATTTAGAAATATTCATCGACTTGTACTGCCTTTGGTTTCAAATTTGTTCTTTTCCTAATTGAGTGAATGCTATTATTGTAGGCTATTAATGCATAATTCAATCTTTCTTTGAGTTGTAAAAGTTTTAATATCGGATTTTGGTTAATAATTCTCATATATTCTATAAGGGAGGAATGGAATATTTCTACTATACCATTACTCTTGAGATTATCGATGGAAATGTAATGGATGTTTATTTGTCTGAGAAACAGGTAATTTTAAATTGTTTTATTATTAAACTCTATACCGTTATCAGATACTATTTCTTTTGGTGATGGGAAATGTGTAACATATTTAGTTAACTTATTTAAAATAGTCGCGGCATTCTTATCTTTCATTACATAGGCTACAGCGAATTTTGAAAAGAAGTCTACCATAGTTAATATTTTAATTTGTTCTAATGATAAGAGGTCTATATGATTTTTTTCGAAAAATTTATCTGCTGTGTGTGTTTTAATGTTGGGAATTTGGATAAGGTTTCTTTCATATTTTATGGTTAAAAAAACGTTACATTTATTAATGTACTTCTAAATATCTTTTTGCATATTAGGCTAGTAATATGATTGTTTTAATTTGTTGTAAGTCCCGTTACACCTCTGTGGTTCGTGTTTTCCTCATGATAGTTTTTATTTAAGTTGCTGGTCTTCATTATTTTCAATATCATTATTTATTGAGCTGCATGCTACTAAATTTAAAGCTACTCGTGTCGAAGTAGGTTTGCACCGCGGCGTTTTCTTGAATTTGTCAGGAATCAACAATAATACGTTTATTATTGTCAATTTTGTATAATTAAAGGTATATATGTAGAATATTATTATGAAATTGCTTGTTTATTTAAGTATCATTCTTATTATAAGTTTATTTTACAACTATTTGGTTTTTGCATGTATTTATGGGTGTTTCTAAATAAATTAAACCACTGGGTGTTCATTATCAGAGTGAGCTGTATCTGTTGAATCTTTTTCGCTGCCTGAAACCACGATTACAGAATCTATCTGAATTTAAGTTTAATTCTACATCATTTTTATATTAGAATTTAGAAATATTTTTTTTATTATATTTTGTATTTCGTTCCATTTTTTTCTATCGTGGCCAGAACAAATTTTTGGCATATCAATTTCCTTTATTTCATTCTGTATGCAGTAAGCTAATAATTTTTCTAGACATATTTTTATATTTTTAAAGGAAGGTTTATTTGTGATTAAGTACAAGACAAATTATTCCTGGTAATTTTATATAAGAGATTTATTACCAATGTTATAATAGGTTTCAATAAGGAATTTTGTTTTACTTGATATGCAAAGCCTTTATTTGATTTTTGTATTGCTTGAAATACAATGGTTAAGTGGTTTATCGTATTCGAAAATATTTGATTTTTTGTATTTTATGTTTAAATCTGATTTGATTCGTAACAGGGCACAAGCTACTTTATTTTGGCATCCTTTCTTATATTCGACTGTATAATCGAATTTTTCCAATTTAAAGTGCCATCTTATTAATTTAGAATTTGATTCTTTTAATGAACTAAGCCAAACTAAATGTCTATGATCCGTAATAATTTTTAATTGGTGTCCTAATAGGTATGACCGAAATTGTTTTGTTGCTTATATGATTGCTAATAGTTATTTGTGTAGCAAGGTTCTAAAAGTAATCTTTTTGGGCCGAAACCAAAGTTTGCAGCCGAGGCAAAGCCGAGGCTACAAATCAGATGAGGCCCATAAAGAACTTTTAGCCGAGGTGCACACAACATTTTTTAGGCGATTACAAAAATAAATTATAAATTTTCATTCAAAATCAATTTTTGACATCTGTCAAAATTTACTTTACGGCCGCATTTACTTTACGGCCGCATTTACCTTACGGCCGCATTTACTTTACGGCCGCTATTTTTACTCGCAAATTCATTACTTTTTCATTATTATTTGCAAAGGAATAGTTACAATTTTACTTACATTTGTTATTATATTCTAAAATAATTAATCACATTAATATGAACTATGTAAATCAATAATGAACAAACAAGCGGCCAAAAATTTTGATTTTGACAGATGTCAAATAAAAATTGATACTTTAAGGTTGCCAGCAGATACGAAAAACAACAATTTATATACCAGCCGCCTAAAAAAGTATTTTTTGGACAACTGAATAATTTGTTTCGTGATTATTGAGGTTTCGTGAAATATAGGTTATGGGAACATCTTTATTATTTTAATTTTTTTGTGACAAAACTGCTTCGATCGCGTAATTGCTCGCGTCGGTTATTTAAAATAAATTTGGATATTGTATAATGAGGCTGTTAGAGAGTAGTGTTTTGCATTTTTCGAAGCATTAAATGTATTACGGATCATTTGTTATTTTTTTGTTACTTTTTTAGACAATTAGTTAATGGTTTAGTGATTTTTAAAAAAGTTGTCAATAAATTTTTTGTAATAGGAGTAAAGGAGTTCGAGAAATTATTTTATCTCCTTGGTTGTTTTAGGGATAGGGTAATATTTAATTGCGATTCCTTTCGCGATAACAATGTGTCTGACGACTATGCGACTTTTTTGCAAAGAAATTCGCATTTGTCTAACTAGATTTTTAAGTTAGCTTCCTCTAATTTTTGGAAAACTTTTTCGAGGAAAGTGCCTAATATAATTATGTCGTCGAGATAGACGAAACATATTTTATTATCGACGGCAGTTTTAGGGATCTCGTCTGGAATAACTTCTATTTGATGGAAGCCACAATGTCAAGTGGATGGTTGTGAAAGAATTTAACTTGCCTAACTTGTCTAAGATGTCAGTGATGCCTGGTATTGGGAATTTGTCGCTCATTGTCTTGTCGTTTGGCTTTTTGTAGTCAATTATGACGCGAAGTTTTTGTTAGAGGCGGACCAAGGAGAGTATTGTATAATGTCGTCATATAACATTTTGTCAATCTGTGTTTGTACTTCTTGTTTGTACATCTCTGGATATTTGTATTGTTTGATATAGATAGGGACATTGTCGGCAGTTTTAATTTGGTCAGTGAAAGTGAGTTTTTCATGTTCTTATAAAAGTAAAGATTTATACTTGTTTATTACTTTGTTTAAACCTTTTTTTCTTCCGGATTTCAGTGTTCATCAGTTTGATTTTTTATTTCTCTGTTGAAATTTTCGTTTTTATTTGAGTAGAAATATTGTAATTTATAATTAAATTGTCAAATTTTGTTTTAAGTAATTTTATTTCTGGTAGGCCTAATAAAATGTCAAAATCTTTATAAAAATTAAAAAATTTACGTTTTATATTATTATCTTTAAATTTACAAAATGTGAATTCTTTCCCTGAAGGTTTGCCGTTGCAAGTGTGTATTGTGGTTAGTTTGTGAAATTTTGTAAAATTTGGTTTAAATAATTTTGGATTGATATAATTTTGGGTAGAACCACTATGTAATAGAATTTTTAAAATTGACGCTTTTATGAATGGTAGTTTACTAAAATTGTTATATAAGGATTAAAATGTTGGTACTGGTCTATGACTAACAAAAATTTCATTTTTTTGTTCGGTTTCCAAAGACTCTGGGTATCTGAACTTTCGATATCTTGAGTAAATAATTGTTCCGATCGTTGTTGTACAGGGCGTCTGGAGAATTGAGAGGTTTGAATTTTCGTGGGTGTGGTAACTCTTTGTTGTGCATTTCGATTATTTGCACTAGGGACAAAGTATTTAAATAGTTGTTGTTGATGGGGATATTTATGCATAGGAGATTGGTATTTTGAGAGGTTGATTGCAATTAATTCTTTGGTGGAGGTGCTTTTTGTGTTTGTGTGTGTTGGTTGTGCATGTATTAGAGGTCGTTAGTGATAAGATTTCATATTGTACTTAAATTTTGAGGAATTCTGGCAGAGAATTGGGATCTAAATAGATCTCCACATATGTTTACAAAGCATTGGTGACATATTTTGTAGGGTTTTCTTATATTATTTTGCTGATTGCACTATTGTATTTGCATTATACTTTACTCATATATTAAATATATGACATTATGTTTTGTTTGCTAGTTTGTAATTTCGTACATTAAAGTTCTGATCTCGTGTCGGAATTATTTTGTAATAAGTGTTCTTTTAAATCTTTCCAGGAATTTATAGGTGTGACGCTGAGGCATTCCGCAATACTGCCTTTACTTTTGTTTTTTAAAGTAAGGATAACAATTCTTTATGATATTTGGTTTTACATCTCCATTAAAGCATGGTACTAGATATAATAATTTTATGATTTCATTATTTGTGTGCTAAATCATTTCTTTCCCATAAATTGAGGATAGTGTTGATATATAATTTATGTATTAATAAAAAAATACAAAAACAAACATTGCAGAAGGGTTGCATTTCTTCTTTCGTTTCAATATTTTATCAAAATTTCGTTTAATACTAGACAGCGGAATTTTAATATCGGTAGTGGTAACCTATTCAATTTTCTTTTGTGTTTGTTCTTGTTGCATTGTAGAGCGAAAAAGACCTGTTTCATTTGAGTTGCACCAAAATTCATTTAATTACTATTATATGTAATTTTTCATTGGCTTTTGATATTAGATCTATGTTATTTTCATACACTCAAGGTGGTTAACGAATTGAAAATGAAATTCATCGCTGGACCTCTGAATTTATCCACTCAACACCAGTGAATTCGGACCCCACACTTAAACACTGATGTACTTTCACCTAAAAATTATTATAACTTCACCCTTTTCACATTCGGTGATTGTTGTAATACATAACTAAGAAAATGTCAATAAGCTTTTAATGACTTTATTATAGGACACTTTGGAAAATACTTTTTTAAATGAAATCTAATTTTATCAGTCAATAATAAATTAATTAGCGAAAAAATAGAATTTTTAAGAAACAGGGACTCAAGACGGTCAGAAATAAAAATATTTAATTAAAATAATAAAAAAATAAACAATATTTTTATCATTTATTGATCTTGATTTCGGGAGCATGTTCCATACAAGAGATTAGTACAATTACAATATATAATAATATTAAAAACTTTATATAAATTAATAACATTCACCTCGGCATGCCTGCCTAGAGTAGACGCGTTTTTTTGTCGCTGCGCTGTTTTTCTGTAAGAGGCCTGTACTATTTTATATTTTATGTCTTTATATATTTACGTACATATATTTTCTCCGTACATTTTTTTTTGTTATCACATTGACCAGAATGAGGGATTTTTCTGCTATAATTAAGCGTACAATCAAACGATAATTTTGTGGGTAAGCTCTTTGACAAGCTTATTGATCGTCTTGATAAGAAGTTGGAGGAGCAAAAATCCCACTACGAAGGATTTATCACCGAATTAACAACTGTTAATTATTGGAGGATTGGTTGGACCAGCAGGAGCACTCCCGAAGAAATTGTATCCGTTTATTCAGTGTCTCTGAAGTAGTTGGTCAAAATACTGAAGATGTGTGTTCTGTGTTAAATGAAAAGTGATGTGCTAATGTGGTGCTAGATATGATAGGTCGATATCATCGTTCCGGTTAGAGGGCATCAACTATGAACAATATATCTAAGCTTCGCTTCATAATCATTAAATTCACCTCTTATAAACACTGTTCAGCTGTACTACAAAACCGTAAGAAACTTAAAGCGACTGGAATCACCATAAAAGAAAATGTACTAAAAAACAGACTTGAGTTATTAAAATTAGAGTCCATAAAGTTTGAGTTAAGTGTAACAATATGGAATGTTTTCCATATGTTACTGTAAAACTTGAGCGAAGGGAAATTTGATTTCTTGTATTCAGAATCGACATGTGTTGTTTTGGTAATAAAGTTCAAAATTTATATATATCTTAACAGATTTTGTAGAGAGAGTCGCGTATCTACGTCTGATGAAGACACACGTACATCGAAGCACTTCGCTCTAATCGCGGTATGGACAACCAAATGGATTGTTCATGCAATGTTTAGTCTTTTATATAATTTAGTTTATTGTCAAAATGTAAATAAATTTTATTTAAGCAAAAACGTGTGTGTTCGTCCAATTTCGTCCAATCGCGTTCCTTAGTGCTGTGTTGTGCATCATCGTCATTCTGAAAGTCATCAAGGTAATCATAACCATAGCATCATTATTTTTAACCCCCCCCCCTGTTACATAAGAATGTATGGTCTAATGACGATATTATTTTTGTTAAAATTAACAACCATAGTTACACTAATGGATTTATAAATGTATTATAAATTTGTGTAATTTAAATTTGGAGCGTCAAACGCTATGCTTTATATTGCATTTGTTTCTGTATTTTATTTTAAAATCTATTCTCTACAAACAGATATATAGTCGTGTTGAAAATCTTATTTCAGTTCATAAACATGGTTTCGTGAAGGGCATTTCTACATCAACTAATTTAAATCATTTTACTAAATATGCTTTAAATTCATTACATGACAATTCTCAAATTGATGTTATTTATACCGATTTCAGAAAAACTTTTGATACAGTTACTCTGTCCTTCAAAAATTACAAAATAATTTTAACTTTTCTTCTGATCTTATTACTCTTCTTCAATCTTACCTTCAGTCTAGAACTCTTAAAGTACATATCAATAACTATAACTCTTCACCATTTATTGCCAACTATGGTGTGCCTCAAGGGTATAATCTTGGTCCATTATTGTTTGTTTAATTATTAACGATATCGTTGACGTTGTAAAAAATTCCGAAATTCTGCTCTATGCTGGTGATTTCAAAAAATTTATAATCAGTAACAGTTTATAAGATTGTATTCTTTTGCAAAATGATTTAAACAGATTATTATCTTGGTCTCAATCATCTAAATTATTTTTTAACTTTAGTAAATGTAAGATAATGAACTGTCTCGTCAAAAAAATTGTTTATACTTATCCATACATCATGGAGAACTGTTAAGTAGTAATTATTTATTTTTATTTGTTATCTACTTTACCGACACTCAATCTACATATTTTGTTTGTTAATAATCTAGATACATGATATAAAATTTGTCAATTTTTTTGTTACTGTTTTCTAATAAATGTAGCAACGAAGAAAGACGAAAATTTAGTCAGAATTACTGTCGAATGAATTACTTGTAATATTATATTGTAAACCTGCACATAAAAGGTAAATATTGTTTGTATGGCGTGCAAGAATATTTATTCTTTTCGGCCGTCTAAATTCAAAATATTCTCTTTTCTTTTAGGTACCTTTTATGTATCTGGTTATAATCCACATTTGGATAATCATTTGTAACTGCGTACTGCTTGCATTTATTAAATCATTTGAAAGTTAGTTGTTTATTGTGTCAGGAATACGTCAATAACTCAACAGGTTATGGGCCCAGAACTGCTTGTTGTCGAATATTCCTGAATAAAAAGCACAAACAAGTTAGCGTAACCTAGATCGCACAAATTTAAAAGACCAGATACAAGTCAGTCAGAGAGGTGCATCGAAGCTAGTCAAAACGCATCAAAGTCAGTCAATACATTAGTCATTAAAGAATTTAGAAATCAGTCAACACGCAAGTCATCAAAAATCAGCTGAATCGTGACAGCTGTCATCGCCCTGTCATTGTCAGTCAAAATTTGTCAGAAAAGTTTTCTAATATGGATACGATTAAGACCCAACTAGAACTATTGTCCGAAACCGCACAAAAAGAAGTAAACTACACATCGTGGCGCTTAAAAATAAATTTAATTCTTAAATCAAAAGGGACATTTGCAGTTGCGACAGGTGCACAAGAAAAACCCGAAGGGGAAGAAACGGCAGCCAATGTAAGAGCATGGATTAAGCAAGATCTAGACTCGCAAGCATTGATAGGGTTAAATGTCGATAGTAATATAGCACGTAAGATAGCAAATTGTACGACGGCAAAACAAATGCTAGATAAGCTTGAAATGTTCTATGGTAAAAAGTCCGATATCACGATTGAAGGTCTTCAAAGACGCTTTTTTGGTTTCAAATATGATACCAACCTGTCAGCCATTGAAAATTGTATGAAAATTAAACAATTAGCTGAAGATCTTGAAGCAGAAGGTGAGGAAGTGAAAGAAAGCTGGATCTTGACCAGAATCATCGGTGTGTTGCCGCCTAAGCTACACCACTTTCGCACTGCATGGGATAACGTCAACGTTAATGAAAAGAATTTTAATCAACTTGTTGAAAAACTACGATTAGAAGAAGATAGACTGAACGAGAACGAACCATCGAACCAAAACGCCTTTATTTCTAGACAATCAGCTAAGGCAAACTCTTCTGAAGATACTGGAGTCGAGTGTTTTAAATGCGGCAAGAGAGGACATGTCAAAAAGTACTGTAAAAACAAACCGTGCCCTAAATACTTGAATTACTGCAAAAATAAATATCCATGCAACAACTGTAAGCGTGTAGGGCATTTTGCAAAAGAGTGCTCAGAAAGTAATATAAATAGTCAGAAATCCAATAAGGATCAGTCCAAGAATTCAAGTCGACGAGCGTTTATCACCGTTGGTCTCTCCACCGTCAAAATTAACGACATTAGCTGTCAGCAGAATAGTGACGACTTGTGGTACCAGGATTGTGCTGCCACGCAGCACATGACTTTTCGACGAGACTGGATGACCAACTTCTCAGAACTAAAGGTACCCACAATAGTCATGATAGGAGACGCTACCAAACTGAATGGAGTAGGAATAGGAGATGTGGAACTCGAAGCGTATAATGGAGAAAGTTGGGAAAAAGTGATACTTGAAAAAGTTCTGTTAGTTCCAGAAATGACCTTCAATTTATTCTCCGTTACGCAGATGCTGGACAAGGGATATATACAGTCAGCCCACGCAACTGAATCAATCTTTAAGACCGAAGATAATCAAGAAAAAGTTGCCATAGCCAAGCGTGTTGGTAAGCTATTTCAAATGATGTTTCGTCAAGAAAAGTCCGAAAAGTGTCTGGTAACAACTTCCTTGAAAACATGGCGTACTAGACTGGCACACCAAAACGTCAACCATGTTAGAAAAATTCTAGACAGGAAAGGTATCAAGTACACGGACGACTGGGGAAACCATGTGTGCGAAGGATGTACTTACGGTAAACATCATTGTATTTCCCATCCTACAAATCCAAAGACTGCTGAGGCTGCCTTGGATCTGATTCACGTTGATCTGGGTGAAATGAACATTTCATCTTTAGGAGGAGCTCACTACTTCTTGCTGTTCAGGGACGATTACTCACGCTATCGCACGATCTATTTCTTGAAAACGAAAAATGAAGTAGTTGCAAAGCTAAACACCTTTACCAAGATGGTAGAAAATCAGTTTGACAAGAAAATCAAATGTCTGATGTCAGATAACGGTACTGAAATCAAGAACGCCAGAACAAAAGACCTACTTGAGAAACTTGGAATCTTCCACATGAAGTCAAACGCCTACAGTCCTCAACAGAACGGTCGAATTGAGAGAGACATGCGCACCGTAGTCGAGTTAGCTCGTACTGTTATACACGATCGAAACCTAAATGAAAATCTGTGGGCTGAAGCATTGAACTACGCTGTGTTCACACTTAACCAGACTGGAACCAGTTCTCTTACAGATAAAAGTCCTGCAGATCTATGGTTTGGACGCCAAATGAAATTGGATCGACTGCGAAGCTTCGGTTGTACATGTTATGTAATGATTTCAGAAAATAAGCGGAGAAAGATGGATCGAAAATCTCAGAAGGGCATATTTGTAGGCTACGACCCAGATACACCATGCTATCGAATTTATATGCCTGAAGAACAAAATGTCGTGTGCTCTGACAATGTCATCTTCGATGGAGAAACCGAAGATACAGAGATTTACACGAATCTGCTAAATTATAATCAAGACTCAGAAGTCTCGGAGAATTCTGAAAAGACTAACACCAACGAAGAACCAAGGATCATCTCTTCTAGACACGATAACGACGGAACTCGAGATGAAGGAGCACACAGTGGGAAACGAAAGCTTCGAGATCGAAGTACATTGAAAGAACCTGTCAGATATTCAAGCTACGTTATAGACTATATTCGTGGAGGACGTCAAGATAATTTTGCAATGATCGGAGAAACAGAAGACATAACAGTGGAAGAAGCCCTGAAGCACGAAGGATGGCGCGCAGCTATGTATGATGAATTTAATTCACTTATAAAAATGGGAACTCGTGGAACCTCCAAAATCTGCCAAGCCACTAACAAGTCGGTGGGTATTAAGAGAAAAACAAGACGGTCGTTTAAAAGCACGTCTTGTAGCAAGAGGCTTCGAGCAACGACAAGGAATAGATTACACAGAGACGTTCAGTCCAGTTGCACGTCATGCATCGATAAGATTAATTCTCAGCATCGCAGCCTCTGAAAAATTAAAACTCATAACGTTCGATGTCAAGACTGCATTCCTATACGGAGATTTAGCGGAAGAAATATATATGTTGCAGCCTGAAGGTTTTCATGACGGTTCCAGACGTGTTTGCAAGTTGAAGAAGAGCTTATATGGCTTGAAACAAGCTCCCAAAAAGTGGAACGAAAAAGTATCCGCTTGTCTGAAAATTTTAAGTTTTATAAATACAGATGATGATCCCTGTATTTACTATAGTGAAGATCAAACCATAATCATCGCTCTGTTTGTAGATGATGGTCTCATTGTTGGAAGAAATAACGAAGAAAAACATTTCAAGTACTCAACAAATTGAATCGCCAATTTGAGCTTACATATGATGAGAACTTTCCTAAACAAATGGAGTATCTTGGTATGAAAATCGATGTAGAACAACAAGGAATTTTTATTAGTCAGCCCAAATACACCCAGAAAATAATCAATCGATTCAACTTTGATTCCAACAACATATCATCAACACCCATTGAAAAAGGGATGGTCACAAGCAAAGACAACTATTTAAATGACCGACCTCTTTCGAAAGCCGAACCCTACCGTGAAGCCATTGGCAGCTTGTTATATCTAGCAACAATCTCTCGACCAGACATATGCTTCGCTGTCAATTACCTAAGTAGATTCTGCAATAAACCAATGAACAGCCACTGGAAAATGACCAAACGAGTATTCGAATACTTGAAAGGAACTCCAAGGTTTGGAATTTTCTTCGACGGAGATAACACAATATACGGATACACTGATTCAGACTACGGAGGAGACAGAGAATCTGGACATTCAACCAGTGGAATCCTGATTGTACGAGGTGGGCCAGTTGTCTGGTATACACAGAAGCAACGGTTAGTAGCTACATCGACGGCCGAAGCTGAATACCGAGCCGCTGTCTCTTCAATCGATGACATCAGTTGGATTCGACGACTCGCCAGCGAACTCGGATTCTTAGAGTTGAACCAACCAACTGTACTGTGCAGTGGCGTAGGCAAGGGGGGGGGTTTACGGGTCCGGACCCCCTCCTTGACGAATTTAAAATAAAATATTCATATATATATATATATATATATATATATCCATTTATTTACATTTTCTTAATAAATAAATAGATATACATACCTATGTATTAAGTAACCTAATCTAATTTTGAACCCCCCCCCCCTTCCAAAATTCCTGGCTACGCCACTGGTACTGTGTATTGACAATCAGTCGGCTATTTTGATGCTGAAAAATGCACATGAAGGCAAGACAACCAAGGGGAAGAAACATATAGAAATACCGAGAAAATTTATTCAACAACACATTGGTGTCACCGTGGAGTTGAAACATGTTAAGAGTCAGAACCAATTGGCGGATATTCTGACGAAGCCCCTAAACCATAAGATCTTTACTGATCTAAGAAGAAAAATAATTAAGGAGGAGTGTTAAGTAGTAATTATTTATTTTTATTTGTTATCTACTTTACCGACACTCAATCTACATATTTTTTTTGTTAATAATCTAGATACATGATATAAAATTTGTCAATTTTTTTGTTACTGTTTTCTAATAAATGTAACAACGAAGAAAGACGAAAATTTAGTCAGAATTACTGTCGAATGAATTACTTGTCATATTATATTGTAAACCTGCACATAAAAGGTAAATATTGTTTGTATGGCGTGCAAGAATATTTATTCTTTTCGGCCGTCTAAATTCAAAATATTCTCTTTTCTTTTAGGTACCTTTTATGTATCTGGTTATAATCCACATTTGGATAATCATTTGTAACTGCGTACTGCTTGCATTTATTAAATCATTTGAAAGTTAGTTGTTTATTGTGTCAGGAATACGTCAATAACTCAACAAGAACACTTATCTTGAAAGAATATTACAATTTAAGGATCTTGGAGTGATTTTTGATAGCAACTTATCTTCATCATCATCAATGGCACAACATTCCTATGCGGAACAAGGCCTCAAGTACCTGAAGTACTTGCTTCGTGACATGTTTTACTTCCATTTTAGAGATGCAGGTTGTCAGCCTACAGTCTCTGCAAGGCCAGCACACACCGAGCCGTTGTGCGGCAACCCATCCAATAGGACAGGGCGGGCTATGTTGCTTATCTACACGATCAGACAAGACATGCCACGACCACACAACCGTACTGGCTGTGGATATCAATAATAAACTCTTTCATTTTTATAACACTTTCTTAGTGATTAAATAAACAATATTTTTGTTTATAAGCAGTACGACGTGATGTGTAGTAGAGTTACTTGTGAACTGAGAATTATTTTCTTACAAAACTTGTTCAACAATATTCGTTAATGGGTTATATTCTACGAGACGGTCGTGCAATATTATGCAATATGTAGATGTGTTATTTGGAATTGGATTTTTTGATTCGAATTCCAATCGAATATCTACAGTTGCTGTTTTTATAGATTCGTTTTGTCTTGAACAGTCAATTACAAAAACTGGTGCTGTGTTTTTAAATTCTTGAACTCCAAATAATGGTTCACCGTAACCACTTCGACCGTAATACGATGACTGAAATGGCTATGTTGCTTATCTACACGATCAGACAAGACACGCCACGACCACACAACCGTACTGGCTGGCAGCAACTTATCTTACAATTTACATATTGAGTACCTTAAAAATTCTTGTTTAAAAACCTTAGGGTTCATTATACAGTCTTGTAAACCGTTTGTATACTCTCCAACATTCATATTATTCATTAGTCAGATCAAAACTGAAATATTGCTCACAAATATGGAATCTTATTTACAATAAATATACAATTCAACATTAATCTTTCTTAATTATTGTTTTATAAGAAATATAACCAATATTCCAGCTGTGATACACACTATGATAGTTTATTAACTGAATTCAAAATTATTTTTCTCTTTAATATTCTTTATAAAGTTTTAAATAATGTTATTAATGACAGCTCTATTAAACGTCATCTTCTTTTAAATGTAAGAGAACTAAAATTATTTATGAAAAGAAATCACCTTTATTTCAAATGTGTAATGGTATTGCTTGCAGTTTTGATATATTTGCTGACACCTTTAGTGCATTCAGACGAAGTTTGAATAATTATTTTACATGTGTAAAAATTTAATTTAAAATGTTTGTATTAATTGAAGGAGCTTTTCTTTTGAATTTTGTATTTTCTCTTGTATGTATTGCAATTTTGTGCAAAGCTTTTGTTATTATACTGTCCATATAGTTGTCCTTTAATTGGAACTTATGTTCTGTAGGATAAATGGTTAAATAAGTAAATAAATAAAATAAATTTTTAAGCTTATACTTTTTAAGATTATAGTAAGTTATAAACAATATTGTAATAATTTAACGGTCATGCCGTGGACGACGCGATAGAAAGGTCAAGATGCGTTTTATCCTTCTATAATGATCACGCATCGAAACTGCTAGAATATTCGAGATATTAATTGTTCTGCTATATAAAAGAAGCAGAAAAGATCGCGAGGACAGTCTAATATTAATACGCGTAGTGAAAATAAATAGTTAGCAGAAATAAATATCGTGCGTAATGTTAAATGTTTAAATAAATAATCTTAAGCGTTTAGGTTTTTATTAATTATTATTACTCGTACACAGTTTTATATTGTTTATTCATAGTGTTACTTAGTTTTATTATCTTTTGTGATGAATCACTCGTCACCAGGACTTACCTGCCATCCTTACTGGTATGTCACTCTCTCCCTGACCGGCCGTTCAAGCCGATTTACGAAGGCCGAACCCCAGCGGCTCCGAGCAAACCCCATTGGCCGGACCAGCAGCCACAAACCACCGCTGACATCATCTTAATGCTGCCTGACGTCCCTGAGCACCACACAGGATATGCAGAGACGTGGGGAGAAAACCACGTGCATAACCTCCAATCCGAAACCACGTGCACGAAGTGAGAAACACTGCCGTCTTCCCTACAGCACCAAACACCGGGGAAACCACTCTACACAATTTACACTTACCTGCAGTGCCGCATTACCCATTAGGCAGAGTAGGCAATTGCCTACGGGGGCCCCGCGCTGCTCTATATTGGATTAAAATAATATTAATTTGATTTTAAAATTGATGTACGATGCAAAAAAAAAAAATTGAAAATGAACTAAATTTGTTATAATAACTATAAGTCTAGATTTTTTAACTCATACAGTACGCCGAACTGCGGTAGCTTTTGCCTTTGTATATAAATTGTGCCGTTCCCTTAATTAACGAAATTTCCTAAAAATGGACGTATTACGTATGTAAAGAATAGCAGATGTGATTATGATAATAAAGTATTAAATAGGCGGCCACCAACAAAGATATCGGTTAGTATTTAGTAGAATTAAATAATAGACAATTCATTCAACTTGTAGAATGATTTTGTGTGATAGCGAATTTGAGTTCTACTTGAGTAATCTAGTTTTCAATTTATGTCGTTCTAGGTATGTATATTAGTATGTTTTATATTGTCATTATTGTTGTTGAGAAGAAGTTGGCGCTTGGTGCGCAAATTACAGTATTTGCCTCGGGCGCAAAATTGCCTAGGTACGGCCCTGCTTATCGTAATATTACTGATACACTCTCCAAATATTTTTAAATATTTTTTGAATGTCTTATTTAAAACTGTAAAGTCCACATTTTCTTTCGTACTTTTATATTCCACTAGTGAGTATAGGTATATTCTATTCATTTTTTAACAGTATGTTATTTTTTTGTATATTATTTTATTAAAATTGTTGGGTAGTAAAATCATAAATTTATTAGGGGAGGGGGCCCCGACATTTCAATTGCCTAAGGGCCTCCACATGGTTTAATCCGGCACTGCTTACCTGACTGTAATTTTCCTTCCTTTTGTTGTTATTTTCACAGATTTTCACAATTTTCTCACAAAAAAGCCTGTTAACCGACACCTGCGCAGACTTCGTGTTGTACTAACCTTGTCCACGACACACTGCCCGAGTTCCAAAATATTTAATCTAAAGTTGAAAAATCTGTAAATTGTACAATGTGTGTAAAATATTATACAGACCGTGGGGAAGCGTTAATACAATTTTTTTAAATTTATTATAATTTATTAAACAAAGATAACAATAGCTCAAATAATTCTCTCTTCGTTTCAATATTAGTCTCGACCGGTTTCATTAAATTTTCGGTATGACTACGGCCGCCGAAGCAGCAAAAATGTCTTCTTTTGCAAGTGTCAGTCCGCACGGAATTCTGAGTCAGAATCCGTAACGTTCCACGGTTGGAACGGTATTTATCGTTGTATTTTTTTTCGCATTTTCTTACGTGTCCGCTGCTGTGAGGACTGCTTGTGAGGCAGCGTCTGCCTCTGTGTCTACACAGTAGCCGTGTTTACTTTATTTTGATTTATTCATGTAGTTTGCCCTGCGTCGCTTGCGAAGCTGGTTTCCACATCAGCGACCCCGCCACTATTCGTTTATTTTCTTATTTACTTTTTCGCGCAGCTGTTAGGATCAGCCTGAGAGGTGGCAGCTACCTCGGCGACCAACCAGTCAATTGTTAGTCAGACCGTAGGTCACTATATCCATGCGTCGCGCACTTGTTTTAACTCTAGGTGCTTCCTTACGGCTCAAGCCGTACATCTTATTACTTTTTATTGTGTGCGAATAAAGATTATTAACAGGTCTATAGTGTTTCTGTGCTAGCCCCTGGCCTAACCGACCTAGAGCATCCGAGGCAATTTCTCCTCTCTCCCTAGGTACCGCAGTTATTGGCGGCCGAGACACCGTCCGTTTAGGAGGAGAGAGCACCACACGACGCACACACTCACATCCGACCCAAGTGTGCATCACACTTTTTATAATTTATAATTCGTTCATTAAACCTAGTTATATTCGCGTTTCAATTATTTTTACACTTCACCCCAAATAAATAAACGTTACAATTGGTGCCGGGTTTTAGAGTTAAAAACTGTAAAATTGTAAATTAAAAATTAATAACATGGCGATGACGAAAAAAATTAGTGAATTCAAAGTGGCTGATCTCAAGAGGGAGGTAGAAGACCGGGAGTTGGAGACATCAAAATCAAGTCTGTTCTACAACATTGACTACGGCAAATCCTAGTAAAAGCTGGTAAAAATCCTGATGACTTTATTCGAAATTACGGGTGGCTTCCCCAATTTCGGTCAAATTAGGAAAGAAAAGTTTGGAACATAAATTAAAAGAAACGTAAGGGGAAAGTTGTAGAGCATTAGATCAAAAGTTTGAAGAGGGTTCTACAAAATCTGAAGAAAGTTCTAAAACTTTGGAATAGAAAATGACGGAACTTTCTAGAAAATTGGGAGAAAAAATGACATAAAGTTCTAGAACTGAGGAATAGAAATTTCTGGAACTCTAGAGCCGAAATTAAAAGAAGGATCAACAGAAAATTCTAGAATTAAAAAAATAAAATAAAAGCAGAATATGATACGAAAATTGAAGAATTACTGCAAAAATTCTCTAGAACTCAACCGTGTCAAATATTGATGTGACTTAAGCAGATATAATTCAAGGAAAGCAAGGGTAAAAGAAGAAAATAATTGAAAAATGCACACCAGAATTCGTTGGTATGTCATCGTGGCCATATTATGTAAAACAATTTAAAGGCGCTGGTAAAGCAAATGGTTGGACTTACAACGAGAGAGAGGCTACAGCCCAGCGTGGAGAAGCAATCGATATCCTATAGACGCTGAAGGAGGATGAGCATGAAGACTGTGACCAACTTATGAAGCGGTTGGATATGCGATACGGCAACGCGCATCGAGACCAGGTGTACTAGACGTAAATGAGAAACCGATATCAGAATTAAAAAAGAGAATCTTGAAGAATTTGAAGCGGATGTAGTTAATTTGGTTCGACTCGTATATCCTACAGTTCCTGACAACATTTTGGAATGCCTGGCCACTTAATCATTTATCTATGGGGTTCGAAACCATAAAACCCAACAAACACTGCGATTGGTTTAACCAGAAACTCTAGTTTATGCCGCCAAACAAGCTTCACGTAGCCAGTCGTAAGATAAGACGAATCTCGTCTGAAATTCATACTAGGAGTAAGAAACTACACTTTTCGAATTGCGGCGAACTAAGTCATCCGTAAAAGGTCTGCAGAAGACAACTGAGATACACAGAATCAAGAAAACAAGAAGAGGAGTCGAGAAACTAAGTCGAGTTGACGCAAAGGGGCAATAATTGACCGTAATCCACTAGTCCTTCTGGTCTCCTAGACTCCAGTTCCCTACACCCACACTCCTCCCTACTAGAGTCGTCTCTGACGCAGCTCAGGCAATGTCTGGCACCAAGACGACCTAGTGTTCTCTTTGAAACCGTCTCTGTTGTATGTCAAGATCCTATTAAATTCCTACTAACTACGGCGCTGCTCGGACAAGCCAGATATGTGTTATATATATTGTTTTATAGTTGTCACAAATATATCATATTTTTACTAAATATAACCGGTCTAATAGTGTTTGTCTAACAATTGTGAATTTACTCAAACACAACAGCTCAGCTGGGTGTCTGCTTCAAATAAAACTATCAAAAATATTTCTGATAGCTTTGACTCTGTGCTTGCCGTGGCCGATTCATGATTACTGTCTGCTCTTAGGGCCGGTAGAACCGTGAGCTCATGGGCCGGTCTTTGCGATTCACACAATCTGTAACAATGCAAATAATGTCCGTCTGACAAAACAGAGCGCCCTATAAACAAAAGACCTCAGAGAAACGGCATGCCGACTCTGAAAACAACAATAAAACTCAAACCAATTACAACAACAATTACAATTGTAACTGACAACCAATATAAGTTTGGTCTGAGTCACTCAATTTTACCATACATGATTATAATAAATTATTGGGACAACTCTTTCTGAATTGAATGGTATATTTTATATAATTGTTATTTTGCCAAATTGTCTCTACCTGGGGTTTTGGCTATGATTTCCCCCTGGTTATGAAGGTGAATGCCGGTTTACAGAAGAGGGAAGAAGATTTATCTGGGAGATAAACTGTCACGCCGCGTTCAAACAACTGATATATTCCTTGAAAAGCACACATGTGCTAAGTTATCCTGTAATTGTGTATTTTATATAAGGTATGCAACGATAATTGATGATAGCTGTGACGTCGATACGTCGCCAGTCCCTATCGTTTTCGAAAACGTGTGACGGACTACGGCGTTAAATTCGCGTCACAATGTAAAATACGTCGTCACAGTCTAAAAAACAGTAACTCGTGCGAAAGCACAATAATTAGACGACGTGTACGGTATAATAAAATATATAAACGCTGTCGCACAATTCGTTGCCAAATCTCGGGGCCACTCTACGTAACGGTAGAGACATCTAACTCGCGGACTTCCAGTGACGACGGCCACGGATATCTCAATGAAGAAAAATGTCCAAGGTACGGATTCCAACATTGGTTGTGGTCGCACGTTTGGACACAATTTCACGGAACGACTTCCCAAAAAAAGACAGTAAAAAGACGTAAATAAAAGCATATATAAACTTCAGACAACAATCGGTTATTCTTGGCACCTGCGTTACTCCCGGCGCCCTCGTCCCTCGACGTACCATTCTTTGAATCTCTGGGTCGCATTCCCAGGTACTATTCCTACAGTCCATTACTACTAAACACACAAAATTTTTATGAAATTTTGGCATCAGTTTGAATCACGTTGGCTGTATACTTACGCCCTGATTTTGCAGACAAAACATAAAAAGAAAAAAAAATCAGGTTACAATATACAGCGTACGGACTCAATGTACACCGATACGGACCGTCTTTGGCCGTTCGTCGGGTGTAGAACTCACCAACCATGGTACACAAACACAGATCGACAAACACAATGGGACGTAGAAACGTGTTTGTTTGATACCATGTGCGGACTCTAAAAAAAAAAGTTATACTAGACGAGCTTCATTACTGCCAATCCTCTTCAAAGGGCCAATCTTCCTCCATCTGTGGTTGCCGAACTGTCTACGTATGACTAACTTCTGGATCTTATTTTCCCCAGCAGCTCCAACGCTCTTCGTCGTGCTCGATATCCCGACTAACTCAAGGCACCTGTCGAGCCACGCAAGAGGTATCCGGCTAGACGCTGTCTGGGGAAATGGCCCTAAAAAAAAAAACTCGACACATCTGTGTCCTATGGCTCCCATGATCCTCGACATCACTCTCGCCACTGTAGCCCTGTCGCCCTTCTCCGTGCTTGACATCCAGATGAACCCAATGCATCGTCGAGCCACGCGAGGAAGCCCTTGGTCAACTACTGTTCGGGGAAACGGCCCGACACAACCCGTGTCCCATGACCCCCATGATCCTCGGCATCACTTTCACTACAGCAGCTTTTATCGCCCACCACACCACTGGGATAGGTGCTGTACGGGGTTACGGCCCTAAAAAAAAAATAACTCGACACTACCTGTGTCCCACAGCCTCCTGATCCTTGTCATCTGCATTCTTCCGGTAATCCCTAGTCCTTGCTCGTGCCACTAACAGCTGGTGTAACTACGCACGTATTTGGCGATGTCTCAAGACATATCTGACCAGTAGCACCGTAGTATCACCCTGACTATGGTCTTTGCGTTACCCAAATGGTCAGCTTCTGTGTCGGCTGGATTGGCACTCATCAACTCTTCCTGGATGACCCATGGAACGTACTGCTTTAATGCACGATGTTCTTTTTTTAGTTTTTAATTCAATCTCGATTGGTTGGAATTCCCACGTCCCTGCTCGGGCGCCAAAAATTATGTGACGTCGTTACGGCGCCAGTCCCTAACGTTTTCGAAAACGTGTGACGGACTACGGCGTTACCTTTGCGTCACATAATGTAAAATACGCCGTCACAGCCTACAAAACAGTAACTTGTGCAAAAGCACAATAATTAGTCGACTGGTACGGTATAAAAAAATATACAAACGCTGTCGCACTATTCGTTGCCAAATCTCGGGCGCCACTCTATGCAACGGTAGAGACGTCTAACTCGCAGGTTTCCAGCGATGCGAGGGCGAGGTAAAACCGAACGCAAAACCAAATTCAGCAGAACTATGCTTGATCAGTCCTGTCGGTGGCTGATGGACAGCCGAATCCTGTTCCGCGGCTCACGAAGCAAAATGACGGATTCGAGGATTCTTTCCACGCCGAAATTCATCTAAAATTATCTCAATAGTGGTTTACTAGCGATTACTAGTTGTTGCAGAGTGCTAGTCTCAGTGAAATATTATTTTATTATGAATTAAATACATAAACATGTGATTTGTACATCAATGTTAACTTCTGACAACTAACTGACAACATAACAATTTTTTTTATTATTTTACAACCTACGATTATTTATTTATTTTATTCCATATTTTGAATCTGCTTATCTCCAACACTCCTCCTTAAGCAGCTTCAAACGTAAATCTTCAAATATCTTCTTTCCTAAAGCTTTTGTAAATATGTCTGCAATTTGCTGCTTTGTATTTATGTACACTAAACGCACAGTCTTACCAATGTGTTGATTTATAAATTTGCGTCGTATTTCAATGTGTTTTTTTCCTTTAGTTATTTTCCCTTCATCTGCATTTTCCAGCATATGAATCGCTGCCTTATTATCAATGAACATGTCAGTTGGTTCCGTTATATTGCTTATTTTCAACTCCTTTAGTACTCTACGAACCCAACAAATTTCTTGTATTCCACTGACTGCAGCACGATACTCTGCCTCAGCTGAAGAAATTGCTATTACTGACTATTTCTGTGCCATCCAGACAATTGGACCTCCATAGTTAATCAAAACTCCACTGGTAGAAATCATATTTGACTCTGTGCCACCATAATCTGAATCTGTATATACTTGTAACTCAGTCTTGCCATCAAAAAATATTCCAAAGTGTTCTGTTCCTCGTAGATATCTAAATACACGTTCAATCATTTTCCAATGACTGAGACTTGGATTACATACTTGACGACTCAGATAATTCACAGTGAAACTAATGTCTGGTCTTGTTATAGTTGACAAGTACAATAGACTTCCGATGACTTCACGGTATGGTTTGTTTTTGAGTAGTTTGTCATTTACTTTCTTGTCAGTTAACATTCCAGGCTCAATAGGTGTTGCAACTGAATATGCTCCTTCAAAACAAAATCGAGATAGTATTTTGCGTGTATATCTTTGTTGTGTAATTAGTATACCATTTTCCTTTTGATTAATTTCCATTCCAAGATAAAATAATTTTCCTTCTTCTGGACTCGTGGTCTTCATTTGAAAACTTTTACCTAATTCAGATAATACTCGATTTATCATCTCTTTATCACGACTAATTACAATTCCATCATCTACAAATATTCCAATTTTAATTGATCTGTCTTTGTTGTAGAAGATACATGGATCATCGTCAGTGTCTTTGAATCCCAATTTCTGTAATTCTTCGGTAAATATTGCATTCCATGCTTTTGGAGCTTGCTTCAACCCATATAAGCTCCTTTTAAGACGACAAACCCTTCCAGTATTGTCATCAAAACCTTCTGGTTGTAACATAAATATTTCCTCTAATAGATTTTCATTTAGAAATGCAGTATTGATGTCAAATATACGAATTTGTAATTTTTCACTTGCTGCATGACTTAATAACAATCGAATACTAGCATATCTAACCACAGGTGCTAAAGTTTCATTGTAATCTGTTCCATATCTTTGATCAAAACCTCGGGCGACAACACGAACTTTCAAACGTCCATCTGCTTTCTCGCGTAATACCCATTTACATGTTAACGGTTTTCGACCTGTAGGTAATTCTACTAGCTCCCAAACTTCCATACGATTTAAAGCATCAATTTCGTCTTGCATTGCTCTTTTCCATCCAGGATCTTTCAATGCATTCTTTATTGAAATATCTTCAACTTCACCAATCATGACGTAGTCAACATATCTCAACGGTTGCTTGATGTTCTGACGATCTCTTAGATTATATTTCGGCACATTTTCATTTATCTCTTCATTTTGCTCTAATTCAACGTTCTCGCAATTTTCATTGTACTCCTCCTGACCTTTGTCATTTTCAGACTCAGATGACTCATCACCAACCGCTTCTACTTCTTCATGTCTTTCTTCAATAGTCCCACAATTAATCTCAGTATAGCCATGTTCTGGGCCAACTTTTTCATCAAATATGGCATTACATGATACTTCAAAACGTCGTTCATTTGGTAGGTAGATACGATAGCCATGTTCTTCAACATCGTAACCAACAAAAATTCCTTTCTTGCTCTTCTTATCAAGCTTCTGACGTTGACAATCTGGGATCATCATGTAGCATTCACAACCAAAACTTTTCATGGATTTCAGACTAATTCGACAACCAAACCATAATTCAGCAGGCGTTTTACCAATAACATTACTATTTCCAGTTTGATTAATAGTGAAAACTGAATAATTCAATGCTTCTGCCCACAAAAATGGTCCAAGATCTTTGGCGTAAATTTCTGCTCGAGCTGCTTCAACCATGGTACGCATTTCTCTTTCAATTCTGCCATTTTGTTGTGGTGTATAAGAAACTGATCGTTCATTAAATATACCCAGTTGCTCAAAGATATTTTTACTTCTGACATTTTTAATTTCTTTTCCATTATCTGACATAAGAATTTTTAATCTTCTTTCGAATTGATTTTCAACTAAGTTTAAATAAATATTTAACTTGTCTATTGCTTCTGATTTATTCTTCAAGAAATAAACTGTCCGAAATCGACTAAAATCGTCTTTAAAAAATAAAAAATACTTAGCACCACCAAGAGATACAACATTCATTTCTCCTAAATCAACATGAACTCTATCAAGAGGAGCTTTTGCTACGATATCATTTTTCGGATGAGATACTTTGTGTTGTTTACCATATGCACAACCTTTGCAGACTTTATCTTCCCAATCATCAATGTATTGAATGTTATTTCTCTTCAGAATATCCTTTATGTGACGTACATTTTGATGAGCTAGCCTTTCGTGCCAAAGTCTTAAACTAACTGCTGGCAGACTGTAATGTTCCATTGAACGAAATATCATCTGAAATAATCCTCCAATCCTTTCAGCTACCAAGACAATCTTGTCTCCTTCCATAATCAGTGACTTTTCTGCTGTAGCTTGTTGTGTGTAACCTTTGTCCAGTACAGTTGTAACAGAAAATAAATTAAATGAGAGTTCTGGAACAAACAAAACATCCCTTAATATAATCGGATACCATTTCTCTCCATCATAAGCACTCAGCCGGACATCACCAACTGCAACTCCTTGCAACTTTGTTGAATCTCCAATTTCAACTAGTATCGGAACATCTAAAGATCGTACATTCGTCAGCCACTTTAATTTTCCTGTTAAATGATGAGTAGCGCCACTATCCTTGATCCAAAGTTCATGGTTGTTCGATGAATTTTCCAGAAAAATAGATGACAGTGCAATTGAGACAAAAGATTTAACTTTACCTGTGTCATTATTATTATTTTGCTTCTTTGTACATTCATTTGCAAAATGTCCTTTCTTGTGACAGTAATTGCAACTGTAGGTTTTCTTGCAATATTCAAGGTACTCAGGACATGGTTTATTTTTACAATCACGCTTTATGTGTCCCACTACTCCACACTTAAAACATTTGATATTAGATTGACTTCGCTGTTTATACTGACTGAAATTCTGATAATCTGATCTTTTCTTCATATTTATTTGAGTCTTCCTGCGTTCATCTCTCTTATCAAATTTACCAACAAGTGCATTTCCGATATTTTCTGACTCTCTTGCTTGAAGCCTTATTTCCTCTTGTTGAAGACGATCACGTAAATTTGGTAGAGTTTTATCAGCTTATGTAACTGATTCCCACGCTGCATGAAAATAATCAAATTTGACTGGCAGTGAATTTAAAATTCTTGACATTATCCAAGTGTCCTTGACTTCTTCACCATTTGAACGTAATTCTTGTGCCAGTCCATCTATTTCAAAACAATTTTCTACTGCTGATTTCAATTCATCATATTTATAGCTAAAGAATTGCTGCTGCAATATCGCTGTTGACTTTTGACTTTTCCTGCCATAAATACCTTCAAGTCTTTCGATCATCTCTGAAGATGATTTGCATGTCGTAATCTTCAAGGCGATTTTCTCATCAACATTCAGTCCAATAATTGTCTGAGCTTCTACATCTTTCTTGATCCATTCGTTGATTTCTGGATCTGTTTTAAACGGTTTTGGTGTTACTCCCGTAGCAACGTCTAACAAATTCTTCATACGTAGCATCAAGTTCAGTTTAAATCTCCAGGATATATAATTTGACTTTCCATTTCCTTCAGTAGACTCAACTAGTCTGTCTAGACTCAGCTTGGCATCCATTTTTGTTCAAATTGGTGAAAAACTTTTATATTCAATTGCCCGTTTATTATTATCTTACTTGCTCACTTTTTTACTTGCTTACTGGCTTACTTTCTTACTGGGCCTCATAACCTGTTGCAGAGTGCTAGTCTCAGTGAAATATTATTTTATTATGAATTAAATACATAAACATGTGTTTTTTACATCAATGTTAACTTCTGACAACTAACTGACAACATAACAATTTTTTTTATTATTTTACAACCTACGATTATTTATTTATTTCATTTCATATTTTGAATCTGCTTATCTCCAACACTAGTTCGTCTCCGCTCCTAGTAATCGGAATTCACAAACTATCGCAACTTACGCACAACTCGTACACGGGATGAAAAAGAACGATTTTCTCAAACACACGTTTTGTTCACCTAAGGGTGTAAAAAACGGCAAAATACTATTCCAATTTTCCCATAAATTATTTCACTTACACCTACCTTACGTTCACCAGTGGAAGGAAAGGAAAACAAATGAAAATAATTCAAATTAAAAAAAAACTCTGCTTGACAACTTTTATTTGTTACGTCTTTATTTGGCCAAAAACTCACTCAAAAAAGCAACGCGCTTTTATAAACGTTCACCAAAATCGTAGCAAAGGTATCAATACATTTATGCCCATATCTATAAACGTTCGTTATATTTATAACGCTTCGTTATCCTTTAAACGAATCATTAAATTGAATATTCATATTCATAAACATTCGTTTTCAATGACATTCGTTAAATTGTTCGTTATATTTAATGACTGCATTTTCTTTCAGTAAAAATATAACAAACCGTTATATAGTTGTCATCTGTCAAGTCACATAAGTTTTATGATAATAGTAACTAATTTTTTTCTGATATTATACGAATGTAATTAATACGTAGGTGTAATCAACATAATATATAATTTTAGCAATGTCTTCGTCTTCTGAAACGTCAATATCTTCATCATCATTTTCGTCAAATTCTGACGAAAATCGTATAGAAAACATATTGTTGGCAATGCCCAGACCACGATTATTTAGAAATCGGAATAATCCAATAGAAATGTTCGATAATTTTAGAATTCAAGCAGAGATACAGATTTTCTTATCTCGATTATTACCATGTCATCAGCAATATCTTTTCTTTTTAAATTGTCATAAAAAGTCTTTAATTGGTACCATCGTGTACCACCAGCAACACAATTAAATTCGGTTGTAATTTTTTCACACGCACCATTTTTTTTTTTTAACATTGTTCTTCTTATTTTCTATTTCTTTTAAATAATTTTTGTTTTCCAATATATTTAAGAAGAGTTGTATACCATTTTCGGTAAAAATTTTAACTTTTACCCTTTTCTTAATAATTGACATTTTGATATATTTCTTTTTGACGTTAAATTTGTAACATGAAATTAGCTTTCAACGCAAAAAGTTACTAAATATTTTAACAAATCATTATATTTAAACAAATCGTTATATTTGACATTTATTGTTTGTAAATATGGTTAAATATTTAACGTTCGTTAAATTTTAACAATTCGTTCTGTAATGAATCGTTATAATGCGTTTTATGAATACGGGCATTAATATGATGAGCCCTCATAATTTTAATTTAGATCATTTGCCACAAAACGAACGAGATAAATTTGAGAAATTCTTAAACGAATATGCTGACATATTAAAAAAAAAAGAGCGTACCGCTAGGACGACACTAGTACAACACCGGATACACATGAGCACTGACGTTGACACCGACAAATTTTGAAAGGACTTATAGATGATATGTTTCAAAATGATATCCTTCAACCGTCGATTAGTCCCTATTCCACTCCAGTGGTATTAGTAGAAAGAAAATTAAACAATGGGGAATGTTCATTTCGATTTTGTATAGATTATTGTTTGATTAATTAAGAAAAGTCGTTCGTTTGAGCACTTAAGATTTAGCTAAATGTTAAGTAGAAATGAATCCGCGAGATAAAGAAAACACCGCTTGTTCCTTACCTTGAGGCCATTACGAATGTAATTGGATGCCATTTGGACTAATCAATAGCTCATTACCTGGAAACATTTCTTTTGAAGGATTATACCGCGTCTATTGTCTCTAAGACGTTTCTAAAGGGCATAATCCTAAGTCACGGAACACCTATACAGTTACTGATCGACATTGATACAAATTTCTTTTCCAAATTTATGTAAAGAAATTTGTCAAATACTGGACATTGAACTGATTACACACTACCGCATTTCGACCACAGACAAATGGTATTATAGAATTTAAGCCATACTAATTGGGATTGATTGTTATCTTTTGCAGTATCTGCCTTCTTCAGTGCTATCCATTCCATGACTGGTGAAACTCCATTCTTCTTAATGTATGGACGAGATATAGAGTTACCATTTGACGAAATATTCCTACCCTTAAAGACACGATACGACACTAATCTCAGTTATGCGAGCGGAATGATTTAACGTATAAAGATAGCACATGCTAAGGCTCGAGAACAGTTGGATAAAGACATAAATCGTGTACATCGAACTTTTAAGGAAAAAGTGGCGATGTAAAGTTTAAAGTAAGTGATAGGGTATACCTATTTACCCCGACTGTTAAAGTGGGTACTACTGCCTAGTTGGCAAAGAAATTATCAGGACCGTTTCGCATAGTTGAGTTACATAAGGTGAACGCTGTCATAAAATAAATTTACGGACTTAATGAAATAATTTTAACAGATTAAAACCCTGTTACATGTCAATTAATGACGTTAACGTAACACTCGCATTTGATCGTGTCGACTCGCCTAAGACGGTTGAACTGTTAAAAGGACAAGAAGGTATTACACCTATCACACCATGGTGCGAGCTTGTCCAACAACAGGATATTTTAACCCAGATTAATAATTTGCCAGTTTCAAACAGAAGTTCGATAACAGTAGGTATCGAATTATCTGAAGCGCTACAATCCACCTTGCAAACCTTGACGTTCTCCGACATTTATTGTTTCGATGATCTAGTGGGTGAAGTCAACTGAATAACTCAGGTCAATGACAGAAGCTTAGTTGACGGAATCGACGTCCTGTACGAAGGAGCTGCTGTAGCACTAACTATAAACAATGCCAACCAGCTTGGCGGACTGAGCAGATTCGACTTGTAATTTTAAGGGATTCCTGTGTCGGCTTCTACCTGGTGACACAGGTCCTTAGCAAGCTATTGTTATTGGAAATAGCTTTTAAACAATAGGCTAAGGATTTTGTATATGATTCCATATTGAAACGGTGTAATCTAAAAAAACAAATTCTGCGAAACCGTATCACGCTAGCCCTAGAAAATTCAGACGTTTTAAGCCGCTTAGTGAAGGAGGCATCAGGATACATGGGCAGAGTAATGGGTGAGGTCTTGTGCGTGATAAGTTGTAGCCCAAAGGTAGTAGACTATCGAAAAACGACCTCATGCTATCAAGAACTGCCGATCACGGACAAGAACATAAGCAAGTTTATGGCGCCCATTACGCACATAATCCAGGACTACGGGACCCAAGTTGTCTGCGGGAACCAATTCCCAGTTATGTTCTACTTAGAGGGTAAGTGGTTGGAGTTGGATCCGTACTTGAGCAGGACACACCCTGAACCCACGACACTGGACGCTAATGATGCTAGCGAAACGATCCCTATGACCAAGATCACACTTATAAGCGCTCATGGCGTTTACACTCAACAGGATATGGCTGAGTTTCAACAAACACTACTTTTCCAGAACGTGTGGCGTGCCGTAACAAACATCATGACGTGTCGAGTGATAGGAGCCGAAACTGATGAACAGGACCTCCACATTCTCTACGTCTTCAGGCAAACAGAGTTCGTAAAAATGGTTTGAAATGCCGCAGCAGAAGTTTGGAGTATATTTATGCTCCTATACTCTATACAATGTGATACGGTACGAATGCTCAGTCATACTAAACATGTTTAGTTTGAGGTGTGCAGTAAACAAGCAGCTCCAACGCACATGGTTCTTGTTGGCGAGTCTATCCTCATCCAACAACAAAACGCCGAGGTGACAGATCGGGCAAGCCCGGCGACAGACACGACTAACGTCAGTTCCACGTTAACCATGTACCCGAGCCGTCAACAGAAAACTACTTATTCCCTTGCTTACGCCACCGATCCGCCAGCCGATGTCGGGTCTCTCCGTAAGCATGTAGTTCATTAGTTCAGTGCACACTTTAAGTGTAGTAAGTTTGAATTGAAAAGATAGTTCAGATTAGTTAAGTAGATTGTAAGTTGGTTCATTTGCCTTCCTTTGGGCTCAAATGTATTGTTTATACAGTTGAGTTCAGATGAAGAGGCATTGTAACAGCCACGTGTGTGCCTTCGGAAATTTTTACGTAAATTTTAGTAGCATCGTGGGAACTTACCGGCCAAAAATTGTAAACGTAGTCAAATGAATTAGCTTGCAAAAGACTGTGCCATTCCACAAACAGGGATTCTCGGTTCGGTGGTGGAAGCGAACAGTCGCTCTATGTAACCTTTTCCAAATTGTAATCATTGTTTTATAACTTGTTACTTCATTTTAATTATATATTTTTTTTCTATAGCAGATGTTAAAGTACAATTTTATCAACTCAAAATAGTGGATAAAGTAGCATTTAACCGCAAGTGTAGATAAAGTAACAATTTAACAGCAAGGGTAGATAAAGTACTGTATTTTATATTTATTTGAAGTACATTTCCATAGCAACTCACACAACTGACATTTTAAAATTATTCTCAAATAAAAATTAAATTTTTCTAATTTCAATTTCTTTAAAATCAGATACAGAAAAAATTTAATTTGATATTCGACGATAAAATTAAATAATCGATTCACGAAAAATAATTAACACTTTCCGCTTGTCGATAAAATATTATTTCATCCTCTTGTATAAAAAATAGCTATATTTTCAAACTTGATTCACTATTTTGTGCGTGTGAACCCGTTTCCCATTCTTGCAGCAGTGTGCCTACCCAGGCAGCGTAATGATACAGGTAAGAATAAAATGAGTTATTCTTTCTGTGGTTGTCCAGGTATAAATTCAATATATCAACGACAGTACGGTTCACTACCCAAAAGTACTATCTATTACAATTGGCGCAGTCAGTAGGATTTTAAGGTCACGCTGCGGGCGACGCGCCAGGCAAGTATAGACGCGTTTCACCCTTCTACTGTACTAACGCATCAAAGCTGTTACAAGAAGCAGAAAATATCGCGAGGACAGTCTAATATTAATACGCTTAGTGAACATAAATAGTTGGTGGAAATAAATACCGTGCGTAGTGTTAAATGTTTTAATAAATAATATGTTGTAATAAATTTATTAAACATTATTACTCGTAAAATAGTGTTTATATTGTTTATTCATAGTGTTACTTACTTTTATTATCTTTTATAATTTATTATTCGTTCATTAAACCTAGATATATAAAAAATCGTTTCAATTATTTTTACAATATTATAAAAAACTGAAACAATCAGAGCCTATTGAAGAGTAAACAGATATTAATAAATAATCATGCCCTAAGATGTGCAAAAGTTGTAATAATATTTGATACATCTGTAGTGCCCTTTGCTTGCTTCATAAAGAAAGTAGTAGGTGTTGTTCAATAAAATGTTTTTTTAGTTGCTATGTATTATTGAGTTGTCAGATTTCGACTAGAATAAACGGCAAAAATTGTGTTCGTTAAATTTATATTTATTTTTATATATATTTTCAATTATACAATATTATTAACTAATATTTTTACATTGGTGACCCCGAACTGAATCTTCGCACCTTCGTTTTCGTCATGGAAGATGTACACCATGACTCTCTACCACTTCATCCTTCGGAAGCCGAATCTGTTCAACTTTCGACCCTCTCCACTTCTTTTAAGATTCCTGAATTTTGGCCGGCCGATCCAGAGCTTTGGTTTTCTCAAGTTGAAGCTATTTTCGCTTCCCAGAGGATCACTTCAGAGAGAAGCAAATTCGTAAGACTAATTAGTGCCTTAGGCCCACAGTTTGCCGCTGAGGTAAGAGACTTAATCATTGCACCTCCAGTGGAACAACCGTACTCTGTAATTAAAAAGGCACTGATTCAACGATTAAGTATTTCTGAAAAAGAAAAGCTACAACAACTATTAACATCTTCTATTATTGACGACAAAAAGCCTTCACAAGTCCTACGATACATGCGTCAGTTGGTCTCAGGGAAGCTACTTGACGAAACTATCCTCGAAGAACTGTTCATGCAAAAATTACCATTATCAACTCAATCCATTATTTCTTCTTTGTTGCACTGTTCCCTTGAAGAGAAGGCAGAAGTCGCAGACAAAATCGCGAGCATTTCCCAACCTTCAATAGCATCGATCTCGCAGGAAACAATTTCTATCAAAAAACTATCAGAAGATGTCAAGAAGTTGCAGTCACAACTAGAACTTCTGACCACGGAATCACCTTCTCTCTGTTGGTACCACAAGAAATTCGGAAGCAACGCCAAGAAATGCACACCACCCTGCAACATGGAAGATTCTTTCAAAAAGAAAAAGGTTCTTCTCAACGAAACTGCTATAAAAATTTCAACTAATACAAAATTAATACCTTGTATTTCCAGTTGTCATCATCTTAATGTATCTGCAACACTATTTTATTTGACGGACAGAACGTCTGGGCAACGTTTCCTGGTGGACAGCGGTGCTCAGGTTAGTGTCATTAAGGTTGCATTTAACGAATCTAAACTGAAATTGTTACCTATTTCTTTACAAGCTGCCAATAAGTCATCTATTGACACATACGGTTTCAAAACTTTGACATTAGATTTCGGTCTTTCAAAACCTTTTACATGGAAATTTGTCATTGCAAATGTTCAATGCTCAATAATCGGAGCAGATTTTTTGACACATTTCAAATTAACTGTCAATATGTCAAAGAAACAAGTTTTAGAATCGGATCAATACACAAACAAAATACACTTCATAAAAAAAACCCAAACTCCTATTTCACCACAATCTTACTCAGAATTACTCTCACATTATCCTTCTCTATTAACAAATAAATTATATTCAAAATGTCAAATCAAACATAAAGTAAAACACTGTATAACTACTACCAGTTCCCCAACTTTTGCAAAACCACGCCGTCTAGCTCCTGAAAAATTGATGGAAGTCAAAAAAGAATTTAATAATATGCTAGAGATGGGTATAATAAGACATCTATTATTTCGACAAATTTATTTTTATTGTTATAATAGTAAAATCTGATAATTCTAGTTCGCTGCTAATGTAACCGAGACGATGATGAGAAAAATGTAATATGTGGTAAAAACAAGAACCACATTGAAACTATAGCATGAAGACAATTTTTTGTTAAGATGAATTCGGTGAAATCCCGTAATGAAAAAATAATTGCTAATACCAACGGAAAAATATACTGTACTTTAATTTAAAAAAAAATAAGAATACTTTTGGAACGGATAACTAATAACTCGAAATATCGGTAGTTACGCCACTGCACGTCACACGGTATATTCTAAAATTTGATGTCTATTTCTAAACAAGTACAAGTCACCATGTGAAATGCATTGTAATTTGAACATAAAGGCAGAATAAGTAGAAACATCAAACACGCATATGAGAGTGGGTTGGTGTTTGTGTCGCGCAACAATAGCGAGTGCATGCAGTTGATAACCTGTGAACACGTCGGCTCTTGGCGTAAATGTGTTCGCTTTGGCTTTGATTAGTGTAGGGGCCCTCGGCACAAAGCCCGCGCGGCCACGGAAAGCGCAGCGTGCTCCATTCAAGGATGCTCCAGCACATGGCGAGCCGCGCAGGGCCGGCACCGGCACCAAGCGTTACTACAGCGCCGTTTACATTGCTGTAGTAAATGGGTGACGTGCTTCTGCCAGTCCCATGCAATCCAATGTTAACCCAATGGGTAGCTACTGGTACAATACTTGCACCACTTTAAGGACAGGTAAGGGAATAGCTACCTGAGCTTTTAGCTTACATGAATATATCACTTGTGATCAACCGCCGTTATCAAATTAGACGTGGATACGTGAGTGACCTTACATTCAGACTTAAGGCTAAAAGGCTTAAGGCTTCCAAATTTTGAATTAGCACCTCCTCAAACAAAATTTTTGTAAATTTTAATAAAGGTTGTCTTCATCTTAGTAGAAAAAATCGGTATTGAACGATAAATGTTTCTGTACTTACCTATAAAAAATATTTTTTCCTGCAAACCGAAAATTAATTTCTAATGCTAATGTGAATTGTATTACAAATTCATTCCTAATTAATATTTATTACCATATAATTCAATAATTATAAACCTAAAAATTTGATTATTATTAAAAAAATTTTATGAAAGTTCCAAATTTATAAATCATTATATGTTTTTGGAGTAAATAAGGATATTTTGAAAGCCGAACTGACTTTTCTAGAAACATAAAAATTAAATGACTGTGTACTTAATGAAGGTAGATTTAATAATTTTATAAACTTTATTAAATTACACTCATACTGCGTATAAACACAGCAACTTGTGAAAGATTATTGTTTGCTTTATGAGGATAATAAAGAACTGCATGAAAGCTACTGTGGCACAAAATATATTAATTTGAGACAATTAAATATCGAAAATGAATTTTCAAAAATATTAATATATAAGACATTTTTTTCTATTTACGTTTAATAAAAGTATCTTTAATTTCCTAATTTCTGCAGGTTATTGATTCCGTTAATTCAATAGCGAATTGAAAAGTATATATATATATATATATATATATATATATATATATATATATATTGTGAAGTACCTGTAGTACATGCACACCAGATATTATGCCGCGGTACTTAGACGTGGTTGTGGTTGCGCTGGGTTCCTGAAAGATAGGGTTGCGACAGGAAAAATGGGCGCCAGTTGTGCCGAAAGGAAACAGTGGACACAACAACACTGATAAAGAATTAAACTAATTCTAAAATTTATTTTACCCGCAAAATTTGACCAATACAGTGTACTAACAATAAATATAAAAATTGAAATAGTACTTAACTTGGGGTAACAATTTTCTGATGGGTCCGAAATGAAACGGGGCCGTTGGCAGGAGACAAATTTAGTGTTGGTAGTTTGGGCAGCAGCAACGTAGCAGCAGTGTAACAAGATGAAAAAACTACAAGGCTTTTCATCTTGTTACGGCTTGTCATAGTTTCTGAGGTCTATGACTCTGGTGTTGGTAGGTCAGCAAAATGCTGACTTCAGCAAATAGCAACGGCCGTGTTTGCTGATTAAGCAGACTATGATAATACCGGCCAGAACACGAGTCATAGATTCAGAACATTGGATTTAATTATATCTTCTGCGAAGATATAATTAAATCTTTAAGAGGTGGTAATGTAACAGTAATGGACTAATTATTCCAAATTATTATTGTTTGATAGATTTCTTAACATAAATTGCGCGTTAACAAAAATGCACCGTGGACAATTTATATTTCGTAAAGTTTAATAACCTATTAACGTTTTGTAACTTATCCACGTGCGATGTGCGTAATAGTTACATTGCCAACCCTAGCACTTTTTAGGATATAAATAGGATTTAATTTAGTAAAGTTAGGCAGTCAGAGTCAGTAGAGTCAGTTAAGCAGAGTAGAGTCTTAAGTGGTAAGTTGATGTCGCAATGTAGTCAACGATTCAGTAGCAGTCATCTGACATGGTTCAGACTGACTTTAGTCCAGAGTGACTAGCTCTGTAGTATTTGTTTTGGTTTTATTTTAGTGTTCTTATTGTAAATAATGTAAATAAATTTAAAGTTATTTAAAGCAAATATGTGTGTGCCATGTTGTCGTTATCATTGGTTCAACCGTCATCACCAGTTAGTATCATCTAGCATCATCAAGTCCTCCTCGAAGTAAAAACAGTAACAGCAGTAACAACCAGCTGGTTTGTGTCGATGGTAAACAGCAACACAGTGTACCCTGGAATCGGTGTAGTGTAAAGCAGCTTCAGCAGAGCCACTTGCTTGGTGCAGCTTGGTACAGCAATAGTAATGTTGTGTATGTCGTCTTGTGTGCTGTGTAGTGCCGATGTTTGGTAGTGGTTGGTACGCGTAAGCGTCGCGCTGATACTTAAGCCAAGCTCTACTCTACTAAGATTATTACAACGGCAATAATAAAACACAAGCAAAGCAATAATAATAAATTTGTACACTGAAATACAAAATTTATAATCCAAATTACAAAAATCAATCATGCAAAGATACAAAATTTTAAATTAAATAATTAATACAAAAAAAATTTAACAAGAAAGTACAAAAATTCAGCTGATCAGACTGTTATAGAGAAATTAATAAATAGATTAGAGAATAGAGTTCGAAAAGGTAAACTTAACAATTGAGCAACAAAAAAAAAACTAGAATAACTTAAATGTTTCACTGGGAAACCAGAAAAAAAAACTGGTTTCCTATGTATAAGATACCCAAAATAATTAACGCTAAAAATAGGTCGGTAAACCAAAACTAGAACGATACAAAATTTTACTTAAGACTGTAGATCAACTATGAGCTCAGTTCGTGTCACACAGCTTTATAATTATTCAGCAACGAGACTGGGAAAGTTTTAAGCTAAGAATTGGAACAGGAAAGGAATTAAAATCTCCCGAAATTAGGATTTAGGAACACAGGAAATCGATAACAACAACGATAAAGGGCAATAAAAGTCCAGGGTGCAACCTGAGACGACAACGTGCACGACTTGCACCGATCAAGTTGCAACAATTGAAAAAATAGTAAATTTTACTTACCAATAAAAATCACAATTCACACGAGAAGTATGTTTAAATCACAAATAAAAATGTTGATGTAAAGATTTTAATGCATATCTTTGAATTTTTAGCAAACGATAAAGATACGCCCGTCGTCTTAGTTTGCGCGCACCGGAATCGTCGAGAAACGTCCGGCCTGTCCATTCTCCGTTTCAAACGCTGACTTCGCCCAAAATTTAAAAGTCAACTAAAAGATGGCAGTAACAATAAAACCTGAATTTGAGTCTAGAAAGACTATTAAACGATATCGAAATTGTTTCAGTATATATATATATATATATATATATATATATATATATATATATATATATATATATATATACCGGGTGTCCCAGCTCGACCGACACATGGGAGTTTTACAAGGGAAATCAGTTAATTATGAATAGTATCTCCCCAGTGCAAGATATTAACTTCAAATTTTGTATACTTATCCGAGAATATTAATTCTATGGATCACACTTATTTGAAATATGCAATTTCGCCTGCATGGCGAGATTTATTAAATTTAAAATCTAATATTTTCGTTCAAAATCAGTCAACCATGGAAATAAAAGAAAATATTTATCTGACAGTTTAGTGAAGTATCACTGATTTTAATTCTTATTCCCTGTATTTTAATATTATTAAAGTTGAATTTAGTTTTATTTGTTAAATAATATACCAATATTACAATAGTATATTATTTAACAAGCATAATATGTAGGCTATATTACACGAGGATGTAATTAAAAATACGAGCGGTAGCGAGTATTTTTAATCATCCGAGTGTAATGTAGCCATATTATGCGAGTCAAATACTATACTTTATCTACAACTATCAGGCATATAAAAAAAAGTCGTGTGAGTAGTTCATATATAGCTTAACAGATGGCGCCACAGTGGCACTTAAATGTCAAAATAACTTTTCAAATTGTATTTATTATACTTTTATAAGCATATATATTGATATTTATAATAAAAAATATGTTATTAATAAATTAACAGTTTCATAAAATATTATGTGTTAAATTATATGCCCTATTTATTACAGAAAAGTGTAGCGTGTATCATGACATTTCATATTACACTTGTGTAATATGAGTAGTATATTATATGTAGTATAGTCACATAGATAATATTTTCTTTTATTTCCATGGCTGACTGATTTTGAACGAAAATGTTAGATTTTATAATTTAATAAATCTCGTCTTGCAGACGAAATTACATATTTCAAATAACTGTAATCCATAGAAATAATTTTCCTCAATAAGCATACAAAATATCTTGCACTGGGGAGATACTATTCATAATTAACTTATTTCCTATGTAAATCTCTCATGTGTCGCTCGAGCTGGGACACCCGGTATATATATATATATATATATATATATATATATATATATATATATAGAAACATTAACAGCTACAAAAACAGAATATTTAGTTCTTATTATGTTTATAAATGTTAATTATATAGTTACTGTATTTATTACATTCACAGAAACTAGTATTTTACAATTAAAAAAAATTTGTTTTTGCAAATGTTATCAAAATGTCAAAATTTCATCATTTAAAATACAAATTTGTAGAAAAAATATTGTATGAAACACGTAAGGAAACTAACTGGGTGGTTGTTAGTTGGTTGCTCTTAGAAAACTCGCCTTCGTCTCGTTTTATCATTTTCGTGTGCGTTAAATAACTATCTTTGTTTTCTTGCTTATTACATAAATAGTTATTAGAAGAATGTATTCTTTTGAATTGAAAACTGTTATTAAAGTATATGTTGTTATGTGATATTAAAATTAAATGTTATTTTAACTTTGAATAATATTTTGTTTTCTTTAATAAATTAACAAACAAATACAATTTTTAGGCGGCTCTTACTTAAATAATAATTTTATCTTGTGATAGGCTGTCAACACCTACTTGCAACCACAAACCGTACAATATTTTATTCCGGGCGCCAGCCCCTTAGAAAAAAGTTAAGTCTGGCAAAAGCATTCAGAAAATTATGTTATTAGTTTTGAAAGCAAGTTCAAGGAAAAAATATAATAAATTGAACTTACACGCATCCCAACGCTGACTATTACTCCCAGTAAACCCGCTACGGAGACGTCTCCGAGGAGAGTCAGTGCGAGAAGACGAGGGCCTAGAGTCCGGCAGGAATCGCTTCAGTAGTGACGATCGGACTTTGTAACTGTTAACATGATAGTGTTGCTGACTTGATAAGTTTGCCAGTTGTAAGGTAGCCCTCTGACGTCGTCTCGGCGACTGCTTTGCGTAGGCGTATAACGTGATCGGAAACACGTGTCGGTTTTATTGTCCTCCTAGAGCTGTGATACTCTCGATGCAGATCCTAGGTAGGGCCCCCAGAACGAAAACAATCTGATTATAAAAAAAGCTAAAGCCAGTACACAAGAACTCTTTAAGGAGTTATAAAATTGGTCTGAAGTGCTGGATATTACAAAAATTATTGACACTCTGTGTGCTCAAAATATACAAAACTGAGAAAAATGTTAATAAGGGAGAATAGAAGTGTGATGTTTGTCTAGACAGTAAGAAGAAAGGAAAAGAAAGGCAGCGTAAACTGGTGGAACCTGAAAATTGTTTGAGAGAAAATATCCCAATAAAATTATTAAACCAAAAATTTTTACTCTCAAAAATTTAAGTTGAGACCCAACCAAAATTTTCCAAATGCGTCACTCATAACAATATAAATTTCCAAAAAATATTACCCACAAAATTGTTACGACAAAAAAATGTAAGCGTCAGTCACTCACCTACTTACACAATCATATGGGAAAGGAGGACCATGAGTGGCAGAAAACTATGCACAACTACAAAAAAAGGAGATTCAACAAAATTGAAAAGACCTCGCCAGCTCTTCCAAACTAGAGGCACTAGGTCTTCTCAGTTAAGGAAATACAATTTATTTACGCAGAACTACTAATAAAATGACACATTACAAAATTGTAAGAGCACTTTAGGATCTGGGGAACTGGAGACTGTTTGGTAGTTGTCTCGGGAAAGCTTATACAGAATAACTTGTAAAATGACATATATAAAAAATGAAAGAATAAATAAAACTCTGGAACCTGCAGGCATACGATTATAGTCTCGGGAAATTTTAAACTGCACTACTAAAAAGTTATTATAAATTGAAATTTTGTAAAGAAGTTACGAAATTAATAAAGAATTTTAAACTAGTCCGTGAATAGGCAGGTCGCTTAGGACACGAAAAGATACAACAAAAAATAGTCAAAAAAAAAACAAAGCTGAACTTCAAAGTACTTATTAGTATGTGAGCGACTTCATTGTTTGGCATATGGCAAAAGCGCAAAATGTGTCCGTATTCTACGCGTCGCTTAATTTTTCAGTTTTAAAAAACTGATCCTGAGTTACAACAAAAATAAGTACTTCAATTTAAATAAATTGATTTAAGACTGTTAAAGATGACTGTAAAGATATAATATTAGAAATTATTTTAAATTATTAAGAATCAAATATTCAAGGAGACTCTGGTTGACAGGGAACGTGCGCGTGAACATGAAAACAGTGGTGGCGTAGAATCTTTATGACACATGGCCAACTGACAAATAGTTAAAAAAATCTTGTGGCAATTAGTGAATTGTCACTAGCAACCACAAAGTATCAATTTTTAATTGAGATCTGTCAAACTTAAAATTTTCGACCGCTTGTGTGTTCATTATTGGTTTAGATTTTATAAAATAAAATTAAATTAAATATACCCCTAACCTTAATAATAATTTTTAAAAAGCTATACAGGGTGTTTGGCGAAAGACCGGCACCCAGAATATTTCGTTTATTATAAGAGATACAGAAAAATGTTATTGAACAAAATTAAACTAGGCAAAGTGACTCATAAAATGATCTTAGTAAGAATTTTGTGTCACTTCCGGTTTTAGCGGAAGTGTGTACAACTTTGATTCTAGCATAGGGAATCGGTATTATTATATTTTTTTTCGAAATGTACATAAAATTAGCTCTACAATGATACCAAAATATTATAGTTTTACTTCAACCATTTTAAAATGGCGACAATTTATTTTCATATTTATGTACTTACAAATATAGGTAATTAACAAAAAAAAATGTTTAAAATACCATATAACAATCAACACAATACAAAAACTCTTACTAAATATAACAAACAAAATTAAAATTAAAAATTCTCAAAATGGCCGCCGTCCTTTTCAACACAATTTGTCACATAATAACAAATTCTGTCATTGCATCGTCAGGAAAGGTAGATCTAATATTTTTTGACATTATTTGTTTGGTTTCAGGTAACAAAATCTCTGATAGCTGGCAATGGTGTATTTTTTTATAAATTTTTATTAGTAAATATTTTAAAAATAAAGTGTCGCCATTTTGAAATGGTTAAAGTAAAACAATGATATTTTGGTATCATTGTAAAGCTAATTTTATGT
Source organism: Stenolophus ochropezus (assembly GCA_035578165.1). Classification (NCBI taxonomy): domain Eukaryota; kingdom Metazoa; phylum Arthropoda; class Insecta; order Coleoptera; family Carabidae; genus Stenolophus; species Stenolophus ochropezus. The sequence continues at coordinate 5,564,384 of JAQOWZ010000008.1, read as the reverse complement.
ACATTTAGAAAAAAAATATAAAAATACCGATTCCCTATGCTAGAATTAAAGTTGGAGCCATTTCCGCTAAAACCGGAAGTGACACAACATTTTTACTAGGATCATTTTATGAGTCCCTTTGTCTAGTTTACTTTTGCTTCTTAACATTTTCTTGTATCTCTCAAAATAAACAAAATATTTTGGGTGCCGGCTTTTCGCCAAACACCCTGTATACGTATTTCGAGAACTAAGTTCTCAACTTCAGTAAACAACTGTAAAAGTTAATGAGAATAGATAAGATTACTCAACATGTAAATCACGTCTACTGATAATGACAACTTAGTTCTCGAAATACGTATATTGTTTTTTAAAAATTATTATTAAGTTTAGGGGTATATTTCATTTTATTTTATTTATCTATTTAACCTTAGAGTCCCTTTAATTGTTTATTTTAGATTGTGTAAATTGTATTTTAAATATGTATTTATAAATATTAATTAAAATGTAATAAATTTGCTAGTGACAGTAGCGATCGTAAAGTAAATGGGGCCTTAAAATTGATTTTGACAGAAGTCAAAAACAAATTTTAAATGAAAATTTATATTTTTTTGTTATAATCATGATACACAAATACCTATATATTATACCTGCATCATAATCTTTCTTTAACAATCTTATTTTACAATCTAGCGGCTATAAGTAATATTGTTGTTCTAATTTTATTTTTAATATTACTTACCTACCTTCCTACAAAGGAATAAATCTATCCATACATAAATAATATTGAAAAACATGTGACAGAAATATAAATAAATTTTTATTTTTAAAATCTACTTTTCGTTAATTGAATTATTGAAGAATCAGCCATTATTAAAATTAATAGCATACATAATTAGTAATTACTCAGCCAATACAATCTTTAGAGGTATGTAAATAATATTAAAAATAAAATTAGAACAACAATATTACGTACAGCCGCTAGATTGTAAAATAAAAGCGGCTGCACAATTGCCCTGGTACGAGAACGGGAACGGGAAGTAAACGAGAACGGGAACGGAAACAAAAAACGCTTTCAGATGTACAATTGTCCGAAATATGAAATACGGATATGATGACGTTTTAGCAGTACTGCATAACCTTAAATTTTCGATTAGTTTTTATTTGTTTCACAAAAATGGACGAAGATATAATTTGTGCATCGATGATGTTTATTTTTATTGTTTACTTATATTTACAAATAGCAGATAATCAAACTAGAAGGTAAGATATGCTTATAATGTTCGTCAATTTAAAAATATGTACCTATTATTTAAATATATAAAATTATGTTTACCTTTAGGTGGTGGATTAGACCAATTAATTTGGAAAGAAATACTAAAGGATCTTTTGTCAACATATTTCGTCACATGAAAGAAAGTGACTATGAAATGTTTTTCAAATACACAAGGATGAGTGTCGAAAGTTTTAACAAACTTTTGAACATTATAAAACCAAAATTGTTGAAAAGAAGTAGAAGAGAGTATTTATGTCCAGAGTTACGTTTAGCTATGACATTGAGATATCTTGCACATGGTGGTTCTTTCCAAAATTTATGTTGGGAATTCAGAGTCGGCCATTCAACAGTTTCTAAAGTGATTTACGAAACTTGTGAAATTATTTGGAAAAATCTTCAACCGCTTGTTATGAAAGAACCTACGGCAAATGAATGGCTTGATATTAGTGATGCTTTCTATAAAATATGAAATTTTCCAAATACACTCGGAGCGATTGATGGGAAACACGTTCATATCCAGTGCCCCATAAATTCCGGATCATTGTTTTACAACTATAAAAATCATTTTAGTTTAGTACTACTTGCTTGTTGTGACGCAAACTACAAATTTATTTGAATTTATATCGGTGCCTATGGTTCCGAACATGATGCTGGAATTTTTAGATGTTCTCAAATGGGACAAGATTTGATGAATGAAGCTGTTGAATTACCTGCACCGCAAAATCTTCCTGGAAGTGATAAAAAATTACCATTTTTTTCGTTGGGGATGAAGCATTTCCTCTCCGATCTTATTTGATGCGACCATATCCGGAAAAGCATTTAGTAGAAAAAAAAATCTTTAATTATCAATTATCAAGGGCTAGAAGAGTGATTAAAAATGCTTTTGGCATTTTAGCAAGCAGATGGAGAGTATACAGGCAACCTTTGTTGTGTTTTGAAAAAACAACTGAAGCCATTGTAGGAGCAACAACTTGCCTTCATAATTATTTGCGATCTGAAAAAGATAACCATTACGTACCACCCAACTTTGCGGATGTTCCTCTACAAAATGGTGAAATACATGAAGGCGAGTGGAGAAATGGTAATCAAGAAAATACAGTTAATTTAACAAGTGTTAGAAGAGTAGGATCTAACATTTCTACAAATGATGTATACCAAATACATTATCCGATTATTTAATATCGCCACCAGGAGTTGTACTATGGCAACTTCAAATTATTCGACGAGGGAGATGAAAACTTAAATAAATTATGGACATGTTCAACAGAATTGTAGCTTTATTTTATTGCTTTATGTTTAAAATAAATTTATATTACATAATGTTTTGTACATAGAAAAGGAAAACAAAAATAAAATAAAAAATACATATATTTCGTCTAATTCCTCATCTTCTAAGAGGTATTTTTCTAATAGATTTAAAACTTCTTTCTTAAATCTAATTTTCTTAATTTTTGTAAAACTTTTAATATCTGACACTACAGACCGCATGAAATTTATGTCGGAGTTATCTGTTGTCGCAGTGTTTCTCGATGCGACAAAATTATTGAAGCAGTCAACAGCTTTTTTAAATTGTTCATTTACATCACGTTTTTTCTACTCAACTAGAGAAAATGATTATGGTTTCCGTTTAGTAGTAGTAGTCCATGGTGATGGCTCTGCAGCTGATGTAGGTCCCGATGGAGATTCTGTGGATACAGAGTATCTTGAAGAGGGCCCTGTAGACAGAGTATTCTCTGATGAAGGCCCTGCAGATATAGAGAGGCCTAAAAACGTGTCAGTAGGTTTTATAGCTGTCGGAGGATCTGCACTTGTCAACCCGAATTCTGATGCAGACACAGATCCAGGAGTCACCAGACAACCGTTATCAGCGACATCAAATTCTTGAACAAGAGGTTCTGTCTCTGTATGAATTTCATTCCACTCTTCTGTATAAGCTTCGTTGCTTAAATTATTATTTTTTGTTGCTCTAACAACGGATGATGTCAGTCTGTAAATATGATATTTGAAATAAATTTGTAATGGCAATAATTCATTACAATACAAATGCAAAAACTAAATGAGCTTACTAACTTTCTTTTCCTTATGAATGGCACCAACCATAACATTATATTATAATTTTGGAAATTATGTTTGATATTTCCCTCACGTCCTGAACCCGATGGTATTTGTTCTGATTCAAGCCGTAGAGCCCGAACAAATCTGTCTCGGAGATTTTGCCACTTTTTCTTCACTTAAGAGACTAAAAATATATACGTATATAATATGCATTGCAATACAATATCTACAAAAGGTACTAAAATTATCATTAACTTTACTTACCATCTGAATTCAATTCATTCGCAATCGATATCCATGTATTAGTTTTCATTTTTTTATCTATAAAATTTTGATTTTTTGTCATAAAGATGAGAATTTTGTTCTAACATAGTAATTAGTTTTTCCGCAAAAACATTTTCTTCTGTAATTGCCATTTCCATAACCCACTCCATTAAAATATAAACTTAACTTGGCCGACTTAAACAAACCTAACCAAGAAAGAAATACGCAAAAATATGACAAGTGACACTGTGCCAAGAGATACACTGAAGAATGACATCACGTTTTCTTCCTATTGGTTACTGAGTCGCAACGAGACCGGGAAAGATGAATCTTGACGAACTTTATCGTTCTGGTTCTCGGGCGACGGAAAGCTTTCCGTTCTCGGAAACTTGTTGTGCATGCGTACATTTAAAAGTATTGTAACTCATGTTTTTTACAGTTCTCGTTCTCGTTCACGTTCTCGTTCTAGGGCTATTGGGCAGCTGCCTTAAGATTGTTAAATATTAATTTGATATAGATTTTGAATCTTAATTTTTCTTTTGATAATTTTAATTTGCCATTATTTTCGAAAGAACATCTTCATCTCAATAAATTTGTTTAAATAAAACTGTTGAAATTAAACAGTTCACTCAACCACAATTTAATTTATTACTAGCTGCTGTCTTTTATTTTTTTCATACTGAAATACGATGAAATATGATATAATTTATTATTAGAATTTACATGAGAAAATTGGGTACACTCTCCGTCTTCTAAATTATTTTTTGTATCAAATTGATTATTTTAAACTTTGTTTTAATGTTTAATGTTTAATATATTAAAATTATTCGTTTTGGAAAAAATGTTATGTAATATTGATTTTAGTGTTGTTAAATTAAGATATTCTTCGCTCCACATAAGATATTTTGCTCAGCTATTGTTAATATTTTTTAAATCAGATTAAGTTAATATTAATAATGAAATAGGTTTAGGTCTACTTTTACATAATTAAATATATGTTTTACACTATATAAAATCATTTGTATCCTACAAGTTATATGTTTTCATATACTTATTTTTTTTTATAACTTAATAATACCATTTAATTCTCTTATAAACGTTTTAACATATCTTCTTTTTAAACTTTTTTTTACAGTGTTAACTGTTTATTATTGTAAATCTTTAAAGTTATATAATATTAAATACTTATTAAAATTAATTTTTAATTTATTCAGATTTAAAAATATTATAAAATATTTTCGCTCACTTTTCTCACCTTCCTTTCTCCTAATTAATTCACATAAAACATTGATATTTTTTGCACATCCGGGTGTAATAGTGGGACAAATAGCATTGTTTTAAGAGGGAAATGACACTCTTTTTCGCTCGAGGGCGAAAAAGTAGACATTGTCGCCCTTGAACTTTTCGTACCCAGTTAAAATAATTATATCTATTATTAATTAATTTTTAGTAATATTTAAAGTAATGTTGCAGTTTATACAGTTTTTTATTTTGATTTCTTTAGTAGAAAGCATATTTGCCATATAACTGGCACTGGTACTTGGTTTAGAGACACCACCAACCAAAATTTTCTTGGCGATTTTAATTCTGTAAGTTTCCGAATTATCATCATAGGACTCCGCGACCTTGGAAGACTTCTAGCCTCGATCAATCTATCACAAATATATATATATATATATATATATATATATATATATATATATATATAAGAAACAACTAGATTTCTGGTTAAGAATGCTTCGTTTTGATTTCCGTTTTTACTGTTTGCGGACGATCGTTGTGAAAAAATATTATCTGAAACAGAGTGAGAGATTTGTACCTGATTGACAAAATAAAGAAACTCGAAAATTTATTGCTACAACACTACAATGACAAATTATGAAGAAAATTTATTTTCTTTGATTGATTTTTTGTTTGACACCGTACATCCACAAATATATAGCACTAGATACCACTGAATCGCACGCATATTGGTTGAATATACGGTTTAACTTTACATCACTTATGTAATTTGGCCGTAAAATCAATTGTATGCTCTTCTTTATTTTGTTTTTATTATGTACTCTATTAAAGGCTAAGCCTCTGTTGTGTACAATGTGTAGCGTCACCACTGATTAAAGAATTCGTGTCTTTAAAAGTGCTATAAGGAACTTGTCTTTTTGTTTTATTTTAAGCTACGGATTTCAGCAGCAGTCTAATCGATTGAGGATTTCAGGCAACCACCCATTAGGAACATATCTTAAAATTATTTACAGAGTTAATCGTCGTATGACAAAAAATAATTAAATAAATAAATAACATGTAAAATAATGAAAGTCAAATGGTAAAATAATACAGGGTGAATACTGAAAACCTTGACATAGGGAAATAACATGGGAAAACAGTTTTTTGCTGTTTCCATCTGTCCCGCTAAATAAAATCGGGTGTATATGGTATCGTTAGTTAGATTACTTAATTTTGCATCTAATAAAACCAAATGTTGTGTAATATGGCGTATTCTAACTGAAATATTTGATAAAATAAATTGTATTTTGAAGGCTATCCTTCATATTTTCGAATAAGAAACGTCAAAAGCAAAATGTTCCATAGCCGAGTGGATACGAGGTCGGACTCATAACATAAATAATCTACAAGACCTGGTTCGAGACCACCTCGGCCCTATTTTTTTTTAATTAAATTATGCTTAAAATATTTTTATTATATCAGACTATTTTAATAAAATAGCAATATTCATATTTTTATAAATAAAAAAAATCTAAATATTTAATAGAATTATTATTTGCTGTCTGTCAAACTTTAAAATTAATTCGATTTTAGTTTTTGGTGTATAATTTTGTATTTCATGTTTCAAAATGGATTTAGTAGGTATAAGAAGATATAATAAATATTATAAAACTTTATTATTAGGGCAAAAGTTTAAGAGATATTTAAAATATTTTTGCTGGTATTCGTAACCTAGTATCAAAATTTGAGCATTCTGATATAATAAAAATATTTTAAGTATAATTTAATTAAAAAAAAAACAGGGCCGAGGTGGTCTCGAACCAGGTCTTGTAGATTACTTATATTATGAGTCCGACCTCGTATCCACTCGGCTATGGAACATTTTGTTTTTGACATTTCTTATTCGAAAATATGAAGGATAACCTTCAAAATACAATTTATTTTATCAAATATTTCAGTTAGAATAGGCCATATTACACAACATTTGGTTTTATTAGATGCAAAATTAAGTAATCTAACTAACGATACCATATACACCCGATTTTATTTAGCGGGACAGATGGAAACAGCAAAAAACTGTTTTCCCATGTTATTTCCCTATGTCAAGGTTTTCAGTATTCACCCTGTAAATAATGCTATGAAAAAATTAGAGTCTAAGATAATGAAATGTTTTTTATAAAAAACTAAAGACGTGGTAATGCAATAACTATTAGTTTAAACTAAAAATAAATGATTTTTCGAATACCTTCTTATTAAAGTCTTTTAGATTTTCAATTTTTTCGAATTTCTAGGGTGGGACAGCTGCCCTTGGCGACGCACTTCCGTTGTATCAAGGAATCATAATTATATTTCCAAAAAAGATTTATTTACAAAACAAATTCATATAAAATTATGACCTGCAACTTTCGTCCTTACATTATAAATAACTATTATGTCCTTTTATTTATTTAAAGTGGCGGAGTTTGCGATACCTACTCTAGCTTACGTAACCCTGCGTCTTGTTTGTGTTCCTAGAAATGGAGTACGTAACGTAACGTATTATAGTCGTCTCGAGGGTGCAAGAACATTTCCGAACTTAAGTGAACTACTATTTAAGCCTTAGCAGGGAAGATCGAGAGGACAGTCTGATATTAATACGCCTAGTGAACATAAATAGTTGGTGGAAATAAATATCGAGTATAGAAATAAGGCGTAGTGTTAAATGTTGAAATAAATAATCGTTTTTTCTGTAGTATATGTTAAAGTGTGGTTTATTCAACTCAAAATAGTAGAGAAAGTAGCACTATAACCTCAAGGGTAGATAAAGTGATACTTTAACCGCGAAGGTAGATAAAGTACTTTAATTTTTATTAAAAAATATATGACACATTTTGAGGGTTTGTGTTAATTATAACCTCAATTTTACAATTAACGTTACAAGAATAAAAAAGTAAAAACTAAGCCTCGTTAGGTACAAAAGTAATAAAAATAAAACAATTTAATGAACTCACTCTCCGTAAAAAAATGCCCTCCGGAATCCGGAACTGGGATTACTATAGAAAATTTTGGCTAAATTCTGTCAATGCGTCCGTATTATAACTTCTAGAATATTAAAAGAAGAAAAAATGATGCAAAATTACAGAACTTTGGAACAGAAATTGACGGAAAATTCTCGAACATTGGAAGAAAAGTTAGCAGAAAATTCTAGAACTTTGGAATTTGAAAGAAGAATAGCCGAAAGTTCTAGAATATGGGAAAAGAAACTGTAACAAAATATTCGTTACAAGAAATAATATATAAACTGTTTTTATAGCTTTCTTCACTCTTTATTTATATTAAATGAATTTGAATTTAATGTCCAACCATGTGAAATCATATGAAATCATATGCTTAAAATTACCTAAAAATAATACATTTTTTATAAGTATAAATTTACATAACTAATCTTTTAGTTTCATTTTACGGTTTAGACAATAACTAAGCTCCTAATATAGTTATACATAACAGCAAAACAATATTACAAGTCTAAATTTCTTGTGACAAATAATATTAAATATTTCAAACAAAAGTAAACATTTGATATTACAATCTACTTAATTTTATTTGACATTACTTAGTTTACTCAGTTTACTAGATACTATTTATTTTACAGAAACTAATGGAAAATTCTAGACTTATAGAAGAGAAACTAAACTTGCAAATGAAAATCGATTCTAGACTATTGGAATAGAAACTTATGAGAAGAAAGTTGAAGAGTTACAGCAAAATTTCTCTAAAATTACGTCAGCGGTATCAAATTCTGATGTAGCTAAAGCAAGCATAATAAGATAAGAAAACAGTAAAAGAAGAAAATAATTCAAAAATGCACATTAAAATACCACAATTCGACGGCAAGTCATCGCGGCCGAATTATGTAAAACAATTTTAAGTCATTGATAAAGCAATTGGCTGAACTTCCAAGGAGAAGGCCTCAGCGCTGACAGTTTCGCACCGTGGAGAACCGGTATCAGAGTTTTAAAGAAAAGCTTGAAGAATTTCAAGCTGACATAGCCCGTTTGGTTCATCTCGCACATCCTGCAGTTTCTGGTAGCGTTTTGGAATTCCTGGCCACACAATAATTTATCTACGGTGTCCAAGACAATGAAACTCAACAAGCACTGCGATTGGCTTGTCCAAAACTAAATGTATTAGGCCATGGAGTTGCCAAGCAAGCTCCACGTAACTAGTTGCGAATACGAAATATCCATGCTGAGAGGATCGAGGACTCTGAGGATCTACAAGATAAAATAAGGCAAATCACGTCTGAAATTCATGCTGGAAGAAAAAACTCCGCTGTTGGAATTGCTATGAATTAAGTCACCCGCAAAGACTCTGCAGAAAACTGAGGAAAACAGAAACAAGAAAGGAAGAAAAGCAGTCAGGAAACTTAAGTCGGGTTGATGCGAAGGGGCAATCGTCTACCCGTAATCCGGAAACCCCAGAACCTATTATTTATGTCGCATTCTTTCATTATCAAGCTAACAGCATCTATGTAGACGGAGCTCTATCGACAAAAGCCGGTTAAAATGTTGCTGGATACGGATGCGACAAACACAATAATCAGTCCCGACTTAGCAAGAAGTATATGCAGAAAACATCTACTTCCAACAAAGTGACAGATACGCACAGCCACAGAAGAATAAGCTACCGCATCTGGAGAAATAAATTTGAGCATCACTGTTGGTAAAACGTGCATTAAACGCTGGTAGCTGACCTAGAAGATGAATTCATTCTCTACATGGACATAATGAAAAAGTATGGATTTAAACTTGACCTGAAGAATGGAGTGATAATGGTCAATGATGAAAGAGTGGTATTAATTCCACGAGAAAATGCCATACTAGTATTGATAACGGAAGATGAAACCCTCCCAGAACGGAGTGAATCAATCGTGGAAGCACAGTAAGAGGATACTTCTGTGAGGGAAACATTTTCATGCTCCAGTCAAAAAATGCCACTAGAGTTGTAGTTGGAAAATTTTTGCTCAAAACCAAGAAGATAATCCCGTCCGGGTAATTAACATAAATTTTTATCCCGTTGTACTAAAGAAAGGGATCATAATAGATGAATGTTCAGCGGTATCATCGATTATTCAAACTGTGAAGGCCAAAGACAGCACATCCTGTGAAGTTACGGATATTCTAATCGAGGAGCTGTCTACATCGTTCCAGGACTTAACCGCCGACTAGAAAACCAAAAAATACACTATCAAGGAATGTTCTAATTTGACAAAAAGGACAAAGGAAGAACCAATGTAGTCCATCATAATAATAAAAACTATTTGGAGTCTAAGGTTAAATTACAATTAAAATTAATAAAAATACCCTTTAACCTTAAAATTAGAATAAAACACTATATAGGTATTTCAAGAACTAAGTTCTCATCATGAGTAGTGAAACTGAAAAGGTTAAACAGATTAGTTAAGATTACTCAACATGTCAACCATACCAGAGCTAGCTACCCGCTTCCACGAATAGGCAACACTGGACACTTTGACTGGGTCAAAGATTTCTCTACCCTGGACCCAAAGAGCGGGTACTGGCAAGTGGATTTATATCAAAAAGACAAGAAAAAGACAGTCTTTACCATCGGTACCAGACTTTGACAATTTACTGTTATACAACATTTAAACCTCTCATGGAAACAGTGTTGGCTGGATTATCGTGGAAAACATGTTTGATTTTCATCGACGATATAATTGTAGTAGTAGTAAAAACATTTAACGACCACATGAAGAACTTGGAAAAGGTTTTCCAAAGATTGAGGAAGGCTAACCTGAAGCTCAGTCCAAAGAAGTGTCACTTGTTTCAAAGACAAGTTCATTATCTTGGACACGTGGTGTCTGTTAAGGGTATTGCGGTTGACGCTAAGAAAAAAAGGGCTCTGAGTAACCGACTAATACCGAAAGATAAACATTAATTGAGGAGTTTCCTTGGTCATAATAACACAATATATGGGTATTTGTCGAAGGTAAACGAGACTGGGACTGATATCCTCATCTGTTCTTGTTAGTTTATCGTTCATCCGTGCACGAGACAACAGGGCAGACACCAGTTAACATCTTATTTGGGCGGGTATTGCGCTTACCGTACGACTTGTTATTTGGCAGTAAACCCGGCAAAGATCTTGCGGGGGAGGACTATGTAACGGACTTGCGGAGAAGAATGACTGATAACTACGAACAAGTCCGTACAAACATTCAAGGTGTTAGCGATCGGATGAAGGACCAGTAACACGTCAAGACTAAAAAAGGTGGTTATTAACCTGAAAATTTGTGTGGCTTTACAATCCACAGAGACGTCGCCGCTTGTCGCCAAAGCTGCAAAGGAATTGGAAAAGCCCTTACGAGATCGTCAAGAGGATAAATGATGTGGTCTACAGAATTAGGAAAATGTCTAATGGAAAGCCGAGAGTAGTCCACTTCAATCGATTAGCTCCTTTCGTTGGTACTAACTATGGCGATCATCGTAGAGCAATGGTTCGTCGGATTGTACCTCAGGAACCCAAATTTAAAGATTTTATAGAAAGCCATTCTACTCGTCACGAGGCACGGTATAGCGTGACAAGAGAAGAACAATGATATCTGTTCACCGTGTCCCCGGATTATTCCCTCGGTCACTGCGTAGCGAAAGACAAGATGTCCCGCGTCATAGCTTCAGTTTAAAAATAGACGAGTTCAAGAACTGGCCTACCAACATTCATCTGTCGGGAGAACGGTTCAACTGAAGGATGATAGCGCAGAACATAAGAGGTAGATTGCAGGATTGTTAGAAGCATTGCAGTTGCAGTTGACAGTTTTCCGCTTTACCGGAGTGGATATTCTAGTCTGCAGTTTCAACCCTAACGGACAAGAAGAGCTCAAACGGACCGTTGACTGCTACTTTTTCAAGACCTCCATATGCATCAAGGGTGATGCGTGCAGATTTCGTCAACATGAATTGTTCTGGGAAGAAACAGTCTTAAGGAGAAGGCAATGTAGCGATCGCAAGGTAACGTCGCGGACGACGGCCGTTTGCAGACATGTCAAGACTGGTTCACTACGCTTCTATTGTTCAGTAGTCTCGAGGGTACGAGAACTTAATTTATCTACTATTTAAGCCAAGCAAGGAAGATCGCGAGGTCTGATATTACTACGCCTAGTGAACATAAATAGTTGGTAGAAATAAATATCGTGTATATAAATAGAGCGCAGTGTCAAATGTTAATATAAATAATATTACTGTTTAATACTTTATTAATAATTATTATTTTTAAAGTAGTGTTTATATTTATTTATTCATAGTGTTACTTATTTTTATAATCTTTTATAATTCATTTTTCGTTTATTAAACTTAGTTATATAAATATTAATGTTTCAATTATTTGTTGTAGTACAATGAAATGAAATCTCCAATGGTGGATCTGTCATAAAGCATAAGCTTCAGGGCCCTCAACCCTAAGGGGGTCTTTGGTCTGGGCCTAAAGATATGTTTTTGGAAACTGATAAAATATGATATACATAAATAGTGGAAACTATTCTTTCATAGAATGTATATTTTATAACATTATATTGGCCAAGTAGGGTGGGAGATAAAAAAATGATCGCGGATAAATTGGACTATGTTAAATATGTGTTTTCATTTCGTCAATTCCCATTGTTGTAGGATCATTATCCCTAATCTAACAATAATATCTTAAGGGAAATACTTAAGTGGAAACTAAAAACGTAAATTAAAAGAAAATTTTCTGATGTATCGAAATGTCTAAAACTTTGTGTTTACAGAAATTTTTACAATGTATTTTTTTTTTAAGGCCTGCAAAAAATTTAATTTCAGGCCCCCAAAAAGCTAGATTCGCCACTGGAAATATCTCTAGGAAACTCGAACAGCAGATCTATCTCTTGCTTCAAATAACGTCTTATCAAGTTAAGTAGCTACGATAGAAATCATGTGGAGTCAAAAAGCGAATTTAAGAAATATTTAATTTTTAAGTCAAGTCAAGTGCTTGACTTGATGAATCTGTAGTCTTACGCGTATACCGTATGCAATAAAAAAGTCTCTAAATAAAGTTTCTCAGATAAAAATTGTTACTTCTATATTTCAAAATTTTAAATATATATTTGGTTTAAATTTGTATCTGTTACAATTTACGAAATAAAAGCAATAGAAAAATTAAAAACGGCAAGAGAAAAACTGAATCTGAATTTACTCTTCATATACATACATACTTCTAGACGGACGGACTCACGACATCATATTAAAAAAGTTAAAACGTACTATGAACAACTTAATTTGTGAACCTCCATTAAGTATCAAAATTATTATAATATTTGTACAGGGGCGGATATAGAATATTCGGAGCCTAGGGCTTGAAGTCTAATTTAGTTATTTCTATATTTTAAAAGTACTTCCTTTAGTAGTGGAATCAATCTTCAAAGTAAAATAATTAGTAAATTTCTTACATTTATTCAATTATTTTTCATTAAAAATTATTGAATCCTAATTATTTGCATTACCTACAAGAAATTGTTTTTAAAATATTACTTACAATTTAATAAACTAAAAGTCAATAGACAACGGCGCTCACAGCCATGCATATGAGAAGATAGATTTACAAAAGTGATACCGCACACTGATATCCATATAAAATCAAATTTTAAATATTGTAACAGCCTCTTCTCATTGCTTTATTAGGCACCGAAATGTTAAGAATAAGGTGTAAGATACGTATTATTGATAAATAAATGATTGCCGACGCCGACAATACGACAAAGGAACCTGCGACGTCGACAAATAATTTCAACGTATATACTCTCCTCATAATAGCATTTCAATACGAGACAGTTGATTTAAAATTGAAACTTGGTGACCTTGCCAATTATATTACATTGATTAAAAAAAAATACTATAAATTGTCATTATTTTTATATCATTAATATTAACAATTTTATCCTACCCGGTAAGTGCTTAATGCTAATAAAAAAATATTTAAAAAGTTTGATAATAATTCAATTTCTGTGGGCCCCTTGAAATTTGGAGGCCCAGGGCTCAAGCTCTATTAGTCCTTATGTAGATCCGCCCCTCCACTTGTAATATGTACGTGTATCACCTTATTCTTGAAAAACGTTCAGGTAATACTTCTGACCCATATACACAAAAAGTGTAGTAAAACTGACTGACACATTATATAATAGGAGTGGTATTGTAAACATATAGATTTTGACATTTCAAGATTTTAACAGATGTTCAACTATTTTTTCTTTCTTATATTACAGAATGTATACAAATGTACTACATAACGGGATAAGGCAATAATTTCTGGAATTCAGTTACTATATGAATATAAAAGGTTTTATTTCGGCTCCGACCGGTTTCGACCACACATGGGTCACCTTCTGAGATTGAAATTCAGAAATAAAATTGATATTATGTCAATATGAAAAATAGTGAAGTCTGGGTATATTCGTTAAAATAATAGTTTTATCAATACAAATACCGATACCACCTCTGGCATAAAACACTTATGGTAACACTTTAAACCTTCCAAATACTGATTGAATGAAGTCAAGAAAATGATATAATCATACTCAATAACATACGAAAAGACGGAAAATGTTTGCATAATCATGTTAATAATTTAACAATAATAGCTATTTATGCAATATGTAAAAAAATAAAAGTGGTTATTTATCGCATGCGAAAATTACAAAACGACATGCAGGCAAGTTTTGTAGGAGCAAAAGTAAAATATCCATTCAGTTCCCTTACGTTTTTCATACAATAACTTGCATTTGAAAGAGGAAAAAATTTATTTGAAATGAATGAATATAGAGTTTGATAACATGTACCTATTAAATAAATAAAAAAATACCAAATAAAGATATAAATACACATTTGAAAAACAATTCCAAAAAACCGTAGATAAAATTGAACAATGGTCTAATACCACTGGTTTCACATTCAGTACAACTAAAACAAAACTTAGGTATCAATTTCTGCAAATTAAGAAAAAACACACAGAAACCAAAAATAAAACTATACAACAATACCATTCCAGTAGTAAATAATATCAAATTTTCTTGGATTAAATTTCGACAACAAACTTACCTGGAAACCCCATCTAACAAACCTAAGAACAGAATGCTTCAAAAAACTCAACATACTAGAAACAATAAGCCACTTTTCCTAAGGAGACAACGAACAATTCATGCTAACAATATATCAAAAGTTAATCCGCTCTAAGCTAGATGACAGTTCTATCGTATTTCAAATACCATTACCCAGAAACCTAGCAATGTTAGACACCATACAACATAACGCGCTTCGCATAATAACAGGAGCTTTTCGAACAAGCACCATAAAAAGCCTACAGAACATCACTGATGAAATGCCTCTAGCAAGCAGATACGTTGAACTCACACTAAATTATATAACTAAAATAGCAAGCACACCCCTACACACTATCATACACAATATAATCCATAACATAAACCTAACCTTACCGCAAACCAAACAAGGAATTTCCAACTATCCTAAGAACATGATCTATTAATTACAAGACGAAAATCAAAACCATAAAGAAATTTATACAGATGCGTCCAAAATTGAAAACTAAGAACAAGTTAGAGTCGCCATAGTTACAGAAAACGAAACATATAAACTCAGCTTACCAAACATCAATAGCATCTTCACAGCGGAAATATATGCTATAAGAAAAGTCTTATAGAGAAAACAGAAAACAGCAGAGATACTAACTACCTCCTATACACCGAATCACTAAGCTCATTATTCGCCATAAAACAGTTATAGAAATATCACCCGCCCAAACCTACGATATCATCGGAGCTATAAAACAATCAACAAGAAAACGATTCGACGAATGGAAAAATGAGGACAACAATAAATTACGCGCAATAAAACCAAACATAGATAGATGGATACTAAACGCACCAAGAAGAACATAAATAATTATTAACAGATTAAGAATAGGCCATACGAAAATCACGCACCAACATCTAATGCAACGTACAAAACCACCGTAAAGCGAAGAGTGTAACACAACTGTAACAGTTCAATACCTTATAACCGATTGCCAGAAACACCAAACCGAAAAGCAGAAAAAAATACTAAATACATTCAATGACGAAAACACCACCAAAAATATAATAAAATTTCTACAAACAATTAACTACGTACACACAATATAAACAAAATACAAAACCACATGTATACACACCAATAACCAAATGGTTGAGATAAAATCCTTAAAAAAAAGATATAAATAAAGTCATTTGTGTTAGGTGAATTGTAAAATACAAGTCATTCTGAATCTTATACTCAAGTGTAGGAAATGCTAGTATTTGGAAAAAGAATAAGAACTAAATTTTCTACTTTTGTAGCTGTTAATGTTTCTATATATGTCTACGTTCGATGTCGAATAAATTAATTATATTATTTCACTAGTGAAATAATAAAATTAATAATTCAAGTCAAATTAGTGAAATAAAGTCTTAAATAATTCAGAAGCAATAAGAAGACTGAAAACACTTAAAACGATGAATTTACAAGCTTGATGATTATGAAATAACAAATACAGTAAAACCGAAAGAAATTAATGAGAGCTATTACATATATGTGATTTATTTGTAAATTCAGAATCGAACAGGTCTATAAAAGTTAAATACCAATTCAAAGTAAAAAAGTTGTATCAAGCAATTTCAAAACCACTGGTTTCAAAATAATTGTTTCTCTCATTTTAATATTCTATTTAAGGTCAAGTATATTCTGAATTTCCAGGTACTAAATATCGTCCAACACGACCGTACTTATTAGAGGAAGCCAGTCCTGTCATAAGAATCTGTTATAGAGAAGTTGCTGGTCCTGCTGACGTGGCAGCAGGACTCGTGTCACTTGATTAGCAGCGGGACACTGGCTCGGGTTTATAGCGGGTCGAGAAGGGTAAGGGCTAAGTGAGTAAACTTTATTGCATTCCAAGTCCTTATACTTCCAACTTTAAGTTGGAGGTATAGTGCTCTTTGTTGCTTTGTTCACTAGTTTCCTATGATTCTGACTTATTAGTTGATAAATTTTATAGCTAAGTTTATTTCAATGGAGAAAATTAAAAAAAAGAAAAATTAAATTATTTCGGATGATAGTTCAATTGAGAAATTAAATTGTGGAAGTTTACATTTCATCACAAACTTGAAAAAGTAGACATTTCAAAATAGGCCTGTTTCACTATCCTGCTTTTTTAAAAAAAACATGTTGCATCTTAATTTTAGTTGCGAATAGAATATAATAAAATAGAAAAATGTTAAATTATTGACATTTTAATATTACTAATTATCAATTAAAAATTCACTGTGTTCAAAACGAACGCTATTTTGCTGACGAAAGCCGTACGACTAACGCATGCGCACAACAGTCGTAAACAAGTAGTTGTGAAGAACGTTTGTCTTTTCATACATCATTCGAATGTTTGTGTTTGACGTGTATTCAGAAAGAAACGAAATACGCCAGGTATTATCACTACGCCTGTTTCACTCATTCCAGACTTCTCTTTCTAAGCAGTGAGCGTGACGTCACGTTATACTACTGTTTCTCGCGAGAGTATATTTTTGGAACTTTGTGAATTTTTTGTGGCTATATGCAGTATTTTTTTGCGAAATAAAAAAATACGTATGTCATATTTTTAAATATAGATTAACATATAAAAAAATCAGAAAAGCATAAACAACCCTATTATGCATAAATGGATTTAATTATAGTTTGTCTCACGAAAAATCGCAGTATCGGCATAAAACGATTAACCGCCCCAATACTATAAAACTACAAAAGGACAGTTTAGCGCTGTACACCACAAATTGCTATGGGTGTCTTCGAGTACCTGCAGTTTCCAGGGTTGAACTAAAGGGAAAATTAAAACTTCTTATAAAATACGACAATGCTCTTATGTAATATAGATTAAAAAATTAACCAAAGATCCAAGAATATTTATCACAAAAATAAGAAATTAACTAATTATTATTGTATTAGTAAAAAACTGAAGAATGTTTTAGATTTAATAATGATCAAACATTTGTAATAAATGTAACTAACGATGATTCAAGTACAGAATCAGATAATTAATTATATTATCCATTAAAATTATGTACATAGGTATATAATATATTATATTACTGATGTAAATAACTCTAACTATGTATTGTGAAAACTATATATAATTTTTTAAATGTGTGCATTATATACCTTATATAATAACTTATTTTTAATGCTGAAATCTAGTTAATATCTTTCGTTTCATTGCAGGCAAATATAACCACAATATACCCATAATATTTAAACTTTATATTTATTACAATAAAAATTTGTGTAAATCTGTGAATGTTGTGCAATATTTTTGTTAGGAATAAGTCCAACTCTGTGCAAAAGAGTGCCAGTGTGCCCAGTCCTATTTATGACGGCTATAAATTTAGGTTTTTTTGTGAACTTAAGTGAGGGGCGGTTAATCGTTTTATGCCGATACTGCGATTTCTCGTGAGACAAACAATAATTCGACTTGATTTTTTCAAAAATAACTAAGAATGTATTAGTACACCGAGATTATAAGTACAATGTAATAAGAAGAGACTGAGTGTTTAGATCGCAGAAGATAATAGTAGGGTAGAATAACTAATATAATATTGTCCTTATTATTTTTCACTATTTCAGGTATAAACTAAATTATGGGGTCTATAGTTTAAGTATAAAATAGTAAAAATAATAAACTTATTTTAAAGTATTTATTATTTTTGCTACTTTTTTTTTAAATTATGTAGCTTGGCGAACATCTATCTTCTGGACCTAAGACCTATTTATTTAGCATATTTTACTTTTATGTCTTCTCATATATGTTTTTTTAGATGTTTTCTAAAATGTGTATTCCAAATATGTGAATTCCATCTCCTTGGTCTATATTTTTAATTATTTCCAATTATTCTCCGTTTAAACACAATTTCTTCATATTTTATTACTATTTTTGCAATATTTTTATCATCGCTTTCATTGATAATTCTTATTTTGATAGTATGTGTACTACCTATATGAGTGTTAAATATGTGATATAATTAGTTTATCTATATTTTTCTTTGCAAAGATTTTAAATAATTCATTTCTGTCAACTTTGTCGAATACAAATTTATATAGATGAAAAAAGCATAAATACTTCCTTTTGCTTTCATTAATTCATTTGAAATAATTTTGGAGTCTCGCTTGATTTTTAAGTATTATATTCAGTTCTTATATTTCTTCTTCTAATTTATTATTTATTGTCATTCAAAATTTTTGATAGCTGAGGTTAGCAATGTATTTACCTATAGTTCTCAATTCACATCCAAGGATTATATTGACTGTACGTACTATTTAAATGTATTACCACTAATAACTCGTGAAATTTAAAAATTTCCAATTTGAGGTAGGACGGTTAACATTTTTTGGCAAAACTTACTTTTATGGTTCTTGTACAAAAAT
Source organism: Stenolophus ochropezus (assembly GCA_035578165.1). Taxonomy (NCBI): domain Eukaryota; kingdom Metazoa; phylum Arthropoda; class Insecta; order Coleoptera; family Carabidae; genus Stenolophus; species Stenolophus ochropezus. The sequence continues at coordinate 5,545,085 of JAQOWZ010000008.1, read as the reverse complement.
AAATTCCATTGATTGCAATGGCGTCTGTCAGGAATATAAAAACACTTTTTAAATAAAATCGAGATATACAGATTGTCTACTGAACTCGGGCCACTTAAGGGAATTCCTAAACCAGAAGAGTTAATTTAACCGAAGTCGTACCTCTTCGACTTCGGTTAAATTAGACAAAAGTTGCCTTATCAGGGGGCTATTCCTGTGATGTATTTGTTTTTCAAAAAATATGCATAGGTCACCAGATAGAAGAAAAAATATGAAATTAGTGAAAATTAATAAATCATTTTTATTCTTAAACGATGACAAATAGACAAAAATGTTCCAGATAAAACTTTTAGAAGATTAAGTGCGCCATAAAGAGAAATAATAATAAAAAATTTTTGGCCAACTGTTTGCGAGATATGACAAGAAAAAATATTTTTTTAAATGGTAATCATAGGTGGCTATGGCATCGTTAAAAGTAGTATTTTTATTTCTTTTCAACAGTATGTATTTTTATATCATTCATTTTAAAAATTATTGTTTTATGTACATAAATCATAAAACACTTCTTTCTAATGGCATTTTTAAAGTAGGCTTTGGTACAAACAATTTAAAACAACTGATTTTTTAATCTAGGTTATGTCTTAATTACTTGTATAAAACTTAACAATAATCTATTATAATTAATTGTAAACAAATTTACTCATTCCTAAGATAAAATTAATAACTAAAAATGAAACATAAGAAACACTAAATAAATTTTGTTAAACTAATGCAAATTTGGTTAATTAAACAGTAATTATAACAAATGTTCAAAATTTTGTCCATTTTGTTGTAAACATAATTCGGCTCTGCTTAAAACACTATGTAAAGTGTTTTCCAACGTATTTTTAGAAATTAAATAACATGCCTCAATAATTTTATTTTTCAAATCGTTTAAATCATGGGTAAATTTGTGTAAACATGGTATTTTAAAAAACCCTAGATAAAAAAATTCAAAGGACTCAGATCTGGTGATCTAGCTGGCCACCGAATAGGCCCGTTGGTCCCTATCCACCTATTAGGCATAAAATTGTCCAAAAAATTTGTGCATATATGAGCATTATGGTCTGGTGCTCCATCCTGCTGGTAATAATCGAAATTTATATTAAATTTGTCATCGCTAAATTATCTAGGGCCTCGATCAAGTCTCTATTTAAAATCTCTAAATATTTATTGGCAGTTAAAGTTCCTTCATAAAAAAATGGACCTATTAATTTTGTACCCAATATGCCAATTCACACATTCGTTCCAAAACACACTTGGAAATTTGTTTCACGGTTCCAATGTTCTTTAGAGGCAGTCCAGCTGTAGTGTATATTTCTATTAAAAAACATTATTTGTAAAATTAGATTCGTCAGACCATAAAATTTTTGAATGAAAACATTGGATCACGTCTAATTTTTCCCGTCAGCCATTCACAAAACTCAATTCTTCTTCTGTAGTCCGCGCCTCGTAAATGATGAGTTTTGCTACATTTATAAGGCTTATAATTATTTTTCTTTAAAATCTTCCTTGCTGTATCCTTTGGTACCGCACATTCCCTCTCTATTTCGCGTAGAGATACTTCTTTTGTTGTGTTATTTTTATACGCAACAAATGCTAATACATTTCCCACAACTTGATCGTCTCCAGCTAATGGTTTTGGATATTTTTTCATAAATAAGGAATCAGTTTCCCGAAGAAATCTGTCCAATTTTGTAAAGTAACTTCTGTTTGGTTGTCTTCTTAAGGGATATAACCTTTGGTATGTTTCTGCCGCATTAACAGAATTTTTGTGACACTGTGCATAAACAGAAAGAAGAAAATTTAACAATATGACAGAAATATGATAAAATCAGTTGTTTTAAATTGTTTGTACCAAAGCTTACTTTCAAAATGCCATTAGAAAGAAGTGTTTTATGATTTATGTACATAAAACAATAATTTTTAAAATAAATGATATAAAAATACCTACTGTTAAAAATAGATAAAAATACTACTTTTAATGATGCCATAGACACCTATGATTAGCATTTGAAAAAAAAAAATTGCCATATCTCGCAAACAGTTACCCAAATTTTTTTATTATTATTTCCCTTTATGGCGCACTTTGTCTTCTAAACGTTTTATCTGGAATATTTTTGTCTATCTGTCATCGTTTAAGAATAAAAATGATTTATTAATTTGCACTAATTTCATATTTTTTCTTTTGTCTAGTGACCTATGCATATTTTTGGAAAAACAAATACATCACAGGAATAGCCCTCTGATAAGGCAACTTTTGTCTAATTTAACCGAAGTCGTAACTCTTCTAGTTTAGGAATTCCCTTAAGTGGCCCAAGTTCAATAGACAGTCTGTATAGCAGGCATTTTCACAATTAAATAATATCTGAATATCATCTCACTTAAACCGAAGCGTTAAATTACGAATATGCATTCCAACATAATACCAACAACATAATATCTGTCCTATTTTACGGCTGCGAGACCTAGAAAAATCACCATAAATATTGTGGATTAAACTCCAAGTTTTTTTTTTTTAACACCTGTCTTCGAATAATATGCTGAATTTTGTAGCCTAGCAAAATCAACAACAAACTATGAAAGCAAGCGGTCAGCCAGTACGGTTGTGTGGTCGTGGCGTGTCTTGTCTGATCGTGTAGATAAGCAACATAGCCCGCCCTGTCCAATTGGATGGGTTGCCGCACAATGACTCGGTGTGTGCTGGCCTTGCAGAGACTGTAGGCTGACAACCTGCATCACTAAAATGCAAGTAAAACATGTCACGAAACAAGTACTTCAGGTACTTGAGGCCTAATCAGCTTCACCAAAAATCTGGATCTACTTCCGGAAAACTAAGTAAGGGCTGTCACAATAGATCTTCTAGGTCGCGTTGACAAAAAGCGACAAAACGCTTAAAACCCTCATATACATACATACATACATGAAAGCAAGCGAAACCATCGGAAATCGAAACCAAAATCAGAAATCGTAAATTGCAACGGATTGATTATATTTTAAGGAAATACATTACTGACCTAACCAGGAAATCGTACGAATGGAACTTCTATAGAAAAAGGAAATGTGGTCAACAAAAAATTACTTGAAGACGCACAAAACTTAAAGGAGCTAAAAAATGGGTGAATTTTGGGAAAAATTAAAAAAATTTGCAACCAAAAACGTAGTTAAGATGGCGAAGCTTTGTGGAAGTTCTATGCTCTGCGCGGGAGCTCTATGAATATTATATACTCGTCCTGAGTGTAAAATGCAAGTGTGTCACATCTTATGATTCTTTTGTGTGTATTCCTTAAATAGTCTTTAAAATTCATGGACGGACTTTCTGATGCCCATACCAATAGTATATAATTTTTATTGAGCGAAAGCAGCACTTCTCTAGCAACGTAATATCGAACATTGCCTTATATAAATAAAAACAACTGTCTCCCACAAAAGAATCATAAGGCATCGCTTGTTGAAGTACAATGTTTTCAACAAAAAAATCTACATTCATATACCTCGGCTGAACAGAAACCAATTCCGTAGGAGAGTTATAATAAATACCATTACAGAGCCTGACTCAAATGGTACGCTAACCGATTAGAAGAAATACCTAGTGAACTTTTTGTTTTTTAAAGCCAATTGTCTGTTAAGAAGTATATTTCTTTCTTTAGCCCAACGTTTTTGCCCTTCTTCTGGCTCCCAAAGAATAAATATAATATATAAAACGTCTACTCTACTCACTCTAGAATAATTATCTCTCAACAAAATAACAATATAAATGTGAGAGTAATGTTACTGCTTGCACTACCGCTCGATTGATTAAATTCCTTGATCGGTTCATTTTTTAAGCTTCAAATAATAGTATCTTAATCACATAATCGCCGTAACGCTCTTTTTCTTCTTCCATCTCTAATTAGAGCATTGTCTATTCTTTCATAGTTGTCTTGTCTGTGTTTATGTTATTGGTTTATTGTTCCCTTTTGTTTATAAGATCTTTTTACATCTTGTCCTAATGGTGAGTTATTGTTAAATAATCTTTTCTCTGTCATTCTGTCGATATAGTTGTTCCATTGTTTTTTGGTAGGGTTGGGTTCTCTGGGTAGTTCTTACTTCTTTCTCTGTCCATTTATGTATTTTTTTATAGATTCAATTAATCTCTTATGCGCATAAAAAGAATATAATTTAATAATAATATTTAATAAAACATGTGGTTTCGGATATATGACGTAGTATTTTCAGAGTATTTGTTTCTAAGATTCTCTTTTTTTAAGGTTTTAGGTCTGATTTGACGTAGTTTTATAAATGCGGAGTTTTGCTTTATTCCTTTGTGTTTATTTTTCCATATTATATCCTTCAAGATAAATGCCGTTTTTGATACTTATTGGCCAAGCCAAAATAAATAAGAACTAATCGATACCTGTAAACAACGGAATCCGCCGTTAAACTCATTACAAAGAAAAAGGAGATATTAACAATTGGACAAAAAAAACTTTTGTTTTAGTTCACTATCCAGTCGAATAAAACCAATCGTACAAGAAAACAGTGAAATTGATTTCATATTGATTTTTCCACGAATGTGGAAATCTAAAGCAAATATTATTGTAACAAAAATTTTATTTACTATAAATTGTTTTGCTATTTCTCAATAATTTATCTACATTTGACGAAAAATGTCTGTAATAGTTATTTACATACCAAATGCGGGAACGACTGGTTTCCGGAGGAGTGTTTGGCGGCGCGAGCTCGCGAGCGCTGCCATAAAACGATTCCGGAAACCCAGTTCACGCAAGAGGTTTGTACAATATTTTTCGTACGAAAATCATAAAATCAATAATTAATTTTCTATTTGTACAAATATTTTTATTTATTGTATACACAAAATGATTTGTGGTTATGTGTTTCAGTACTAACAAGTGCAGTCAATCTGTCAACATGACAGCAGTTGTTGCCAACATTGTATATCAAATGCACTAAATTTACTTTTTCTACATTAAATTTCGTTCAATAATCCCCTATTTTCTTTTAATATTATTAGGTAAAAGAATGTTTAAAACATTATACTATTTTATTATAAATATAGTTTTTTAATAAATGCTGTAGAAGTAGGAGTGTTTTTTCCAAAATTTCCCGGTCACCTATCTGGTGGAGACCTGGGAAATTGACGTTCCAGGCGTTGCTTAGGCAACGCGAAACAACACATTTCACTGCATGAGTACGAAAAATAATTTACATAGGGGCGCATTCAAGGGAAGGGCTCGTGGGGATTGATCCCCTTTCTCCCAGAAATCTCATTTTTTTTCCAGATTTTTACATTAAACCTACTAAACAAATCTCTAAACTTTACTCTCATTATTGTTATCTAATTGTTTAAAGAATGATTCGGAAAAGAAATATAGCTAGAAAAAATAATATATTTATCCTTCTTTAGAAATAAATTTTTAAGTGATAATAAAAAACTGACTGTGTTAAAACATATGTGTGTTCCCAATATAAATATAAAGAAGCAAGCTTAGCTCTTAAACTGTTTTAAATATGTCGAATTGAAGCTAATTAACTAATTTAAACCTGTTTAAGAGCTGATTCCTGTTTTATGAATCTGGGTGTATATTTCCAAACGACAGAAAATTTTGTTATAAATGTGGCATTTATATAATATGCGCGCTCACTTAATAAAAAGTTTAATTTTTCTATATGACTGACAGGATTACAGAGTCGTTCAGGAGTTATCAAGAGAACTGCCGAAAAAGCAATTTATGTGATGTGTGCACAACAGACTGACACATGCAACCTATTATCTTTAAACAAAATTTAAAATAACAAATTTTATTTAAAACAATGCTTCGTTAATTTACGTTCGAAACATTTGTGTTTTAGTGAAATTTATTAAATGGCGCATAAGTTTTCTTTTTAACTAGCTCCGAATTTTAAATAATATGAAATGAATTTATGTGTTCTCTTCTTACCAGCGAGGTTTTACTTTTTGTGTGGACATATGAAACAATGAAAAATAAATGCATACATATTTGAAATGTTTCAAATCCCTAAAATCCAAAAAACAGAACACGCGCGTTCCATTAGCAAAAAGGCCGTGGAACAAGGTCCCTCATGAATGATTTGCAATGCTGGGTTGGAAGAATAATGCAGGAGGCATGTAGCGCGCACAGCCCTGCATAATGGATGGCTGCGTTGGGTTGCAGCGCCGCCCATACATCCAACGTTCACACCGCCGAACAGGACACTGGTCAGCAAAAGGTTTTGTCTTATGGGTAATACATAAATACCCTTTCAAAACTCCTATATCTTCTGTCTTTCCGAACTGATTATTGTTATTCGAGAGCAGTCAATATATTTACGATAAATATTAATAGCATCAAGAAAATTATATGTAGCGATATATATATTTTTGGGAGAAATATTTAAATTGTAACAATATAACGAATAATTAAGTATTCTTGAGTCATTTTTTGGTTGTAAATGAAACTACATATTCTAATTTCTCTTTTTATAACAATATTTATTATACAAATAGCCGCAATTAATTTAAAGATCATTAGATTACCATTGGAAGCTTAATCAACACATTTTATATCTGTAAATGGTAAATGATTAACTATTTATGTATAAATATAAATATGATACTTTGAAGTACACGTGTTAAAAACATAATTTCAACAAACTTGATTTCCTGTATTTCTTTGTAAGAAGCTCATGCAAATTTTCATTCGATAGAAAAAAAATGTCAAAATTCGCATTTCTTGATCAATATTTCGTTGCAATAAGAGTTTCTTTTTTAGTAGTCAACGTGAAGGTTTAGAAGAATAAATTCACATTTTTACTTCTTTTTTGGTCAACCCATCTGCTTGTTTATTTCCTTTAATACCCTTGTGCCCTAGTGTCTTCTAAAGAGTTACATAGTACTGTTTCGCCTTTCGCCAGTTGTTGTAAAGTAATTTTACAATTCCATGCTAACATTGACAGATAGGAGTATGTATTTTTAAATTGACTACAATATTTATACTATTGTCAATTTTTTCTTTGGTCTCTGTATCTGAGGTTTTGATTGTAATTTACTTTACAGAATTATTTCTCTATTCATTTACTTATATATCATTCGTTTATTTCAAATGCCTGTTCCGATTTCCTCATTTTTGACAGCTACTCTGTATTATGACGATGAAGAGTTGCTTATTTAAATAAACATAACATAATGTAAGTTAAACTGTAACTTATTTATTGCAAAGGAAAGAAAAATGTTCTTTATATAAAAGTTTTATTATATTAAAAAAATTAAATTAAAACTATCAATTTTTATTTCTTAAATGAGAATCTAGAATTATTTTGGTAAAAAAACAGCAATTTCTCTGTCTTTTCAATGAAAGTTTTTCGAAAACCAACGCGGCACAGCAAAAGTGAGAATAGAAGCGAACGCGACACGGAAAAGCACGGGAGAAGCAAATTGCTGCACGTATACACCGAAGCAATAGATACGCAGTCGTTAAACATTAATAGAAAAAGTTAAATAAATACCTTAATATATTAAGGAATTATATAATGTTAATTCTCAGAAACCTGAAATACAACATTGTTCTTTTAAATTTTGCAACCTTTTCTTAACCACGACCCAGTAAAGTTTTTCCCAGAATTCGACAATACATCAAAAATATGTAATAAATTTAATGTACATTTTTTCTTTTTTTAGGGATAAGAGGTTCTTAACCGTGACCCCCCACTTGGATTCGCCCCTATCTCCAATATTTTGCATATAATGAAGCTGTACATTTGATATCATTTCATTTTAAAAAGGTACAGTAATTCAAAACAAGTTCCTCAGTCTGCAGATGTCCTCATGTACACAGATCCGAACCATTAAAATCCCCATTTTAACATATTTACTTTTCAACTTCCTGTGGTTCAAACTCTTTTAGATAAACCATGATTGTTACTATCGAAAAGAAGTTGTTCGTTTGGTCTCTGGTCGTATTTGTAATTCTGGATCTCTATCTTTCTTGTCATTTTTTATCTAAAAATACGATCTTCGTTTCCGAATCTATCTGTAGGTGTTACAGACATCATAAGAATAAATACAACGTATTCATTCTCGATGGCTGAGCGAGCTAACGCACATCTCTAACTCGCTTTGACGTCATTCGAACTTGAGATCGTAGGTTCAAGTCCCAGCAACCGACAATGTGTGATTTGTCGTAAAATAAAAAACACAGTTACTTGTGTATCACACTCGGATTCTATAGACTTGCCGTCTATACATCTTAAATAGAAGTAGCGCTGGCATGAAACAACCGACAGAACGGCAGTTAGAACTGCGGGACACATTTTATCCATTCAGAGGATGTCTGTAATTATTAATCTGTTTTTTTTTCATTCGACAATAACTGATTCGTTAAAGCAGGTATAAAGAATGTAAGTTTGTGTGTAGGTAGAGAATTCGGGCAATGTAGCTCATTGTGTAGCGCAGTCCCTGAGAGCCGAAGCCGTGTCCGACGTGGCCTGCAGGCTGTGAACACGCACGTGGCGACATCGCCTGGCACTCCGTCTCCGCGCTCGCCAAACAGATTACACCCTGGGAAACGCCGCCGGCGCCAATCACGCCCTTATCCTATACTTAAACACCTACTACCCCATTTGATCGCTTACTATACTAATCTCATGTTAATTGAACTATTCTATCAAAAAAACTAAAGGGTGAATCAGTCATTACTTACGAAGATTTGTAAAAAAAATTATGTAAAAATATGAATACATCTTTAATTCTTTTTATAAATAATATTCGCAATTTTGATACAGTAATGTAAACAATGGACTAAGTAGTATACGCCCGATACAACTGCCTGTGATTTATCTATCATATTTATTACGTGTCTGATTCTTTATGTAGGTATTGTCTTATGAAAATTTTTGGGTGGTAGCGCCATTTTGAAAAAAAAAGATTATTTACCTATTTTCCGTTTTCCTTTGCGCGAATATTCGTTGTTCTGTTATGAAAAAATTACCAGAAGGTCCTGAGACTATAACTTGTACCCAAAAATGTTTTCGGACTTTTTGGATGGTACGCCATTAAAAAAAACCGTATTATTTCCTATTTTTCACTTTTCTTTGCGCGAATATTCGTTGTTCTGTTTTGAAAAAATTGTCAGTAGGTCCTGCGACATTAACCAGTACCTCAAATGTTTTTCGGACTTTTTGGATGGATGCCCTATTTTGAAAAAAAAAATAAAAAATAATATTTTTTACTTATTTTTTAGTTTTCTTATCGCGAATATTCGTTGTTCTAAATCTTTCATTTTTATATTGATATTTTATTTTTTTATTTTTTATTTTATATTTTTTAATAATTTCATGCATGAAGACTATAAATAGCAATGAACTCATCACTCCTTGTTGGAGGCCTTCCCTTGTATCAAAAATTTCGGACTTTTTATTCTTATTAATTTCTTGTTTTATAGTACAGACTTTTAATTCCGTTTATTAATTAAGACAAATAAATTGGAAAAACTATATCTTGCAACAACTTTGATTCCAAAAAACTAATATATAACAACATACTTAACAACCAGGAACACTTAACGGCAACGACAAGGCTAGATACAAGGAAAAAGAAAGAAACATGAAAACTAGCAACATGGAATATTAGAAGTATAAATGGTAAAGCAGGGAAAGTATTACATGAATTTAACAAAGAAAAAATTGACATATTAGCAATTACTGAAACAAAAATAAGAAAAGGAGAAATAATTACAGAAGGAGGACATCTATTCATTTATAGCGGAGTACCACGGGATACAAAAACTGTGGCGAGGGTTGCTTGTTTGATATATTAGAGGTATACAACAAAATTACAAAAGTGGGAAGCATCTTCAAAAAAAACATTGAAACTACAACTAAAAGAAATAAATGGAAAAGAAAAAACTATTATAATAATTTACGGACTGAATGAAACTGAAATAAATCGGGGAGATATTTTTGTACTACGCGATTTGAATGGTAGAGTTGAGAATAACAAAGAAAAGACATGTACAGTAATAGGAAAACACGAAGACGAAAATATAATTAAGAATGGCTAGCGATAGTTTATATATTACCTATATATTATATTTATTATACATTATATATCATATCTATTATATATTATATATTGTATCTATTATATTCCTATATTTTCTAAGTTTTATCTTAAATGAGATAGGTAAATACATTGCAGAGAATCAAATGTCAAGTCGTATCCAAGAATATGACTTAAGACGTATCCTATCTTTCACGTTAAAAAATATTCAAAATTATATAGAAGTTAGATCTGTCATTGCTTAAATTTGAAAAAAGTGTAAAGTTCGGATATTGCATTTAAATTGACTAGCTACTCACAGTTTTTACGAATATTTGTTTTTTTTTTCTACAATTGTTTCATGACGGATAGGTTACAACTCTACTTTACACTTTCAAATAAAAGCGATACCCTAGATAAGAGTAAATTAAAGCTTATGGCGTGATCTTCATTTTCTAGTACTTAACTGTATTAGGTTCAAATGTAAACACAATTAGAGGCGATGAACTCGTAAGTGATGTCCGCGTAGGATGTACGTGGGAGCGGCGACTGGCGCTGGAGGCGACGCGGGAGACACAGTCGCCGGAGGATTAGGCTGTGTCAACACCAGGACATCACACGGCCCGACGCGCGCTCTGATTGCTGCGCGCCTCTTCACTCGTGGGAATCTCCGACATATGTCTGCTAATACCACCTCTCTTGTCTTATATCCAAAAATCCAAATATACAAAATCTGATTGTAGATCAAAATGTTTCTAGAGTGACCAAAGTATAAAATTTAAGCGATTCTTATTTTTGTTGCAGGGTTACTTAAACCACCCTTTTACAGGTGTCCGCTTTAAGAGGCTAACCATTGGGATCTCGACAACTATAAGAGATACGATGTCGGTTAAATTGGAGCAAGGTGTCATATTAGCATGATTTTAATTATGTATTTGTTTTCCCGCGAAAATGCATAGGTCACTAGATTAATTTGCTTTTTGACTTATAACTTCCTTGTTTCTAATTTACACATTGTAAAGACATATTTTTACAAGGAATTGACAGCGCTCCTTAAATTTTTTTATCTGGTACACTTTTCGAGAAATTCATACTATCAATTTTCATATGGGGCTCAAAGTTATCTCTTATAATATTAAATAAAGAATTTTTTCTCTTTCTAATGATATAAAATTCATGTACAATAAAATGAAAATTAATTAGGAAATTAGAAAATTCTTGATTTTATTAATTTCGGTCAAGTGTGCTTTGGAAACAAAATCACTTTTGTTTCAAAAAAATTTTAACAATTCAATTCAATATTCGCCTGAATTTCTATAAAGAGAAAAAAATACGTCGGGGTTTTCGCTTTTCGTGGTTCTGCTTATTCTGCTTATTTCCAAGCGCAACATATTAAATTTCTAACATGGCCTGCTTGGCTTTATTTGAAAATTTTGTAAGTGAAATTCACAGCTATCCACTAATCGAAATTAATTGTCAAAATTATGTTTCAAACAAACGATGTACTCGAACTGTCGTCTCATCTTAAAATATAAAAATTATTCAAGTTTTAACACGTATTATATTAGAAATAATAATTAATAATGGAAATTTACTTTATTAATCAATGACAATAGTTATTTGTGTACCAAGGCCGCGAAATTACTCTTTAGCGTTCCGCGAGAAAAATTGTCGCCGAGGCTGCTTGCGGTCGAGGCAAGACAATCTCGAGGACGCTAAAGGATTTCGTAGACAAGGTGCACACAATATTTTTTGTGCAACCGTAATATATATATATATATATATATATATATATATATATATATATATTATGTATATATACAAATTTTATTAATTTTAAGCAGTTTCATTATAAATTGAAAATTAGCTTTCAAGGTAGCTAAGGAAATAACAAGTGATGTCGAGGTTATGTGACATGTCTACTCGTGCTCATAAATACTGAGGCAAAAGTATTAGCAAGTCATCACGTGTAACGAAATCGCGATCTTATAATTTTAATTTTATTTCTGCTGCTTAAAAAAATATGACGAGCTCTGCAACAAGAAGCTTTGAAAAATAATGAAACGCCAAAATCAATCAAAGTAATCAAAAAATTGTAGTTCTTCAAAACTTTATTGAATTATAAATATATAGCGTTTTTGTGGGCACCTTTATTATAACGAAGAAATTTTACTTAAGAACCTCTAAATTTAAAAGCTAAAAAATATCGAATTAGTTTATCGTACCGCGATATGTCAAATCGCTTTCATCATATAGAGGTCAACGATATGTGATTGTTATATTTTCACTTCAGGAGGCCAAAAAGTATTTACTATAAAAAGGGAAAGCCTTAAAATGTAATTGCGGACGTTATTTTATAGTAGATATTAGAATTTTCAAATAAATATTTAACTCCGTCGCATTTATTTATTTATTTTTCTTTATGGAAGCATAAGAAATGCTGCTGATGGATGGGATAAGAATGGACTTGAAGTTCCGCTTACGGCACTGCTTCTTTATTATATTGTAAATTAGGGTAAGATCGTAATAGTTCGTATAACAGGAATGAAATAGAATAGCAGTGCGGAGCGGTAGGCAACAGCGAAAACATTTGTGTAGAAATATTTTAATAATAATTAATAAATATGATAATAGAAAAATATTAACATAGTTACAAATACAAGGCTTGCTTTCCTAACATGAAAAAAATACCACTGAACACTAGGTAAATGAAAGAAGACTGTATGGTAAAAAGTATGAGAACATATAAATTATAATACAAAAGGGAAGTATTTATTGCGTTAGCCGCATCAGATGTATGGGGCATCTGACTCAATAACCCCGGTATTGAGTTGGTAATTCCACATGAATTTAAACTGCACTTGTCGCTGCGATTCACACAATAAGAACAGTCGTCCCCCATCCGTGCGCATTTTAATATCACTTATTATGCTCTTATGGGGGGCGCCCTTGTCCACAGCTGCGCCCCTCGAATGCATGACCCGCACCACTAATCGCCTGGATATTAAGAGGTGCAAGTGTACAAGTGGGAATCAAACTGCAAATTTGATTATTGCTATGACACTTCAACGGATACAATGGCAGAATGAATTATAAGAAACTATAGGTACTATTGTACAAATGTATAAGTATTGGCTGTTCAAAGAGGTCTTATTCATATGCTGTATAAGATAAAGGGTATTAACGTCATTAATAAAAAGTCATGAAATTAATATTATTAATCATCATTAAAGGCCTATTCTCATAAATGTGCATGAATACTTACCAATCATCACATAATACGAATATCCACGAATTAAGATCTTTACAAAATGTGTTGACAATTTTTAATAAGAATCTGTCCATACATCAGTTTGGATGTATATGTCTACATGTAGGAGAAATTCTATTGTATATATCAATTTTTGGTAAAAATTAGTCAACTGGAAGTGGCAATTTACTCTTGTTTTTTAGGATTAATACGAATATTTGTTTTAAAAAATATTAGAATAATTAGCTGTAACGTAGGCAACTAATATATTTTTTTAAAAACCAAAGCGAAAGTACTATTTTCACTCCTAAAATGCGGGGCGAAAGTTGCATTTCCCTGACTTGTCATGAAAATATTTAAAAAACACAGTTGTGCCTCATTTTGTATTTTTTGGACCGCAGATCTGCCACAATCTCTACTCCCGTTTCTTTTAAGAAAGAAGAAGAACCATGTCGCTGTGATTAGTTTCGCAAGACATTGCAAATTACTATACACGCTTGCATCAACAATGCAAAGTGACAGTTTGATTTTTGTTCCCTTACAATTTCTTTTCTGTTACCATCACGAAAGAAGCACACTACAGAATACTTATAGACAATTTGATTTTATTATTATATTTAAAATTATTTTTATTATAATGAAAGGTTTCAGAACAAAAGTAGTATAAGATTTGTCAGAAAAATGTCTGTACTTGACTCGGAACCATAAAATCATTATGGCTCCTCGACAGTAATGTATAATTTTCTTGATTCTTATGTAAATAACTACACTCCGATGGTAAGAAAAGTGACAACTTTTTTCTTTATTTTCATTCCAGAAAATACGTTATTTGGAAGGTTAAGATTTTTAATGTAAGTTACTATAAGGGAATATATTCCCGTATAGTTATTTTTTTTACGCCTGGCAACAACTACTTAAATAATTTTATTAATTTGAGAATACAAATCTTATGAATTCTTTGAAAATGTTGTCTAATACGTTAAAATAATTTATCGCTACTATAATAATTTGTTATTCTCAATAGTAACGCTAGTAATCACTTAAATATGACATATAAAAAAAATATTATTTGACAGTGGAGAAAAAACTGAAGCACCAAGTAGTGAAATATGTGTTCTAAACGCTGGAGAAATTGCACATAATACGCTTAATATCCCAATGTTTTCAATTTATTCTCTTCCTAAAAACAACACGTGATTCGTTGAAAAAATCGATAATATTTAGAAAATACAATTTATATTAATCCCAATTTTTGAAAAATACAATTCTTCTATCGCAGTCTTTCCTCACCATTTGTTATATTACTTTTGATAATTCGAGACACAAACGAATGTTTACAAAATAAAGTAAGTATGATTTGAGTATTTTTGGCGTGATATCCGTCAGTTAGTCCGAATATAGTTATACAACTGTGTAGCAAATGCAACTAAATGGATTTTAATGAATTATAATTTTTATGATTCTGACATTAATTGATAAGGTTGATGAAGCAAGCAAATCTCACAAAGTCGTTCTTTAATGTTATTTTTTTTAATATGAGAATACTCCATTGGTTAAATGAAAATTAAGACGAGTTACTGAATTATCTATCTGTTGTATGTATAACTCTGTGATGAATGTATTGCAGTGAGTGTATCGCTATTGACAGTAGTGCGGATTAAGGTCCTCATGTCCTGCAGGACATGAAAAACAAATCAGTTATTTGGCAAAGAGAAACAGCTGAGGCTTGTGTGCGATACTTGAGACGCAAACATGTGAGCAAACAGCCGGGAGTGAAGTGCGAGCTAAACTCATTTAAATACAACAGCAAATACACAAGCGGCCCGATTACTGGGGTTAATTGCTTCCAGGGGTCGCTACAACACCCGGCCTTCATGCGCATCAACTCCAAACCTGCCAATATGAAATCCACTCATCAAATGTCCGTGTGTATGTCTGAAGATCATGTGTATCTTTCATAGAATATTGTAATCAAAATTAAAACACAATGACTATATAATTAAATTTAGGTGGCGGTTTATCGTGTCAAAACTTTTTTAGGAAACAACACTTTTAAATAGTTTTATTTTCCTTAACTTAAAACAGCTAAATTCAGACGTAGCCAGATTTGCTCATTAATAATTTATTTACGAAAAAATAAATATCAGCATCAAATTGTTTTAAAACATCATTTGCATTAACGGGAATGTCAGATTTCTACAATATTTGGCAAAATTTTTTGTTCTTGGCAATTCTGATTCAAATCAAGCAAATATTTATAATGTATAGTAAACAGCAAAAGTATTTTTACACCGTTTAAAATAAAATGTTAATACACCAAATAATCCGTGACACAATGCCTTTTTGTGAAATGTTATCAACTTCTATTATTATTTTTATAAGTTACAAGGCATTACAGGTTTTCAATGAAGAAAAATAAATACTTCTGTCATAAGACGTTAAAAGAATAAACAGAAAAAGCATTCGTATACTTTATTATACCATATAAAATTGAATTATTGAATACAATATCTTTTATATTTTAAATTTAGATGATATTAATGTTCACAATTTTTGTACTTCATATGTAGAGTTGTCGTCTAGACAAAACAAGACAAGCCTTTATATATTCTTGTCTTGTGCAGAAATTTCAAGACAAGACTTAAATAAGTACAAGTCTAGATTAAAAAGTCTTGTCTAGATATCAAGACTTTAGATTATTTCAAGTCTACATTGATCTGCACATACAGTTTAGACAAGGACAGATAATTCTTGGACTCCGTTCTTTTTCTGTTTTATATTCACTTGGATGGAACAAACTTCGCATGTTATATTTATATTACGAAAATTTAAAATTTTTAATGAATCTAGTGTTTTGAAAATTGTTAAAAATTTTCTAGTCTTAAACTATAATAAGAAAGACTTGTCTTGACTTGCAATTTCAAGACAAAACTCTTGGCAGTCTTGTCTTGATAATCTAGACAAGACAAGACAAAAGTCTAGAAAGTCAAGATCTAGACTGCAACACTATAAATATGGGACGTAAATCTAAGAGACTTTTATTATAGTTATTGAAATTATTGTACAACATCGTAATGAGAGAAAATGATATTGACAAATAGAAAAAAATGTAAACAGAAATGAATGTGTAATTCAATATATTATGAAATAATATAAAACTAAACAAATACTTCATAATACAGAGAGAAGAGGCCAGCTAAAGAAATGATCTGTACGGGAAAAGAGATGTTTACAAATATAAGGTAAAAAAATACAAAAATTATAGTAGCATAAAACTAAAAATTCAAATGAATATATTATTTAATAAAAACGTGATCAATTAAAGAGACAGGATACTTTACGTGGGTTGCAAGGTTAAAATCCTGGGTCAACGAGATCTACAAAAAAATCGACTTGAATTTGTTAACCCTATGATAATGAGCCACATGCAGGGGCGGATTTAGGCATGGACTTTAAGGGCTGCAGCCCAGGGCCCCGCGATACAAAGGGCCCCCTGCTTCGTACAATCAGAATAACACAAACAGACATTAGTATCTCCTGCAACTATGCTTAAATAAATATTCGTGTAGACGTTAACTTTCAATAATTTTTAATTGAATAGGAATAGGGATAAGTTGACCAGACAGCTGCGCGAAGTACGCTCTTGCGTCTTAAAAAGAGAAGTAGATAAATACAAGAAATAAGAAACACTAAGAAACAACTCTAATTTTGCAAATTTATTTCTTAAAATGTAATTGAAATCTAATCCTAGTACTTAACTTTTCATAAAACAATAAATATTACATTTTAAATAGCGAAATGAGGATTAGCTTAATCATTTTTATAAATCTGCCTATATACAGTTGTTCATTTTAAGTGGTACACTATTTCTATTTCGGGAACTATAAGAGCTACAAGGTCGGTTAAATTACCATTTTTTTTTTATTTAAATTTTTAATTTTTAATATCTATTTTATAATACTACTTTAATAAGCGAAACAAAATTTTTGAGAAAAATGCAAAATTATGTATGTATCATTTTTATTTAAATATGACTTCAAAGACAAACAGAAAATAAATCTGTAAAATTTTGTTATGTAAGGATATTAAATATGCATATCGTATAATTCAGAAAAAAGTACTGAATCGAATAAGCCAATTAAAAAATGTAGGTTCCCATTTAAAATACGAAAGTTATACCTAGTATTTTGAAAACCACTGGTCGAAAAAAATGTTTCCCTCATTAAAGTACTTTTATAAAATAGAAATTCCTGCCAACTTTTATTAAAAAAACTATAGCAGTTTTTTGATAAACTGCCGGTAAAATTTTCTTAAGGTAGGACCCCCACGCAATATTAGCCCAGGGCCCACAAAGTTCACGGTCCGCCCCTGGCCACATGAGTTCTATAATCGCGTAATTTTCATTAGTGAAAATAAATTTAGCATATTTTGTTCCAATGGACGACAACTTGTGACGAAAAAGACTAGTGAAACTTTAAATCAAATACGGCAGCCACAATTAAGCATAGCGGATTATCAGTATATGGTATAGGGTAGTATATCGATAAATGATGTTGTTAATTTAATTGTTTTATATCGTTACGATTTGTTAATTTTCCTACAGCCACCTAAAATATTTCAATAAAAAATATTTTTGAAATTTTTCAATTTTATTAAGTTTCTCAATTTTTTCATATTCATTTATGACAATTTTATCAAAATAATTCTAGGTTTCCATTTAAAAAATAAAAATTTATAGTCGTTGGATCAGGCTTTCATTTTTTTTTTCTATGTATGCTATCAAGTAGAATATTTAATATAACTTTTACAGGAAGTAAATTTTTCTATTTCTTATAATAAAAAAAGTTAAAGGGAGGTTCGTCTTCGCTGATACACCGTATTTATAATATGTAATATAGAATTTAAAAAAATTGTACGAATGCTTTTGCGTTTGCATTTTTAAATAGTTTGTTATGTAAGATAAAATATTAATTTGAAACTATTATTTGCTACATAAAATAAAACAATATAAAGAATTACTTTATTAAAGCTGTTTTTTTCTAATTTGTTCCTGTCCACGCTTTTGTATTGCAGTGTTATTTATTATTATTTTCGAAATCCAAGAAGTATATCTCTCTATGAAGGAAGGGCGTTCGCCCCCCCCCCCCACACACAAATAAATAAACTCCATAACAACCCCAAACACCTACTTCCCTTTGCCAGTCTTGCTTCAATTTCTACCTCTTCATCATTATTACTGGTAAGTGTAACACCTAAATACACAAAGCTTTTCACCACTACAAACCGGTATATTTTAGTTTCTGTTTTTCTTTTCTTCATTGATTTGTAAATATATTTTTCATTTCTTCCCTTAATGTCCATTCTAACATCAGAATGAGAAGTATGGAAGATATTGGATTACCCTACTTCAAACTTCTTTTGACTTCAAAGCTTTTTAAAATCATTCCATCCACCCTTACTTTGCATACTGTATCGTCAAGTGTCATTATTATCAGATTTGTCATTTTCTCATGAATGTTGCAATATCTTATAATTTTATATAGTTTTTCTTTTAAGCAGAATTTTTTCAAAAATTCTAAATACTGATCATCTTTGAACATGAGTGTGTATGTATAATACATCTATTTTTGAATGTATATTTGATAATCGTATTGATAATGAAATATTAATTAAAACAGCATTAAAAAAAGTTCCATTAAGAAATGATAAATTTTCTTTCTCCGAATTTTGAAAGAATTCTTTCTGTTTCGTAATCTACACATGTTATACTACTTATCCTTAAATTTAAGACGTTATCTTCAAAACTACTGGGTGTAATATGTTCTAATCAAAGAATTTGAAAACTTTGTTTACTATTAATTTACTTTATTTACTATTCATTTAGAAAAGCCACCATTAAAAAAAATGTTATTTGCTTTATTACCCGCAAAGAAATTTGTTAAATTTTGACGGTATTTCTAACTTTTTGTCTGCAATTTAGAAATAAATGTTTGAACAAACTCGGTTCCTATGCTCAAATGCCCCCTGACGCAAGACACCCTAGGGCTGCAGCCCTATTCAACCCAATAATAAAGATGGCCTGATCTGTGTGCTGTGTATCAACATTTCAAAATAAAATCATGGAAATCAGTCAAATGAGAAAAATACCCTTTTGCGTTTTAAACAGATACAGATATTGAATTATTTTTCGAGCGAATATTTGCCATGTGCTGAGTATAGAGGTATTTATCGCTCCCACATGGTATATTCCCTCATTCAAAATATTATTTTTTATATTTATTTAGCGCAGCCCGATACAAGCCCCAGGGCTAATGGGCCGCCCACCCAATCAATACGCACATTTTCATTACGTTTTGTTTGCTCGCATTTATATTATTCTTGTTTATAATAATATACTGAACGGAAATAAAAATATATGTACATATTAAATTCTATATTTTTAATTGAACAATTTCAATTACATATTATGTTTATTAACATTCGATGATTAATTTTCCTCAATATTAAAATTCCAGTAGAGAAACAAAAAAAATCAAACAACCCTAACAACACATTTCACCCATTAGGAACAAAGACGGACTATATGCAAGGAGTGACTTCGCAAATCATTTAACAGAAGTATTCCAACCTTTTTCACCCTTAATACCACTAGAAGATGAGCTATTCATACAAAACATATGATATCCTTTTAGGTTGGATTATCCTATACAACATGTTAAACAGAAGAAATCTCTCGGGTACAATTTAATTTCCGGAATAATTTTAAGACAACTCCCATTTAAAGCAATCATTCTTATATCTTCTTTTATTATCCCTATACCCAAACCAGGAGAGAAAACATCGTCATACATAAGTTTACTACCTGTACTTTGAAAGGTATTTGAAAAACTTTTCATCACAAGTCTGATCATCAGTTTGTTTTCTAAAACCAACACTCCACTAATGAACAAATTTACAGAGTAGTAAATGTTAGAGGTTAGTATAGGTACGAGCCGATGAAAAAATACACAACAGAATACGTTTTAACTATTAAATATATTGGAACAAGAACATTTATAAATTAATTGTCAGATTCAACAACAACAATAACAATAACATATATGAATCAGTAGATAGCTAGATCCTAAAACGTAGACTCGCAGGATATGCTAAATGTATTCCTAACACTTCCCCTCGAGTGTAGTGCGACTTGATCTAGTTTCTTCTGTTATTGATAAACCAGCAGACTTCCTATACCATTCATGTTTTTGTCTAGGCAGCCCTTTCGTAAGAAAATCTGCTAATTGATCTTCTGTCTTCGTATATTTCAAAATAAAAAATTTCTTCTTCAGCATATCTCGAAGAAAGTGATGCCTAATGTCAATGTGCTTACTTCTGTTGTGAAAAACTTGATTTTCAGCCAATTTAATAAATCTTTGTAAATATATGGCTTCTTTTGTACATTCGATCATAGCCATATATTCTTCTTCAGTAGTGCTTAGAGCGACTGTTCTTTGTTTACGAGAATCCCATGATATGGAACATGTACCAAGTAGGAATAGGTAACCAGTATGAGACTTCCTGTCTTGTATACATCCCCCCCCAATCAGCATCAACATATCCCTTGATTGATTCAGAATCGAAATTGAAAACCAATCCCAATTTAATGGTTCCCTTTAAATAACGTAGTACTCTCTTCGCTGCTCGCCAATGTTGACCGCAAAAGAAATATCTGGAGGAGTGGATATAGATAAGTATGTGAGAGCCCCTACAAGTTCGTGGTAAGGGAGTTTTTGCTCGTCTTCAGTTTGTTTTTCTTTCTTTGTTAATTTAATTCCGGGATCTAGCGGAGTGACTACTGGTTTGCATTCGTACATGTTAAAACGTTCCAGTAATTCCTTCACACGTCCCTGTTGATACATACCAACCATGCCGTTGCGCTGAATAAATTCAATACCCAAACAATAGCTTGCATATCCCAGATCCTTCAGTTCAAATTCAGAAGCCAACTTCTTACTCAGTTCGTCAATCACCTTTTAATCCCGAGATGCTACCAAAATGTCATCGATGTAGATGGTAATTAAGGTTACATCTTCTCCAGATCCAATTCTGAAGACACAAGGGTCCGAACAGGTAGGAAAGGTACCACATTTTTAAAATATTGAATTCAATTTATTGCACCAGCTTCTTCCAGCCTGTCGCAAACCATAAATTGAATTTTATAGAAGACATACTTTATTGTCATTGCGATAATCTTTCAGCATATTTTCTGCTTTCTTCCTGATTTCTATTGCATTTTTCGAATCAATAATATCTTGTAAGATTTTCTCAAAGTTTCTAGGTGGTTTCATGAAAATTGTTTCTTTCAAATCACCATTGAGATATGCTGTGACAATATCGAACTGACAGATTTCCATATTGTACATAGCCGCTAAAGAAGCCATTAATCGAATTGAGCCTATACGAGCTACAGGCGCAAATGTTTCTATGTAATGAATTCCATATTCTTGAGTGAATCCTTGAGCTACAAGTCGAACTTTTCTCCTCTCGAGTGTTCCATCAGACTTTAATTTACTTCTTAACACCAAACGAGATCCAATGACCTTATCTTTACCAGGGCTGTCCACTAAAACCAAGTCTGCTGGTTTATCAACAATAGAAGAAACTAGATCAAGTCGCACTACACTCGAGGGGAAGTGTTAGGAATATATTTAACATATCCTGCGAGTCTACGTTTTACGATCTAGCTATCTACTAATTCATATATGTTATTGTTAAACCAGCACTGCGATTTTTTATGTCCTACTTTTTTATATTTAAAACATCTAAATTCCGCACTTTATCTATTCTCCGGGTTACGAACGTTCGCGGTTGATTTTTGTTTATTCTTCTTTTCATTTTTCTGCACGTACATGGCGCCCGACGTCTCATCGTGTGCATCACCTCTGCGTGCGTCGTTCTCTTCAATAATTTTTGCACGAAGAGCTTCAGGGGTCGGCAACATATCTCTAGACTCGATGGCGCACCGGAAATTTACGAAACATGATGGCAGACTGTACAACAACATCACTGTTAACAATTCCTCATTTATTAAAATTTCCATATCACCTAGCATTTCTCGCCGATCCTTTCGACTGATACCTTTCCTTCAACTTATTCCACGTCTGACAAGCAGTGTTGCAATTCTTTATTTGTTTCAATTCAGTCGACGAAAGAGATAAAATAATTAACAATCTTGCCTTTTGATCATTTTTCTGCCATGCTGCGGTTCCTTCATGTTCTGACGGTTTCGGTTTCAAAACTGTTCTATCCACGTATACCCAAAGATCATCCGTAATTAATATAGCCTGCATTTGCAGACTCCACGTGTCAAAATTGCTTTTATTAAGCATCTCTATCCTGCATCCACCTGCAGCTTGCATCTTGCCTTTTTTTTAATTGACACGTATATCATGATCTATATATATATTTATTATTTTTTTATACTCGCGCACGTCCTGGGCCCATAATCTGTTCGAGTTTAGCTAGAAGATGAGCTATTCATACAAAACATATGATATCCTTTTAGGTCGGATTATCCCATACAGCATGTTAAACAGAAGAAATCTCCCGGGTACAATTTAATTTCCGGAATAATTTTAAAACAACTCCCATTTAAAGCAATCATTCTTATATCTTTTTTTATTATCCCTATACCCAAACCAGGACAGAAAACATTGTCATACATAAGTTTACTACCTGTACTTTGAAAGGTATTTGAAAAACTTTTCATCACAAGTCTGATCATCAGTTTGATTTCTGAAACCAACACTCCACTAATGAACAAATTTACAGAGTAGTAAATGTTAGAGGTTAGTATAGGTACGAGCCGATGAAAAAATACACAACAGAATACGTTTTAACTATTAAATATATTGAAACAAGAACATTTATTAATTAATTGTCAGATTCAACAACAACAATAACAGTAGCATATATGAATCAGTAGATAACTAGATAGTAAAACGTAGACTCGCAGGATATGTTAAATGTATTCCTAACAGTAAATATAATAAACAAAATTATCGAAAAAAAACACTACTGTTTAGCAGGTTTCATTGAGGTTTCACAAGGGTTCGATAAAGTGTGGCATACTGGTCTGCTATAAAATTTTAAAAAATAAAATCCCTAGTATATTCTACCTAATTCTTGACTCCTATTTAACAAACAGATATTTTATAAAATACAAAGAAAAACATAGCCCACTATATTCAATCAAATCAGGAGTGCCTCAAGGTAGTGTTCTTGGACCTATTCTCTACCTTATCTTCACAGCTGATCTTCCAACAAATACAAATTCTAGAGTTGCCACATTTGATAATAACACAGTAATTCTAGCTTGTCATAAAATTCAAACAGATTTTTTCGTAGATATAACCACAACGTTACCTGGGATGTATTTGTAGTATGGTACCTCCTCGTTTGTTAGATCAATCGCTGATTCGAAATGTTAGACTAAGATATTAGTTATATTCTCTTATTTGTTCGTATATATTGCAATAGATAATTATTTACAGCTAATAATTGTAAGTTCAATAGTTTCTAATAGTCTTATTGAGCATTCGGCAGTTATAATAAACAGAGTGATCTCTCATTAAGTTGATATAACTTTATTTTGAACCTTTAGTATAAAATTCTAAGTCTCGAAGAACAAGTTACCATTCGACAGTCAAGCATTTTGTGTCTGCTGCATGTTAATACATGTTCATTGCTATTTGTTGCATTTAATTTGCATGCCCTGGTTTATGTTTGCATATTTTCTATAGGTTAACGATTTGTTGCATTTCCAGCCCCTATACATCTTGATTTAATTTTATTGGCGTGTGATTCTTATCAGCTTTTTACAGATTGAAATGCAGTTTTTGTTCACGTTTGCTATAGAAAAATGATTAAAGTGAAGATAGTACTGATAAAATCAATGATTCTTCCACCAATAAGTTATCTTGAAAAATGGACACGTTCCATGGAATTTCGGGGGCGATGGTCCCTCTATTTCCTAGCTTTCTGTTAAGTTTTTCAAGTTCTGTTTGCGTATACTTTATTATTCCGAAGCTCTAAGTTATTATTGAGGTGACAAAAGAATTGACTACTAACATTGTGTCGTGTTGAGTTGCTTACTTTTTTGGGATGAATTTTGCTCGTAGTATCAACTTCTTTGGATTTTTCTTGACATTTGCCTATTATTAGGTTATTTTTCATTCTTAACTATTTATATGGCACATCTCTGTCAATAGGTTTTATTCCTTCGTGTAGTTATTTAGTGACTTTATAATTTCCGGTTTTTCTCACTTTTCTCTTTGCATTCCCCTGATTTAACATATATATTTTAAATAAAGATTTTGTAAGTAATAATAATAAATTACATTTTTTTTATGTACATGCAAATCTCTATGTACTTAATCTGAAATTATATTATATTTTACTAATTTCCTTTCTTAAATAAAGGGCATATTGGTGAGTCATTCTACCTATATGGTATATGCTCCTTCTCCCTGCTACTTGTATAATCTTACAAAGTTGTTCCTCTAATAATCCCCCTCCTTACTTGTAAATCTCAGCTATTCTTTCAATATTTTTATAATTTCATTCCTTCTCGGTAACTCTATTTCTCAATGGTTTTCATGAAACATGTTTGCAGTTATTTCCTCTATGCACTATTTCCCGTTACCATTTGGCCTTCCTTACTTTTACGGTATATTGTTTTTTGTTGGAAACTATTTTTCCTTCTTTGATTCTTGGAAGAAATATTTCATTTTTTTGTTAACCTAGTGACTTTTCTTTGCTTCCAGTACATCCTCCATTGCTTTTCTCTTTTTCTCTGTATAGACTATTCTCACATCATACATAGGGATTCTACTTCTAATTTTCATTATGATTTCATATTTTTTTAATATTCTTTTTCGTTTGCAGGTGCTTGTACGAAGTGTTAAGTTATTTACTTTTCCATATTTTTTCATCTGATTTTATTATTTATCCTTATTGAGAATCCGAGACATTGAAGTTGCATATTTTATATTTTCTCTTATTTTAATCAATTCCGTTACTTGTAATTTCTAATATATTTGTTTCAGTACCTATCTATCTTTGTAACTCTATATATTGCTGGTGATTGCACTTATTTCCTTTATCCACGTTTCGCATCCATATAATATTGTTGGAATAAATATTGTTTTATGCATAATTAATTTTGTTTTTACCGGTATTCTTTTATTATAGTCCCGTATTACTTTGCTTACAGCATTAAAAAAATTTGTTGTTTTTTTTTCTTTGTTAATCACAATTTCTATCTCTCTGTTTTTATCAAAACGATACTGTATCCCAGATATTTCATGAAATGCAGACTTTTACTCTTACACCGCAGGATTAACATACAAATTAAATGTCATGCAGTAAATTATTTTTTAAAATATCTACTATTAAAGAAAAGATAGTATGTGTCATTTAGAGTAAAAGTATCTTCGTGTGCCTCGCATGCAATTGTCAGAGTCGCTTCGCTCGTTATGCAGCCAGGGCCGGCGCGAGAGTTGGGCCTGGATGGTCACTTGCCCACTCTTAATGTGGCAGATATTTGAATTTTACACTTATTTTCTTGTAAAAATTAAAAGAACACATTATTTCAGGTTTTATGAAAATTTGAATACTTCTGAAAAAAAATGCTTTTCAGAACATATTGTTATTTTGCTTTAATAGAAATTTAATTATTAAATTTAAATTGAAATATTGTATGTAATCGCGAAACAGAAATATAAATTTTCGGCGTGACGACTGTACGTACGCATGTATGTACGTAAGTACATATCTCGCATGACTCAAGAATGAAAAACCATATGTACTTTCATTTTTTATTCCAATCAGCTTTTTCAAAAGAGCTTTTTACTTTTGACAAAAACTTAATAAAAACAATAATTTAGTTGGCTTTTATTATTTGTAGGAAACATTTGAATTCTTGTTAATAAATTGAATATAAGATTGATAACACTGACAACTAGCAAAATATATTTCATGAGAAATTTAGGGAAAATAAATGAAATCGGTAAATAAATAGAGATAACCATTTTAATAAAATTTTACGAATCATGATCCATATCGAAGGGAATTTCGAAGATATGAAACGAATACAAATAGACGAAAGATTAGGCGTAGAATGATCTCACTTATAAGTGACATACGTTTAAATTAAGTGCAGCAAAAAAGGTGTACAATTTACTACACAAAGAAATCATATGGTGTCCACATCTGATTTTTTTATTTATTCATTGCAACTCTTATTTTCTAGCAACAGTCACAAAAATATTGAATAATTTAGATAAATGTTCAAAATTATGTGCAATAAAGCAAAAAATAATTTTCTTTAAATGTAATAAATAATCAAGAAATAAAACAAAATAGAAAAATGCGAACTAAAGAATTTCGTATGTTATGAGTCGAAAACAGACAAACATTGTATTCACTGAACTATCCTATACTTTGTGTTTAATATTCACAATCATGTCTGAATAGGGTTAACTGTACATATTGGTATAAAGAAATAAAAGAGAATGGATATATAAAGCTGGGTAGAGAGTTAGCCACGTGTGTGGCCCCCTGCGGTGACCGGATTAGCTACCCGTCCAGGCTAGACACCCCACATCCGGGCCGGATCATCTGCCGCCTCAACTTATACTACCACATATATTATTGTATTTGTATCTGTATCACTTATTTTTTTATATATCGCGTTCATAATGAAGTCATGGTAAAACGCAGTTGCATATCGAAAAAGGTTTTATTTCGATACGCAGATTTTTTGTTTTACAAATTTGGTACTAGATTTACTAAAGTTTTATTATATTCAGAATACAGAATTAACTTCAAAAGTTTCATATAACTTACGGATTCATACGTCTATTAACGGTAAGGACATATATATATATATATATATATATATATATATATATATATATATATATATATATATATATATATATATATATATATATATATATATGAGGAATAGGGGCATAGGCGTGCGCAAAACTTATCTTTTGGGGGTTCCAAAATACTTTTTTACAATTATTATTATAAAATAAAAGTATTAAATGTTAGTAGAACCATTTACTTTACTACTGTTACTTCACAGTGAATATTATTTGGAAAAATAGTTTATATATGTATATAGTAATAAGAAAGGAAGTAATTCCCAAAGCAGCTGACGCTGTATTATCCGTAAACAACACAAAAATATTTAAAAATATCGAACACAAAAATATTTAGAAATATCGAATTTTTAGTTCGAAAATTTGCAATTGGTATATGTAATTTTCCCCTTGAAGTCGTCGAAATCGTAAACCTAACCCTTAAACGGGTATAACTAAAAACCATGTTTTTTTAGATATTGCCAAAATTCAACTTTGAATACGAATATCTCGAGAACGGTAAGAGATAATACAATTCGGTTTGAAAATTTGAAATCAGCGCATCGACATTTACTTATGTGTAGAAAATGAAAAGTTTTGGAGAATAAAAGTTCCTCAGAGAAATTTAGGTTTTTTCTATTTTCTCATTTTTCAGCTAATCGTTCCAAAGAACGTATATGCGGAGAAAATATTTCTTCATGTAACTTTGTATCTCTACCCATTGTAGAGGTATAGCCAAACTTTTTTTGAGGTGCAACTTTGACATCGAATATCTCAGGATCGAAAAGAGATAATTAAATTCTGTCTGAAAATTTCAAATCAAGTCGAGATCTATCAATGTACAGTATTCCTAAAATCAAAATTTTAGGTACAAAAATAAGTTTTTTGGGATATTTCGCGTTTGTGAACACAATTTTTGGTTTAATAATGTTATTTGGTTTGTTTTCATTCTGACACTATTTACCTTGAAAACATCATATTGTCACAATTTTAAAATATTGGCAGAATAAATTTAGTTAATATTCTCAAAGATACATTTCATATCTCAAATAGGAAAGTACCAAAGTAATAAATTCTATGAATATGTGCCTAAGTACTTCATTTTAACATTTATAAACTTTTGTAAATATTAAATTATTAGTAATATATTAGGGAGTGCCACGACACCCATGGCACCCACCGTGCGCACGCCTATGATTTGAGGTATCACGATTTACTAAGTAGTTTGACTTTAACAACAAAACATTAATTTTCATGCTTATTTTATTATAATCCACTACATTGCTTGGATTTGATAGAGAAAAGTTTGGGATTGTTTAAATCTTTTATAGCTATCTGTAGGTTTGATCACATTTCTCTGTATACGCATTATGACTAAAATACAAAAACGAAGAAAAAACTTCGCTACATTATTTCGGTATTTCATTATAAATTTTTGTCAATCATTCTTCGGTTTCTCGATTACATACCAAAAAATTATATAAATAGTAGTAAGAAAAAAATGATTGAATTTTTTTAACTAAATGCTTTTTTAGGAACAGAAACCGGTTTCTAAGATTCAAAAACTGTTACAGAAATCATGTAATATTCTGTAGGAAAATAATATGTGATCAAAACTTCCGAGATAGTTTTCTGTAAGAATCTAATGAAAAATTTTGATAATAATAAATAATTGTGCACAAAATCGCATTTCTAATTTTACGGTATGAAATATTGAAAATGAAAAAATTAAGACACGAGATATTTTAGAAGAATTCATTGTTTTGAGTAGAAAAATGTGATGAAAGTAATATATGTTGTTATATGACATTAAAATTTTATTTTAACTGCAACTAATACGTTATATATATATATATATATATATATATATATATATATATATATACCGGGTGTAGAAATGGAAAGTGGCGCATAGCGATTTCAATGTTATTTTTTTTCAACTGCTGTATCTCTTTACCTAATCATTTTAGCGCAAAAAACGTAAGAGTATGTTGTTCTGAAATTAAAAAGGCATCCTATAAAGTCAACTTACTTCCAAAATTATTCATATTTAACGATTTATTAATTAAATAAAATTTAAAGTTTTTTAGAAAAAAAATAAGACTGCCTTGATAAATGAAACAAATTTTGAAAATTAGTCATAGTGACATTTAATTTTTGAATAATTTCTGTTAATTATACACCTTATAGTGACTGTTACTACACAAATACCATTCCAAGCATTGAATTTTCTCTTGGGTAGTCAAATTTGCCATTTTCAGAGTCAATCAAAATTTTCTATGACAAGTAATTGTCACTGTCAATAATTTATTCAAAAATTTTTTTCATTTATCAAGGCAATCTTAATTTTTTTTCTAAATAACTTTAAATTTTATTTTATTAATAAATCGTTAAATATGAATAATTATGAAAGTAAGTTGACTTTATAGGATACCTTTTTAATTTTAGAACAACTTGTACTCTTACGCTTTTTGCGCTAAAATGATTAGGTAAAGAGATACAGCAGTTGAAAAAAAATAACATTGAAATCGCTATGCGCCACTTTCCATTTCTACACCCGGTATATATATATATATATATATATATATATATATATATATATATATATATATAAGAAAAGCTTGATTTTCAAGTCACATCAAGTAATTCACGTAGGGGTAGGTAACCTTAACATTAAAGGGTGCTTAAATCCTTTCTTTAAAATAAAACAAAAGTCGATTTACAAAATTAATAAGTATTTATTTGTTTAATTTATAAATATATATGTATATATATATATATATATATATATATATATATATATACATATATATTTATAAATTAAACAAGTAAATACTTATTAATTTTGTAAATCGACTTTTGTTTTATTTTAAAGAAAGGATTTAAGCACCCTTTAATGTTAAGGTTACCTACCCCTACGTGAATTACTTGATGTGACTTGAAAATCAAACTTTTCTTAAATTCACTACTTGACTTCATTTGATTTTCTATCTCAGCTACTTGACTTGATATCAAGCAATAGCAAGCTACTTGATATTACTTGATAAACATATCGTATATTAAATTTATTACTAGAACTATAATGAAGCGAATGAAAAATAACTGATGTGAAGTGAGCAAGAGTTCTAGTTAACTAGCAATATTTAATTACATTGTAATTTTCACTTATCATATTACCGCAAAACTCCACCATTTTGACTCCAAATATTGATAGACAACCTTAAAATTGCAAACTTCGCGTAGAAGTAAATTGTTAAAAATAAAAAGACATCGTAAATTATATTAGTAATTAGTTGTTTTATTATTAATTTACAATAGCACGCATAGCCATGCTTTTACTGTGCTTTGTACAATGCGATAAAGGGTAACAAGGCAATTTTTAAAAGATATTAATGTAAATGGCCAATTTTTTTGTTAATAATCAGTATCCTCATTTCCTGTTGAAATACAATTTTCCAAGTCTGCTCTATCTACTACAAAACTCGCAATAGTTAGGTGATAACTGTATTAAAAGCCTCATTTGTATTTTCTTACATTTATATTATTATTTTTTGTTAACAAGGTGTAAATTAGAATTATTTATGACTTGGACGTGTAAAGAAAAATCTTTATTAAAATTCTCATTTTGATTTCTTTAAACTACATAATAATATTAATAAAAAATCAAGTAGTATTGACGAATTTCTTGATTTTTCAAGTAGTTGAAATATTACTACTTGACTTGACTTGTAATTCGGCTACTACTACTTAACTTGATTTCAAGTCAAGTCAAGTGAAGTAGCTTGATTTTCAAGTCATGCCGTGAAACCCTAGTACCCTTAGTTTTCCCCTTTATGCACAATGTATGTGATTTTTTATGAATTTTTGTCTATTTACTTAATTATACATGTTTGTTATTACACAGTAATATCATTTTTCTGATTAAAAACATTAATTTTGTTGCTGCAGTATATAAAATCCAGGCGCATAAAATGCCAGCATTTTCAAGTCCTTTGACGAACGTTACATGCGACTTTTACTGCAATATTTTATTATTTGATATTTTTGCCGACGGTCATACAACAATGATAATTATACCGATTTTGACATTTCCAGATTTTCACAGAAATCTACGAATTAAGGTTTTTATATTACATTTTGATTATCTTTAACATGTTCATTAGTCCTAATGTATACGTAAGTGCGCACGTGTACTGCTGACGATAGTTTAAACATCTAACATTAGTATGTATGGCTGGTTTGATTTGGAATTTAATAGTACTACGATACTTAATACTTTTTAAAGTTGGCTTGGACTTAGCTTGATATTCAGGAGAAGCTTTCAAGCATTAAGCCAAGTCCGTGAATTCCTAAATCGGCACTAGCAATAAAATATTAGTGTTGTAGGATCCCTTCCAGCATTTAATTATTGGAGCAAGTGTTGGCAAGGATAGTGGAAGTCAGAGGGCGCCTGTGACGCGCTAAGCCGCGCTTTGTTCCCGGCCATACTTCATCCGGGATTATGCCGCGACCTGCAAATTGAATGGGGCACCACCGCCCGTTATTAACTCTATACAAATATTTAAACGCTCCCGATGAATTTATTGCTTCTTAATGCAGGGGGATGCTGCCATATCAAGTGTCAGCACTAACCGCTATTTATTATATTTACGAGTATATGGCATGACTGAGCCTTTTCGACAAATACGCGATCAATTGCTGAAAGTCAAATAAACTACCGGGTGACTAATAAATGATTCAGGAAATTTAATAACATAGCATTCGCAAGTAATAAATACGGTAAATATCATCATCACTGTCAATATTTAATCTTGATATTCAATTTTTAAGGTTGATATGATTTTGCAAAATAATTAAATTATAATAAATAAATTTATATTATATTCATTTAATAATTTACTATAAAAATCACTTTCAAAAATCAGGTCAAAATCATTCGAGATCTGACATGCATCCGGATTGTTGGGTGTACGGACTAAAAGAAATCACAAATATACAATATCGATAAAATGGCTTATTATTTACATGCGGATCAAATTAATGTAACAAAAAAATTACGGCATTTTTCTTGGACAATACACTTAGTAATAAAATACCAAGGATCCAGCGAAAAACTCTACATCTACACAAATCTATAAAAAAACAATAAATATCTTATGTTCTATAGTGAAAACGATGCAATAACTCAATATTTCTTGAAAAGATTTTACCGTTAAAATCTGATCTCAGTAACCATCAATAGTTTGTGGAAAAATTATATTTATTAACTTCATTAATTTTGCGACCACAATTTTAGAAAAATGAACTGAGTTGTCGATATGAAAAAGGGTTTTTGAGTGGGTTAATTTTATTTCTTTTGTAAGTCGGTTTCCATGCGTAATATGCAATGTAATCATTTTACACTTTTCCAAATAGATAAGATAATTCCTTGCCAATCCCAAAAAGCAGTTGCCATAATTTTTCACGCTGAAGGAACGGTTTTCGCCTTTTTTGGTGCAAATTCTCCGCTAACAACCAATTGTTTGGGCTGTTCTTTGGTCTCAGGCATGTAGTGGTGTATTCAAAAAGCAATAATCCGGTGTAAATTCTTCCAAGAGATGCAACTAACTGAAAATAACTTTAATACGCTTCTACAGCTCTAACTTTGTACTGACTTTTGAAACCAACTTCGTATAAGGTACCGATTTCTGAAATAATATTAGCCTAATTGCAATATAGAATAAATCAATTCTGATTTTGTTAAATGTATATGAAAACGTTCTTTCTTAAAACTTATTTGAAAATGTTTCACCGAGAACCAACAACCAACTCAATCAACTCAAAAGTAAATTCGCATATTATCTGGTCAAATAATATGACAATACTTATTTCATCGTACTTGCTACATAAATGGATCCTGGGCCTCGAAAAATGTACACCAGAATATATAGTACTGGAAGAAATGAAAGTGGCAAAACTTCGAGTGGAAACAGGAAGAGAGCAGTGAAATACGAAGAAAGAGTTAGAAACTCAGAGATTTCAATACTGAAAGAATGCTGGAAAATTATAAGGAATGGAGAGGACGACAAAAACAAATTAACAAGATGGGGACACACAAGAAAGGTATATTACGAAAGGAATGGATACTCGGAAATGCAAAAAGAGAGGAATCGAATAAATGAAGAAAGTGTAATCCTCGCCGTACAAAAACGAGATTGGAATATACAGAAGCAGGAACAACAGAGCAGAATAAATCAATCCAATTACAATAAAAAATACAAACAGATACAAACAACAGAGATACCACGTTATATATTAAACCCAAAGAAAAACATCAAAATGATAGCCAGATTCAGATGCGGTAACGAAGAAAGAGATAACTAGTATTGGTTACCAAAGGAAGAAAGGGGGTGCAGATTATGTGGCATTTAAGGGAATATTGCAGAGAAGTAAAAAGAGAAGATAGAGGAGAAATGGAGCTGTTAGACGATCTAGGATCAGGAGAGAAGTGGATGAGCGAAATCATTAAGAAGAGAACAGTAGCATAAATGTATTACACACACACAATGTAGAATAAAAATGTATATATTATTTCTGTAGATTCTAAGCCACTTGGCAAGAATAAATATTAATAAATAAATATTTCATCGTACTCCGAATTTAGTGGCCTTAATAGTCCTTTTAGATCCGTGATGACAATTGATAGTGAGTGAAATATTCGTTTATTACATAGGCGTGAGTCGCGTGTCTCGGCGAGATATGATCTGTTTGGGGACATATTGGCCGGGTTACCGTCCCTCCGGTGCTAGGCGATGATCCCTGCACTTATGCGGTGCTTGAGGGGTGTAGGCACACGCCTTCTGGGACTGCACTGACAATATTGCATCAGATCAGATCACTTCTGTTCTAACACGTGTCTCGACATTGCTTGTTACATTAAACACTTCTCAATTTTTATCAAAGGAATATATTTTCAAAATTAAATTTTATTTAAAATTAATTAATAATTAAGTTTTCGAAATATTTACCCACCGGTCTTGGTAAAATTTGTAATAAATGAGGTATGAATATTTCTGTAACAATATGAAAAAAATTATATTTGATTATTGCAATATATCAACATTGATCGGTGACGGATCAGAAATATGTTACAATTCGTTTATAAAAATATGATCCTGAAGTAAATATCGGTCGCGCATGTATATAGCACGACACACGATATACAGTGTGTATAACGAAACGCATAACATAGGATTTCAAAATATTATGAATACTCTCTCTCCTAATAAATTTAGAACAAAACTATAACAGTAATATTTTTTATAAAATAAAGTACCTTTGTAACAGTTTAGTGAAGTATCGCAGATTATAATTCGTATTGTCTGTACTTTAATATTGTTTAAGTTGAATTTAGATTATTTTTTCTTATATAATAAACCAATATTACAAAAATATAAAATGAAACAAATTAGTATTATATTTATGGACGAAACATGTATTTTCAAACTAATTTTGGACTATAACACAAATTAATAATTAATTTCAAATTACAAAATGACATGAAAACAATAAAGTATCAGAGAAATATATTCCTTTTTACACTGCCGGGAGTAAAAACCTACTTTACTGGTCATTTTCGGGAAACGAGTAGCACTTTTAATTCCTGAGGGATTAAATACAATTTTAATATCTAGGTGATTAAATTAATAAACAAGCATTATGATACCACAGAAACAAGTGGGTACGTAATCTAGCCTAGATTACCAGAAAAAAGTGCATAATGATGTTTTGTTTTCAAAGCTGTCATGTATTTATCAGTTATGCCAATATAAACAAAAAATTATTATTTGAAAATATATATGCGGAAGTGCAAAAAAATGGAGTATATACCACAGAACAAAAGTGTATTTAATCCCTCACTGTTAGGATTAAATCATGCACTTTAATCTCTCAGTGTATAAAATACTATCATTTCCATGGCTGTCTGATTTTGAACGAAAATGTTACATTTTATATTTCATGTATCTCGTACACTTATCTGATGTAGAATATAATTTTGAAGGAATCTAACCAATAAGGGCTCAAATTCTTATAATTTTATTTTTACATGTCCCATCAATATGTTGACGTCCAAAGATGATGGAACATGTACGAACCAAATTACGTGCCACAGAAGAGTATGGACCGTTATCCGTTATATGAATATTAATTCTAATTAAGTATATATTAAATAATTATATCTTGTAAATCTGATATCTGTTATTTTAAAAGGTATAACAATTCAACTAGATTTACAAAACAGGCTTAGCTCTTAAACTAGTTTAAATATGCCGAATTCAAGCTAAATTCAACAGATTTAAATCGATTTAAGTGTATAAGAGTTAATCCTGTTTTATGAGTCTGACTTCACAAATTGAATTTATTGTATTACATAAAAAGGTAAGGTAAATAAATATTATGGAACAGTAAATTTCAAGATTTCCAGCCCAAATTCACGTTCTTCTTTAATTTATTTCTTACGTTTTCTTCTTTTTTCATTGATTAAACTTGCCTTTTTAAGTCTAGTTTTCAAAAACAATTAAGACAAAGAATTGAGATTTCATTTTGTGTAATTATAAGGTAAGATCAGGATAAAAATTAAATCTGGAAAGAAAATGAAAATATATATTTCTCCTTGCATAAGGATAATATTTATTTTAATAATAATAAAAAAGTATTAAAAATAATGGATTTCATTTGAGATTTTCTAAATTTTACAATTATTATTGCAATAAAACAAAATACATATTATCCTTCTTATATAATAATCTTTCTAGTTTTCCGACGACTCAAACTACCCGTATTGTATTTTATTTCCAATTTCTTTGTAAAAAACACTATAACTTATTTATTTCTGCAAGGTGAAATATATATATTCATTTTCTATTTAGATTTAATTTTTATCCTGATCGTATTTTGTAATTACGCAAAATGAAATCTCAGTTCTTTGTCTTGATTATATATATTTAATAGGGCCAGTCAATTTAGTCGTGTATCACCCGTTGTGTTTCTAAAATAATTTTTCAATCTTTTAAGTCTCCCATAGTCCCTAAAAATATCGCTACGCGGCCGCTACGTATCTTTTAGCGAAATAGAATACACTTTGTACAAAAGTCGCTATTTTTATATTAGATATATTGTTTAATTTAATTCTTGATAAATTCTACATATTTAAATCTATTTAAGAGTTATCCTGATTTGTGAATCTGGCTGCAAACGTTTAGTCTCTGAATTAATTAGTTATCTAGGAGAAGGATCAAAATTAACCTCCAAATCTACCTCCCTGGCTACGCCTATGAGCTGATTTCTAAATAATTTCACACAAAGTTATACCAAGATCTTTAAATACCAATTTTTGTTGTAGTCCGTAACAATATCATCTAAATACGAAATTCTAACAGGTGTGCTCTTATTGCTTATATAACAATATCTTTTTTAATAATAATATACATGTAAATGAGCTCAAATATCTTATTTTTATAAGCATAAAGTTAACCCAGTGTATATTATTTTATTGTTTAGTCCCTCTTCATAAAAAAAGTTAGGGTGGGAGGTTATGTGCTGGTAACATCAGATTGCAATTGACACCACGCATGGTCGCCTCTCAAATATTTATATAACATTGTACTTCACCGATGTAATCTTCACACAGTAACAACCTCTTGTGCTGCAGGCTGCATGTAGTTGGGTTTGTAAGAAAGCAATAAACAGAAGAGTGGCGCGTGAACGGCACGTGGCGCGATGATCACGCGCCGGGCGTGAACCCCGCCCCTTAGGATGTGAAGGGAGGCTACGGCGCACTACAAGTGTCAGGAAGGAATGCGATGCAAATTGCACATTGGGTTATAAATTGAAATTAATTCTTATTCCGTTTTAATTAAATAGGGTGTAGATTAGTCAGCCTATAGGGAAGTTCAACAATGTTGGTAAGAAACGTAGCAGGCAATTGAATATGCACTGCATTGGAGAAAAATATACACAGAAAAAGCCCACCAAGAAAAAAGGTCATTTGGAGAAAAGCACACTCAGAAAAATCAGTAGGCTCAATAAAATCAATAAAAAATAAAATATAAGAAAAACTTTACAAGCAATAACAATAGATGGTTGAATTATTACTCTACCTAAGAAAAAGAAATATTGTAATAATGGTTAGAGTTAATTGATGCTACTTGCTCTTGCTGAATATAGAAGATCAGGACAGCCGCGTAGGTAAGAGGCGCCTTTGTGCAAATTAAATTTCAGCGCCCTATTGTGGGATACAAGATATGACAATGAAAACAAAATTAATTTAACAAATTATTTACTTATATAATTTAGACTATCATTTTCCATGATAAATCAATTATTCGTTGTTCAAACATACTAGAACGCAAATAGTTTTTAACCATTTGGAAAAATTCATTAAAATTTTTATTGTCGCTGTTTCATTATAGTTTCATCTTTAACATGCTTTAATAAATATGTCTTATTGTATTCTTTTAATTTGCTTATATCATCAGTAAGTTAAAATCTTCGTTGTATTCTTTTAAATCTCGCTGTAATTAATGACTGTAATGTCTAAAATTTCCTCGTTCGTTGTAGATTATATGTAGGATTCTGCATCATTTTGCTTATAAAATTGTACGAGATTTAATATAAATATTGAAACGAAAACAATTTAATAATAAATGAGGATCAATGGCGTAGCTAGAACCTTTTTTGTAGGCGCTCAAGAGCCCCCAAAATTCCATCGAGCTGCTGCTAAAATTTGGAACCAAAAAAAAAAATTAGAACATTGTGTAACCAAAACTAAAAGTGTTAAGAGGTAAAATAAATGTATTTTGTCCTTTTCCGTCATGTCACAGTTAGATAGAAATTTTATTAATAGATGACTAATTCATTCATATGTGCGGAATTCTGCCGGACAAGAAAGACTTCCTTAATTGGCGATTCGCGGATTGTTAGCATTAGCTATTTCAATTATTAAAGCTCGTTTGTGTTGATATTTGATCTAAAAATGTGTTTTTGCTTTTCATAGAACCGAAGATATTTAACAATTATTTAATTTTAATTATTTAAAAACTATTTATTATTTGTATGGTACTAGATCTTTCAAGTTTGTTTATTTAATATGTACCTAATGAGAAATTTTGTCTAAAATGCTGAGCGCCTGTAAAACTCCAAATCTGGCTATGTCACTGACGAGTAAACCAAAAAAATTCGGCTCTTTATGAGATGACCCCGGATTGTGTTTGTTCGATGCTGCAGATAAAAATAATATTCAGCCACACAGTTTAAATATACATTTTATCCGTCAACATTTCAAAAACTACGCACCATTACACAACAAAACAAAACTTAAATAAATACGATTTCTAATTTGTGAAAAATATTAATTAGAGTCGGCTACTTCAACACCTCTTGTCGACGATAATTTGTTGTTTTCTATTCAAATCATGCGCGTTGCGCATCTGCAAAAAAAACTGTTGTTTTGCCAGCGGCTTGTTAAGGATGTCTTCTGTCATTTGAGTAGTCGGACAGTACTGCAGAGTAATCACTCCATTCTTGTACAGATCCCTGATGTTATGATGGCACACATCAATATGTTTACTACTACGATCAGATTCTATCATCTTCATACATTCTTGGTTGTCGTCAAACAATATAGTTAGAACTTACACTGGGATCTTCAGGTATGTTGACTCAGCCATTGTAGCTTACGATACGAATAAGAGACAGCTACATATTCCGCTTCTGTAGAAGCGCCACACTGATATGTTTCTTGGACGTCCACGCCACCGTTGTATTCTGTACCTTGAATAAGAACTCACTTGTTGATTTCCTGTCGGTGCGATTTCGTTCCCACTGCCGGCCTGGACACCGTTGTCGGATAGAGAAGCAACCCGATTTCCCGTCGATATAGTTTGTTGCTCGACAATACATCACTCGCTGCATCATTGCTGAGAAATTCCGTCTCCATGGGAATGGTAACTAGTTTCACATCTTGCAGCCTATATTCCTCCAGCTTGGCTCCAGTAGTATTTTGATAGACAAAGAATGTTTCATCCCCTTCTCGTTCCACCTGAATGCCGTAATAGTCATCTCCAAGAGCCTTTAACCCAAAGTGTTTGCGAAGTTGTTTTCCCACTCGCTTTGTCATATCCTCATAACTTCCAACGTCAACCATGTCGTCCACGTACAGCAAAACGTGTACCACCTAACCTCTTGGTTCTGCAAAATGAAAAAATATGGATGAGCCTTACCTTGGCTAAATCCTTCTTACTCTAGTGTCATGACGGCTTTCTTGTTCAATGCTCTTGCAGCTTGTTTAAATCTGTATATATTTTTCTTTAAACAGAATACTTTTGTAGTCGCCTCGCTGTATCAATGCTATTTCGACATTGTTTTCTAAAATGATAACCAACAACCATATTTACTGTCACTGTCGTACACTCGTGTATTATGGTTGTTAATTATCATTTCAGAAAACAATGACGCAATAGCATTAATGCCGCGAGGCGACCATAACTCTGAGCCTGGTATCTCAAATCCTTGCGGTTGTTCCATGTAGAGTTCTTCCGAGGGCTTTCCATTAAGGTAGGCACTTTTGACATCTAGATGTCTAACATGCTGTATATTCGTCGCGGCGTATGCTAGTAACACGCACATAGTCTCATGTCTCATGACGGGGGTGACAGTTTTATCATACTCAAGCCCTTTGAAAAACCCTCGAGCTACAATATGAGTCTTGTAGATGTGGATAGCACCATGCTCATCTAACTTTGCTTTGAAAACCCACTTTGAGGAGTTCGCACATTTTCTGACGAGTAGATCTACCAGCTCAAACACCCCATGCTTGTTGAGTGAGCTCATATACTCCTTGGCGACCTGAAATAACAGCTTCCTTTGTCTTTTCGGTAACTTTACTATACCGTCGCAGGTGGCTAGTTCATTTGTTACAATAGCGAACTAGCCGGTGTCTTCGAGTTTTACGCGTCGACTGGCGCGTCCTCACTTGGGTTTGGTGCATTAACTGTGGCTGCTTCTCTTCTGGCTCCTTTGCTTCTGTGTCTGCGGTTGTCTGCTTTGATTGAACTGGAACTGAGTTCACCTCTTGTTCACTTTCATTTTCAGAAGGCTCTGTATCTGATAGTATCCAACATTCTGTCGTCTTTGACAATTGCCTGTTTACAGATGTTGACAGATTTTTCCATCCAGACCTTACTCGTTACTGAATTCAGTATCCTGTAGCCCTTAGTTGTGTAACCATAGTTTGTTACATTTCCATTCCAGTGTTCATACAGTGTTTTCTCTAGACTGCTACTAATAAATCGGGTCTGCAAGTAAGTGGCCGTCGCGATGGCTTCTTTCCAGAAATGATTCGGAAGATTCGCAACTAGTAGAATACATCTTGCCATCTCGATAAGATACCGGCTCTTGCGTTGTACACGACTATTTTGTTCTTGACGCTTGTTTGGTACACAATACCCTGCTGTCGAAGGAACTTTGCAAGCTGACTGTTGACGTATTCGGTGCCGTTGTCTGAGCATAACACCTTTACCTTCCATCCAAATTTGTTTTCGGTGACATCCTTGATTTCTTGTATTACTTCATTCTTGCTTTTCATTAATCGCATTACAGTGAAACGCGAATGATCGTCGATCAATATCAGAAAATAGCGATTTCCACTCGGTGTGGCTGTTTTCATTGGCCCACACACGACCGTGTGTATTAAATACAACTCCTGAGG
Organism: Stenolophus ochropezus; assembly: GCA_035578165.1. Taxonomy (NCBI): domain Eukaryota; kingdom Metazoa; phylum Arthropoda; class Insecta; order Coleoptera; family Carabidae; genus Stenolophus; species Stenolophus ochropezus. The sequence continues at coordinate 5,504,121 of JAQOWZ010000008.1, read as the reverse complement.
TGCTCTAGATTTGCTGGTTTTGAAAGAAATTCTTTCCTTTATTGCAGGTCTCACAGATGGTATTATCATAGTAGCCACCTCCATCTACATCAATCCCAACTGCTAGTTTCTTTGATTGTAGAAGTTGAATCACTGTTGAATCACAGTGTCCCATTCGCCGGTACCAAAGCTCAGCACTAGCTTTACTACCTCTTTCCAGTAGTTGGTAGCAGGTTAGGCTTACCAGCTCATATAAATTGTCTTTTTCAATAACGTGTGTTGCCAACTTACTATCTTGCCGAATGATGCGGCTTCGGTTATCAAAGAGAATTTTGCATCCTCATTGGAGCATGTTGTTAACGGACAGCAATGCACCGTTCACTTCTGAAATATAGAGAACGTTCTTCATGTGTACAGTTGTTGTCTTGCCGTTTGGTAGTTAACAAGTAATGATTCATGAGCCAACAACTGCTACTAGTACGGAGTGTCCCTTACCCACCAAAAAAGTGAATTCTTCTCTTTGAGACTTGCTTCTATTCTTCATTTTTCAGTAATCCATTTTTAGATGACCAGACTCGTTGCAGTAAAAAAAAACACGTGTTTCTTTGCGTTTCTATTTTACCTATACTATAATACTAGTATTTTTTCATTGTGTACCTGTCTTTTAATGATAATGTTGCTATGGCTTGGACGAAATGTGGCTGGCATTCTCAATTAAATTAATATGTAGTATTACGAATATTAACTAGCTGATTTTCACTAACAGATAATATAAGTCGAGACATATCTAGATTGTTAGCATTTGTCCAAACCTCTCTGGCTTGTTCTGGTTTTACTCAACGAACAATGTCCTATGTCTTGTCTTTTACAAGAATCCATTTCATTGTTGTCACTTTATTTTGCTGATTACCGTGCCATGATAATGAACTATAACTTTACACTGAGCCCATAACCTGTTCGATGCCGTAGATAATAATGATATTTAGCCAGTTTGAATATTCATTGTATTTGTCAACATTTCAAAAAATACACATAAAAAACAAAACTATGATTTCTAATTTGTGAAAAATATAAATTGGAGTCGTCTACTGGATAAATAAAGGAGACTCAGGGGGCGGATCCAGAAATTATCTTTCGGAGGTGCAGATTATCTCTTTTTAGGTAATCATAAATAATAAACTATATAATAATATGTTAAGTACAAAATTTAGTAGTTAATATAATAGCATTGAATTAGTACAAATTATTATCGGATTGAACAAAAAACATAATTATATATACAATAGAATAACTATATAATAAAATTTAGGCAAAACTTTCTTTGGTTTCAACTCTTTTAAGGAGTTTTAATTTCCTTAATTTTGAAAAGCTTCATAGCTGCACATACATATACGTAGTATTCCACAACAACATATTGGCAAATGGTTTTTATTCTCCAATATTCCAATATTTGTTCTGGACAAATATCTTTCTGATGTCTATGTACGAGTATATGAGACACCTTTGCAATCCAGATTTATTATTTATTATTTTCGAAATTCAATCCATGCCTTTCTAAGAGGATGAAGGAGTTATCTAAGTACAGTAAATAAAAAACTTATAATTATTAGTAGTGTGTTGAAGACATGAAATGTGCAATGTACTCGTGCAACATTTAGTTTCCTGTAAGTAGTAGGTCGTGTGAAGAGAAACTGGGAGTAATATAGCCGATGCCGAAGATGAAAGAAGAAAAAGCGGCTATTGATTGCACCGTTTATTGAGAGCCGCGCCGCGCGACTGCAACCCAATATGTACTTTATTAGTTTCCTATTTCATTACACCTCCAGCCCTAGACACTTTTCATTTATTATCGCCCTCACTACAATCACATCTCTTCAATATATACACCACTCTACATGCTACATACTAAATATTATTTTTCACTGCATATACAGCATATATAAAAAGGGTAATAAATAAAAATGCACCGAGTAACGCAAAAATAAAACAAAAACGTCTTAATATGAGTTTGCACATTTGCCGATCACAAAATATAACCTAGACAAGTAGAGCTACAAGTAAAATATTTCATTCTGCAGTAATACATAAGTACACTAAAAATAGTCAAAAATTCAGCATGAAAATATATGTTGACTGGAAACAGAATGAATTTTTATAGGAATTTGACAAAAAGTGCATAGTATTTTTCTGTCAAACGAACAAGTTTTAAATGCTGAATTTTTAGTTTATTTTTAATGAGCAAAATATGTTAGACTATTTCAAGAACAAATATTTTAAAATTCAACCCCGCATTAACTTCTTGTACTATTATCGAAAATTTTGTTTTCAATACTATTTTCAAAGTTTTTCAATAAAAATGATCCAAAATAATTCAATGTAGGTACTGTTATAACCGATCTGGCATACCATCTTTGTTCATAAATTTGTTTCACTTGTGTTTATATGTATATTATAAACCCTTAGCGTTATGAGTGCAAGGGGAAGGCTGGGTCAAAAATAACATTGTTTTATATACTTAACTATTACTGAAAATTAAAAAAATAATAAATTCTAAAGAAATAATAAAAAAATAAACAAAACAAAATTCTTAGGAAATAATAATAAAACATAAACAATGCAAAATTTATAAGAAAATTATTTTCGCTTTCATTGTTTTGCAACTACAACTGGCGACATAAAGTACGTAACCCTACTGTAAATTTAATTGTGTTACATTCCATTTTAACATAATAGTTATTTACTTAACATGCCAGGGAGGTTAATCTTTTCATCACAAATAAGGAGATTGTTTGCCTAGGCAAATAACCATGAATGAGTCATGAAAAGGAACTTCTCTGACGAGATAAGTGTTACATATTTTCTGAAATCGTGCGAAAACTTAAATTAATGAATAATGTTATGTATTTATACATAACCTGATTGTATTTCGCTAGTAACTGATATTTAAAATAATTGAATTCTGAATATAATTTATTTTTTTACATAAATCGGTACCTGTTTACTGATTAAAACTATATTCGATATGGTTGTTTATGGCGTGCCTGTGAGTATTCTTGAAGCAATTTCATTTTTTCTTGTTATAGAAGATTCAACATAGCCCTCTGCTACATTGAAACTTTTCCATCCACCATATTGCTTTAAAGTTAGCAAATCAGAATCTGTGTCTGCAAAAAGTCTGGCAAAGGTTCGTCGAAAAGCAGGACCTGTGAACAAATAGGGCAGGAATACACATACTTATTAAGGGCCACAAAGATACACTGTGAATTATGAAAGTGCCGCCAAAACAAATTAAAAATTATTTACTGAAATATATTTATTTATATGTACCTATTTTTGTACAGGGTGATGACTTGAACATCCGAACAAAGGGATTTAACATGTAAAATATTATTTTCGTAATTTCCTGCTTCTCTAATTATTTCAAGTAAAAAAGCTTTAATCAGTTGTAGAGCATAATACCTTGCATCTGAATCATGAGCAAAAATAAATTTACGTGCCTTCTAAGCTCAGAAATTAGGAATGAAAATGATGTATATCACCTCAAAAATAACGGTAGCAATGGAATTGAGACAAAAAAATTTAATTCACATAAATTTTGAAGATTTTCCCCCAGTGCGAATGTTTTATTTTAATGGTCACAATAAAAAGAATCCAGATGTGTAAGATCGAGTGATCTAGCAGACCATTCTTCTATTCTACCATTTCCTCTAAAGTTATTAATCATTCTTAAAATTGTTGTTGCACTTGGTATAGGTATTATTCAAAAAGCAAATGTCAAATTCGTTCCCCATGTTTCATTTTAAATGAGACAAGCAAGTATACATTGATGTCAACCAAATATCAAGTCGTAACCATGGATATAATAATTCCTATGTTTTACATTTAAAAAATACTCACCGTATAACTTCTACGTATTCCGCTGTCAGCTGTCACTATTATTTTTTTTCACACTTTTGTTTAATTTTTATTTTCAAATGTCAAAATTTTCAAATTGCTGTCAAAAAAATCTGCTAGAGGCTGCGGTGTTGTATGCTTGAATTAATATCGTCTGCTGTATTCGTATTCGTAGAAGCTGTAGATCAAAATGTATAGTCCTAATACTCAAATTGACGTATGAAAGAGTTTTCAAACTTTGCGAGGAGAAAAAATATAGAATAAGCTATTTCTTTTATCTAGAAATTTTATATAGACTCTTTGTATGGTACAAAGACCCAAAAAGCTATTTCTTTAATCAAGAAATTTTATGTAGACTCTTTGTATGGTCCAGAGACCCAAAGAGCTATTTCTTTAATCAAGAAATCTTATATAGACTCCTTGTATGGTCCAGAGACTCAAAGAGCTCTTTCCAGCAATTGTTTAATCAGGATTATTATATAGACTATTCGTATGGTCCAAAGACCCAAACAACTAACCTTTAGTGAGGATGGATATTTCCTGCCTTTCTCAAAATCAACCAGGGTAGGTAAGTCCAATAGCATAAGTATAGAGATAATTAGAAGTAGACAGATTCAACTCTTGAGAATTATATAAAGTTTGCTTAAACAGTAGAAATAACAATTTCATTTTGACAAGTAAAACATATTTGACAGAAGGTTACATAATCAATCATCAAAATAAGCCTACAATAACTCATTAACTATGACAGAAGGGTAAGAAATAACATAAATAAACTAAATAAAATTAGTTTTACAGTTTTTTGACATAAAAGTTGATACAACTTTTAATGGAATTGATTAACAAGAAAATGAGTACTCGGACGTTTTCTTAGCGAGGTGACAAAGAAAACATGTTTGAATGTTATTGTCACAACAGTGTAATTTTCTGCTATATCTCTAGGCCATTATAATTGCAATAATTTTATGAAAGAAAAAAGCCGACTACAAGTTGGTTGGTAACCGCCCAATGCCAATGCCGCATTTCTTTGCAATTTTTTCATTTTAATATACTCAATTTAACATTTTGAAAGTAACATTCTTACCGCCCTAGAAGTTTTAAATAATATTCTACAAGCAAACGTAATTAAACATGTTTCTTATTTTTTACAAAATGTCGTTTCATTGGAGAGAAGAAACAAATGTAATATTTGCGACACAATATTTGCAAAATAAGTGTCTATGGAACATAAATGCAGCTTCGTTTCACCAACCAAAATCGTCAGTTATTCGTGTAATAATTTCTATATTTTTTTTGCATTGAGTGTAAAACATCATTTTCATTGGCGGCTCGTGCTACATATTTGTAAGTGTACTGCATGAAACGAAAAAGGATATAAAATATTAATCAAAGGAATTAAATTTTCTTTATAGTTTTTAATTTAAATTTTAAACAAATTCGTCTTTTCTTGTTTTCGGCAAACTTACCTATTAGTTTTTCATTGTAGTTTTGTGGCGATAAATTTTCGGGTTTCTTTATTTTCTGTCAAATGCAACAAATCTCTCACCAGGCCTGGTGGTGGGCAGACTGGCCTGCAACCCAGGGGCCCCCACCAACGTAACAATTTTGTCAAGAATTTCATTACTGGAAAATAAAAAAGAGTCAACCTAGAAAACACCAACATTTGTGGACTTATAACACTAATGTACAACAAAATGACTTAATAATAATAATAGAAAAAAGTGCAGGATCCTTTTCCAAACCTGAAACTCATTTTGAGAATTTATCTTGATTTCTTGATAACAAATTACACCTCAGAAAGATCATTCTCAAAATTAACAATATTAAAAAATAAGCTGTAAGCCATTACGATTGAACAACGCCTAAAACCTAAAAAGTCATCTCATACTTCTACATGAACAATGACATTTTAAAAAGTACTATCATATGATGAAGATATTATAAACTACTTTACAAAGATAACAAGAAAAGTGCCACAACTAAATTTCATGTTTATCAATACACAATTGGTTTTATTGGGCTGGATAATTAGTAACTAGGAAAAAATTTTGAAGTGGAATAGTCATTTAATAATATCCACTAATACACCAACGTTTCGACTGTAAATCAGTCTTCGTCAAGGTAATAAACTGTATTAAAAATTATTTAAGTAATTGTTCAATTAACAATTTATTAAAAAAAAATCATTTTCAATTTTTATTCCATCCTTGAAAAGGGTCCCCGCCAAACTATTGCCCAGAGGCCCTCATCAACATCAATCCGGCTTGTCTCTCACTCAAGATTTGGTTTATATTGTTCTACTAAGCTCGTCCGCAAACGACAAACAAATAAAACAAAACAAAGCATTCTTTTCGTTACGATCACATATCCAGTTGTTTTTAGATGTCTGTTTTAAATTGTCTTTTATATAGTTTACCGTGACTTTTACCCGAAATTCTTATGTTTAGTAAAAGTATTGGACGACATGGTTGTTGAACTGGCCATTGTTCCTAATAAGTTTGAAAAATTAATTTTTATATAACTGAATAACTACATACATTCAAACTTTAGTCAAAATAAATTTACGGTAAATTTTAATTTGTAAATACTCGTATTCTTATCGTTGTGTGATAATCAATTTGAACTAATAACAAGTAAGCATGAATTGCGTCAGGTACCTGCTTGTGAGCTGCAGTTTTGCAGCTCGTATTTAAACATCACATTGTTTTACGCCGAATGTATTCTAATGGTAGAAGACGTCTATCGAATCGCGTAAAATACGGTAAGAGAACATCGTAATTAGTCGGCAATATTGTGGATGTAGCTGGGTGACTGATGTATTCTGTGATCATGTGACTGATTTTATCACGTCTCAGCGCATTTGCGCTTATTAAGACAGAATATAATATAAAATAGAGAAATAATTTTGTTATTTGATTTTTACATATACAGAGTATTTGGCGAAAGGTCGGCACCCAGAATATTTCGTTTATTATGAGAGATAGAGAAAAATGTTAAGGAACAAAATTAAACTAGTCAAAGGGACTCATAAAATTATCTTAGTAAGAATTTTGTGTCACTTCCGGTTTTTGCGGAAGTGTGTACAACTTTGATTCTATCATAGGGAATCGGTATTATTATATTTTTTTTCGGAATGTATATAAAATTAGCTCTACAATGACATCAAAATACCATAGTTTTACTTCAACCATTTCAAAATGGGGACAATTTATTTTCATATTTATGTACTTACCACTATAGGTAATTAACGAAAAAAAATAGTTTTAAAATACCTTATAACAATCAACACAATACAAAAACATTTCCTAAATATAACAACCAAAATTAAAATTAAAAATACTTAAAATGGCCGGCGTTATTTTCTGATCAATTTGTCACATGTAACAAATTCTGCCATTACATCGTTAGGAAAGGTAGGTTTAATATTTTTTGACATTATTTGTCTGGTTTCAGGTAAAAAATCTCAAATAGCTGGCTATGGTGTATTTTTTTATGAATTTTTATTAGTAAATATTTTAAAAATAAAGTGTCGCCATTTTGAAATGGTTGAAGTAAAACCATGATATTTTGGTATCATTGTAAAGCTAATTTTATGTACATTTCGAAAAAAAATATAAAAACACCGATTCGCTATGCTAGAATTAAAGTTGTACACATTTCCGCTAAAACCGGAAGTGACACAATATTATTCCTACGATCATTTTATGAGTCCCTTGTCTAGTTATATTTTGCTTCTTAACATTTTCTTGTATCTCTCAAAATAAACGAAATATTCTAAGTGCCGGCCTTTCGACAAACACCCTGTATGTTAATAACAACTTTTATGATTAATTAATCATTATTAATTAATAATGGTCTTTCATTTTAAATTTTTGGTGATTCTGTAGCACTTAAGGACAAGCCGTACTGTCGTCTACGCAATGAATGCAAAAGCACAGTCATCGAATATTTTAAATTTATAAAATATTATCTGTTAGTAAAAGATTCACAGCATAACAGCTACTTATGATACGAGTGTATTACATTACAAATAATTTAGGTGAGAAGTATTTATCTATTTTTAAGCTTATATTAACAGTGGCGCGAAAAATATTATTACTTGTATAATATTTATTGAAAAGTCACTGCTTACAAAATTGTCCAAAAGTAGTAGGTCCGTTCGTACAGGTTGGTTCGGTATATAGTGCTAGGCAAACTTCCCCTAACAAACTCTCCCTAGTCATGTAAGACAGAATCTCTACAGTCCATTCGCCCCATCTCGCGAAGTGTTTTAAGCCCCTGTGTGCGCAGAGAATGCGTGTAGTTGCGCGTGAGATCCGTACCTGCCCGACTCATCACCGGAGATTATCCCCTGCAGCTGAAAGCGAGTAAATGACACATTCATGACAAGTCAACTGTTGATGTACGGAGCTGCTTCAACAGCTCACAATGCGCGCTGCGCTATCAATGACAAATCAAAATCAATTGTATGGAAATAAATACACAATCATCTGTTATTACCCACTGCTTCCGTTGTCTATCTGATTTATCGTACATTTAATAATAGTAATATCATAGAAGAATGATACTTTCATCAAAGCACGATTTGTAACTTTTAAAATGATCATGATGACTAAATTAATCGCAGATTTTGGAAACGATATATTTATATTGTAGAGTGTAGTGTTTTCGAAAACAGTGCCAAATGGTTAACTGTTAGACTAAACCTTAGCTTGCTGATAACTCATTTAACCGCTTTCAACCGATTAGCAAATGACCATGTTATTGCAGATGCAGTAATCGTAAATTTTAATCACCAAAATCAGTGAACATCAACTGGTGGTTAATTTGCAAAATTGAGTTTAAAACAAGCTAAAAACTATATACAAAGTGTTCCACTTATACGAGTAATGTATTAGGATCTAGAGAAAGTAATATATAATAATAATAATAATAATAATATGTTTATTTAGCATAGTAAAAGGTGAATACATACCTACATATTACAAACCATAGTCAAAATTGCAATAGAGATAAAAATACATAAGTAAAAATAGAGCATCCTTGCGGATTACATTATAAAATTAAGAAATTATATATAGGTTTGCACAAAAAAAAATATACTAAAATACATTAATAGCAATAACTTTTGTCAAATCTTAAAATTTGTAATGGGTACAATTCAAAAACTCATTAATTGAATAAAAAGCCTGATTTAGTAACATAGTTTTTATGGAGTGCTTGAACTTTGGTACTGGTAGATCTTTAACATTATCAGGTATTTTATTATAAAGTTTTATACAATTATATAGGTAACATTTTTTAAATTTTTCATTATTAAATTTTGGAATATTATAATTTTTTGTATGCCTAGTTCCGTATTCATGGCGGTGCTGATATTGTGCGAATTTATTGGGGTTTGATTTAATGTAGTTAAGACATTGCATTATATATATGGAGGGGAGAGTTAAAATTTGCAGTTTGATGAAGACTGGTTTGCAGTGGTCGCGAAACTCTTTATTGTCTATGATACGCACAACACATTTTTGTAATTTAAAAAGTCTATCACACTTATTATCACTGTACCACAATATTGTCCCATAGTATAGGATAGATTGAAACATTCCTGGATGGGCTAGTATTAATACACTTTGATTTACAGAGTGCCGTAAGTTGCGAAATAGGAATATTAGTTTGGATAGTCTATTTTCGGTAGTACAGATATGCTGTAGCCATGATCTGTTGTAGTCAATTTCAAGTCAAAGAACTTTTACTGATGCGCTTTGGCCTTGTGTACGGTATTTACTGAAGATCAGCGTCTGTGTTTTCACCACATTTAATAAAAGCAAGTTGTAAGAGTACCATTCGTTAGCTTGTTTTTGCATATATTCAATTTTTTCTTGGATTTGAGCGGGATCATTGTCTTTTATAACGAATGTTGTGTCATCTGCATAAAGTACAACATCATCGCAGGCTATAGATTGCGGGAGATCATTTATATATATGAGAAATAATAAAGGTCCAAGTACTGATCCTTGAGCTACGCCATGTTTAGTTGGTATTGTGCTGGAGTAACTTTTATTTAGGCAAACATATTGCTCACAATTTTGTAAAAATGATGAGATAAGTTTTAATGGAATACCACGTATTCCATAACGCTCTAATTTATTAACTAATAATTCGTGAGATATACAGTCGAAAGCTTTTGTTAGATCGACAAGTATTAGGGCTGCTATAGAATTATTCTCTATGGTGTCGTATATATTTGTGTATTGTAGATCTTCCTTCCCGGAATCCATATTTGTTTACAGAGAGAATATTATATTTATTGAAGAAAGTTATTAATCTAGTTTTCAATAATTTTTCTATTATTTTTGAGAACCATGGTACGATAGCAATCGGACGATAATTGTTCACATAATCCAGTAAGATATATGAAGTCGATTAAATTAGATAAATGTTGTCCCATTAGTAGGCCATTATTGATATGGTTTTATTTTCACAAAACATACATATTACAAAATATCGGGTAGCAACTGAGACACAGAATGATCAGCAGTTCCCATGAGAAGTTGTACTTCTATCTCCTCCATCCTTAGAATCTGGCATCGCCGGGAAAGTTCACCTCGGAGTGAATTGGAATTGACGTAACAATGGTGTAATAACTTTGAATATATTTCTTTAAAAAATATATGGAAGTTTTTTATGTTAAATTAAATAAGAGATTAATTAGTAGTATCTTGAATTATGTTAAATATTAATATATTTATATATTTATTAAATTTTGGTAACTAAAAGGAATTAGAAAGATTGAAAGATTCGTAGTTTTAATAAATTTTGGACTTTATCAACTTTACACATTAATTTATTCTTACAAATTACAAATAAAATAAATAATAATAATAACATACTTACAATTTTCTTCTTCTTGGAGGTGGTAGGTATGACACTTGTTATATGAATAATTTTAAGTCTAACTTTTGTTACACATTAAATGCAAATGCCTTATTCTGATCGTGAGAGCAAGAATATTGAAAAAATATCTTCCTCATCATTTTTGCCCCACTAATAATTAATATCTCTCAGCTAATTATTTTTAATTTTAGCAGTTTACTATATTGGCTCCTTATCTCCTGGCTTGAGAATTTCTTCCATAGAAGGGTAGTAGTGATTGCAATACCTGTCAACACCAGTAAGACGTACAGAGTAATAATTAAATAATTAGTGGTATTGAACTCGAAGTCGTCATAGGTGATTTAAGTCTTCTAACTTGTTGATTGGAAGGTACAAGTCTTGCATATTCTTGAGTTCGATAGCTAATTTTAAGATTTAAATTTGTCTTTTATTTCTCTTGATTGTATAATGAATATTAAGATGCTCAAATTTGTTAGTTATGGAATTTTTAAGTGGTGAATTATTTAATTTTATTGTCGAATTCTTTTGTCGTCGATTACAATTTGATTTACATTTTCCTACTGGATATTCAAGTTTTTACTATTTATCAGAATTGGTTTCAGGTCATAATAATGAATGAAGATGTTTTTCGTTTGTAGTAGACTGGCTGTTCCCAATTTCAGCGTTAGTCGTCCAAGATTACTCGTAATTTCTAGTCAAAGGATTATTTTGATGTGGAAAGTCTTGGAATATTGGATTTCTCTACCTTAATTTTTGCGGTTATAAGTTTTTGTCTACTTTTACAACTTATTCTTTTTTTAGATGTTTCGTTTCGAGTTTTGTTAACAAGAATACGGAAGGGAATTGAATAAAAAATAAATAATATTACAAAATATCGGGTAGCGTCTGGGACTCAGCATGGTCAGCAGTTCTCGTGAGAAGTTGTACTTTTAACTTGAATTTTATTAAATTCCTACATATTTTCTTAAATACGTTATTTATTATTATTGGAAAAATTAGTTTATTTTTTTAATATATCTATCATGAATTTTACAAAATAAAATGATTTTCCACTCAAAAATGTATTAATGTATCATTACCATCTTACCCTAATACACCGTGTCATCTAACCCTGGGTTATCGAGGTAGATGGCATTTTGAACATTTCTATAAATATTTCTTTTTTGTTATGGCTTTTTAAAAATAACTAGTTTGCAACACCTATTAAGAAACTACAAACCCTAATGCATCTGTATAATATTGCAATAAATTTTTATTGTTATTTAGGTAAAAGTTATTATATTTTAAATCATGTGTGGCATCTATCCCTAAGTCTATGTTCTTTTGCCTTTTACTGTTTTTCAGCAGAATTGTGGGATATCTGTATACGTGTTAGCACTGAAGTTTATATTACTACCTACATGTTTTGAAGTTCATAGTAGCCGCTAAGCCTAGGTTATCCGACAGAGTACCACCTTTTTAAAAACATTTTGATCCAGCATAAACATTTGTGCTTCTAATCTCATCAGAAAAACATTTACCTACACGTCTCATATGGTTAGTAAGCCAAGCAGTCTCCCATGAAATCTCCGGTAGGTTAAAGCCTTTTGGTTGAGTGGAAAGCTTGATCCTAGGAACATATGGAGCATGTGACACCGGCTTTCACACATGGATGCAGTATGCAGTGCCGAGTGGAAAGTATTATTATTTTACTATTGTTCAACATGACATCGTAATATAAATTTTTTCAAAACCGGATAGAAATAAAAATATAGATTATGACGGACGTTAAATAATAGTAAATATACTGATAACGTTTATAAAACTTATTAAATAATCATTAAAAATGGTACACTTTCTGGGTAATAATAACAGCTATAGGAAGTCGATTAAATTAGCAAACAATTTCTATTTGTAAGACTATTTCAGAAAACTCAAAAATGTTTCAACCGGGTCTCAAACAATGGATACCAACTTTATTATTTTAAAGGGGATCTTACATTTTTTATTTGCTTATTCGATACATAATTTTATTCCGAATTCAGTGATATAATATTTGCATAACAATAACAATTTTCTGAATAAATCTTCTTCAAATATGGCTAAAATAAGTATACCATGCATATTATAAGTGAATATGGATTTCAATTTTAAATTGGAAGACAATTTGACTAATTTGAGCAAATTTTGTAAATATATATATATATATATATATATATATATATATACATATATATATATATATATATATATATAAATATATATTTGTTTTTGTTCTAAAATTATTGTTTCATATTCACTTGCGTCGGCCATAGTACACTTATTTTAGCCATATTTAATTAAAACGGATATAAATATAAACATGCATTTAAATTCTAAATTAAAAAAACGAGAATCAAATAAATAATAATAATAATAACAATCAAAATATACAGGTTTGTTTTTAAACCAAAAGATATTTGCTTTTTGTATGTGTGTTATTACTACGGATGCATAGTATATTGTAAACACATTTTCATATCTCAGGGTAACTATAGACAACATGAAATATGAATTCGCATTTTACAGTTCTGTCTAAAATAGTATTGTTTAGATTGTTATTTGGCTAGTTGCTATGAAGTAGTAAGTAGTGGCACGACATCTTTTTTATTAAAATTTAAATTAATAAGGAAATAATAACATGCTCATATAAACAAGTAAAGTGTACAACTCGCTTGGAATGTTCATAAAATACTCGTATGATCGGCTCATGCTACAAAATATAATACTTTTGTTGAATGAATACCATTCCATACTTGCTGTACTCTATAAATATGTCGTAATATATGTACATTTCCTCTATTCATTCCTGTCACACTATACCGATTCACCCATTGTAAATGTATCAAACAATAAATAATAAATATAATAAGATAAATAAACTAAAAAAGATTATATGAAGACATATTCATTTAAATTGCTATCATTTAGCTTCACTATACATCATAAATTTGTAAAAATTACTTTTTCTAATTTTGACATATAAAGTGACACTTTTCAAAACTGACTGACGTTTTGAAACGCAAAATTTTTCATTACGAGTTAGGAAATATAAATTTTTCATCATTGAGTGATGCAAAAAAATGCAATTTTGTGTAACTTGTGTGATTTTGCGGGGTCTCACTTCGCTCCCACCATTACACATAATGAGGAATTTTTTTACTGCTTACATAAATAGCTATTATTATTATTATGTATTCCTTAAAATATTACTAAATTCAAATGTTACACGTCAGATCCAGAAATTCCTTATTATTAGGAAAAATATTTTAAAAGATGAAAAGGAAAATCTGGCAGAAAAAACTTACAAACATTTTTTCGTTAACCACAAATCCCAAATTACAAACTTTGCGAATAAAAAAGCAAAAACTTGGTGTTATTCGTACAAATGATGGCAACAGAGAGAAAAAGAAAAGTTTGGAAAATATTTAACGTGGGAAAAGCACGAGGGATGCGGGGGGTGTACTCTCGGCAACAAAGCACTCCCGCTCCTGCCAAGCAGGACGAGTCCGGGAGGATAATCAGCTGCACAGAAAGAATACTCGCTCTCGCTCCACAAAGCAAAGCGCAGGGAAGCAGAGAAAACTATACCAATACTCACACAGTCCGGAATCGTTTGCATGAAATTTTTTAGTTACGTTAATTGAAAAACATTTGCGAAACTGAATATACGGCTTTTTATATCTCCTAAGAATTTTACAATTTATGTAAATTTTAAAAAATTAATAGGTATAATTATTTATGCTACAAGGAATTTAAGTACGTATAAGACTGTAAAACTGAGTTCACGTTACTATATAAGAATAGTTGGGTACTTAAATTACGAGTTGCTTTATTATATTTTTCGCGCCACTAGAAGCAATTAACTTCAAATAATGTTAAAATATTTGTAAAATGTGACAATTCACTTGACAATTTAAATTTATTTATTTTCAACTTTTTATAATGGGGTGTCCGACCAAATTTTGATTTTTACATGTATGGTACTAAACAACAGATAAAATATTTCTATTTTATAAAATCTACTTGCCTTTTTCCACGATTCTACCATACTGACGTCAGACGTCTTTTATCCGAAACATTTATGTGCTAATAACTATATTATTGCAACTAATGCTTAGTTTCCATTATTATAATGAGAAGATGTAGTGGTAAATTTTTATATTTTATGATTTATATAATATTAAAATTCGATTACGGTCACCAATCCCATTCTTTTTACCCGTTGCTAAACGACTAAATATATATGAAATTCGTATTTCAGTAGACAATGGAAACCAAATAACAGAAATTTTCGGGAACTTGCGACTTATGTTGCTATGGAAGTAAGTTAAATATACGTGAATGGTTTCGCGTAAAAAATATAACTATAACAATTGAATTACATAAGGAGAATTAGTCCACTGACAAAAACTATATTAATTATAATATTAATTAAATCTGTCCACTAAATCTAAGGATTTAAATCGTTATCATATTATGTTAGAACTGCTATCTCCTAATTTCACTAAACTTGTATTTATGTGAATTTCGGGTCATTTTATGTATTTGACATTAAATTGATTGACCGTTTCTTTCAGTGTATATAAATTTAGGTCTGTGGTATTTTTTTCTTTTCATTCATGCCAAGGAGCATCTGTAATTATTCGGAAGCACTTATATTGCAAACGTTGAAGTATTCCAATATTGGAGTTGCTTCCTGTTCCTTATAGAGTTGTATTCCATAGGACCAAATTGGTTTAAATAGTGGCGGGATTTGGAGAGAGCAAGGGGCAACAGTTATCTTCCTAAAGTTTAGGCAACCAGAAGCAATGTTATTGAGGAAGATTATAATAACTTTTATTTTTTTTATCTACGGGCTATTTTTTTTATACATAGAACCTGCACGACCCCGTTAAGTACTTATTACAATAAAAATATTATATATTTTAAAGTTGTTATAATGTCTCTCAAATTAATACTTTAAAAAATTGTTGAAATGCTGCCACTGGGTTTAAAAATGCTTTTATGTATTAATAAATTATTTTCTAGTGAAAGTTATGAGGCCAGTAATTTTACCTAAATTTTTGTCCAAGTTGTTTCTTTTTAAAGAAGTTATATTTACGCCATACTACTCTTCTATCTAGATGTATTTTTAGATACTTTGTTTCTAGATTTTTGTTCTTGAGGAGCATGTGAGGTCTCCACTGGATTTTTATATCAAGCTCGAATTACTGTGTCATCAGCAAATGTGGCAACTATAAAATTTGGAGTTGCCGGAATATTTGCTTGGAAGTTTAACAAGATAGGTCTAAGAACACTACCTTGAAGTACTCTGTCACGTCAGTGTTGCCAGGTTACTAGATATTATTTCTCTAAAATCAATTTAAAAATTCCCTAGATTTGGTCTGTTTTGTAAGTATTTAAAAGTTGAATTAAAGAGAGAAAAATTTAAGGTTGTAAAAAAAAGTTACACCTTTTAAAATTATTTAGTACAAATTTTAAAATTATTTAATGCTTAAGGCTGTTTTCGTGCTATATAAAAATAGTGTATTCTGCAGACGGACATATCCTCTACCAGTATAATAATTCTCTTAATTCCCTTTTGCTGCACTGACCACTTGACTCAAGTGAAATGAACTATGACGAATGAGACTCACCACAAACACAAATCACAAATTTCACATCTCATTTACCCTATATTTTCAATATTTCCCGTCTTTAATACATTTTTATATTACAGGTAGAAATATAGACGTGATTCTATGTTTTTAAAAGCAGTATTAGTACTGAAATAATAATATTTAATTTTGCTCTAAATACAGAGGTTTCTTCCTAATTTCGCGAGAATATGTCGAATTTCCCTAGGTCTGGCACACTGTGAGGAAGCGTCACGAGGCCGTATTATTTAAACAGTGTTTTAGTACGCAAATTTGTAGCCAAATTTACCGGAGATCTACATTTTCAGAAATTTTATTTCGAGGCTTTTTTTTATTGTCTCGGAGAACTTTGAACGACGGTAAGCGTTTGTGTTTGTTTGTCTGTAATTTTAATAATAATTTTATTGTAAACAGAATCTGAACCATCTGATGACGTCACCAAAGAAACCTGACTAATCTCTCTGAGACAATAAATGAAAACGTCTATTTGTGCCTATAATTTTAATTCGAATCAATGCGCAAGTCTAGCGCACGACTTTTGTAATGACAGAACAATCTGACGTTTGATTTGTTTACATTTTGAGTTTTTAAAGTTGATGAATGCTCTAGATACTGTATTGCCAAACACATCGTAGTTTTTTTTGTTTAGAGTGGAATTTATAATATTCTTATAACATCGAATAAGTATTTGCGTCGTAGTCGAATCTGTCGTCCGATTAATTGCAAGCGGTGAAATTAATCCGATTAGTGATTTAAGGCAATAGTAAGAGTAGTTGTACCTATTTGAATTATACTGTTTTATGTTATTTATTTTGCGACTATGTTTATAGGGAAATGGGGGTAAACATTATAAAAGCACGGTCAAAAGCTCGTGGCTTTTTGAGTAAGTTTTAGTCAAAGATAAACGTAACAATAAAAGATATGAAGCAGAGTTTTTGTATACGATTTATTTTCATTTGTTTTTCTGTCCTTCCATTAGTGAATGTAAGGAAGAAGGAAGTGAAGTATTTACGGGAAAATTCGGATAGTGTTTTATTGTTTTCATTCCCTTGTGTAGATAGATTGTGAGTTCCGGTTACTAGGGGGAAGGAGAAGAACTAGTGATCGCGTTACCAATATCGAGATAATATTGGATGAATTTCAACGTGGAAAAAATCCTCCAATCCATGTGTAGTCATTTTGCATCGTGAGCCGCGTAACAGTATTCGGCTTGTCCATTAACCACCGCTAGGACCGATCTAGGATAGTTCAGCTGAATTTAGATCTGCGTTCGTGTTTACCTCTCCCTCGCATCGTTTCCGTGCGTGTGAGCGAGCAGCGCAGGTTATAAGAATAACGGATTTTATCCGAAGTTAATTTACACTTTTATTTATATCTTGTTACTGCCTTTTTGGGAAATCGTCCTGTGACACCGTCCAAGCGAGCGACCGCAACTGCAGATGGAATCCGTACCTTAAACATTTTTCTCCATTGAAATCTCCGTGGCCGTCGTCACTGAAAGCCTGCAAGTTAAAAGTTTATACGGTTACGTAGAGTAGCGCTCGAGATTTGAAAACGAATAGTGCGATGTACTGTTTTGTAGGCTGTGGCGACGTATTTTGCATTAAGTGACGCGTAGTTAACGTGGTACCAATTACATATATATATATATATATATATATATATATATATATATATATATATATATATATATATATATTACATTACGATCAAATTAAAACTATTTGTGGGTGCGCGAGGCTTATATAAATCAATATATTTTGTTTTCGTATACAGAAAAATCTTACTGATAATATTTTATGATAAAGAAGTAAAGGTTAGTAAAGAGAATAAGGTAAGTAGGTAGTGGGGTTTAGCCGTCGGCGGCGACATCTCAATATCCTGTCTGCGTCTGATTGAGAGTCGCACGGAGCAACTAGTTATTGGAATCCTTCATATTGCCCAAACCTCCAGCGCTCCACAAACGGTGGGGCTTCTACAACTAATCTCTACTATTTCATTACTAGGAACAAGATTTCAAGGCTAATTTGTAACAGGAAAGCTACACAAAAATCAAATTAATTGTTTAAGAATATACATCTTTTTTTCTAAAAAGCAAAAAAAAATTCTACCTTATATATAACCGCAGATGTCTCTACAAGCTTGCAAACTATTGCTATCTTGAGAACTATAAGAGATACGAAGTTGGTTAAATTACCAAATATTTACCATATTACAAGACTACTAAAATGAACCAAAGTATTTTTTAAATCAATGGTTTTCAGGGTTGTGGGCCCAATATATTTTTACAAACTTTGAATTTCTATAAAATTACAAATCCAGTGATATGTTTGAAGTTAATTTTTAGTTCTCTATGTTGGCATTAATTTTGTATACTTTTATCTGAAAATAGCAGTATCCATGATTAAATAGAAAAAAATACGTCAAATTCTGCATTCTTTCAACTAGATTCTTAAATTCAAAGAATTAGCGTGATAAAAATGCAGAATTTAACGTTTGTTTTTTATTTATTCATGGCAACTGCTGTTTAAAGGTAAAAATATACCAAATTAAAGCCAACATAGGAATTTTATTATTTAACTAAAAATTAACTTCAAATATATTATTAGAAAATAATAAGCTTGGTCCCATATTTTGAAAACAACTAGTTACAAAAAAGGTTTAGCACATTATAAAGTCTTGTAATATGGAAAATATTTACTATTTTCGTATCTCTTACAGTTCTCAAGGTAAGAAACTTATAGAAACACTCTGTATACGAGGTGTGTAAATTAAGTAATGAGACTGACTACGCAGCATTCGATCTGGTAACAATTGGGACACGCGACTTGGAGGGCAGGCAGGTGAACATGTTATATGCCTTCAGTATGAGCTTGAACTCACCAGAGTCATTTAATTGTTCGCACCAATTTTGTTCGTGAAAAACTTTTTTCTAGTGTGTTCTGAAAATTAACTAGTCATATGGTTGATTGAGGAACATAAATTTCAAACAACGGGTGCTATCAGGTTTTGCTTCAGACTTGGGCATAATACAACGGAAACTTTTAAAAAACTGAAGCAGAACTACGCAGACAGTGTTATTTGAAGGAGCCAGGTACATCGGTTTTAGTCATTTTCAGAAAAAAAATCGAAAAATGAAACACGCAGCAACGTCTCTTCCTACACCAAGCTGTCTAAATTCAGTGGAAATTACACATATTGGATGTGTTTTAAATATACATTTTCTTTAATAATTCATGGGAAAACTGAATTATCAACAACTAATAAATTTCAATATCTACGCAGATCATTACAAACAGGAACATTGTAAATTATAAAAGGTCTAGAAACAACATCAGAAAATTATATAGTACCATGAAATCTTTTACAAGATAGTTTCGAAAACACAAGATTATTTCATATATGATAAACATAATGAATATTCAGCCTATTTTAAAGGAATCTCATACATCAATTAGATAAATGGTTCATACAATGAGATCTAATATTAGTGCCTTACATTCACTTAAAAAGAACCTTCAGACCATTGGAACACAATATTAATATATATTTTTAATAATAAATTAGACTGAAGAACTACATAGCTACGACAACATATCAACATAAAAAAAGACTGATAAAAAATGAACATTAGAAATGTTTTTAACTTTTTTACCAAGTAGATGTCAAACATTAGAAACAGTAAGATCAGATAGTAATAAACTACAAAACACATCAACGTGCTTCAAGAAAAAGATTACTATTTTATATTCAACTTAACATCTGAAGAACGTTATCAAAAAGTAATTAAGTTAGAACTCTGCTTAAATTGTTGGAAGTAACTGCCGTGTGTAAATGTACGAAATGTAGCAAACGTCACAACACTCTTATACATTCATCAAAAGAAGAACAGTCAACGAAGCAAGGTTGAAATCAAAACATAAAGCAACATCCCGTGGTATTAGGTCTCTGTATACAAAAAAAATCAACAAATTTTACTTTCAATAGCAGAAGTATTAGTTTTTGCCTCGGATGGAACATGGTTAACAGTTACAACTTTACTTGACTCAGGCTTGCGATTTAACTTTCAAATGAGCTAAGTAAAAAATTAAAAATAAAATATTCAAATACAAATATACCTGTTAATGGTATAAACCAAGTTCTAACGAATATAATCAAACAAGCATTTATTGCAATAAAATCTCAATATAACAATTTTGAAATATCACTGAACTGAATCTTGACAAAAATAACTGAAAATGTTCTACAAGTAAATATTGATAGAAATTTATTAAATATACCACACACAGTCAAATTAGCTGATTGAAAGTTTTATTGCCCAGGATAAATACATTTATTAAATAAAATATTTTGGAAAATTTTACATATAGGACAAATTAAACTAAGCAAATCAACCTGTTTTACAATAAACCAGTTTTAGGTAGATTATAGCATGCTCTGCCATAGCAAATAACGCAAATCACAAACAATTAGTATGTCTATCAATAAATATAACTGTCCAAGATCCGATTGAAAGGTATTGGCATATGAGTAGAAGAATTACATGACAAAAGAACTTGGACTGAAGAAGAATAAAATATGGTAAAAATATTCAAAAACACTGTATCTATATTATAGAAAAACAATGCAAATATTAGAAATATATATGACGGTACACTGAAGAAATTTTATAGCATACAGAAACGTTTAGAAAAAGACGAAGAAATAAAACATAATATATCAATTTTCTAAATCAGTACGAAGCATTGGGGTTGAACCAAATTCATTGAGGCAAAGAAGCAAGGGTATTTTCTTACCTCACCATCCAGTAGTTCGAAAAGAAAGCCGTACTACTAAAGTACGACTTGTTGTTACATTATTAATTGGACCCGTAATCTAAGACGATTTGTAGATTTACATGCCATGAATTCGTTATAACAGCAGATATTGCACTGATGTTTCGCCAAATCTTAATGAGAATAAGATAGAAGCTACCAACAAATTTTAGGAGGATTTCAAATCTAATTTGTACCAAGTCTCCAGTAGCTCCTTTAAAATCATCAACACTGCCACGACTAGAATTATATGGAGCCTTAATATTCCCAAGATTAGTAGAAATAGTTCAATAGTTATTGACAGAGAAGATAAATAAGGTATGTTTATGGTACAATAGTATTAACATTAATTACAACAAGTCTAACTAAATTAAAAACTTTAGTAGCAAATAGAAATTTAGAAATTCTACTGCTAACAAAAACTTTAATTTGGCAATAAGTAAATGCGAATGACAATACCGCAGATTTAATACCACTGATTAAAAGAAAATAAATGACCTTTGTAATAGAAAAATAAACCAAATTCTCTACCAGAAAGCAAAATAAAAGTTGAAACTATATCTGTCAATAAAGATTTCAATGTTTTGTGCAATTATTAAGTTGCTTAAGATTCCTAAAATAATCTAGAAAAATAGAATCAATAAGAAGTATAGAACTATCTTCAGATGATCTAGAAGAGGTATTGAAGCTTATATTAAAACACGTATAAGCCGAAGCATACCCTAAAGAAATTAAAATAATTAAAGAACAAAATCCATCAAGAAAATTTAGAATTCTCAATCCTTACATCCATTTTTGGATCAAGATAGGTTGATAAGAGTTGGAGGTAGACTTCATAATTCAGATATTTCAATAGATCATAGATATTCATACGTATTACCAAGCCAGCATCATATTAACTACAGAAATAATAATCGTACAAGAACATACAAAACTTAAACACTGTGGACAATAATAATGTTAGGACAAAATACTGGCCTTTAGCAGGAAGACCCGAAGTTCGAAAAGTAATTAGAAAATGTATAATTTGTTTTCAATTCAATCCAAAACGATTAAGTCACATAATAGAAAATTAATTTAAACACTGAATCATTTATTGGAGCATTAAGGTATAGTATTTGTAAAGAAATGTATTCAGACAATGCAACCTACTTTGTTAGAACTATGTCAAAATTTACAAAGGTAATTAATTTCTCAAAGCCAATAACAATAAATTTGCACTTCATTTTTAAAAAGTAACTAAAAATATAGTATTTACTTACGAATAATGTTACACTCTTTTAACAGAAATTGAATTTTAGACCACTTACACCTCAATCTATTAGTCCAAATGATTTACCTTCACTCACTCCTGCCCATTTTCTTATCGGAAAATTACCTAAAGACATACTAGAGAATAATAACAAGAACACTACTACGAATCTTTTCAATCATTGGGAACATATTCAAGAATTAAAGCAACATTTTTGGAAAAAATGGTTTTGGGAGTATTTGCATCAACTTCAAACTATCGTGGTTGATCTCGTCGAAGATAACAGTCATCTTCTACATTGGCATACAGAGAGAATATTAGAAGTTTATCTATAAAAAAATTGTTTTTTACCACAGTAACATATTTCTCAGCTTGTTATTGTATAATGTTATATAGATTGAATGTTAATGGACTTTCAAGGTAGGGGAAATGTTCTATGTTTAATATAAAATATTTGTTATTTAAAATTAATGTAATCATTGTAGTGAGTTATGAAAATGTTTTCGTGAAAAATAAATCAGAAGAAAATATATACTCTAGAATTCATTTTAGTACGAGAAAACACACTTAAACAACAACACTTTCCTACAGTGGCGGCTCGTGCTACATATTTGTGCATTAAACAAAAAAGGAAATAAAATATTAATCAAAGGAATTAAATTTTCTTTATAGATTTAATATAAATTTTAAACAAACACATGTTTCTTTATTTTCCGCAAACTTATTTATTAATTTTTCATTGTAGTTTTGTGGCAATAAATTTTCTTTATTTTCTTAGTCAAATGCAACAAATCTGTCACCCTAATTTCAGTTCACATTTTTTCACTAAGATCGTTCGCAAACAGCAAACACGGAAAATAAAACAAAGCATTCTTCTCGTTACAGCCACAAATCCAAATGATTGTTAAATATGACTTAATAGCTATTTTTAATACTAGTGAGCAAAGTAGTGCATTTTAACATGAGTCCAGACGTTGGGCTCAAACTGGATGAGTGATTAAATGCATGTTTAATTTATAATTTCAAATAACAAATGGACAGTTTCTACATACAATGAATGTAATCTGCCTAACTACACATTTATGGAATACAACTTTATATAGCCTTTTGTGCAAGGGTGTCAGGTTTTTTCCTGTGGGAACCGCAACCTCAGCAGGATAGACCGTGGTAGGGAAGCTTCAACGCCGATATAGGGGGTGAAGTTCTCGTTTGAATTTCGATGTCTTCTGCCATGGACTGTTTCTTTGTCGGTTTGAGGTATTTCTTCTTCAAGTACACTGCAGCTAGGATTGTAGCGCTGACTACAATGATTCCGTATAGTGCTCATACTAGATAATTGATGGTGTCTTCTTTATGGGTTTTTGTAGCACGGGATGTTTTCTACATATATGATTGGCTTCAATTCTTCTAATGTATTCAATTGGATTGTCATTTTCGGAGTTTGAGTATCGTTGTATTTTATTTGGTAAATTTTTATAATTATCGTTTTTCCGAATGAATCGGGTTTGAAGTTTAATTCTTGATTTTGAATTTTCAATTTGCATTGGTCTTCTTTGATCAAGAATATTCCGTGTAGATTTTTTAAGTTATCTCCTTGATCATATCGTGTTTTAAGTGTTTCTGGGTATGGGAATATTCCAATATACTGATTGATTTCTTCTAGATATTCAATATGACTTCTCTTCATGTTCAATTTCACCAATGGGCAGTTTTCCACTTCATTTCATAGCAAGAAGTTAGCTTCGCGGGAGTCTTAATTGATCTCTCGGATTTGGTTTGGATATTGGAAATTGTTATATTTATTTACGGACCTTATTTGACCAATTTCAGACGTCAGTATATACTCATAATTAGGAATTATAGTAACGAACCCAGAATTGTGTTTTGTTGGAGTTGAAATTAAATGAATGAGTTCGAAAATTTATAGGAATTTCAATTAAGATATAATTTTGTTATCTTCTACTTGACAATTGCCTGAAATTTAATTTTCTATGTCAGGCGTATTTTCTGGATTTATTTCGAGTGGTAGTTCATCTTAATAATATTTTGAAATTTTGTTTAATTCTTCATATAGATCGTGTGTTTTAATGATGCTCGGATGCATAGTGTGGAGTTTACAAAAAGTTAACTAATTCTCAATGTCCTGAAGGGTATTTAGTGTCAATGTAAATAAAATTTCTAATTGGTTGTAAATATCTTTGTTTACTAATTTATCATGATCCTTGACTCCTTTGGTAACAGTATGTAGTAGTTCTTCTAATTTTGATTTTAGGATATTTTCGTTTTGTCCAATAGTATCAATAGTCTTGTTAAAATATTTTAGCATTTGAGTGCTTATAGAGTATTGATTACTAGTTTGGTTTTTTAAATTTAATTGATTCTCTTGCAAATGTTTTACAATTTTCTTATAATCTTCAGCATCTAAATTTCCTGTCCTTGAATTATATTAATAGATGGCTGAATTTCTCATTAATTTTATTTCTTAAGTACCCAATAATTTTGTTATTATTTTTAAAATCCGTGCCAATTGTTTTTTCTTCGTTTATGGTATATATGAGTTGTGATTGTCGTTTGTTTAAATTGTCGTACTGCAGTATAAGTGATTCCAAATCGTTGTAGTGTACAATTGTATTGTAACGTTTTATTTATTTAGGTGAAGTGTAAAATTGATTAAAACACAAATATTTATATAACTATGTTTAATGAAAGAAATATGAATTATAAAGAATAATTAAAATAAGTAACACTATGAATAATTAAATATTAACACTATTTTAAGACTAACAATTATTAACAAAAACTTAAAAACTAAGATAATTTATTTAAACAATTAAAACTAAACAATAATTATTTCTATAATATTTATGTTATTTTTTATTTATTTATATCACTACACATGTCAATATAAGACCGTCCTCGCGATCTCTTGCTCGGGGTATTTAAAATAAAACGCTTCATTCTGGAATATTCGCCGACCCTTCTGGAAATCAGATCAATGGGGAGCGGACGGACTTGTTGTAACCTGCCCGCGCCACGACCCTAGGATCGCTACATTGCTCCCTCCTTAAGACTGTGTCCCGGAACAGTTCGTTATGACGAAATCTGCACGCATCACCCTTGGTGTATCTGAAAGTCTTGAAGAAGTAACAGTCGACGGTCCATTTGAGGTCTTCTTGCCCGGTAGAGTTGAAGCTGCAGACTAGAATTTCCACTCCGGTAAAGCGGAAGATTGTTTCTAACATGCTTCTAATAATCCTCCAATCCAAACTATCTAGTCCACAGCCTATATTCGGTACTGTCAGCTTCATGATGTCGTTCTCCAACAGATGGTTCTTCATGTGACACAGCGAGTCCCATAAATTGCGGTATAACGGCTTCTGATATAAGTATTGTTTCGTAACGAGATAGTAAATGTACCGCTTGTGTTCTACGTTATCATTCTTCAGTTGTAGCGTTTTTCCGACAGTTGGACGTTGGTTGACCAGTTCTTGTACTCGTCCAAATTTTCTTTTAAAAACTGAAGCGATCCCGCGGGACATTTTGTCTTTCGCTACACAGTGAGCGAGGGAATATTCTGGGGACACAGTAAACAGATCTCGTTGTTCTTCTCGTGTCACGCCATACCGTGCTTTGTGACCAGTGGAATGGCTTTCTATAAAGTCTTCAAATGTAGGTTCCTCAGGTACAACCCGGCGAACCGTCGCTCCACGATGATCGTCAAAGTTATCACCAGCGAAAGGGGCTAACCGATTGAAGTGGACTAGTCTCGGCTTTCCATTAGGTGTTTTCCTAATTCTGTAGACCACATCATTTATTCTCTTTACGATCTCGTAGGGACCTTCCCAATTCTTTTGTAGCTTCGGTGATAAGCCACGACGTCTTTGTGGATTGTAAAGCCGCACCAAATTCCCAGGTTGAAAACCACCTTTTTCAGCCTTCATGTCATACTGGTCCTTCATCCGATCGCTGGCACCTTGAATGTTTGTGCGGACTTGTTCATGGATGTCATTCATTCTTTTCCGTAAGTCCGTTACATAGTCCTCCCCGGCTAGATCTTCACCGGGTTTACTGCCAAATACCAGGTCGCATGGTAAGCGCAACTCCCGCCCGAATAAGATGTTAGCTGGTGTCTGCCCTGTTGTCTCATGCACAGATGAACGGTAAGCCAACAAGAACAGATGAAGATGTCGGTCCCAGTCTCGTTGATGGTTAGAGACTACCTTTGAAAAATACCGATTTATTGTTCTATTCATCCGTTCATGCGGGTGTAATGCAGTAGTTCTGGTTTTCTTTATTGCTAATATCTTACAGATATTTTGCAACAGAGCAGACTCGAAATTCCTTCCTTGGTCGGAATGTATCTCTCGCGGTACTCCAAATCGGCAGATGCATTATTTTACCAAGACTTCAGCGACCGTTACGGCTTCCTGGTTGGGTAATGAATAGGCTTCGACCCGCTTAGTAAAGTAGTCCATTACTACTACTATGTATTTATTTCCATCATCAGTTTCGGGGAATTGTCCGGCCACGTCAATCGCAATGCGTTCAAAGGGACTTCCAACGTTATATTGGCGCATAGGAGCTCATCTTTTCCTTCTTTGCAATTTATCCAGTAAAATTGTTGGCGCAATCTCTCGAGGGTTTTATTTACTCCAAAATGTCCAGATCCGTCGTGGATCTCCTCCAATACTTCCGGTACTCTATTTCTAGGAACTATCAGCTGGTTTCTACTCTCAGTACCTTCAGTATTTTCTATGACATGTTTCAGGAGGCCCTCTTCAACAATAAGAGTCCCACTGCGCCCAGTACGATTTTACACTTTGTGAGTATCGTGCAACATTTTTCCAATCTGGTCTGCTATCTCCACGTTTCCAATCCAGTATGATTTTTAAGTCCGAGTCATTCTCTTGGTCCTTGCGAAGATCTTCCTTTTGCCAACTATCATTCACTACTGCTGTTCTGGCGATGGTAGAGAGTTTTTTCCTCTAGACGACTGCAATGCTTGCATTCGTCTTGGCAAGGTCTTCTTGATAATGCGTCATCATTACGATGGCTTGTACCTGCCGGATGCTCAATAACAAAGATATATTCTTGCAATCTTTCAATCCATCTAGCTGCCTGACCTTCAGGATTCTTAAATTGTAGCAGCCATTTGAGAGCAGCGTGGTCAGTTCTTATAAGAAATCTTCTACCGTACAAATATTTGTAGAAGTGCTCCACGGATTTCACAACTGCCAAAAGTTCTTTTCTGGTGGCGCAATAATTCCTCTCTGGTTTTGACAAGGTCTTACTAAAATAGGCAATAACCTTCTCTTGTCCGTCTTGTATCTGGGAAAGAACGCCACCAATCCCAACGTTGCTGGCATCTGTATCAAGAACGAATTCTCCTTCTGGTAAAGGATGACTTAGAACAGGTGCGCTTTGTAATAAAATAGTTTATGTAATATTTGGAACAGTTTTATTTAAATATCTTTATTTACATGTCATTAATCAACATTCTGTTTTCTCAGATTACTTGATTAAATTACATTATATATTGAACTACTTGATCATGTTTACAATATTATCACACGTCGTTTTTTTTTAACGCAACATAAACTAATAAACTAATAACCCAAACGATCCGGTTTCTTTATAATTCTTCCACTTCTTGTTTTTAGCAGTGAATTTTCATCCCCTTTGTAGTTTGTAGTGGTAGCTTTGGTTTCTGTTGATTGTGGTTCTTGTAGTTCTTGTTCTTGTAGTTCTTGTTGTTCTACTACATGGTCCTCTGAAGTTTTTTGGTCTTTCATTGATTCGATATTCGTAGTAGGTTGCATGGAAATTTTCTGTTGGGGAATATTATGAATAGCTGAAGAATTTGTATAATAATTTTGAAAATTAGAATGTGTAATATTAGAATTTGGTAATAATGTTAAATCTGCATTAGGAAAATCTGAATTTGTGTTAAGTAATTTCAAATGTCTTCTATTTCTTCTTATTACAGAACCATCTTCAATTTTGATCCAAAATGAGTCAGGTTCTTCATAGTTTAAAATAATACCTTTCGTCCAATTGCGAATATCTTTTTGAACTAAAACTTTTTGTTTAATTTTTAATTTCTGTAAATTTTTAGTATTTTTGTTATAATATCTGCATTGATCATTTTGTTTTTCTTTAAGCTTTGATAAAATTTTTGATAATGGGAATGTTGGTTTTAATGTTTTTGATGTGACAGGAATATTTGTTCTTAATTTTCTTCCCATCAATATTTTAGCCGGGGAAGGTAGGTCATTTTTAGGTGTAGAATTGTAGGATAATATAATTTCAAAAATTTCACGATTTGATGCTTTCTTAAAATATCCTTTAATTGTTTGTATATGTCTCTCTATCATTCCATTTGATTGTGGATAATTAGGGCTAGATGTCACATGGGTGATGTCAAATAATTTCAAGAATTTTTTAAAATCGTTTCCACTAAATGGTGGACCATTATCAGAAAATAATATAAAAGGATAACCATGTATGGCAAATGCAGATTTTAAATGTTGTATCACATTAATTGAATTCTTAGAATTTAATTGAAAAACTTGAATAAATTTGGAAAAGTAGTCAACAGTAACAAGATAGTCTTTATCTTTCACTTTCATAAAATCTATTGCTATTTTTTCCCATGGTTGGTTAGGTACAGGATGACAGTTTAGTGTTTGTTTTTGATTAGATTTTGAATATCTTTGGCAAATAATACAAGATTCAATAAATTCTGTAACATGTTTTGTGATATTGGGCCAATAGACTGAGTCCATTACCCTTTTAAGGCAAGCATTAACTCTTTGATGAGTTGAGTGCAATTTGTGTAACATGTCATTTCTTTGAGATTGTGGTAAAATTAATCTATTACCTTTAAATAGTAGACCTTCATGTTCATGAATTTCGTTTCTGAATTCATAATAAGGCTTCACTGAATTTTGTACATTTCTTAAGTGTTCTGGCCATCCAAATTTCACATATTTCTTTAATTCAACTAAAGTTTTATCTGAATCTGTTTCAATTTTATATTCATTGATTTTTTCTTCTGATGCCACTATTATTGAATTTATAGTGATATCTTCCAGATAATCTGTGTTAATGTATTGTTTTTGAGGTGATCTTGATAAAGTGTCTGGAATATACATAAATTTTTCTGGTATATATTCCAATTTTACTTGATATCTGAATAATTTTAAAACTAATCGTTGAATTCTTGGTGAAAGTGTATCCAAAGGTTTGTTTAGTATGCCCAGTAATGGTTTATGATCAGTTTGCGCAGTAAATTTTCTTCCATATAGGTAGAAATGAAAATTTTCACAGCCTGCTACTAGGGCTAACAATTCTTTTTCTATCTGAGCATACCTCTTTTGCGATTCTGTTAATGAAACCGAAGAATATGCTATTGGATGGTTGTCTTGAAATATAGCAGGTCCTAATCCATAACCACTGGCATCTGTTGCTAAAACAACAGGTTTTCTTTCATCAAAATATGATAAGACAGGTGCTGAAACAATAAATTTCTTTAAATTATTAAATGTTTCATCTTCACATGTACCCCATATCCAATCAGTATTTTTCTTTAATAAATTACGTAAAATTCCCGTTTTATTTGATAAATTGGGGATAAATTTGCCAAGATAAGTAATCATACCTAAAAATCTCTGTAGATCTTTTTTATCTTTAGGTTTGGAAATTTCTGAAATTGCTTTAACTTTATTTTCATCAATAAATATACCTTTTTGAGATAATTCGTGACCTATATATTTTATTTTATTTACTGCTAACTGCATTTTTTCCTTCTTTAGCTTTAAATTATTTTCTCTTGCTCTACGAAGAAAATTTTCTAATCTTGTAGAGCCATCCTTTTTCTTCACTAGCACCACTGGTGAAGCTCTTTGATCCTGCCAATGTGTCCAGTGTATCGTCTATTCGGGGTAGCGGGTAGCTATCCTTCTTCGTCACGTTGTTAAGTTGACGATAATTGACGCAAAATCTTGTAGAGCCATCCTTCTTCTTCACTAGCACCACTGGTGAAGCCCATGGACTGCTTGAAGGTTCAATCACACCTTCCGTCCTCATGTCCTCAATAATTTCTTCTGCTTCTTCCCGCTTCGACAGTGGTAATCTTCTTGCTGTTTGGCGGATGGGTCTTGCGTCTCCGGTGTCTATTTTATGATGGACTACATTGGTTCGTCCTTTGTACTTCTTGTCAAATTGGAACACATCTTGAAAAGTCCCAATTAAGTTCTTAGCCTTGGTTTTCTGGTCGGCGGTTAAGTCCTGGAACGATGATGACAACTCCTTGAGTAGAATATCCGGAACTTCACAGGATGTGTTGTCTTTGGCCGTCACAGTTCGAATAATCGATGATACCGTTGAGCATTCTCCTACTATAGTCCCTTTCTTCAGTATAACGGGATAAAAATTTATGTTCATTACTCGAACTGGGATAACCTTGTCGGTTTTGAGCAACGCTTTTCCAATTACAACTCCAGTCCCAGTTTTGGCATCATCGTTTTTCGGCTGGAGCATGACAATGTTTCCCTCACAGAAGCTACCCTCTAGCTGTGCTTCCACGATTGATTCACTCCGTTCTGGGAGGGTTACATCTTCCGTTATTTATACTCGCATGGCATTGTTGTCTCGTGGATTTAATACTAGTTCTTCATCATTGACTATTATTACACCATTCTTCAGGTCAAGTTTAAATCCATGCTTTTTCATTATGTCCATGCCGAGAATGAATTCATCTTCTACGTCAGCTACCAGCACACGATGTTTAATTCACGTTTTTCCAACAGTGATGTTCAAATCTATTTCTCCATATGCGGTAGCTTGTTCTCCTGTGGCTGTGCGTATCTGCCATTTTGTTAGAAGTAGATGTTTTCTGCATATTTTTCTTGCTAAGTCGGGTCTGATTATTGTTTTTGTCGCACCCGTATCCAGCAACATTTTAAGCGGCCTTTTGTCGATAGAGCCGTCTACATAGATGCTATTAGCTTGATGATGTAGGGGTGCGACATATCTAATGGATTCTGGGGCTACTGAATTACGGGTCGACGATTGCCCCTTCGCATCAACCCGACTTAGTTTCCCGACTCCTTTTCTTCCTTTCTTGGTTCTGCTTTCTTCTGTTGTTTTCTGCAGAGCCTTTGCGGGTGACCTAATTCACCGCAATTCTAACAGCGGAGTTTCTTTCTTCCAGAAGCATGAATTTCAGATGTAATTCGTCTTATCCTGTCGTCTAGATCCTCAGTGTCTTCAATCCTCTCAGCATCGATATTTCGCACTCTCGATTGATTACGTGAAGCTTGTTTTGCAGCTTCGTGATCTAAAGCATATGAAAGTGTATCAACCAGAGTTTTTAGTCGAGCCAATCGTAGTGCCTGCTGAGTTTCATTGTCTCGGACCCCATAGATAAATGCTTGTGTGGCTAGACATTCCAAAACACTGTCAGGAGCTGTGGGATGTGCGAGACGAACTAAACGAGCTATATCAGCTTCGAATTCTTGAAGGTTTTCTTTAGAACTCTGATATCGGTTCCTCAGTTGTGTCTGGTACATTTGCTCCAGATGCGCATTGCCATATCGCATATCCAACCTCTTAACAAGTTGTTCGTAATCTTCTTGTTCATCTTCTTTATACGTTTGTAGGATATCGATGGCTTCTCCACGTAGCGAAACTGTCAGCGCAGTAGCTTTGTCTTTGGAAGTCCAGCCATTTGCTTTGGCAGCAGCTGCAAGCTGTTCTAAATAATTCGGCCACGATGTCTTGCCGTCAAATTCTGTTTTTTTTTTATATGGATTCTGGAACTATTTTCTTTTTCTGGCTTCTTTTCTTGAATCTTATCCGTCTTAACTATATCAGGATTTGAAACCGCTGGTGACGTTATTTTGGAGACATTTCTCTGTAATTCTAAAATCTTCATGTCGTCTTCATCTTTCAGATTTTACAAATTTTCTTCTAATTTCTCTTCTAAATTTCTAGAACTTTCTTTCAATTGCTCTTTAAGTTGTTCGTTTAGTTTCCCTTCCAAAGTTCTACAATTTTCCATCAACTCTTCTTTCAATATTCTAGAACTTTCTTCAAACTTTCTAGAATTTTCCATTAACTCTTCTTTTAATATTCTAGAATTTTCTTCAGATTTAGAAGAAAAAGAGGAAAGTTCTAGAATTTTCCGTCAAAATTCTAGAATTTCTTTTTAACTTTTCTCACTTTTCTAACTCTTCTAGAATTTTACTAACACCACCCGAAGTATTGAATAAGAAGTCATCAGGATTTTCACCAGCTTCTTCTAGGGCTAGGGCTTGCCATAAATGAAGTTGTAAAACAGACTTGGTTCCCGATGTCTCCAACTCTCGTTCTTCCAGCTCTCTCTTGAGATCGGTCACTTTTAATTCATTTAATTTTACTTGTTTAGACGCTATTTTATTTATTTTTAGTTTACTCTTCATAGTATTTATTAAACCCCACACCTGACACCAATTGTAACGTTTTATTTATTTAGGTGAATTGTAAAATTGATTAAAATACAAATATTTTTATAACTATGTTTAATAAAAGAAATATCAATTATAAAGAATAATTAAAATAAGTAACACTATGAATAATTAAATATTAACACTATTTTAAGACTAACAATTATTAATAAAAACTTAAACACTAAGATAATTTATTTAAACAATTAAAATTAAGCAATATTTATTTCCACAATATATATGTCATTCTCTATTTATTTATATCACCATCTGTTCACTACACGTATCAATATAAGACTTTCCTCGCGATCTCTTGCTCGGGGTATTTAAAATAAACGTTTCATTCTAGAATATTCGCCGACCCTTCTAGAAATAAGAACAATGGGGAGCGGACGAACTTGTTGTAACCTGTCGGTTAGCGGCCGCCGCCCGCGCCGCAACCCTGGGATCGCTGCAGTATGTTGTGTTCTTTGTAGTTTTGCGTCCCTGAGACTAATTGTTAGTAGTCCTGGATTATATGTGATATCTTAAATAATTAATCCGTGCGAAGTAGAGGAACCTGTAATTGCGGGGTATTTATTAATTGTTTTCTTGGGTCTTTTTATATTAGAAAGATGAATTCTTGATTGTTTCTTCTCGTTATTTGTATCCATTTCTGCAGTTTTTAGATTTTTATGAATTATTTTAATGTTTTCTTTTTAGAATTTTGGATTTTTAGTTTTGTTTACCTTCTGTTTATTGTGAACGTAAACTGTTTCGGGTATAGGGTGTAATGGGGTAGGTGACCAATTTCTAAATTTGGTATATGTGATAGCTTGTACAAAAATAATATACCCATATTTTTTTAAAATTGTTAATTATATGTTGTTTTGAAGTAAATAAATAATATAGTACTTGGGAGGGGATTATGACGTCAACTAAGTTCATGAGAGGGGTGAAAGTAGACAGAGACGGAAATATGTGGTGTGAGTGAGATAGATAGGTTTATTGCCACACCTTCAAATTGTAACCAATCAGCGTGCGAACTTAGTGAACGTCATAGTAATGGACGCTGTTTCTATTTAACGCAAATTACTAAACAATTGCTGATAAATATTTAACTTTTTTAATGTCAACGTTCATAAATAAACATACTTTCTATAATTTAATAGTTTTTTCATTAAAATTCTACCTTGGTCACCTACCCCATTCTTCGCATTTCTCGTTTAATTTTGAAATAGTGTTAGTTTTGTTTCCTTGTAGTTTGTTATTAATATCTCAATAAACTAATTTTGATTTTTCTTTATGGTTTTGGATATAATTTTAAGTTATTTGTTTATCAATGTATATGTCAAATGGAGAATATGTTTCAAGATGGCCATTAATAATTTCGATAGGTTTCATATTACTAATGTTATGGTTTGTGTTATTGTATGCGAGAATTGCTTATTTACTTAATCTTTGATTGATTCGTTCTTGAAGTGGTCTTGCAAATTAAATAAACGTATGTGCTCTATTAAAGTAGAGTAAAATCGTTCTATTAGACCGTTTGAGTTTGTATATTGAGAGCAGGTAAAATGGATTTAGATTTTGCGGAGGGCTAGAATTTCCTACTACTATATTTTTGAATTAATGCCCGTTATCTGATATGATTAATTGGGGAATGCCATGATGTGAGAAGAAATAAATCAACTTATTAGAAATTTCAATGGCGCTGGTAGAGTTGACCCTGTATGCTTGTGCGTCCTTAGAAGGGTTTGTCAGAGGTAGGATTAATATTGTGTTTAGGTTTGTTGGGATTTCTCTCGTATTTAGCTGCCAAACAAGTTTCACAATTATTTATGAAGTTTGTGATAGATTTTAATTGTTTTGATTCTGTTGTTTATTACTTCTTCATATCCTCCGTAGCTTTCTATAATACTTCCTAGATACTTCTATAATTCTTCCTAGATACTTAAAGCTCTGATCTAAATCAATAAGCAAAACCAATTTTACTTGCTTTGTAAGCTCATATATTTGGTTTGAAAATAACGTAAATAACTTCAAAAATAGCAGTAGCCATGGAATTGAGACAAAAATGAACAAATGTTTAACGTTTTATCTGTCAAGTTAGCTGTGTTAGTTTATTTTTATTATTATTTGATATTACTGTTAAAGGGAACAATTTTAGATAGATTAATTTTGAATTAAAATAATAAAATCAAAATAAAATTGATCTCTTTTCTAGTATAAATTGACGAAACAGTAATTACAAATATTAATGAAAATAAACTAACGCAGCTAACTTGACAGATAGACTCTCAAACAATTGTTATTTTTATTTCAATTTCATGGCTACTTTTATTTTTGGGATGATTTACGTCATTTTCATACTTAATTTCTCAGCTTACGAGACATGTAAAATTAATTTTGCTTATTGATTCGGATGTGGAATTTTATGCGCTACAACTGTTATTTGAAGCTTTTTTATCTCAAATAATTAGGGAAGCAGGAAACTACGAAAGTACGATTTTATATGTTAAATTCCTATGTTCGGGTGTTCGAGTCAACACCCTGTATATATATATATATATATATATATATATATATATATATATATATATATATATATATATATATATATATATATATATACAGTGTGTACAATGAAACGCGGAACATAGGACTTTAACATGGGATTTCAAAAAAATGCGGTTACTCTCTCCCCAGACAGATTTAGACCAAAACTATAAGAATACAAAGTTTTTCGGATATTGTGACGTGAAGGTAAATAACAATATAAGTTTTAAATATTATGGTGTGATTTTCTAAGGAAAAATCCTACATCACACACTTACCTCGGCAGCTCAGATATGATCGTGCTTTCGCTAGATCGTGGGATACTTGATGTACGAAATTTTCATAAAGGAAAGGAAAAATGAGGGCGCCAATTATGTCGAAAAGAAAATAGTGGACATAACAAACTGAAAGTAATTTTTGGCGGAATTTTATTACAGTGCAAAATAATGAACAGTAACAATTACAATACCTTGATATTGGGAGTTACAAATGTCGATGGGTCCGGAGTTAAACGGGCAGTCGAAATGTAGTCATGGTTGTAACTTGTGGCCGTGTAGTGGTATGATGTGAAAATAATTGTGTGGGTTGAAGGTGACTATTTCAGTCTCGAGTGCGGTGTGCAATAGTGTACTGCAGTAAGCTTGATTAGTGTACAGTGCTGATGGTATATGATTGTGTATAGAGTATAGGTGTAGGTTGACTGTGTGTCGGTGAAGCTTGACGTTGTGTTGGAGTAGCTTGATTATGCGTTGGTGTAGCTTGGTGTGGTGGTGTTCTCCAGTGCAGCTAATTAGCTATACTGCGGTCGTAACTCTGCAAGTTGTAGTGAATTTCTAAGGACCTGAACGGATCTTCAAATCCAACAAACTTCGACTAATCCAGGGCCAGGAGGAAATATAAAACATCCGAAAAAAAATAGGTAGTAGTAGTTTTTGTAGTGGTAATTAGCTCACGGTAATATTTTCACAAAAAAAAATATTATATGAATTACGAAAACTTAAACAAATTACTTTACAATAATTAACGTTAAATTACAAAAATTAAACTGTGTAAAATTACAACTGGCCAGACGGAAGGAAGTAGGAGGAAAACAATAGAAAAAGAACAATACTTTGTTTAAATTGTGAAACAATAGTTTCAACGGTAGAATTTAGCAGCAAATGATAAAATTTGAAGAGCCGACGAAAAAATAATAAAACATAGAAATTATACGGCATTCAAGAATAGAATAATAATATAAATAATAATAATAATAAAAGGAACGATACCACTTTCACTTACGACAATAAATCAGCTAGGAGCTCTGTCAAAAACTCCAATGTTATGAAAAGGATAAACAAACTATATATAATTTAATATAAAATTTAATTTGGTTAATTCCCATAAAAGAGAAAATATAGCAATAATAATTTTAAACAGAAAAAAAAATACCCGAACTCGCACTCGCACATTGACAGTGGTCAAAATCATATTTCTATTAAGCAACATGGATTTGGTAATGGCAAATCTATAACAATCAATCTCATTAATTTCACGGAATATACACTAACTCGTTGCATGATAATTCTC
Organism: Stenolophus ochropezus; assembly: GCA_035578165.1. Lineage (NCBI taxonomy): Eukaryota > Metazoa > Arthropoda > Insecta > Coleoptera > Carabidae > Stenolophus > Stenolophus ochropezus. The sequence goes on along the minus strand of JAQOWZ010000008.1, from coordinate 5,467,037 downwards.
CAATAGATGTTATTTATACTAACTTCAAAGAATCATTTGATACTCTAAATCACTCTGTTCTTCTTTATAATTTAATATGCAATTTAATTTCAATTTTTCTATTGATCTTCTAGTTTTTCTAAACTCTTATCTATGTTCTCATGAAATCAATATACCTCAACTATTTCAGTTCAATACTATTCATTGCCACTTCCGGTGTTCCCCAAGGCTCAAATCTTAGTCTAATGTTGTTTATTGCTCTATGCTGATGATATAAACTATGAAAGCTTTAGACGGGAAAATAATCTTAGAATTAATTACATTAGAACGTTTATTTGTTTAAAACATGGCGACATTTCAACTCATGGATGGAGTCGTCTTCAAGTCTACATAGTTTTTTAAACATTGTTAATACAGAATTACAACATTTTACAAAATTCTTACATAGTTGCTAGGATAGAAGTTACAATATTTAATACAATTTTATGTTCTAGTCTTTAACATTTAACTTTTAAAACTAAAAAAAAATATTCAACATATCAATAATGTTGGAGAATTTAAAGTAACTGAATCTGGCAAAGTTACAACTTCACGGAAGAATGGGGAAATTAATCACGATTGTAATTGTATATGTATACCTTTCCTTATTACATGGAAAATTCCTACTAATTTGTGAACAATTAGTCTTAGAAAAATTCAATTACGTCAATTTCTTTACAAATTATTAAACAATATTGTAAATGACTCTTGTATTTTAGGACAATTATTATTTACTGTTCCTCGTATTATCTTTAGGAATAAAATAACCTTGCAATAAAGCACGGACAAATAAAAATACTATTACAGTATTATAGTATTAGCAAGGTAAAACAGATTTTACTGGTTAAAGAAATGACTGGCGAGCCGTTTAGGTGAGCCTGACACCACCTAGGAGCAGTAAAAACTGTTACCTCGCATATATTGTACAATAGTTTATTTGTAATAATAAATAATATTAAAATTAAACCCAAATTCTAACAAAAAATGTTACATGAAAAATTTGTATGAGAGGGACAAAACATAGTTTTCAACAATGAAACAATTCATCTACTAACCAGCAAAACTGACAGATATTTATACAGGTTAGTAACTTGTAAATGTTAGTTTCCCTGGCGAAAAACAGATCAAATAAATTCCGTTTTACAGTTGAGCAACAAGTAATTGTATTTTACAGTAATAGCGAGGTAAAACGGTTTTTACTGGTGATAGAAAGAAATAATTGTCGAGCCGTTTAGGCGAGCTTGCACCTCCAAGAAGCAGTAAAAACTGTAAATAAAATAAAAATTTGAACCCAATTCTGACAGCAATTAATATTGTGTCAAAAATTTGTATGATAGGGGCAAAATACAGTTTTCAATAATGTAAACAATGCAACTACTACCTTGTAAACTGGCAGATAGTTTTACAACTTAGTAGCTTGTAAATATAAGTTTCCCTAATTAATACAGTTCAAATAAATGATAGTTTACAAGTGAGTAACAAATAAAATATTTACCGTTAAATAAATTTTAACAATTCGTTTTGTAATTAATTGTTATATTGCGTCTTATGAATAAGAGCATGAAACTTTAGTTGCTTGTAATCAGTTTTATCTAAAAATCACACATAATCGACATTTCAGAGACGAAATAGAAGTGAGCACAATACGACTTGAATTAACTAACCTCAATCACTAAATTGTTTATAATATATAATATGCTGGACATGTTTGGATACCTTCACCACATCTTATAAAAGTAGACTATAGATGACAAACCCTTAAATATTTTGTTCATAAATTATAAATGACACAAACTTTCAAATAATTGAACAAAAGTCAATCTAATGTTATCAACTACGTACATAAACAACAAATACAAATTTTCCTAAATCAACTAGGTTTAATATATGAGTTTTTTATAATATTTTGGAATATGAAAGATGCAAAATAAAAAAAATAGTAAAAAAAATGTCGGGCCAGGACTCATTTTCTAAATTTTGACGCGTGCGAAAAGAACAAGTCTTACAAAAAACCTGTTCATTAATATACTATAAACCTAAACGAATCAAGCGTTTAGATAAATGAGAGTACGTATAAATTGCTAATTGTGTATACAGGGTGGCCCAGTGAAAATTATCAGCGCACTTTTTGGCCAGAAAAAAATTAAATTAAACGATATATCTCTGGAACTAATGATCGGATTTGAAAAATAAAAAAAATTGTTGGATGGAGAATTGAAAGGCCTTTCGAACTGTATCATGTTTGAAACCCTTTTCCATTTAAAATTTTTGAGGTGCAGCCACCCCCATTTTAGGGTTGAAGTTAGCCATTGGTACTAATCCATTCAGGTGTCCCCTTTTATACTAAAATTGACGTGTTCGAGCGTTTTTTGCAAAATTAATGTTAAGTGGCCAAAAAGTGCGGTGATAATTTTCACTGGGCCACCCTGTATATGCGGTATTTGTAACAAGCCACATCCATATTCGAAGGGAAACAGCGAAGACATTGTTGGGAAGCACTGTGTTGGAAGGAGGTTGGGCGGCATTTTTCCCCGTGCGCTCGTTTACAGGACTCAAATATCGCAGATCCAATAACATAGTTTCACTAGACTTTACAAGATATTGCACATGTTCCCGTCGCTTTGTGCTCTATTAAATATTTGCATGCTCCCGACCAAATACCTACATCTCATCTTCTTACGTACTGCATTAAACAAACTAAGTACCACGGTAAGAAACTTACAGGTACTTCAACATTTACGATTAAATCATGCATATAAATATAGAGTAACAGAGGGTATTTCAGTTTTCAGATAACTGTGTTGTAGGTAAGTATGTTCGAATCATATAGTTTACCAGATATTACTTCCTTTCGAAAATAATTCTTAAATAATTAACTTTTCATGATTTTGATTACAAAGAAGCTAAATTAAAACTGATTATGACGTTTTAAGACGGTACGAGAAATAAGAGTTGAGTTGCGCGGCCTAGAATATGTGTTGAATTTGACTACGTCAAACACAGTGATAGCCAGCACGACTCTCTATAATTGGTGTCTGTTTGACAGTTATAGTAAATAAAATTACCTTTTAATAAAACACGAACATCTTAAAATAGTATATTGTAATACAAGTGTAGCAAACTCATACGCGTAGCCAGAGAAGGGGTTTTGGAGGTTAAAAGCGAACTAAATAATTCAGAGAGTAGACGTTTGATGCTTAATTTATTTTTGAACAACAATATAATATGAAAATAGCGACTTCTATTATAAAAAGTATCGTATGATAGTGACATTTTTGCTAAATTCCACGGGTGATACATGGCTAAATGGACTGGCATTACAGAATATTCGAAGGGATATATTGCTTCAGATATTTTATTATATTTCTAAACATTTTTCTTGTTTCTAGTAGATGTTTACAATGAAAAAACCAAGTACTTATTGATTAGAATTTTTTTTATTTATTCTATTTTAAATATTAACTATATTTATTGCAATAAAACAAATTTAATACAATGTCTACCAAATATTATTTTTTTTGTTTTACGATAACTCATAGTACCTGTATTTTATTTGATTTCCAATTTCTATGTAAAAAAAAAACTATTATTTATCTATTTCCGCAAAGAGAAGTATATTTTTCATTTAGTACCTATCCAAATTGTTAAGTGTTTCATACGAATATTATTAGAGATATAAATTCACATCAGGTCATTGTTAGTTATACAACCGAATTTATCTAAAAGTTGTAAAATATCCACAAATTCGCCGACACTGTCAGCAAGACTCGACATTTAAACCGAAAACGATATTACGTCAAAGCAATGAGAATATTATGCCATGAATCAAAATCAAAATTATTAGGATGCAGGTCTGTGACAAACGGAAAATTTGAGAGCTGGTGTTTTAAATAGTTGTATAGGATAGGAAAAAGTGAAAGAAATTATTGGCAATGAAAAAAATATTAAAGAAATTAAAAAAATAAAACTCGGTAGGTTTCAAAATTTTCCTAGTGAAGGACTAATAAGCCGAAATACGTATCGTATTTATTGAGATTAAAAGATTTTGAAACCTACCGAGTATTACTTTTTAATTCCTTTAAAAAAATTTTGATATCATTCAATGAGAAGTGACAGCAAATTCAATCAACTAAATTGGTAATGACTTAGCCTATTTTTGTTACTAATATTTATAACAATAGTTTCCTTTATAAATACTGATCGTATATAAATGCGGGAAAGTAGCGAAATAAATATCAGTCAATAAGCCAGTCATTCAATTTCGATCAATCGATCATTTGATCTTTCGGTTCTCGAATTATTTCATGACAATAGTAGTGAGTAACCGTGTAGTAAGAAAGTAAGTAATGTTTAGCTTGTAAGTATTATTTTATATTTTTATTAATCAATAAGTAATCTTGTTCTATTCTTTGTATTTAGTATTTATTTATATTAATAATAATTTTATTATTCATTATTTTTTTTCTTTTAATTTGCTAGCCTTTCCGTTTATATGCGTACATATATTTGATAAAATTTAGTTTTGATTATTTCCTGAAATAAATATACTGGTGGCAGCAATAAAATCTACCTGCTCTCGTCATTAGTTAAATTTTATTATTTTTATTAAATTCAACTTTCTTGTTATAGGTATAATAAAAAATACGGTTTACACACATGTAGAGATTTCTTAATTTTAAAGCATTATTTGTGTCGTGCTTTTAAACTTACTACACGATACTTTAATAAGAAATAAATCATTCATCCTCCATTGAGAAGGACAGTACCCTATTGGAACCAAGTGTGTCCCAAAATGTCCCCGAACGGTATTTGAATCCCGCTAAATTACCATTTTGTGTAACACGATTAAAAATAAATATTATTAAAATTCTCGGTTGTACCAATTGCTTTGCCGACGAATTTTACTTATGTGTTATAAGGGTTTATTTTCATTTTATTATATTTGCTGTTCAAATTTAAAAGAAGAGTTCTAATAGTATATTATACATCAAGGTTGAGAAGACTGCCATTATTGACCCATCGTCAAGTTGTGTCCCGAGGTTCGAAGGAACCGAGTGTCATAAGGCGCTAGTCAATAATGGTCTTCTCACCCGTGGTCTGTATATATTTTTTTCACTACTGGTATATAATTCCCAATCCTACTTCAAAAATTATATTGATTGAGTGACTAAATTTTTACATGAATATTTGCTTGTTTCTTTATATGAAAATGAAGTACGCTGCATTTATTTTTATATCTGCGTTTCAGTTTGGTAAACTTACTTTTGATTCTTAAATTAAATGCCAAATTTAAATAAAAAATTCATAATTTACAGTTTTCATGAGTTTAATGAGTCGAACAATATTTGAATTTGAGGCTTCAGTTTCTTTAAATAGTGATAGTTTTCATTATTGGCTTAGGTCAATATAAAAATTATTATTTACCGTGGTTACGAAAGTGAAATACAATTTCTCATATGACATAAAAGTTAATAATAGTGGGTGTATAGAGCAGTAGCGAATACAATAAATTTTGTGCATAGTTGTGTTTTCCTTCCAGTGGCGTAGGCAAGGGGTGTTTACGGGTCCGGACCCCCTCCTTGACGAATTTAAAATAAAATATTCATATATATCCATTTATTTACATTTTCTTAATAAATAATTAGATATAAATACCTATGTATTAAGTAACCTAATCTAATTTTGAACCCCCCCCCCCCCCCCTTCCAAAATTCCTGGTTACGCCACTATTTCCTTCAGTCGATGCCATTGTATTTTGCTATACCCATGGCTAGATTTATCGCCTAAATAAATACAACACGTTTACGAACAAAACAAAAATGTCCTATATTTTATAATAATAAGCATGCAGGTGAATAGTGAAACTTACCTCCGATTATTAAGAGGATTTCCGGTGTCTATTGGTATATGGTAAAATACATGTTAAGCATTTTTCTTTTTATTCAAAAACCAGAAAAGAAACTAATATGAAATAAATTCATATAAATTCTACAAATATAGATGCATCCGCCTATGTCAAATATATTTTAGAATTTACAATAGATTCGCGAAAAAAAATTATTAAATATCAGACATAAATGTACTACTTCATTGCAATGTCTAACGGTTATCTAAAGTATTTTTTCGCTAAATAAGAGACATAGACTTGTAGAATAAAGACCTATAAATCAGTATTTCTAATCAGAAAACTATTTGAATTAACCATTCTTCTTAAAACAGAAAAATTGTAACATACAAATTTCTTGCATTTTTCTCCAGTTTTAATGTTCTCCCACTCCTAGTTTTCTTATTGTAAGGGTGGGTTATACCTGTGGAAGAAAGACACAAACTTAAAGTACACACGTATTGAAAAGAGTTGACCGAAAAGTGCTCTGTAATTCTTGTACAGTGGAGGAACTTGTGAACGTTGTCGATACTAGAAACACAAAATATGAAGTTAGAATTTCTAGCTTCACCGGGAATCCTCTTAAAGAAAAAATATAATAATATAAAGATATTTGAACTTAAAGTAAAAACAAAAACGTCTACGGCGCTCATATTTTTTCAATCCTTTTTCATCCTTGTTGAAAACATTTTTATAAATATGCTAGGATTTTTGAGACCTTGAAATGCGCTTACACCTAATTTTCAATTAGTGATTTTTAGTATGATCCACCCAGTAATGGGTAATAAGGTACGGTGTTGGTATATGTATTTGCGGTGGTATTTATGTGGAGGGGATGTAGTGGATGTAGTGTTGGGAGAGAAGTAATAAAGGCATAGAGGAACAATGCGCCGAGAGTGGCGTGTTATAAGATTCCACGCAAACAGACACCAAGCCAAGCCAACTACCAGGCCCGGCCTCACCGCAAATCTCCACAACCACAATGTGCTTTCAACCAAGGCTTGTCATGGTAGAAACTCACGAAATGTTTTGAACTTTTTCAAAAATGGTGAACGATTATTTGTTATTGCCAATGGGAAGATGTCATTAACTGTAAATGAAGATATCCAATTGTAGAAATTAGGTCAATGATATATAACGCCAGAAGTTAAAAAGTAAATACAAAATAACGTAACTTACTTATTCATTATTTATTGTTATTGATGATATCCTAAAAAGGACGCAATCGTAATAATAAATAATCATCATCAGTGGCTCAACATTCCTATGTGGAACAAGGCCTCAAGTACCTAAGTACTTGTTTCGTGACATGTTTTACTTGCATTTTAATGATGCAGGTTGTCAGCCTACAGTCTCTGCAAGGCCAGCACACACCGAGCCGTTGTGCGGCAACCCATCCAATTGGACAGGGCGGGCTATGTTGCTTATCTACACGATCAGACAAGACACGCCACGACCACACAACCGTACTGGCTGAATAATAAATAATAAATACTCATTATGTTCCATCAAGTAAAAATGGACATTTATTAGCTCTGTTTCAATTGCATTCAATACATCTGAAACTGAATATTTATAATATTAGATAAATAAGCACTCGCTAAATTTAATGATGAATATATGTTAATTTTAATTTTTGTGCAACTTAGCGTGTACTTATTTATTATTATTAAATATTGTAATAAAATGTTTTACCGAGAGCGCACAGCATATTCTATTCATTACCTATATTAAGGTCGTGAGCATATCAATAATAGCTGCACTTTACAGAAAACTAATGATAAAATAATAGGCTTTGAATTTTTATTTTTTTTATTAAATTATTTATAAGTGTCATTGTAATACATACAAAGCACTATCGTACGAAACTTAATATCGGGAAGAATATTTTCGATACTACAAACAGGAAATGTATTTGTAAAGACAAAATGTACATAATTAAATAGTTACATTTATAATACACTGTGTGTAATGGGGTACTGGTAATTGTAGCTAAATGGTTAACATTAGGTTTATTCCAACTAACTAACCTCAATCACTTTGAAACAGTACAACGCAGGCGTAGTATGAGGGCGTTCCAACAAACTTCAAACGCTATCTATGAGCAGTCTTCCTTTCCTAGAAATTGCTTAGTTCTTACTGATTACAAATTTGTTTTCTTATGGTCATAATAGTTTGTTCGATTTAAATAACCTCAAAATCATATTTAATCTTAATATGAGTAATGTAGAAGGACTATATTATTCATTATAGAATTATTTTCCTGTACAAATAAAACTTAACTAACGTAACTGTCAGTTATCCTTCGTTCACGCATGCTTATACCACAAACACGATACAGGAACTCTCACAAACTATCAGATATACCTTGATGTAATAAACTTATTGTCTAACATATTTTCGAAGTTAAAACATACTACTAGATTACAGTTTCTGAGACACGATTGCAAATCAAATTATATATTATCATACATAAGTACATACTTGATTAAGAGAGTTTTCAAACTTTTCTCATTTAAATAAAAACAAGATGTGTAGTACACATTATTGTTAATTCTTCGTTAGGTTGGCGTACCTGTTTTAAAATTACAATGTTAAAATAAAAATAAAACAAATTATCAATTGCCATTTATATGAAGTTCATTTTTGAAAATGATTTTCGATACAAAACACCATTATTGTAATACGGTTTTTCAAGAGAATAATGTTTAAGAAATTCACATTGAAAAATATTTTTTAGATCAAATAATGTATAATGAAGTAAAATTGATAAATTAAATATTTATAAACAAATTTTTATAATTAAAGAAAGTTCCTGTGTTCACTCAAAGCTGTCACATTCATTATTATGGTTATGAGATGCCGTCACGGAAATTTTCTTTATTGTTTGTGTACTATTTTTCATCAAATAGAAAATACTTTTGTAATACATTTATTTGAAAATTAATATATTATGAAAATATAAAAAAAACATATTAATAGAGGTATTCAGTCTCTTCTTATCTATAATTTTGTCAGAGACTCAAATAAGGTAGATTGAAAGATCTGGGGTTGAAATCAAAACGTCGCTAACTTCAAACAATTTTAAAATGCTATATTCGAGTGGTTCGAAGTAGAAGAGGTCTTGGATTATGAATTTTTTCGGATCATGGTGGATTATGACGGGACTACGGTCTGTTTAGACGTGAATGCGAAATTTGGAAAATTTGCTATTATTTACGTTTACGCTAGTCTGTTTATTTCTGTTTTCTTAAAATCAGTCATTAGTATTCTTAATTTTATTTATTGAGTATACACACACTGTTTTGTTGACGAAAAATCCATTTGAATCGATATTCATACACTTTTCTTCAGATTACTGAAACAAGTTATATTTGGATTTCAAGACTTATTTTTCTTTATTGTAAGAGTACATAGCGTCAATATTTTGTGCCGAGGTGCGAAGCAACCGAGAGGTATAAGGCGCTGGTCAATAATGGTCTTCTCAACCATGGTTTATGTATTATTATTATTTTTTTTACTAAAGGTACTTAAATCTCAATCCTCTAATTAAATAAAAATGATATTGATAACAACAAATATTTTGGCATCAACTTATCTTTGTTTATTAATATTCACAAAATGAAGTAGGCCGTATTTATTTTCATATCTGACGTTTTCGATTGCTAACCTTACTTTTGATTCTTTATTTGCTTTAATTAGATTTACTTATTTAAATTAGACGGCAAATTTAAATCGATTTGAATAAATATTCATACATTTTTCTTGAGTTTACTGAATCAAGTAATATTTGGAATTAAAAGCTTGATTTTCTTTAAAAAGTGACAGTTTGCATAATAATTTATTATTGACTTAGGTAACAATTGTTTCCAAGTAAACGGTTGTGAATAACAATTTCTTATAACAAATATTGGTTAATAATATTGGGTATCTAGGCTAGTAGTGAAAAGAAAAGGTATTCTTACAATAAAATTTGCTGATTCGCATTACTCCTACTCGGGAATCTCAATTTCCCACGTCTCCCCCAGATTAGCGTGCGGCAAATTTTGAAAAAAACATTCCCATTTCTGCGCCATACATTCAAAACTATATTTACAATAAAAAATATAGTGTCTCAAATATTCCTTTACTTAATAATAATAAAAGAAAATAGTAGATTATTGAATGAAATTTAATTTAGGATAACTAAATTTAGTGCGTTTGATGTACAATGTTGGCAACAACTGCTGACATGTTGACAGATTGACAGCACTTATTAGTATTGAAACACATAACCACAAAACAGTGTCTGTAATAGTTATTTATGATATAAGTGTTAAAAGTGACATTTTATGAGTGAGTGGGGAAGTTTGAAACGAGGCGAAACCGAGTTTAACAAACCCCACGAACGAAATAAAATCACTTTTAACACAAATATCATACACTATTTTTCCTACGACCACAGTTATGTACCTATTAGTAAATAAAAACTAAGCATTAGAATAACATTTATGACAGGTCATGATGTATTTGTTATGAACAACTGAACATAAGACGTGTTAAAAGTAAATTTGTTTTTTACTTTTAACACGTTGTCAATGGCAACGTTTTAAAAGTATTTACTGTGTTATAAACTGTTATTTTTAACTTGCTAAGCAACCGTTAAAAATACTATTTTTAACAGTGGTCGTAGGAAATTAGTTATTTATGATATAAGTGTTAAAAGTGACATTTTATGAGTGAGTGGGGAAGTTTGAAACGAGGCGAAGCCGAGTGTAACAAACTCCACGAACGAAATAAAATCACTTTTAACACAGATATCATACACTATTTTTCCTACGACCCTAGTAAATAAAAACTAAGCATTATAGAATGACATTTATGACATGACAGGTAACTAGATTTAGTTCCTTTTTAACACTAGTGTTAAAAGTAAATTTGTTTTTTACATTTAATTCGTTGTCAATGACAACGATTTAAAAGTATTCACTGTGTTATAAACTGTTATTTTTAACTTGCGAAGCAACCGTTAAAAAGACTGTTTTTAACAGTGGTCGTAGGAAAAAATGTTTGTACACAAACAAAAACTAATTATTGATTTTATAATTTTCGTACAAAAAATATTGTACAAACCTCTTGCGTGAACTTTTTTCTTGGATTCGTTTATCCGGGAAAATGGCGTTCCCCACTCTCGCTGAAGTTAGTTGTGATACTACATGCAACAAATGGAAAAAAAAAGATAATTAATGGTAGGTATATAAGAATATAAACCATATTCTTTTATTTTACAATAAAAAATGAGGAATTAAAAAAATATATAATCAGGACACGAACATGATCTGCGGGTGTAATTATAGATTTTCCCAATTTGGTCATTACAAATACGTACCATTAAAATGCTAGAAACAATTGTCACCAAGTAATTAATTTAGGTATTTGAGAATCTGTCCCATCTAGGAATATTGTGCCACAGATGATGATGATAATGTTTAATAGTGGGCTGTTGAATTAGTATAAGACTAAAACCAGGAACGTGTTGGACAATCTATGAGAAGACGTCTAGAATGTTGCTTGCAAGTTCAAGGAGGACATTTCGTACAACTATTGTATTGAATTGTGTTTTATTCCAAAATGGTTCATTTCCGAACATGGGTATATTAGGGTTATTTTCTTCTGTTGGTTTGATTAATATATTTTCCAAATTTGGTCCCCTATTTTTCAAACACCTGTATACTATATTTGCAATTTTCGTTCATCTCTTGATACTTTCTTCACAAACTTAACCTATTCCAATGAGTTTCCAATAACAGCAAGTTTTCTGATAATGATATGTTGTTTCTTGAACATATAATGGTTGCAGCTAATGTGACGTAGGTATGTTGAGAATTGTGTGCGAGTCCTATCCTGGCGGCTCCCGTATTGACCGGCATTGAACGGTATGCAAAGGGCAGCGGTGTAGACAGGAGACACAGAGGCGCGAGGATAAATCTTATTACAGGCGAATGCGACGCAGTCAACACAGGCATGCGGCATTCCCGGCACAAGCGGCCATGCTTAAATTAAATATTGCGGCTTCACCGCCCGCTCCAAACCGGTTGTACGTTGCGTACTGCCAGCCCAAACTTCACTAGTTGTTCACTCACTTCTGGTATTGGTTATATATTTGAGTATTGCATGTTTGATAATATATGCAGCTCTTTGTTCCTATATTTATGAATTGTGTCAGAATTAATTCAAATGCAAAAATGTCTCGAAATAATATTTTTTGTTCTACTTCCCTAACATTAAATATGTATTTATTACATAGATTGTCAATACATAAATAATAAAGTGAGGAAATAAAATAAATAAGGGAACAAAGTAAAAGTAAATAACAAATCTCCTTGATTAGAGTTTTATAAAAAAATATCATTACAAACTTGATTTTTTGAGAGAACGTCAATTAAGAATGAAGTGTGAATAATACTATATTGCAATAAAAGTGTGACGAAACTGTCATAGCAAAACGTATATGAATATTCAAGTAGGAGCGTAGCAAGTACTTCAATCATATGAGTTTGCATTGGCATTTACCACATACTATTTTTATTTTTTATACAATCGTGAACTTATATTTATTAAAATAATTTCTTCATAAGAAAGTAATCGTCAAGCCGACAATTATCATCTATTGTTTCAAATAAAATTAAAAAATCAAGAAATTGTCCCCAAACAAAACTTGTGGTACTCGAATATCCAGGAGTTTTCGTAAGACATGATTGTGTGTGTGTGGCTCCTGTCATTACATCCCAATCAAAATGTTTTCCATTACAATATATCAAAAAATTTGTAAGTATATATCCTTGTTTTTAAGTAATTTTTTACCACGATTTCGGTTGTAAATTATGTAAAATTGTGTATTTAACTTCGCGCCATTATTTGTGCTCGACTACAAAACACCTACCTACTTTATATAGTAAATAACTATTCTATAATCATACAGTAAAGCTTATATTCAAATTTTTAATTAAAAACATGTTTTTAATTAATATAATTAACATGTGTCGGAAATATACAGAGTGATGTAAAAAGGATCACGTTTAATTAAAGACATAAATAGAAAATACATAATAAATTAAAATGTAACTACAAAGGTTTTAATAAACTGGAATAAATATAACATAGAAATTGTTGATTTGCATTTCAACCACAATTTCCTTCATGTTATCATACCTGGCATTTGACAATAAGTAACTTTCCTGAAAATTTAAAATAATCCTAATCTAGTATAAAATACCTAATACCGGATAATTACTGTTTGTAAAATAAAATTTAATGATTTTATAGAAAACCAAAAACGCGAAATTCTTTATTAACATAAATACGCAAATGATTTGTTTATTTATTAATTTTTTTTTCAGCAAGTATTTATTTCCTTTTTGCTAATTTGGTAATATTTAGTATAATTTATAGAATTTAGGAAGAGTAGTCAAACAGGCAGTCTTCAGGGGACGAAATGGTCGCCAGATAACAAAATCATTTCTAGCCCTGAAGAAGACTTCTGCGAAGTTGAAACTTCCGCGTTGACATAAACGAAAGACAACTGACTGCCTGTCCGGTTTTTTTTTCTAAATCATCAACAGTCGATTACCAATTTATATATATAATTAAATAATTAATTAAAAATTTATTATATCGCAGACATAATTTCATGTGTAAATACACGATGTGCTTTATACATAGGATGGAGCGCTTAAGACGATCCACCCTTAATAACTTCGAAACGGATTGTGATAGGCATACCCGGTTTACGCCTTTTATTTTGACATCTAGGGGGCTACTTTTTGCAGACACTTTTGTTTTTCTTTAAATTCACCCATCTCACCCCCACTACCCCCAACTTTTAAATCTTAAATGGCAATATACCCTTTGTGGCACATCAAATGAAAGCTCTTGAAAAATGATATACAGTCATGTTAATAAATTGATATTTGAATAAACCGTTTTAAAGTCAGAAACAATTGTTTATAATATTTTAATATTTTTTTTATAACACGCACAGAGTTTAGACAAGTGATAAATCAGTTATTTGAGGAATCCTAACTATTAGGCTTTAATTTTACCTTTTTTTAACTTCCAGAAAACTTCATTGTTCATTCTAAAAAATCAATTTATTTATTCTCATGGAACAAAAAAATATAATTTGTTGTACAATTATGTATACCTACATCCTATAATTTGCAAACAGAAAACCCGAATAAATATTTTTTACGAAATTATAGTATTTTCTGAGATTCACCAATTATTTGGGTCTTTTGGTTAATATATATACCTATAAACAATTCTGGTTGGTCTCCTATCGGTTGCGACTATCGAATTACGACTTGTATTTTTTTATTAATATATATACCTATTTAAATATGGCGTCTTTTTAGAAATTATAGCAGGTATTTAAAGATGGATTCATAGAGACATTTGCATGTACATACATGTATGTACACATTTATTTTTATTTATCTTTAGTTAAATGAAACATTTAACAGTCAACATTAACAAAGAACGTAAATGTTGACTTTCGAACGGTGACCACGTCTCGATATTACGAAGAGATTAGTCTGGAGACCCGTGACAACACAATATTGCAAAAATGTGAATATTTCGTTTTTCACGTTACTTGATAAAAGCTTGTAAATATGAACATAAACATAAACAAATCAAAAAATAGAGCAGGAGTAATAATGATAGAATCAACAACAAAACAGCACTAACCGCCCTGCACGCAACGGACAACTTTGGCGTTGAGGCTCCGCCCCCGGCCGCCATTGCCCCCTCCAGACAGCGCGGGGTGTCGCCATGGCAACCCCATCCTCAGCCCCCTCCTGCGCCCGGTGGGGGACAAGTTGGCTTCGCTTGCGGAACACGCTAATGTAGACAAGTGATTGGGATTTTCTCTCGCAGCACCAGAGGTGGAGAAATGTTGGTTATGAGCCGACAGGAATGTCGCAGAGGAGATGTTGGAGTGCAAATACTATGCCTTTGCAAATACATCACGTTTATTTATTTTATACTGCCAGCAAGTAAAATCTATCTATGGTTTATTAGAATGTTATAGGATTAGGATTAAAAGTCATATTTTGTGCTTTAATCCATAAGCAATTATGACTTTTTAAATACGACTATGTAAATCAAGAAACAAGATTTTTTCAAATTTTTGCAGTACTAAAGTAATTATTAGTATTATTAACTAAAATTATTTTAAAATGTTGTAGAAAAGTCAACATTTAAAGTAGATATATCTTATACAGATATACTTTAAAACTGTTATGAAACCCGAAAATGATAAACCTGCGAACCTGCGAACCTGCGATGGGCACTCTATGCATATGTCCTATCGTATACGATTTATTACTTGTTTAATAACGAAAACGTAGTCAGCAAAAAAAAAAAAAATCACATAATGGTGAAGAGTATGGTTATTATATTCATTTATTAAATTGATGTTGTTTTTTTAAAAATAGCTATTTATGTAACCAGTTAGAAAATGCCTTATGCCGCAAAATCGCGCAAGTTACACAAAATTGCATTTTCTAACGTGTTACATACAAGATTTTTTCTAATTTTGATAATATTATTGCAATTTTACTCTTTTGAAATTATTTATTTTTATGAATTAATAAAAAATCAATTACGTGGGTGCGCTTTATTTCGATTGTTAATGTTGTTTTAAGTTTGACATTTCTGTGAAAATATACAAAAAATGTCTGATTCAGATTCAGATATACCAAGTGATATCGAAGAAGATGCACAAAAAGCGCTATCGTCTATTATTCCCGAAAAATCTAAAGGTATATATGAACTGGCTTACAACAAATTTGTTTCATTTTTTTTGTAACTGGTGGTGAAATTTACTTTTCGTCACCCAGCTATGAAAGATTTTTCTTTCGTAACTGGTTACGAAAAGTTTGACGTTTCAAAACGTCAGTCAGTTTTGAAAAGTGACACTTTATATGTCAAAATTAGAAAAAAAAATATTAGACAAGATGTATTGTTTTATAAAATTTTATTTAAATCAAAGATTTTTTAAAAAAAACTTTTGAATCATACCATCATTGTGATAAAAATATAATTCTCATACAATGTACCATGTAATACCTAATTACGAAAATAACATATGCAAAATATACTGCATATATTTTTTTTCATTACTAGCCTACACACCACCATTACTAACCTTTATTTGACATGAGAAATTGTTTTTCATTATCGCTTACTCTTGGTAATTAAGGTCACATTGGTCAATAATAAATTATTATTAACCATAATAGTTGAATATTGATTGGCATTTAATTTAGAATAACAAATTTAGTGCATTTCATTTACAATGTTGGCAGCACCTGCTGACAGCACTTGGAAGCATTGCAACACAACCGCAAAACAGTATGTATACACAATAACTAGAAATATTTAAACAAAAATTATTGATTTTATGTTTTAGTGCTAAAAATATTGTACAAACATCTTGCGTGAACTTAGTTCCCGGATGCGTTATATTGCAACCAAAGTTTCGGTTTCGTTTTCGGTTTCAGCTGAAATCGTGTGTCGGTCGGTCACTAATTGCAACGCTCGCAGTCTCGCGCTACAAAACACTCATCCGGAAACCCATAATTCGTGCACTTGATATGTAAATAGCTACTGAATAGTCATATGAAGAAAATACCTCAACGTAATGTAGTTAATGCACAACAATAGTAAACCTAAGTCAGGCATTGTGCAACAAGTTTAGAAAACGTCACTTCAATCACGAATATAAACGATTTACTTTTTCATTTACTTAGGGAATTTTTTTCTACTATTACAAATTAAATTAAAGGAAAAATAAAAAATAGATATTTATGCAACAAGTGTTTAAAGTAAGTAGGTATTTTAATCGAGTGTTGTTTAATGCGTGACACGTAGCTGAATGCGGATATTGTAGCACGAAATAAAAACAGTGTTATAGTTCCCTCGCTTTATCAATACTAATGCGTGATTGTGTTTTGAAATGATAATCAACAACCATAATATCTGCTCTCGTGTATTTTTATTTATTATGTTTGTTGGTCATCACAGAAAAGAATCACGTAATAGCAATGATACAGCGAGTCGACTATACACATGTATTGTATACAACATTTTTCATACAACCGAAATATTAATAAAAATTAATTTACAAAATAAATGAAACCATTGATAAATATATAACACGAATTTTAGGAACGAACACAGCTTAATTTCAAAATGATAACTTATCAAATAAATTTTTCAAATATTTCTAAATTTTAATTATGTTACTGCATCGATTGCGCAAAGAAGACAATAATCATTGCGATATAATTTCAGCAAAACTTATTAAATTTCATATAGGTAATTTGGGTAAGATACCTACTCTTTTAAAAAGATAAAATGGGGAAAGGCAATAATTATTACGATATAATTTCAGCAAAACTTATTAAATTTCATATAGGTAATTTGAGTAAGATACTCTTTTAAAAAGATAAAATGGGGAAATGTCGTATTTTAAAGTAAAATAAAAGTAGTGTGTTTTTATTGCATTCTCGTCAGGTGTATGTTCCGTATAGAATAAGCGGAATTTATTGTCCATATATATATAAAGCTGTGATATGATAGTGAAGTACAATAACGGCGCGCGTGTTTATAGCTGTTTACTCCTTATGCAAAACGTGAGGAATGCACCACCCACACTCACATCACAATTAACTTCATACGCATGTGTGAGCTTAGCAGTACATACGTAACATGCTTTATTACATATCTAATATACCACATTTAAAAGATCTCTACAAATTTTAATCAATACTATCTAATTTTTTTTTCTAGAACTAATTTGAATTAATTAATAGTTATTTGTGTACTAAAGGTACACAATGCTACATTGCCGCACAAACATAAAGATTCAACTATGCTAGAGCGGTAATGCTACTTTGCACTCGTGGTATACATACCTTATTTTTCCCACAACTGCTTTAAATATTATAATAAAAGGAATTAATGATGTTATCATGTTATTTATGATATAACTGTTAAAAGTGACCTTTTATGAGTGAGTAGGGAAGTTTATGAAACGAGGCGAAGCCGAGTGTAACAAACCCCACGAACGAAATAAAATCACTTTTAACACAAATATCATACACTATTTTTCCTACGACCCCAGTTATGTACCTATTAGTAAATAAAAATTAAGCATTTTAGAATGACATTTATGACAGGTCATGATCTATTTGTTATGAACAACTGAACATAAGAAGTGTTAAAAGTAAATTTGTTTTTTACTTTTAACACGTTGTCAATGACAACGTTTTAAAAGTATTTACTGTGTTATAAACTGTTAATTTTAACTTGCTAAGCAACCGTTAAAAATACTATTTTTAACAGTGGTCGTAGGAAAAATATATTACGTTGGTATTGTCATCATTGTATCTACGTCAGCCAAGGTCAAATCTGTTTTTGTCTTAATCTTAAAAATATTACAAGTGTTATAAGCCTGTTGATGTCAAAAGTTGCTATATTGGTTCTTGCACTAATATCTTTATTGTAATCGGGATAACCAGCTTCATTATCTAATATGGAAAAATAATGCAAAGGTACACAGTAATTAATAATTATACTGCGGAAACAATTTCCGTCCAATTTTCAAAGTACTTAATATTTTTTTGTATATTTTTATTTTAAAGTGCATATTTAATTTTTTGCATTTATTATGCATATTTTGATGATTTTTTAATGCATACTGTATGCATATTTTGACACTTTTTGTGCATATAATCCGCTTTTTTATGAGACATCATTCTTTCTCGTGCCTCTCCTGTTGGAGCCCCTTTGTAGTCTAACGCGTGAGTGTTGAGGATTGGCTTGCGTCAATTGTACCTCTTCTACTATTGGGTCATACTTGCTAGTTCTGTAGTGATTGCGCATCAGAACTTGTCTTGGAGTTATAAGCCATTTCGAAAGTGACTTAAGGGGATATGCAAACATTCTTACGTAAAGAGTGCAATTAGTTGTACGAAAATAATCTTATTGAGTGTAATGCTTCTGTTAACACTAACACCCATTTACTTATCGGTAGGTCGTAGCTTTTCGAAGCTAATTGCACTGTCTTCCAAACCTCTCAGATTGACTATTACCTTTTGGATTGTATGGCGTTGTATAACTCGTCGCTATATCGTTTTCGTGTAGAAATAGTTTTATCGCTTGAAAAAAAAAAACTATTAAGTGCCACGATTTAAATGTACATACGTTGGCATTCCGAAAATAGAGAACATAACAGTCACCTTATTTCTTACGGTGTTAAGTATTGCAATGGGAAAGCCCAAGGGAATCGTAAATATTCATCTACAATAGTGAAAATATAACTGTTTCCCAGGTCTACTCTTGGCAAATGTCCTTCAAAATAAATTGAAATTCTTTTGATGTTTATAAAATAACGGTTTTATATACGCACTTATGGTACAGTTTGAAATAATCCACTTTACTTCTTCGACGGAGTAAGGCAAGTTCTTACTTCTTATTCAATGTACCCTCGTTATGATTCTTGGGTGGCAAATGTTTCTGTAAAGCTATACTAACATCTAGATCTAGATTAAGTGTGCCACCACATTGTCTTTTCCCGGTCGGTACATAATATCAAAATTGTAATTCGACTGCGTGTCAAGTCTAGACAAGGCGGTATCATAGTCAGAAAAATCTTTGATGTAGGTGTACATAACTGAAGATAAATGATTAACAAAGAACTTTAAGTTTTGTTTCTCTTGTTACAGGCTTTACATTGGTAGTGATGGCAGCTAGAAAATTTTCAAATGTGTTTTTCCAGTGGTCCATTGAGAGGAGTGATCCGCTGACGAAGAAGGGTCTACATCAATACGTTTGGGGCGCAAATATTTATCCATTTCAAGTGTTCCTTCTACATTTCTTTTTTGTTCAATAAAATAAAGAACCCGTAAATTAGGTTTTATTAAACAAAATTACACTTACAGATTAATCACATTGACATTTATCAGAGAGTATTACATTTACTAAAGTCTAAAACAATTTATGATCATTGATCACTAGATCACCACAATGAGTATGTTATAGAACTTAAAAACATGAGTCCCAAATGCGAACTAAGTGATTTACATGATGATTTAGTGAAAGATTTTTTAATATATGGATTAAATCAAAACAATTATTGCATGAAGGAACGACTTCTGCAAGAAGAGAGATTGGCGTTAGAATCAGCTAGCAAAGTATGTAAATCAATTGAATTAAAACAAATCCGAGCCATGCAACAAAAATCTTTGTACCGATGGTAATAAATGTTGAGGTACTAAAAAGAGATCACATCATCCGTCAAAAGAATCAAATCCCGGTTTCTTCAGTCAGTTCAGTCATCAGCCACATTATCCACATCGTACATAACACAGACCACGACGACATCGTTCAGGGTCCAGGTCTTCAGGCAGAAATTGGTCAGTATGTTCGAAATGTGCTCAAATACACAGACCTAAGTGCCCCACAGAAGGTAAAATTTGCTCTAAATGTAATAAGCACAATCATTTTGCTAAAATGTGTAAATCTTGTTCTGTTAAAATGTTAACTACTATCTCACATAATTATTATGTACATGAATTAAATAATGATGATAATTACTTCGTTCTTAAATTAACCATATCTGCCAACAATAGTCAAACACAGATATTTAAAGAAATTGTAATGAATTTAATAGATTAAATATTAATAAAAAATCTAATTAAGCCTAGCCAAACTAAAATAATTTCATTCTTGGCAATGAACTGGTAATTATGGCTCCTGTACCTTACCATATCTCATTAATAACAAAATGGTATCACTCTTATTCCATATTGTAGATCTAACATTTCCCACTATTGTAGGCTAGGATTTTTGTCAAGAGTTAAATTTAATTTAGCCATTACAAGTACTTAAAGGGAATTATCAATATTTAACAGATAAATATCAACACGTATTCAAGGTCTCGGATGTTTGTCTACCAAATGCAAGTTATTCCTGAAGTCAAACAGTCAAGCAGTCATAGATCCGCCTAGGAAACTGCCATTTAAACTATATTCTGGAGTGAAGGCAGAAGTATCTGACCCTACGAATTGCAAATCTGCATGGATCCAAGTAATTTAAATAATAATACCGAAAATTTCGAAAAAATATCATTATTTCAAATTGACATTAATTTTTTGCTCGTCAGTGTATAAACTTTTTTTTAATCATTACTTTACATATGCACGTAACGTCAATGAATCCATGAGTGACATGTGACATCTATTTAAATCAAAATGTTTAGTTAGGGACAGCAACGCGGATTAGGTCCAGTTAGAACATTATAAAAAAAAAACTGATTTGGATTTAGATATTTTTATTTAATGGTAAAAATATGATGGTAAAAATATGTCAAAATATGTAATCAATTTGGAATTAATATAATTATTATATATTTTTTACATAGGATAAGTGGAGGAGAGATGGACCGGTAGGAGAGAGATAGACTTTTAGTCTTAAAAGCATGGGAATACATAGGAAATGTTAATTTTATTGTTTAGAGAGAAATTAGCGCTTAAAAATTACTGTCATCAACATTGAAAGAAAAATCAGTAGGTTTAAGCTAAATATTTATGTACATATTTTATAATTATCATCAGTAGCGGCTCGTGTTACATATTTGTGGGTGTGTTGCATTAAACAAAAAAGGAAATAAAATATTATTCAAAGGAGTTCAAATTTATTCATCGTTTTAATTTAAATATTAAAGTAATATGTCTTTCCTTGTTTTTGACAAATTTATCTATTAATTTTTCATTGTAGTTTTGTGGCAATAAATTTTCGGGTTTCTATATTTTCTCAGTCAAATACAACAAATCTATCACCCTAGTTTCAGTTTATATTTTTGCAATATGATCGTCCGCAAACAGCAAACACGGAAATCAAAACAAAGTATTCTTCTCGTTACAGTTGTTTTTTTAAATATGTCATTTTTAAATTATCTTTTGTATGGTTTACCGTTTACCCGGAATTTCTATGTTTAGTACACATATTGGACGACCTAGGTTTTTAATTGCCAATTGTTCATGATAAGTTTGGAAAATTATTTTTTATGTAATTGAATAACTAAGTACTTTCATTTTAAAACATGTATAGAAACTTTAAAGACAAGATTAATTGAAGGTAAACTTTAATTTGAAAACTCTTTACCTTACCGGTGTATGATAATCAATTTTAACAAATAAGAAATAAGCGGGAATTGCGCCAGATACCTGCTTGTGACTTGTGAGCTGCACTTCTTGCAGCTCGTATCGAGCATAATATTGCGTACGCCGAACTTATTCTGATACAAGACGAGGTGTATCAAATTGTGTAAAATACGGATTTAGCTGGGCGACTAAAGTATTCAGTGATCATTTGACTGATTTTATAACGTCTCAAAGCATTTGCGCTTATTAAAATATAATGTAAAATAAAAAGTTATTTTGTTATTTGATTTTTACATATATTTTAATAATGTACGTATAATTAATAATGGGCATTTTAATTTTTAATTTTTGATGGTTCTACAACTCTGCAGCACTTTAGGCGAGCTGCCACTGAATTGTGCATAAAATATAACGTAACCTAAAATGTGGTTCTCTTTGTATGCAGTGTAACAAAATGGAAAATACGGCCCTGGTTTCCATCTTGTTTTGTAGACTGCATTTCTTCTGTGAACTGTGATTATTTTATCGGCATAGACGTTGACATTTTTGGTAATAAAAATTGGAAATTATGGGGCCATATGCCGAAAAGATCATATTTCACAGACAACATTTTTGTATTTAGATAAGAAGTTGAGAGGGTAGATTTGCCTCTCAACTTAATTTTACAGACAGTCTTAGTTAAGGTTAGTGGAAGATCAGACGCTGTCATGATGTAGTCTGTCTAGTTTAATTTGTTAATTTTAAATTAATTTAGTTAAGTTTTTTTTGTAAATAAAAAAACAGTTTACGTAAATTAAAGTGATCATGTGCTCCCGTGATCCCATCAGTGTATTGTGTTATCATGTGATCAGTCGTCATCATCGTAAATAATCAGTCAGTATCATAAAGGTAAATTATCATCATCGCTTCTCCGTTATCCACCCCGTGTTACAGCAGGCATAGTTCATAAGTAATTTACTGGTCCATATAAGTCTACTCTGAAGATAGAAGGTACCACCTATGTTGAGATGGAGATGGATCAGAGGATTTTTATTGTTAAAAAGATCTGACCAATAAACAGGATAAAATCATTCGCACATAGAAAGCTAAACGATCTAATTGCTATGTTAAATGGATAATCAGAGGTTGATGATAATGAAGAAGTTGAAGATTATGCGGAATGCAAGGAAATTATTAAAAAAGACGATAAAGAAGGATGATTGGTTAAGATGTGAATTTTGTGCGGTCGCTGTTTGCACAAGGACTGTACCACACTACCACAAATGACAAGTGACAACAATCTCAGTTTATCTCCTCATGGCCTTGGTTCGTCTCACCTACACAGGGTGTTAATACTAAGTTGTCCCATCCGAAAACGGCAGTTAGAACTCATTGAAATAAACAACTTTTCTTAGTTCAAATTTTTTATTTGGAGCCCCAGTTCAGAGTTATTGGCGTTCTTTTGTTTTTAGAAAAATCGTCATTGCTCCCTTGTTTTAAGAGATATTGAAAAAATACAAAAACTTTCAGAAAAGTTGTTTATCTCAATGAGTTCTAACTGCCGTTTTCGGATGGTACAACTTAGTATTAACACCCTGTATAGTGGAAGAGAGTTGGACTTTTTAAACCCGAATATATTTTTGTAGTTTTCAAAAAATAGTTTAAATATTTACTTTATTCTTATAAATTTGTATAGATTATATGTTGTTATAAATTTTTCGTTTTGTTTTTAATATTATTCAATATTAGAAAGTAATAATTATTTATCCAAAAGTGGTACATGTCACCCCCACTTACCCTATTGGTAGTTCCCTTCAATGATATAACTAATAAGGGAAGCACGGTAAATATCTTATCGATATGATATTAATCTGGAATAACTTTCTTTCCAATTTTTTTTGGTACCGAATGAAAAGTTCCAAAGCCAGAAATATTTGGTTTTTTTTCTTCAAAGTATGTGATTTTGAAATATATATATATATATATATATATATATATATATATATATTATATATATATATATACATATATATATATATACATATATATATATATATATATATATATATATATATATATATATATGTATCTTTACATACCTATATTTATGCACAAAGGAGCCCGCACCACAAAACAAACTATTTTTTAAAATTTTGAATACACCAAAATAAAAAAGTATGTTTTAATATTTAATGTGATTATTGGTTTTAGGTATAGGATACCCTTAATAATATATGAAGATAATACAAAAAGACACCCAACTGAATTATAAAATATAGGGTGTTCCATTTGAAAATGGCGAATTATAGTCATTTGAAATTGAGTGAATTTGATTCGCTTTATTGAACACCCTGTATAATTATACTTAAAAAAAATTATGTGAGAACATATAGTATAGTTACAGCTGTACAGAAAAAAAATTCTTAATTTTTACTATTAAAATAACTACAGTATGACTTTATAAAGCAATGCGTGTATTTGTTTTTTTTTAGAGAATAAACAGAATAACTTGACAACGCCGCGGAAAACTAAAACAAAATTCATATGTCCTTATAGGAGAATAAAAAACAATTAAAAAAATGTAAAAATATATAGGGTGTTCCATTTAAAAAAAGGCAAACAATTCTCGACGTGCCGTAATGAACACCCTGTATATGTGAAAATAATTTTACGTTATGCTCCTTGAGCGTACGAATAAATTCTGTTAATAAATTTATGCTATATTTCTAACGACAACGGAGATATCGAAGACGGGCATTTCGATGACTCACTTGTATATAATTTGCTTGACTAAATAATCTCAGAGGTTTACATACAACAGTAGTGGTTGCTTGTATAATGCTAAAAATTATATATTTAGTAAAATTTTATATACATTTAAAAGAATCCGCCGTTTTGAATTTTATAATTTTGATATCAGGTCATATTCTGCTAACCAAATAACCAAGGCCGTATTTAGAATCTGTAAGCCTCTAGGCTGAACTTGCGGTGCGGGTTCTTAGGAAAGGGAGTGTATGATTTTATAATTTTAAGTAAACATGTTAGGAAAAAGCAAGTTAAAAAAGAAATGTGACAAACAAGTAAATTTTACTCATATGTGTTTAATTGAAGTACTGTATTTAAATAAATATCAAATATTCTTAGTGGTTAATTGGATTGCGCCTACACTTGATACTAATGAAGCTAATGTTAATATCTTCATAACTTATTTTTCTCGAAGTATCACATTGCATGCTGAGCAAAGTCAAAACGTTGTGCCTATCTTATAACATGCAGAAGTCTTTTTGATCAACTTCAATTTTGAAAATTTCTATGTACTGATGTTTCTGACCATTATTGACAGGTACATTGTTACTGCGACATCGTTGTTAGGAAAGCAATCAGCTCTCAGCTGTCCTGTCCTACTGAAGTGTTCAACCGAATTATGACCGAAGTAGTCCACATTAAATAGCTGCGTCGAAAGTCGACGTCTTTAATGGGGAGCCCGCATCACATTAAATATTAAAACATACTTTTTTATTTTGGTGTATTCAAAATTTTAAAAAATAGTTTGTTTTGTGGTGCGGGCTCCTTTGTGCATAAATATAGGTATGTAAAGATACATATATATATATATATATATATATATATATATATATATATATATATATATATATATATATATATATATATATACATATATGAATTCCTATGTTTGCAAACCTATAATTTCTACAACATAATAATGATATATACGCAATTTATATCAAAAGTTTTTATAAAATAAATGGAATTATTATTTCTTAATTTTTTAAAATGACAAATTAAATATTTATACTTTTTTTTTGCAAAATGCATTAAATATTGTTTATGTGATAATGTAGTAAAAAAAGTTTAAAAAACACCATTTCAGAAAAATAGTATGCAATAGGATTTAAATATAAATGTAATTTAAATATAAAATCGTTTTCCGCTAAAAAGTAAATAGATGAAAGTTATTTAAAATTATGCAATTTAAGATTTGTTCCCAGTTGCAGAAAATTAGTCATGTGAACAATGGCGTGACCAGCATTGTAGATTTACAGGCACTCAGCTTTTTAGCTATGTTTATACTAGTCCAAAAAAAAACCAAGTTAAAAAATAAGTACCTGTACCATACAACAAACAATAAATAATTAATTCTTAAATAATTAAAATTAATAGTAAATAACTTCGGTTCTACATATATAAACACAATATACTATTTAAAAATACTGAGTATGAGTTAACGATGAATCCATTAATAGAACTCGCCGGTTCGTTTCGTTAGCAAATTTATTAAATGCGACAAAGATTTTCATACTCCATTTTAAGAATTAGTAATGAAGAAGTCTTTCTTGTCCGGTATATCTATTAATAAAATATGTACCTAACTGTGACAAGACGGAAAAGAATAAGAGCATGTTAGGTTTGGTTATACAATGTTTTAATTTTGTTTTTTAGTTTTCTAGTTTTTGCAGGTGTTCAACGAAATTTTGTGGGCGGTCGAGTGCCTCCAAAAAAGGTTTTAGCTACGCCACTGCATATGAAGAACAGAAATTCAGCCGAATAACGAATATTCGGTGAAATTTTAACGGAATATTTAGTATTACTAAATAATAATTTTTTTGTACAATCTGAAAGCATGATTGGTAGCCCTCGTTACGATGCGAAGAAAGGGGTATTTATTACAAACAAATACATATTTAAAAGGTAATTTCTTGTTTGATTAATATTAAATTTAATTATTTCAGTTTTAAGGAAAAGTTTATGATTTACCGTCAAACAATATAATTAGATAAATAATTTTCTTTTATTATAGATAAACGAATATTAACTATACACATTACTTTTGTTTAAAATTTATCATGTATAATTATATATTTTAAAATAGCGATGCTTTTCATTTATTTCTTGTAACCGAATATTCGGTATTGAAATAGGCCGAATACCGAATTGTGAAAATATAGCCGAATAGTTCGAATACCAAATAATTATTCGACTTCGGTCCTATGACTACAGAAAACTGGAAAATACGAATACATTATTGTAAAAAAACAGTCTTTTACGACCGAACACTATTTTACGAATAATAATAAATAAAAACATTTCTTTAGTGGACAAATCCATACGACTGTGAACTGTGGGGATCAAAATTAGAGTAGATACAAGCGCACTAGCCAGCCAGCCATCACCGTAAACATTAGAGACTTTATATTGCATTCCCAGTTAATATTATTTCGTGAAGAAACCCAAATTTCATCATTTTATCTCCAGCATTCGTCTACCTCGTGACAACATTCCTCTACTACTTCCCCAATCGAGTTCTCCCCTCCCTATTCCCACCACCGACGCGCGCCAATCACTCAATACCCCCTCCCTGCCGGAGTGGGGGCATGCGCCCTACGCAGACAAGGACGCACAGAGGCGTCTCTCTTGCACGCACACACGTGCACATGTATTTGCATAACGCTGTCGTGTGGTGGAATTGGATGATTTGATATGTGGATGACGGAATGGGTTGGGGTTTAGTAATGAGGATTTGCAATGGGAGATATAATATGGTTATGTCTCTAAAGGATGTTATGTACAATCTATATATGATGTAATCAATCTATACAAATAATATTTTGTTTTTTGAAACTAATATTAGTGTCCGATAGTGCACAAATTTAATATCTTTTTAATGAACAGTTTTGTAATATATTTATTTACATATGTAACACATTAATGTATCTATATATTATTTTACAAAATTTGTTTCTTGAATTCTTGTCCAACGCTTTTGTCTTTTCAAATAAATCTACCCTATTGAACCCTATATGAACCTCTAGGTTCCTTTTAGAGCGTACTAAACATATGAGCTATCGCTGGTTTCTAACAATGGTCGTTTGAATATATTTCAAGATGTTGTATTTCCGAAATATCTCGTGGTAGTTCATTGTCACGGGTGTGTTGCGTTCTCTATAGGAATTTCTCTAGTATTTCTTCAGAGTGTATGTGTGTCGGTGTATTGTTCTGATGTAACTTTTGACTTTAAACTAGACGTCTGCCATTGTCTCATCATATTTTTCACTTAAAAAATAGAATTATGGTGAAGTAACATCGTACTGTTCTACATGACTAGTAAAGCACCAAATTTATTTATTTAATTTTGAACAAGTTTATATTGTTGTACTTTTGCTCTTTTAGAACTTACTGGTGAACCAATAGGACACATCATTGCTATGTTCGTTCTGCAATATAATCGGAAAAGCCGTCAGGCAACTTAACACTGGTTGCATTAGCAACATTAGGGTGTACTTAGATGGTTATTTGTTTTTTGTTCAATTGTTAATATTGAATAAATAAAACGTTTAAATATCGTTTAGTTGAAAATGTAGATTATAATTATGATTTGTATGTTTCTTTGGGATAAATATTTAAATATAAATAGCTGTTTATAAATGTCAGTGAGACAATATTTCAAAACAATAATTAAATTGTTGTGTTGTCTTTGAAATTTATCTCACTAAATACCATACGACCTCTCTGATTTTCTCAAAAAACTGTTATTTTTAAGCACTCATTTTTTTGTTAAGCAAAAAAAATCTTGCAAAAGAAAAGGTATTACAATATTACTTCTAATAATTGAATTTCAGTATATTGCAACCCAAAAAGAAACAAACAATGTTATTGTTTTGACTGTAGATAATAAGAAAGGTAACTTTTGCAAGTGATAAAAACTTATTTATCTTTCCCCTAGCACCCAATTGAAATACTAATTACAATAATGTTATTTATATTTTTTGTCGTTAAATTATCTAGCCGAATTACTTTCTATCATTTTATTTTCTCCGGATAAATTCTAGCATATCAACTCGACTTTGTATCCTGACAGCAATTTGACTCGAAAACTATTTTCATAAAATCAAGACACCGTATATTGGTGGTAAAGGTGGGCGCGTCAGTTTGTTCACGATCACTCACACTTACGAAACTAAACATACCCTCGCAACGCAACAGATCACGCACGATATTTTACATGTGTCTTACGATCACTCACGCTCACGAATTTATTTTGATACTAGTTATTTAGATGAATTTTTTATATTTTATTTTATATTCATATAAGACTGCCTATATTTTATCTGCATATTCCCTGAATTCAGAATTCCTAAGCTCATGTTCAATAAAAATAGAAGTATTATTCAATTTTTATAATTTTATAATATACAAATAAAACCATTTAGTAATCCTAAGTAAATTATTTCTAAACTCTAAACTGAAAATATGTTTTGAAGATGTATTTTTGGGAATATATGAATAATTTCACTTATGCTCACGCCCGATAGAAATTCACTCCAACAGATCACGCAAGATATATGTCACTCACGCTCACGCTCAAACACGATCAAAAAATGTTAAACAACTCACGTCGTAATTCATCGTGATCCGGCAATAGTAGTTATAGTGATTTGGTTTTTATAAACACCTTTTTGTCAAATTGCTTGGTAATATGATCAACACAAATTCACCCGACTAAATAAAAAGCTCTTGTGTAATTCTAGTTGATAATTTGTTAAAAAGTTGGTACTGTGGAAAACCCCATTGTATTTTGCAGAGAAGGATAGTTGTATCTGCATGTGTAGTGGCTGTATTGGGCAAGGGCGCGCTCGGATTCGGTGGTGCGGTGTAGGGACAAATATTGACAGACGATGCACCGCGCACAAAGCGTTATTACACGGCATGACGGGGGGAGCGGGGCAGCGGGGAGAACTGCCATTGTCTCGCTGCTTTGTTTTCACACACTCTGAACTGCTCGCCTTTGTCTTAAGGAGATTTACCCGCAACCAATACACAAAGCCCTCTTTCTAAATATTCATTGCGAGCCGCGCTTTACTCTCATTTCATTCATAAAAAAAGGTTGTTTTTTATAGATGTAGGCGAAAAACGCTTAATTATAGTAAGTAGGTATATCAAATATTATCCACTCTTATCATACTTCACCAGCATTACGTGCCATGATCTTTACCAACTCTTACTACAGTGAAATCAAAAGCAGATTTCTTAAAAAATATTTAAGTGCTGCCGTCTTTTTATGTGCGGTCATTTTTTTTTCTTTTTGACTTTCGCCAAGCGCATATATTCAGCGTTACTTAATCACATTCAGCCATCTCTCATATTTGCAATATAGCGATTCAAATTATTTAACCAAAGGTTTGATACTTGCTAATTATTTTGACAAAATATAACTGTTGGTTTGCCGGTACAATTACTACCTAATCGTAGGAATATGACATAACTCACTAGATTTATTTATTTATTATTATTATTATTGACCTTACAGGATAAAATCCCAATTACAAGGGGGTCAGAAGTACAAATTAATTACAAAATACATGTTTGAGTAGACAAAAAAACAATATAAACGTATACACATATATTCGGAAATATGAAAAATGAAACAGTAACAATGAGAGAAAGAAAAATAGTTTACAATAAAACACATTACTATCAACATATACGAAGATATGAACACAAGATGTTTTTAAATTCAGTATAACTGATGTGGTAAACGTCAACCCCAATGTCTATTTTCACAGTCGTGTAAGAGGACTTTTCATTAAATAATTTCCCCTAAGATAAAGAATATAAAATGATATAAGCTTTCTAGATGTAAGGCTAGGAATGAAAAAGTATACAATATTTAAGCTTGCAATCAATCTTACCAACTAATAATTTATGCAGATAAAGACAAGAGTAAATCTTACGTCTGGACTGAGTAAACATAATGAGATATTGGAGGGCAGCAGTATAACAGTAATTTAGTAGATTAAAATCTACCATAATTTTTCAGTACCCATTTAATGCTTTTACTGTGCAAGTCATGTATTGGATTCCAAATAACAAGATAGTATATACTGAAGTTTAGATCGTTCTAGTGATTGGTGAAGATTTGCGAATTACATATTATACAACCTAAATTTTTGTAAGCAGAGTTTACAATGTAATTATAATGTAAATCAAAGTGCAGTCTCTCATTAAATACAATTCCAAGTCCAAACGATAGTTCGCTCTGCCTAGAAACTCAT
This sequence comes from Stenolophus ochropezus, assembly GCA_035578165.1. NCBI lineage: Eukaryota > Metazoa > Arthropoda > Insecta > Coleoptera > Carabidae > Stenolophus > Stenolophus ochropezus. The sequence continues at coordinate 5,435,874 of JAQOWZ010000008.1, read as the reverse complement.
CATCCATCCACTATAAGGAATAAGTACCTCACTGTGTGCTTCATGGAGTAAGACATAATTTTACATTTAGAAAGATTGAAAAACAGGCATAAAGAAGACGACGAACCTAAAAGAAAATTAACTTTTTTTTGAAGTTCTTAAAGTTTATGACAGTCATGAAACGTATTTATCACTTTAAATAGTTTCAAATCGTCATTATACAGAATGGTATTAGAAAACTCCAAGCATTTAATAATAATAATATAAATGCTAGAACAAAAAAAAGAGGGCGCAAATTAGAACACTGCGGAACACCAGATTGAGGAGTACAAATTGTTTGTGGCATTAATTATAGATTCAGTAAATTCACAAAGATTAGTTGCACTGTAATTAGGCCTTTTTGTGCAGTTGAAAGGTCATTACTAAGAGACCGATATATATTCTTAAAAATGATATTTTCAAAACATTTAGAAATATTAGAAATAATACAATTAGGCCATAATTCGTTGTATCAACAGATTAAAAATTTGACAGATTAGAGATTCTTATAGAATATCAGGAAATTTATTAGTTTTTAGAATTAAGTTGAAGAGAATGTAATGTGGTTTGACAAATATTTTCAGTAACCTTTTAAAATATAAGGGAAGTAAGTCAGGACCAGGAGAACATAAAACTTTTAAGAATTTAATAGCTGTAGCAATATCATCTTCAGATATTACTTTTATATTTAAGAAGTTATAAGAAGAAACAGATTTATAAATATTAGAGAAGTCTGTGACATTAAATTGGGAATAGATGCCGCCACCCTCTTTAAATTGACCTAGAGGTCTGGTCACTGTTCAGTCGTTCAGTGTACTCCGACCAAGTAAAGTTTAGTAAAACATTTTTTATTTATTAATAAATTTTAATTTTTAAATTTTGCCGCCCTAGGCACGGGCCTATGTGGTCTAAGCGTTAATCCGGCACTGTCGGCAATCAAACCGCGGACATCAGTTGTGAGATAAACAATTTAGGTCACTACTAGTGATCCATATTTTTACTGTTTATCACAAAATTAAATTGAGCATGTCAAATATAAAAAGTCAAGAAAATCAATACATTTCAAACATAGGGCCTACGTGGTTTTATTACATAAATCATTATAGAAAAGTACTATTTTTGACACGTGACTTATTTGCAATATAATGCACTTGTAACTTAAATATCTATTCTAGTATTAACACGCCCGTCCAGATCTTTACATATTTTTTGAACACTTATGGTTATGATCGAGGTAATGATCAAGAATATGAAATACATCTTGTTTGTGGCGGCATTTTGAAATCGTGAAACAAATTGGGAATATTGTAGATTTTTTTTTAGTATCTGTAAACAATATAAATATATTTATAACAATTTACTCCAATTATATTTATTGTTTAAAATTTTAAATATTACTCGGGCAAAAAATATTCAAAAAAAATTCAATTCGGGGAATCTAATTGTAATCTCGAAACATGAAAATAGACCACTATTTTATATCTGTGGGTCTGTAAAAATAGTTATATTTTATGTGCTAATTTGCTGACCTGCGTATATTAATTTTTTTACATATTACTTTTTGCTCTACTGCAAGAATTACAATTTTTGTTCCTTATTTGTAACACATGGTCATGGTACAGCTGACTTTTGCCTTAACTATACAGCAAAAAATTAATAAATACAACAATAGAAGTAATTTACTGAGTGTTTATTTGTGTATATTGGAACTGTATAGAATATAATAAACATAGCATGTATGTATATATGAGGTGCAGGACATGATATATGAGGTTGTATTTAAAAGTTATAACCGGTGTCGGTGTTTGGCATATGAGCAAATAGTGATCAGTTTGAGGGCAGGGAATGAAATAGTGCAGATAATCCCCGGCAATAGCACCAAATAGTCGGGCTGGACGCATCATTTGTCACGGTAATGCCATCATCGCCCCCGTACCATCTGCAAGGGGTTATGATGAGAGGATGAGACAACCAATTCAATATTATTTCTCTTATTTACACTCTCCTTGACTCATACTTATGATTTACTACTGCTATTGGAGTATATAATATGCACAAGTTTTATTACCCTTACATCAGAAATCCTGTTAAACAAAAGAAAGTAAAATAAACAATTACACATGCACTATAAATCTTGTTTAACAAAAGAAAGTAAGATTAAACACTAAAATAAAATAATCAATCCATTGCTACTCGTTGTGCTATTGCTTTGTGACCAATCTCCTTGACGATAAAGCTTCACATCAAATAAACAAAATTATGAAATGACACAAACTCAAAATTCTACATTTTGGATCTGTTACGATAAAGTACTATTTATCATATACCTGTATATATACACATATATATATATATATATATATATATATATATACATATATGTATACATATAAAAGTGTGCCCCGAAGCAAGGAACATAGGATTTTAACATAGGTTACCAACGAGGATACTTTCTTTTCTGATAGATTTAGAGTAAAACTATAAGAGAGTAAAGGTATTCAAAATTATATTTTACATAAAATCATACTTTCATATGAAAGTAACAAAATACAAAACACTATTTTTTTACTTTTGTGGTTTCTAATCCTACTTAATAAATATAAAGATGTGTGAATACGAAAAATGGAAAGTAATAAACGTAAAAAGAGAATTAAATTTTAATTTAATTTTAAAATGATGTTTATTTTATAATGAACAAGGTGAAAAAGTTATTCGTTCACCAGAGCATCAATCGGAAACAAAATAGCGCTAATTCTTCCATCAAATGCGAACAAGATTTTGTATACGATTTCTTATATTCATTTAGATGATTTTTATAGAAAAGATGTAATTAATTATTTGCAATATGATTTTCAAGAAATAGCCAATGAAGATGAAAAATTTCTTTAAAGTATAGTTGCCGGTAAGTTCGTCTAATATAAGTGTTTACAGCTCATCATCAAATAAATCATAGTCGATTAACCACAACCACCCCCTAATCTTTCACTCGTAAATCAGAGTGTTGCACGCTACTCTGGGCCTTCGCGCATGTGGCTACAAGGGCGGGTAGCGTGCAGATGCGCAGGGGTCAGGCTGCAGGACGCCAAGCTATAAGGGCTTTGTGCTCTAATACGCGCTAATTGGACTATTCCAATTATATTTGTCTCATTTGAGGAACAGATATGGATGAATGAAGGATATTTAGCATGACGGATTGGATTTGGGCCATTTGCTCACAAAGAGGTACATTACGTTCGCTTTTAATATGAACTTCCCATCAATGTCTTGTTATTGTACTATATCTTTTATATCAATTGATTATGCATATTGATAGTTATTAAAAAAATTAAAGATAATCGGAAAATTGAGATTATTTTTGTCCTTCCCTGTAAAAGAATCATGGCTACGCCGTTGTTCGGATCCAACTATAAGCAGTGGGTCCTTTGCAAAAGCTGTAGGCTCATAACTTACATAGCAAATGGACTTCTCAATGAGATTTTATCAGCTCTATGTTCTGAAACGATGTAATATTTATTATATATAAATACTCAAACGTATTTTATGTTGAATACCAAAGGACATTTGTTCCAATAATTATTATTATTATCAATAAAAAGGTTATAAATGAGACTCAGGAATGTTACTGAGATTTGGAGCTGTTTCCGTCTCGATATTAACTTTAATATCATAACAAATAAACAAAATTTATGTGGTAATTTAATATCTATATAATGACATTTTAGTTTCTGAATTAAACTTGTAATATTGAGACAAGAATTATAATTCGAAATAATTTATAAAAAAAAATTCGTTACTATTTTTTTTGTTTGTTTGTTTATTATTAAACCTTTTATTTCATTCCAAAATTTACAAAAATAAATATAATAAAGTTATTTAAATTTTTATTTTTAACAAAATGCTATACTTATTTTATTATTTTATTTCTAATTTTAATTTAGTTGTACTATGCTTAAATTTAAAGATTGGGTACCTAAGTTGCACACTGCATAGAACAGCAGTCATGTTTGTCATGAATTCATGAAAAACACAATTTCATTCAATAATTTTTTATGTCCAAAGAAACGCTATTAAAACACTGCAAGCTTTGGAAAGTATTTTAACTGAAACTGATGGTGTCTCGGTTGACATAAATAGAATAGAATTAGAAGAAATTTTTGCGGTTTCTGCGTTTTGACTAAAAAGAAAGTCAAAGTTAATTAATAACTACATTAAATTTTATCCGGAACTTTAGTGTTGTCATAATAATATTGCTATTAAACTAATAACTATAGCAAATGGACAAAGGAATTTTTTAAATTACAAAAAATAATTAGGAACTATTTACTCAAAATCGTAATATACAACGGTTTCTTATTCTTGTGTTAATGTTACATTTTTTTAGTTTTGTTTGTTTCATTATGAAATAATATGAGTACCTATATTCACAGCCCTGGAGCAAATAAAATCGGTGCGCCCACTTGATTCTCCGTAGAGTTCTGGCGAAATTTTCTTTCTATCTAATCTGTTTCTTTCTTACTTAATAACAATTTATTACAAATTCAAGACCTTTCAACAATAATAATTTTGTTAAATAAATACTTATACATGTTTAGTCCTTACAAAAAAACCCTAATTGTTATTTTCTCAATTTTTCATTTTCAAATCGGTCAATCACTTTTCCAAATCAGACAAGATATTGTCAACTATTGTAAAAAAGCTAAGACGAATTTGTGACACGCTGTTTATGTTTTGATTAATTTTAACTTTGAAAAACTTCGTTCTGTGTTCTGTTATCGCTGTCGACATCGGTAAATCAGGCATGCTGGTAATAAGTCAAATAAATTACTTGAACCTACGGTGTGAATTAAAAGTAGTTCAGCAACTTCGTGTGTAAAAGTATTTATTTTTATTGAATATAAAAGAAAATTTTTAATTGAAGTAGTTAAGATCAAAAACTAAGTGCCTATAATAGTGTTTTTAGTCTTTTTGTCCAAGGCGAATAATTGAATTAATTAAAAAGTATTTAAATATATTACCAATATTCATTTATGTCACAGTTCTTAAATTTAAACAGTTTAGTCCGAATATTTCATATAAATAAATAATTATTATTATGTGCTGGAGAAAGTTTTGTTGAAATTAAAATGATCGCGGGATATTCGGAGAGAATTTTTTTAAATTTTTTTCTTTTATATATTCAGAATAGGATATAGACCTGTTGAGTAACATGTAGGTGTGTTTGTTTTATCTATGTTTGACGAAACATTTCTGTAAAAAAATACATTATTTACTAGATCCTATTTTAATACCATTTATCACCCTGATGAAGAGTGATTTGCAGTTGAAACGTTGGTGTATTAGTAGATTTTATTAAATGACAGCAACTCCAAAAAATTCCTTCTTTTAAAACAATTAATGACAGATGTCAACAATGGGGTAGTATATGAGTGCTTCACAATGGGGAAGTTTAGCGTGGTTGAAATTACATGTGAAATATCTTTTAGTCGTAAGTATATGAATATTTATAACTTAAAGTGTAATTGAAAGTTAAAACTATGTTGCCAATTATTTATAATTAATGATTTATCTTCGAGCCGCACTGACGTCACACGTGAGTTATGCGCTTGCGCAGAAGGGATGGTGAGACCTGACTTTTTGAAAGTAGGTTGTATTTTGAGGCATTACACCCAAGGACGTTTAAACGTCCTTGATTACACCACAAGCTTGCCTGTTGCCATGGGAACCCAGCGCGCGATGCTTAAGATAAACGATACGTTCTCCGCGAGCCAGACTGACGTCATTTTTGTATAAAATTTCATTTTTTGAGAAATCTAGGCATCTTTGGGTGAAATAAAATGTAGAATATCACTTTTGACGGCAATCTTGATAAAATAAAAAAATTTAAAAAATACGCTAAACTTCCCCATTGCCTGATGGGACGTTAACGACAACGGGAACGGTAACGGCGAAAAAGATCAAATATCCACATTTATATGGACACATTCATAACAAGTGAACGGGACCAATAAACTTGGCGTTCCCCAGGAGGCAAAACGGAAAACTTACCGAACGTTTATCTTTATCGTTACCAGGCTACGTATTCTGACATTGCTCTGAAACAACTGCCATGCAAATTGCAGTAACATGTAACAACTGTCACTTTGTTAGTACTATGTCCAAAAATAATAAAAATATGCGTTTTTAAGATCTTCTACGAATAATAGCGTATGTGGAAAAGCAAAACTATTTATATGATGAAGAATCAAGCTGCCATCTATGATTTTGACAATTCATTACAGCCATTAATTTTCTATTGTGAATTCAATAGCATTCCTGTGAAATCTATCGTTACCGTTACCGTTACCGTTATAGTTATCGGGCAATTGTGAAGCACCTATTAGCGTAATTAAAGTTACACGTCATTTTTTGTATGAGCTAAATAAAATGTAGAACGTCACTTTTGAAGCCAATGTTAATAAAATAAAGAATAAATCGCTAAATTTCCCCATTCTTATTTATGTAGAAACTTGTTGGAAGTGATATTCGTGATGTTAGTGACAAAAGCACTAGGACATACAGTTTGTTTGTTTTAATTAACTACTTTCTCACATGTGATCAGAAATGCAAAGATTCAACACGATATTTTTTTAGCTGAAAATTATCAGTATAAGACAACATCTCCAACCTATTTGATAATCTTAATACGCAAAGCAGTTAGTTACACCGGAAAAGTTCTAAGCAAAAGTTAATGAGCGGCGGGAAGAAATATAAAGTCTTTATATAATGAGTGGGGCTAATGGATGCTGCCGGAAGGCTGATTGTATTAGCGCGAATTAAAACTTCACGACCGCCCCGTCCCACTCGCCGAGAAATAGAAAAATGTGATTACTTTGTGCCGCTATTGATTATTCATTACGGAGACATCGAGTTTATAATCACTGATTGCAACCACCAACCACGGCTCTCATTTGATTTAGCTGTGATGAATAATGTCATTAGATTTGTTCGATTATGTTTTTAAGCTCTAGGGCAGTTTGTAGTATCGCAATATGTATTTGTTGAACACATACAAAATTTAATATATCAAGACGAATTTACAGTAATTTTCTGCACTTATATTTTGATCATTTCGTCCTTTAAAACTATTATTCTTAGTATAAGTTCTCCCGATCCGACTTTTAACCTAATTTTTGTAACTGTTTACTTCAGATATTAGAAACGAGAAAAAGTAGGACTATTTTCAATGTATTATACCAATTTAGCGTAACCGCATGTTTTTCAAGCCTTCTGCGCCATCTCTCAGTTCTTTTTAAAACTATGAACTAGCGCTCGGCGTAACTTGCGGAGAGTAGCTGAACTGTGTACTGTATTGATCAGTGGAAATTAAAATGTTTTTTATTTTCAAGAGCTAATACCAATTATATGTATATATGCATTTTAATTTATAAATACAATATTTAATATGATTTGATATTTATATTTGTATATATTTTAATGTAATGATTTCTATTTTACGAGGGGAACGCAATCGTCATACTACATAAACTAACCACTAGATGGTACTGAGAACTATATCCTGAGTATAGACTTGTAGTCCACGCGGCAGTGAAAATTAATAAATAAATGACCGGATAATACATAACTATTGGAAATGCATTTTGAGAACAATAAAATGAATAAGACAAAAATATTTCGTGTTAAAATAACTTTTACGTCAACCCTTGATTGGCTATTCAAATAAAAAATAATTACCTAGTAAATATTTTATGAATATATAACGTTAAAAAATGTTTCTGTATGTTTTAAACGTTTCTTTTTTTAGAACTGATTAATATTATAGAGATGCCTTATTGATATTAATGTTATTTGTTTCCACATTGAATCCACCATTTTAAATGTTATAATTTTGATGTAGGTAAGATTCCTATCAGAGACCAAAAAATATATAAGAACCTACTTTCAGATAAATTTTCCAAGCCATTAAAAGACATCGCTGGGTGAAATAAGCAAAATATTAACTAATTAATTTCAAAAACATGTATCTTGAAAAAGATAAATATCGAGGGTTTCTGGCTTTGGGACTTTTTATTTGGTACCAGAAGAAGTCGGAAAAGATATTCCAGACAGGAGGTTTTCTTATTAGTATCGCATGCTCAACACCAACAACGTGGCAAAAGACAAAGACATGACTAACGAAAATGATTTGTTTTCTTTAATATATACCTATAACAAAAATGTGATGTTCATGTTAAAAATTCCAAATTTGCATTCTTTGTTAAATATCCTACCATTTGATTGGTCGCAAGTGCTTTGATAAATGGTTTACATATTTTTAATAGGGTCGTTTGAAACCACACTGCTTACCCTGTTAAAATCTCAACTTTAACCTATACTTTAACAACCAGTATTATAATTGTGTATGATACAAATTGTAATTTTAATCTAATTTAAAATTTAATAAAAACGTGGTTTTGACTTGTTAACATAAATTAAAATATTAAATTTACTAAAAGCAAACATTATGTAACTGAAATGTTTTATCAAATTCTTTATCGCTGATTTCAGTTATGCATTTTAATACGTATTTGAATTAATTAATTCTCTTCAGTATTAATACTGTATCGTTTTCTAAATTTAGGTATGCGTGGTGTTTTACCTCTAGTAAATTTTTTTATTGTAAGTAGGTACAGAAGGAAATTAAATTAAAAAAAATTATAATTCATCTTTATTTCCCTTGCAGTGTGGAGTTCCTCAAGGATCTATTTTGGGCCCATTTTTTTTTTTTTAATCTATGTTGCCGACATGCCATCTGTCATGAAGTATTGCTCAGCAAATTCTTATGCTGATGATACACACATTTTAGCATCTGTTAATCCCTCTGAAATTGTCGAAAAAACTGATTTAATTAATAATGATCTAGTATTGCTTACAGAGTGGATAAAGGGTAATGGCCTCAAAATAAATCCTGAAAAATCATCACTTTTTATCTTTGGATATAATGATGCACTTGATATTGAGCTAGATAATGTAAAATTGAAACGTAGTTCTACTATTAAAAGCTTGGGTTTGGAAATTGATGAAAATTTGAATTTTAGAGCTCATTTAGCAAAAAAAATTAACAGCGGCTAAGCTGAAACTACACCATCTATATCAGTTCAGACACATCTTATCCTCGCAAGTTAAATTACGGTTAATCAACATATTAATTTTACCATTACTTCATTATTGTGCATGTGTTTATGTACCTAATTTAACCCAATCCGAAAAACATAGAATAACTATGTTTCAGAATGCTTGTCTGCGTTATGTTTATGGTATTCGTAAGTATGACCATATATCACACTGTCGCTCATTGGATACTGTTGATGACCAATAAATAAATTAATACAGCACTAGAACTAAAAATGTGTTCTATTCAAAATATTTTTATGTTAAACGAAAATATATTTTATTTTTATATGTTTTAGCAAGAAAAACCAGATTAGTAAGGATTCTTCTCAAAAGTAATATAGAGTTAATTCTTTGTTCAAAAAGTTTTAAACAAAAAGACATATATTTGATTAATAGTTATTTGTGCTGCTAGGTAGGAAAGTTGTTCTTTTCTAGTCCGAAGGATATGTATAAGGCCGAGACACAGTCGAGGCTGGATACTTCTTGAGGACCAGAAAACAACTTTACTACCATGTAGCACACACTATTTTTTATCCTACACAACAAAACAACATAATAATATAATATAAACATCTTACGATTACTGAATTATTTGACATTTAACATAATCTCAATGAAAATTGAGATTTTGAATACCAACATTGGAAATAGAATAAGAACAAAAAACAAACATTTATTTTGACATTAATTAGTTTAGCAAATCTGTTCCGTTATTTACAGAATATATAATAAAAGAATACCTAGAAACTAATGTAAGTGTCAAAATTATTTAAAGTTACAATATTTTAAAAGCATATTGACGTATTTTATTCTGGTTATTATTTCTAACGCATTAAACACCATCTGTTAGTCCGCACACAAACTGTTTTTTTTTCTTCCCTAGGGAATAGTGAGATTTTGCAGGTCTAGACCAGCAAATGTCTACTTTCTTGCGCACGCACACGCAGAAAAATCTTATTTTCACTATGTGTAGGATAAAAATACAATTTTCCGATACTACGTTATATACAGGCTGTTCATTTTATATTTATTTGATTACAATATGACAATAATAAGAGTACCATGACGGGAAAAACGGAATACAAGTAATTTTTTAACCTGGCATTAGAGTGCCTTAAATTAAATATGTGAATACTTTGTTTTGTTAAGTGATCATAACTGTCAAATGAAAATTAAAAAAAATAATGAAATATTAAAATAAAAATTATAAACTGTTTTATTTCATTCATTATACTTTTATACACATATTTAATTCAAGGCACTCTAATTCTAGGTTAAAAAATGACTTGTATTCCGTTTTTTCCGTCATGGCACTCTTATTATTGTCATATTTTAATCAAATTAATATAAAACTTCAGATGCATTTTTCTCAAAAAATCGTTATTTTAGGGTATGATAATATTGTAGCGTACCCAGGGTCGTGGCGCGGGCGAACAGGTCAGAACACGTCCGTCCGCTCCCCATTGTTCTGATTTCGAGAATAATCGACGAATGTTCCAGAAGGAACTGTTTTACTTAAATACCCCGAGCAAAAGATCGGGAGGACCAGTCTTGTATCGATACGTGTAGTGAACAGATGGTGATATAAATAAAGAGTGATATAAATATTGTTGAAATAAATATTGCGTAGTTCTAATTGTTTAAATAAATTATCTTAGTGTTTAAGTCTTTATTGATATATGTTAGTCTTAAATTAGTGTTTATATTTTTGTTAATTCTTAGTGTTAGTTATTTTTCATTATTCTTTATAATTCATATTTTTTTAATTAAACTTAGTTATATAAATATTAGTGTTTTAATCAATTTTACACTTCACCTAAATAAATAAAACGTTACAATTAGTATCAGGTGTGAGGGTTATTAAAAACTGTGAAGTGTGTGACCGATCTCAAGAGGGAGCTGGAAGACCGAGAGTTGGAGACATCGGGAACCAAGTCTGTTCTACAACTTCGTTTAAGGCAAGCTTTGGTAGAAGCTGGTGAAAATCCTGATGACTTTTCATTCGAAATTACGGGTAGCTTGCCCGATTTTGGTAAAATTATGGCGGAAAAGTTAGTGGAAAGTTCTAAAAAATATGATGAAAAGTTACAAAAACTGATAGAAAATTCTAGAACTTTAGAACAAAAATTAGAGGAAAATTCTAGAAAACTAGATGAAACTTCTATTACTTTAGAACAAAAATTGGAAGAAAAATTAACAGAAAATTCTAGAACTTTAGAAGAGAAATTAACAGAAAATTCTAGAATATGGGAAGAGAAACTAATGGAAAATTCTAGAAGTTTGGAAGAAAAATTGAACGAACAAATGAAAGAAAGTTCTAGAAATTTAGAAAATAAATTGGAAGAAAAAATAGAAGACAATTTAAAAAATCTGAAAGATGAATACGATATGAGGATTGCAGATTTACAGCAAAATTTCTCCAAAACTACGTTACCATCGGTTTCAAATTTTAATACAGCTAAGACTGATGAAACTCAGGAAAAGAAACCAGAAAGTAGTTCTAGACTGCATATAAAAACTCCAGAATTTGACGGCAAGACTTCGTGGCCGAATTATGTAAAACAGTTTGAAGCTACTGCCAAAGCGAATGGCTGGACTTCCAAAGAAAAAGCTACAGCGTTAACAGTTTCGCTGCGTGGAGAAGCCATCGATATCCTACAAACGCTAAAAGAAGATGAACAAGAAGATTACGAACAACTTGTTAAACGATTGGATATGCGATATGGCAATGCGCATCTGGAGCAAGTGTACCAGACGCAACTGAGGAACCGATATCAGAGTTCTAAAGAAAACCTTCAAGAATTCGAAGCTGATATAGCTCGTTTAGTTCGTCTTGCACATCTCACAGCTCCTGACAGTGTTTTGGAATGTCTGGCCACTCAATCATTTATCTATGGGATCCGTGACAATGAAACTCAACAAGCACTGCGATTGGCTCGACCAAAAACTCTGGTTGACGCACTTTCATATTCCTTAGATCATGAAGCAGCCAAATAAGCTTCACGAAACCAGTCGCGAGTGCGAAATATCGATGCTGAGAGTATCGAGGACCTAGATGATAGGATAAGACGTATTACATCCGAAATTCATGCTTCTGGAAGAAATAAACTCCGCTGTTGGAATTGCGGTGAAGTAGGTCACCCGCAAAGGCTCTGCAGAAAACAACAGAGGAAAGCAGAACCAAGAAAGGGAGTCGGAAAACTAAGTCGGGTTGATGCGAAGGGGCAATCGTCGACCCGTAATCCAGTAGCCCCAAAATCTATTACTTATGTAGCATCCCTTCATCATCAAGCTAACAGCATCTATGTAGACGGTTCTATCGACAGAAGGCCGCTTAAAATGTTGCTGGATACGGGTGCGACGAAACAATAATCAGACCCGACTTAGCAAGAAAACTATGCAGAAAGCATCTACTTCCAACAAAGTGGCAAATACGCACAGCCACAGGAGAACAAGCTTCCGCATTTGGAGAAATAGATTTGAGCATCGCTGTTGGAAAAACTTGCATTAAACATCGTGTGCTGGTAGCTGAGGTAGAAGATGAATTTATTCTCGGCATGGACATAATGAAAAAGCATGGATTTAAACTTGACCTGAAGAATGGAGTGATGATGGTCCATGACGAAGAACTGGTATTAAATCCACGAGATGACAATGCCATGCGAGTATTGATAACGGAAGATATAACCCTCCCAGAATGGAGTGAATCAATCGTGAAAGCACAAATAGAGGGTAGCTTCTGTGAGGGAAACATTGTCATGCTCCAGCCGAAAAATGATGATGCTAAAACTGGGACTGGAGTTGTAATTGGAAAAACCTTGCTCAAAACCGACAAGATAATCCCAGTTCGAGTAATGAACATTAATTTTTATCCCGTTATACTAAAAAAAGGGACCGTAGTGGGTGAATGTTCAGCGGTATCATCAATTATTCGAACTGTAAAGGCCAAAGACAACACATCCTGCGAAGTTCCAGATATTGTAATCAAGGAGTTATCATCGTTCCAGGACTTGACTGCCGACCAGAAAACCAAGGCTAAGAACTTAATTGGGACCTTTCAAGATGTGTTCCAATTTGACAAGAAGGACAAAGGACGAACCAATGTAGTCCATCATAAAATAGACACCGGAGACGCAAGACCCATCCGCCAAACAGCAAGAAGATTACCACTAGCGAAGCGGGAAGAAGCTGAAGAAATTATAGAGGATATGAGGACGGAAGGTGTGATTGAACCTTCAAACAGTCCATGGGCTTCACCAGTGGTGCTAGTGAAGAAGAAGGATGGTTCTACAAGATTTTGCGTCGATTATCGTCAACTTAACAACGTGACGAAGAAGGATAGCTACCCGCTACCCCGAATAGACGATACTCTGGACACATTGGCAGGATCAAAGATTTTCTCTACTCTTGATTTAAAGAGCGGATACTGGCAAGTGGATTTAGATCCAAAAGACAAAGAAAAGACAGCTTTTACCATCGGTACTGGTCTGTGGCAATTTACTGTTATGCCATTTGGGCTCTGCAATGCCCCAGCAACGTTTGAACGACTTATGGAAACCGTGTTGGCTGGACTGTCGTGGAAAACATGTTTGGTTTACCTCGACGATATTATTGTGGTAGGAAAAACGTTCGAGGACCACATGAAGAACTTGGAAGAGGTTTTCCAAAGATTGAGGAAGGCTAACCTGAAACTCAGTCCAAAGAAGTGTCACTTATTTCAAAAAGAAGTTCATTATCTTGGACACGTAGTTTCTGGTAAGGGTACTGCAGTTGACCCGGAGAAAGTAAGGGCTGTGAGTGACTGGCCAGTACCGAGGGATAAACACGAATTGAGAAGTTTCCTTGGTCTCTGTACATATTACCGACGCTATGTACCTGGATTTGCCAACATAGCGAAGCCATTAACAAGGCTTACTGAAGAAGGCAGAAAATTTATCTGGGAGATGGACTGTCAAGCTGCGTTTAAACAACTTAAATATTTCTTGACAAGCGCACCTGTCCTAAGTTATCCTTTACCAGAAGGAGAATTCGTTCTAGATACAGATGCCAGCAACGTTGGAATTGGTGGCGTTCTTTCCCAGATACAAGACGGACAAGAGAAGGTTATTGCCTATTTTAGTAAGACCTTGTCAAAACCAGAGAGGAATTATTGCGTCATGTACAGACGTATCTACTGAAACGATTTCGATATCGTTTCTCATTTTTACATTTAAATTCTATTCTTTAGCGCCACCTTTCTTTTTATTTATTAAAACTTATCTTGAGTTTGCGACCGTGACCGGCGAACGAGAGAGAGACGCGTTCGAAGAGGATTCCGGTGTGTGCGGTCTGAGGCGACAGACACGAAATTTACAAGGTTAACTTTTTCGGGCGATTTAAAAATTTTTTATCGATTAATATCTATGCCATCTAAATTTAATTGTGGTCTATTTTATTTTACTAGTGATTCTTGTAAATTTATTTGGTAAGTTAAATTGTTATTTTGTAATTATTTCATTTTTGCGGTGCGAGCCGTACCTCGTGTCGACTCAGGTTGCACCCTGGAATTATTCCTTCCCTTATCTTATATCTTTTACTATCCCTGTCCTTCTATTATTGTCCGGAATATTTTAAATTCCTTTCTAGTGTTTTTTGTCTTTGTTAAAAAAATTTCCAAGTCTCGAGCTAGGTTCATTTTCTTGCGGTGGAAAACAGACTGAGCTCATAGCTGATTTAGCAGTCTAAGTAGAATTTGTATCGTTCTAATTTTGGTATACCGGCGCGTAATTTTATTTTTATCTTGTCTTGTCGGAAACCAAATTTTCAAATTTTGCTAATTCCACAGTGGAACAATTGAGTACTTTTTTTTTATTATCTATCGCATATTTTGGTTTCTCAATTGTTGAGTTCACCTATCGAGCCTTTTCTTTTTTTTTACTATTTTTTTCTTTCGCAGTCTAATTCTTGCCAGCCTGATCAGCTGGATGGTGTATTTTATGTATGATATTATTTTTCATTAATATTAAAATTCATTATCTTGTTATTACAGTTTATTACCAAATTTAATGTATTGTATTTGAATTTTGAATTCTTGTTAAATTAAAATTTTTATGAATTTCATTGTGAGAATATTTTGTGCTCAAATTTTTTTTATGATTTATGTTCCCTCCTGGTACCGGCCTGGTCGAGGTTCGTTGGTCTTGGAGTACACCCGTCAACCAAAAACACGGCTTAATCCACAGCAGGACGCTCGTGCCTAATTGCAACACCAGCATCACTGATAGCTTTTGCTACCGTACACAAAAATCAGACATCATACACACTTTCACCGCTACCACACCAAGCTGCACTACACTACACCGAACACAGAACACACCATACACCGTTCACATTCGGAACCACATCCGCTGGTTGTTCCTGTTGCTACGTCACTGCTGTGCTACTGCCAATTATCTAAATACGACTCCTGCCGACGGCCCGTCCAGTCCGGACCCATCAAAAATTGTAACCCCAAGTTAAGTACAATATTTTTTGTAATTTTGAGTACTTGTATTCCCATAATTTTTTGTTCAAAATAAACTTTAGTCTCGTTCTTTATCAGTGTTGTTGTGCCCACTGTTTCCTTTCGGCACAACTGGCGCCCTGTTTCCTGTCGCAACCCAATTCTCTCTAGAACCCACGACCTAGCGCAACCATAAACACATCTGAGCACCGCGGTATAGTGTGGACGGTGTGGTTCACGGTGATTTCCCTTCAGGAGATCACTATAGTTGTCTATTACGTCACACAACATTGGCTAATGGTTTATGAAAATTTGAAATTATAATTTAAAAAAATTATATGGCCAGGTCGTTACCTCTTTATATTTCAAAATTTTTATTTCTTGTATCATGTTTATTTGTAAAGCATCGCCATCGTTTTCTAGTCGTGGTCAATTCCTGGAACGATGTTAATTGCTCCTTAACCCATTACCGGCCATTGTCCCTTTTATGGGACGCAACTTTTATTGCACATAAATATTATTTAAATGCAAAAAATTGTATCAGAGGCAGCACTGTAGTTTAATACTGACATATATGTATACAATATTTATTGTGAGATGGCGTTATTTGGAAATATTGAGGTTATGTAGCATCTCAAAGTTGACGTTTTTAAGCACCTGTGCATCATTATAGTTGAAACGTGTATAAAAGTTTTTCTGTTTTTTAAAATATTGTACTGACTTTGGAAATATATTCTTGAATAGTCGTATCTAGTGATTCAACTAAAAAGGTAACCCACCAACTCTTTTATTTATTGAAAATTTGCTATTTATTTTCGTGTCCCATTATTAGGACATTGGCTGAAAACAACTTCAGTAAGCACGTGGATGATTTTCGAATCCAAAAAACTTTTATTGTTTTATCTTTGTAAAAATACGAGTATTATACAACAAAGCCATGAGCTCGAGAAAGTATCTAACAACAAAGCAGTTAACGGAAATTTTAGAAGACACTGAATTTTGGGAAGACATTGAGGATGTTGACGATATTGACGTTGCAATAATTCCTCCAGAACCTGATGAGCTAACTGACACAGAAAATTTTGAAGAGAATAATCTAGAAGAAGAAGAAGTGGAAGATGTTGCAGGTACCCTAGAGTTATTTGTGCCTATACTCGAACATGACGAAACTGAACTGAGCAGCGATGACGAACCACTGGCTATAAAAAAACATAAATTGTGTAAAGTCACGAACCATCTTCCGCGAAGTGACGATACATCAGTAAACTGTTCCAGCATTCCAGAATTGAACAATAAATTTGAAAGATCATATTTTGAAACAGTTCCCAGAACACCGAAGTGGATAGTGAGATGAACTGTTTATCCGAAGATAATTTTGAAAATGTTACTTGTCAGTTATACGGTAAAGCAGCGGTTGAAATATTTGAAGAATTTTTCTCTCAAGATATTGTTGATCATATAGTGCAGCAAAGCATGTTGTATGCACAACAAAAAAATAACCCTAATTTTTATCTTACTGCCGATGAATTGTGAAGTTTTGTTGGCGTTTTATTATTTAGCGGTTATCACAAACTCCCTCAAGAGAATATGTACTGGGAACAAATCCCGGATGCGGGTGTACCTTTAGTATACAATTCTATGCCAAGAAGACGATTCAAGGAAATAAAAAAATATCTCCATCTAGCAGACAATGCACACATTGATAAAAACGACAAAATGTTTAAAGTACGTCCATATTTTGATATGCTAAAGCAAATTTTTTTAAAATTAGTGGTGATTCACGGTCATTTATCAATAGATGAGATGATGGTTCGATATTATGGACGACATTCTGCAAAAATGTTTATGCGCGGAAAACCAATTAAATTTGGTTACAAACTGTGGTGCTTATGTAGTTCAAGTGGTTATTTATATAATTTTGACATATATTGTGGCAAAAATGATAAAACTGAGGGACCGCTAGGAGTTCGAGTTATTACAAGCCTAATTTCATCAATACCTCCTGATCAATATGAAAAACATTAACTATTTTTCGATAACTTTTTCACTAGCCATGAAATTATGTGCCACCTTAGAAAGCTGAAAATGAAAGCAACCGGAACAGTTCGAGAAAACCGAACACAAAAGTGTTCATTGATTTCTAGCAAGCAAATGATAAAAGAAAACGATCGGGGCTATTATGATTATAGATTTGACCAGACAAACGAAATTCTTGTGCTAAAATGGAATGATAATAAACCAGTATCACTTGCCACTAACTACAGTAGTATAGAACCACTGGGACAAACAAAACGTTACTCTCGCAAAGAAAAAAAACAAATTCCAATTCCCATTCCAAAAGTAATACAAGAGTATAATTCACATATGGGTGGAGTAGACCTACTAGATAAGCAAGTGTCACTATACAGAATCAGAATTCGTTTTAAAAAATGGTAGTGGCCATTATTCACACAATTCATAGATATACGCGTAGTCAACACTTGTAAAACAACTTCTTCTGCTCCAAAGAGACCGGGACCACAAAATTCCAAACTTCTAGGTGGACGAGTGAGTTTAGACGTCCGATTTGATGGACAAGGACACTTGGTTGTACCAATAAAGACTCAACGAAGATGTGCTTTATGTGGTAAAAAAACAAAAAGAATTTGTGGTAAATGTGATGTTCCCCTACATGATGTGTGTTTCCTTCCATTTCATACAAAATAATTAGCGTAAAATTTATTGTTCGATTCTAAATACATTTTTTGTATATTCAAATTGAGCCAACGTCCCAAAAATGGGACGCACTTTTTCTCTGTAACTATTGAGTTTTTTGAATAATTTTTTTTTAGTTGTTTTAATTTGAATGCTTGTAGTTAATATTTAGCGAGAAAATGGCGATTTTCTTTCACAATTAATTATGGCCGGTAATGGGTTAATTTTACAGTTCAAATAATTAATGATACTGCTGAACATTTTCCTACTTGGTCCCTTTCTTTAAAATAACGGGTTGAAAATTAATATTCATTATTCAAAGTGGGATTTTCGTTTTCCAATTATAGCCCCAGTACAAGTTTTGGCGTCATCATTTTTCGTTTCCCGCACAGAAGGTACTTTCTAACTTTCCATGATCGATTCACTCTGTTCTGGGAGGGTTACATTTTTTCATCATAGACCATTATCACTCAATTCTTCAGGTCAAGTTTAAATCCATGCATTTTCATTATGTCCATGCCGAAAATGAATTTATTTTCTACGTCAGGCACCAGCACACAATCTTTAATGCAGGTGTTTCCAACATAGATAGTCGAATCCATTTCTCCAGATGCGGTAATTTGTTCTCCCGTTATTATGCGTATCTGCCACTTGATGTAGAAGTAGATTTTGTCTGCCTATTTTTCTCGCTAAGTCTGGTATTATTATTGTTTTCGTCGAGGTCGTATCCAACAACATTCTAAGCGACTTTCTGTCGATAGAGCCATCTATATAGATGCTGTTAGCTTTATGATGAAAAGATGCGACATGACCAATGGATTCTAGAGCGACTACATTACAGGCCGATGAGTTACCCTTTGCATCAACTTGATTTAATTGTTCAGCCTTTCTTCTCCGGTGTTTATTTTTGCACTTCTATGATGTTTTTCTGCAAAGTCTTTGTGGATGACCTAGTTCATCGTAGTTCGAACATCGCAGTTTCTCTCTCTGGTACCAGTTGCGTCTGGTACACCTGCTCCAAATGCGCATTGCAATTTCGCATATCGAACCGCGTAACAAGTTGTTCGTCGTGCTCCTGTTCGTCTTCTTTTAGTGTTTGTAGGACATCGATTGCTTCTCCACGCAGCGAAACTGTCAGCGCTGTAGCCTTCTCCTTGAAAGTCTAGCCATATGTTTTAGCTGCGGCTTCAATTTTTTTTTACATAATTTGGTCACGATGATTTCCCATCAAATTCTGGTGTTTTTATATGCATTTCAGAAGTATATTTATTTTTTTTCTTTACTAGAATTTCATTCCTCCTACCTATGTATATCAGAATTTGAAACCGCTGATGTAATTTTAGAGAAATTTTACTGTAATTCTTCGATTTTCATATCGTTTTCTGTTTTTAAATTTTTCAAATACTTTTCTAATTAATTTTTCGAAGTTTTAGAACTTTTTAATAATTGTTCTTTTAAACTTTCTAGAATTTCCATTAATTCTTCTTTCAATATTCTAGAAGTTTCTTCAAATTTTTTTTAACTCCCCTTTTAATATTCTGGAACATTCTCATACTTTCTAAAATTTTCTCGAATTTTGGGTTAATTCTTCTTTCAATTTTTCTTCTAATGTTCGAGAATTTTCCGCCAACTATTGTTCTAAACTTCCGGAATTTTCTATTAATTCTTCTTTCAAATTTTGATTTGTATAAGGAATTTTACCCCCAACAAAATTTTGTACGTATGTATTAATAGTGTGTAAAAAAAACAAGAAATACGGAAAATAAATTTTAAAATATATCTTGTTTCTAACATTTGTGGAGATATGAGTAAAAGAAAGGTTACGCACTTCATTACATAGATTTCTCACCTTTCCATATATATACGTTTATTACAGTTAATCATATTAGATCCTGTTCACCGTTAACTGCTTGAAGATACACGCTCAATAATTTTTCACTGTGTTATAGTATAATTGGCGCACACCTCAAAAATAAGTGCTCGGATCGTTATAAATGGTTGTTGCGTTTGTATAATTCATAACACTTGTCATATAAATGTGTTCCTGGTCTAAAAACAGCTGCTACTTTGTCATAGGTGTTCACGCGATGTTATAATGTAAACAAATAAATGATCTATAATCTGTTGAACTTTTAATTTATACAGGCGCCAACTTATTTTTCCATATGATGAGTTACTAGTAATTTGTCATAAAGTCGTAAGCTAATTTTAAACATGCTTTCTATGTTTTCTTAGTATAAAACCGTTATTTGTGTACCTCATTGTAAGTGCTGATAACTATAGTTTTTTCGAGATCATGAATATTTACTTATGCTCTAGATATGCTTTGTTTGCAATCATATTCACCAATAATTTTTTTCAGACGTCTAGAAGGAAATTGTACATGTTATAACAGTACAGTGGCAGAAAAAAGATAAATAAAATAAATTTTAAAAAATATTGGCTAAATAGTGGAAACTTATTTTCATGCAATAATATATATATATATATATATATATATATATATATATATATATATATATATATTATATTCTTCACCATATAGCGAACACAAACATGAAAATTTTTTGTCAAAAAATACTGTTCATTTTAGTGTTTTTAGTTATAATTTGTGCCTTACCCAAACTTCAAATGTATACTAAACATTTATTATATACGTACATGTTTGTGAATTTATAATCTTTTTCGTTTATCTATAAACCATAATTTTCCATTTCCTGTCTCGTGTTACTTCTGACCTCCTTTCCGGTTCCAGTTCCCGACAGTGTAGGCTTATATGTTTTAGGGTTCCTTCTTCTATCCCGCAAAGTCTACATTTTTTATTTAAGTAATATTTATCAAATAATCGAAACCTCATTTATAGATTCTTTATTTTGATATTGGTACCAAATAACATAAAGCTAATCCTACTATGACTTTCAATCTGACAGCAGTTAAAATAAAAGAAAAATAACAATTTATTTATTTTCTTTTAATTTATTTTATTACCCTCCGGCCAATTTAAGATTGATTCCATTTTTTTTATTTAGTAGGGTACTTAGTTTTACAATATTACACAACTCTTTCTGTTAACGTCTATCATTTCCCAAACACGTTGAAATATGAAGATTGCGTAAATTATGCAGTGCAGAACAAGGTACAAAAATAAGGCGCATGTGTACGGCGTACAGCGCTTGTGGGAAACATGAACAAGTACACTTCTGTGAGTGAATATAACTTTTAGAAGATTATTTTCACTCTTTACAAAGAAAATTTCAATAAACCTAAGAGTAAATTATTTAAATTAATTTAATAAGATAACAATTAACTTTTTTAAAGCGTAAATTTTACTTTAATGAAGAGTAACTTATATAAATCGAAATTGTTATTTTTGTATTAAGTGCGCGAAGCATGATATAATTTTTTTACGCTAGCTGAGTCAAAAAACTAAATTGAACGTACAAAATACAAACAATATATTGTAGATAGGTGAATCCCAAGTGTGTTGTATAATAGAATGGATGGGGAAGAAAGGTAGAACCGTATGTCTTAAACACACTGTTCTCTCAATTTTTTTTTATTATTACCCGTTTCGGTTACTGAGTAACCATTCTCAGATATATATATATATATATATATATATATATATATATATATATATATATATATACAGGGTGTTCCATTTAAATGTGCCACCATTGCTATCTTGAGAACTATAAGAACTACGAGGTTGGTTAAATTAGCAAAGAACCACCATTTTACAAGACTAATACACGACCAGTGGTTCTCAAAATACGGGACACAACTTTCTTATTTTAAATAGGAATATATGTTTATTTTTAGGTTACTCGATAGAGTATTTTTTTCTGAATTCAACGATATATACATATCACATATTAATATAACAAAATATCTGAGAAAAATGCATGTTACATTTATATGTATTTTATTTATATCTGACTGAAACAAGAGTGCTTTGGATAGAAAACAATTCATTTTCTTCTTAAAACTGACAGTTTAAGAAAATAAAATTTAACAACAAATAATCAAACAATGTTAGACAGAACAATATGTCTATGTTTTCTAACCACAGCACTCTTGTTTCAGTCAGATATAAATAAAATACTTATAAATTTAACAAACATTTTTCTCAATTATTTTGTTATATTAGTATATCATATGTATATATCGCTGAATTCAGAAAAAAATACTCTGTCGAATAACCTAAAAATAAACATATGTTCCCATTTAAAATAAGGAAGTTGTGTCCCGTATTTTGAAAACCACTGGTCGAAAAAACTTTTTTTTTTCTCATTGTATTAGTCTTGTAAAATGGTGGTTCTTTGCTAATTTAACCAACCTCGTAGCTCTTATAGTTCTCGAGATAGCAATGGTGGCACACTTAAATGGAACACCCTGTATATTAATGACCTGAGTGAATATATTAGTGATAACTGTCATACAACACTTTATGCTGATGATACATCACTATCTATATCTAATAAAAATGATATTGTGCTTACTGAGAAATGCAATGATGAAATGATTAATTTGACAAAATGGTGTAATAATAATTCTCTATATCGTAATCCCAACAAAACAACTTATATCAGATTTCATACATCACAAAACACAGCGAATTTAAACCTACATTTATATACAAATGATTCAGTCATTTCCATGCAAAATAATGTTAAATTCTTGGGTTTAATTTTGGATATAAATATTAACTGGATTTCTCATTGCAATTACGTCATTCCAAAACTAAACACAATATGCTTCCAAATTAGACATTTGAGACTTATTCTAAGTACGAGTCAGCTAGTGATGTATTATCATGCGAAAGTCGGGTCGATTCTTTCATATGGTATTTGCTTCTGGGGCTCATCTACGGCTACAAAAAATGTTTCGTCGCACAGAAGAGAATTAAAAGATGCCTGGCCAATGCTTCTTTCAACAGTACTTGCCGAGAATTATTTAAAGAACTTAAAATTATGACACTCTGTTGTCTGTATGTCTATCATTTAAGTATTTATATATATTCAAATAAAAATAGATTTCTGACTTATGCTGACATACATAAGATGGAAACTAGGAACAAAAATAATTTTAGAATTCCGTACAAACATTTAGAAATTAGAAAAAAAAAACCCTGATTGTAAGGGTTTAGAATATTTTAATGTCCTACCGTTAGATATTAAGCTCACTAAAACATTACATATTTTTAAAGTTAAATTAAAGAAATTTTTAGTCAATAACTGTTTTTATACAGAAATAGAATTTCTTAATTACTGTACCATGGCTGTCTAACATGTAAAATAATTTATTTTTGTATTTTGTTTTTCTACAGATGTATTTTATCTTGACGTTTTCGATACATGTACCATGTCTAATGAAATAAAAAAATATTATTATTATTATTAACTTCTGCTGGCGATTTATGCTGTTGAATATGACCTTGGTTTGACAATTGTATTTTGTGAGTCAACGACAAAATATAACTAGAGAAAACTTCTGTTGGTTTGTTATGTTTTCGGTAAGCCAGAAAGAGAAACCTAGAGATAGATATAAAATAAAAGTATTGTTCGAGCATTGCTCACTAGAGGCGCCCGTGCTTTTATGATTAACATTAGAATTGGAAGTTTTAAATTTATGTGTTTCAAATATAATCAAATCTAACGCGTCATTGACAAAACAAAAACGTAAATAATGATAAATAACAAAAAATAATGACAACTACAGTGACGCCTCTAGCGAGCAATGCTCGAACAATACTTTCATTATATATCTATCTCTATTTTTTCTTTCTGGCTTACCGAAAACAAAACATTCAATAGGGAATGTTTTGTCTAGTTATATTTAGTCGTTGTTGTGAGTCAACCAGTGTGATAGTAACATTGGTCTGTGACGCACTCTCGTGTAATCAGTACATAAAGACCAAAGGAATAAATCAGGACTCGCCTTTAAAACAGCTCTTGTAATTAGTAAGTAATCTTTTCATAATATTTGTAATTGGTAAACGTGGACTGTTCGGGCTACATGAAGTTAAAACTTGTGCTGAACGCGGCATTTGACGAGACCAGTGACAACCAAACCTTTAGTTAGAGGCCGTAGGTGCGTTCGGTATTCGCGAACGAAATTAACTCGTAGCTCTCTGTTGCTAGGTTTGGATTGAGAAACCCTTCAAATTCGTATTTTTCATGTAAACTCGTTAAGTTAATATTTTTTCGCTGTTATTTTTTGTAGTTGTGTTTGTTTCCTCGTAATGTTATAGTCCAAATTTTAATGTGTTCTTGTATTCTTATCATTCAAGATTACATATCTGGAAAGAAATATTTATTTTCTATTTCCATTTTTTCGATTTTATTTAGGTCTAAGCTATCTTCTTTGCTACTTTAGTGTTATTTTTTATTTAATAACAAATTTATTTATTGTTCATGTTTCATATATCATTATTATAAGATAAAAACTGAACTAATGACATTTTACGAAGTAACTTTACACGGGAATTACTTTATTTAAATTTTAAAAAATGAATATTTATATTATACAGAGTGAGTCATCGAAATGCCCGTCTTCGATATCTCCGTTGTCGTTAGAAATGCAGCTTACATTTATTAACAGAATTTATTCGTCCACTCAAGGAGCATAACGTAAAATTATTTTCACATATACAGGGTGTTGCATTACAGCACGTCGAGAATTGTTTGCCTTTTTATAAATGGAACACCTATATATTTTTACATTTTTTTAATTGTATTTTATTCTCCTATACGGACATATGAATTTTGTTTTAGTTTTCTGCGGCGTTGCCAAGTTATTCTGTTTATTCTCTAAAAAAGACCAAATACACGCATTGCTTTATAAAAACATACTGTAGTTATTTTAATAGTAAAAATTAAGAATTTTTTTTCTGTACAGCTGTAACTATAATCTATGTTCTCACATATTTTTTTTTTAGTGTGTAACACGGTCGCTTGGCGGCTGTGCATTTTGGTAAATTTTTGGTATAGCAGTACTCCAGATGTTACGAAATGGACAGATTTATTGTTGAGGACGCACTTTTTGCGCCTTCAAGCTTGTTTCAAATAAATAACTGTCCCTTTCTAGTACGTGATGCCCTCGGTGGACATCAATAGTTGGGTTATTTTTAGCATAGTTTATGCTTAGGGGATGAGAAGAGCCGGATAAACATCGGTTGAGAACTTCTGGATTTTTACTATTATATGGTGCTTCGAAATTTGAAATCTCTCTCTCGTGTTGTAACATTCGACTGTTGTGGATGTCTTGACTGAATGTCAGACATACCTTGGTATTTCTTAGTGAAATAACCAATTAGTTGTTTTACTGTGTGTAAAGGCTCTCTCATCGTAGTGTAAATTTGTAAGTAGTTTTTATTATATTCTGTGTGAACTAATATTGATTTGTAGATCGATGTAAAAAGGTTTTCAAAATTGTTTGTAAATTAAAAAAGTAAGAATTTAGAGTTTATACAGAATCAAGTTACGCGTTGTAATTTATTTGAATTATATAAATGTTTTTGATCACGGTTGATTATTAAAATTTATCTAATTTTGTTATTGTTGGAATATCGTGTTTGATTCAGCCCATCCTATTAACAACCCCTGTCTTTGTGACGTAGTAGCACAACGCGTAAGTAAAATTCTATTGTTCTAAAATTACTACCTTGCACCAATTTGACCATATAGTAAACCGCGTCTGTTATCATTATTAATATTCCCTTGTCTGCTTGTATCACGGCAGACTTTTAAATAAAGTGATAGTGGTGGCAGCGACTATCGTTACCCTTGTCACAATATTTAAAAACAAAATTGTTCCTTTCAAGAACTCGTCAATGAGGATCGTATCCGATGCAGTATACAATATAAGGTTTAATGCAAAGATCGTTGTAAAATAAGATTCAATGTAATAAACCAAATATGACACTGAGCGGAATACAAAACTCGGCACTGTTTGTGTCACTACGCGTTTCGATCTTTCGATCATCATCAGGTAACTGAAATTAGGGAGTTTGGGATCTAGGTTTTATAGGGTCATGGTTATGGAGTAATTTTATTGAGCGGAAGATTATGTCTGATTGACTGTTAATTTGGACGTTTATAATTGGTTTGTATGATTTTTCTTTGTAGATTTCTAAGTTTTCGATAATGTTAAGTCTGTTACTTTTATTTTGTATTTTACAAATTGACATTATGTCCTCGATTTTACCCGCTGCGTGTTTATTATCTATTAGATGAGTCGCGTAATTTGAGTCAGTTTTAAAGTTTTTAAATGAATTTATATGTTCTTTATATCTGTCTTTAAATTTTCGTCCGGTTTGACCGATGTAATTTAAATTACAAGTTCCGCATTTTAATTTATAGATGCCGCTATTATTATATTTATTTTTATTTTCGATGTTATTATTAATTTGGTTTTTAAGGTTATCTTCGGTCTTATATGCTATTTTTATGTTACTGTTCTTAAATAATTTAGTTATGGTGTGGGTGAATTTACCGATATAAGTAAATTTAGACCAATGTTGTTTAATGTCCGTGTTTGATGTAATTTGATTTTTGTTTTTGTTTTTAATCTTGTGTTTTATATTTTTATGTAATTTGTTAACGATAGTTTTAGTATATCCGTTGTTTAATGCAATTTGGTGGATTGTATTTAATTCATTTTTATAGGCAGCGAATTTATGTTGTTTAGGGTGTTCTGAAGTTGCGTGAATTATGTTATCAGTTTGTGTTGGTTTACGGTAAATTTTATATTCAATTTTGTTTGCAATTTTAATAATTGTTAGGTCGAGATAATTTATTTCATTATTAAATTCTTCTTCTAAGGTAAATTTTATATTAGTATGGTAATTATTAATTTCGTTAAGTATTTCGTTAGCATTTTTATGGTTAGTTATACAAAGAACATCATCTACGTACCGTATCCATTTTATAATTTTATATTTAGTTGCTATTTTAGTAAGTAGTTTATTTTCTAAATGTTGTAAGAATATTTCTGATAATATACCGGATAGGGGGCTTCCCATAGCTAAACCGCTGTTTTGTTTATAATATTTATTATTAAATTGGAAGTAGTTTTGGTTTAGGACGGTCGTTAAAAGATTAGTTAATTGCAAAATAAACGATGGGTCAAATCCTTTATCTTTTAATGTATCTTTAATTATTGTTAATGTTTCTTTTATTGGTATATTAGTGTACAGGTTAATTATGTCGATAGATATTAACCGCGTGGTTTCATTTAATTTTAAATTTTTAGTTTCCGTTATTAATTCTAAATTATTTTTAATGGTATGTTTATTATCTAATTCAAGTATGTTTTTGAGTAAAATCGCAAGTGTTTTAGATATTTTATAAGTCGGAGCTTGGGTAAAGTTAACTAGTGGTCTTATGGGTACGTTAGTTTTGTGAATTTTAGGTAGAGCTTTTAATGTCGGTGCTTGGGGGTTCATGTTTAGTTGTAAGTACATTTTATTTTTATCAATTATTAATGGAGAATTTTTAATGGCGTTTTT
This sequence comes from Stenolophus ochropezus, assembly GCA_035578165.1. Taxonomy (NCBI): domain Eukaryota; kingdom Metazoa; phylum Arthropoda; class Insecta; order Coleoptera; family Carabidae; genus Stenolophus; species Stenolophus ochropezus. The sequence continues at coordinate 5,408,020 of JAQOWZ010000008.1, read as the reverse complement.
TAAATCCGTTTGATTTTTATTAGTTGGGTCACGTTTTAGTTCGGTACAATTATTATTATTAATAAATTCTATAGTTTTGTTTACATATTCGTCTTTGTTTATTATAACGATTGTATTACCTTTGTCAGCTTTTGTTAAGATCGCGTTGTTGTCTTTTATTTTATTTTTAATCGATTTGACTGTTCTCATGTATTGTTTATTTTCTTTATTATTACGATTTTGGTTGTTTTTAATTATATCTTCAAATTGTTTAGCTGCAAAATGTCTGGTTTTATCTTGTTCTTCAACTGGTAATTTTTGAATCGCTTCTTCCGTATCTATTATTAGTTTCTCGATGTTATGTTGAAAGTTTAGAGGTTTATTATGTTTTAGTCCTTTGTTTAAAGTGTTAATTTCCGCCTGGTCAAAATTTATTGATGTTAAGTTTTCGACTCTTTTATAAAATTGATGAATATTCTTTTCGGGTGTGTTATTTCTATTATATTCTGCCGTGAGTTTCTTTAGTTTTTTGTTTTTAAATATTGTGACAATGAACTTCTGACATTCAGATATTTTAAAAATTATATAATTCCACTTAAAAAAATTATGTGAGAATATAGAGTATAGTTACAACTGTACAGAGAAAAAAATCTTAATTTTTAATATTAAAATAACTACACTAGGTCTTTATAAAGCAATGCGTGTTTTTGGTCTTTTTTAGAGAATAAACAGAATAACTTGGCAACGCCGCAGAAAACTAAAACAAAATTCATATATCCGTATAGGAGAATAAAATACAATTAAAAAAATGTAAAAATATATAGGTGTTCCATTTAAAAAAAGGCAAACAATTCTCGCCGTGCTGTAATGCAACACCCTGTATATGTGAAAATAATTTTACGTTATGCTCCTTGAGTGGACGAATAAATTCTGTTAATAAATTTATGCTGCATTTCTAACGACAACGGAGATATCGAAGACGGGCATTTCGATGACTCACCCTGTATATGTTTGGCTAAGGCTGACTCTGCATTTTCTTTTATAAATTTTTCTAATAATTTATCTTTTTGGTTCTTTTGTAAAATAGTACATTTATTTTTCTATCAATGACATTGGTTAGAATGAACTTAATTTTCAAGATTTTTGTTGCATCCGTACGTTTACTCAGCTTAAATATGCATTATAATTATTTTAAATCAGAACGTGTCCTTATCGCATGTTGTACAGATGAAAATGATTTTATATTTTAACTTTTTATGTTATTTTCAAATTATATGAAATTTCGTGTCGTTTTGTAAAACAACATTTTGATGATGATCCTAAACTTAGCTATAAAATATAATATAATACAGAAAACATAGACATATTGTTCTGTCTAACATTGTTTGATTATTTTTTGTTAAATTTTATTTTCTTAAACTGTCAGTTTTAAGAAGAAAATAAATTGTTTTCTATCCAAAGCACTCTTGTTTCAGCCAGATATAAATAAAATACATATAAATCTAACATGCATTTTTCTCAGTAATTTTGTTATATTAGTGTATGATATGTTTATAAAGCTGAATTCAGAAAAAAAATACTCTAAAAATAAACATATGTTTAGTTAGAAAAAAGTAAATCGAAGGCTGCTGTGGAAGAAAATAACTAAATTTATTGTTAAGTTTTCGCAAATTATTTTTATATTTTTAACTTTAATTAAATAAACTTGTTGCAATATATGTTATGAAATAGTTATTTTCTTCCACTGCAGCCTTCGATTTACTTTTTTCAATGCAATTTTATTATAAATAAAAATTTTTGTTATTTTTTTTGTTAATTATAAAAATAAATTATTACTGTTTTATATCATTGTAAAGCTAAAAAAATCTCTATTTAAAAATTCCATAGCTTAATATGACCTCCATATGAAAAATAAAAGTTGCTGTCAGTTACTCGTAAATGGTTAGATATAAAAAAAAATTGAGTACTTCTGCAAATTCACCATACAAAAGTGCCTTAAGAAAGTGCAAACCAGAATCTCGTATTATTTCATATAACAAAGTTATAAGCAAAAAAAGAAAATCGCTAAATTTACATTTTCCCCTATATCTAGTGACATATGCATTTTTTCGCAAATAACAAAACACTATTAAAATAGCCTCCTAACGGAGCAACTTTTGTCTAATTTAACTAACCTCGTAGCTCTTACGGTTCTCGAGATACCAATGCATTCGTACCTTAAATGGGACACTCTGTATATATATATCATAATATGTTATTTGAGGTAAATTCTTCACATCCGTTATCAAATTCTTTTTATCAATTGTGTACGGATTTACATTATTTAGTAATGAAATATTTTCCAAATAACGTTCCTTCGCTTCACTTTCAAGACTATTGAAATAATTACTCAACAAAGACATAACTAAAATGACACAAACAGCAAAACACGTGTAACTTCTATAAAACTAAGATGTAAACAACGCTTCTCTTTGCTACCAATCAGCAATCATGCACACTTCCACTCGAGCCCATATTGTAAAATGAAAACTCATGTACAGTTCTATTCGAGCCCATATTGTAAAATAAAAACTCATGCACACTTCCACTCGAGCCCATATTGTAAAATGAAAACTCATGCACAGTTCCACTTGAGTTAAAACTTTGAGATTATCTGGGGATGAGGGTTACTTAAAGCGAATCACATTGTTTAAAATTTGTAGATTTAGTAGATTAACTATCCTTATAGGCAGTAATATTAACTGTAACAAAATCATATTTACTAGAGTAGTTCACTGCACCTCCCTTAACGAAATACCAAAAAATATTTAAAATTTCAGGGGATGAGGGTGACAAATCTATTTGTATAATGTATTATAGTATTACTATTTATTAATAAGAATCCAAGGCGCTAATACATGCGTACAAAACATGCGCATGAACTTATGACATAGAAAGGAGGTTGGACAGGTGACTCCCAAGTCCTAGACGTGGGGAGGTACTTCGCACTCCTGGCATGTTCACTCTCCGGGACGCGGGACCTCCAGTACTTAGCCCAGACTCCATAACGAATGCAGCCTAGCATCTCGTGATTACCAATACCCAGTGCCGGATTACCCATTAGGCAGAGTAGGCAATTACCTACGGGCCCCGTGTCTTTTAGGGGCCCCGCGCTCCTCTATATTGGATTAAAATAATATTGATTTGATTTTGAAATCGATGTAAGATGTAAAAAAAAAATTGAAAATGAACTAAATTTGTTATTTTATTATTAACTATAAGCACAGATTAGTTACACACAGAAGCGACACTCCGTGTCGGCACCTTTCATGTTCCCCTATACAGTTCTATGACCTTGAATTATTCTGTAGACCTTTAAATTTGTGCTCTTCCCCTATCTCTCTCTAAGATGTGGGGGAACTTTCCGATTTTAAACAATGAGCCCTTTAAATTTGTGCACATTCTCCATCTCTCTCTAATTTTCGTTTCTCTGTCTTACTGTCGTTTCTGTATAAACCTATTCTGTGCTACAAGTCTAGATTTTTTAACTCATACAGTACGCCGAACTGCATAGCTTTTGCCTTTGTTAAAATTGTGTCTTTCCCTTAATTAACGAAATTTCCTAGAATCGATGTATTTATTATGTAGTGAATAGCAGATGTGATCATGATAATAAAGTATTAAATAGGCAGCCACCAACAAAGATATCGGTTAGTATTTAGTAGAATTAAATAATAGACATTTCATTTTCCGTGAATTATTATTTCTCCCGTCATCTGTCGTTCCTTATATTGCCACAGCTATTGCTTACACTGTAGTGTATAGTGTATGCATATAAAAACCTAAATATAGTTATGTATATTAGTACGTTTTATATTGTCATTATTGTTGTTGAGAAGAAGTTGGCGCTTGGTGCGCAAATAACAGTATTTGCGTCGGGCGCAAAATTGCCTAGGCACGTCCCTGCTTATCTTAATATTACTGATACACTCTCGAAATATTTTTTATTATTTTTTGAATATCTTATTTAAAACTGTACACATTTTCTTTCATACTTTTATATTCCACTAGTGCGTATAGGTACATTCTATTAATTTTTTAACAGTATGTTATTTTTTTGTATATTATTTTATTAAAATTGTTGGGTAGTAAAATCATAAACTTATTAGGGGAGGGGGCCCCGAGATTTTCAATAGACACTTATAACATTAAAATTTGAGTGGCGCATTCTGGTGAGTACCGGAGTAATTACGTTTGATGTTTGTCATGTAAATATAACCAAAAGAGAATGAAAGTGAAATTAATGAAGTATATAAAGATATACAAATACATAATTATTATAATTATATATATATATATATATATATATATATATACTCGTATATATTTGTAGGATTCTGTGATACATATATTAGGTTAAAAATAATAAAATGAACAAAGAAACACAAACATATTTTTACAAAGTAGATAAATCCACACAAACTTATTCTGGGAACAGCAATGCATCAACACAAACAGAAGTAATAAAAAGAAGAAACTATTCTACACAAGTTATTATAAATACAAATAATACATTTACGCAAACTAAAACCTCCATCACCGGCAACAATTCGACAACAACAACTTAGGCACTGCGGGCAGTAGTGCAGTAAAGAGGGCGGTATACCAAGACCATTAAGATACCACTTTCGGAGAATTGATCCGATGGGCCTTGGTCTGTCAACTCACTCTTTCTACTAACTTGTCCTTTACTTCAGAAGGCGGAACTATCTGTAGCGTGTGACGTCAAAAGTATATGTGTCTATTGCCTAAGGGCCTCCACATGGTTTGATCCGGCACTGCCAATACCCACTGTTTGCACACATGAGTACTGTAACCAATTGCAGAGTCCCACGACTCTTCCGAGAGACTTACAACCACGGAAGTCCTAGACTTCCTAACACACGTCGATCCCAGATCTACTAATGAATCCTTGTTTCATAACCCAGCGCTGCAGACCCTCCTGTGAGTCTCTCTCTCACCATAAGTCTCTCCCCATGGGTTAGTAGGTTCGAGGGCGTCCTAGACACCTACCAGGTAGGGGAAGGTATTCTCTACGTTTGCGGCCACAAACAAATAGTACATCTTGATACATTTATACCATCGCAATAAATACACAAACAGTTCATAATATGTTGACCACTCAGTAGTTCATCCCTGAGCATCAACAATACATATAACTAGAATAATCGTGAGTTGCCACTCTCCTCTAATTACATCCTTTCTCATTGACATCAGGTCACAAGTCACAGTCTTGAGTTCACTTATCACTGCATAACGACCGCACTATTTGGCACGTACTGGCTAACTAAGCCCCGGGCCAGTGAATGTTATGTTTATCACCGCCTTTAGGTTTCTTTCTCAAGTGGTTACGCCTTAAACTTAATTTATCTTTTTGGTTCTTTTGTAAAATAGTACATTTATTTTTCTATCAATGACATTGGTTAGAATGAACTTAATTTTCAAGATTTTTGTTGCATCCGTACGTTTACTCAGCTTAAATATGCATTATAATTATTTTAAATCAGAACGTGTCCTTATCGCATGTTGTACAGATGAAAATGATTTTATATTTTAACTTTTTATGTTATTTTCAAATTATATGAAATTTCGTGTCGTTTTGTAAAACAACATTTTGATGATGATCCTAAACTTAGCTATAAAATATAATATAATACAGAAAACATAGACATATTGTTCTGTCTAACATTGTTTGATTATTTTTTGTTAAATTTTATTTTCTTAAACTGTCAGTTTTAAGAAGAAAATAAATTGTTTTCTATCCAAAGCACTCTTGTTTCAGCCAGATATAAATAAAATACATATAAATCTAACATGCATTTTTCTCAGTAATTTTGTTATATTAGTGTATGATATGTTTATAAAGCTGAATTCAGAAAAAAAATACTCTAAAAATAAACATATGTTTAGTTAGAAAAAAGTAAATCGAAGGCTGCTGTGGAAGAAAATAACTAAATTTATTGTTAAGTTTTCGCAAATTATTTTTATATTTTTAACTTTAATTAAATAAACTTGTTGCAATATATGTTATGAAATAGTTATTTTCTTCCACTGCAGCCTTCGATTTACTTTTTTCAATGCAATTTTATTATAAATAAAAATTTTTGTTATTTTTTTTGTTAATTATAAAAATAAATTATTACTGTTTTATATCATTGTAAAGCTAAAAAAATCTCTATTTAAAAATTCCATAGCTTAATATGACCTCCATATGAAAAATAAAAGTTGCTGTCAGTTACTCGTAAATGGTTAGATATAAAAAAAAATTGAGTACTTCTGCAAATTCACCATACAAAAGTGCCTTAAGAAAGTGCAAACCAGAATCTCGTATTATTTCATATAACAAAGTTATAAGCAAAAAAAGAAAATCGCTAAATTTACATTTTCCCCTATATCTAGTGACATATGCATTTTTTCGCAAATAACAAAACACTATTAAAATAGCCTCCTAACGGAGCAACTTTTGTCTAATTTAACTAACCTCGTAGCTCTTACGGTTCTCGAGATACCAATGCATTCGTACCTTAAATGGGACACTCTGTATATATATATCATAATATGTTATTTGAGGTAAATTCTTCACATCCGTTATCAAATTCTTTTTATCAATTGTGTACGGATTTACATTATTTAATAATGAAATATTTTCCAAATAACGTTCCTTCGCTTCACTTTCAAGACTATTGAAATAATTACTCAACAAAGACATAACTAAAATGACACAAACAGCAAAACACGTGTAACTTCTATAAAACTAAGATGTAAACAACGCTTCTCTTTGCTACCAATCAGCAATCATGCACACTTCCACTCGAGCCCATATTGTAAAATGAAAACTCATGTACAGTTCTATTCGAGCCCATATTGTAAAATAAAAACTCATGCACACTTCCACTCGAGCCCATATTGTAAAATGAAAACTCATGCACAGTTCCACTTGAGTTAAAACTTTGAGATTATCTGGGGATGAGGGTTACTTAAAGCGAATCACATTGTTTAAAATTTGTAGATTTAGTAGATTAACTATCCTTATAGGCAGTAATATTAACTGTAACAAAATCATATTTACTAGAGTAGTTCACTGCACCTCCCTTAACGAAATACCAAAAAATATTTAAAATTTCAGGGGATGAGGGTGACAAATCTATTTGTATAATGTATTATAGTATTACTATTTATTAATAAGAATCCAAGGCGCTAATACATGCGTACAAAACATGCGCATGAACTTATGACATAGAAAGGAGGTTGGACAGGTGACTCCCAAGTCCTAGACGTGGGGAGGTACTTCGCACTCCTGGCATGTTCACTCTCCGGGACGCGGGACCTCCAGTACTTAGCCCAGACTCCATAACGAATGCAGCCTAGCATCTCGTGATTACCAATACCCAGTGCCGGATTACCCATTAGGCAGAGTAGGCAATTACCTACGGGCCCCGTGTCTTTTAGGGGCCCCGCGCTCCTCTATATTGGATTAAAATAATATTGATTTGATTTTGAAATCGATGTAAGATGTAAAAAAAAAATTGAAAATGAACTAAATTTGTTATTTTATTATTAACTATAAGCACAGATTAGTTACACACAGAAGCGACACTCCGTGTCGGCACCTTTCATGTTCCCCTATACAGTTCTATGACCTTGAATTATTCTGTAGACCTTTAAATTTGTGCTCTTCCCCTATCTCTCTCTAAGATGTGGGGGAACTTTCCGATTTTAAACAATGAGCCCTTTAAATTTGTGCACATTCTCCATCTCTCTCTAATTTTCGTTTCTCTGTCTTACTGTCGTTTCTGTATAAACCTATTCTGTGCTACAAGTCTAGATTTTTTAACTCATACAGTACGCCGAACTGCATAGCTTTTGCCTTTGTTAAAATTGTGTCTTTCCCTTAATTAACGAAATTTCCTAGAATCGATGTATTTATTATGTAGTGAATAGCAGATGTGATCATGATAATAAAGTATTAAATAGGCAGCCACCAACAAAGATATCGGTTAGTATTTAGTAGAATTAAATAATAGACATTTCATTTTCCGTGAATTATTATTTCTCCCGTCATCTGTCGTTCCTTATATTGCCACAGCTATTGCTTACACTGTAGTGTATAGTGTATGCATATAAAAACCTAAATATAGTTATGTATATTAGTACGTTTTATATTGTCATTATTGTTGTTGAGAAGAAGTTGGCGCTTGGTGCGCAAATAACAGTATTTGCGTCGGGCGCAAAATTGCCTAGGCACGTCCCTGCTTATCTTAATATTACTGATACACTCTCGAAATATTTTTTATTATTTTTTGAATATCTTATTTAAAACTGTACACATTTTCTTTCATACTTTTATATTCCACTAGTGCGTATAGGTACATTCTATTAATTTTTTAACAGTATGTTATTTTTTTGTATATTATTTTATTAAAATTGTTGGGTAGTAAAATCATAAACTTATTAGGGGAGGGGGCCCCGAGATTTTCAATAGACACTTATAACATTAAAATTTGAGTGGCGCATTCTGGTGAGTACCGGAGTAATTACGTTTGATGTTTGTCATGTAAATATAACCAAAAGAGAATGAAAGTGAAATTAATGAAGTATATAAAGATATACAAATACATAATTATTATAATTATATATATATATATATATATATATATATACTCGTATATATTTGTAGGATTCTGTGATACATATATTAGGTTAAAAATAATAAAATGAACAAAGAAACACAAACATATTTTTACAAAGTAGATAAATCCACACAAACTTATTCTGGGAACAGCAATGCATCAACACAAACAGAAGTAATAAAAAGAAGAAACTATTCTACACAAGTTATTATAAATACAAATAATACATTTACGCAAACTAAAACCTCCATCACCGGCAACAATTCGACAACAACAACTTAGGCACTGCGGGCAGTAGTGCAGTAAAGAGGGCGGTATACCAAGACCATTAAGATACCACTTTCGGAGAATTGATCCGATGGGCCTTGGTCTGTCAACTCACTCTTTCTACTAACTTGTCCTTTACTTCAGAAGGCGGAACTATCTGTAGCGTGTGACGTCAAAAGTATATGTGTCTATTGCCTAAGGGCCTCCACATGGTTTGATCCGGCACTGCCAATACCCACTGTTTGCACACATGAGTACTGTAACCAATTGCAGAGTCCCACGACTCTTCCGAGAGACTTACAACCACGGAAGTCCTAGACTTCCTAACACACGTCGATCCCAGATCTACTAATGAATCCTTGTTTCATAACCCAGCGCTGCAGACCCTCCTGTGAGTCTCTCTCTCACCATAAGTCTCTCCCCATGGGTTAGTAGGTTCGAGGGCGTCCTAGACACCTACCAGGTAGGGGAAGGTATTCTCTACGTTTGCGGCCACAAACAAATAGTACATCTTGATACATTTATACCATCGCAATAAATACACAAACAGTTCATAATATGTTGACCACTCAGTAGTTCATCCCTGAGCATCAACAATACATATAACTAGAATAATCGTGAGTTGCCACTCTCCTCTAATTACATCCTTTCTCATTGACATCAGGTCACAAGTCACAGTCTTGAGTTCACTTATCACTGCATAACGACCGCACTATTTGGCACGTACTGGCTAACTAAGCCCCGGGCCAGTGAATGTTATGTTTATCACCGCCTTTAGGTTTCTTTCTCAAGTGGTTACGCCTTAAACTTATAATAATAATTGGTCGAGAGCTATTTGATTTTTATAAGTAAATGCAGCTCTGTAGCAGTTTTATAGGTCTAGGGTTGTCCAAAGTATATTTCTCATCGAATCGGCCGCTAGCTTCACTCTCATACTCATTAGTTGCAGCTGAAGAGTGGAGTGTGTTGCAGTCATGGAGCCAGCGCAGGACATCCTGGAGGAGCTGGTGTGCGTGCAGTGCGGCTCGCAGCTGCGCCGGGGCCCCGTGTTCCAGCGGCAGGACGGGGCGGCGTGCAGCCCGTGCCAGGAGCAGGAGGGCGCGCCGCCCGCCTTCCGAAACCACGTGTACGAGGCGGCCGCACGCGCCCTCGCCTTCCCTTGCCGCTACCGCGAGGAGGGCTGCCCGGCCAGCGTGCCCTTCACGCCGGCCGGGGCCGACGGGCCGGGGCACGAGGCCGCTTGCGAGTACCGGCTGTACACGTGCCCGGTGCTCGGCCCCGAGGGCTGCGACTGGGCGGGCCGCCGCGACGCCCTGCTGCAGCACTGCGAGGCGCAGCACCCCGACGCCGTCAACGCGGGGGCCCCGCTGGAGGAGTGTGGCCGCTGTGGGGCTCCCACGGCTCGGCTGTACCAGGCCGAGGACCAGGGCTGGCTGTGTGAGGCCTGCGCGCCGGCCCTGGAGACCTGCGACAATGACGGCTGCGACTTTCAGGTGAGGCTGATTTCCACGTCCTCAATGGGCTATATGCCCACTGTCGAATTCAAGGAAAAAAGTATAAAAACTAAAAATGAACCATAATACAGAATAATAAAATCAATGTTTTGCATTAAAATGGGTAACTAAAGCGGAAACTTTGTCCCAATTTAGCCGATTTCGTATCTCTTACGGTTCTCCATATTCCAATGCTTACCCTCTTGAAACGGTCGCCCTGTATAATTATATTGAAACCGTATTAATTTGTGGCTTATTCTTGAAATAGCGAGGTAAATATTAAATATAAAACAATAGTTTATTGTATCGATAATAACAGTTGAAATAGTTAGTGATAAATAAAGCGCAGATGGGACCGCTGTGTGGAGAAGAGTATGAACGTGTTCTCTGTGTGCAGGACTTCCCCTGGAAGAGAGGCAAGCACAGCGGGTTTTGGTGCGAGCAGCGCAACCAGTGCTGGGTGTGCGACGCGACCCTGCAGCCCGGCACGCTGACCCAACACTACCATGCCTGCGGGAGACTCCCGGAGGTCCCGGCCGGCGCCGGCCACCGCGTCACGCGCGGCCCAGGGTCGTGGTTCCGGGTGGAGGACGTGCTGTGCTGGTGCGGGTACCCTGGGGACAGGTTAGAGCTGCAGGTGTATGCCCCGGTGGCCGGCCACCAGCTGTCTGGGTACCGCTGCGAGGTGCGCCTGGAGGGCGCGGGCCACATCCGCACCTACACACCCCCGTCGCTCTACCATATGCTGTGGGACTGGGACGTGGAGTGCAAGGACAGCGAGTTACTCACCGATGACGTCACCATCCATGTAAGCGTCACACGCGCTGATTCAACATGAACTCATGCTCTAACAGGAGGAAGAGAATTTTTGCCTTGGTGATTTTGATAACGATTTTATTTAATATTTTATATACAGAATAAATGTAGGTAATGATAATGATTGTACGTCTTTTTTTAAATAGAACACCATATTTTTATCTTTTTTTAATTGTATTTTATTGTCTTACACGGACAAATGAATTTTGTTTTAGTATTCCGCGGCGTTGTCAAGTTATTCTGTTTATTCTCTAAAAAATACGAAATACACGCATTGCTTTATAAACACGTAGGTACTCAAATTAGTTTAATAGAAAAATATTTCTTTTTCTGTATCACTGTAACTAGAGTCTATGTTCTCACATATTTTTTTTAAATGAAATTATTTACGGTGTTTTATATATTTATATCACTATCTATTTATATATATCACCAACGATCACTACACGTGTCAATATTAAACTGTCCTCGCGATCTCTTGCTCGGGGTATTTAAAGTAAAACACTTAATTGCTAGAATGTTCTTTACCCTTCTCGTAAACAGAACAATGGGGCGCGGACGGACTTGCTGTAACCTGTCCGTTAGAGGCCGCCGCCCGCGCCGCGACCCTGGCATCGCTACATTGCCCCCTCCTTAAGACTGTTTCGTCCCGGAAAAGTTCGTTATGACGAAATCTGCTCGCATCACCCTTGGTGCATCTGGAAGCACAGTCGATGGTCCGTTTGAGCTCTTCTTGTCCGGTAAAGTTGAAGCTGCAGACTAGAATTTCCACTCCGATAAAGCGGAAGATTGTTTCTAACATGCTTCTAACAATCCTCCAATCCAAACCATCTAGTCCACAGCATATCTTCGGTGCTGCCAGCTTCATGATATCGTTCTGCAACAGATGGTCCTTCATATCGCACAGCGAGTCCCATAAACTACGGTATGACGGCTTCTGATATGAGTATTGTTTCATAACCAGATAGTAAATGTAACGCTTGTGTACTACGTTAACATCCTTCAGTTGTAGCGTTTTTCCGACAGTTGGGCGTTGGTTGGCCAGTTCTTGTACTCGTCCAAATTTTCTTTTAAAAACTGAAGCGATGCCTCGGGACATCATAGTTATCACCAGCGAAAGGGGCTAGCTGATTGAAGTGAACTACTCTCGGCTTTCCATTAGGTGTTTTCCTAATCCTGTAGACCACAACATTTATCCTCTTGACGATCTCGTAAGGGCCTTCCCAATTCCTTTGCAGCTTGGGCGATAAGCCGCGACGTCTCTGTGGATTGTACAGCCACACCAAATTTCCAGGTTGAAAACCACCTTTTTCAGCCTTGACGTCGTACTGGTCCTTCATCCGATCGCTGGCACCTTGAATGTTTGTACGGACTTGTTCATGGATGTCGTTCATTCTTCTCCATAGGTCCGTTACGTAGTTCTCCCCGGCTAGATCTTAACCGGGTTTACTGCCAAATATTAGGTCGCATGGTAAGCGCAACTCCCGCCCGAATAGGATGTTAGCTGGTGTCTGCCCTGTTGTCTCATGCACGGATGAACGGTAAGCCAACAAGAACAGATGAAGATGTCGGTCCCAGTCTCGTTGATGGTTAGAGACTACCTTCGACAAATACCGGTTTATTATTCTATTCATCCGTTCAACCATGCCATCAGATTGCGGATGTAATGCAGTTGTTCTGGTTTTCTTAATTCCTAATATCTTACAGATATTTTGGAACAGGGCAGACTCGAAATTCCTTCCTTGGTCGGAATGTATCTCTCGCGGTACTCCAAATCTGCAGATGCATTCTTTAATCAAGACTTCAGCGACCGTTACGGCTTCCTGGTTGGGTAATGGGTAGGCCTCAACCCACTTAGTGAAGTAGTCCATTACTACCACTATGTATTTATTTCCCTCGTTAGTTTCTGGGAATGGTCCGGCCACGTCAATCGCAATGTGTTCAAAGGGACTTCCAAAGTTATATTGGCGCATAGGAGCTCTTCTTTTCCTATGTGGCCCGTTACTTCCCGCACATACTACACATTTCTTGCACCACTCTTTAACATATTCTTTGCAATTTACCCAGTAAAATCGTTGGCGCACTCTCTCGAGGATTTTATTCACTCACAAAATGTCTTCCACCAGATCCGTCATGGATATCTTCCAATAGTTCCGGTACTCTGTTCCTAGGAATTATCAGCTGGGTCCTACTCTCAGTACCATCCGTATTTTCTACGACACGTTTCAGGAGGCCCTCTTCAACCACAATAGAGTCCCATTGCGCCCAGTACGATTTTACACTTTGTGAGTGTCGTGCAACGTCATCCCAAACTGGCCTGCCATCGCCATGCTTCCAGTCCAGTATGATCTTTAAGTCCGGATCATTCTCTTGGTCCCTCCGTAAATCTTCAGGTTGCCATCCCCCGTCCACTACTTTTGTCCTTTTGACGCTGACAAGTTTCGCTTCCAAATGACAAGAGTGCTTGCAACTACTTTCTTCACTCCTACTTCCTTAACAGCAAAAGGAGATGTTGCTACTTTTTCACCCGTTTTCTTTTTAAACTTCTTTTCAGTATTCACTGCAGTATTCTGTTTTTGCAGTTCCCCGCACAGCCTTTGCGGGTGGCCTAGCTCTCCACATTTCTAGCAATGAAGTATCTTTCTTTCAGCATGAATTTCAGAAATGACTTTTTTTATCTTGTCTTCAATTCCCACAGCATCGATATTTTGCACTTGTGATTGATTACGTGAAGTTTATTTAGTTTGTTTAGCAGCTCCATACACTAAAGCGTATGACAGTGCATCAAGTATAGTTTTTGGTCGAGCTAATAGTAGTGCTTGCTGAGTTTCACTGTCTCGAACTCCATAAACAAAGGCTTGAAGGGCTAGGCATTCCAAAACGCTGTCAGGAACTGTAGGGTGTGCGAGACGAACCAGGCGAGATATGTCGGTTCTGTTCTGAACTCTGATAGCGTCTGGTACACCTGCTCCAGATGCGCATTGCCATATCGCATATCCAGTCGCTTAACAAGTTGTTCGTAGTCTTCCTGTTCATCCTCTTTTAGCGTCTGTAGGATATCGATGGCTTCTCCACGCAGTGAAACTGTCAGCGCTGTAGCCTTCTCCTTGGAAGTCCAGCCATTTGCTTTGGCAGCGGCTTCAAATTATTTTACATAATTCGGCCACGATGTCTTACCGTCATATTCTGGTGTTTTGATATGCATTCTAGAACTATTTTCTTTTTCTGGTTTCTTTTCCTGAATTTCATCAGTCTTAGCTTTATTAGAATTTGAAACCACTGGTGACGTAATTTTGGAGAAATTTTGGTATAACTCTTCAAATTTCTTCTCATAAGTTTCTATTTTTTCTTCTAATATTCCAGAACTTTCTTTCAATTGTTCTTTAAATTGTTCGTTTAGTTTCTCTTCCAAACTTCTAGAATTTTCCATTAACTCTTCTTTCAATATTCTAGAACTTTCTGTCAATTTTTCTTCCAATTTTTGTTGTAAACTTCTGGAATTTTTTATTAATTCTTCTTTCAATGTTTTAGAATTTTCTTCAGATTTTCAAGAAGATTCCTCTAATTTTTGTTCTAAACTTCCAGAATTTTTCATCATTTTTCCTTCCAATGTTCGAGAATTTTCTTCTAACTTTTCTAGAATGTTAGTAACACCGCCCGAAGTTTCGAATCAGGATTTTCACCAGCTTCTTCTAAGGCTTGTCGTAAACGAAGTTGTAGAACAGACTTGGTTCCCGATGTCTCCAACTCTTGGTCTTCCAGCTCCCTCTTGAGATCGGTCACTTTTAATCAGGGCATGTAACCGAAAAAAATACTGGTTAACGGTTAACTCTTATAGAGAACGTTATAATAATAGTAGTGTGTGATGCTATTCAACGCACCCCGGATAGTAATTAAAAACTAATTAACTGGCGCCAGTGTCTGATGAAAGTTTTTGATAAATAATTGGAGTATCTGTGCATAATATTTGGAGAGTTTCAAATAATGTTTTTAAAATATTTGTAGCCTTGAATTCTAATTATAGTAAATTAGCTTAATATCTAGTAAATGAAATTCAAT
This sequence comes from Stenolophus ochropezus, assembly GCA_035578165.1. NCBI lineage: Eukaryota > Metazoa > Arthropoda > Insecta > Coleoptera > Carabidae > Stenolophus > Stenolophus ochropezus. The sequence continues at coordinate 5,392,737 of JAQOWZ010000008.1, read as the reverse complement.
TTTCCTAAGCGATGGATGATATTCGAAATGACTTAAAAATATATTTCTAGTAATGATAATTGCTTTTCAAATGGTAACTAATATCAGGTAAATGAAATGCAATTTGCTTAAACGCTAGATGATAATTCAAACTATTTTAAAAATATTTTTAGTAATGTGAAGTATTTGAAATACTTAAATAAATATTTTTAAATATTAGAAAATATTTCAAAAGAATTACACTTGAAGGTTAAAAGTGAAAGGAGCAAAATATACACCATATAAATAAGGGAAAATTTCTTACACTTTATTCCCGTTGAAGAGAGCTGTGGAGCACCATTAAAATTATTAGAGTAAGAAAATTTTTAATTATTTTTATATTTACTATTATTAATTTATTTATTTGTGAATGTGCAACCATGGACTTTTCAAAATTAAACAAGAGAGGTGGATTGTCAGACTTAAAACCCCGTAAGAAGATATCAGATTTGGAAAAAGATACGTTGTATAAACTGTTAAAACCACGTTTGGTAGAAAAATAATTGTTGAATGCGAAGAATTTATAACATATCTACCTGCACGATTCGATAATTTAACAGACGAAGATATATCGCAGCTTAAGGAATCTGTTACCAAATGGAGTATTTAATATACTGGAATGAAACAGTATGGATCCTGTGGAAAGCAGACTACATTAATAGAATTTGTAGAAATGTAATACTATAATTATTATTTATAAATAGTAACAACAACTAATATTCTCTGTATATATATGTTTGATAATAAATACAATGTAAAAGTTTATGAAAGTTTAGTATTATTTTAAATTTCTTGCAGACAACAAGTATTAACAATACAGTTACATAAATATATGTTAATATATTAAAATGAATTTTCCTAATCATTTTTATTTTGGACCCGGAAATAAAATGAATTGTAAAAAACCTATTGACAAAGACGACGAGATAGCAAGAGAACACGACATGGCCTATTTTAAAGCTAAAAGCTTCAATGATATTCTTGTAGCGGATCAAATAGCAATAAATAAATTTCATGAAGATTGGTGTAAGACAAAAAAATTGGCACAGTTTAATAGGCCGTATGTGTCTTCAAATAAAAACAAATTTCGAAACATATATTGAAAGAACCGTGTACCCATGGAATTTACCTCACACGGATATATAATATAAATTAATATGTCTTATCAAACAATTATTTTTATAACACAATATTAAAACAAATAAACAGTATGGATCCTGGGGAAAGCAGACTACATTAATAAAATATGTAGAAATATAATATTTTAATTATTATTATGTATAAATAGTAACAATAACTGTATACATATGTTGGATAATAAATACAATGTAAAAGTTTATGAAAGTTTAGTATTATTTTTATTTCCTTGCAGACAACATGTGTTCCAAATTTCAACACCCCTTTTCTGCAATAATTGCTGGCCCCTCAGGCAGTGGAAAATCGTACTTTGTTAAAAACTTTTTAAATAATATTACTATAATGAGTGATACTAATTTTATGAAAATATCATGGCATTACGGAGCATGGCAAAAATTATTCACTACAATAAATAATGTAGATTTTGTTGAAGGTTTGCCTGATATTGAGAACATAGATGGCAAATATCCTCAGTTAATTATTATAGATGATTTGATGTCTGAAGCAGATCAGCGAGTTGTAGATATATTTACAAAATGGTCTCATCATAAAAATTTATCTGTGTTTTTTCTTACGCAAAATATATTTCATCAAGGAAAGGGTCAGCGAGACATATCTCTGAATGCTAATTACATAATTTATTTTAAAAACCCTCGCGATAAAGCACAAATATTGAATCTATCAAGACAGGTATTACCAGAAAATTCAAAATTTATACAAGAAGCCTACCGTGACGCAACTTCAGAACCACATGGGTATTTAATTTTTGATCTGAAACAAAATACTCCAGACTGGTTACGGTTTCGAACGTCACGTGACGGATTTACTTATGTTTATCTACCTAAAAACAAGTATAAATACAATAGCAAACAAATGCCTGCAATTATTTCGTAATAATGAGTAAAGCAGTAATAAACAACGCAGAATATCTACGAGCGCTGCATAAATTAAAATCAAAGGATAGATTAGCATTATTAAAAAGCGCTGATTGTAATTTTGTTAAATGTATTTGTGAATGTGTTTATAATATTTTACATGGCACAGTGCCTCTCAGTCGTAAACAACAGGGTACACTTGTAAGACATAAAAAGGTTTTACGGAAACTTATAAAATCTGGTGATAGTTGGAAAGCTAAAAAACGTGTGTTAGTACAATCAGGCGGAGCATTTTTACCTTTTCTACTAGCCCCTCTATTAACTGGTGTTCTAAGTAGTTTATTTAAAAATTAAAATGGAATATGCTAAAAAGATGGTATTAATATCTCCCGAAAATTTAAGTCGTTTACGTAATAATAATAATATTAATGAAGAAACAATAACTAGTCAATTGGATAAAGACATGGAAAATATTTTAAATTTAAAAATATCAGAATATGAAAAATGGGTAAAATATCAAGAAATATTACAAAGATATTTATATTTTCAAAAACAAAATAGAGAACCTATAAAATTACCTATAGAACATGAATTTACTTCAGATTCAATATTATCTTTGGAGAAGAAAGATGATACAGGAAATCTAAAATCTGAAATTATTTCTAAAGAAAAGCAAGAAGATTTCAAAAATATACTAAATATTATTCCTAAATTTCAAAAAGAAAAAGCACGACAGCTACTACAAAAATTAAAATTAGACGGGACAGTTACGTGGAATGAAACTGGTATAGTTTCAATTCGTGATAAACAAATTCCAAATTCAAATATAACAGATTTAGTTGTGGATATTGTAGGACGTAAAAAGCGTAGCAATCCTGTAGGCTGAGAACAATTTTTAGATACACTAAAAGAAATAAATATAATAATATATAAACAGAATTAATTAATAATCCTAAAAGAAAAAACAATTGAATTCGATATTCGACAATCAATCTCCTATAAAACAAATAAGAAAACGAAAATATATACAAGACGATCCATCGGAAACAGTAAAAATTAAAAAAATTTAATTGGAACGATTTTCATTGTAAAATGGATAAGAGTTTATCAAAAATTTATTTTGTTTCAAATCCAGCAGGGTTTTCAGGAGTTAATAATATTATAAATTCTATGAAAGGAAAATATAAACCAAAAGATATACAAAAATGGATTAGTTCTCAAGATGCATATACTTTACATAAGCCAGTTCGAAAACATTTCCAAAGAAATACTTATAACGTTTCAAATATAAATGACTTGTTTCAAGCAGATCTTAACGACATGAGAAAGTTGAGCCGCCTTAACGATAATCATAAGCATATATTAACTGTTATTGACGTGTTCAGCCGATATGCCTGGGCCATACCATTGATAGATAAGAAATCTTCATCAGTTATTCAAGCACTGCAAGTGATATTTAAAGAAAGAAAACCTATTTATCTACAAACTGATAAGGGTTCCGAATTTATTGAAAAATCAGTAAAAACATATTTAAAAGCAAATGATGTTAAATTTTATGTGACACATAATCCTGATATTAAAGCATGTATTGTTGAACGATTTAACAGAACTTTGAAAACAAAAATTTATCGCTATTTTACATATAAAAACACATATAGATATATCGATGTATTACAAGATCTAGTTACTGCTTATAATAGAACAAAGCATCGCTCAATAAAACTGTCTCCGTGTGATGTAAATGATACTAATATATTAGAAATATGGAGACAACAGAATAAAAATAAGAAAAAAATAAATGATAATCAGAAAAAACTTAATATTGGAGATATTGTGCGAATATCGAAATATAAAAATGTATTTGAAAAAGGGTATGAATCAAACTGGAGTGAAGAATTATTTTAAATATATGCTGTTATTAATAGAGTTCCTGTTGTTTATAAACTAAAAGATTTAAGAGAGATGGGATATTTCTTGGCTAGGTGTTGATATTAAAAACGAAGATGGTTACTGGAAATCAGCCACTCTTTATTGAATTCAACCTCTACAGTTTCGACCCCACATGGGTCTTCATCTCCTGAAGAAGACCCATGTGGGGTCGAAACTGTAGAGGTTAAATTCAATAAAGAGTGGCTGATTTCCAGTAACCATCTTCGTTTTTAAAAGATTTAAATAATGAAATTATAGAGGGCACTTTTTACAAAAACGAACTACAAAAAGTTTATATAGAATTCGGTACAATGTATAAAATAGATAAAGTACTAGCTTCTAAAGGAACTGGCAACAGAAAGAAATTACTGGTCAAGTGGAAAGGTTACAGTGATAAGTTTAATTCCTGGGTACTTGCAAGTTCGCTTCGCTTATTGAATCATGAATGACAAAGAATTTTTCATAACATTACCTAGTAATAATTCAATGCAATATTTTCCAAATAATAAAACTAAACATTACATTACACAATTACCTCAGAATATAAAATTAGATGGATCTTGGGAAGTAGCATTATCCGAAATTATTTTTCCTTGTTCAATCTATAATATTAATGAAAGAGAAAACAAAGTTAAAATAAAAATAGAAAAGAAACTTGAAACCCAGACAATAGATATTATTGAACAAGCAAAAATTCCCTCAAAGAAGATAGCATTGATAGCGTGTTACATGAATTAAATAAAAATAATACAATTAATGAATATGTGGCATTTTCCTATGAAAAGACAGAAAAACGAGTAACAGCAAAAATCAAAAATGCAAATGTATCATCTTTAAAACTATCTCCAAGATTAGCATTACAACTTGGATATCCACCATTCACTGATATATATATATATATATATATATATATATATATATATATATATATATATATATATATATATAAACAGAACTTATCAATAAATTTTCCTAATTTAATGTTAGGAATTCCACCACAATTATTCATTTATTGTGACATCATTGAACCTCAAGTAGTTGGAGATGTTGTTACTCAGCTATTACGAATTGTTCATATAAAAACAGAAAAATATGTTTTTGGCTCTAATGAAATGATATCATACACCCAGCCTCATTTCGTTCCTGTCCTGAGAAGAGAATTTACAAACATAGAAATTGATATAAGGACAAATGATGGTTATTTAGCACCATTTCAATTTGGAACGTTGTGCGATAAACTTCATTTTCGACGAGCATCATGAAAACTTGCCCATATCAAGAATATTATAAAGTACAAGCAGGAAGTGGTATTCGAACTGTATATAAAGGGAATCAATATCAAAGGGGTCATGGTATAGGAAGTTTTTTTAGTGGATTATTTAGAAGTATTCTACCGTTAATACGAAAGGGTGTCAGAGCCATTGGTAAAAAAGCACTTAATACAGGAATTCATTTCCTAGGTGATCTCAGTGAAAATCAGTCGCCCAAAGAATCATTCAAAAACGTGTTGCAGAAGCAGGGGTTAATTTAAAACGCAAAGCAGATGATAAAATTGAAAAATTAATAAGTGGTTCAGGTTATAAAAAGAAACGACAAAGTAAGAAACCTACTCATTTGAAACGTTTACTCGATACAGTAAAGAGCAAAAAACGTGCTAGACAAATAGACATATTTGACTAAAATGGCATTTCTACATACACAGTCTTGTGAATGTATAAAAACTGAACTAGATTTATTTACTTTACCTCCAACTCAAACTAGTATTGAAAGTGGACAATGGGTAAATTATAAACCTTTATCTTCAATAACCGAAGATGGACCTATAGAATTTGTAATACCTGGGCATGGAGAAGATTATCTTGATTTATCTCAAACTATGATTTATATAAATGCGAAAATTGTTAAATCCGATAACTCGCCGCTAGGTGAAACGAATAATGTAGGACCTGTTAATAATTGGCTTCATTCAATTTTTAGTCAAGTTGATATATATTTAAATCAAAAACTTATATCTCCACCTAACAACACTTATGCTTACAGAGCATATATTGAAACTTTATTAAATTATGGTAAAGATGCGAAACAATCTCATCTGACTTCATCTTTATGGTATTCTGATGTAGCTGGAAAAATGAATAATACCGATGCGGGGGCTAATGTAGGGTATGATAAGCGTCAAAAATTTACAGAGAAGAGTAAAAATGTAGATATGATTGGGCATCTGCATGCTGATATATTCAATCAAGAAAATTTTTTACTGAACGGCGTTGAAATGAGAGTAAGATTAGTTAGTTCGAGGGATAGTTTTAATTTAATAGGAACTGACTCAAATTACAAAGTACAAATTAATGAAGCTACATTACTTGTTCGCCGTGTCAAACTAAATCCAAGCATCTTATTAGCCCATAATAAGACTTTGGAAATATATACTGCTAAATATCCCATTACCAGAGCCGAAGTGAAAGCAGTTACTATACCAACGGGGGTCCAGGGAAAATCTATGGATAATATCTTCTTAGGTCAGTTACCTAAGAGATGTATAATTGGATTTGTGTCTAATAAAGCATTCAATGGGGACTACGAAAGTAATCCGTTTAATTTTGAGAACTTTATAATAAATTATTTGTCCCTGTATGTAAATGGACAGCAATTACCGTCGAGGCCGTTACAGCCTTCATTTGATGATAAAATATCATACATTCAAATGTACGACACATTATTTTCTGGAACTGGCATACACTTTGGAAATACCGGCAACGAGATTGATAGAAACAGTTATCCACACGGTTATTGTTTAGCAGCATTTGATTTAACTCCCGACCTATCTGCAAATTCAATGCTACATTGGAACTTAACTCGTCATGGTTCTTTAAGAATTGAAGTTGGTTTTAAAGCGTCCTTAACAAGCACAGTAAATTGTGTCATTTACGCCGAATTTGATAATATTATTGAAATAGATAAGAATAGAAATGTTATTGTAGATTATAGTAGTTAAATATATGAAATATATCTGTATTTATTAATATGTAATAAAATTATGTATATGTTAATTATGACGCTTATTTGTTTTAACGTCCTCGCCTAAATATAATCCTGCAACTCTGATTTTAAAATTACTTCGACAAAAGCATTCGCATTGTTAAAGAAAAATGAATGCCGCATTTATACAAAATATACTTAGAAAATACTTCAACAATACATGCGACTATGGAGTATACGCAGCAAATTATTTACCTTGGCATGTTAACTTTCCATGTGCCATTGTTGTTAATACGGATCCCGATACTTTACCTGGAACACACTGGGTTGCAATTTTCATTGACCGACAAGGATATGGTACCTACTTTGATAGTTATGGAAGGCCGCCATATGTAAAACAGCATAGGGATTTTCTTGAAAACAATACAAAGACATGGACATACAACACACACATTTTGCAAGATTACACATCATCGGTTTGTGGCTATTATTGCATAATGTATTTGTTATTTCGAATGAACTTTTACAAACATAATGATTTTATAAAATTGTTTAACAAATATAATAAACATGATAATGATCAATTTGTAAAGTATATGTTTTATTATTATTTCAATAAAAATCAATAAATGTTAATAACTATTTTATTTATTTATTACAAATATATATATATATATATATATATATATATATATATATATATACAATTATTATTGTTTTTTTTATTTACACCCCTGCTCATTTTGCGAAGCCTCGCTATCGGTCGTTGAAGTCGGAGTTGAAGATAGATTCTTCCATCGAATTCTCTCGGCCATACGGATTTATTTTTTTACTTTTCTTCGACATCCGATATTCACTGGGTGTCAGAATAATCTTTTTATCTTTTAAATGTTCCATCGGGTTGTACGTAGGATTATCTTCATTGTCCCAATTTTCTGACGATTGTACTATGTACATTTTATTTGGCGTCGGCTTACAGGTAGGATAATCCTCATTATCCCAATTTTTAGACGACTTGACTACGAACATTTTGTTTTCCGATGTCATGTTTGAAAATTACTAGAACTGAATATAACAACGTATGGATTCACAATGACCTGTGAACTGTTTTGTTTCTTAAATATATTTATATAGTACTCGCACATTTTACTCGTCTATTTATCATAATGCACAAAAATGATACCTTCAATTCGTTAATTATACCTGAAATATTTGAAATTAGGAAAATGGTTTTTAATTGCTGCTAAGTAATAATTAAATAAGTACATGCATAAATATTTATTTAAATTATAAATTAAAAGACATTACTTTATAAACAATAAAAAATATTTACTTTTACTATAACAATTACAAATTGATATATTTCATTTATATTACTTAAATACACACTACCTATATACAAATATTATTACTTACACGATAAACTTAAAACTAACATACATATACTATTAAAATTTACAAACTAATATACTTATAACTATATTATTATTATTTACATAACTAAAATATACTACCTTTAAACAAATATACATTTAAAACAACTTTTTCTTTTTTATACCATAAGGTACACTGTTAATGTCGTCCACTAATCTACGTTTCATGAATTTAATACTAAATGTTTTTTTTCTTTTTTTGTTAAAACTTCATGCTTTTCAGTACACCTAATTCTATTATATTCTAGTACAGGGTTATCACTATCTCTATTAAAAACTAAATTTTTTAAACAATTAAAGTTTATGATTTCACTGGTTTTATAGTTTAAGGTTATACCTTCCACTTTGCAGACCTCTTTTATTTCTTTGGACTGGGGCGAAAATACTCTATATGCATAATTTTTAGGACCCCCGCATACAAATTCTATTATATAACTCTCAGGGCCAAATGCTTCTAATTCATCTGTCAAATCACCTAAATAGTTTCCTGTAGGTGGTTCATAGTCACCAGGCGAATGAGAGTATATAATAGAATCTGTATCGTAGTACAACACTCTACTACCCAAGGATTCTAAAAATGCATATAGCTTTAACCGTGCCTGAGCGGTGGTAAACGCGGCAATAACAACATTCACTGTTTTTAATTGTTCTATCGCTTCTTCTTCACGCACACAGTTCACGTACAGCATCTGATCTCCAGCAGGGATAATTCTATTGATTTGCAATGCTGGATTTGCAAGCATATCATACAATTCCTCTGCTGAAGATACCGTAGTTGTAGTTGATCTGTTTTCTGTTTGTGCGAATTTTCCTGCAATCAAAATAAATTTAGATATTACGAAAATACACATTATAGCTAGTTCAACTTACCCCAGAAAGAATTTAGCATTAATTTAGCTATAGAACGCTTTCCTGCATTTTTCTCAATCTGGGTCGGATCCAACACAACACCTTCGTTTTCCTTATAACAGCGGATATAAGCAGCTTTACTTTCTTCGTCTGTACATTCTGCAGGGTATCCACTAGCTTCTTGTTTCATTTTTAAAAACTGTCTATATAGTTGACGAATAAACCCCCAGTCCCAGTATCTTTGTTGTAGATTGTCATTTCGTACTACCATACCTCGTGCACTTTTATGATTTTATATCCCGCAGACACCGCACAACGCACTTCATCCGCTACCCAAGTTCCAATAAACTGTCTTTCGGCATCACAATGACAACAATCTTCTTGCTTCAGCTCATCACAACATGTTCGACATAAAGCAAACATTAGTTTCCCATGTGCTTTTCGCGGCAGTACAGGGTGAAAAAGATCAGAAGGCGGTAATACAGTGCACTTAATTAATCCTTCAACATTGTCAATATTATTATTAGGACACAATATGTTAATTTCAGCACCCACAATAATTTTTGGATGGCCTACTGGGAATTTACCATATTTGCAAACATACGGATAGAGCGAACAAACATCTACGTATTTTATTTTTTCGTTATTTTTAGTTTTTTTTATATAACACCGTATTACCAGTGCGGCCTCCGAATAGAGCTTCGCGTGGTTGTAGAGGTAAATTATTTAAAGTTTCATGGTTATTCATCATTTTATTTAAATTTTTATCATCTTTTAACTCTTTACGAAATTCACATTCCCAAATTTTTATAACTGTGTACCCCAAATTTTGAATTTTGTCTAATTTTTCTAATGTTCTATGATATCTATCATCCAGCGTTTCTTTTGAACTATTAAATATTGGTTGATTTCTTTTTGTTTTATAACAAACAGTACAACCGTGCCAAAAACAACCGAGAAATTCAAACACTAAATTATTAGTTGCACAATAACCATCAACTTTAAATAACTTACCAATTACAGCTTCCGCACTATTTCCTGCATGCTGAATAGATATGCCTCTTATATTTTCCTGTTGTATTAACCAAATTAACGCTATTTTTGATTGATTATCTTTTAGGCGATAACCTTTTTGTGGTATAATACCTATTGTATTTGGTTTTAAATACATTTTACGAAATACGCGATTACATGTCGAGGCAATAGTAACCGCTTGTGTGAAAGGACAAACTTTACAGTCTTGCACGAAATTAATGCGGAATTTATCGCAAGCATTACGTAATATATCAACATCCGCTATACAGTACTCTACGAGTATAATCTCTTTCCGCATGTCAAATATAGCATTTTCCTGTACTTGTTTACTATACCAATCCAGAAATTGTTGACTTGTAGAAATAGACATACTGTCTATACCATAATATTCCATAGAAGGCATAGGACCAACATAATTTTCATTTTCTACTTTATTAAAAAAATGAGGAAAGTAACCTTTTTTTATTGTACTTGGCAAATCCATGGTTTCTGGTAATGATGATAATGGCATCGGTAGATAATTTAGAGAATCGAGAAATCTAATAACATTAAAATTTTGCAACCGTTTAAAATTATTTTTGGTTTGATATTCTGCTCTTCTACTAAATATTTTAATATAAATTGGCAATCGAAGGATTTCGCATTATGTGCAATACATACCACAGAAGAAAACGATGTTCGGGGCAAAACTACATATTCTCAAAACAACTTAACTGGATCTTTTGTTAAAATATGTTGGCGTATACCACATGAACTACAAAATTTTGTTATGTCAAAAATGTTATAACAAGCCGAACAAGATTGTTGTGCCACACATAAATTAACTTCATGCTCGAAACCGCTATCACTAGGTTTTTCTTGATGTGTTTCGAAGTCGTAGTAAATAAACAAAATATTGTCTTCAACTTTTGAATTGTCTTTTTGAATGTAACATAAATGTCCTGGGTTTACAAAAGATTCACACAATCTACAATATGACTCACCACACACATGTTGACGGTCTTTTCTTTCAATAAGATATAATTTTAAACACTTATCACACTTTTTCAATGTCTTACATGTTGATTTTATATGATTGTCAAAACACTTTTGTCCCCGAAATTTTCTCTCACACAAATCACATTTTATTAGATCAAGAGTAGGAGGACACTGCGGAGCATGTTTACAAAAATAGCAAATATTTTCGCAAGAATGTCTTGTTCTTACATAGTAAGGTACGTGACATTGTTCACAAAAATATTTACAAGAAAACGCTGCTGTTAAACTTTTTATTACATTATAATGATTTTGATGATACAAAAGATTCAGTCGTGGAAGATTTTTTCTTTTGCACCCTCAAATATCACCTTTCCGCGACTATTATACTCATATACACATATGTTATATTGAGAATAATAGCGCTGGAACTCTGCAAGTTCAGTTAAGCCAGCACCGTTTTCAGAAATATTTACATTTGCTTTTAAACATAATTCGCGTGCCCTCAAACTTTGAATACCATGTCTATCATTAACTATGTTTTTAAAACACTGTTCTTTCTTACACAATGATTCTGCTACAATTAGTGCACGAGGTAAGCATAAATTGTCTCTGTTAACAATCTCTACAATACCATATATCCTTCGGCAGAATTCAGCATACGAAAATCCATGATTATTTTTTTTCCCACGTCCTGCTGGCATAGAAACTTTGGTCATCTCTATGGAAAATTGACTATTGGAAAAAATTTCTTTATTGCTCTGAAGAATTTTCTCCAGAGCTTCTCACACAACATCGACATGTAGCTGATCTGCACGGCGAAAACTTAACCATGCTGGTCCCAATTCAAGAAGCGGTGTATGAAATACGAATCCCACATAATCTGATGGTTCTGTGGATTTCATTACAAATTCTGTAACACTTTTTACAGAGTTGTAGAACCATTGTATGGAGTCTTCGTCTCTTGGAGGGTCATTCATGGTGAAGGTTATTTTACGCCCCATTAAATTAAATCTTTTGCAGTGGCTCTCTTGATCCGACACAATTGAGTATTGCTCAATGCCACTACCTCGTTGACTCGTGCTAGATTCTATTATTTCCTCGCATATTTCATAAAATGCGTTAAAATTACTTGCAAAGAAGATTCAACCATCTCGTCACAAATGCGGAAAAAAGCATCGTATTGTTGTTGTTGTTGATCCATTGCGACTCACAACTAAAATTCCACTAGCACTAGTTCTTTTATAACAGGCCTGCTGATTTTATCAATGAAGTTCTTACAAAATGAGAAAGTACAGGTATACGGATTATATTTGCGAATTACCTGTCCTTTTTTATAACAAGTCATTTTACAAAATGCGAAAGAATGTAAGGTTTTTTTTTCACACCTATTTATTTAATTCTCACTGCAAATAATAACATTTAGGAATAAAATGATAATAATATATTTACTTTAAATTGTATATTTTTTCCCCTATTTATAAATACAAGTTAAGATTATGGAAACAATAACCAAGTTTTTAAAAATTTATTTTAAAGTCTAAAGCGGATTACAACTGTTCTGTTTGGATGCCAGATACATTCTAATTCTAATGTTAACGTCTAAAATACAGTTTCTCATAAAGGAAGCTGATATTGCAGATTCTCATATTCCGTAGGAAATATGAAATAAGAATCTGAAATGTGGTGTGACTTATGAGAATAGTAACATAACTTACATAAGCACTATTTACATCTCTTTTTGTTTTGTTGTAATAATATGTATACATATCACTAAATAAATCCTTAAAAACTAAATTATATCTAAACGTTACATCATATAAAGATACACCTAAATCTACACTATGTCTTAAACTATGTACACATACATCTTGAATATATTTTTTATAAATTTTTTTAAGTTGCCTATATTTTACACTATATTCTAATATTCTATTTTCTATTTCTAATTCTAAACTAATTATTTGATCAATAATTTCTTTTCTTATTACTAAATACTTACTCCCTAATCTATACTTTAAGTGTCCTTTATGTAAAACTGTGAAATGTACGCTACCGACCCAGCAGCTAATATTTGTATTAAGTTTATTGCTACTCACTTTTTTAAAAAATTCCACTAGTCTAGAAAATGAGCCAATATTAAAATATTGTTTTTTCTCCACACTACCAACGAAACGCGCCGCCACTCTACCATTTGGATCGACCCCCACGGTGATAAAGCTCCTTCTCTCTTTTCCGAGAGGAAGAACCGCCACATCCAGGAGTCTGTCGTTGTTGTCGTGCAGATGCCTGGCGGGTGGGAATTCAAAACGAACGGCTTCCGCAGAACCTAACAACAACCCCAGGTCGACGTCTCTATCCCAACATCCTTCGAAACAATCCGCGTCTTCCTCAACGAGTTGCTGCCCGCACGGTATGCTCGAAGTCGAGCCTGTTGAACAGTTTCCAGGCAAAACATCATCTGCGTCTTCTTCAATGAACTGCTGTCCGCACGGTTCATCTATTGAGGAAGACAGGCGACGTTGTTTTTCTGGTTTTAAACCAGAGACCTCGCCGTCTTCTTCTCGGGCTCTTTTTAATGGCTTGTCCATCAAAGCCGGCGCGGTTTCGCTCACCAGGTCGTCGATGATGACGATGTCGGGGTCTTCCTCTGGGGCTTCCATCTGAGTTAATATTGGAGACGGTAGAGACTTCATGCTGTCGCTTGCGGAAAACGGTTTCGGCTTGTTCAGCAAAACCTCCGCAGCGTCGTTCACCAACTCGTCGATAAAGATGAGGTCGGGGTCTTCCCCTTGGTCACGTACTGGAGAAGAAAACGGCGTCGAAGATATGAAGTCCATGGTGGAGTTGTTGAAGGCCATTGAAGATAATACACAGAATCGCAAAACACTGGATACTGAAAATATAATTCCAAACCCCCTATATATATGAGAAATGTAAGTCGTTTGAATAACTTTCTATCCTTTAGAAAATTTTCAAAAGAGATAATTTTAAGTCATTTTGAATATCATTCATCGATTAGGAAAATTGAATTTCATTTATCTACCTGTTATTAGTGAACATATTGCAAATCAATTATCATTTTTAAAGAGAGATATTTACCTCATATTAGTAATCACTTGAAATGCAATTATCATTACTAGAAATATATTTTTAAGACATTTTGAATATCATCCATCGCTTAGGAAAATTGAATTTCATTTATCTACCTGTTATTAGTGAAAACATTGAAAATAAATTATCATTTTAAAGAGATATTTACCTCATATTAGTAACCACGTGAAAAGCAATTATCATTACTAGAAATATATTTTTAAGTCATTTTGAATATCATCCATCGCTTAGGAAAATTGAATTTCATTTACTAGATATTAAGCTAATTTACTATAATTAGAATTCAAGGCTACAAATATTTTAAAAACATTATTTGAAACTCTCCAAATATTATGCACACATACTCCAATTATTTATCAAAAACTTTTATCAGACACTGGCGCCAGTTAATTAGTTTTTAATTACTCTCCGGGGTGCGTTGAATAGGTCATCACACACTACTAATAATAAAGGTTTTAGTTTGAAAACCAGTTTTTAAAAATTGGAAACCGGTTAATATATCGGTTAAAAAAATAATTAAAATTAATTTAAAAAAAAGTAATTATAAAAATTTGATTAAAAAAAATTACAGAATAATTAATTTTAAAAAATAAAATATTACCATCTGAGAAAAATATAACAATTAAAAAAAGCAATTTAATTAATGAAAATTCACAAAAATTCCCGTAATAACTTCAGAAAAACGCAGGTCACTTTTCAATTTTAAACTTGCTTGTGTTGACAAAGGCCGTATTTATTTGGGACTTTTAAGTAACCTTAACGGCCAAAGAGACTACCTATAGCTCGTCCAAAATAGAAAAGGACCTGTCAATCATTCTCGCGCATATAATGCAACAAACAAGTTGAAGGAGACGGAAACATAAATATACTTTTTTTTCTAATGGTGTTCAATGTGCCGCACAGTACATACTAAACGTATCGTAGACCCATGCCTGGCCTACCAGTTGCCCTGTGCAGTTCTGGGTTATAGTAGCTATACCTACCCCATGTCAACCAAGTTCAAAACTGCATTGATCCAATAAACTAGGGGCGTAAACCATAAATGGGAAAGCAATCTACCATTGGCGTGGGATTATTTCAATAATAAATTGATTTTTTGTAAATATTTATATTTTAAAATGCATAATGTTTATGAATAACAAAAGAAAATATCACATTTATGAACATCATAAAAAAATTCTAATTAAGTAGAGGCGAATGGATTACATCGGTTTGGTCACTGACAATATTTTTCTTTGAAATAACAGCTTCTTTAATCTCTAGATTTTCAAGCCAAATTATTGTTAATCCTTTTTCTGCTACATGTAAGATTCCGAATCACCCTTTCCATAAATGATTATTACCTGCTAATATAATCCTCGGCAAATCCTGTGCTGTTTTCTGTTTATTGCAATTATATGTTCTTTAAATCTTACTTTCGAATTTCCTTCATATTATATAATAATTTCTTAATATAGTTTCCCCATATGAACTATGAACTAAGTACGCCACTGGTAAAATACGCAATGGGGGGTACCTTTTCCCATTGGTTGCTCAAAATATGAACGAAAATTCGTCTTTGGCGCAGGTTCATTTCTATATTGGACGAGCTAGATTTATGTCTCTCCAATAAAATTTTAATTGTAAAAACTGGCATGACTCATCTTCAAATACAAATAGAAAACACAGATATAAAAAATATATTAAATTTTTTTCTCGTTAAACAATATTAAAATAAAGGTTAATGTTTGCTAAAACCGCCGCTACCCTGGGATCGCTACAATATGTTATTAAGGGTATCCTATACCTAAAACAAATAATTTCGAAGTTTTTCACCATTTTAAATTTATTTCTAAAAATTAAATTACAAAAGACTTTAAATGTTGGCGCCATTCTCACGGAAACATGTTTGCAGACGGTTTATAAATGAGTAATTTACTCTTCGTAGATATTTGCGTCGACAGTTTCAAAACAGTTACGAATTCTAATCTAATGTTGTAAGATCCGGAGATCTAGCGGGCCAAGTTCTTGGACCACCTCTTCCCATCCATCTATTAGGAAAGTCTTCATTTAAATAATTCCTAACCCGAAGCCTGTTGTGAGCTGGTGCACCATCATGTTGGAACCACAACCTCCCGATAATATGCCAAATATACTACATTTAATTTTTAATTGAATACATAATTTAAAAAAAAATGGTGAAAATCTCCGAAATTATTGGTTTTAGGCATAGGACACTCTTAATGACATATACAGGGTGTTCCATTTAAGCGTGTCACCATTGCTATCTCGAGAACTATACGAGCTACGAGGTTGGTTAAATTAGCAAAGAACCACCATTTTACGAGACTAATACAATGAGCAATAAAAAAATTTTTTTTGACCTGTGGTTCTCAAAATACGGGACACAACTTTCTTATTTTAAATGGGAACATATGTTTATTTTTAGATTATTCGATACAGTATTTTTTTCTGAATTCAGCGATACAAAGATATCATATAGTAATATAACAAAATAATTGCGAAAAATGTATGTTAGATTTATATGTATTTTATTTATATCTGGCTGAAACAAGAGTGCTATGGTTAGAAAACATAGACATACGAGCCCCGTCTCATTGAATTTTGCCCACTCACTTATAAGTTGCAATTTTGAAATTTGCGCCAAAAGGATAATAGATCTTTAAACTCTTTTTATAATTTTATCTTCTATTATTACTTTTTAAACAATTTTTATCAAAACAATTGATTTTTATTGCGAAGTGCATAAAATTCCAATAGGTTTTTCTATTTAGATCATTCCTTCCCATTTCATCTCTTTTGTATAATCAAGTTAATTGTGCCATATGTGCTATGTAAAAATAAATGAAAGACATTTGACGTTTCTAAAGGTGTAAGCATGGTGTAAGTAATATCTCCTACAAGTATTCTTGCTTTAAACACGTTAAATTTAACAAAAATGGTCCGTGGAAAGTCAGTACCAAAAGATATTCGAAAAATAATAGTTTCTCTATCAGGATCTGGAAAGTCTGCTGCAAAAATAAGTGAAATTGTAAACTTATCACGATATATGATACGCAACATTATTCGTCTTTATAACACAACCGGTTCTATTGAGGAAAAGCCCAACATTGGTAAAAAATCTTGCGTAACTGATCTTAATAAAAGAGCTTTACGAAGGGTACTTAGCAAAATAGGCGCTCTAATTTTGGCGAACTGAGTGTTTTATGGAATAACGCTACTGGAAAACGTTTATCAAGAGCCACTTGCCACAGGACAGAGAAGGAACTTGGTTGTAAAGTTAACAAGGTATATTATGCGATACAGTATTTTTTTCTGAATTCAGCGATATAAAGATATCATATAGTAATATAACAAAATAATTGCAAAAAATGTATGTTAGATTTATATGTATTTTATTTATATCTGGCTGAAACAAGAGTGCTATGGTTAGAAAACATAGACATATAATGAGCAAAACAAAAATTTTTTTCGACCAGTGGTTTTCAACATACGGGACACAACTTTCTTATTTTAAATGGGAACATATGTTTATGTCATACTGGTTTCTAAAGCAATGTTTTTCGAACGATTTGTAGAACATAAAGTGAAACGTTAAAGTCCTAGAACTTTAAAATATTATTTTAAAGTCCTAGGACTTTAAAATTTTATCCTCAAAATCAAAATGGTTTATTAGTAGCTATTGGTTTATTTACATTTAGATTATTACAACGTAGGTTTATTTACATATATATATATATATATATATATATATATATATATATATATATATATATCGACATCTTCTTTTGCTCGGAGTGTTAATTTCAACATGGAAAACTTCGACCACAACGATGAAGATTTCATTCTTTTGGACTAAAGACAAAATAATGTATTAAATTAATACTAAACAAATACCTACATTTTTACAAATTACCTTCTTTGAAAAATAGGCTAAAAGGACATCTTCATTTTTTCATGCTTAGTTGTTTTCCACATATTAAACAATCCGTATTCCCTTTCATATTGAATCTTCGATTTCCGCGGCAATAAATTCATCTTTACTTGTTCCGCTTGATCTAAAATATCTTGAGGAATATTTTTTTCGGTCATTACAACAACGATTGAGAAAGAAACCGGTGCACAGAACCGTCAATGAATATTTAATTATTTATAAACAAACTTATGTTGTTCTGATGCTCGCGTTGCTAGTTGCTAGGAGATCGTGAGGAGATCCGAACAGTTGCGTCTTAGCCTCCTTACTTAAAACTAATATTGCTAAAAATTGCTGGAGATTTCTTTTAATAATTTAACAACTTAAGAAACCAGTATGAAATAAAATTATGTATGTACCTCAAACGAAAAGTGTCTTTAAGGTACTCGCAAGTAACAAGCAACTTACTCATACCTTAAAGATTCACTTTTGTTCTAGATACATAAAATAGTATTATTTTTAGGTTATTCGATAGAGTATTTTTTTCTGAATTCAACGATATAAACATATCATATACTAATATAACAAAATAACTGAGAAAAATGCATTTTAGATTTATATGTATTTTGTTTATATCTGGCTGAAAGAAGAGTGCTTTGGATAGAAAACAATTCATTTTCGTCTTAAAACTGACAGTTTAAGAACATAAAATTTAACAAAAAATAATCAAACAATATTAAACAGAACTATACGAGTATGTCTATGTTTTCTAACCATAGCACTCTTGTTTCAGCCAGATATAAATAAAATACATATAAATCTAACATACATTTTTCGCAATTATTTTGTTATATTACTATATGATATCTTTGTATCGCTGAATTCAGAAAAAAATACTGTATCGAATAATCTAAAAATAAACATATGTTCCCATTTAAAATAAGAAAGTTGTGTCCCGTATTTTGAGAACCACAGGTCAAAAAAATTTTTTTTATTGCTCATTGTATTAGTCTCGTAAAATGGTGGTTCTTTGCTAATTTAACCAACCTCGTAGCTCTTATAGTTCTCGAGATAGTAATGGTGGCACACTTAAATGGAACACCATGTATATATATGATAAATTCACTTAGAATACTAAAATTTGGCATCAGAGGTTGGGACATTTAAACAGGAGAAGTTTAAAGCTATTGGGTTTACCATACAGCAAAAAAAAATTCAAAGATGCATAGAAGGAAAAGCAAGTAAATTACCATTTTACAATAATACAAGAAGCACCCATAAAATGGAAGAACTGACAAATACCAATCTGTGCGGATCAATTACATGAGAAACTTCAGAAGGTTATAAATATTTTCAGGTAACAATAGATTATTATTCTTAGTTTACTATAGTGTTACCTCTTAAGAAAGAATTTGATCTCATTTATAAAATAGTACAAATGAAACAAACAATTTATCCAATGACATTGTTTTATGAGTAAGTATAGAAATAAATACAAAGGAAGGTTTTATAAAAATAAAGGTAACAATAAACATAAACAAAGATTATGTCATTACTGCAAAAATCCAGGACATTATATGAAAGATTGCAGGTGTAGATTACGGAAAGAAAAAGAGGGAAGTCAAAAACCAAATGTCTTTGTCAGTTTAGCTTTGTACAGTAACTTGAATTTACAAGAGAAAATGTGGTATTTGGACAGCGGCGCTAGTCATCATATGACTTGTAACAGAAATTGATTAACAGAATATGAAGAAACACGTACAAAAATAACCATAGGTTATAGGAGAGAAATTATAGCAATAGGAAAAGGTAAAATTTCTATTTAATTTACAACGGAGAAAGTTGGAATGAAAAGGATATGCTCGATGTATTATATGTTCCTGAATTAAAAACAAACTTATTTTCGCTTAGAAAGGTATTAAGAAAAGGTTACAAAGTAAATGGATCCTCGAAAGTATGCAAAATTCTCAATAGCACGGATATTGCAATGTTATGGCAGAGAGAGAAGAAAATATATACATAATTAAAAATTAAAACATCTCTTGCTGTGGTAAGTGAAACTTTATCTTCTTGTCATGAAAATTTAGCACATCAAAATGTAGTCTAAAATGTAAGAAAATATTGGATAAATATGGTAATCAAGTGAATGGCTCAGATTTTACCTTTCAAAAGTAGTACACAAAAATCATCTGAGGTATGTGAAATAATTCACGTTGATCTCAATGGACCGATGGAAAAGCAAAGTATCGGTGGCAGTAGATATTTCTTACTTTTCAAAGATGATTATTCACATTTCAGATTCGTAATTTCATTAAGAAAAGAGCGAAGTTCCAGAAAAGTTTAAAGAATTTCTTGAAACAGTAGAAAATGACACTGGTAAAAGAATTAAAATCCTGAGATCTGACAATAGGTTTGTTCGGGCAGCAATCAGAAACTGTCACAAACCGTCAGGAGCATGCGCAGTACTATTTTGGCGTTCGGGCAGCGAACAATTTCAAATTCTGACTATAAGTACGATGTTCGTACAGAAATTAGAAACCGTTTGGTACCATTTCAAACCGTTGGAAAAGTTTGCGGATTCTTTACAAATTTTAAGTTTGAAACATGCGCAGTAGCGCAATTTGAAATCAGCTGTTGTTTTTTAGTGCATCTAAGAAAATTGTGAAGGTAGGTAACAATTCTTTCTTTAGTATTATTTAAAATAATTTTCATAAGTAAAATATAATTTTAATTTTTGATTTTTAGATGCAGATTTAAGCAGTTCAAGTAGGGATACTAGTTCCAGCGAATCGCTATTTTCATCAGAGGAAGATTATGAAGATGTTATTGTGTCAAAAAGGCAAAAAATTTAAAATTATATAGAAAATATTGTGCCAAACTATACAGATACTGTATTTTTCGAACATTTTCGCGTTAGCAGGAATGTTACTGCGTCCATTAATGAATTTTACAAAAATAGTAATTATTTTAATTACCAGTCCGGTAGTTTCGGAAAATTAACACCTGAGCAACATACACTAGTGTTTTTTTTCGAGATGTGGCAGACAGGTTTAATATAAGCATCAGTACATTATTTGCTGTGATTAGAAGAATAACCTACTTTCTAAGTAATATTGCTGACATATTTATACAATGGCCTACAGAACAAGAAAAAAACGACATAGAAAATCATTTTCGACAAAACAATTTTCCAGGAGTTATCGGCGCTATAGACGGTTCGCATATAAAAATAGACAGACCCAAAATGATCCTGATTCGTACCTTAACAGAAAACATTTCTTTTCTATACAGATAAAAAGAAAATATTTTCAAATTGTAAAATAATTTAAAAAAAAAATTGTAGTTACAGCTAGTATGCGACCATAAAAGGAAAATACGTGACATATTTGTGGGTTATCCTGGTTCCGTTCATGACAGTCGTATATTTAGGACATCACCTTTATCAAATACACTGGCCGAAAAATGTGGGAATTTTTACATCCTAGGAGACAGCGGATACCCTTGTTTGAGACATTTAATAACACCTTTTCGTGACCGAGGTCAATTAAATAGAAACCAGAGAAACTTTAATGTAAATTTATCAGGCAACAGATATGTAGTAGAACATTGCTTCGGAATTCTTAAACAAAAATTCAAGCAGTTGTAACACATAAAACTTATAAAAGTGCACGATATTGTACATTTTATACGAGCTTGTTGTGTTCTTCATAATATTGCTTTGGAAGATGATTTTAATTATATTGAAAATGTTGAACAAAATAATGTAGATATTCAAGGTGTTGATGATGAAGATGATGAAAATCTGTATGAAAGGGATAGTAATGCAATAAGAACAAATGTTATGAATAACATTAAATTTGTAATAAAAATGGAAGTGTACATTATATTATAAAAATAAAATACATAATTCTGTAAATACTATTTATTATTCACTAATGAAAATTACAGGTACAGGTGATCACATACTATTATATAAAATAAAATTGCACTCTACAATACAAAAAAATTCAAATAATAACAATTTTTGTATATAACGAACTTTATCAGTCTTTTAAAGCAATAGGGGAGGTTAAATTAAATTAAAAAATGGTTTGGAAGACTTAAATCTTTCTCTAAATACTCCTTTAATATTTTATTTCTTTCTTCAATTAAATATTTTTTCTTATTTTTTCTTGGAGTTTTTTTTCTTCTAATAATAATTTTCTTTCTGCAATTGACTTCTTAAAAGCAAACTGTTCCTTTTCATGCGCCAATCTATTATCTGCCATATTTCCTCTGGATTTTGGGGAAGAATATTTACTACGATGATTTTTTAAAGGTGTAACAATGCTTTGGGATAAATCGGAGTAATTCTTTTTCTCGTTTGTTGGTTTCTCAACATTTGATGTATTATTTTTTTCTTGAAGAAATATATCTGGTGCTGGTGTAAAATTTTCTTCTTGTAAATTACTCATCAAAGGTTCACAACATGTAGCTGCAAATAATAATATTTCTGGGTTTACATTTCTTTTCTTTCCGAATATTTCATCCATTTCCTTCGAATATTCAAAATATTTTCTTCTCTGCCTGTTTTATTGTTGTTGTCCACATATTTTTTATAATTTCTTTCAATTACTGTCCATCTATTCTCGCAGTTTGCTGCCGTTACATTCATTTTCATTTCTTTACTTATTTTTGTTGCTATTATTTCCCATAATTTCTTCATGTTTCTGATATCGAAACTCCCTACTTTGTTTCTGTACTGCTTATAATAATCAATTAAGACTTTTGTAGCATTGAAAGACCATGTTTTATATTCTGTGTCGTCAATTCTGCAGCTTTCTGTAATTAAATGTTTTATACAGTAGAATCATAATGCAAAAAAACAAATAATTTCGTCTTACCTGACATTTTTGTAGATTTGGTTTTGATGTTTTTCCCTTAACCTAGCTAAAATTGTAAATAAATAACAGGTGACGCTTCTGCTACACTCTCTACGGTACTTGCATGAATTAATACGTTCGAGCAGCTGAAATTTGCAACTGATTTGAAACTAGTCAGAATCAGAAGCATGCGCAATGGAAAAATTCATAAAACTATCACAAACTGCTGCCCGAATAATCCTAATGGTACAGAAATAGTAAATAGTAAGGTAAGAAAAATATTAAATAACAAAGACATTAGACATCAACAAACAGTGCATTACGCACCACAACAAAATGGTAAAATAGAACGAGAGATGCAACATGCAAACAATAGTGGAGTCTGCCCGTACATAATGTTAGCTGCTAATCTTAATAAAAAGTTTTGGGCTGAATGTGTGCATACAGCAACTTACATTATTAATCGTACAGGTACATGTACAGTAGAAAATATGTCACCTTATGAATTATGGTTGAACATAACACCTGATACAAGTTATTTCAAAACCATTGGTAGGACTGTCTATGCTCACGTACCTGATGAAAAGAGGAAGAAATGGGATGATAAAGGAAAAGAAGGTTTATTAGTTGGATACACAGAGAATACAAAAGGATATAGGATATTTTTAAAGAAATAACAAACCTTAATTACAGCAATAAATGTTATATTTAAACCAGGGCATGTAACCGAAAAAAATACTGGTTAACGGTTAACCCTTATAGAGAACGTTATAATAATAACGGTTTTAGTTCGAAAACCGGTTTTTGAAAATTAGAAACCGGTTTAAACCGGTTAATATATCGGTTAAAAAAATAATTAAAATTAATTAAAACAAATTAATTATAAAAATTTGATTAAAAAAAATTGCAGAATAATTAATTAAAAAAATACTATCTAAGAAAAATATAACAATTAAAAAAAAGCAATTTAATTAACGAATATTCACAAAAATTCTTGTAATATCTTCAGAAAAAAGCAGGTCACTTTTCAATTTTAAACTTGCCTGTGTTGACAAAGGCCGTATTTATTTGGGACTTTTTAAGTAACCTTAACGGCCAAAGAGACTACCTACATTTATGACTCTCCAATAAAATGTTAATTGTAAATACTGTCATGACTCATGTTCAAAAACAAATAAAAAACACAGATATAAAAAAAAAATATTAAATTTTTTACTCGCTAAATGATATTAAAATAAAGGTTTATATTCGCTAAAACTGGGTTTTTTTTTGGTTAACGGTTACCGGTATTTTCGGCTTGAAAAATATTGGTTAAAATTACGGTTAAAGTTCGCAATTTTCGTTCAAAATATCGGTTACCGGTTTTTATTAACCGGTTACATGCCCTGACTTAAAGCGAAGGAAGTGAAAGCAGAAGATAAAATAAACAACGAGGAAGTGAAAAATAAAAATAGAAAGATTTGTAGACAAAGACAAAACGAAGAAATGGAAGACATAAATGAAGAAATATAAATAAAAGACGCAAAATACATTAATGAAGAAATAGAAAGAGATGATGCAAGAAGTAACCATGAAGAAATAAGTAGTAACTATGAAGAAATAGAAACGGAAGATATAAGCAGTGAAATATAATCTCAACCACAAACAAATGAAAATGTACGTAGAATCATCAAAAGATTACCAAGTATATGTAACGACTAGGCCATGTATTACATGGCAAAGGAAATAAATCAACCTACTTATGATAAAGTGATAAATGGACCAGAGAGGAACAAATGGAAAGAAGCAATTAAAAGAGAATTACATGCATTACATGAAAACAATATATGGACCGAAATTGAATTACCTAAAGGGAAATAGGCAATAGATTCTAAGTGGGTGTTTAAAATAGAAAGGGGTTCAGAAGAAAAAGCACAATATAAAGCTCGACTTCTGTGACAGGCTTTCAGCAAAAAGAGAACTTTGATCATTCGGAAATATATTCACCAGTTGCAAAGTTACACACTCTAAGAATTATGTTAGCCGTAGCAGTACAGTTTAACCTACCTATTTACCAAATGGATGTAAAAAGTGCGTTTCTAAACGGAAATATTTACGAAGAAGTACACTTAATAAAGCCTGATGGTATGGAACAAGATAATAAGGTACTAATATTAAACAAATCATTATATGGGCGAACGATAAATTCAATGAATTCACAATGAAGCAAAACTTCAAGAGATGTAAATCTGGCTATTGCTTGTATTATAAAGAAGGACAAAAATTTTATATTTTACTGTATGTCGATGATTTACTTATAATGGGGGAAGATCCAACAGAAGTCGAAAAATTAAACAAAGAATTGAATAACACCTTAAAAATGACAGATTTGAGAAAAGTATCAAACTATTTGGGTATAAATATAAAGCAAGACAATAATAGAATAATTATAGATCAGAAGGAATACATAAAAGATGTATTAAGAAAGTATAATATGGAAAATTGTAAGCCAGTATTTACACCAATCGAACCAAATACCGAAATTAAAAAGGAAATATTGACAGATTAAGAAATAGTTACTAGATGCAGACAGCAAATATGATATTTAATATATTGCATGTTAGCTTGTAGACCTGATTTATCTTTTTCAGAAAAACTTTGGAAAGTACTGGCAAAGTATTGTGACATTAGCTGAGTACGCTGATGCCGACTGGGCCGGTGATAAAAACGACCTCAAATCAACGTCTGGCTACGTGATGTAGTTGTATGGTTGCACCATATCATGGTCATAAATAAGTATGTTGGAACAAAAATTTAATGACGGAGATTGGACTTAATTGTATTGAACAAGTTGTAATATTCGAGGATAATCAATCAGCCATTTGTGTAGCTAAAAATTCAGAAAATCATAAACGTCTGAAACATATAGACATCAAGTGTCACTTTATTCGTGAAAAGATAGCAAATAAAATTGTAGATGTTAAATACATTGCAACTAGTACTCAAATAGCCGACGTATTAACAAAACCATTAAGTAAGGGTAGTTTTAATATTTTTTTGTAAAATGTTAAACCTGATTAGAGATTCTTTTATTGAGAGAGGGTGTTAGAATGCAATAAAATTATATGAAATTTCTATAGTTTCATCTCCGCCTCTCTTGATAAATGAAAAGAATTTGTTTTTTAAGTAGTAATTCAGTTAATTTGTTGTTTTTCACAAGTTGACAGTAAGGGTGACCGGTATCAATTGTAACAGGTATCAATTGTTACAAAGACACATAACAGGGCCATCTTTTGGAATTAAATTAAAATGCACTTGAAGATAGAAGCAAAAAGAGTCCTAGCTCCTATATATTGAGCACAGAATAGGTTTATACAGAAGCGACAGTAAGACAGAGAAACGAAAATTAGAGAGAGATGGAGAATGTGCACAAATTTAAAGGGCTCATTGTTTAAAATCGGAAAGTTTCCTCACATCTTACAGAGAGATAGGGGAAGAGCACAAATTTAAAGGTCTACACAATTCTTCAAGGTCATAGAACTGAATAGGGGAACATGAAAGGTGCCGACACGCAGTGTCGCTTCTGTATGTAACTATTCTGTGGTACACAGTGATAATGAATGCGCGCGCATATGGCGTATGTTATACACTTATGTCTGTAAATGAGAAAAAAAGTAATAATTGATATTGATTCAAATTCTTTATAAAACCCTAAAAGCATTTCGGTCGATAATATATGAAGCTAAGTATCAGTTCGTTAATTATTTTTGCTTTTATTTCTCAATAATAAACATTTAGAGTCATTACCTAATAAATATAAAAAACAAATAATATCTATAGGTTAAGCGGTGTCCGTTGTAACACATACCACGGCGTCGATTGTAACGTGTTACAATTAACACCTGTTTTTACTCTTTTCTAATAAAATTATCTCATTATCTCTTGTTTAATAATGAAAATGGTTAAGCCCAGACCAAGAAAGACAGACAGGGAATTGATACCTAAAATAATTTATGAAGTAGCAGCAAGAAATGTAATGTTTCTTTAAATCGTTATGTGAACACTCTGCGTAACAATTTACAGCCTAAAGTAGGATACAATCCTTACAATAAGGTATTTACCAGGAATCACAACTTGTTTCTTTCTCTTGCATTGGGATATGACCCTTTAACCGAGAAATTTTTAGTGATAGTGATATTTCTCCATCAGATGTAGCCGACAGACCGCTAGATAACCAGAATTCAACTACTGAAAATAATATACCTTGAACTCCAAATATTAGTCCATCAGAACAATCAACAATAAGACATATCAGTCCAGAAAGGCAACCAGGATCATCGACTGCTAGGCACACATCTCCTTCGATACATTCCCTACCGATCAGTAATAGTTCCACAAAATTAATTACACCTGAAAATTAGAAGCCATTACTTAAAGCAGCTTTCAATAAACCAAAAAAAGGAAGAGGTATCACACGAAAAACAGCAATACTGACGAATACACCGGAGAAACTCTTAATTGAAGAACAAAATTTAAAGAAAATTTCAATGAAGTTCAGTCTTAATCATGATAAAAATTTGAAGAAAAAACCGCCGTTATCGAAAACACAAAAGAACAAAAGCAAAAAAAAAGAAAACGGCCTCGAAAGTAAGAGTCGCATCTGATGAATCCGATGAGGAAACTCTCTATTTGGTATGTAGTGGCCCATATTCTTCAAGCACAGAAGGTTGGTTGCAATGTAGAGAATGTAAAAAATTGGCACATTTAAATTGTACGAATAATGACCCATTATACTTTAGACGACTAAAGCCATTGATAAAATGTTCGATCACCAACAGAATATGTATTTTGTTTACTTTTAGTTAATTCAATTTCATTTGTTTTGTCTGTCTAAAAATCCTTATACTTTTATATGCGTTACATTTTCAAAAGTTTTAAATTCATATTATTATTCACAAAGGTAGACAAGTTCTCATACAGGTAACTTCAAAATTTCGAAAGATAACATTAATTTATGAAAAATAAAAACAATTTTTTTGTAACAATTGACACCGGTCTCCCTTACTCTTGAATCCTGTATTTATTTATTGTAATAAATCAGTATGAAAGACATCTCCAGTATAACTTCAAACAATTATATTTTCTGCTTTTTCTCTTGCAGGTGCAATTTTATTTTCCAAATTTACTAGATCTGTCTTTTGAATTAGATATAATTCTATGCATGCATTTAATCCAAAAATTCGTTGAAAATTATCATATAAAATGTAGAATAATAATTGTTGCTTTATGTTTTTAATTTTATAAAATAATTTAAATTGACCAATAACATTCAATTTATGTTTTGAATAACCATGTAAAATATTAGTTGACTTTTCTAAGATCGGTTTGGCAAAATATTGACTTCACTGCCTGTATCTAGTTTAAATTTTACAGCTATATTTTGGATCATTATTACCTGTATCCATTCCTTTATAGCATTCCCATCGTTGCATATATTGTCAATTTGAACACTTTGATTAGAAAGATATCAATGAATTGATTTTCTTCAAAATTCTTATCATCATCCTGCTCTTCAATTTCATTTACACGTTTGCTTTTGCATGCAAACTGCAAAATGGTTTTTCTTTTTGCATTTTGCACAAGTTTTTTCCCAAGCTGGACACTGACCAAAAATATAGGTTGACATACAACGTCCACAAACATTATGTTTATTATACTTAAGCTTTGATGTATTTACATTTGACAATTTGTCTGTATAATTTTTATCATATTTTATATTGTTTTTATCATGTTTAATAGCACATACCATTTAATTTCCAGACATTTTTTGTATCTGACGTTTTGATTCTTCGTCAGCTCTGCATATTTCTATACACCTAGCTAAATCTAAATTTCTTTCTCTCAACAATATTTCCCTTGGAGAATTATTTTTAATTCCACAAACAATTTTGTCTTTTATCAGGGACTCCGCTTATTCATCAAAATTACAATCTGATGCTTTACTTTAAAGGGTAGTCACATATTGATCAATAGTTTGATCCTCATTTTAAAGGCAGGTAAAAAATATATATCTCACGTATGTTTCATTTTTATAGGCAAAGAAATGATTAGATAATTTGTCTAAAATTACAGTAGTTTAAAGAAGACACTCGATATGAAAGACATTGGAAAAATTAAATATTGTTTGGGTATACAATTTGAAATAAATGAAAACGAAATAAAAGCATCACAAAGCAACTATATTAAAAAATTATTAGAAAAATATAATATAACGGATTGTATAGCAGTAAATACTCCAATAGAAACAAATTTAAAAAAAATGCTACAAAATGTGAAGAATTGCCATATCAACACTTAATTGGAGCCCTCATGTACCTTGCGGTCGTCGCTACGAGACCAGATATTCTCTATGCAGTATCACATTTAAATCAATTTAACGAATGTTATGGAAAAGAATATTGGACTGTAGCTAAGAGAATTCTCCGATATTTGAAAGGTACGAAAAAAATTGCACTAACCTACACTAAAACTAAAAAACCTTTGATGTTTTCTGTATGGAGGCAGTATAGTAAGCTTCGAGTCAAGAAAACAACGTACTGTTGCACTGTCAACAGTGGAAGTGGAAGCAGAGTTCATGGCGATGACTGAATCAGCGAAAGAAGCAATTCAACTACTGCAACAGATAAATGATATGGGCATAAGACAAGAGTTTGTAAAGATTGGAAATGACAATCAAGCTGCACAAAACATGGTTAAAAATCCTATTATAAATTCAAAAAGCAAACATATAAATATAAAAGAACATTTCAATAAAGAAACGATTGCTAATGGACAGGTACAGCTTGAATACAAACCTACCGAAATAATGGAAGCGGATATTTTCACTAAAGCTATACCAGGGCCCAGATTTTTACAATTAAGAATACAAATTAGACTATTTTGAATTTATATTTTTCAAAGCATTTTGAAAGAAGGAGTGTTAAAAATCATGCATGCTTTGAAAAAATAAATGTGCATGTTTTAGTAATCATAAGTTGTTGAATAAAAATCAATCATTTTGTAAAATGGCAAAATAATAAATATATAATTTGTGTTGTGTATTAATACGTTAAAAAAATAATGTGTTCCTGTATCTCCCAAGCGGAGCATAGGGCAACCGAACTCACCGAGCCGCAGTCGGTTGTTTCATTTGCCAGCGCTACTTCTATTTAAGATGTATAGATGGCAAGTCTATAGCATCCGAGTGTGATACACAAGTAGCTGTGTTTTTTATTTTACGACAAGTCACACGTTGTCGGTCGCTGGGACTTGAACTGAGGATCTCAGGTTCGTATGACGTCACAGCGAGCTAAAGATGTGCGCTAGCCCGCTCAGCCATCCAGCCGACATTAATACGTTAGAGTTAAATAAATAAATAGCTTCCCATTCAAATCTAAAGTTATCAACTCATCTTCTGTTTCTGAAAAAGTCATTGTATTATATATTTCAATGTCATATTCTCCTAACAAATGTAACAGTATAGCTCGTTGTTTATTTATTGGTACATTATTAATATCAGCAGCAATCCAATATATTTCAATCTACTGTCGTCATTTAGACCAACATTCAGAAAGTGTAGATCCAGGAATAAATTGTTTCGGTGGTTTTAAATTAGCAACTTATTTTATTATATACTTGTATACCGCTGTCACCATGTAATAAAATTTTATTTTATATTTGGAACAAGTTTATTCAATGATCTTTATTTACATGTCATTCATCAGAATCATTTTTAATTTTTTCAATCATTGCTTGATTAAATTACATTTATATATTAAACTATTTGATTACATTTACAATATTATCACAGACCGAAATTTGAAGTACAGTTAGAATATGAACGAATAAAAAACCAAAAACTTCTTGATTTAGAACTAGCAGTAAAAAAACTGATTTATCCGACAATAGTAAATTATCAAAAAGAAAAAAACAAGCAAATCAAAGAAACTACATAAGAGCAATGACATCAATAAATGGCTAACTTCACAAAGGAATGGAAAAAAAATATTTCAGAGAAAAATGACTCGATATGCGAAACTAAATTTACAGTTTCTCATTTTTCTAAAATGATATCAAGGCAGTCATTGCCTAAAGATTTACCCATATTGAATGGTAATTCTTCACATTGGCCGAACTTTATGACAAAATTTCGAAATTCGACAAAATATGTGAATTTTCTGCAGAAAAAAATTTAAATCGACTTTCACAAAATGTCGATAAAATTATCGAAACTTTGGACAAAAGATTTGGTTGTCCTGACTGTGTCATCCTGTTAGTTAGAAAATATTAGAAAAATTATTTCAATAAAGGAAAATTTAGAAAGTTTAATTTGACTACTGTTCAAAATCTTGTTTTGACAATGTAAGCTTTAAATGTAAATCAATTAAGAAATCTTATTTTGCTACAAAAATTTATAAATAAATTGTCAATTAGTTATAAATGAATGTGGACAAGATTTAGTAAAAATTTAGTAGAACCAATCAAGCTTGGTTAGAGTAACAAACGGAAATAGCGTTTGAATGACATATTCCGAAAGTAGAATTTTGAAAACGTCAAATCAAAATCAACTAAAAGCCACGTTTTAGTCTCTACTGATATGAAAACCTATTTAAGAAAACCCTGCTCGTTTTGTGATTCTGAAAGTTATAATCATTTAAGAAAATGTAAAAAATCCAAGCAAGTGACATTGACAAAAGATCAGAATGTGTCAAAAAATAAATTATGTTTTTCATGTATGACAACATATCATTGTGTTACAAATTGTAAAAACAGGAAAAACTGTGGCAAGAATGATATTAATAAATGTCATCATTATTTAATGCATAAAGAAGTAATAAATCTTCCTAAAAAGGGAAGAAATTGATCCGAGAAAGTAGTAGAAACAAGTTGCCATATTCACACCGACGAACAACAAAGTATTGCTGAAATCCTACCAGTAAAACTTTCTAGTTAATCTAAAACAATAGAAACATATCCATTATTAGACGAGGCATCAACAGTTACGTTACTGGATAAATCCCTAGCAGAAGAGATTAACTTGGATGGTTTCCTTAAATATCTTCGTATACAGTGGGATTACGAATGAAATCGAGAAACAAGAAAAATAAAAAAATTACTTTAGCAGTAACTGGTATAAATTCAAATCGTTTTGTTTGAGACATGTTAGAACACTGAAGGTTTTACGCTACCAAAACAATAGTTGTTTGTTTGTTGTGCAATTAAAAGAAAAATATCCTTATTTAAATGATAACAAATTATTCATTAAAGCAAGACCCAAAATTCTTATTGGATAAGACATAAGACAATCGGGTATATGAGCATATTTTTTTAATACCATTTCTTGATCCTTTACAAACAATAAAAATACCCGTATTTTTTAGAACGCTTAATTATTGATAGTTCCGGCGACAAACAATAATAAAGTATTGGAGAGGGGATATATAACGTCACGTAAGAGAATTTGAATTCACAATGGTTTTTTTTTTAACTTTTTTCCTTCAATTTGACAGTGATCATATAGGCCAGTGGGCACTACTAGTTAGTAGAAAAATAGTAAATAAACCCTGAAGTGGTCCAGTTTTAAGTAATACACTCTTGGATAGGTAACACTTGGTAATGGCAAATAGATTATTTTGGTATGAAATCAGTACCTAGTTCTCTTTCAAGACAAGATAAGAGTGCACAAGAGATTTTAGATTTGCATTAGTACGAATTGGAGAAAAATATGAAACTTCACTTCTGTGGAAAAAGTATAATGTAAAATATCCAGAATGTAAAGAAAATGCAAAGATGAAAGTAAAATCTTTAGAAAGAAAAATAGATAAAACTCCTGCGTATGCTAAAGTAAATTGCGACAAAATGGACGATTTATTAAGTAAAGGCTACATAAATAACTGTCTAAAGAAAAAAAAACTTATTTCAAGTCCGAAAATATGGTATCTACCTCATTTTGGTGTAGTTAATCAGAACAAAGCAACAAAACATACGAATACAAAATTAAAGTTGTTTTCTTCAATTCGACAAATGTATCTTGCTTGGATCAAGAAGCTAAAAATAAAAATGCCCGATATTTTCTGTCTCAATATCTATATGCAGCAAAAGCAATCACTAAAAATCACTATATGGATGACTATGTACGCGGCATTAAAACTAGTAGGAGATGTAACAACTGTACACAAAAAGGTGGATTTATCATATGTGATTGGATATCAAATTCTGAAAATTTACTTCGAAAAATTTAAGAGCCTGCGGTGAAAAATGTATGGAAACTGGATTTGAAATGTCACTTAAAGGGATGTAGTGCAATCCTAAAGAAGATAATTTTAAATTTTTAACAATATTTCATAAAGTACCGAAAGAAGTAATGATTGCAATGAAACGATCGACAGAAAAAAAGGTTTGAGAGAATTTGATTGTTTTGGACACCAAACATCAGCTTACAAAATTATTAATTCGTATGTATCATGAAAAAATGAAATATTATGGACGAGAAACTGTCAAAGAACTTCGATAGAAATTTTGGATCATAAATGTGAGAGAAGCAGTAAAGAAAGAATGGGCAAATTGTGAAATCTGTAAAAATAGGAATGTTTTATGGGACAGTTACCCAACTGTAGAAAAAAAGACTGTTAGACCGTTTATAAAGACAGAAGATGATGAATTTACTTCAAACCATTTTTTAATTTGTCCCTTATATGCTGCTTTGTATTGTGAAGGGTAAATGATAATAATTTATGTTTATTATCAAAATAAATCTAATATTTTTTAACACATTGGCTACACGAATATTTGCCTACTTTAATTAGAAGAAGTAAATGAAATGGAGACCAAGGAAGAGATATTAAAGTTATCGACATCATAGTAATAGTGGATCCAGATGGACTACGAAACATGTGGCCAAAGGGGAAAATCAATGCTACATATTCAGGCAAGGATGGGCAAATTAGAGTAACATCAAAGTAATAAAGAAATTTATAATAGTTAATTAAATACATAAAAATGTATACTAATTTTGTAGTAGCCTGGAATGGACCTAATCCGCTTCACTTGTCAACACTGCAATTATTAATAGTTCTGAAATTAGCTCTAATTTTATTAAAGCCCAATGGGATTATATTCATACGCTGTAATCAATTTCCAATTGCTTGAACAACTAATTGGTCATAAAAGGCAGGACTAAAACGAATTTGCTCCCAAAATCGATTATAGTGTTCTAAATATAACATTTCATAATTAAATTTGTTTCACGTCAACATGACGTTATTTTCATTTGAATGATTTTATTAGGGGCTTATGGAAATTTGCATCCTAAGCAAACCATAAATTTGCCACTTACTACAAAATAACATTTTCCTATAAATACCATATTGTAATTTTTGCTAATAAACTTTTGAGCTCCTACCTACACAGACATTTCGTTCACAAACATTTATTTACGCTACTTGACAGTTGAGCACAAGATAGAAAATTATTATTATGTACAATGGTAGGTATGTAGTAAATATATTTTTTCTATTATATCTATAAAATTTAGAAATTGGTTATCCACCCCATTCAAATCGAATTATAGTAGTTCCAAACTAAACCGGTGGAGTGACGGCTGCCTTATTCGTGAAACCGTGACGTCAGTGTTAAAGGTTTTAAAATTGAAGGCAATTTTTTAAAAATCATGTCTCTTATACTAAAGACATGTGTAAGGTGTTAAAAATACATCAACATTCTTTCAAGAAAAAATAAATCTAAAAATGTGAGATGGCTCTATTGTTAATAACAAATGATAGAATTGAGCTATAATAATAAAAATAGTTAGTAAAAGTTGTTACTTACAATACATGGATGAATTATTTTCCGAAGGAGTGGTATTTATTAGAGGTGGGCGTGTGTCGTGAATTTTGTCGGGTCACGACGTGACGGTAATTTTGGATCGTGATTGAGCGTGAGCGTGAGTATCAAGAAATGTATCATGCGTGATCGGGAGTGAGTGAAATATTATCGGGCGTGAGCGTGACTGAAACATTTTTTTAAGATTAATATGTAAGTGACTGAATACAAATAAATAGTCCACATTTTTAAATTGCTGTCATTTTTGTTATGTTTATTGTACATTAGTCCTTTGCTTCTTTTAAAACTTCTTTGAGTTAAGTACATGTTTAATTATTTATAACTACTTTTATACTTGCTAAAAACGTAGGTCCACTTTTTAATTTTAGTAATGTCTAAATCATTTTTCATAAAACATTTTAATCAATATTTACACTTCTAATTTGTGTATATAGTATATTAAATTTTGAATATAGAATTACGTGAGCCGATCGTGACCCGTCGTGCGTGATCGGGCGTGAGTATCAAAATAAATTCGTGAGCGTGAGTGATCGTGAGTCAAATGCAAAATATCGTGCGTGATCGGTCGTGATTGAATTTTTAATTTCGTGAGCGTGCGTGATCGTGAACAAAAAGTTACTCACGCGCCCACCTCTAGTATTTATATCACAGTTAAAAATGAAAATATAGTAAAATAAAGTGAAAAAAAATCAAGTTTCAAAAAGATATAGAATATTGTGATTAGAATAATAAAACTTGTCGGAAAATTTCCTATAAGATTAAGTAAGTTTAAACTAAAAAAGGAAAATACAGGGTACGTCCTATAATAAGCGATATACGGGAACAACAACACCGACTATTATTGGGAATCCCGGCAAAGGCATGGCTTTACTTGACAACAAAAATTCTGCTGGTTAATGGCCTAAGTTATTGTCAATACAAATAATAATAATAATATAAATGGGGCCTGATTTATATTTTCACTAGGGCCCGCTGGAGGCTTAATGTGGCACTGGCTTGTACACTTACTAATGTAGCGGATAATATTTCCCGCGTTCGCTAGAGCGCACCACCGCACGGTGTGGACCACCAGGCAACATAAACTGCGCTTCAACTCGCGCAACGCTGAGGGAGAAGCACGGCGAGTCGAGGAACTCGGATTCTCAATTCAACAACAGACACGAGACGACCATAGCGAACGTGGCAGACATTTTGTACTACTTATGTTAATATTCATGATTTATTTCGAAATAAACACTGTTTAAATGCAATCAGTTTTCTCTCCTACAAACTGTTAAGCTTCCTACACTAAGTTACAATGTTGTGACTTACTTATTTTTTATTATTATATTTATTGTATATAATCATGTTTTATGTATAAACAAATCATTACGTTGTACTTTTGGTTAAGTTATGAGCAATTGAATTTTGGTGTTTTTCAGGCTAGATTTTTTTTATTTTCCAATATTATGTCACGTTAAATTTAAGTTGCGCCAATGTGTCGTACACCAATCTATCACTTTTGTAATGTAGGTAGCCATACATTAGAGTTTAGATCCCATACCTGTTTGACAGCTGTCGCTAGGGTCGTTAGCATTGCAATTGCAGAAGCACGTTGGTTGTTTTTCGCGCTCTTTTTAGCACGTGCATTGGAATACGGGAGGTAAGAGTTGATTTTTATATCGTTGCGGAAGGATAAAGTGTTCGAGGTTTCGTTATTTGGAAGATTTTTCGTTATTACACACGCTTAAAGCGGAGATACCTTTTTGCCAACGTCCCAATAATTGGATCAAACGCATTTTGCGGATTTGGGAAAAATCAAACACCTTTGCAATATCGAAAAGAGGGTCGAAACTTTACGTAAGCTATTTTACATAGTTATCTTTTCTAAATTAATCTATATCTTCGTATTTCAGCCTCTTTTATTCACTTTAAGTGTTACTATTTTGTTCTACACCGTCTCAATATCGGAAAGAGGGTCTATAGTTGACGTAAGCAAATTTACATAATTATTTTGCTCTAAATTAATTTATATTTTCGAATTTCAGCCCCTTTTCTTTCCATCCCTTTTCTTTTTCTGTTTTCATCCTTGTTTTGAACTTCTCATCGTATAACGTTTTACTTTAGTGTTCCTCGCTTATTGGATATATTCTACGTCGTCCTTGCCTCCCGGTGGTGCCTATATT
Organism: Stenolophus ochropezus; assembly: GCA_035578165.1. NCBI lineage: Eukaryota > Metazoa > Arthropoda > Insecta > Coleoptera > Carabidae > Stenolophus > Stenolophus ochropezus. The sequence continues at coordinate 5,355,594 of JAQOWZ010000008.1, read as the reverse complement.
GGACGCATATTAACCCTAAGGATCTAGGGATAATATACGTGCTATCTTGGGAGCCTATTCAAAGGATTGTGTAACGGAGAAGCTTGCGGAGCCGCCAAGGAGAGAAGTTCTTCTTACGAGACCAGTGACGGCGCTAGCATTATTTCTCAGTTGGGCGGAAGCCATTGAAAAAAATTAAGGTTGGGCGATATATACAGGGTGTTTACTCGAACATCCGAACATAGGGATATAGCCTGTAAAATCATATTTTCGTGATTTCCTACTTCCCTAATTATTTTATGTAAAAAAAGCTTCAAATAAAGATTGTAAAGCATAAAATTCTGCATGTGAATTATTAAGCAAAATTAATTTTACATGCATTATATGTTCAGAAATTGGGTATGAAAATGACGCAAATCACTCCATCAATAACAGTAGCCGTGGAATTGAGACAAAAAATAACAAATGTTAAACGGTTTATTAGCTGCGTTAGTTTATTCTTATTAGTATTTGTAATCATATATATATATATATATATATATATATATATATATATATATATATATATATATATATATACAGGGTGTGCAACGAAATGCGGAACATAGGAATTTAACATGGGATTTCAAACAATTGCGGATACTCTCTCTCCTGGTAAATTTAGAACAAAACTACAAGAGTACAAAGTTGTTCAAAATTAATATAAGATCATAATTATTTCATTAGCAGGACTGTAATACGAGATATATTAAATATAAAATGTAATACTTTCGTTAAAAATCAGATAGCCATGGAAATAAAAGAAAACATTTATCTGTCAGTTCAGAGAAGTTTCACTAATTATAATACTTATTGTCTATATTTTAATATTATTTAAGTTGAATTTATATTCATTTCTTTAACAATATGCTAATATTAAAAAAATAGTACAAATATAATTTTAAAAAATATTAAACACAAAGTAAGGTTACTATCTGTCACAAATGACACATAGATATTTTCTTTTATTTCCATGGGTGTCTGATTTTGAACGAAAATGTTACATATTATATTTATTATACCTCGAATTGCAGACCTATTGTTACAACAATTATGATCTTAACTGACGTAGAATTTAATTTTGAACAACTTTGTACTCTTGCAGTTTTGCTCTAAATCTATCAGGATAGAGAGTATCCGCAATTTTTTTAAATCCCATGTTAAAGTCCTATGATCCGCATTTCTTTGCACACACTGTATATTCCTTTTTCAAGCAACAAATAAAATATTAAATAAAATTAAAGAAAGAAATAAACCAGAAATAAAATAGTATGTTTCTAACAAAATTAATATTGTAGATACATAAAATATTTTTACAAAAGTATTATTCTTCTATTATTATGTTTATTTGCAAAGGAATCAACTACTAATTTTTTTATATATTTTTTATATTTTTTACAATATTTTTTTCAACATATAATATTCCTAGATCAGTAAGTCTATCTTGGGACATTTTTGTTCTTAAATAATCTTTAATCCTTTTTAGACTACTGAAAGTTCTCTCACAACTCGCATTGGAAGACGGTACTGTCATTGCGATATTACATAATTTATAAATTTCGTGAAAGACAAACCTAAATTCATGTAAAAGAACAGCAAGATCAGTTAAACATTTTAATTTAATCTTATTGTTTATTTCATATCTCTCAATGGTTTTTGGCAATAATTTCAATTCGTTTTCAATTGAAGCTGACTCACAACCATAATGGTTGGCTAAAGGAATTAATTGTTCCAAATTTAAAAAAATAGAACTAGATGGATTCAAAGTACTGAATCCCTACAATATGTTGAAATTTTCATCAAATCTCCGTGAAATTTCTGAAGTAATTTTATCAATTATGGGAATATATAATTTAGTTCTAAATTCATTTTTTCCATTAACGCCATCATCTTCAAGAGAGATAATTTTTTGAACTATTACGGAATTATTAAATTTAGCTGACAGCTTTCTTAATCTTGGTTAATATCATTAGAGGCGCAATATGCAATTGTCGCATTCCATAATTTCTCAAATTCACTCTCTTGTCTATATGTGACAAATAATTGTTTCGTTGACTCTATCAACGTCATGCTCTATAAAGTATCACTGTCTTTACTTTGTAAATAATCAGATACATTTTAAATTTTTGATAAAAATGAACAAAAAAAGTGTAAATTGAACACAAAAGTAAAATTAATACTATTTAAAAGTCCATTTGCTTCAGGAGATCGGCTGTTATTTGCTGTTGCATATTCATTCAATAAAACTAGGACAGCAGGTAATGTTTTTTTTACAGCCAAACTGCTTGATATTTGTGATGTCCATCTTGTATCACTAATTCTCTTTAATTCAACAGGTTTATTTTCCGGATCTAATTGGTTCTGCATATTTAAAAAGGTACTATGTACCGCTGATCCGGACAGGAACACGTACAAGTTTTCAAGTACAGAAAAAAATATATTGCAATCTTTTAAATTTTTACAAACGTCTACCACTACTAAATTCAAGGCATGATTGAAACAATGCACGTATATTGCCTGTGGGACTTCTTTTTTAAATAAAGATTGTACGCCCTTAATTTTTCCGCTCATGACATTAGCCCCATCATATGTTTGAGCCACATAAAATTGATGTCAATTTCACATTGACTTAAACGTTTTTTAATAAATTTTAAAAGAGACATGGCATCTAATTTTTCTGCTGCTTCATAACCCAAAAAACGCTCATATAAAACACCATTTAAATAATATCTTATCGTTATCGATAACTGCTCGGTTTTACTCAAATCTTTAGTTTCGTCTGCCATTATAGCAAAATATTGGGCTTCCTTAACTTCAGCACTAATTTGTTTTAAAGTTAATTCACCGATATTATGTATAAGTTCATTCTGAATAGAATGATGCGTATAACGTGCATTTTTTGGTCCATTTTGTAGTTTATTTGTAAGTATGGGATTATAACAGGACATTAAGTCTAATAATTCTAAAAAATTCCCTTTATTTTCACTTGTTTTTGACTCATCATTCCCCCGTAAAGCAAGACCTTGCGTACATAAAAAAATTATACTCCGAATAATACTTTTAATGTATTCTCGATTTTCTTTAATAAATTCGGAATGTGCAGTACTTAGTTGAGCAGCTACAGATTGTTGCTTTTGACTATTTTTATATGATTGCCACGCGACCATAGAATTTTTTTGCTGCATACTATTGTCGTGGTTTTTAAATCCAGCTTTTGTTTCTGATGCTCTTTTCCAATTTTTGTAGCCTTCAGTAACAAAAGGTTTTGATCTATCTTGTTTGGAAAAAAATTTGCAAGGATAACAGAATACAGCATCCTTTAGAATACTGTATTCAATCCAAGGATAAATCTTGTAGTAATCTGATTTAAAACTACAAAGATCAAAACCATATTTTGTTTTCGGAAAATTTGCTAGGGTCGGTTGTCTTGGAGGTTGATCTAACGATTGAGCCAAATCAATAGTGGGATCCTCATCAACATCATTGGCTGACAGTGCTGATACCCTATCAGGCAATAAATATATAATTAATATAATAAATAGTGTAACGTCAGCATCTTCATAGCACGAAGCTAACGTTGCTAACTGGCTGTCCGGCTAGTCTCGGGACTAGCGCTGCTGTCCCCACTCCGTAGCTGCGGCTATAAAAGCACGGATACTAGCCCGGCGAGCACCTTTCCTTCCCATCCGCCTCCAGCTTAACTACTTAACATACGGCGTACTGAGCCGTTCCTAAGCCGTATTGAGGCGTTCTTACCTGAACCGCACTGAGCCGTTCCCGCTATACGGCGTACTGAGCCGTTCCTAAGCCGTATTGAGGCGTTCTTACCTGCACCGCACTCAGCCGATCCCGCTATACGGCGTACTGAGCCGTTCCTAAGCCGTACTGAGGCGTTCGTACCCAGACCGAACTGAACCGATCCCGCTATACGGCGTACTGAGCCGTTCCTAAGCCGTATTGAGGCGTTCGTACCCAGACCGAACTGAACCGATCCCGCTATACGGCGTACTGAGCCGTTCCTAAGCCGTATTGAGGCGTTCGTACCCAGACCGAACTGAACCGATCCCGCTATACGGCGTACTGAGCCGTTCCTAAGCCGTATTGAAGCGTTCGTACCCAGACCGAACTGAATCGATCCCGCTATACGGCGTACTGAGCCGTTCCTAAGCCGTACTGAGGCGTTCGTACCTAAACCGAACTGAGCCGATCCCGCTATACGGCGTTCTGAGCCGTTCCTAAGCCGTACTGAGGCGTTCTTACCTTCCTAAGGCGTATTGAGCCGAACGTTCCCTCACTATCTACTCCACCGGCGATACCGCGTATTTAATTTATTTTTGTAGAATATATATTTCTTTATATTTTTGGGTAGAAACAGAAGTGTTTGCTTATTCCTCTAGTACCAGTCCGTCCTGACTCCCATCCTCGCTCCTGAACCCTGGTAACTCCTGAGCACCCGACCGGCGGGGAATGAGAGACGTTACAATAGTTTTAACAAAAATATTTATACGTTTTTGATTCTTCAAAACTCTGAACATCACGCTTGTCATCGCTGTAGTTCGAAGTGGACGAAGATGAAGATTCATTATTTTGAAAAGTGTCATCCTCCTGTAATCTTCTTTTTTTGCTGCTTATAATAGCTTCAGTAGTACTATCACTATTACTTTTATGAGTAATTAGGCTTTCAGGTGTTTTCGATTGTTTTGGTTTAAAAAAGTCACTTATGGAACGTTTTGTACTCATTTTTGAACAAAAAATAAATACTCGCAGATAAAATTATAACCACTGCCTTCCAAATACTACAGCTGGACTGGCCAGCCCAGCGCTCGAGCTAACGCCATAAAGTAGGAAGGGTTGAACTAAAATCTTGTGTTGTATTCTTCTTCGTAAAGGCTGAAGCCCCCTGGCTAACGCTGTGATATCACGAAGTTCCGAGAAATGAGGGATAATTGGAGATTTATAGAAAGTATAACAAATTAATTTATTATGTGGCACTAATAGACTTCATACTTGTGTTGTATGTATAGATATATCAATAAGATACCTACCTATGGGACAAAATACAGTGCAGTTTTTATAATAATAGTAATAATTTAAAACACAAATAATTGACGTTGGCCGATGACTCATATGTTGTAAGACGTCTCTCTCTTATCTTTTCTCATTTTTCTATACTTCGCTTACCTTCACATTAATTTAGGTTGGGCGAATGGTTGGGCGAGAAGAATTTTGGGTGGGCTCTCGCCCACCCGCGTCCACCCCTAGCGCCGCCACTGTACGAGACATTGTTAATCTTGCCATTGATATTTATGAATTGTATCGACGTAATATATCTCACTAATATTTTTGTATGTGTTGTACGGAGTGTACTAATTATTGTATCTCGCGCCTTTGATGCGATTAGTTTTTTATTGTTCATATTTTGGTTTACGTACGGGTAGGCTATTTGCGGAAATTCGCTTCGACACCGTCCTGTGTTCGTTGGTCGACCTCCGGCTCGGTTCTCGGCGACGTCGTGAGTGATCACAACTCGGTCTGTCCCGTTCATTACTTTTATATCATTACCATTAACCAGGCTACTTGTGCCAACAACATATCGAGGCCGCGTAAACTATATTTTACCCTCTGTAAAATCACTTTAAATTAATTGTCAATATACGGCAACGTTTGTTGTAATACTTTAAATATTGTGTGTTACTTCAATTTCTCTCAACACTCAGGGTTCACATTTAATCTGATGCGTTTATCTCTCTTCTTTAAATGCGTGGCGCCCCAAATATCACTTGTTATTAAAGAAGCCGACCCACCCCTTTCTCCACTGTTTAAAGGCTGGCGGCCTGTACCTTCCAACCTAGGACAGTAATACCTCCCTGGTTAAACCCTAGCGGGAGAAGTTGCGCGCAAAGTTGCGAGTCACTTTGTGGCGTAACAAGTATTTATTTTCAGCCAAAATTTTTTACTTGGTAGGGATCCCTAGACTGCAATCTACTCTGCTTCTCTTTAAATCTGGGCCTTAATATAACCTTCTTCAACAATTTTATCTTGGTTGTCCAAACTTTAAAGGGAGCAACTACCACTCCTTACATCCCCCAATTCTGCCACTTCACTAGAGATATAATTATAATTATATGCACAGAAGTTACTTTACTTACAAATACGTTATTTTTTTTTAGTTATAGTTAGTAGTCATAAAAAAACATATAATTTATATTATCATTTTATGATATTTGTGTTATGGGACTTAAATCAACTGTCCCGGTTTCGTTAATTCAAAATTTGAGATGATAGAGTTTTAAATTAGTATGGTATTTTCAAATGACAATTTGATAAAAGAATAGTTAAGTAAATGATGAATAATATGAATACTAAATTAATATTTACTGGAGATTGAGTGTAACAAATGTTAATAGACATTAGATAGAAGAACACAATACGTTGAATACAATGCAATTCCCAATGCAACTGTAATTGAATCAAGATGACTAAGTTCATTGCTCGGTTCATGGCGCGTCGCATTTGTGAAATATACTCGCATATGTTAAGTTACAGTAAAAGCCCTAAGATTTACCAATAATAACTGAAAAATCCTAGGATTGATTGTTATGCAATGGTATATTACATATTTCTTTCATTGTTTAATAACTAATGAAATATTAAGATTTTAAAAGGACCAATCAGAACATATTTACAGCAAATATTACATAGTAGAAGCTTACAGCGATAATTGCATCGACAATCTGAAAAAGTCAAGGATTTTAGTGGATAGGGAAAAGTTAAAGGAAATCAGAGAATTCTGCAAAAGTCAGGAATTTTTATCACATTAATAAACATTATGTCCCATATGCCGAGCTCACTTTTATAATAAAATCACTTTTAAGAAGCCTAATTTTACGTTACCAAATGCCACTTTTAACAAAAGTACCCATAAAAGAGAGCTCGGAATACGGGCCTTTAACTTTAAGATTAATACTTGTGTAAATGTGACAAAATTAAAACTCTGATGAGTACTATTTTCTAAATCATAACATCCTTTCTTTGTTTACAACTTATAATTTATATGTTAAAATTCATCAGAAATACAAATTTTGCCTTTAATTTTTCGTAAGTACATAGCTCTTTTTTACTCATATTTTTGAAGAATGGGAAAAATTTGTTTGTAACTATACGAGGTGTGTAAATTAAGAAATAAGACTGATTTCTTAGAAATGTTTTAATCGAATATAATTACAAATCAATATTGTCTTCCTCAGAATACATTCTTTGGGAAGCCACACAGTGCTTCCAAACCGCATAGCTGGAACTCATACAGTGGAATAGCGTCTTCAGCTGGTCGGTTACAGCCGTTTAAATATTCTAGAGTATCCGAAAATGAGATCCCTTAAGGTGATTTTCAATCTCGGAAATAGGTAAAAGTCACGGCAACTCAAGTCAGGCGAATAAGGAAGCTAAAACTCACATGAATTTTTTTTAAACCATTTTTGAGTAGATTCTTCTCATTTGCAATGAATTGGTTAAAATCTAATGAAAGGTGGTGTGAGAAAATTCAACTCTTCCCCGATCATTCAGTACTATCAATCGGCGATCTGAGCACAAAAGATCCCGAATTCTGTCGACAAGAACCTGATCCCTTGACAAAACACTGTCTCCATAGGCCTTTTGTGGTTTTGCAAAAATTTTCGTTGCAGTGTGCTCCAGTCTGAAACAAAACCTGATAACACAACGTTGCTCGAAATTTATATCACTCATTTTCAGAAAGTAATTGAAAAAACTAATTCACAAAAAAGAAACGATACCGACAACCAAGTGACTCTAGATGGTTTATAAGCGCAGTGAAGGCTTATCATATGTTCATCTACCGCCCCTAAAAGTTTCGCGCTCTACTTAGTTTACACACCTCGTATATCAGCTTAGGATTTTAATATATACAAATTTAGTCCTAAAATTTCTTTAAAATAATATCAAATACTGAATTATAAAGACAGTGCGAAATTTATTTTTATTGCTGGAAAAAAGGAAAAATCAGGAATTGATCTTCGAAGGTGTAAATTTGTTTGACTAAACATTTAAATTTTTAAAGTAGTAACCCAAGTGCGTTGAAATTAAGAAGAAAGATAAGGTGGAGATATAATCTAAAAATTATTTTTTTTATTACCGGGTTCTACTATTTCAATAGTCATCTTCAGATAAAACCGGCAGACTACAATGAAGGGAGAAAGTATTTTTTAAGGCAGAGAATAAAATAATAAATAAATAGGTTAAAATACAAATTTATACAACAACAAAAGAACATGGCAATTTTTAAATTAAGAAACATGTACAAAATAAAAATAAAAAATAAAACATTTCTCAAGGGTGGTGCAATGAAAAAACTAGTTAAAACTGGAATCAGGAACAGTAATTATATGTAAGCAGGTTACAATTGGGGAAGGATTATATTTTTTTATTAATTATTCGTAAATGATTTGTACTTGCACTTTTCTAAAAAAAACTGTTACTAAGAGGGTATATAAATATTATCTCACTGAATTCAGAATAAATTTCTATATCGAATAAGTAAATAAAAAAATATATGGTCACATTTAAAATAACAAACTTGGTCCCTGTAGTTTGAGAACCACTGGTTGAAAAAATAATAATTTTATGCTCATTGAAATAGTCTCGTAAAATACAAGTTTTTTGCTAATATAACTGATTTTAAAGTTCTTATAGTTCTCGAGATAGCAATAATGTTTCACTTAAAATGAACATTCTGTATATTTTAATAGGAGAAGAATTTCACGGAAATTACTTTTACCGTTACCACAGAATAACTATAGTGTATTAATGAATGTGTAAATGGTGTGATCCAGCCTAAAATAGTCGATGGCGAGAAGTGCAGTGTTTATTTATACACACGCGTTGGCCGAGAAGCTCGTGGGTGGCCCGGAGGGACAGACGACACAACTCTTCCTTTGGCTTTTTTCTCCTGTCAGTCCGGACAACTGACATACCTAAATAGAATTCGCTTGTATACCAGCCATGGGAAAACCGACACGTCTGATTTATATCGGAACAATATTCAGGCAAACTCTGTCTTCTTGTTTTTTATTTAGGCACTTTATTTTCTCTGACAAACATAAAATTTATATAAACACCTTATAAATTATTTTACGCAGTAAAATTTATAACATTCAGGAACGTATCAGGTTTCGATAATTTATAATGAAGATTTTTTTAAAAACTTAATTTAAATATTGTATTTCGAAAATGTAATAGCTATTTACATATCTAGGATTGCTAAGAGTACCATAGCCGCAGCTCGCCGCAGATGTCAACTAATTCAGATTTAAGATATCGAAAGGCTAGTATTATTCATAACATCCATCGTTTATTCAATAGTTTACTAGTTTCAGAAACTGAAGAATTTCATGAATAACGTTTTTGTGATTAAATCTGTATAGGTTGATATGACGCCTTAGCTATATTCTTTTATGCAACTTTGACGAGTCATTATGGCAATAATATTACCGTACAAATCTACAGATACTGTTATGACTTAGCTTCTAGCTTACTTACAGTTTGATTTGTTACTTATTGTAAACCATCGTGTATTTGAACTCTTTATTCACCACGGAAACGTATGTATGCACCATCGGAGTAAACAATTTTTACTTCCTTGTACAAAGTAAAGAATTTCAGGTTTCAATGGTAATATCAATTTTGACCATCCTTGAATCCATTTTGACTAGTTTAGGCGTGACGTCTATACATACGTACGTATCTCACATATCTCAAAAATGATTAGCCGTAAAATTTTGATATTATGAATATGGGGCAGCTACAAATCTAATTGTGCACCTCCTTTTTTCATTGCTATTGACACTGCAAAAAGAGCACTTAGCTTGTAATGTTTTTTTGAATTTTTCACATAACTCAAAAACGATTAGACGTAGAATATTGTAATTTTATATATGTAGTTACTATAACATCTAGTTATGCACCTCAATTTTTTGTCCCAATCGGCCTTTTTAAAGGACAGTTTACTTTTGGCAAAAACTTAATAAAAATAATAATTTAGTTGGCTTTTAATTTTTATAGGAAACATTTGATAATAAACTGACATTGACAATTATCACAATATATTTTGTGAAAAACATGTATGAAATATATGATATCAATGATGTTCTTAGCTAGTTTTTGTGTGATGAATAGTTATATTTGATTTTAGATTTTGAAATGTCACTTTTTTCGCAAATGAGTTTTTTTTTTGCGAGCACAGTAATGCAAAAGCATTTCGCTATCAAATATCAAATAACATTTTTTCGAAAACTATGTCCCAAAATTAGCAAAAATTCAAAAAGAAAATTTTGATGTTTATCAAATTAAATATTTTTTAACAGCTAACAGATAGTTGATCATACAAATATTTTATATTATATCAATTTTCAAGTGACATATTTCAATACTTCTTTGTTCAATACTATTAAAATTAAATCAAAAAGCAATGAACACACTAAAATGACAGATTTCATTATATTATGATCCTTTATTGTATCAAAAAAAAGCTGGATATAAAAGACTGTTAGAATACTTAAAAAAATGACAGAAAATTCTAAAACATTGGAGTAAAAGTTTGAAGAAGATTTTAGAAAATCAGAAGAAAATTTAAGAACTTTGTAACAGAAATTAGAAGAAAAGTTGACGGAAAATTCTCGAATAATTTAAATTTGAAGAAAGTTATAGGATATTAAAAGAAAAATTAATGGAAAATCTAAAATTTTAGAAGATAAATTGGAAGGAAAAATTGAAGAGAATTTGAAAATTTTTAAAGAAAAATACGATATGAAGATGCATTAAAAATGGATGAAATTCAGGAAAAAAAACCAGAAAAAGGAAATTGTTCTAAAATGCATATAAAACACCAGAATTTGACGGCAAATCATCGTTGCCGAATTATGTGAAACAATTTGAAGCCGCAGCCAAATCAAATGGCTGGACTTCCAAGGAGAAGGGTACAGCGCTAACAGTTTCGCTGCATAGAGAAGCCATCGATATTCTACATATGCTAAAAGAGGATGAACAGGAATAGTACGACCAAATTGTCAAGCGATTAGATATGCGATATGGCAATGCGCACCTGAAGCAGGTGTATTAGACGCATCTGAGAAACCGGTGACTTCAAAAGAGAACCTTGCTATTAGCTCGACCAAAAACTGTAGTTGATGCACTGTCATATGCATTAGGATATAAAGCTGCTAAACAAGCTGTACGTAACCTATCCAAGTGCAAAATATCGATGCTGGGAGAATCGAACACAAGATAAAACGTGTCATTTCGGATATTCTTGCTGAAAGAGAGAAACTTCGTTGCTGGAACTGTGGAAAGCTAGGCCACCCGCAAAAGCTATTTGGGAAACAACAGAAAAAGAAGACTGCAGCGAAGATTGATAAGAAGCCTAAAAAGAAAACAGGTGAAAAGGTAGCAACAGCTCCTCTTGCAGTTAAGAAAACAGGAGTGAAGAAAGTAGTTCATGCTTCTAGCATGATACAAAAGAAGAATTGCCAAGAAGACAGCAAGCTCTGTTGTCGTTTGGAAGAGAAACTTGTTACCGTCACAAGGATAACAGTAGTCGACGAGAGATGGCATCTTAAAGACTTACAGAAGGACCAAGAGAATGATCATATTGGATTGGAAACATGGCGATAGCGGACCAGTTTGGGAAGATGTTGCATGACACTCACAAAGTATAAAATCGTACTGGGCGCAGTGGTATTCTATTGTGGTTGAAGAGAGCCCATTAAAACGTATCGTGGGGAATACTGAAGACACTGCGAGTAGAACCTAATTGATAATTCCTAGAAATAAAGTACGACGGATCTGGTGGAAGACATTATGGAGTGAAAAAACCATCGAGAGATTGCGCCAACGATTTTACTAGGTAAATTACAAAGAAAATGTTTAAGTGTGGTGCAAGAAATGTGTTGTCTGCACGGGCCATATAAAAAAAGAAGAGCTTCAATACAGCAGTATAATATTGGAAGTCTCTTCGCATTGCGATTGACGGGGCCGGACCATTCCCAGAAACTGACGTGGAAAATAAATACATAGTGGCAGTAATGGCTTACTTCATTAAGTGGGTTAAGGCCAATTCATTACTCAACCAGGAAGCCTTAACGGTCACAGAAGTTTTAGTAAAAGAATGCATCTGCCGATTTGGAGTACCACGAGAAATGTATTCTGACCAAGGAAGGAATTTCGAGTCTGTTGTGTTCTAAAATATCTGTAAGATATTAGGAATAAACAAAACCAGAAAAATTGCATTACAGCCGCAGTCTGTTGGCTAGGTTGAATTGCATCCGCAGTCTGTTGGGATGGTTGAACAGATGAACAGGACAATCAACCAGTATTTGTCAAAGATAGTCTCTAACCATCAACGAGACTGTGACCGGCATCTTCATCAGTGTTTGTTCGAATATCATTAATCCGTACATGGGACAACAGGGCAGACACCAGCTAACATCTTATTCGGGCGGGTGTTGCGCTTACTATGCGACTTGATATTTGGCAGTAAACCCGGTGAAGATATATCCGGGGAGGACAACGTATTGGACTTACGGACAAGAATGAACGACATCCACGAACAAGTATCCAAGGTACCAGCGATCAGATGAAGGACTTAGCGTTTAAGTCTTTATTAATAATTATTATTCTTAAATTAGTTTTTATATATTTTTATTCATAGCACAGAGTATTTATACTGCGTAACCAGATACGACACTCTTGGACTTTGCTGGGGTAAATTCAGAACTGTGCAGGTTTTTTGCGCATGACGTTTTTCGATAATATAATGGCCGCTCTTTATTTTTCCGCTATCATACTCAAAATGAGTAAATGTAAAAGTTACTGTGATAATGTGTAACAATTCACAATACAGGAATCAAGTCATTTGCTTCTTTAATTTTTCTGTAGATTCAGAAAAGCACATTTCATTTGAATTTGAGGTTATGAATGAAAAATTTAAATGTTTTTAGATACATGCAATTTATGGATTGAGGAATGTACTTACCAAATAAGATCTTTATATTCATCTAAATTTTGTATTTAAATTTTAACTATTTCTATCTTTGCATTGTATAATATAATATAATTAATCTTATGTGAAATAATTAAAGGTATTTAAAATACTAAAAAGTATTTGTAATATTTAAAAATATTTGACACACTTAAAAGGATTTGAAATACAACATTACGTATTTTATTTTTTGAAATACTGAATATTTCAAATACAAAAAATATAAAGTATTTTACTATAGACTTTTAATGCTTTCGTTTTGTACTTTGTATCTGAAATACTTTTTAAAATTATTTTATGCAATACTGGTGGTATGGCTTTATTGAAGGAACTATAAAATTTATAATGCTTTGTACAACCTGAGACTACAAACATTGTAATGATCTATTAAAGCGCATACCCATTCAAGTATTACTCTTACATAAAATTACGAGTTTCATAGTCATTTAATTTTGTGACATGGGAGTTTGGATCACGACCTACAATGGAGTTTTTTATTCCTTCGAACAAAATATTTAACGACAATGAAATAAATTCCCTCATTTTTTCGAGTTTGTATCTTGAAAGTCTTATTTAAAATAATCTCAATTTAAATTTTTTAGCAATTTTGTTTTATTTGATGATAACAATGTAATTTTGAAAATACATTGTCATTGAACCTAACTTTATTTTTCGAACATTAATTATTTATAACTTCTATCTTTTTCTATTTATTATTATTACTTTAAAAGTAAACATTTTACAAATATAATATTTTTAATAAATATATTTGTTTTTTTTTTTAGAGTAATTTGATATTAGACTAAAGCCACTAACTTTGAAAAAAGCGTAAGCAACTATATTCTATTTCTTCTAAGAACGTAATGTGGAGAAAATAGTATTATTTGATTTATATAACATTTTTTTATCAACGAAGTGTGTATTAGATAGTAGTTTGATCTTGTTTCTAGGTTGGATAATATCTCAATGTTATACTATCAATAATCAAGATTAAAATTCTCCTAGTCTTCATAGCGCATTAAAAAAATGAATATAGGATATAACAAATTCGTTTGAATGCTGTTATAGCCAGCTATATTATTCTTTGTACGATTTTTAGACTTGTCGTCGCATTACCTAGGTCTATGAAGGAATAAGCATTTATCATTATGGTCATAGAAAAATATATTTGCGTGCTTGTACGTAGTGAGTCACTTGGCATTAGTGGCTGGGTTTCCTGCAACCCACACATGCACGGACAATGTGTTATTTATGCCGGGTGGAATTGTTCATTATTCATTCGTCGCTCACTTCGTTACGCGCACAAAAATCCCCCATTGTTCCTTGCCAGATACCTATAATAGCGTTCATGGAAAAATAATAGAGATATTATATATTCATTGCCTATGGATTTTTGCCAGCTCTGTTAAAATTCACTAAGGCTTTGTCTTATGCAACTGATATATTTTTCTGAATAGTTAAAGTTGAAAGTTGCAATAATAATTACAAAGTTATCATTTGATTTTTAAATGGTCAACGCCATTAGGACGTTTTTCTACTCCTTTTGAAAAACTTTATCTTTACGCATTCATTTCATGTATGGCACTAAATAATATTAAACTCACAAATAATTAATTTAAAAGATCAAACTCTTGTCTCGAAACAAAAAGGTAACAAAGCTCTATATGAACTAAAAAAAAAAAAACATTGGCCAATAGTAAATCAAACTCGTGGGAGGACAAAAATCTATTTGGTACAACTATTTTAAGTACGTTACTATATTCCTCAGAAATTTGGGCTTATAAGTATATATCAGAATTAGAAACAATCCAGATGTCTTGCTTTAAATCCTTATATAACTAGGCAAGAAATACAGCAAACTGGTTAGTGCGCCTTGAAACAGGAAGATAACCTCTAGAAATTTTTGTTTATAAAGCAATGTTAAAGTTATGGATCAAAATTATGGAAATGCCAGACGATAGGCTCCCAAAGGTATGTCTTAATCGATTAATAAATCTTACAGAACGTCTAACAAAAAATAAAAAACTGGGTTTGTCATCATCGGGATACTCTTATAAATTTTGGTTTTAAAGCACTATGGGAATCAAAAAATTTACAACTTATTAAAACTAACGTAGAGTTTATTCTAGAAACTATTAAACGTAAATTTAGAGAATTAGATTATGAAAAAATGAATAACTCAACTCGTCATCCTCTTTATAAAATCATTAAAAATAATTGGGGTACTTCACTGTTAAAATATAGAACTGATATAAGAAATATAAGGTTAATAAGTCAATTTAGAACAGCCAGTACTCCCAAATTTCGAATTTATTACAACAAAACAATATATAAGTTTGATGCAGAGAGCCCTTGCTCATTTTGCAACCTAAACAATAATAATGATATTTTTCACTTTTTTTTCAAGTGCCCAGTACATAAGGGTATTAGAAAATATTTTCTGAGCAAATACATAAATTTTTTTAATGATAAAGAAACATTAATTAAAACTTTACTTGACATTAATAGTATTAAAAAACTAAAAGATATTTTTCAATATGCCGAACTAGCATTGAAGGAACGCCAATTTATAAATGAAGAATAACTTTTTGCATCCTTTTTAAGATGCGTATATAATATTTATTTTCTGTGTATGTATGTAATCAAGCAAATGTATTTATAGTAATATTTTTTCGCACTTTTAAATACTTTTTACTTTAACATATACATATTTTTGTAATAATAGTTATATAATAATTTGTAATATAATTAGGTCATTTATTTGTGGGGTAACACATTGTAACATAATGTAATTAGGATAGGCGCGTAAATTGTAAATTATAATTATAAATAATTACTTACAACCAACCACTTTTGTAAAAATATGTATATATTTTACACAAAATAAACTCATTCATTCAATATAATTAATTTTTACTTCTATATTTCTGCATTCCTAATTTGTACTGGTAGAAAAAAAAAGTATACGTTTCGCATAAATCCTCTGAATTATTGTTTTTATATAATTGTGATTTAAGTGAAGTTTACCAATAGTTATTTTTTATACAAGACGATAAAATAATATTTTATCGACAAGCGGAAAGTGTTAATTCACGAGCGATATAATCGCGAGTGAATTAATTTTCGCGAGTCGATAATTTAATTTTATCGTCGTGTATAAAATTCTATTTTTTTCTATAGCAGGTTTTGAAGAAGAACGAATTAGAAAAATTTAATTATTATTTAAGAATAATTTTAAAATGTCAGTAGTGTGCGTTGTTATGGAAATGTACTTCTAATAAACAAAAGTTAAAGTACTTTATCTACCCTTGCTGTTAAAGTATTACTTTATCTACCCTTGCGGTTAAAGTGCTACTTTATCCACTATTTTGAGTTGATAAAATTGCACTTTAACATCTGCTATAGAAAAAAATTATTTTTCCTATGGCACAATATTCGTAGATGGTATACAGGGCTTTAAATACATACAGTACCTACTTATTTTGTGATTATTTGTTGAATTTTTTAAATTTACAATAAATTCACTATTGAGAAATTTGACGTTTTCTTTGGCTTATATGTTTTTTTCTAATAACAAATTTTTACCATGATTTATTGGCTCGAGAAATCATGGAAGGAAGTTATTTTTTTGAAAGGAGCCCGAGACGACAGAATTTTTGGGCTTACCTTTTGTCACATTCGTATATTTCCCTTACACCTTCACATTAATATAAGTTGGGCGAGAAGAACTGGTTGGGCTCTTGCCCAATCGCGCCTACACCTAGCGTCGTCACTGCTGCGATTAGAATAATATCTAACATATTCAGTTGTGTTCGTGTGGTGTAATAATACTTGATTGTTACATTACATTGTTTACCTATGTGGTCACTCTACGGTATTCATAAGAATACTCTATTATATGAAACTTTGATATACACAGCAGAGAAGTATCTAATGGGGGGATTTGGATCCAAGTTTCTGAATTTGTTTTTTAACCAAAAATATACTATCTACCTATTAATTTAAGTGATTTAAACAAAACGATATTTTTGTGCGTTGTTTAAGTGGACATAGGTATAATATATTTTTGATTTTAAAATAAATTTAAAGTTCAATAAGGTCGAAAATAATTTGTTGCTTAAGAGGTCAGCCCTTGTATTTGAGTGTATTTTTGCGGATTATTAAGTGTTTTTTTGTCTAGTATCATTTTAATTAGCAATAGACTTTTATATTATATGGGTATAATATCCAGAACTCATTTGGTTCATGATGGTATCTAGTTTTTAAGTTTGTTATAAATTATTACTTCTTGTTACCTCCCACCTGTCAATATATAGATAAGGGAGATATTGTTTTAGGTCAAATTTCTCGAGTGTGAGTTTTGAACATATGAGTACGAATTAGGGTCCCTAGAATACGATTTTACTATTTTTACCATGATGTCCGTATAGTAGAGTGCTAGAAGGCCTGAAAAGTGTCATCCCGTGGGGGTTTTGAACGAAAAAGATGGGACCTTCAGAATCTTGAAGCTTATACCTCATATAGTGAAATGCCAGAGTCGTCAAAAAATTGTCCTGTGCCAAAGGGCCCAAATCAAAATTTTGGAGTTACATACAAGAGTCGATATGAAATGCAGTTTTACACCTACTGTCCAAATTTCATTAAAAAGTCTGTACAGGTTTTCCATTAAAATCAAATTGAATTTTTGATTTAACACGGGTCCTTATGAGCCCAGTCTGAAGAAATCTGCTCATATCTCCGTTCGACTAGCGGCAAAAATTGTGTCTTTTTACAAGTTTTTCACATTTCTCAACTCATCATTGTTAGCTCTACAGCCCGGGGTGGGCTTTGGCTTCCTCCACAATCTGCCTCCATTCCTTTCGGTCCATCGCCTTGCTTCTCCATCTTTTCACATTCATCTTGATCAAGTCGTTTTGTACATCATCAATCCATCTCAGTTTTGGCCTGCCTTTCTTCCTTCTATTGTATAGTTTTCCTTTTAGTATTCTCAATGGCATCCTTTCTTCACTCATTCTCAATACGTGTCCGATCCACCTTATTCTCTGAGACTTTACAAATCTGATGATGTTTTGCTTTTCAATTAGTTCCTCAATCTCTTCGTTGTATCTTCTTCTCCACAGATCACCTTCCTTAACTCCTCCGAAAATTTTTCTCATAATTCTTCTCTCAAATATCTGTAGTTTGTTTATATCCGATTGTTTCAATGTCCACACTTCACAACCATATGTAACCACCGGTCGCACTAATGTTTTGTACAATCGTAGCTTGGTCCTTCGTGATATATATCGGTTTTGAAACGCTCTTTTATTTGCGAAGTAAGCTCGGTTTCCTTGAATTAACCTTTCTTTTATAGTTAAACTTATATCGCGATTATTAGATATTTTTACTCCCAAGTATGTGAAGTTGGATACACCTTCGAAATGGTTTTTGCCTATCTCTATATTTCCAATTGTTCTTCTAGTCTCGGATACTGAGGTTTTCATATACTTTGTCTTATTCTCGTTTACGTGCAATCCTATGTTGTTTGCTGCCATCTCCATTTCTAGGTAAAGCTCTTTTAATTTTGTTAGGTTTTCAGATACGATTAAAATATCATCCGCATATGCGCATATCTGGCTGGACATTGTGAAGATTGTGCCATTTCTAGTAACTTTTCTTACAGCCTCTTGCAATACCAGGTTAAACAAAGTTGTTGAAAGGTTATCTCCTTGCTTAACTCCTGTTTCTAGCACAAAACTCTCACTTAACTTTTTACCAAGTTTTACTTTCGCTTTCGTGTCGTTCATAGTCATCTTTACTAATCTTATTATCTTCTGAGGTATTCCTTGTTTTTCCATAATTTCGTACATTTTTACTCTATTTATACTGTCGAATGCCTTTTTAAAGTCTACAAACAACATATGCAGATCAATGTCGTGTTCATAGTATTTTTCTAAAATTTGTGTTATTATAAAAGTTTGGTCTGTAGTACTTCTGTTCGGGCGGAATCCGCATTGGTATTCCCCTAATATGTTTTCGGCATATGTCCTGATCCTGTCGTTGATGATTGACGTTAAAATTTTGTATGTTACGTTCAGGAGAGTAATTCCTCTGTAGTTATTGCAGGATAATTTGTCTCCTTTCTTGAAGATTGGGCAGATAAGTCCTGTTTTCCAGCTTTCAGGCATTCTTTCTTGTTTCCATATCATTGTTATTAGTTGGTGTAATGCATCAATAATTTCTTCTCCCCCGTATTTATTTCTCAACTAATATCTTCAAAAGTAAGCGTTAAATCAAAAAATGATATTTGAAAAAGTTTTAGCTTCACTTATTATCATTGTAATAGTACTTGTTCCATAATTTTAGTGCAAACAGTTTTCGTGTAATAGTAATTTTAAGGAAATACTGCACTTTTAACCTTGAGCGGGATTCCGCATCGCTCGCTGCTTACCCCTCACGTCTCCCACCGCGCGCGCTGCCTTTGCCAACAAACTGAAATCATAGCAACTCAACATAAATAATAATAAAAAATATTTCTAAGGCAAAAAAAGGTATTATTACTTGTACGAAATCATATTTTCAATATTTATAACTATGCGAAGTATAAATGTGATACTTTAATAATATTAATGGTAATCAAAAATTAATATTACTGAATCAACAAAACTTTATTTGGAATAAACTTAAATAATTTGTAAAAATCATAGAAATTAAATTATCAGACAGTCGTCGCTTTCTTCTGAAGGTGGTTGTAGGATTTCTTTCTGGAATGCTGGTGTGACATTGTGGAAATTGTTTTGACCCATACACGTACAGGACCCAATATAGGATCACTTGTTTTCCTTACAACTGCAGGACTTCATTCGGCTATCTATTATTATGAAAATTAGTTTATATTTAATAATATATATGTATATGCATCTATGATACTTTTTTACAACCACATGTTGTTAATACGACGATATTTTGTTGGTTGATGATATGGTTTGAAAAATCGAAGTAATTATATTGTCCACCATTTGCCAACCATAGTTTAAATAATAAAGGAGTTAAATTTTAATGCAGATGTTAAAATATGTATTATTGATGACATCAATCATCGTTGTAAAAACATTTGGGGATTACCTAGAAATATTAGCCTTTATAATATTTAAAAATAAATATGTGCTAAAAGAATAGATTTAGTTTTAGACCATTACATGGAGACTACACTAGAATTAAGCGAGTATCAATCAACTGAGTCCATTAAAAAAATACTGACTCACCATCAATACCATTACCTCAAAAATGGAATTTATTTATACACTCCACATTCAACAAACGCCAGTTAACAAATTTTATATCGTGTGAGGTGACAAAACTTTCTGAAAATCAGAGTTTTGAATTTGTTACAACCGGTGGATTGTTTTAAATTTATTAATACAGAAGTTATTTTCAATTTACTGATGAATTATTGGCCATCAAATCATGAAGAGGCCGATACACTGATATCTTAGTCCTTCTGTGCCTTTTCAGAGAATTTTTAACTAAAGAAATTTGGATGAAGATTGGTAAAAAAGACAATAGATAAGAGATTTATTCTTATCCATGACCTTAAAATTGATCAAAAAATTCTTTTGCTTTCGGCATTTCATGCTTTAACAGGATGTAGTATAAAATGTCAAATTTCTAATATGGGAAAAAAAACTTACAATTGTTGGTAGAATTTGGAGTATATGAATTTAATGAAAATGTTTTTAGAAATATAGAAAAATTGATAATTCAATTATATGGTAAAAATCAAAATATTTCTACATTAAATTTCCTTCGAGGATTGTTAGCTACTTGAAGTATAATAGTTAAGATAAGTTACCACCAACAGAAGAATTCACAACCACCTTCAGAAGAAAGCGACGACTGTCTGATAATTTAATTTCTATGATTTTTACAAATTATTTAAGTTTATTCCAAATAAAGTTTTGTTGATTCAGTAATATTAATTTTTGATTACCATTAATATTATTAAAGTATCACATTTATACTTCACATAGTTATAAATATTGAAAATATGATTTCGTACAAGTAATAATACCTTTTTTTGCCTTAGAAATATTTTTTATTATTATTTATGTTGAGTTGCTATGATTTCAGTTTGTTGGCAAAGGCAGCGCGCGCGGTGGGAGACGTGAGGGGTAAGCAGCGAGCGATGCGGAATCCCGCTCAAGGTTAAAAGTGCAGTATTTCCTTAAAATTACTATTACACGAAAACTGTTTGCACTAAAATTATGGAACAAGTACTATTACAATGATAATAAGTGAAGCTAAAACTTTTTCAAATATCATTTTTTGATTTAACGCTTACTTTTGAAGATATTAGTTGAGAAATGTGAAAAACTTGTAAAAAGACACAATTTTTGCGGCTAGTCGAACGGAGATATGAGCAGATTTCTTCAGACTGGGCTCATAAGGACCCGTGTTAAATCAAAAATTCAATTTGATTTTAATGGAAAACCTGTACAGACTTTTTAATGAAATTTGGACAGTAGGTGTAAAACTGCATTTCATATCGACTTTTGTACGTAACTCCAAAATTTTGATTTGGGCCCTTTGGCACAGGACAATTTTTTGACGACTCTGGCATTTCACTATATGAGGTATAAGCTTCAAGATTCTGAAGGTCCCATCTTTTTCGTTCAAAACCCCCACGGGATTAATTTTTAAGCGTTTTATTCGGCCGCTGGCACTCTACTAGTATGTCCGTGAGTGTGTGTTTCTGCGTGTGTGTGTCTGTAACGATTTTTCGTCCACGATAACTCCAATGCCTTATATGAAAATATATAATATTTGGTATTTATTAATTATATTCATATATGACGTACTGATGAGATTTTGACTATATTTAATTAACCAGAAGTAGTACTTTACATGAAGCATTAAATCATTTTTTTTTCTAAAAATGCACCTCTAAATTAATTTTTTTTGCAAACTACGTTATTATTAAACATAAAGATTATTTAATTTTCTACCGTTCTGCATAATTACAGTTTATATATAAATTCTGGCTAAAGGGAAAAAAATAATAATTATATTAATTTTACACATCCTTCAAGCTGAGAAATTTGTATAACACAGATGAGTTATTCACATGACATTTAATATAAATATTGTAACGTTTTATTTATTTAGGTGAAGTGTAAAATTGATTAAAACACTAATATTTCTATAACTAAGTTTAATTAAAGAAATATGAATTATAAATAATAACGAAAAATAACTAACACTAAGAATTAACAAATATAAACACTAATTTAAGACTAACATATATCAATATAGACTTAAACACTAAGATAATTTATTTAAACAATTTGTATCACTATCTATTTATTTATATCACCATCTGTTCTCTACACGTATCGATACAAGACTGTTCTCGCGATCTTTTGCTCGGGGTATTTATATTAAAACACATCATTCTAGAATATTCGCCAGTTCTCTGAAAATCAGAACAATGGGGAGCGGACGGACGTGTTCTGACCTGTTCGCTAGCGGCCGCCGCCCGCGCCGCGACCCTGGGCTTGCTACAATATGCTGTTGTCAAATTTCACGTTAATAATTTTCAATGATAAAATAAGTAAATTTGAAGATTTTTGTTGTAAATTACAAAAAGATGGAAGAAATATACAAGGAATAGATTGTAGTTACGCCACAAATAATTGTTTTCTTCGGTTTCCGATACAGTATTAGAAATTTGATGCAAGGAAATTTCTATTGAATTGAAAATATTCTCAACAAACTAATTTTAAAACTAAATATTTAATGTACTAAAGATTTTTTTTGTGTAGAATATTATTCTATGTGTTGAATACATTAGATTTTTTTATTGTTTTGCTTTTATAGAATAATTTTTAAAATGGTTTTCTAATAAAATATTTTCCGAAAAAAAACGAAGGAACGATTTGCTAATAAAAATGAAACGAGGTAATTGGACACTGAGTAATCGTTCTTTGTAAATTAATTTTGTAATATTAATCAATATATGTATATTTGTACACCAGATGAGTAAATAAGAGAAGAAAGTTTAACCCATGAGCCCAGGGAATAAACCGTTAGGTACCTACAGTTAGTTTTTGTTTTTGTAATACGGGTTCTATAAGTAAAAATCAAATTTGAATGAAAAATATCAATTAATTTCATTTAAATAAATATGTTATTCTAAAATAATGTAAACGGTAATATTTACAATAAAAGTCAAACCGTATTTATTTAAAATAATTTGTCATACTGTCTGTTAAAAATATACCGGGCAAACAATATACAAATCGTGCATAGCTTTTTTAATAAATATATTTTTTATTGTAAATCGTTAATTTATTCTTATAAATTTTCAACGATGTACACGAAAAATAGTATAGTTTAGCTCATAAAAAAGTGAATTTCAAGATCGCTAAAGTTAAGTCAAGACAAGACAATACTTTACAAAATCTTGACTTGTCTAGAAATTTCAAGACAAGACTTGACTTATTTCATTCGGTATTTAATACTTCGAAAAGTACTTTCTTCGTGTGTACTTGATACTTGATAATTGGAAAAGTGCAATGAAAAACATTTTAAGTAAATTTTGTACTTGAATTACTTTTGTCTTACTTGAAGTACATAAAATGTAGTTGAAGTTAATAATGAATTTGTTCTTTTTTTTTATAAATAAATTTTTAAATTTGTAGTTAGTTTAAAAATACTAATTAATTTTGTTACTTTTTATTAATTTTAATTTATTATTTAAATCGTTAAGTGTACCGTGACAAATGACACAGCTTACAGTTAAATACGTGACTAAAAGTTAACAAAAAAGTGCATATCGAAATTTTGACAATACAATTTATTAAACCATTTGAAATTTCTTTTCGATACGTTATTGTCAATTTAGCCAAAAGTTAAGAATTTAACTATTACCTGTGCAACTGGCCGTATGTCATCTTATAATACGTACAAGTACGTACGGCGGTATTGTTATTTTAGGAGAACTTTGATATTATTTTTGTGTTCGATCCGTTTTCGTGTGAGCGGATTATTTAGATTCGAAAATTTCTTTAAAATTAATTACAAATATTTAAAATTGTACTTACTATAATGATTTTCTATAAATAATAAAAATACTTACAAAGTAATAAATTAATTTGCACCTAAATGTACTACTAATGTCTCTCGTATTAGGTATTATCAATTATTTCTTGAAATAAAAAAAGTAATTTTACCCCCAAGAAAATTTGGAAATCTAATTATACTTTTCTATTACCTAAAGTTTTTCATTACTAAAATTTGTTTGTAAAATAATTACCAAATATTTTAAATTTTTGTTTACTTTATAGGAATGACGATGGGTACCCAGGTACCCGGAAACTACCCGATAATAATGTACCCGGGTATCAAAAATACTATCTGATTACTAGAAATGTACCCGTTACACGTTTATTACCCGTTACCCGAAATCTAACCATTACCTATAATCTGTTATTGCCAGTTAAAGACAGTTTTCAGTTGCCGGAAACATTATAACAAAACGAAGATCAAGACTGAGTGCAGATACATCATCCAAGCTGATATTTGCGAATAAAAATATGAGATATTCCTAAGTAATTTAATTAAATGTACTTCCGTAATAAGTTTTAATTTTGTAATTTTATACTGATATACTCGTGTATTATATAAAATAACAATTTTTTTTATTTCCAGACCAGCAAATAATATTTTTTTGTTTATTTAATAAATTATATGCAAATAACAAAAATTTGTATTATAAAGATGAATATGAAAGAATAACTGATATTTTAAGGGTATCAGGTTATTATCGGGTATCGGGTAATTTTCCGGTAACAGGTAATTATCGAGTATCCGGTACTACCCGGGTATTCATATCGGGTACCCGGGTACCAAAATTTTCAGGTTTCGTCATTCTTTATACTTTGTCAAATATTAAAAATACTTATAAAGTAAACATTTACTTGTACCCAAATTTTGCAAATACTTTCAATATAAAAATATGTACATTTAAAAATGTAATGCTACTTTGAACGTATACTCTAATTTCGGTGTGACATCTATACGTACTAATCTCACATAACTCAGAAAGCAGTAGAATGTCGAAATTTTGTATATGGGACTGCTATAACATCTAGTTGTCCACCAAAAGGGCACTATGCTTGAAAGATCAAATAAAATGCAGTAATAAATGTGTTTCATTTATATTATGTTCGAAAATAGAACCACGGGACCGCGATTACGGTTCGTGGTTTCTGAATGGTTACGGTTCACGTTACTATTTTCGAACGACGTATTTTGGTTACAGAACAGATAACCTATAAAATATCTGTCACCCCAACCTCTCGCGCAGTATTGTCTAGTTTGTTGTCGAAAAAATATAATTATACTTCCTGGCATATACTACATTTGTATATTGTATTCTGCAACATAAACAAAGCAATTATAACTACTTATGATAGTTAACAAAATACCCGGCTAATTTCATTTTGAGTTAACCTACATAAATTGAAATATATATTATAAATGTACATTTTATTATAATAATATATATTAAATTAACCACTTATCATATATATATAAAAGGTAAATAATAACATGATACTTACTTCCATAATGATTTTTTTTACAAGAAATGTTGTTTACTTCTTGTAAGTCTGTCAGTCACCGAATTGCACAAAATTTTAAGGTTATGTTATAATATTTGACCACGAAACCGAGCTCAGATCGTGGTTACTGTGGTACGCAGATTTGACCACAGCTTTCAGGAACCGCGTTCGTAAACAGTACCAGTTTTCTGAAAAAAGTAACCGTGGTCCCGTGGTTCTATTTTCGAACATACTATTAATAAGTGTATAAGGAAGTCATGTGATGTCCCCAATAGATTTATTATGGTTATACACATATTTATTACTTTCCTACATATTTTGAATATATTACTCATTCATCTACTTTCTAGTATTATGAGCGATTTTCAAAATTAGTACGGCAACATAATTTTGTCATTTTGATATTTGTAATAAATATTTTAAAAACATATTTTTATATTATTGTCACAAGTGCGGGGCCCGATCTCCGAAATTTAGTAATATTGGAACGCTAAATGACGTTAAAATGCGAGTCGAGAGAGACAGGCGATCGCTTGGCCACCTGTCTTTGTCGTACAGTCCGCTTAGAAAGTTATTGAAGCGCTTAATAGAGTGATCCACCACTACCATAGTTTCAAGGGAAACCATAATAGGCTACAGAATATGGAATTTAAAAAATAGGTAATTATAAACGACATACGGTTTTGGTGATAATGCGCATGCGCAGAAGTATTAGACAAAAAAAGATGGCCCTATCTACTATCTCTCTCAGGCTTGTTTCTCGTTTGTATAACGTCCTACAAGTTAGCGTTCCAAAATACCATATTACTGTGGCCCCTCCAAAATAAGGGCCCTGCTAGACATTATTGTCTATTGGTTAAGTCGATCTTGTTTTTGTTACCTATGGTTTTGACATGATTTTATTTGTATTTTATACAAAAAGAGGTAAAAATCAGTTAACAATCAAGTTCTTACAATTTCTACTATTTTTTTACAACAATGATTCCTTATAATTTGCTCGTGCTACGAGTGTATTTCTAAGGGCTACTTTCTGGGGCGCAAGTCTAGTTTTTTTTTTAATTCATAAAGTAAAGGACAAACAAAAATAGCATGTTGTTCGCCTTGTGTTATATACGTATATTATGTTCTATAATAGATATTAATAAGGTTGCAAGTTTGATATAGCGTTAATACTGAAAATAATTCAATGCATTGAATTTTATCATAAATCCTACTTTTTCGCACTGGTCGAGTTTCAATTTAACTCTGCGACCCCCAATGTAAATAGCCATTATTGTACATCATACATACATAGGTTTTCTAAGTGTCACATTACGGAAGGCCGTGTGTAAAGTACGTGGTCGCACAGTTAGGGAATTGTTGATCTATCAAAATTATGTTAGCAGTAAAATAAGACAAAATTAATTATAATTAATTTAAAACATTGCGTCTAATGAAGAAATAAATAAGAAATGTTCTACATAGTATATTATTGATAAATCACGAGGCGATGTGCCGTGTGTTTTAATCATGTAGGTATAATACTATATCAAATATATCTCCTTCAATATTTTATTCACAATTTCAATTGATCCTAAAAACTAGAAATAATTTTTTTTTAATTTATGACATAAGCGAAACATGTTCATTTTATTCATTGTTATGGTTACTAAATTTGTTTGTTTGAAGAAATAAACCTTTAGTCGCATCAAATTGTTTAAAACGGGTAAATTTTACCTCAGTTTCAGTTATTAGATATTGTTTCATAGTTACACGGAAAATATAAATTTTGATTGAATTTCTATTGTTGTGCTTTATATATCTTACAAAATAAATAAGTCATAATGACCCTCATGACTCGTTGCACAAATTTTACTTAAATTTTAAGTTTTCCTCAAATTGACAATATCACATCGGAATAAAATGTAAAATGAAGTATTCAACATTGCTGTGAAAATTTCGATTAGCAGTTTTTTGTTTACGTGATGCTTGAAATTTAAGCCTTGTTAGTGCAACTCATAATATAATAATATTTCAAATAAAAATATGTAAAAAAATATACCTATTTCTTAAATTTATTAATATGGATGACAAGCTTTCAAATATATATATATATATATATATATATATATATATATATATATATATATATATATATATATATATATGTATATAAGGTACGCAATATAAAATTATCGCCTAGGGGCTAAAAAGTCTCGGGCCGACCCTAGTATTTCTATTCAAGGAAGGTGGTCATTTTTAGCAAATTTGTCAAAAAAAATGAGTTATGAGGTTCAAAAAGGGCGCCCCCGCCGCTTGTGCGAAAGTCTGATAAAATCTAAAATGCAAAATAACATTTGTGGAATGATGAGACATTGATAAATTACATATGACATAATAAATTTAATCTTAAAAACTCAATCTACGGACACAATGCATTTACATTATTTCCTGTTGGTTTCTGTCAACTTAAACTTCAGAAGTAATCTATTATATGATGCAAGTATAATATAGAATGTATCCTATTACAGTGTCCCCAGAAACAGTTATTCTATAAAGTAACATAATCCTTCTTTATGAAGTGGAAAGTAGATGATAGAAATAAAATTACCACAACAAAGCGGAGCAGATGGAAGCCAAGCCGAGAGCTGCGTTCCAGGTACCAGTTTGATACCGGTCGCTTTAACAAGAATTAATCTGATATAGACTGTTCAGGTTTCAGTGGTAAAAAAAAATCTTTTATTTATTTCTTATAATTATGCTTCTTAACAAGAAAATTCCTAATTATATATGAGCACAAAAAAATTCGTTAAAACCTGAAGAAACATATTAATGTTATTGAATACTTATTATTTCCTCTTTTGCAGCTATTTCATCACGGTGGAGCTGAAGGGGCTACGTCGATAAATTGTTGTTAAAATGATAGTCGTATAGCATTTTCCTCAATAAAATATCATCTAAGTGTATGCTGGTATGTAACTATTATGGCACTGAAAACGGAATAAAGCTTCTGTCGAGTACGCAGGTAAACATATACGAGTATGGTGCTATTTAAAATAAAAAAAGTTGATCCCCACAGTTTGAGAATCCCTGGTTGAAAAAATTCATTTTATGGTTATTGAAATAGAAATAGAAATGAGGTCATTATTTTTTTTTATAAAATCGTATAATCTGGCTCATTTAATAAATATAGTAAAAAAATAATAGAAATATGAAACTTTTCATTGAGAAATTTGCTAATAAACTTTAAACGCACAATTACGAAAAACGATTTTGTAGAACCCTGTAACTTGGTGTATAGATCAATAAAAAACATCACGCGAAAGATAGTATTTCGTTTATGTATATTTCGTTGAATTATGCTAATAAATTGAAAAAATATGTATTAAATACTGTTAAAATAATATTTATATATATATATATATATATATATATATATATATATATATATGTATATATATATATATATATATATATATATATATATATATTATGTTTTTCAATATATATCGTTTCTGCCAGACTTTTGTTTTCCTATATGCTAATTAAAGCATATTGATATATTATATACTTCATTCACACACCATGATCACGAAACATCAATAAATACATTAATTATTGGCCTGGGCAATATGGTGACTTATATATTAGCCGGACAATTTTTATAACAATGACAATATCTTTTTGGCACACACGGTATGTAGTTTAATCATAAATTAAACTGGAATATAATTTTGTCCTGTTTGAGCAGACTATACTCTTCCTGAGCTGCGAGTTTACTATAAACAGATTAATAAACGTTGCATCAGCGCTGACAGCCAAGACTAAGAAAATTCGTCACGACATGTGATGCAGCAGCGTGTGGGAACGGAGAACCTGGCTTTGTCAATGCCTGTCGGACCGTGTTGTCACCTGTGCTCCAGCCCCCGACGATTCAACAAGTCCTATCCCGCATTCTGTAGAGAGAAAGGGTTCATTCATGCCTAATTGTGTGTGTGACGGATGATTGCATGACAAGCAAAAACTCTAACTTGTTGCCAGGGGTTGTCAGGGCCCATCAAAATTGACAATGCGTGTAAACAGAACTAAAATCTTGTACTTTTTTTTCCTACTACTCAATAGGTAAGGAAGGTTCAGTTATCGGGCAAATTTGTCTATCATGACTTTTCGGTAAATACGCATGTTGTAGGGACCTATTTGTACGATAATATATGTACATGACAATGTTTTGTTCTAAGATAATAATTAAATAAATTCCAGTATTCTGATCATATACGTTCATATGGAACTACCTCAAATTCAAATATTTTTAAATTCCCGAGGTCAAGACCTCACTTGTGACAGTACACTCTTTAGTGTCCGGAACCACATTTTTATTTTTATAAAAAAATATTTCTAGTATGTGTTTCTATTAAATCACAAAAAAAACTCCAGAAGAGAAACGACAACCACTGACAATAGGTTTGATGTTTAGCAGGATTGACCTGATTTAAATTATAATTTAAAATCAACTATTTTTTTTTATAAAAATAATTAGTGAAAAATAAAATAGAATACAAATTATAATAAAGATTTGTAAAGTATACCTGTTTATTAATTATTTTAAAATACAATTATGAAAGAAAATAACATTATGTTTAACAAATATATCTCTCAGTCGACGCTCCCTTCTCGGTCATCTAGTTCTGGGGGCCTTCTGGGCTGGACACACTCGAAATCTGAAATAAACAGAAATATGAGAATCTCTTCGCTCAGTGAGGGATCAGTACCAGTTCCTAAACCCTAAATGAGAGAGAATAGGTGAGAGAAAGGATATAGGTATTAGGATGGCAGCCTCCGCAAAGTACTGCCCCACACCCCCGCAGTAAGTGTGGCAGTCCCAGCCGAACTGTAGACTCTTCCTCAACCGCAGAAGAGGGGATAGCTAAACCGCAGAATAGCCCTGTCTCAACACCGCAGCGTGAGCACGCCTCAACCAAACTTGGTATGAGGTTGACAGCCTCCGCAAAGTACTGTCCCACATCACCGCAGCGAATGTGGCAGTCCCAGCCGAACTGTAGACTCTTCCTCAACCGCAGAAGAGGGGATAGCTAAACCGCAGAATAGCCCTGTCTCAACACCGCAGCGTGAGCACGCCTCAACCAAACTTGGTATGAGGTTGACAGCCTCCGCAAAGTACTGTCCCACATCACCGCAGCGAATGTGGCAGTCCCAGCCGAACTGTAGACTCTTCCTCAACCGCAGAAGAGGGGATAGCTAAACCGCAGAATAGCCCTGTCTCAACACCGCAGCGTGAGCACGCCTCAACCAAACTTGGTATGAGGTTGACAGCCTCCGCAAAGTACTGTCCCACATCACCGCAGCGAATGTGGCAGTCCCAGCCGAACTGTAGACTCTTCCTCAACCACAGAAGAGGGGATAGCTAAACCGCAGAATAGCCCTTTCTCAACTCTCGACACCCTATACTCAACACCCGCCTCAGGGGAGGCCATTCTAGCACACACACATATATAAAAACTGAATGCTGACACCCACCTTTTACAAATGATGAACACTCACTATCACTATTGAAATACCACTGTGCTCACGTCAACAATCAAATCACAACTGAATAAATAATTGAATAGCCCCTCTCTTAAACATACCTGCTTATGTAATTCTACTCTATCATTAATAAATTTTATACTTGCATAATACCTAAATTTGCCGTTAACAGTTCGGCCATCCTGACTTTTCCGCGTCCTCGCGGACTAATCTACGATGCCGTGTATATCGTCATCTACCTCGCTTACTTCACTTCTGGACGACGCAGATATTCCTTCCGGTTCGACATATGGCTTCATTCAGCCTATTGCAATAACATTACTATACTTGCCTCTTTTAGTTCGTTTAGAACCAGGTAACTCTTAAACTAAATATCTGTCATTTGGTAGGACTTGCCTCACTTGAAAGGGTCCGTCAAACGGGGCTAGAAGTTTCTTACTACCTCCTTCAAATTAAACTTGTTTTTTTTTTTTATTAATACTAAATCACCTTCTTTATATGGTCGCCTCTTGCACCTGTGTTTGTCGTAATTACTTTTAATCCGTTGTTGTTCGTTTAATAATTGTTGTGCACTTCTTGCCGAGTATCAGTCACATTTATTACTGGCTGCTCTGGTTGAACTTCGGTGCTTAAAATTGCGTCACTAGTAGATCTAGGTCGGTAACCGAATAAAAGCTCGCTTGGTGTTTTCTTAATTGACAAGTTTACTGCATTATTAATTGAAAATTGTACTTGTGCCAATTTTGTGTTCCATTTGTTTTCTTCTTGTATTGAAGTAGCCGCTAAGATCGTGGAATTTACCCTTTCACACTGACCATTATCGCGTGGTGTAGCCTCAGCGTTCATTATATGTTTAATGCCCTTTTCCCGACAGTAGTTCATGAATTGCTTCTATGTAAAGGCTGTTCCTCGATTGGAAACTAATCTTGTCGGGACTCCAAAATTATTAAAGATGTGCTCTAAAAATCTTACAA
This sequence comes from Stenolophus ochropezus, assembly GCA_035578165.1. Taxonomy (NCBI): domain Eukaryota; kingdom Metazoa; phylum Arthropoda; class Insecta; order Coleoptera; family Carabidae; genus Stenolophus; species Stenolophus ochropezus. The sequence goes on along the minus strand of JAQOWZ010000008.1, from coordinate 5,323,429 downwards.
CATGTCTTACTTGATGTACATTCTTCGGTGCCTGAAATCCGGTAACGGCTTTTATTTTCTCTGCTCCAGATCTAACTCCATCTCGATCAATCTCAAATCCTAAATAATTTATGCTGCTCTGAAAAAAGAAACATTTCTTCATATTCAGTGTCAAGTTGTTCGCCCTAAAAATGTCGAACAGTGTCGTCAGCCGCTGAATTCCGTCTGTAAATGATGATGATGGACAGATGATGTCATCTACGTAGGCCATGGCGATGGTGTTACGACATGATCCTAGAACTTTGTTGCTTAGCCTCTGAAAAACTGATGGTCCATTGGATAATCCAAAAGGAAGACGATTGAACTCAGTGTCCGTCTGGTATTACAAATGCAGTTTTATACTTTGAACTCTCCGCGATAGGTGTCTGGTAGTATCCTGTTTTCATATCTAAAGTTGTGAAGAACTTCGCTCCTTGCAACCGGTCCAATTGGTCATCAATTCTTGGTAAGAGATATCGGTCCTTCACGGTTACTTTATTCAAATGCCTGTAGTCGATACACATTCGTGCTTCTCCGTTCTTTTTCTTCACTAGTAGAATCGGTGCTGAAAAGGGTGAAGTTGATTCGCGTATAATGTCGCTATCCAGAAGCTCTTGTACTATTCCCTGAACTTGTTTTCTTTCTGAAATTGATAATCTGTACGACCCTGTACGTAATGGGTGTGTCATCTGTCAGTAAAATATCCACTACAGTCGCATTCGTGCATCGAATATCCTTCACAGTTCTTGCAAAACAATCTCTGCATTCCTGCAATAGACGTATCAGTTGTTCGCGTTGATCCTCCGTAAAATCAATTCCTTCATTTTTCTGCACTTCATTATTATCAGCTTGACACTTCCATCCTCTTGCTACAATTTTATCCTTCTGAAATATTATATCCGTATCTGATTAGATTTACACATTCCATATCCTGGTCTGCTTCTACAATTGTTCGCGGGAATACATGCTCGTTTTCTTCAGGTGTTCGTACGCTTAAATCTACAAAAAGTTATCCTTTGTCCTCTACATAGCAGACCACACGCCCTACATGTCCTGGAGGTACAACAGTTGCATGTTTGGTCCAGATGTTTACCTTCTTACGGGGTCTCGCTTCGATTTCACTGAAAGGTGAGTCGTTTTTCCTGTAAAATCTTAGCCGATTTGAATCCTTGTAAACAACTACCTCCGGTGATTCTGTGAAAGGTTGCCCAACAATTATATGTATGGATTGAACTGTGTCTGGTACTATGTTGAATACTACATCTAGCTCTACTTCATCAATTTTCAACTTCTGAACTTCAATTTCGCCTAAAGTCTTCACACATCCATTCCCAAAACCACGCAGAGTAACTGTTTTGTGTTTGTGGAATAGTAATTTTAGTTGTGCTACTGATTCCTTCATGATGATGCAAGCAGATCCCATATCGACGTATGATTTGACTACCGTTCCATTTACTTCAACATCCATTAAAAATTTACAATTTCCACTTATCTCCGCAGAAGTTACTACGATGTTCCTTTCTGGAAATTGTGGTTGTGGCTGTTGTTGACGCTGAACATTTAGATGTTGACGTTGTTGTGGTTGGTGATTCCTATTTCCACTGAACTCACCTCCATTTCGTCCTACGTAATTCGATGTACGTTGCCGTTTGATGCCACAATGTGCGCGTGTATGTCCCTATTTTCCGCAAGTAAAACATCGGACGTTTGCCATACCATCATTGTGATGCTGGGTAGTATAGAAAGGCAGCTTGTTCTTTTGAGAAACTCAATGTAAATCGCGTTTATGGGGAACAGACAGGCTTCGTGTAGATAGATTATCCTTGACCGTTTTCAAAAATAATAAAAGAGACTCCGGTTTCTTGTAATCTCTAGAAAGAGCAGCAGTTTTGGTGTTTTCGTCAGGAATTCCATCAGTGATGCATGAGACGGCCTTTTCTCTTGTGATGTCACAAGCATTGAGTAGCGCCAGCTTCTAATAGTAATATTGCAACATCGTGTCATCCGGTTTTTTAATGCGAGCCATCATTTCTTGAAGCAACTGAAAGTAATTTTTCTGTGACGGAAATGCCTCTAACACATAGTCTTCCATGTTTCCCAAGAATGATTTATTCCTTGCAGACCTTTATACCACGTTTGCGCATAACCCTTCAATCGTGATGTCACATACATAATGGTAGTTACTTCATCCCATTTATACATAGCGCGCAAATCATCTATTTTCTGAATCCATTTTTCGCTTGAAAGACTTGTATCTGAAGAATCAAAATGGTTTTACGGTTTCTGGACGGACAGAGTAATTAGATGGTTCAACTGAGAATTGTTTTTCCTGCATCCATTGCACATTATTCGGTGATAGACTTCTAACTGAACTTGCGTATTGAAACTGAGGACTGTTGTTAGGTAATGCCATATTGAAATGTTGTTCTAGTTTCGTTATCCAGCTAAACATAAATGTAACAAATATCCGCAATGCTCCAAAAGTTATGCTGTATGTAAATCTGAAGGTTAAAGGTGTTCAGATCCCACTTCTGAAATGTAAAGTATACCTGTTTATTAATTATTTTAAAATACAATTATGAAAGAAAATAACATTATGTTTAACAAATATATCTCTCAGTCGACGCTCCCTTCTCGGTCATCTAGTTCTGGGGGCCTTCTGGGCTGGACACACTCGAAATCTGAAATAAACAGAAATATGAGAATCTCTTCGCTCAGTGAGGGATCAGTACCAGTTCCTAAACCCTAAATGAGAGAGAATAGGTGAGAGAAAGGATATAGGTATTAGGATGGCAGCCTCCGCAAAGTACTGCCCCACACCCCCGCAGTAAGTGTGGCAGTCCCAGCCGAACTGTAGACTCTTCCTCAACCGCAGAAGAGGGGATAGCTAAACCGCAGAATAGCCCTGTCTCAACACCGCAGCGTGAGCACGCCTCAACCAAACTTGGTATGAGGTTGACAGCCTCCGCAAAGTACTGTCCCACATCACCGCAGCGAATGTGGCAGTCCCAGCCGAACTGTAGACTCTTCCTCAACCGCAGAAGAGGGGATAGCTAAACCGCAGAATAGCCCTGTCTCAACACCGCAGCGTGAGCACGCCTCAACCAAACTTGGTATGAGGTTGACAGCCTCCGCAAAGTACTGTCCCACATCACCGCAGCGAATGTGGCAGTCCCAGCCGAACTGTAGACTCTTCCTCAACCGCAGAAGAGGGGATAGCTAAACCGCAGAATAGCCCTGTCTCAACACCGCAGCGTGAGCACGCCTCAACCAAACTTGGTATGAGGTTGACAGCCTCCGCAAAGTACTGTCCCACATCACCGCAGCGAATGTGGCAGTCCCAGCCGAACTGTAGACTCTTCCTCAACCACAGAAGAGGGGATAGCTAAACCGCAGAATAGCCCTTTCTCAACTCTCGACACCCTATACTCAACACCCGCCTCAGGGGAGGCCATTCTAGCACACACACATATATAAAAACTGAATGCTGACACCCACCTTTTACAAATGATGAACACTCACTATCACTATTGAAATACCACTGTGCTCACGTCAACAATCAAATCACAACTGAATAAATAATTGAATAGCCCCTCTCTTAAACATACCTGCTTATGTAATTCTACTCTATCATTAATAAATTTTATACTTGCATAATACCTAAATTTGCCGTTAACAGATTTATTTATTTGCTTCAAAACTATTAGTAAAAACCAAAATATATTCTGTTGATAATAAAATTTAAAAATTACATTTTATTTTATCACTTTCATTGTCATATAATTGAAGAACAATGTATGTATTTAATTGTGATACAAAACGTAAAATTTGTTTCTTTTCCTAATTTTAATAAGAAAATAGGAAGACCAATTTCTTCGCCTTTTCGGTTTTATTTGGTACATATTGCGTTTTCGTTTATGAAATAAAATATTTATATTGCTTTTAAAACAATTATAATGTGCAATAACACTTTAGATATCTTTAAAACTTAAAAAAATCATTTTTGCCAACCCTGATGTTTAGTAGATATGACATTTATTATAATTATAATTTGTATGAAAAAATATTTGAAACTCATTATTGAATAAGCCGATTGATCATTAAAGTTTTATGAACCTGTGGTATGTTCTTTTAGACAGGTACTTTCTAGTGTCATATAGTAATATGAACTATATCTGAAATTTGTGTATAAATTTTGAAATCTAGATCAAAGTATTCTAATAATGATTCATTTTAAATATACTTTAATTTGTAACTTAAAATGAGATAAAGTACAGTAGGGATAAAGAAATACAAACAGTTCTTAAATACTTACTATGAAATTTGTTTAATACGGCCCAATTCTTTCGTTTCAAGTGATGCCTTCAAGTTGGAATAATTTATGATGCCTTGATGCCTACTTCATTTAAAATTATTAAAAGCCGGCAATTTTTTTTTTCGCTCCCAAGCAATAAACTTGCTTAGCGCACCCCTGGCTATCTCTTTACCGGGAACGGAACTAAAATAGTTGAATATCTTCAAAACCGTTCGTCATTACTTAATCAGATGCATGCATGTTCCACGGAATAAAATAAACATTGATACAGAGGGATCACAGCGGTTGAACACAAACACAGTACAAGTCAAAAAATATGAAACATACCTACTTCTTTATATCTGCATTAATTTGCTATATGAATGAAAATTTTAATTAAAATTTTTATAAATCTTAAACTGTTCCTGGTACATATTTATTCTTTCTTTATTCATTACATGAAAAAATATAATTAATTGCAACGCAGGACATACATTTTTATTTTTCCAAAATAAATAAAAAAATATAAATGTTAACGTTGCATCAGTACCTCATCAAAATTAAAAGTAAATATATCGAACCAGAAAGAATTATTAATTATTAACCCATTAGTGCTCATAACTATTTTTGTTCAAATTTTGTATAAATTTATCTGTTTACATGATCTATAAGCAATAAAATTATGGAAAAAAATAATTAAAAAATTTTTTTTTGTTTGCAAAGGGGTTATATTACATGGCAACTTAAGTTGCCACTGAGCACTATCAATATCATCCGGATTAGAAATAAATAAATTATTATATTCAACATATCTTTTATTATTAGTAATTCAGTAATACAAATGATATAAAAATAGGTTATATAAAAAGGAAAAATATATTAATAATCATGAAAGGAATCAAAACAAGATGGATGAAGTGGAACTTTGCATTTTTTACACAAGTATGTAGTGCGTGATTTACATGCTTTGCATCTACGATATTTACTTTCTCCTTTTATGATAAGATGATCTTTCTTATCGGTTCTTGTATCTTCTAGCGATACTGAGGAATAATAGGAAGCAGATGGTCCTGGTTTTAAACTGGGTGTGCCATACGTATTCAAAAGTTGAAGCACAACTTGTCTCCTAAACTGCAAGTATGGTATGTCGTGTCCTATTTGCCGAAAAAGTAACCAACCCTGCACGCAACATTCATCTACAGCCCAAGAAAAAAGAGGCCACCACCACTTTTTTATTCTAATTTTTGATCTATATTGAGCTGTAAACTGATCGTTCAAATCAACGCCCCCCATGTTATTATTATACTGCGCGATGGCATTGGGCATTTTTACTGTTATCCTTTTTTTGTCAGCTCGGCTGTATCTTTTTACATTTTTCATTGGTTCTAAAGTGTCACAATTAGACAAAACTGTCACTACTGCATTGTCATGCCATCTAATTGCAGTAAGTTGTCCATTTGTAACTGTAAAATGTTTACCTCTTTCATACTTTTTAAATTCTGATTTTGGTGGTAATTTCATTGCTTTCCCTACTCTATTTTCTCGTAGAGTACCAGTACCTCCTAAATTTCTACTGCACAGTTCTTCTAATAATTGCACTGACGTAAATAAGTTGTCGAAATATAATTTTGTACCACTGGGAATATTCGCGTGTTCTACCAGTCCTATAACTACATCGCCCCCCTGACCTAAACCAGTATCGGGCAACTTCGTATGCGAACCGCAGTAAGGTTCTGCATGAATGATAGCACCATTTGGGTTAGCAATAACCCACAATTTGAAACCAAACCTAATGGGTTTGCCTCTTATAAACTGCTTGGCGCTATGACGACCATAATATGGTACTATGCTTTCATCAATTGAGAGTGCACTTTCGGGTGGTATTTGCTTGAATGCATCATTGATGTAGTCAAATAAAGGTCTTACTTTATAAAATCTGTCTTCATTTATATTTGTGTTATCATTTAGATGAAGATGGCGCAAAATGTCTTCAAATCGTCGGCGACGTATTGCTTGTGACACAAGAGATACATGACAATCAGGTTCTTGCTGCCAATACATGCGTTTACTGGGCAATTGATGATAACCAGATAGGAGCATTATTCCAATAACACTTCAGATTTCGTTATATGCGACATTTAAATTATGATTTCCTTTCTGACCTGCATATACGTTTGTTTGTTCAATAATATGTAATATAAGTTTTTCAGAAAAAAAAGATTTGAAAGCATCTAAGGGAGAATTAATCGTATTTCTTAAAAAATCTAAAGCCTCTGGTCCATACTGCGGGTTAGGAATCGGCAGAGACCAGTCGTTATTTTTATTTTGTGACCAAATTGTCGCAGAAGGTTTTACCTTACTGACTTTTTCAGATAGACGTATGCTTTTTGATGTTGATGGTTGTGGTTCCTCAGTTTCCCTAATTTGTGATGAGCCGTGAACCTCCGGTTCTTCAAACACAACACTTGCTTCAGATCTAAGTATTCTAGCAGGAAGATGTATAGGATTTCCTTCAACTTCATCATCGGATAAATCCGAGTCTTCATCAGTAACAGCATCCGGTGGTTCATATGGTGGGATTATACTAACAGATCTGATATTTCTGACACTTGCTGGACCGTAAAATTCTCCATACGCATGTATAATCTCATCTACCGTAAAAGTATTATCGTCAGTCCTGTAATAAGTTTAAAAATATATTTTACTCATCATAGTGCTCAGTGGCAACTTAAGTTGCCAACAATGTTTGGAGTCACAAAGAATCTGTCATATCAAGAATAATCGCTCAAATTCTACAAAAGTATTTCACATCACTCTCATAGAACTTATATTGATCAATATGTAAATGAAATAAATAATATTTTATCAAATACTTACATTTTTATACAACAACTTTCTGATTCAAAAATTTGAGCAAAAAGATTGAGCTGTCAAAAGCACACAAGCAAGAATAGATAGACCAGATGAGTCAGAGCGGATGAGGTAGATTATACTGAAGATAGTTACATATAAATTCAAAACATAATCGCCAACTTCAGATCGTAGTAATTTTTTTAATTTACTGGCAACTTAAGTTGCCAGTGAGCATTAATGGGTTAATAGAGATTACAGTGAGGGTGATGATATAAAATATTTAAAACAACCAAATTTACAATTTCTTAACATTGTATAAAGCACAAATGCACAACTTTATTAATTTAAAAGCGAAAAAATATTAAACAGTCTTTAATACAATTATGTATCGATAAAATAAATTAAAAATGTGCTACTTTTTTCAATGTTTGTAAAAAAAACATCGCTTATTTATAGTAGAGCAAAGAGTATATTTTCAAATGATAAAAAAGTCTACAATCGGATAACTCTGATCTACAAAAACCTAAAATTCGTAAAGTTTATAAAAAAGGGATTATTCTGTTAGTAAATTATATTATTGGATAGTTTATATTTTATTCATAAGTTCAGTTTTGCTATTGTAACTCAATTAATTAATTTCTGTTGATAAATTTATACTGTATTTCTATCGTCACAGGAGATATCGAAGAAGGAATTTCGATGACTCACCCTATATAATAAAATTATTGTTAATTCTAAGTAGTGGTTATTTTATGATTACATTTTTGTTAATTAATAAACTCAAATACGTATTTATTATTGATTTGAATTTTTATCTGAAATGAGCTCAGTGACGCCCCTCTTCGTTTGAAACCCTAACGACGACTCTGATTAAATACAAATGTATTTGGTTTTTATTTAGGAATGATTATCCTTAGATGAAATGTAATTAATATTACGAGTACTTTATTTGGTTTGATCGTAATATAAAATTTGAAATAAGAAATGTGACACCGTACCGCCAAAATTTAGAATAAAATATTATTAAATTTATAAGAAATATTTATAAATATATTAATAATTTATTTTAAGTTCGGTTTTTGCGAAAGAAGTGGAACTTTCTTTTTGTTTTTTTTTTCTGGAATGACCCCATTCAAAGTAACATCTTCATTCTTCAATACATTCCGTATCAGTAAGTGGCTGAGAACTTTTTTCATAACGTCAACTGTTTTTTATTTTGATTTATTATGTGTATATTTTAATACCACTTGTTCTCAATCTTATGCAGTTAAAAAACTTAAGAGTTCTTAGAATCGAAAATATTTTCACAAAGATTTATTAAATAATGTGCACAGTGTAACTTCTACAAAATAAAAAGTAATGTCTGTCAATCAATCATTTTTGTAAAAGAAATGCATATGTAATACAAACATTGATGGAGAAATAATGAACACACAAGCTTGGGCGCCATTGAGGCTCATGCCTCCAAAGAGAATTTTCTTCAGCGCAGACTTTTTTACATCAGTAAAAAAGCTCTGAATTGTTATTAATTTAATCTGCTTCTATTTTTAAGTAACCCATTAAAATATTACCAGTAAATCCTCTAGGCCTATTCCCCGCCTGATGGCGTAGCTGTACCGTCTTCCAGGGCACCTGATACCCTGAAGGTGATTTAGTTCAACCGGTGGGGAATTGAGGCACGCTTCGGGTGTGCTGTAACTTTTGGCCTGCTGAAACCAGAGGCTCATTCTGGAGCAGATTTAGCTGCTCTGGATTGTGCTTTGGTTTCAGTGGGTCAGGAATTAGAGCACTCAGAAGTATTTGCTCTAATTCTTGGTCTGCTGAAACCAGAATACATTCTGGATCAATAAAGTTCTGGATTGTGTTCTAGTTTCAGTGGGCCGAAAATTAGAGCGAGAATTCAGAATGCTCTGATTCCTGGCCTACTGAAACTAGAGCACATTCTGGAGCAATTATGGCTGCTCTAGATTTTACTCTGGTTCCAGTGGGTCAGGAATTAGAGTACTCAGAATTGGTTCCTCTATTTCTAGGTCTGTTGAAACGAAAGCACATTTTGGAGCAGATTTGGCTACTCTGGACTGTGCTTTGGTTTCAATGAGTCAAGAATTAGTGCATTCTAAAATTTTTGCTCTAGTGTTTCTTGTATGTTTTGATTCCGGAAATTATAAGAAATTTTGCTTTCAAGAAAATTTGGAAAAGTTGGCGCCCGGCGCACAAAAATGAATCAGTTGTATTCGTACAATAATTTTTTTTAATTTATTTTTCTAAAATAGAAGTTTGCATATACCTTACCTACAAAATTTAATTGTGCCTTGTTTAAACGTTTTTCATATTTCGACGTGTGAAAACAAGCTTTAATTTGTCTCCCATCTCAGCACTGAGTTGTTGATAAAAATCTCTCATTTTTAGTTATTACTCTGGCATCACAAAAAAATTGGAGAAAATAATTTATTAGTTGAATACAAACCTAGAAACCCTTTAATTTGCACTATTTTTTTTGCTTAGCAACAAACATGAAAGCACACAGCTGAAAAATATAATAGTATAAGAAAGGTACAAATGAATGATATTTGCAATTATTTTAAAATAATTCTCACATCCGAAGTAGCATTATTTCAAAAATATCAAATTTCGAGATGTTAGTTAATATATTTCTCTCATAAATAGATTGTATATTTGTTGAAATGAAATATCAATTAGTATACTTATAATATATAAGATATAATTCAGTATTTCTTAATTGAAAGTTGACATTTGATAGTTGCTAAAGTGAAAATTTGAAGTAGCGCTAATGTATGCGAGTATACGGGTCAATGTTTTTAATGACATGTGAATTTATTTCAAATAATTGTAGTGCATTTTTTTCAATACACGTTGGCTGCGTCTCGAAAAGTAAATCAAATTATCTATACAATCTTTTTTGTTGTTGTTGCTTTTATACCTTTTCGTGATAAAAGCTGTTCGAGAGGTATGTTATAATTTTTATTCTTAGTTATTAAAATTATATCAATTATGCATTTTCAGAGAGCACTGATTTATGTTACCCTCAAACCCTGAAATTTTTAATATTTTTTATGATTTTGCATTAAAGGAGGTACAGTGAAATACCCTAGTAAATATAGTTTTGTTACAGGTAATATTACATGCTAATAGGGTAGTTAAAGTACCGTACTTGCATATTTCAAATTATATAAATTAATTTAAGTCACCTTCATCCCCTGATATTTTTAATAATTTTTATGAATTCGTATTAAGGTAGGTACAGTGAACTACCCTATTGCAGTTAATATTACAGGCTAACAGAGTAGTTAAAATACCGTACTTTTATATTTTGAATTATATAAATTGATTTAAGTCACCCTCATCCCCTGAAATTTTTAATAATTTTTATGTATTTGTATTAAGGAATGTGCAGTAAACTACCCTAGTAAATATGATTTTGTTACAGTTAATATTACTGACTAATATGATACTGTACTTGAATATATTGAATTATATATTTTTTAAGTCACTCTTATCCCCTGAAATTTTATTAATTTTTATGGTATATTGTTAAGGAAGGTTCATTGAACCTCCCTGTAAAATATGGTTATGTTATAGTTAATATTACTGGTAGTTAGAGTACCGTACTTGCTTATTTTGAATTTTATAAATTGATTCAAGTCACCCTCCCGCTCTGTAATGTTCAATAATTCTTATAGTTTTTTTTAATGAAGGGAGGTTCAATGAACTACCCTAGAAAATATGTATTTTTTTACAATTAATATTACTGCCTAATAGGGTAGTTAAAGTACTGTACTTGCATGTTTAGAATTATATAAATTGATTTATTCTTATTCTCTGAAATTTTTAATAATATTTATAGTTTTTTTTATTAAAGGAGGTAGAGTGAACCACCGCAATAAATATATTTTTGGTACAGTTAATATTACCGGCTATAAGATTAGTTAACTACTATATCTGCAAATTTAAAATAATGTAAATCGTTTAAAGTAACCCTCATCCCTAAATAATCTAAAAGTTTTCTTATTTTGTTACGGGAAGTGCAATGTATAAATGTAGGATTGGTTTTGACGACTGAATGTTAAAAAATACCTTAATATAATAATCATTGTTTCAAAGCTATTCGATTTTTATAAGTAAATGCACAGGCATTCATTTATGAAATCCGGGACAATAAGATACAACAAGTATGAAGATAGCCTCGTCCGAAAAGGATGCCAAGATGAATAAAGATACTTAAAATACAAATACAGAAAAAGAAGACCGCGGCGAAGATTGAAAAGGAAGAAGAAAAAGACGACGACGTACTGGAAGTATAGGACCTTTCCAATAATTCCTGGACTGATAGAGGACATTTTGGAGTGAATAAAACCCTTGAGATTATCCGAACGATTTCACTGGGTAAATTGCAAAGAAGATGTTGAAGACTACCGCGGGAACGTCACTCTGACCAGGGAAGGAACTCTTCCAGAACGTCAGCCGGATATTGGGCATCAATAAAAAGAGAACGATTGCATTACATCCGCAGGCCAACAGCATCATTGAACGGATGAACAGAACCATCAACTATACTTACCAAAAGTTGTCCCTGACTACCAACGATACTGGGATTGACATCTTCATCTATTTGAAGATGACATACCGTTTAGCTACGCATAAAACAACTGGGAAAACTCCAGCAAATATCTTGTTTGGCCGTGAGATGCGATTTGATTTTTGAAAGCGAACCTAGAGAAAATCTGGCTTGACAAGACAATATTTCTGATCTACGAAATAGAATGAACGACATACGCCAGAGAGTTCATTCAAACATTCAAGATGACTGACCACAACGACATCAGGACCCCAAAAGGTGGTTATCACCCAAAACTGCAGAGGAACTGGGAAGGTAGTTACGATATTATGACGAAAATAACGACTTGGTCTACTGGATATGGAAATCACCAATGCAGTCCACAATAACCGGCTAGCCCCATTTATCTATGACAACCATAAAGACCGTCATGGAGCGAAGATTCGTCAGACTTTAGAAGAAGAGCCGACCTTCTAAGATTTTATGGCCAGTTATTCCACCGATCATAAAGTATGGTAACATGTGACGAGAGAAGAACAACAAGATTCGTTCACGATACCGTCGGACTATATAATAAGACAAATATACATTAATCAGGTACGACCTAAATAATTGTTCAAATTTAAAATACACAAAAGAAATCGTAGTATAAATGTAATTAAAGAAACTGGTCATCAAGGAATAAAATAGGTTAAAACACATCCACTTCATTCAAATTTATACAATCAACTGGATTATGCAAGATAAAACATAAAAAATACTTACTAGAAGTAGATTGTAACCAATTTCAATGAGGGAGTTAAATAACATGTTTGTACAATTATAAATTCACTGAGAAAAATCACTGACAATATAATACAAAAATTTCACAATATAGTAATATTTTGTTGATACCCCCATGTAAATACTATTAAGATGATGTATGTCTGTCTGTAAATAAGAGTTTCTTTATCACTGTGTATGCAATGCATTTCTAAGGTCAGACGTTTATTCTAATTTTACTTTTCAAAAACGAAATGGTGATTTTCGTTGTGAACACATTTCGCTATTAATCAATTCCGTCTACATTCCTTTAATCTGGTCTCAAGATACCTTTTTATCTGACCAATGTAGATCTTATTGAAATCTTTGCATATTCCAAGTTACCTACTTAATAAATTCCCGACAGTTTTAGGCTGTTTAAATTAAATGTTTTTGGGTTAGATTCTTGTAATTGTGTGTATATTATGGACGAGATTTTGGACATAAGGAATGAAAAAATATACTTACACCACAACAACACAGAGCACAAACGGTACCTCTACTATCTGGTCACCAAAGTCATGCTTATACCAGAAGCCGATCTGTCTCACGTTATGGGACACTGCTAGTTTTGCGAAAACACCTATTGGACAATGACATAATAAAGTTAGTAGTACCAAATTTGGGCTGTGGGCTGGATGGATTGAATTGGAGGGTAATGAGAAATATATTGGAGATCCTGTACCAGAATCGAAATCCTCGACTGTGCTTACAACCCCAAGAAAAGTACAAACAGCGGACCAACCGTCGACTGCCACTTGTACAAAAATCTCGATGCACCAAAGGTGAGGCATTCAGATTTCGTCATGGTTTCGTCATTGACCAAAGGCTGTTCCGGGACGAAACAAGACTGTTAAGAAGGAGGCAATGTAACGAGCATGATTCACTGCCGATGATTCATCGCGGCTAACCTATCTGATCAAGTAGATACGCTAAAAAGGTCAAGTGATATAAGAGCGAAGTCGCTATTCGGTACTACCCACAGGTATAAATTCTCGTGGCCCGAGGAGCTCCAGTCATTTTTTCCAGTTTAGAAAGGCGACATATGAAGAAGAAATGAATATTGATAGTTATTGGAAATAAATTTTTATATCGTGTGAATACAGATAGCGTATATATTAGTTAATTATTAGTATGTTAAGTGTGTCGTACTAATCTATAAGTTTAATTTGTGTTATTTTTTGTTTAAATCGGGATTTGTTATTTTAATCGTTATTACAGTATGTTCCGAAACTTGAACAAAGTAACCGTGACCACGAAACCTTTGTAGTTATTGAAATTTCTGATAACTTTCGGAACGCTTCGGTTAATCTTACAAGTAAGCCATGAATCTGAGAGGTGTTAGTTGATTAGTCTATTGTTTAAGAGTGAATATTTTTATTAATTATGTTTATTTCTTTATTCTTTTGTACATTGAAACATAACCTTTTATTTCTATTAAACAACAATCCATAAATTTTATATTTCATAAAAATAATACAAATATAAAGTAGTTATAGAACAAACCAATTAATTTTTACTTCCATATTAAAAAATAAACAAATTCAAAATAATTTGAATTAATGTGATTCGCTTCAAACTGCTGACTCAACTTTGAATTGTAATTTTGCCTTGGATGTACCATGCTGATACCTGAAAATGGAAGATGTCTAGCCGATTTCCCTAACTTACATATACAAGTATAGTAACAGCTTTGAGATTCGTCTCGTTCTTCATTTCAGCAGGTTCTGCGTCGGTATGACATTGTTCTTTTGACAGCTTGTGGTTAGGATCTTCTAACGTAAGAACGGGATTGCAATAATCTATATTAAAGCTATATAGAATATCTTCGATACTTCTATCTTGATGTAGCAGATGATAACCTTCACCTAAATATTAAGTAGTACTTCCCATAGCTGTTTGATGTACCGTATTGTAGCGAACCCAGGGTCGCGGTGCGGGCGGCGGCGCGGGCGGCGGGAGCTAGCGAACAGGTCACAACATGTCCGTCCGCTCTCCATTGTTCTGATTTTCAAGGAATCAAAGAATCTTCTAGAATGATGTATTTTAATATAAATACCCCGACCAAAAGATCGCGAGGACAGTCATATATTGAGACGGGTAGTGAACACATGGTGATATAAATATATAGACAGTGATATAAATAGTGTTGAAATAAATATTGCGTAGTTATAATTGTTTAAATAAATTATCTTAGTGTTTAAGTCTTTAGTAATAATAATTAGTTCTAAAATAGGGTTTATATATGTTAATTATTAGTGTTAGTTATTTTTATTTATTCTTTATATTTCATATTTCTTTAATTAAACTTAGTTATATAAATATTAGTGTTTTAATCAATTTTACACTTCACCTAAATAAATAAAACGTTACAATTGGTGTCAGGTGTGAGAGTTGTTAAAAACTGTGAAGTGTAAATAAAAATAAATAAAATGGCTACTAAACAAGTAAAATTAAATGAATTAAAAGTGGCCGATCTAAAGAGCGGATACTGGCAAGTGGATTTAGATCCAAAAGACAAAGAAAAGACAGCTTTTACCATCGGTACCGGTCTGTGGCAATTTACTGTTATGCCATTTGGGCTCTGCAATGCCCCTGCAACGTTTGAACGACTTATGGAAACCGTGTTGGCTGGACTGTCGTGGAAAACATGTTTGGTTTACCTCGACGATATTATTGTGGTAGGAAAAACGTTCGAGGACCACATGAAGAACTTGGAAGAGGTTTTCCAAAGATTGATAAAGGCTAACCTGAAACTCAGTCCAAAGAAGTGTCACTTATTTCAAAAAGAAGTGCATTATCTTGGACACGTAGTTTCTGGTAAGGGTATTGCAGTTGACCCGGAGAAAATAAGGGCTGTGAGTGACTGGCCAGTACCGAGGGATAAACATGAATTGAGAAGTTTCCTTGGTCTCTGTACATACTACCGACGTTATGTACCTGGATTTGCCAACATAGCGAAACCATTGACAAGGCTTACTGAAGAAGGCAGAAAATTTATCTGGGAGATGGACTGTCAAGCTGCGTTCACACAACTTAAATATTCCTTGACAAGCGCACCTGTTCTAAGTTATCCTTTACCAGAAGGAGAATTCGTTCTTGATACAGATGCCAGCAACGTTGGGATTGGTGGCGTTCTTTCCCAGATACAAGACGGACAAGAGAAGGTTATTGCCTATTTTAGTAAGACCTTGTCAAAACCAGAGAGGAATTATTGCGTCACCAGAAAAGAACTTTTGGCAGTCGTGAAATCCGTGGAGCACTTCTACAAATATTTGTACGGTAGAAGATTTCTTATAAGAACTGACCACGCTGCTCTCAAATGGCTGCTACAATTTAAGAATCCTGAAGGTCAGGCAGCTAGATGGATTGAAAAATTGCAAGAATATAACTTTGTTATTGAACATCGAGCAGGTACAAGGCATCGTAATGCTGACGCATTATCAAGAAGACCTTGCCAGGACGAATGCAACCATTGCAGTCGTCTAGAAGAAAAACTCTCGACCATCGCCAGAACAACAGTAGTGAATGATAGTTGGCAAACGGAAGACCTTCGCAAGGACCAAGAGAATGACTCGGACTTGAAAATTATACGGGATTGGAAACGTGACGATAGTAGACCAGTTTGGGAAGATGTTGCACGACACTCACAAAGTGTAAAATCTTACTGGGCGCAGTGGGACTCTATTGTGGTTGAAGAGGGCCTCCTGAAACGTGTCATAGAGAATACTGACGGTACTGTGAGTAGGACCCAGCTGATAATTCCTAGGAATAGAGTACAGGAAGTATTGGAGGAGATCCACGACGGATCTGGACATTTTGGAGTGAATAAAACCCTTGAGAGAGTGCGCCAACGATTTTACTGGGTAAATTGCAAGGAGGATGTTAAAGAGTGGTGCAAGAAATGTGTGATCTGCGCGGGAAGTAACGGGCCACATAGAAAAAGAAGAGCTCCAATGCGCCAATATAACGTTGGAAGTCCCTTTGAACGCATTGCGATTGACGTGGCCGGACCATTCCCCGAAACTGATGATGGAAATAAATACATAGTAGTAGTAATGGACTACTTTACTAAGTGGGTCGAAGCCTATCCATTACCCAACCAGGAAGCCGTAACGGTCGCTGAAGTCTTGGTAAAAGAATGCATCTGCCGATTTGGAGTACCGCGAGAGATACATTCCGACCAAGGAAGGAATTTCGAGTCTGCTCTGTTCCAAAATATCTGTAAGATATTAGGAATAAAGAAAACCAGAACTACTGCATTACACCCGCAGTCTGATGGCATGGTTGAACGGATGAACAGAACAATAAATCGGTATTTGTCAAAGGTAGTCTCTAACCATCAACGAGACTGGGACCGACATCTTCATCTGTTCTTGTTGGCTTACCGTTCATCCGTGCATGAGACAACAGGGCAGACACCAGCAAACATCTTATTCGGGTGGGAGTTGCGCTTACCATGCGACCTGACATTTGGCAGTAAACCCGGTGAAGATCTTGCCGGGGAGGACTATGTGACGGACTTACGGAGAAGAATGAATGACATCCATGAACAAGTCCGTACAACCATTCAAGGTGCCAGCGATCGGATGAAGGACCAGTATGACGTCAAGGCTGAGAAAGGTGGTTATCAACCTGGAAATTTGGTGTGGCTTTATAATCCACAAAGACGTCGCGGCTTATCGCCCAAGCTGCAAAGGAATTGGGAAGGTCCTTACGAGATCATCAAAAGAATAAATGATGTGGTCTACAGAATTAGGAAAACACCTAATGGAAAGCCGAGGGTAGTCCACTTCAATCGGTTAGCCCCTTTTGCTGGTGATAACTTTGACGATCATCGTGGAGCGACGGTTCGCCGGGTTGTACCTGAGGAACCTACATTTGAAGACTTTATGGAAAGCCATTTCACTGGTCACAAAGCACGGTATGGCGTTACACGAGAAGAACAACGAGATCTGTTCACCGTGTCCCCAGAATATTCCCTCGCTCACTGTGTAGCGAAAGACATTAAAATGTCCCGCGGCATCGCTTCAGTTTTTAAAAGAAAATTTGGACGAGTACAAGAACTGGCCAACCAACGTCCAACTGTCGGAAAAACGGTACAACTGAAGGATGAGAACGAGGAACGCAAGCGGTACATTTACTATCTCGTTACGAAACAATACTCATATCAGAAGCCGTCATACCGCAATTTATGGGACTCGCTGTGCGATATGAAGGACCATCTGTTGCAGAACGACATCATGAAGCTGGCAGTACCGAAGATAGGCTGTGGACTAGATGGTTTGGATTGGAGGATTGTTAGAAGCATGTTAGAAACAATCTTCCGCTTTACCGGAGTGGAAATTCTAGTCTGCAGCTTCAACTCTACCGGGCAAGACGAGCTCAAACGGACCATCGACTGTTACTTCTTCAAGACTTCCAGATGCACCAAGGGTGATGCATGCAGATTTCGTCATAACGAACTGTTCCGGGACGAAACAGTCTTAAGGAGGGGGCAATGTAGCGAACCCAGGGTCGCGGTGCGGGCGGCGGCGCGGGCGGCGGGAGCTAGCGAACAGGTCACAACACATCCGTCCGCTCCCCATTGTTCTGATTTTCAAGGAATCAAAGAATCTTCTAGAATGGTGTATTTTAATATAAATACCCCGACCAAAAGATCGCGAGGACAGTCATATATTGAGACGGGTAGTGAACACATGGTGATATAAATATATAGACAGTGATATAAATAGTGTTGAAATAAATATTGCGTAGTTATAATTGTTTAAATAAATTATCTTAGTGTTTAAGTCTTTAGTAATAATAATTAGTTCTAAAATATGGTTTATATTTGTTAATTATTAGTGTTAGTTATTTTTATTTATTCTTTATAATTCATATTTCTTTAATTAAACTTAGTTATATAAATATTAGTGTTTTAATCAATTTTACACTTCACCTAAATAAATAAAACGTTACAGTATGTATCATGGTGAGACTAGAGATACTCCAGTCAGAGTTTGGCCGATGAGACGCCATTTTTCTCTGGCGGGAAAATTTGAATTTGATATTTCGATAACACGTATAAATGCGAAATCTTTTTTTATAAATATTTCATTTGAAAATTGTTTAATAGTTTTTGTAATATATTAATAACATAATGTAGTCTGTGATAAAATCAATATATGTAAAATTAAAACAAAAATACATTGAAATTTAAAATAAAAATGTTAGTTTACAAGTTACAACTTGAAATATAACATGTATTATATAGATTAGACATGCTTCAGAATATTGGAAATGATACTATGAAAATTTTGATTAGTAAATATTACAGGAGGAGGATTATGGATATGGTTGGATTTAGAAAAAAATTCAAGTGCATTGGAAAAAAGACAGTAATTTCTCGCCTTTTAAATTTTAATTTTTTACTTTGTACTGCTTGCCTACTGATGAAGGGTTAAATGGAAATTATATCATCTTTGAGGGCTGTTACCTGCAAAGGAAATATAATGATTAATTTTCTGGTTATAAATTAAATATTATTTGCTTCGATAAACTTATTACCATTATCTACATGTATCATTATTTAACGAATTATATTAAATCTAAATATACAGTTTTGCTTCTAAAACCGCGGAAAATACATACAATATTTACAATAATTTTAATAGAACAATATGTTAGTCAACAAACGTTCACAGCAATTTGAGAAACGACATTATTTTATCAAGTGGTGCATTGCTACGGTTTTGCTAACAAAAGTTGCACTTGGATTACCAGAAGTTCTGGAACTAATTCTTAATCGAAAAATAATTAACCTTTTAGAGATGTTATTTTTTAAATTGTGACAATTTGGAATAGTAAGTGGTATCTGTTTAACTATTTTAATCAGTACATCTTTTAGATTAATGTTCTCATAAAAAACTTCTGTTGGTGTAATATACAATTTACACAGTTGTTCCATCTGAACAAAATAACTGAACGTTTGTTCAGTAACGTAAAATAATGTATTACTATAACTTCTAATGCTAGTTACTTTACTAAAGTTAAGAGGTTTTTCTGTTTTTGAACTTACTGCATTAATGCAGATTCTGCAATGTTTTTGATTTTTCATTATACTAGAAACAATGTAACCAGCTGTATTGTAGAGGACAAATAGTTCTGTCTTGTTCAAAG
Organism: Stenolophus ochropezus; assembly: GCA_035578165.1. Classification (NCBI taxonomy): domain Eukaryota; kingdom Metazoa; phylum Arthropoda; class Insecta; order Coleoptera; family Carabidae; genus Stenolophus; species Stenolophus ochropezus. The sequence continues at coordinate 5,303,726 of JAQOWZ010000008.1, read as the reverse complement.
TAACATTGACTGCTTCAGTCAAATTAGGCAATTCTATGTCACAATTTATTTTCTCATTTGTAGCTGCTACATTACGAGGTTTTCTACGTAAAATTGACAAAGAGTCAGACAAATAATCGTGATCATCGTAATGTTAGTTGCTGGAAGAAACATTCTTCATAACTGTGACTAACTTTAAACAATATTTTAGTTGAACAGCATTCGGAGTACTATTTTTACTTCTAATCACAGAAAATAAATTTTCGACGCAATCTTGAGTCAAACGTTCCAAGCAGACAAATTTATAGTTACTGTTATGTAATAATTGCCGAGATATATCAAGAGCTGATTTTGTTGTTATCATAATGCCTCTTTGAAATGGTTTAAAATCTTCTCTTTTTCCAAGTTTCAAATTCTGCATAAGGTCTATAATATCAAAAAGTAATTTTTTCCAACTTTAGAATACTTCTCCGGGTTAACTCTTTCAGGTTTAGCGGTACGGGGCCTGTACCACTTTTTTTAAATCAAGCGCGCCATGGTGGTACATAAATTGTACCACTTACATAAATGTTATTTCCATTATTACCAGTAGGCTAGAAACTGTATCACCTCTATAAATGTGTTTATGTGATTGTGTAGGTACTATGAGAGCTACGCACGTTTTATTGTAATGCACTTCATGCATCGTTATTAAAGCATTTTTTTTCTAAAATAACTTATTTTATTTTTCTGTAACGCACAGGTGATAAATATGGTAAATTTTCTGTGACTGAAAGAGTTAAAGTTGCTCAAAGCCAATTTTGTATTTCGACCACTAACAATTTTAAACCAGTTTTTACGAACCAAGCTGTTGTAAGATATTCTTTTTTATCGTTTTCTTCTGCTAATAAAGTTAATGCCGTACTTACTTCATTGCTTAAAACATGAGTGGCTGAACTAACGCGCATTTTTTGAAAATGATTTTTAGATTGCAAAAGTTCAAAACGCAATTTGGGAGCTAATTTTAAGTCACGGCTTTCGTCTTCTTTCAAAATTTCTTCGAAATGTTTCGAACTGACAACATTTGTTGGCAAATTATTTTCCTTAACAAACTTATCTGGAATAATAAAAACATTATTGTCCTTCTTTTTTTAAGTTTTTAAAAGAATGGCGTGCATCTTAGAAAAAGTATAGTCTTCTGTCTTTTTTAACGGATGAGGACAAGATGATTCAATCGTGCTGTATCGCGAAGCATTTATTTTAAATTTCTTCCACATTGCCTGATTTGCTGCTCCCATGTCTGAAACTACAGCCTTTATTTTTAATCCAATATTTTCGGCATTGAACGTATTTTTTTCTAATAAATTCGCTAAGACGAAGCCGTTAACTTTGTCACCGGTAAAAAAATATGCCATAGTTTGTTTCCACCGACTTGCAATCCCTGCAAGCATAAATATTAAACCATGAGTTGCAAGTCCACTGTGACCAGGTAATGTGACATTTCCGACCAGAGAACCGGTACCATTATCATAAACAACACCAGATTTAATAGATAATTCGTCCAGAACGATTATGCAATTTTTGTCGATTTCGTTCAAGAAGGTAGCATCTTTTATCTTCAGAAAACTGAAAATATCTTCCAAGATACTATTTTCAATGTTTAAATTTTTTTCAAAATTTTTCCTTAAAGTTCTTAACGCTAGTAAAGGTTGTCATCGTTTTAAAAGCTCTTCGTACCCATTGCGCCCACATGCAAATTTTAACTTATGTCTTTACCAACGTTGAATCGCTCCATTTTGGAATCTTCTTATAAGTCCCAGCTAATTTCTAATTCATTTGATCAATTTCAAAAACTTTCCCTATATTCTTTTGCAAATTTGAAAACATACTAACTTCGTTTTGCAAACGTTTTAGTTGCTTCTTCAGCGACTGTTTCTGTTGTTGAATTTTTTTATAACGTCTTTTGATAGCTGTTCTTTAATTTTCACTCGCCCGCAAAGTTTGAAATCTATGCAGTGTCCCTTCTGGGATAGATGTTGTTGTTCCAGCCGTTTTATTTATAGTTTTTAGAGACTGAAAAACTTTTTCTTGCTCTTTCAAATTTTCATCGTTCGCCCAATGTCCATCTTCATCTTCATCTTCTTTATTCTCTTCAGGTATTTTTAAGAATGATTTCCCAATCTTTTCCGCTATTACAGTTGAAAATCGAGTTTCGATATTTTTGACGGTCACACTTTCTTTTTCAACATTTACATCCGTTGTTGTAACGTTTAACAAATCTTTATGATCTATTGACACAGTAGATATTTCTGTCTTGCAAGTCTTGAAGGGTGTTCGGTTTTATTTCCGTAGATATACTTTTCTGTCGACCTGAATACACAGTTAAACATTATATTTTTATTTATTTATTTTACATAAACTGATTATACCCTCTCGAAAATAATACAAATATATACAAATAAAATGAAAACTTGATACATTAAATGCATGTTGCTATAAATTCAAATTATGTCAAAATTGATAGTGTAGATAATCTATATAGTCTATATCAACCTGTTAATTATTATTAAAGAAATTTAAATTACATAAATTAATTTTATTATCAAATACCAATGTTTTTGCAACAATTTTCAGTGATACAATGTATGTACATAAAAGTATTACTTACAATTTTGATTTCTGTTGATTATGAAACTTCTCCTTAATATTGGAATAACGTGTTTTTTTTGGCAAAACGCTGGTAACATTTTCCGTTTCTCTGTGAGCAAAAATTATTGGCTCAGCTTTTCGCTTTAGTTTTTTTTTTGTTGTCTTTGCGTAGCTTTTCTAACATATCCTGCTCGAAATAGATCTAACGGAGAAAGAAATATGACAATATTTTATAATTGTATTAAAAAGTTTTTTACCTCGCATAGAACTGATTTTGAATTAGGTTCCCACTTAGATCTATTTATATTTTGGATCCATTTTTTCCTCCTCTCTTCATCTTTTGGGACCGAATTAAATTTCTTACCCTGTCCAGAAGAAACGGAACACCCAGGTGCTGCACATGTCGGCATTTCAAGGTTAATAATAAATACAAAATAATAAATAAAAATATTATTATTCAGTTGAATAAGAACGATTTATACCCACAATATAAATGTCAAGAAATAATTTAATAATGCAGTTGTTAATTTTGATTTCTGTTGATTATTAAACTTCTCCTTAATATTGGAATAACGTGTTTTTTTGGCAAAACACTGGTAACAATTTCCGTTTCTCTGTGAGCAAAAATTTTTGGCTCAGCTTTTCGCTTTAGTTTTTTTTTTGTTGTCTTTGGGTAGCTTTTCTAACATACGAGGTGTGTTAAAAAAATATCGCGAATTTTGAGTTTTTTCAAAAATTATTTATTTATTCATGAATATCTATTTTGTCCCCTTCAAAGTAATCCCCATGAGATATTATACACTTGTGCCAACGGTTTTTCCAATCTTCAAAGCACTTCAAAAAATCATTTTTTTTTATCTTGTTCAGCTCCTCCTTCGATGCCGTCTTTATCTCGTCAAGCGTAGCGTAACGTCGTCCTTTCATGGGCTTCTTCAGTTTAGGGAACAAGAAAAAGTCACAGGGGGCCAGATCTGGGGAATACGGTGGCTGCGGCATCATTAGTGTGTTGTTTTTGGCTAAAAAGTCACGCACAAGCAACGATGTGTGAGCAGGGGCGTTATCGTGGTGCAAAAGCCAATTTTTGTTCTTCCACAAATCCGGGCGTTTCTGGCGGATTGCTTCGCGCAAATTGCGCATAACTTGCAGGTAATATTCCTTATTGACCGTTCTACCCTGTGGCAAGAACTCATGATGCACCAAGCCCCTGCAATCGAAGAAAACTGTCAGCAAAACTTTCACATTCGACCGAACTTGGCGCGCTTTTTTCGGTCTTGGTTCGTGCGGCAGCTTCCATTGAGATGATTGAGCTTTGGTTTCCACGTCATAACCATAAACCCACGATTCGTCACCAGTTATGACCCTCTGGAGCAAATTTGGGTCGTCGCGGACAGAGTCCAACATCTCATTAGCAATGTTCATGCGATGCTGTTTTTGGTTGCAATTGAGCAATTTTGGTACAAATTTCGCGGCGACCCGTCTCATGCCCAAATCATTGATAAAAATCGAATGGCACGAGCCAATCGATATGTTTAGGTCCTCAGCAACTTCTCTAACGGTGATTCGACGATTGACCAATATCATTTTCTCCACTTGATTAATTTTTTCGTCTGTTGTTGAAGTGCTCGGGCGTCCGGCACGCTTTTCGTCGTTCACATCTTCTCGGCCTTCTGAGAACATTTTGTACCACCGATAAACGTTGCTTTGGTCCAAGGTAGCTTCTCCGTATGCCACAGTCAACATTCGGAATGCATCCGCGCACTTAATTTCGTTTTTCACACAAAATTTGATACAGGTTCTTTGTTCCATTTTTTTGAATAGGTAAAAATCGAAGACGATCCAAAACACGTGCAAGCAAAGCAGCTGTCAACAATTAAGTGAACATTCAAAATGGCCGAGCTTGTTGACGTAAGTGAGAGACATGAGTACCAACATAAAGCCACAAAAAGATCGAAATTCGAATATACGTAACCCGCGAAAATTCAAAATTCGCGATATTTTTTGAACACACCTCGTATCCTGCTCGAAATGGATCTAACGGAGAAAGAAATATGACAATATTTTATAATTGTATTAAAAAGTTTTTTACCTCGCATAGAACTGATTTTGAATTAGGTTCCCACTTAGATCTATTTATATTTTGGATCCATTTTTTCCTCCTTTCTTCATCTTTTGGGAACGAATTAAATTTCTTACCCTGTCCAGAAGAAACGGAACACCCAGGTGCTGCACATGTCGGCATTTCAAGGTTAATAATAAATACAAAATAATAAATAAAAATATTATTATTCAGTTGAATAAGAACGATTTATATCTACAATATTAATGTCAAAAAATAATTTAATAATGCAGTTGTTATATTTCCAGAGTACTTGATAAAATTACATAGATACTATTAATTTTACAATATACTTACCTCTTTGCAATTAATTTAGTTGTCATTAACAATTAACAAACTAAATTGCACAAAATTGTGTTCGCGCGTTTTTTTAAACTGACAGTTGTAGAGATTAATGGCGCACTAAAAGCAGTTAAGTTGTGTAATACAGAATTGAGATATCTTTGAACGTTAAAATTTATTTTTTACCCTATCTTTATCAGGTCTAAATGTAATTGAACAAGAATTAGAAGGAGCAGACATTGTGAAGAAAATAAAGCCACAGGGTGTCAAATGTCTTGAATACCTTTGCAGATCAAAGGAAGTAGGTATAATAAAATCAATATTGCTTTGAGAACCAGAAGGGAATAGAAGATGACGCAGACCCAGATCTAAGTGACTACAAGAAGTACGAGGGTATTTAAAAAGAATAGGAATTCAGATTTAACGTGTGTTATCATCATTTCATCTAACGACATAACGCTTTATAATTAAAACTGATAGATTTTGCAGTTTAAAGAAAGATTTTATATTAAATCTGTATCAGACCTCTTTAATAAATTGGATGCATTATGCACGGGATCCCTTTAAGAGCAGAGCCCATTTTCCACCCCCCAATCAATGCACCTCATATTACTGAAACTGTTTAATGATGCACCGCATGCCAAATGTACTAAATCTTCTTTGTCATGACTATTAACATCTGTTACTTTATTTGCTTTTTCTTGTTTTTTTTTTATACTTTAAGCAATTTTTCTTTATGTGACCTGTTTTCTTGCAGCAAATACATTTCGTTGAAGTATTGTGTCCAACAGCCTTCATGGCGATTTCTTCTGTTTCTGTCGTCACTTTTAATCTTCTTCTTTTGTACTCATCAATCAATTTTCCTTTGACTAATTCTATCGTTAAATCTTCTTCTGTTCGATCTTTTAGAGCCACAATTAGACTACTATAGGATTCGGGTAAACTTGCAAAAATAATTGCTATTTCTAAATTTTCTGCAATTATCTCTCTCAAATTTGTCAATTTATCTATGTTCTTAAAAATGCTGTCTAAATGAATTTCATATTGTCATTATCATGAAACTTTGAATTAATAATATTTTTCAATAAAAATACTTTATTTGATAAATTTGGCTTTTCGTAATACTATTTTAGTGATTTCCATGCTTGTTTCGCTGAACTAGCATTCTTTACGTGCAGAAGTTGATTATCTTCAACTAGTAAGCAGATTATAGCCCGTGCCTTATTATCTAATTTTATTCACTTCGGAGTTACTGCATCCCACAAGTCTTTTTTAATGAGCAATAATGGGGTATTCCAAGCCTACGGCTTTTAAAGAAATTCTTATTGGATATCATTGTTTACCATATATAAGTAATATTAAAGTGAATATAATTATTATTTTTCTGATTTTTAATACCATAATATCAAAATGAAATTGTAATGCATTTGAATCGAGTACGTAAAATTCAGTATCAGCCTTGTTGTGACGAAGAAGGCACTCGCTTCAGCCTATTGGCTCTTGTTCGAACGCGCCACGCCTCTGACTCAGACCTACGAATGATGTTCTCAGCTGATTCTCAGTGCCTGTGACGTCACACGCACAGCCGATTTTCTAGGGGGTAATTTATTGAAACTTTAAAAAAAAATTTCTGGCGTGTTTGAAACCTTTCGGCGAAAAGAAAAAATACGGGTCTCATATTTTTATGCATAGAATAACATATTAAAAAATGAAAAAAACTTGGAATACCCCATTCTACTTTAAATTTCCATATCTGATAATTTTCATTATTTAATTTTTCAATGGAAATTCTTGTTGCTTCCGCCATTGCTATCACAAATGCCACAGAATCTTCAAAAACTTAATTTTAAACCTTTATCTTAGATCCTGGGCCCATAACCCGTTGTAACTTGAATTAAATAGGATCTTCGGCAGTGGATTAATAATTAACGGGAGAAAGTTCAAATTCTTTATTTTAGACTTTAGTACAAAAATACCTTATATAAAATTGAATGAACTGTCAAGATTAACAAAAAACTCAAAAGACATAGAAAACTTGATACATTTATAATAATAATTCAATTGATCTAGAAGTCAAAGCCGACGTATTTCCAACAAAAACGACACCTCTAACAAAGATCATAATTTTCTAGGGAAATAAAACAACAATATCAAAAGTTGATAATACATGCATAGAATGAATTACTAATTTTAAATAGATAATCTAGGATGCGACGTAACGTACTCTAATGACTAATGACAAACGTAGGTAGGTATATTAAAATTTTTGGATTTGACTAAAATATATGCTAAAAAATATGAAAAAATAAAAGAAGACACAAAAGAATTTCTATAAATCAATATTAGATACAATTCTGAAGATAAATATAAATTCCTCATGAAAATGAAAAGATTTACGAAAATGAAATACTTTTGAGATGAAGACAGTAAAAATGTGTTACAAATCAAATTAATCATATTCAATGGAAGTGGCATGAAAAAAGCCGATATAACCAAAGCTTATATGATAATAATAATAAAACTAATAATAATAACAGTAATAATAATACAAATCAGTTCCACTATATTAATACAGGCTAGACACACTAGGGCTGGGCGATATTGAAAAATTAATATCGAATATTTTAATATCGATAATATCGATATATCGAAATTGTCGATATAATCGAAGTAATCAATGTATCTGAATTAAATAACTTATCGATATACCGATATTATCGAAATTATAGAATTAGAATGTTTATGTTATTAATTATATCTATATTAATTAATATGGTAATTTTAATAATATCATAGTAAATTATATCAGTAATATGAATAAGCATTATTATAAAAAATGTAAGTAAATACTAGTACTCATAAAATAAATTATTAATTTTATATAAATTAATAAAACGATTTTGGTTAATCGAATGTACATTTTAAATAATCAAACTTGTATAAAATACATTATATCTACTGTCGAGTGCTATATTTCAAATGAAAATGATGTATATAAGTGGATACAAACATATTATTTACGATTCTGGTACACGGTACACGATGTATATATTTGAGCTTAAAAGAGTGATTGTTTAACATGCTTTGCTGTCAAAGAAATTATTGATAATATCGAAATTACCGATATCAAAATTATATAAAATATCTAAATGAATGATAATAAGTATCAAAATTATTGATAATATCGAAAGTATTATATCGGAATTATCGATAATATAAAAATTATCGATACATAGCTATTTTATAATTTAAATATCGATAACGGTAATATCGATATTATTGATAATATTGATTCATTTCCAGCAATGACACACTAAGCCGGGGGAAATTAAAGTGTGCAACTTGCTTATACTTAACTGCTGTTTAAGAGGATTCCCGGTGTCTATTGGTATAGGGTAAAATACATGCTAAGCATTTTTCTTTTTATTCAAAAACCAGAAAAGAAATTAATATGAAATAAATTCATATGAATTCTTCAAATATAGATGCATCCGCCTATGTCAAATATATTTTAAAATTTACAATAGAATCGCGAAAAAAAATTATTAAATATCAGATATAGATGTACTATTTTATTGTAATGTCTAACGGTTATCTAAAGTATTTTTTCGACAAATAAGAGACATAGACTTGTAGAATGAAGATCTATAAATCAGTATTTCTAATCAGAAAACTATTTGAATTAACCATTCTTCTTAAAACAGAAAAATTGTAACATACAAATTTCTTGCATTTTTCTCCAGTTTTACTTGTAGTGGTAATGTTCTCCCTCTCAATTTTTCGCTTGTACGGGTGGGTGGAAACAAGACAGAAACTTAAGTACACATGTATTGAAAAGAGTCGACCGCAAAATGATCTGTTATTCTTCTACAGTGGAGGAACTTGTGAACGTTGTCGATACTAGAAACACAAAATATGAAGTTAGAATTTCTAGCTTCACCGGGAATCCTCTTAAATATTAAAGTTCAGTGTTGCAAATTACCATTCTACGAGATAAAATATTAATATTTCTTATGTTTATAAGGAAATTTCATAGTTGTTCTAAAGAGCTAAACGAAAATGCTTCTATTTTGAATTTCTGTGATTAGTAATAACAAAGAGCATTAAAGACAATAAAAAAAATGAACATTAAATTTTAAATGACTAGTGAAATGTATTGCACAATAATGTATCACTGAAACAAATGTGATGTTTTCCTACAAATATGATATCATAGTGAATCGTGATTTTGTTAAATACAGAATTAAAATTATTTATCATTTATTTATTTAAACTTAACTTGACGTTATCATAATAAAAATAAAATAGAACAGATTTAAAATATAATGTACATACAACATACATACATATGTTTATATGTACAAAAGAAAATTGATGATTAAATTTTATTTAGTACAACTGGCCATGTATGGTGTATCAGGCGTGCTAAACTGTTAGCCCAAGGGCTGCATATTAACAGTTATATTTATCTATTCATGTAAACTTCGATCAGCAGTGCACAGTTCAAAACTCCGTTTAGAATTTTACACGACGAACTTTCGCCTCAACGAATGTTTTGATGATGTCAATTTTCTTTAAGTTATTTGTTACATTATTTTCAGTGGCCAGAATACTTAAATACTTTAGCCGAATCTTGTGGCATAAATAAGTTGAAGTTTTTCTTAAGTTATGCAATTGAGATCAATATGATAAATTAGTAAGATTTCTAGAAAGATGTCCATTTCATCAATACATTTGTAACAAATTAGCACAGTATAGAAAAAAATATTGGAATCTTCGTGTTCCATTTTCAATTTCAAGTGTTCGCGGGTATAATCTAAGCACGGGCTAACCTAAGAGAAAATAAAGAAAATATGTGTTAAAATCACTTAGGAGACATCTGAAAACCTTGCAGGAAAAATATGGAAGTCCCTTAAAAAGGGGGGGGGGGGGGGGGCGGATACACTTCGTGTCGGTACGTTACTGTATTCCGTTCTATGACCTTGGAGCATTGTGGACCTTTAAATTTATAAAGGGAGGAAAACTCTCGTTCAATGGGATAGAACCTTATTATGACCTTTCGGTTAAATTGTAGCGACATTCCAGACCCCTTGCCAAGAAGTTCATTTCTCCGCCATCGACAAACGTCAAAAATATATTCTTACTGGTCATTGTCTTCTAAAATACCATTTACCCAGAATTAGTTAAGTTAGAAATAATATATATCGATACAGCGAAGAGGAGGGAGAAACTTCAGAACACATATAAATGTCCAGCTATAGTTGTAGTCGTAACTAAACATTTATATACTCTGTTCAAGTTAAGTTAAGAGTAAAGCTAGTATCAACACTACGAATCCGGCTCTGTGATTGGTTTAAATGTTAAATATATTTACATACGCAAAATTTTAATTATGAAAGGTAACGTAGAAAAACAATAATTTTATATAGAATTTTTGACATTTATTGTCAGAATGAATGATAATTCGTTAAAATCGGAGCAACGCAATTGCGTATTACTTGAGCGACTATACGAAAGGTTTTAAAAGAAATACATGAGAAAGGGTCAGAGAAATCGCCTTACAAAAAAGAAACGGAAAACCATTTTCAAATTTGTTAAATATTGACAATTTTAATGGTTTAAATATATTTGTAATTTTTTCCTTCCTTTATATTAAAGTTTTTTATTTCTTTATTTACTCAAATTTTATTTTGCTTTTTTATCATTTCTTTATACTAGATTTTAAAACTACTCAATCATTTAAGTTGCGCGTCAAGCTAAATTTCGGGTTTGTGCAAACAGCTTACTTCGACGTGTGTATAGATAAAAAGTATCTTTCGGCTCATATTCTGTGGCGCAACATTCCTAGATGGAACGAAAAGCACTTATTTCATGACAAATATTTCTTGCAGTTCAGTGGTACAGGTTATATGCTTACAGCCTTTGCAAGGAACTTAAAGGCCTACAGCTTACGAACAACTCAGGTACAGCGGTATTTTATTTTGGATAAAAATTGGCGAAGCTAAATTTTGAACCTTTGTTTAGTTCGTATTGTGTAGGGCTGGGTATTTTTTTCGATATATCGATTACTTTATCGAAAAGTCGATATATCGAATACCGATATTTAAAAAAATAACTATCGATATATCGATAATTCGATATTTCAATATATCGCATAGGTATTTGATAATTCGATATATCGCATATTCGATAATTCGATATATCGTATATTCGGTAATTCGATATATCGCATATTCGATAATTCGATATATCGCATATTCAATATACGATATATCGCATATTCGATAAATTTGATATATTGAATTATTATGCAGTCTGTCCAGATTTCATCGGCCACCATTAATATAACCTATAAATTTATTTTACTTATTAAATCTATTTTTATTTAATGAATACAATAATAATATGTATATAGAACATTTATTTTTTATATTATAACTGTACCTGTTACATTAAATTAAGAAAATTATGTTCAAAAATGAAAATATACATTAACTTTCAAATTACAATTGAATAACTGTCACTTCAGAATTCGATGTTAATACAACATTACACATACAAATCTCCCTTAATCAATTCGAATTAATATAACAGTATATAACAATCGATATATCGATAATCTAATGTAGGTATCGAAAACTCGATATATCGATAACTTGATATATCGATAAATAGATATATCGATAATTCGATATGGCAATAATTCGATATATCGATAATTCGATATGTCGATAATCCAATAAATCGATATTTTCGATATTTTTTTCCATATCGCCCACCCCTAGTAGCGTGGTAAGCAAGAGAGCCATCGCTGCCCGCGTTACAGATTTCATTAATGATTATATATTTAACAATATAATAATAATAATAACATTATTTAACCCTTTATTTTGAAAACACTACTTCATTTTTAATATTCTTGTATAAGTCCGTATTGACAGCATGAGTCGTTAACATTGCAATGGTGTAGTTTCTTCAGAGAAAGAGTAACTTTAGAGTTATCTGCTGATCTGGGACAACGTAACTGATCACCTCTCCCACAAACAAGACCACAACCACTTTCCTCTACTATACAGCCTTCCACTAAATCGTACAACGACGTTATCAACAAGGGGAGTGATTTACGGATTTCTAAAGTAACAACGACTTAACAATAATTTAAAACAATTAGTTTTTCTTCAACCGTCCGTACTCGTATATGACAATAGTGAAAAACAGCATACAGGGTGGAATGTGAAATTGGAAACAGTTTTTTTCTCGGAAGTTATTACATATACTGAAAATATGATTAAAGTTTTTAGTATTTTTAAAAAGCTAACTAAATCTTTATAAATTTGGCAAAAAAAGTTTAATTTTTGTAGATATTACCATATTTGTACTTTTTTAAATAGTACAATCTGTATAATATTGCATTAATGATAAAAATAATTTTTGCTTTAAAAAAATGTAAGTGTTCTTACTGTCTAAACTTCAAAGCTTTTGGGATTTTCGTGAAAATATTTAAATGTTTCTTCTTAAAATAAAGTGTGCGTTGAAAACAAATTTTGTTGAGTTATTTTCTGTTGTATTTGCACTAAAAAAATATTTATTCACAATCATTATAGTAATATGCCGATTCCTAACTTTTTGGAGGTTTTTTAGTTAGTCATTCCTAACTGTATTGACAAATCTCTTGGGTTGGAAGTAACAAATTGCACTTCCATCTCTTGGGTTGGAAGTATTTATGTAGAGGTTGCCTAGTAACAATGTCATAAATGTCACTAAATGACAAATAAAACACAATTTGTTTTCATATCCTACTACGCCAACTTAACTTTATTGAAACAAAAGCGATATTGAATCGCGCAATTTATTTTAATAATTATTTATTAAAAAAAGGATGATTGTGAATAAAATAGTATACATACCTCGGTGGGAGTTTCATTTCGCCTCGCGCTAAATCTCACCTCGAGGCTTCGCCTCTCGGTAATATATATATAAGCCTTCGGCTGGAATGAAACATTTCCCACCTCGCATGTAAATAACTAATGTTGCATACCTACAATTATATTAATTATTAATGTCAATAATGGCAGATTATTCAACTAATGCGAAGTTAGATATGAAGAAATATTATTATTTATAATAATATAAATAATAATTCAAGACAAACCCTACAATTATACAGGCAACAATATCCGGATCGCTTTTACCCAAACCTTTGTATTCATTAGAATGAATTTTGAACATTCTTTGTACTTTGATTTATTTATTTTGTACTTATCTTCGAGCTACTATGGTAATAAAACTATTATTTATTTTATACATTATTTTCAATTGTAATTTTCTTTTCAAAGCACATTTAATTTTGATAACAGATATTTAAATATTTTCATTAATATCTTAAAAACTTGTATAAAATTTATTCGTATAAAAAACAATCAAGTTTACAATGTAAGAACCCTTAAACTTTTTTAAAGTAAAAAATATTTTTATTAATTAATGCAATAGCGAGTAGAAACCCAATTTTTTTACTTAACTCGTGTAAGCGTAGGATACACCTTTAGTACAAATTAATCCAATATTTAAAAAAAAAGTATTTTTTGAACAAAGTATGTAATTATAAAAATATTCCTGTGTTGTTTTTAAATTTTCAAAGCCAGAATTCTCCAAATTATAATCTTTCTAATGTATAAATATATTGTTATCTAATTCGATATGTTGTTGACAAATCGTCTTACAAACTTCATACTTGTGTATTTTTAAACAATTCTTTAACAAATACAACTTTGGATCAGCCAGTATCATCATATACATGGACGTCGGCAAAGCGTGGAAAGCTGATGCAGGTTCTGTCCTTATGGAGTATGAGAAATATAATAATATCTTTTTGATAATTATTTTTGGTAACTTTTATCAAAATGTTAACATGTTTGTTGCGTGTTAAAAATGGATTTCTTTACTTTCATATTTTTATTATTGTCCCCTTATCAAAAATTCGAGCCACGAATATGTGACGAAACTTTCCGATTTTAAACGATGAGCCTTTTAATTTTGTTAGTATTCCCCATCTCTCTCTAATTTTCTGTTCTCTATCTTACTGTCGCCTCTGCATATAAGTATTCGTGGTTATAGTGTTATAATTACAGGTTTGGATAAATATTATAATCTTAATTATTTTGACGTTTGGAGATTTTAACGTATTTCCTTGAATTAAGAACTTTACAATACTATGATTATTAGTGTTTATGGCGTCTGTGGATCCGCCCATCCGTCCGAATGTATGTGTTAACGTCTAAAGTAAATACGCCAACCATGTAACGCCAAGAACGCCCCCTTACGGCGCCGACCGAAACTTGTCAGCGTGCAGTCATAAGAGCTGCGACTGGAAATTGATTGTGAACGTTTAAAAGTATAACAGTAAATGAATAAAAATATAAAAGTGAGATAGAAGCTGGAAGATTAATTTGTACGTCTGGTTATGCTCATGACAAAATTAACCGTGATTTGAGTTTTTGTTCATTTCCAAATCGAGAGTACGAGGTGAAAAGAAAAAAAACTTAGATCGCTAGAGTACGAAGAGATTCCTAAGTACCAATTTATGTTAAATTATTTTAAAATAAGTCATTTAGTAAATTTAAAAGGCTTTTATAATTTTTATTCCCGAAAATAATGTTGTGAAATATTTGATCATAATGCAAAAAATAGATATTTATTATATAAGGGGTAAAAGTAACAGATTTTAGCGCAATGTGTGACATTTGGATCCCGACGCGTAGCGGAGGGTTACAATCACACAGAGCGCTAAAATCTGTTATTTACCCCGTATATAATACAATATTTTTTTCTATAATCACTGTAAAATATTTAAAAAATTAAGTTGAATAAGAAAAGCGAAACATATTTTTTAAATTAATTATAGAGTAGTAGGTTGTTACTTGTTCTAATGTTATCGCATTAGTCAACTTGTTGTGTTGGTAACAAAGTATTTCTATCTCAAGGGATAGAAATATAGTACTTCTGTCCCTTGAGATTAAATTTGATGTTTCTGCAACTGACAGGACGTATGAAATGTCATCATTTCATATAGGTTATAGAAAAAAAATTATTATTATGCACAAAAATTGATTACTACTAGAAACATTTTTTCATGCAAATTATTTTATTGCTCCTTTTTAAATTTTCAATAAGTGTAATCATTATTAATAGTATTTATGTCAATAAAAAAAGTTGTGAGTAATTTTTAAATTTTTACAATATCCTTTTCCGCCTTTGCAGTTACAATCTGTTTACTCTTGCTGCATTTACCTACTAAAAGCAATCTATTTATTTAAATGAAATATAAATATTATAAATTCAGATTGCACTTCAAAACAATATTTTATTTTAAAAAATGTAACTACAATTATTTGTAATTTAAAGAATTTATGAGTCCTTTAGCGCTAAGAACAGATATAGCGTCGTACATCCTGGGTTTGTGTGTTTACTATCCAACATACATATGCATATTTATATATTTTCAGAAATTTTTGTCTATTTGCTTTACAATGTAACTTTGCTGATTAATAATATGTATTATTTATGTCTGTGGCATTCGCATGTAATGTCCATATTTTCCCTTGACGGAATTTATATGCGATTTTTACTGTAGTTGCGAACATTTTTTTCAATGTATTAAACATATGATTACTTTAGTATTTGGTTTATAAAAATATTAACTTTTCCTAGTTTTATGTACTAGAAATTATTGTAACATCACAATCTTTTCTAATTATTTCATTATTTTGTCGCGAAATATACGTAACTCGATAGTTTGTTTCATTAGTTTTCTGCAAAGCTTTACATTACTGTTGTACAAGCATAACGAAAATTTGAAACTGCATGCCAAGTATTTCGGCATTTTGCCACTAGGCCAGCATTAACGTCGCATAAAAAGGAACTGGGTTGGCGTAGGTATATAACTGAACAAATTTGAAATAATATTCATATTTAAACTTCTGACATCAACGGTACGAGTTGCTCAACTTTTTTCGATCAACCGGAAGTGACATTTTACTGTTGTCATTTTTAAGTTTATTGCGAATATTTCGTGACAGATAAATATTTTAAAAACAAAAAAAAAGTTTAGTGGTTTTTTTGTCCTATAAACTGCACATTCGGTAGTGGCGATTGATTTTGTGGTGACCCCAGTTGATTTTTTTAAGTTCGTAAAAATTTTACAGAAATTATTTGCACATTCTGTGGTGGCGGCAGTGTCGCAACATAAATGGGTGCCTGGTGTATAAAATTATTTAGCACCCATCCCCTCCATCTCTAATTACACATGCAATTTTCAAATTTTATTTAGTATAATTTGCAATATTAACAAACAAATTAACAAATTATATTACATATCTTTTACTATACTCAAAAATCATGATAATCCATTCAGAACTTGACTGCAGTGCATTACTTTGAGTGCACGAGTTCGAAATCGTCAAATTTGCAATTCTTAACGCTATATTTTGTATCAGAAGAGCAAAGAAAAACGCCGTTTTGTGATCGTATGTATTACGTACCTAAAAAAGTATTTGCAAACCTTGACACAGCAATGTCGTATTATTTTGCATAACAACTTTTTATTTTAAAATTTTGACATTCAAAATTAACAAGGCACAGTTTCTTCGATCATGAACAACAATACAAAACTTGTGCATCAGAATGTACACCACGTCGTTTGCATTAAAAATACGCATGCGAACATGTGTTAGAGAATGATGGATATACCTTCCATGAAGTGACTCTCTCGGCTCGCTTTTTATATACAGGGAACATATGGCAGTGCACGTTTAACTATTACTATATTTCAGTGGTCAATGAAACATAAAATGAACAACACCTACTCGAGTAGGCACAGAGTTCAGCCGCTTCAATAAATTGGCGAGTCTGCAGCAAGGGATATCCTGGATATCACATGGCTCTAAAAAAGAAGCCTGTAAGCGCCCGGTTCTGGTGGCCGTGAGAGCCATACAATCATAAAAAAAATCGTCCTTTTCCATACCGATCGTTTTCAGATGTTTCCTGTAAACAAACCCACGCAAATACTAAGCTTCCTTCTATTTAGAGTTAGGCTAGTTGCAAAGTAAACAATCAATTATAACTTAAGTTAAACCTTGAACTCGAGTTTAGATAAATACATAAGTTATAAATGTTGCACAGTTTTACTCCATTGTAACTAACTTATCCGTACATAATTTTGACCCTTGCAGTAATAATTTTGACACTTGCAACAAAACATGGAACGTTAGAACAATGCTAGTTCCAGAGAAAATGGAGAAAATCGCGTCTGAACTCCATAGATACAAAAATAAATGTAGCAGCTTTACAAAAAATAAGATGAGAAGGGAAAGGTACAATAGACCAAAACGAGTTTACACTCCTATACTCAGGAGGAGAGAAACAAGGGCAATATGGAGTAGCATTTATAATAATGTATAAAAATTTAAGAGATAAAGTGAAAGAGTTCAGACCAATAAATGAAAGAATGGTTTATTTACGATTCAATACAACCCCATTTAGTCTTTCTCTGATAAATGTATATGCGCCTACAGAAAATGCTAGAACAGAAGAAAAAGAGGATATGTACGAAAAGTTAGAAGAAGAAATAGAAAACAATCCTAAAGAAGATACATTAATAATATTAAAAGACTTCAACGCACAAATAGGAAAGGAAGATTATATACAACAAGTAGCAGGCAAGCACAAGATTCATGAAAAAACAAATAATAATTGACAAAGATTGGCGACAATTTGATTATAAGTAGCACTAAATTTAAACATTAAAAACTACATAAGATAATATGAACAGCCCCAGCTCAAGTAACTAAAACACAAACATTTTAATCACGAAAAGAAAACAATCATCAATTACAGATATAAGATCATACAGAGGAGCCTGTGCAGACTTTGATCACTTTATGGTAACGGCAACACTTAAACAAAAACAAAAATTAAAATAAAAAATTAATACAAAAAAACATGATAACGAAGTGGGATATTCATAAACTACAAGATGGAAATACAAAAAAGAAGTTTGCAGAAGAAATGGAATAGCAGTTAAAAAAAATCATGGAAAAGACACATGAACACAAAATGAATATAGAAATGCTTTTTATTAACTTTAGACAATCAATCGATTCCATTAAAGGAGACAAGATAATATTAGCTCTAAAAGAACGAAACTAAGAAAACAGATTCTAATGGCTACGAACAACACAATAATACGCATTAAAACACAAAAAGGAGAAACGGAATTTGAAATAAATAAAGGAGTATGACAGGGTGACTCATTATCAGCAGCATTATTCAATCTCGCTCTAGAATACATATTGAGAAAAATTAACAAAGGAACATTGAGAACATGATATTTCAACACAGTGGCGGATTTGAGGAGCGACGTGTCAACCAGCCATCCTATAAATACGCATGAGTTTTTAATTTCTCAAATAATAATAAATAAACCTGGAGTTTAAAGGCGTTTTATATAAATATACATATAAAGATTTGCTTCATTTGTAGCAGAATTCTCAGGAATAAAAATTATTTTCCGAAATATTATTGGGGAATTGAATCTGATTTTCCTGTCAGTGCAAATGAAGTATGAAATAATGTAATATAGATATTTATTTTTTAGTAAATAAATTAGTAATGACTGAACATAGTTTATATAAATAAGGAAATTAAAACTCGTTATAGGAGTTGAATTCGAAGAAGATTTGATTTGCGTAGACGAAATGCCATCACTCAAATTTTATTATATTATATAGTTATTCTGTCCTATACAAAATTTTATTTTCGTCTATCCGATAATATTTCATAATTCATTGATTTTATGTTAATTAATGAATTCTGTACCTAATATTATTATATATTTATTTGTTATTATGTACTTAAAAAATATAATTTGCCCTACCCTAAAAATATTTCTGGATCCGCCAATTATTTGCATACAGTGATAAGTTTGTTATACTCGTAGACAAGTCTCACCACTATTAATAATTTTAAATAAACCGATCTCTACCTGTATACAAAATAGTAATAATATTTAGTCTTTTTTCCGACATTGAATTTCTTAGATAATTTTTGCTCTTTTTAGACAAAAATATGAGCGATCACTCAATTTCAAAATTTTAAATAGTTTCCAAGTTTGGAAAAGTTGCTGTCATAACATATAATTATATTCTGCATATGTTATTAATTGATCCCTTTTCTTCTTCAACTAGAAAGGCCAAAATAAGTATCACTTCTTTTTTAAAATTAGTTGAATGTCATACCTGTTAAATTATTACCACATATTTTTTCTTTTCTTCTATTTAAACACAAAAAAACAGTTTGACTTTCTTCATAGATTTTTCTCAATGTTCAGTACAGCTATTAAATTATCGCATATTACGTAGAGTATAAAGTACATTATATAGGTAGGTATTAAGCAATACATCGTTTGGATTTTCTTTACTTGTTCAATTGGGATTTTCTTCAAATGTTTTATCTATTTGTTCTTTGTTGAAGTTATGTCTTATGTTTTCATTAATAAAAAAAATCTAGACTTTTTAATAAAAATGTACCTTTAACAATTGAGCAGTCAATAATAAAGATTTACTTCTTGGTTGTTGCATTTCTTCTTTGCAATTTTAGTCCATAGACTGTTATTACAGCAATTTCATAATCATTTTTTCTTTAAAGCATAGTAATAGTAATGAAATAACGCAAATAAGTGAATAATATAATATAATATCAGGTTTTACCACAGATTATAAACTGTTACCTTATTAAAGTCACATATAAAATCAAACTTGATATCATTAGAAAAAAGAATATAGTTATAGTTTTGTGGAGCCCTTTGGAAGGATCCAGGGCGCGCACTCATTGCATCCGCCGTTAAATCCATCTCTGTAAGTGTATATAATAGAAACAAACACAAATACAGAGTCACTCACACAGTGATACAAACATGTATTGTGATCCGGTGATGGTATCCCCGATTACATACAGTTGTTGCAGCACAATGCATCATTGTGCCAAGTTAGTACGGAGTTAAGTTCAGCGGGAGTGTTGCGGTGGAGAAGTGGCCGAGATCTCGGTATCGATTACAGGCCGGCGCTGCAGGTACAGTCGTATATCACCTCTAATCGCATGCGACTGCTGACAGCTGCCAGCTGGGGAGGGCGCAGCGGAACTATTAGGGGAACTTACCAAAAATGCTACACAATCACTCATTCGGCATTATGGATTGGCTTGGTGCTTACAAATCAAGTTAAACTCTCAAAATATCAAATAAAGTCCATTTGCACAGATTTTCGGAATACTAAAAATTTTCGCAACAATTTATTCGTCCAGTATTATATATTTTTGCAAAGTTATATTGCTAATTTGTGCATAAGAATTAATTTCACAATACTAAGTAAAAAATTTGAATCTCGGTAAATAATTCTATAACTATGTATTTAAATATTTATTGTAGAAATTAATTTGCTTTTTATGTTTTTACAGAGTAAATAATAATTTCTCTTATTAAAAAAATTTAAAATGTTCCGTAGAAATAACAGGCAATAGGTTTATACAGCGTGTGCAAAGACATACGGAACATAGGACTTTAACATGGGATTACAAAAAATTGCGGATACTTTCTCTCCTAATAGATTTAGAACAAAACTACAAGGGTACAAAGTTTTTCGAAATTATATTCTACATTAGATTTATTAAATATAAAATGCAACATTTTCATTGAAAATCAGACAGCTATGAAATTAAAAAAAATATCTATGTGTCAGTATAGTGATAGCTAATGAGATGTCATTGTACATAATGTAATTTGATATTAATTATTAAATTAAGTTATCGTCTAAAATTGGTCAAAAATGGATGTGTCATCCGAAAATATATAAAAAATTTGATTAATTTGATGTACTTATATTACTTTGTATTTAATACTTTTTTAAATTATATTGTAATAGTTTTGTAATATTGGTATATTATTAAAAAAATAAATATAAATTTAACTTAAATAATATTAAAATAGAGGCAAGAAGAATTATAATAAGTGATACTTCTCTAAACTGACAGATAGATATTTCTTTTATTTCCATGGCTGTCTGATTTTTATTAAAATATTACGTTTTATATTTAATATATCTCGTACTGCAGACGAGTTTTTGCAACAATTATGATCTTATTTGACATAGAATTTAATTTTGAATTACTTTGTACTGTTGTAGTTTTGCTCTAAATCTATTAGGAGAGAGAGAGTATGCGCAATTTTATGAAATCCCATGATAACGTTCTATGTTCCGCATTTCGTTACTCACCTGTATATGGAATGCTCAGTAAAATAGCCGTCGCGAGGGGTGAGCCAGGGTGGACTTAAAAACAGCTGTGCCCCAACTAGTTAATATTAATTTGAATTAATTAAAAAGGGGAAACATGACTAGGATCTGACGATCTGATATATCAAGAAGCAGTAACTATCTGTAATGAGACAAATATAGAAATTGCAATGGAAGAGAAACGGAGAAGAAAGCTTCTTTCAAAATTTAAAGATTTTATACGAGTGAAGCGACATGAAGTGGAGATGCGTAAGGTACGATTTTAAGGATGACATTCACTCGTTTATAAAATTACATGTGCATACATACTTTCCATGCGTCATAAGTGAATATAATTACCGGTTTACTGAAAATATTTTAATAGATAAAGTTCGTTGATTTTTAAAAGTACAAAAATAGTTATTTGTGTATAGTACGACAAGAGATCTCAAGTTGACGCGGAAATTGTTTTATGGTTGTGGTATCTATTCAAAGTTTTGCTCCAGGTACCCAGCTAAGCACTGGATTTAGAAATCCCAAAGTAATATTAGCATGCCTAACTTAATATAGATGGATTACTGTACGACATGGAAATAACTAGACAGGGATGTATTTAAAATTTTAATACCATTAATTTCGTAGTAATAATCATTATCTTTGTGGAATTGCAAACAATTTTTGCATAAAAGCGAAACTGCTATAACATAATGTTGTTATTACCAAGAGTACATCAACGATACTACAACTTGTGACAATTATTAGAGTATTTTTTATAAAACATGGAATTAAAATTTTAAATACATCCCTGTCTAGTTATTTCCAGGTTGTACAGTAATCCTGGAACAAACAGTGTATTCTAATGGATTTCGTACAATTCTATACCCTATAGCAGAACGTATAAAGGTCACATTTCTTTCAATTCTTTCACTCAGGGAAAAACTTTGAATAGATACCACAACCATAAAATAATTTAAACGTCAACTCGAGATCTCTTGTCAAACTATACCAAGGACGCGAAATCGCTCTTTAGCGTTCCGCGAGAAAAATTGTCGTCGAGGCTGCTTGCGGCCGAGGCAAGACAATCACGAGGACGCTAAAGGATTTCGCGGACAAGATGTACACAATATTTTTTGTGCAACCGTAAAATATATATAATTACAAATTTTATTGATTTTAAACTGTTTCATTGTAAATTGAAAATTAGCTTTCAAGATAGCTATGGAATTGACAAGTAATTCAATTCTCAAGAGTTAAAGTGATTGTTTATCCATTTTCGCGGCCGTTGTCGTTGTAGCGGCCGCCAAATCCAATTTCGCGGCCTGTACTGCGGATGCGAAATGCTTATTTCGCGTCCGGTTGCACAAAAAATATATTATATTATTAAAACTGGCTGAATATTCCAAATTTGAAATAAATTTATAACGAAACGAGCTACTAAAATAGAAAATATAATGCATTTTTTCATTTATTTATCAAAAGCAATAAGTAAGAGGAATAAAGACTTATTTAATTAATACTGTGACCCATGAAAGGTAATAAATATTGTAAGCAAAAAATATAATTTGGACATTTGCTTCAAGACACCCTAAACGTGTAATCCTATATTAATAATCATTTAAGGTTTTGTTCTTTGTTTCATTTATTGGGTGTCTTTTTAAATTAGCTTTTAAAAGTTGTTCATAATGTAATTAATTTTTTTGTTAAATAACATTTATTTTCTTAAAACACAATATACATTATTTTTACTACTTAATTGAATTTTTATATGTTTTAGCAATTGTTTTATTAATTATTTTTTTTAATACTTTAAGTGCCCTAGTGTCCACCTTAAAAAATTTTGGACCAACTTTTGCCTAGCCAAATAAAAAACGGCACTGATAGATGATGATAGATAGATATAATAGATGCACAGTAAAATACGCTAGGTTTATAATAATAGAAGCAGAGTTGAATAAATAAATGCTAAGTAGAATATATAAAGAAAGCTTAATAAAATAATAGACTCCAAGTATATATAATAGATGCACAGTTGAATAAATAATAAGTTAGGTTAGATTAGATCATGTTAGATTCCTAAGTCATGCTTTACTTTGTTTCAAAAATAGCTATTGACAATTTGCCATGCGAAAAAAAGTATTTGTCAAGCGTTCATTAATTGCGTAGAACAAAATTATTTAAATACTTTGAAAAAAATCATTATTATACAGAGATACTTCTACTAAGCATAAAATTTTCATACTTGGCAAAAAGTATTAACATATTGAGAATATTATATTATTGTACATGGCCTAACTTCAATATATAGTTATGAAATCTACTTTGCATATTATACTCAGCAATTTAATTTATTTACTTTGAAAAACACTGTAAAATACTTAGCAAATAATGACAAGCCAAATACTTTTATTAATTATTGGCCGCCGCATACTAAAAGATAATTATAACTATTATGACATTTTAAGATTTTATCGAATGTGTTCAAATATATTATTTTACTATTAACGATGTCTGTTGGTCCGTCTGTCATTCAAGATAGATATGGAATGGATGTTTACACGTATAGAGCAGAGATTACTGAACTTCCTTTTAAGCTTCTGAGAGCAATAGCAGAAATTGAAACTAAGTAAACCAAAAGTGTCAGTTTATTCTATTTTTAGGTTTTTCTTGACGTAATATATTGAAAAAAAATTCTTTGAAATATGCAAGTTACAAATATTACTTGCGAAAATAAAAATAATTTAGTGCAATGTTTACGGTATATTATTGTTTTATCTCTCATATATAATGTGGCGGTCGGTATTGTGGTAGCCACAACTGACTTTTTTATTTGAGTATTAGTACCTTACACATATTTTAGAAATAAACATTATCTGAGATGCAGAATGCACTTCAAATAAGTACAGGAGTTACGGATTGCAAACCTTAATTTATTTATATCGAACTAGTACCGGCAAATAATATTAATTATGCCATTTTATTATTATTTTTTATTTACATTTTAATATGTAGCTATTTTCTATCGATGAAACGACAAAAAAAATCTATATTTAACGGTATTGCAACTTACTTTGTGGTCTATATGAAAATTGAAAGTTGATATCAATTCCTCGACACCGGTATGAGAAATAAAAATTTTGAGTTAAAATATTTTTGTATTGAATTAAAAAAGTTATAAACTAAAAACGAAAATTGAAAAATTTCCATTTTTGGGAAAAAACAAAAACATGTAAAAAAAACTTTTGTGTCTATTAAAGTTTTCAAGATGCTTAAAAAATTTCATTGATCACTCTGTATATTCGGTAGTGGCGAACACAACTGACATATTTTGCCTCTGGCTTAGACAGTAGACACTTATCATTATTTACCTTTATTTGACATGAGAAATTATTATTTACTATAGTTTACTTGGTAACAATAGTAACCTAGGTCAATAATAATTTATTATTGAACGAGGTCAATAATGCAAACAGGCTTTTTAAAAATATTCAAGCCCTCAAACCAGTGGCAAGTTTAAGGGGAGGGAAGCGACGGATCGGTTCCTTCTCATTTAGACAGACATGGTTCTTTAAATTTAAGATAATAAATAAATATGGAGAGAAAATGTGAATAGATGTCTCATATACATACACATTATAAAGATTAGCTTCAGTGGTAGCAGAATTGTCAAGAATAATAGTTATATGTGCTGCTAGGTAGAAAAATTGTTCTTTTCTGAATCGAAGAATATGTATACGTCCGCGACGGAGTCGAAACTGGATACTTATTGAGGACCAATAGTGATGCCGCGAGACGAGACGAGACGAGAAATGATGTATTCTCGTCTCGTCTCGCAAATTCGAGACGAAATTGAAGTCACTCTCGTCTCGAAAAAATTTCTCTCGGACTCGTCTCGATCTCGAATCGAGAGTCTCGATCTCGATCGATAGTCTCGAATATTTGAAAACCCAAGGGAATTACGCCAAGATAATTCTGGTATTGAAATTAATGAGTACTTAAGTTTACCAATACAACCAAAAAATATTGATATTTTGAAATGGTGGCAACAAAACGATAAAATATATCCCAACCTCTTTAAAATGGCAAGAGACTTGTTCAGCATTCCAGCAACTAGCGTCCCTGCCGAGAGACTTTTTTGTAAAGCCGGCCTAATTATTAGGAAACACCGTAATAGGTTAACCCATGATTCTGCTAGGTCATTAATTTGTTTAAATTCTTGGTACACAAGTAACTTATTAAAATAAAATAATGTGTCCTAAATATTTCTTAAGTTCATTTTAATAGTTTTGAATTAAACATTTTTTTCTGTATTTCAGGTATTTAATACATTTTTTTCAAATGTAGTACATTAACAGTGTTTTTATTTATTACCTTTATGCAAACAAGTACGTATTTCAGCGATTATCTGTTTAAAAATATTTTAATAAAATTTTTCACATATTTGTAACTTGAATATTGTAGTTGTAGTTTATTCATAATATTTAGGTAGCAACCTACTTAATTCTTTTTTTTTAAATATCTCAATTTTTCGAGATCTCGAATTTTATTCTCGTCTAGTCTCGAAAAAATCGAGACGAGAGTAGCATAAGTCTCGTCTCGTCTCGAAAAATCTATATATATATATATAATATATATATATATATATATATATGTATATAATAAAATTATTATTGAAATAATACGGAAGACAAACTCTCAATATTCTTTGGTAAATCTAATCATACTTTGTAGTCAATCCGCTGCTAAACCGTTATTTTTAGAAGCTTAACTTAGAGTAAAGCCTGGTTTAAATATTTAAGCTAAAGCGGTGCAACCGGCCATAAGACAACATATAATCACATTTAATTTTTAACTCGGTGTAGCGTTCCATTAACAAAAGTCATCTTAGATTACTCTTTTTATTGAATCTGGTAGATGTTCAACATTAAATAGTTTAAGGATAATTTGCCACTTAATATAAATAACAACATATTTAAATATATATATATATATATATATATATATATATATATATATATATATATATATATATATATATATACAGTGTGAATACTGAAAACCTTGACATAGGGAAATAACATGGGAAAACAGTTTTTTGCTGTTTCCATCTGTCCCGCTAAATAAAATCGGGTGTATATGGTATCGTTAGTTAGATTACTTAATTTTGCATCTAATAAAACCAAATGTTTTGTAATATGGCCTTTTCTAACTGTAATATTTGATAAAATAAATTGTATTTTGAAGGTTATCCTTCATATTTTCGAATAAGAAAGGTCAAAAACAAAATGCTCCATAGTCGAGTGGATACGAGGGCTTTTCATAACATAAATAATCTACAAGACCTGGTTCGAGACCACCTCGGCCCTATTTTTTTTTAAATTAAATTATACTTAAAATATCATGTTTCGAAACATGAAATACAAAATTATACACTAAAAACTAAATTCGAATTAATTGTTAAGTTTGACAGACAGCAAATAATAATTCTATTAAATATTTGGATTTTTTTATTTATAAAAATATGAATATTGCTATTTTATTAAAATAGTCTGATATAATAAAGATATTTTAAGCATAATTTAATTAAAAAAAATAGAATCTGGAGCTCGCCGGAGGACATCAGCGAGAGAGGACCGTCTCCTTATTCTGCTATCCTTAAAAGGCCGATTTCAAAGTGCACCAACTGTAGCACGGCAGTGACAAGATACTCACTATCTGTAAGACGTATTCGTTATCGTTTATCAGAATTTGGGCTGCATGCGCGTCGTGCATTATTGCGACTTCCACTGACCGCGCGGCATAGATCATTGCGTCTTGATTGGTGCAGAGAAAGGCGGTTTTGGAATAATGATTGAAATGAAATTGTCATTTCTAACGAATCGCGATTTTGTTTGTTCCAAAATAACTGTCGGATACTTTTGAGACGACGCCATGGTGAAAGAGGGAATGTGACCTTCGTTCGTTCACATCATACGGCGCCTACGCAAGGAATTACGGTATGGGGAGCAATTTCATATAATTGGAAATCTCGCCTAATTCGTTTACCCGGCACAACAGTCAGCAATACATTGACGAGATCCTAATACCGGAAGTTGACCACATATTCAAGACCACCCAGCAGCCATATTTCATGTCGCGAGATTTGTCGCCTATTGAAAATCTGTGGGATGTCCTAGGAAAAGTAGTGCGACGTATTCAGACAGCAATACAAAATGTGGAAGAACTATGGGCTGTAGTCGAAAGGGCATGGAATGAAGTACCGCAAAATGTTATTCGCAGCCTTATTCAATCCATGCCTCGACGAGTAGAAGCGGTAACAAAAGAGCGCGTGGTGGACACAGTTCTTATTGAATTTTTCATTTTCTGTTTATTTAATGTATCTATATGAAATTCTAATCATTTGTTCATCTAATACTGAACAACCTTTGTGCTAAATTTCGTCCGTTTACTCCAAATATTTTTTGGTGTTGCGTTTTCAACGACCGCTAGTGTATGTAAAAATGTATGTTGGTACAAGAAAAAATATTTTTAATGTTAAAAAAATATTTTTCATAGCAAAAGAATATATATTTTTTTAACAAAAGTATAATATTTAAAACGGTATTAATTATGACCCAAACTACATTCCATACCTGGTACAATTCAATGTACAATAAATTTGTTTTATTTAATACATAAATAGTATCTTATTGGTTTGCGTACATTGATGTATTTAGCCATAAGAATCGTATTGAAAATACTACATACCTTATTTTTTCAGTTTGACATCATTTTATCTGTTGTTATTTGTAAAGAATGTTTCTGAAAAATTAATAAAATATTTTTCAGAACTCATAATAATTTCATAAAACAACTACTTTAGTTTTATTTAATGTGTCTGAATATTTATGTAGTTGATTTAATTATATTAGTAAGTAATGTAATAAGAGCCTTGAATTTTACCAATTAAATTCACAGCTCGAAATTAAATTATTATTTATGAATGAAAACTGTTCAAACATTTTTTTATATGAAAAAAAATATCACAACTGATTATTTATGAAATACTATTCGTAAAAAATAAAATAAATACATAAGGAATAATAAAGAAAACGTGATCTGCTATTTCCGATTATCATAAATTACAGTAAGGAGGTTTTTGTTTCTAAATTGATCAGATGACATGAATTACGAAATCATTCCAGTAGTTAGTAGTAGTAGATCGACTATACAAATATATTTTTTTGTTGAAAATTGTAAGCTGAACATTCACAGTCATTCACTGTCACCTTTCTAATTTTATTAGACTATATATCCAACAATATCCATTCATATTCATTCTTCATGCTCGGTTACTTCACACTTGAATACCTCAGCACAATACCCTACCATCCACATCTACTACCCTACGATGTCGGTACAACACCCATGTGCATTGAAGTGCAATATCACACACACACACACGCTCAGCTAATGTGACGCATTACCCGCAGACGCAGAGGTATGTAAGTGATCCCGGGATACAGATGGGGATTAAGATAACGTATATGATACACAGGGAGAGATATACAATGTTATACTTAGATGGTATTAACGTATTATCTTGTTATTGTTCAAAGATAATATCTGGAATGTGTAATCTTGTTATTTTAATACTAGTTAAATAAAAAATACTGTACTGTATGAACCCTGAAAAATATATTAATATACTTGTTCTTTTTGCATTCAAGTTGTGAACCTTTTTACAAACAATGGTGGTCTTCATTTTGATTTGCCAGCTCACTTGGACGCCATTTTATTTCCATTCTACTTTTGATTTACTTTGTGTTGAATTGAAAGTTCATATTTATAGCATTCAGTGGCGGATCTACCGTGAAGCTAATGAAGCTAAAGCTTCAGGCCCCCAACACTAAAGGGCCCCCGAACTGGGCCTAAAGATTATTTTTTTTAATTGAAAATTAATAAAACTGTAATATAAAATATGATATACACTTGTATTGAACAGGTATAGAGTATAGGTTGAGGGATATAAAAATCGAAGCGCATAAAATGGGCAAATTGAATGACTATGTCAAATATGTACCTTCATTTTATCAATTCACATTTTTTATATATGATGTTAGCCAAATCTTACAATAATGTTGAATTCCTTTATAAAGACAACAAAAAACATTTAGATCTAAAATTAGAGACTATGAAGCTAAAGCGCTAAATATATACAAATGTACAAATAAAAAGTATTCTAATGTAAAGAAACGAATAAAAATAAGGAATTTTTCGGATAATGAGACAAGCAAAGAATTTATTGAATGAACGTAAAAAATTTCGATTAGAAACAAGAAAAAAATATTACTTCTTAAATTCTGTTTCAATATTGGCAGCGGAAAATAATAACATACAATCAATAGGTTATGTTGAGACAATAGAAGAATGTACAATGAAAAAGTGCCGAAAGGAGCATATTGTGTTGAACAGGAGAGTAAATAATTTTTATTGAAAATACTATGTAACTACATTTCAATTTAAAGTAATTTTTGCAATTTATATTTTTCAGGGGCCCCGCAAAAAAATTTAGTTTCAGGCCCCCAAAAAGCTAGATCCGCCACTGATAGCATTATATTATGTATGATTTTAAAACTTTAAATAAACATGTTAGGAAAATGTAAGATAAAAAATGTGGATACCATATTACTCCCTCGTACACCTATTACATTGTACTTTTTTTTTCTGCACTTTTTTTAAAAACTTATTTCATTTGAAAGTGAGACCATTCCACGGCTAATCGTTTTTCATTTATGCAAAAATATAACAAAATACTCTTCGAGCATAGTGGCTATTAAGCATTGCCGATTGTACTAAAAAAGAGGTGCCCAACTAGATATTATAGCAGTCCCACAATCAAAATTTCATCATTCTATAGCTAATCGTTGTTAAGTTACGCGAAATATTAAAAAAAACTCTTCGGGTAAAGAGCCCATGTGGCACTGCCAATTGCAATAAAAAAGAGATGTACACAATTAGATATTATAGTAATCTCACATACAAAATTTTGATTCTAAAATTTATCGTTTTTATGCGACAAATTCAAAAAATTCTTCGAGTAATGTGCTTTTTTAGCACTACTGATTGCAATAAAAACGGGTGATGCACAACTAGATGTTGTAGCAATCTCATATACAAAATATAAATATTTTACGTCTAATCATTTCTGAGTTATACGAGACAGGTACATATGTACGTACGTATAGACGTCACGCTAAAACTGCTCAAAATTAATTCAGGGATGGTCAAAACGTATATTTCCGTTGAAAACTGTAATATCATTAATGAGTAATACAGTAATGGAATAATCAAATAATGAAATAATCAAATAATGAAAATATCAAATATTCTTAGGGGCTAATTGGTTTGCGCGTTCACTTAATACTAATAAAGCTAATGACAATATTGTCATAACTTATTTGTCTTAAAGTAACACTTTCTGCAGTGAACAAAGCCAAAACAAGGCTTAAATTTTAAGCTACACAAGAAAATGTTTATCAAAATTTTGACAGCAATGTTGAATAGTTCATTGCGCATTTTATTTCAATGTGATATTGTCCATTTAAGGGAAACTAAAAGTTCAAGAAATATTGGTACAACCGGTGATAAAGTGATTATCATTAAGGATTATTGTTTGGTTCACTATTCTAGATTTTTGATTTATATTAAAACTATGCAAAATTAAATAAAAGTAAAGTATTGTTGGCGCTGTTAGGGATTAGGGAATGTGGAGAAAGTATTTGTGAGATGGAAAAAAATCGCGGCTCAAAATTTGGCTGAGAACAACCTTGGAGAGGGAAAGATCCACTTGTCTAGCTTTGCTGCATATTCAGAGCCAGATTTAACTTGACGTAGAAAAAAATCATACGAAAAGTTTTAAAAGACGAGTTGAATTTATCATCTAAATAGATAATATCACATTTTTAAATGTTCATGTTTTTAATACACCCCTCCCCCCTCTAAAAAATAACTCCGTGACCACGCCGTCCCATGGAAAGACTTGATCCGCCCCTGTAAAATCAAGTAGTTCTTGAAGATTACTTGACTTTTCATCAATTTTATTATGTAGTTTAAAGAAATCACAATGAGATTATTAATAAAGACTTTTCTTTAAACAACCAATCATAAATAATTCTAATTTGCACCATCTTAACAAAAAAATAATATAAAGGTAAGAAAATACAAATAAACATGAGACTTTTAATAAAGTTATCACCTAGACTATTGTGAGTTTTTGTAGTAGTTAGAACAGCCTTAGAAAATTGTTTCTCAATAGAAGCTGAGGATGCTGGTATGAATTAAATAATTGGCCATTTACATGAAATTCGTTTAAAAATGCCTTGTTACTCTTTGTCGCATTGCACAAATTACAGTAAAAGCATGACTACGCGTGCTATTTTAAAGTAACAATAAAAGAAGTAAGTACTATTATCATTTAATATATGACTTTTTATTTTGTTAGAACCTATTTCTAAGCTAAGCTCTCAATTGTAAGGTTGCCTATCAATTTTTGGAGTCATAATGGTGGACTTCACAACAGTTATTTTCCATTTTCCCCTCAATTTATTCTTGCTCTAGTAATAAATTTAATATGAGACCTTTGTATCAAGTAATATTAAGTAGCTTGAATTTACTTGATATCAAGACAAGATAGGAAATCAAATCAAGTTAAGTAGTGAATTTAGAAAAAGCTTGATATTCAAGTCAATTCAAGTAACTGACAAAAACCTCAAGCTACTTGACTTGGTGGAACTCAAAACCTTAGCCTCAAATTCTATTAATATTTCCCCAGAATAATCAATACATTTTTGCTTTTAATTTTAAAATTAATATTAATGTTATATTCAAATGATTTGAAACGACATAGTTTTTAATTTCTTATTTACAATTCAAGTAGTCTCTTTTGAGATAATATGTACATATGTGTTGTGACGTGTCCCTGCTCGCGGGCGCCAATTTGCGACGATCACTTGGGCCGCTGCTACTGGTTGGACCGTGATGTCTTGGTTTTCCTCCAGGACGTCGGGTTTTTCTCGGGCGCCAATTAGCGGGTCCTGGAAGAAAAATAATGAGCCACGGGAGCTCTAGGTCGGTTAGGCCAGGGTGATAACACTAAAACCCAGAATTACTAAAAAAACAAGTTTTTATTGTAGATCCTTCAGTTCCATACGACGTTAACGCTGGGAAGTCACGGTCGTAGTCGCGGTCTGAATTTATGACGGTCTGAAAAGAAGTACAGCCAAACCAGATACCAGCTTGAGGCTGTTCTGTGGGAATGGGTCGCGGTCGTGTCAGGAAGAAGAATACTAACAAACTGGATGCCAGCTTCAGGTGGTATCGTCGTGGTGGTCAACGGTCGGAGTCAGGACGACGAGTATCACCAAACTGAACGCCAGCTTAAAGTTCTACTCGTCGGGGTTAGCTGTCAGGACGGTAATACGGTCTTACCTACAAAAGGTCGGTTGGTAGATCTGTGTGTCTCGGAGATACATCGCAGTTGTCGCTAAAGAACTCAGGTTAGGTCGCTATCAGATGCTAGTAAACAAGTGATCATGCTCAGCCCCGGAGGCCGTATTTATACCCCGATTACTAATTAAACTCGTTTAAACAAATTGTACGAGAGAGATGGAGAGTTCTAAGATAGTGTTATTTCTGTTTAATAAAATTTAATTTTATTCTAAGGGCCGGTTTTTCAATCTCTGGTTAGAGTGCCGGTTACCTTAACCATCGGTTAACAGAAAAATATCGCATCGAAAAACTGATGTAAGTTGTCAAAAATACACATTATTTACTATTTCGATGCGATATTTTTCTGTTAACCGATGGTTAAGGTAACCGGCACTTTAATCAGAGATTGAAAAACCGGCCCTAAATGTCGTTGTTTGACTTCCCTGCGTTTTACAAAATAATATATTACATTTTATGTTATTTTAGAATATTTCACAAATTATATTTGAATTCTTTGAACATTTGAATCTCGGCTTCGGTCGGAAGTATGGATATTTGCCGCATCTGCACAGTGGCGTCTTGGTGGTGTCTTTGACAGCTTTCTGTAGAGTTGTATAACTGTGAAAATATACATTTTACGCAGAGATGTTTAATATGAGTATGATTATTGGTAACAGGGTGATGTTTTATGAGCATGGTTTGTAGGTGAATCTGGAACTGTCACTTGTCCGGGCACGTGGTCTCGGAGTTAGATTAGACCATGTGCTTGGTGAAAAAACGGTTATGAACAGCTTCCCCGTGGTTTGGAAGGCTTGATTTGATGATGATCGGATGAACAGATGACGGAACAGTGTTGCTTGGGTAAGCGGGAGTGCACGTGGTTGCAAAAAAGGAAATCAGGTTAGTGACACTTCGTCACAGTGTTCATTTTATTTAAATGTTTGTAATGGTAATTTGCAAGTCCATATATTTTTAAAAATTTATATAATATGTCAAAGTTAAAAATTATAAATTTAGATATTTTAATTCTAAACAAAATTTTGTAAATTAATATTTTTTTATTAACCCTATACAAATGCATGTTCAATTGGAAATAAAATGGCCACCAGGATCGTATGTCATCACTCTTATTTTACGTAATCTAGTATCTTCTACCTTGAGATACGAGTTTAATTAGTTCTGTGAACTAACTCGTAAATTACTTTTGTTCAACAGATTTTTCTTTAGTGGTTTTCTTTCTTCTTTGTTAGATATACATTATAAAAATTTGTATGTTATGTATTCGAATCGCAAGGTACAAATTGATTCTATAAATATTTCTTTATTACTATACTATTCTACATCTACATTATACCCATGCACTTTTCATATTTGCGTAATAATAGTTATTTATGGTACAAGTGTGTTACATTACAGATAAATCACGTGAGAAAAGTTTAGCTCACGAGTCCTTTAGGCCGAGTGTGGTATTTTTTCAAGTGACTTAGGTAATTAACACACGTGTGCCATACAACATTTTATCCAACACATTTTAATCATTGATATAAAATACATATAAGATTTTGACAGATAGAATTTCGAAATGACATTTAGAAACAAAATAGTGTAGAGAAGATTTTATAACGTAGTTACTATGATACGAACCAAAAAAACAGTGAGCTAATATACTTTCAGACGACCACATAAGAAAGTAGCCAAATTTACACTGTAATTAACACCAGAATATGTAACATAGCACACGGCGTGTGTTATAATAACACACTAGTGGGTTATATAACCGGATATGGCGATTAGTGGTTAATAGATGGAACTTTGATAATGAAATGTAACAAAATTAATGAAAATTTGCTTAAAACTACGATTCTAAATTGGTAGTGAATTAATAACAAAAATAAAGAGTCAAAATGTACTGATAGTTTTATTAATTGTTCAAATAATACGTACTAGACTTCCAAATCAGTTTCCGGTTAACTAGTGATACTTAACCTCAAACCCAAACGTTAATGCTTTCGTGAGTTGTGTTTGACATTGACACTTTTGCATAAACCCTGTTTTTATTATAATATTTTGTGGTCGTCTGAAAAATAGTGTACATAACTCGCTTGAAAGTGCATAGCAACGCTCGTGTATTAAATCACTCGGCGCTACACGCCTCGTTCTTCAATCTCCACACTCGCTTGCTATTTACCACTTTCCACGATTGTTATATAAATAACTATTAGCTCACTAGTGACTTATGACCTACTTTATTTATCTAAACACAGCGTACTTATATCGTTATAATTACACGGTGTTGGATAAAATAATTAAAATACATATCTCTGATACTCTAAAGTCGAGCATAATAACATTATCTGCAGATACTTAATAGAGTACATAAACACTTAAATAAATTATAAAAAGATTTTCTCCTGAAACTTAAAATGGTTTGTCCCGGATTGATACCTATGAAATCTGCTCACCATTTCCTTGTTATATTTCTATTACATTGTAAACATTATGTGCTGCATTTCGTTTAAGCTTATTTCATTTGAGAGTGAAATACAGCGAAAAAGAATCCCCCCCCCCTTGATTTTTTTTATTATAACAAACAGATAAATTTGCTTCAAATAAAAGTTTCATTACATTAAATGTACTATTTGAAACCCTACGTAGAAAAAAAAATTTAAGCCTGATTTACAGAAAACGACTATCATTTATTTTTTTAAATAGGAACCTAGAATTATTTTGGTAAAATTAAAAACACCATTTTTTGTCTTCTCAACTATTTATTTATATCACCAACTATTCATGTTCACTACACGTATTAATATCAGACTGTCCTCGCGATCTCCCCTGCTCCAATTAAGTTCCCGCCTATTGCTATGCAAATGGGTTTTTTCCAGAAAGTTGTTTTTTATTTTTTCCTATAACTGAAAAACAGCCATAGAATCTAAAGAACAGATTTAATAGATAGCAATAATAACTTCAACTTTAATAACTTAACATTCGAGTTAAAAATTTACGCGATAACTGAACACTTCCGGTCTTTAGATTCTAAATTTCATTGACACTTTTCAGGTGATAAAGTTTGAAAAGACAATTATTTGAATGATCATATGACACCTGATAACCACATTAAGTATTAACTTTTAATGTTTATTTTATTTAATTGTAAATTCACTCTACAAGAAAAAATCCCAATTACAGAGGAATTTTTAACAAGAGCGTACATTATGACTTCGGCGTGCGACTAGTAAATAAATATTTAAATTAAAAATTATACATGTTAAACATAATAACCTAATATTAAACCTAAGTGCTAAATTATTGATTACTGCAAGAAGCATAGTATACAATTAAATTTTTCTTGAACCTGGAAATACTATTAGAAAATATGTCCAAATCTACCAGTTGTGTTACTAATTTATTATAATTTAGACACATCTGCTTGAATCGTCTACAGAATAATTAATAAGTTTGTATAAATATAAACAAGATAGCACGTTTCTACTGTTATCCAAGGGCGGAACTCCAAATTGAATTAAGCAGTTATTGTAGTTAAACTCAGTTGTAGGGTAGGGTATAAATGATATCGTTTAAAGTACATATATCTCGTAAATTTTCTTTGTAAAGCTTGAATTGAATCTATCTGTTTATTATAGATTGGATATATTTGCGAATAATATTCTAACTTTGATGTGACAAAAGAATAATACAAAGTCTTTAAAGTAAGCTGGTGATGAAATGAGCGACTATTCCGAATAATGGAGCCGAGGTTTCGATGCAAAGCTTTAAGAAGACTTGATGTGTGGAACAAAACTGCATTTATTGTCGAATAGTATGCCTAAATCAGTGATTTGTGTTACACGTTCTAATATATTATTACACAAACGATATTGGTAGTGCACAGGATTCTTTTTTACAGAATGTGTCATAATCTTACATTTATTATAGTTAAACAAAAGTTTAAAAGTAGAAGACCAAGCTAGAATTTTATTTATATCTTTTTGAAGTTTAGTATTGATTGAATTTAAGACGCGGTAAAGTTTATTGGCATCTGCATATAATAAGATAATGAGTCCTGGATATGATTAACAATGTCGTTAATAATAAGAAGAAATAACAAAGGACCTAAATTCGATCCCTGTGGAATTCCTGACCTGACAATGTATTATTGTGAAGAGTAATTATTGTAATGAACAGAGAGTTTGCAAGTATGAGCTGTACTAAATTATCAGAAATATTAAAATAACATTTAAGTTTGCCTAGTAAAACTGTATGACTGACTTTGTCAAAGGCTTTTTCAAAATCCGTGTAAAATAACATGAATTTGTTTATTGTCATGAAATGAGTATAGTGTGAACTCTATACAATTCATAAGTAGTAGACCTGCCAGTGATGAATCCGTGTTGCTGAAACGATATATGGTTAATTACGGAGGAGTATAGTGACTTGTAGATTATTTTTTCCAATATTTTAGCTAAGTTTGATAGGATTGCAATAGGTCGGTAATTGGATATGTTGGAACAGTTTAGGATGGGACAAATTCAAGTAACCTTTAATTTTTCAGGAAATGTGTTCTGCACAATTGAGCGATTGAATAATATAATGGTTCAACAAATATATCAATGACAATATATGCAGGAATATTATCAGAGCCTGGATTTCGTGAAAGTTTTAATTTATTAATAGGAGCGAGGACATGGGATTTAGATATAGGAGCTTTATATTATTATGAGAAATGAGTGTTTCATTTGCTGTATCGATTTGTACCTTATCCTTATTATAAACATTGGAAAAGTAATCTGCAAATGCTTCTACAATCTGTGGAGTACTATCGTAAGTGGTGTCATTCAAATACGTAGAACCAGGAATTCGAGTTTTTATGTTTTTAGAATTAACAAAAGACTAGAGCTGTTGAGGTATGTGAAATAAATTAATCTCAATCTGAGGGCTCTAAATAATTTCTGTAGAGAACCAGGGTGGGTATTCAAGATTTAAAGATTTTGATGCGTGGGACACAGTTTATTAGCATTTTTTGTGTGTTTCGGGGAAAAGTTAACACGTTAATACATCAAATAACTAGAACACAGTTTGTGACATATAAATGGGTCAAATAAAAGTGTTTATACCCAAAAAATTTGAGAATTAGGAAAAAGGGTAGTATTAAGAATAATTTTGAGCTTACCGACATAGGTATTATGCTGACAAATTTAGAGAACACATATAGGAGTAAAAGAAGTGATATAAAAATGTTTCCATTTATTATTCCGATATTGGTACCGAATTTTCGTGACATACATAGAAAAAAAATTGAAAGCCTATGCACTACACAAAACCACTATCAATGTTTATTTTTAATGGGTACCTAGAATTATTTTGGTGAAATGAAAATGGCCATTTTTTGCCTCTTTCAATGATGCACTGGTTGTCATGCAGGAATATAAAAAAATGCGAGAAAATTAGTAAAATTGAAAAATTTCAAAAATAATTTTTATTGAAATATTGTAGGTGGCTACATGAAAATTAACAAATTGTAACGATATAAAACACATAAATTAATAACAATAATATTTATTTGTGATTAGTATAATGTGTTTAGAATTTAATTTTTTTTAATTGTTTATCAAAAATAAATTAAATGATGATTCTAATAATCGGAAAATCAACTAGAATCTTAAGCAGGGCAAAATAATGTGTCAAGAACATTTTCCTAACCGTTGACAAACAAGTTTGCAAACTCTTAGAAGAACCACCACCTTATTTTGAGAGACGGGTTCAGTTTTAATTTCAAACATTTGTTTTCAGTGATTTACCTTATTGAGTTTGTTATTTTACGTTATAAAATTGTTTTATATCGTTACAACTTGTTAATTTTAATATAACCACCTAGAATATTAAAAATGAATATATTTTTGATATTCTTAAATTTTCTTATTTGTCTCGAGTTTCTTCAAATATATGTATGACAGCTAATATATTATTGTAAAGACAAAAAATGGTGGTTTTAATTTAATCAAAATAATTCTACGTTCCTATTTAAAAAATATTGATAGTCGTTCTCTGTATTTTTTCCTACATAGGTAATCAAAAACTACATCTAATAGCATGGAATAATGGAACAAGACCTTGGTTCTATTTTGTTGGTTTTCGGAACTCCAACGTAATGATTTCTTTCTAGGGTGAGCAGATTTCTTGGATACCAATCCAGGACAAACCATTCTAAGGTTCAGAAGAAAATTTTTATATAATTTAATATAATCCACAAGTTATGTCTGACTTTAGTTTGACGTTTGTCACACAACCGCCATTTCGCTAACAGGTTTAAAAATAAGTCATAAAGTTGAAAGTTAACCAACTTTTACTTAATTCTTATTCCTTATTCTTATTCCTGCAACATAAACCGACTCATATGTTATAACTGTTTTAAGTATTCTTAAATTTGGTGACCATAAACAAGCCTTACGTGTTTTAATTTTAAGACTATTTTTATTCTCATTTCTTATTTTAAATTTGGTGAGCGTTAACTTAACAAAATAGGAACAAGTACTGAAGCAAATCTATGGAGCAATAAATATATCACGAATTATTTTCTCTAGGCATCGTATTATGTAATAATAAAATTTTATATTTCGGAATTTTGTGTAAAAAATATGTTATTTGCAAAGAATAAATTACTGTAATTTTATTCCATAATGCAAGGTCAAATTTAACTACCTTTTAAATTTATTTTCTAAAATTTCGGCGTATATAGCGATACTAATATATATCACCTTCAGAAATTGCATTACATTTTCAATTAAAATATTAGAAGTCATTAACAAATTGAAATAATTTCTTAACTAAATTATAATTGTTTGATTTACATATATGACATGAATTTTTCTAAGTACACCATTCATCACATACTTACTGACAATCTACAAAATCACAGATTAAAGTAGTTTTTTATTACTGCAAGTACATTCAGCTTAAAAAAAACGGGCCATCATTTATTTTTAAATTTTTGTTCGTGGCCGCTTTTATGTGTTACTTTGAGTAAAATTTTTGAATTTTGTGATTTAATATTATATTAAATCAATGTAACAGAACGTAACATATTTAATAAAGAATAACAAAATAAAATGTAATTTAAAATATGCCTTCTTTGCTACTAAATAATTATCCGACATTTGGATTCAATTATTTATTTAAGGTTTACTGACAATCTTATTAAAAAAGATATATATTTACTTGTTAAATATATTTTGCAAAAATTAATTTTTTCAATATTAATTTCCATTATCGGTAAATTACACTTTTGATTATTATTGTTCTGTAAAAATACTAACAAATAAGTGTAATTTTCTAAGTCTTAATTAATCCTTATAATCGCGGTACACAAAAGTTCTACTCAGTAGTAGAAGAATGATAGAATTAAATAAATATTATGAGGCCAATTTTTTTGCACCTGAATATATAACAAAATTATAAAGTAAACAATTGAAATATAATTTATAATGTTTCTAAGATTACTTCACTTTGTCATAAATTAAATGCCACGAAACTTTGCAGACGTAATATCATAGGAAAATATTTCTTAGTAACGACAGGTCAATGGAGATTTTTCCGGAGAGGACAATGAATATTTTGAAGGCGCGTGAATTTGAATGCTCATACTATTCGGAAATAGCTTTTTGTTATATTCATTAACATCGATATATTAAAACAGTCATTCACGACCTGCTGTTATTATATTTTTTTTTTTAACAAAAAAAAATAATATGTGTACCACGTAGGAAAAGTGTCTTTCCGGACTTCTGGTGTTACCCGCAATTTCCACCACCCTACGGGAATATATCATTTTTCCTGCTAGACACACAATATACTATTCGCCTATTTATACATATAACATTATATATTTTTCATATATTTTCGCCATTCATCCAATGGTGCTATTCTCGAATTCACTCGCATAGGTTTTGTATATACAAAAGTTTTTTTTTAAATTGGCCATTATTAGCCGGACCAGCTTCTTTCTTTAGATAGATTTTTCCTTTTAATAAAATTGTTCGAAACACAAAGAAAGATTTAAAAAAATATGTCTGAGATGGGGCTCTATTTTTAGATCTTGCCCACCCCAACTTTTATTCTAGATCTAGCCCTGGCCACAGACACTGAATGAAATTATATTGATTGTTCAATTGTTAACTCAAAATTCAAAGCTATTTCAGTTACTTCCTTAAATGACATGTCAACTTCCGTTAAAAGTATGTTTTAACATGCTGAATTTCTCAATCCACATATAAACTAATCTCGAAGTGCATCATACAGAAAAGAACCAAATTTACTAGTTTTAGCTAAACGTTTCAGTTCAATGACATATTCTGATTCTGCTTGCACCCTTTTATAGAATTAGAATCTTTCTGCTATTACTAAGTCGTTTAGGTGAGAAATATCCTTGGAACGCGTATACTAGTATCTTACAATTTTGTTTAAATAGTTCTAAAGTTACGAACGAGGATATTCTTCAATACATCATATGCCTCTGATTCCATTATAGTTATAAACATTGACACTTTTAAATTATATTTCACTTTGTTAATAATAAAAAAATGTTCAAAACGTTCCAAATGTGATTCAAAATCATGAATATAAATTGACACAGAGTTGATAACGATTATACCTACTTATTGACTTTTTAATCACGCACTGAGTCATATATCACGTTGCCAATTTATTGTTATGTACGTAAAACACAGAAACACAGTTAAAACCTACATTGACATTTTAACGTACTGTTTTTGTTTTAATTCGTAACTAATTACAAAAATAACAAAATCATGACAAAACTATTAATTTACAAAGCTAACTTAAATAATACAAAACAAACAAGAACGACAACAAACACTTTCCGAAAGATTTTTCAATAGTATCAGCACTTAAAACCCATATAACTATTTTGGCACCTCTACTACTAGTTCCCATTAAATCTATAAAATAAACAAAAGCATTATTTTCAAAATTGCATGCGGATATGCAATTAATACAAATCTTGATGGTCAGAATAATAATAAAAAAAATCTATATTTAATTTTAGTTTCACATTTTATTCGGTACATTAAACAAAAGAAAATTTCATACTAAAATTAAACCGCGTTATTGTATCTTTAAGCGGCAAAGGTTATTTTTGCTATTACTGCAATATCTTATAAAATTGAAATTATATTTTAATTTCATTGAAAAGTTTATTAAGAAAATAAGTTTGTTTAAAAATATTATTTACAAAAACACTTCATTTTAAATCTGATTCCGATGGAAAATCCTTACAATCTTCTTCAGAACTTTTCTGCAAATGTAAATATGTTAGCAGTTCTTGAATATATAACACATCGTTTACATCTGTCAAAACTATTAATAAGAAAAAAACACACAACTCAGAAAAATTTAAAATATGTATATAACTATATTACAAAGCAAAAATGACGTATGTTTGAGATAAGTACATTTTGACTAGGAAAGGGAGTTACGTGTTATTTAATTATTAATGTCAACAATTTTTGAGATACGTGATATTTTTAAAATATTTAAAAGCCTTTGCACAGATACCGGTTTTTTGCTTGTATCATGAAAATAAGAAAATTTGAGTTACATCATTTTGGCTTAGGAAGGTAGTATTATGGTTGTGAAAATATAAATTTGGAAAGGAAAAAAATTGTGTAAATTTATATATAAATAATCAAGAAATGGAAAAATGAAATCACGAAACATTAAGGTACAATAAAATCTGGATTTCATTATATTACATTAATATAAGTTTTTATATATATTACATTTTTTTAATTCCATTAAACTTTTTTGTTGTATGAAAACATCACATGATTCACGTTTTTATTTGTTAAATATTTAAATGAATTGTTATTTAAACATGCACTCATATATTTATAACCCTTTATTTTCTCTGACTAATACCAGAATTAAAAATGTATGTATAATATATATGTAAATTGTCTATATTTATGACCTGTCTAATACTTTTATAACCAACGCAAACTACAATGTTGATTTTGTCAGCATTCAAAATAAAATATGACTTTGTAGCGCTAGCTATTTTAAATAATGTCATTGTAAGTGTCGTAATCACTGTTCAAAACTGTATGTGTTATTGTAACGTTTATTTATTTGGCTGAAGTATAAAAATAATTGAAATATGAATATTTATTTAACTAAGTTTAATGAATCATTAATAAATTGGAATGGAAGATTTCTTGACTGGACGTTGATTTAAAAGGAGGAATTAGTATTTAAAGGGTAGGATCGAAACGTCGATGTAAATTAATATTTTTTACTCACCGAAACCCAGCAATTCCTCCTTTTACATTAATAAATTATAAAAAATAAAAATTTATAATACTATGAATAAACAAGTATAAACAGTAATTTAAGAGTAATAATTATTAATAAAGACTTAAACACTAAGAATATTTATTTAAATATTTAATACTACGCACTATTTATTTACACGATATTTACATCATCAACTATTTATGTTCACCACTCATGTTAACATCATACTATCATTTCGGTCTTTTCTGCTTCGGCTTATATATGAAAGCAAT
The DNA here is from genome assembly GCA_035578165.1 of Stenolophus ochropezus. NCBI lineage: Eukaryota > Metazoa > Arthropoda > Insecta > Coleoptera > Carabidae > Stenolophus > Stenolophus ochropezus. The sequence continues at coordinate 5,260,356 of JAQOWZ010000008.1, read as the reverse complement.
TAAGCTCTGAAATATACTAGCATCTTCGATGCGTCATTACAATAGAAGGATGGCTAACGTATCTCGATCTGTCTGCTAGATACTTGCGGCCATCGCCCGTAGCGTGATCTTGGAATCTTGAGAAGTAACAAATCGTTTAAGTCTTTCTTCTTCTTTATGGTTGAAGCTGCAGACCAAAATTTCCACTCCGGTAAAGTGGAAGACTGTCTCTAACATGCTTCTAACAATCGTCCAATCTAACCCATTTAGTCCATAGCCTAACTTCGGTACTGAGAGCTCCATTATGCCATTCTCCAACAAATGGTCTTTCAGATCGCAAAGCGAATCTCAAACTGCGGTATGACGGCTTCTGATTTGAGGTTTATTTCGTAACCAGGTAGTAGATGTACCGCTCATGTTCTGAGTTATCATCCTTCAGTTGTCGCGTTTTCCCCAAGGATGGAAGTTGGTTGACTAGTTTTTGTACGCGTTAACCTTTCTTCAAGACTGAAGGTATACCACGCGACATCATAATGACTTTCGCTACACAATAAGCAAGGGAATAATCCCGCGGCACGGTGAATAGATGTAGTCACATTTTAAATGTGGCTTCCTGAGCTACAACCCGACAAACCGTTGCTTCACGGTGATGGTCATAGTTATCATCAGCGAAAGGGGCTAACCGTTTGAAATAAACTGCTCTCGGCTTTCCATTAAGCAGTTTTCTAATTCTGTAGACCTCTTAATTTATTTGTAGCTTTGGTGACAAACCGCGCGCGTCTCTGAGGATTTTAAAGCAACATCAAATTTTCAGGTTGATATCCATCTTTTTCAGCCTTGACGTCTTGCTGGTTCTTCATCCAATCACTGGCATCTTGAATGTTTGTATAAACTTGTTTATGAATGTCGTTCATTCTTCTCCGGAAGTGCGTTACGTAATCTTCCCCGGCTAGATCTTCACCGGATTTAATGCCAAATATCAAGTCGCATGAAGATGTCGGTCTCAGTCTTGTTGGTGGTTAGAAACTACCTTATACAAATATCGGTTGATTGTTCTGTTAATCCGTTCAACCATGCGTATATAATACAGTTGTAGTTTTCTCGATTTCTAATATCTTACAGATATTTTGGAACAGAGCAAAATCGAAATTCCTTCCTTAATCGAAATGTATTTCTCGCGGGACCCCAAATCGGCAGATGCATTCTTTTACTAAGAGGTTAGCAACCGTTACGGCTTCTTGGTTGGGTAATGGATAAGACTCATTCCATTTAATAAAGTAGTCCATTACTACACCACTGTGTATTTATTTTCTTCGTCAGTTTCTGAGAATGCGTTCAAAGGGACTTCCATACTTCCAATGTTATAGCGGCGAATTAGAGCTTATTTCCCGCGCAGACAGCACATTTTTTGCATCACTCTTTATCATCTTCTTTGCAATTTACCCAGTAAAATCGTTGGCGCAATCGCTCAGGGGTTTTATTGCTCCAAAATATCCTCCACTAGATCCGTCGTGTATCTCTTCCAATACTTCCGGTACTCTTTTCCTAGAGATTATCAGCTGGGCCGTACTCTCAGTAACTTCATTATTCTCTATGATACGTTTCAGAAAGCCCTCTTCAACCACAATAGTGTGCCACTGCGCCCATTACGATTTTACACTTAGTAAGTATCGTTTAACATCTTCTCAATATGATCTGCAATCTTTTGGTCCGTTCGTAAATCTTTAATTGTCATATTTCGTCGACTACTGTTGTCTTTGTGAAAGATGCAAGTTTCTCTTTGTTGAAAGATCAATTCTATGTTAATTATTGATGAGAGCTAGCTTATTATATAATTATTTTTTTCAGTATCTAAGTAGTAGTAGTAGTAGTAGTAGTAGTAGTAGTAGTAGTAGTCAATAACAAATAATTGTAACTGTTTATAAATTTTTTGTATTTTAATAATAAAGTGTTTATTTACGTTAAAACCATAACTATTAATTGGACCACGTCACATTATGGATCTCAACACTCTTTCTAAAAATAACAGTGCTTGCATTTATCTTGGAAAGGTCTTTTGGATATTGCGTTAACACTACGATGGCTGGTACCTGCTCGACGCTCGATAAGAAAATTATATTCTTGCAGTTTTCAACCCATCTAGTCGCCTGACCTTTAGAATTCTGAAATTGTATCAGCCATTTGAGAGCATCATGGTCAGTCGTTATGAGAAATCAACTACCATACAAATATCTGAAAACGTATTCCACTGCCGAAATTATTTTCTGGTGACATAATAATTCCTCTCTGATTTTGACAAGGTTTTACTAAATTAGGCAATAAAACAGATCCAAGAAACTTGTCAAATCATGATTATCTCTCGGTACTGGTCAGTCACTCACAGCCCTTATTTTTTAAGTGACATTTCTTTGTATTGTGCTTCAGGTTCCTCAATCTTTGGAAAACCTCGTCCAAGTTCTTTATGTGGTCCTCGAAAGTTTTTCCTACCACAAAAATATCGTCGAGGTAAACCAAATATAATTTCCACAAAAGTCCTGTCAACACAGTTTCCATAAGTCGTTCAAATAGTGCAGGGGCATTGCAAAGCCCAAATGGCATAACAGTAAATTGCCAAAGTCCGGTACCTATGGGAAAAACTATCTTCTTGTCATTTGGGTCTAAATCTACTTTCCGTTACCCGCTCTTTAGATATAGAGTAGAAAATATATTTGACCCTGCCGAAGTGTCCAGTATATCATCTATTCGTGGTAGCGGGTAGCTATACTTCTTCGTCACGTTATTAAGTTGATGATAATCGATGTAAAATAGTATAGAGCCATTTTACACCACTGGTAAAGCCCATTTACTTAAAGATTCGATCTCACCTTCCGTTCTCATGTCCTCAATAATTCATGGCTTAGCTAGTGGTAGTCTTCTTGCTGTTTGGTGGATGGGTCTTGCGTCTCCGGTGTCTATTTTGTGATGGACTACATTAGTTCTTCCTTTGTTCTTCGTGTCGAATTGGAAAAAATCTTACAAGTTCCCAATTAAGTTCTTAGCCGTGGTTTTCTGGTAGGTGGTCAATTACTAGAACGATGTTGACAGCTCCTAGATTAGTATACCTGGAACTTCATTGGATGCGCTGTCTTTCGCTTTCACAGTTCGAATAATCGATGATACCGCTGAACATTCTTCTACTATGGTTTATTTCTTTAATACAACGGGAAAAAAATTCATGTTCATTACTCGAACTGGGATTATATTGTCGGTTTTCAGCAAAACTTTTCTAATTACAACTCTAGCGCCAGTTTTGGTGTCATCACTTTTAGCTTGGAGCACGACATTGTTCGTCTCACAGAAACTACCTTCTAACTGTGCTTTCACGATCTATTCACTTCGTTTTGGGAGTATTACATCTTCCATTATAAATACTCGCACGGCGTTGTCATATCGTGGATTTAATACTAATTATTTTTCATTCTTTTCTTGCTTTCTTGCTTCTGCTTTTCTCTGTTATTTTTTGCAGAGCCTTTGCGGGTGACCTAATTCACCGCAATTCCAGCAACGGGGTTTCTTTCTTCCAACAAAAATTTCGGAAGTGACTCGTCTTATTTTATATCCTATGTATCTTAAAACCTCCCAGAATTGATATTTCGCACTTGTGACTGGTTACGAGAAGCTTGTTTGGCAGCTTCGTGATCTAAGGCTTATGAAAGTACATTAACTAAAGTTTTTCGTCGAGTCAATCGCAGTTCTTCTTAAGTTTCATTTTTTCGGACCCCATAGATAAATGATTGAGTGGCCAGGTATTTTGAAACGCTATCAGGATATGTACACCTGCTCAATTTGCACGTTGCCATATCGCATGTCCAACCGCTTGACAAGTTGGTCACATCCTTCCTGTTCATCCTCTTTTAGCGTAGGTAGGATATCATTGGCTTCTCCACGCAGCGTGTCAGTGCTTTATCCTTCTCCTTGGAAGTTCAGCCATAAAGCTTTAGCAGCGACTTCAAATTGTTTTACATAATTCTCTTCTATTTTTTATTCTAATTTATCTTCTATAATTTTAGAACTTTCTTTCAATTGTTCATTCATCATTCAGTTTAACTTTCAAAACTCTAAAATTTTCGGCTAATTCATTTTTTAAAATTCTGGAATTTTCTGTTAATGTTCCATCAATTTTTCTTCTAATTTCTATTCCATAGATCTAGAATTTTCCATCAACTCTTTACCAAAGTTCTAGCTTTTACTTCAGATTTTCTAGAATCCTCTTCAAACTTTTGTTCTAATGTTCTGGAAGTTTCTTCTAACTTTTTCAGAATTTTACCAAAATCAGTACAACTACCCGCAAGTATAAATAGAAAGTCAGCAGGATTTTCACCAGCTTCTACTCAGGCTTGCTTTAAACGAATTTAAGAACATTGTTTATTCTCGATGTCTCCTACTATCGTTCTTACATCTTCCTCTTGAGATCAGTAACTTTCTAGTAACTACAAAATTATTAATATGCTTTGTAAAAGATAGAAATAATATATTTGTTAACAAATTTATTTTCTACACGGTATCTTATTTCTTTAATATTTATTAATTTTAATTATTTTTCATTAAGTCTTTTACAAAATATAGAAATAATTTTGTAAACATTAACATAAAAAAAGACAGAAAGCATATAAAAATAGTACTAAATCGAAATCGAACTGAGAACCTTTGATTCTATAGGCCGTTACCCTAACATTATAACCACGATTTGGCAGGTGTCAATGTTGCCTGTAGAGCAATAAAAATATGAGACGAATAAAGTAATATGTATTAAATAAGTAATACATGTAGTTTTGTCCTATACAATATGGTGACTTGTTAGCCGGGCAGTTTTTATTTACCAAAATCTGTTTTCCCTTGTTATGACAACATTTTTTGTAACACACGGTATATATATATATATATATATATATATATATATATATATATATAATATATAATATATAATAAAAACAATTTACACGGTAATGTTTTACTTTTTTTTGAAACTAATCCCCCCTCATAACATACTTTATGTATGATCTAGTATGAATACTTCCTGGAAACGATGCCGTATCTTTTTATTTACTCCATGTATCATTCTAAGATGAAACGGTGCCTGTATTCCATTACAATTCTACAACGTATTACACTCGTGTCGTAATTTTAGAATAGCAATCCCATCTCGCTATCGCTCTGAAGCGTATAGCGTGCCTAATCAGCTGTGAAGCCGGCAGCAGTTCCCTGCATTCCTCGGCGCTCTGATATTGTATAGTTTGTTCAGAATTCTAGTCTTATTACTTTGAACAAAAGCATAACTACATAACCTTACAGAAAAATATTGTGACAGTTGTTTGTGTACTTACTTATCAAATATAAAGTGCCAGCTCTAGTTTTCAAGTACCCATAATGACATCACGTATCTCTAGCTCAAATATTTAATATTTTTTCTTGATTACTATAAATAATTAAATAATATGAAAAGTACACGTTAATTATTTTTTGGTATGGTACCAGTTAAAAAATTATGAAAATTTCCGTACAACCTCCATTAGTGTCGACAGCGAAGAACAGTATGAGGTTTTTTATTATTATTTATACCTTAACGTTATCTATATTACCGTGAAAAATCAAAATGTGTTTACAATATACTATGTATCCGTAACAATAACAAACATACAACAACCAAATATCTTAATGGTCGTAGAAAAATATACTAGAACTTCAGCAGTTAAGTATTACACTTATCTAGAAATTATTTTTATCGTATCCTACAAAATATCGGAGCCGTAAATACGGTTTTGAGCGCCTGTTGTAAAATTTTTATTTGCACCCCTACATATCAAGAAATTTAAAAAGAATATTAACATTTTATAAACAAATATTTTATTTTGAATACACATTGTACCAAAAAATTAACGCACCAGATATTAAAATTATTATTTTTTTATTGTTTTCATTACTATTTTAGGCACTTATCTTATTTTGAAAGGACTTTGTATGTAATGTTCGTTTTATTATAGCTATACTTGTTAGTATTTCTAGTCCAATAGGTGAACGGAGATATTTAACAATTTTCAGTTTGCTAAAAGAGAGAACACAAAACAACAGGCTGTAGTAACTGGTAAAACTGTTGCAGCTATCTGTAGATAATTATTTTTCAAAAATTTTAATAAATTTTTTTATAAAACTATGAACTAGAACCATACAAATTTTGCGCCCTACGAATTTTGCGACAGCAAAATATAAAATACTAAACAATAATGCATTGAACACCAAGGTTGAAAAGACTATTAGTATTGACCTAGCGCCAAGTTGTATCTTGAGGAGCGAAGCAACCGAGGGACATAATGCGCTGGTCAATAATCATCTTCTTAACCGTGGTATATGATATTTATTCACTACTATAATAACAAACATTTTGACATGAATATAAATTTGTATTTTAACATTCACAACATTCACAAAAATAAAGTAGGCTGACTTTATTTTTATATTTGACGTTTCAGTTTGTCTTCTTCTGAATTTTAATTTAGTTTTATTTGATTTACTTATTTAATTTAGACGGCATATTTAAATAGTTAATCCATACTTTACACTTTTCTTGAATTAAATGATTTAAAAAATATTTGAATTTGGAGATTTGAGTTTCTTTTAAAAGTGAGTTTTTATTATCGACCATGGCTAATAATAAATTATTATTGACCTAGGTGACCGGGGTTACCAAGTAATCGCTAGAGAAAGACAATTTCTCTTGTTAAATAAAGATTAATAATAGTTGGTGTCTAGGCTAGTAGTAAATATATATATACAGGGTGTTTACGGTCTTTTTATTTTATTTTTAATGGGTGCTACTACAGGTCAAAAGAAAGCGAAAAACATTAAAACACCTTAATAAAATATTTATAATAAAAGAGATATGAATTTTTTTAGTTTTTATAAAGGGGAGGTAAATTAATGTTGAAAAAAGTTGTAGTAACCTATGCAATGACAAATTTCTCTCTTTTGTTTTTTAATTTGTTTATCTCTCAGTTGCAGTTTATTACAATTTAATTGGGCAACGTCTATTTCTATGTGATTATTGTTATTAATTTTGTAAAAATTGAACAATGTACCATCGGTATTCTAATACAGAATTAGTTGACATGATGCTTATTTATGGGAAAGTGCATCAAATAGGCAATGATAAAGGGTGTGATGGAGGTCCTGGTCGGTTCCGACGAATTTTAGATGCGGATGTACAAATTTTAAACCTCGTTGACGAAAATCCTTCAACCAGTACACGACAAATTGCTCGGCAAATAGATGTCTCAAATCGCATTGTATGGAGAACACTACGCGAGTATCAACTATATCCGTTTCATGTACAGCGAGTAAAAGCTTTACAACCTCAAGATCATCCTCAGCGCGTATGGTTCTGTAGATGGTTTTTGCGCAAAAATGACGAAGACCCTAATTTTTCATTGAGTGTGTTGGCGAGTGACAAAACTACGTTTACTCGTAATGGCATAAACAATTGCCACAATACGCATATCAACTGTTTTCAACATTAATTTACCTCCCCTTTATAAAAACTAAAAAAAATCATATCTCTTTTATTATAAATATTTTATTAAGGTGTTTTAATGTTTTTCGTCTTCTTTTGACCTCTAGTATCACCCATTAAAAATAAAATAAAAAGACCGTAAACACCCTTTATATAAATTAAATCAATGAAATATGATTTAATGTTTTTAAAAAGTTTTTATTTAACATACAAGATACAACTAGAATAATACGAAGTTAATTATTCTACAGACTTACATAATCTGATGCAATAAGGGATGGGCGTCTACATAATTCCTCCCCCCTAAGATGAAAGAATACCTGTTGGATGTTCAATAGGTATTGTTTCAATGGTTGATTTATTCTTATTTGATTTGTTTAAATTTCTTTTCTTAATTATTACATAAATTTTATAAAATAATAACATGATTACAACTATGGTTACAACACATAAAATTATATTGAAAAATATTGAATGTGACTCAAAGTTATAAATTTCATTTAAGTGTGTTATTTGTTGACTTGGAATTTTAACTGGTTCTAGATTTTTTATATTCAATGTTTTATTAAGAATTATTTTATTTTTATTTTGCCCGATATTTATATTAATAATTTTATCATACTTAATATTTTTAAACATTTTTTGTTTGTTTATTAAACAGTCTTTTATAGAGTAAATTCCGGAAATTTCTTTATCTTGAATTTCGTGATCACATTCGATATTTATTACTTCTTTATTTGGTACAAAGAGATATACAATATTTGAGTTAGGTATTGGAATGATTTCATTGTGGTTAATTACTTTAATATATTCACAGTTATTACTATTTCTATTAAAATACAAATTTTCTACACATTTATTTGGTAGGGAATTTTCATTGTTACAAATATAAAGCTTATCTTCTACTAAAGTACATTTATTTAAATTATTAATATGTGTATTAGATTTAGTGTAATAGCCAGGGGTTATGTCTAATGTAACATAAGTGTTGTCGTGTAAAGTAGGAATGGGGGTGATTTGTAGAAGTTCGTTTTGTACAAGAGGAATAGGGATGTCTATTATTATGTCCAAAGTGAATTTTTCATATTTACAATATGTTTTAACTAATTGTTGGTTTTGCCAATTTTTGATTACAAGGTGTTTTAGACTGTTTGGTAATAATTTGTTAATTTCCCTTTATCGTCGTCTCTCGATAAAATACCAAAATATAAAGTGTTTGTTTCGCAAAAAGCGAAGGTAGTTTCAATTTCGTTAAGAATACTTATCAAATTTGTGGCTGCAAATGTTAGTTGTGTTATTATATTTTCTATATAAAGTTTATCGTTCGTATCTATTATTTTTCCTAAAACAATATGCATTTCATTAATTTTATTTTGAATAATTTTGTTATTAACGTTAATTTTCTCTACTTGTTTATTGAAATATTCCGAAATATTTTTATTAAAAGTAATTACTTGATTTAGATTGTCTTTCAGGATGTTTTCATTTTCGTGAATTAGTCTTAAGGCGTTATCGTATTTTTCTTGATCGGTGGCATCTAAATTGCCAGTGATACTTTTTATTATAGAACCTATTCCGTTTATAAGTCCACGTTTCTCTTTGTTGTCATATAGGAGAATTTGAATTTTACTATTTACAATGTCCAAGAAGTTTTCTAACATAATAAAGCTATTACTTAAGTCTTCTACATATTTCTTATATTTATTATTTAATTCTAATTTTAATTGTTTATAATAATATGTAAGGTTATTATAAGTTTCTTTAATTCTATCTAAATTAAGCTTAACATAAATGTACTTATTATTAGTTGAAATTAGGGCATTCCCTAGCTTCAGGACGTTAATTCCGGGGTTGTGTGTTTCGTCTTTGAGGTTGATGGTTGTTGCTGTTCGTATGAGTCTGTAAAGTGACGGTGAGGTTTTATTTTGTCAATTTTTATTTTTTTGTTCTTGTCAGTTATTATTTGAGCTTTGTCCTTTACATATGTTTTGATATTTTGTTTCTTATAGCGGGGTTTCTCGACTTTACCGGTGTTTCTTTTCGCTTGTTCTTCGAATGCTTTATCAGGTAATTTAATACTATCTACTTGTGACGTAGCGTACTTCCTTTTACTGTTATCTAATAACAATTTAGTTTCATCGTAAATTTTCTTCATAATTTCTTTGTGAGTCTGAACATAATTGTCAGTAACAATTTCAGGAGAAATTTCTTCTTTTAATTCATTATAATGGCCGAAAAGTATTTCATTCGGTGTACGTTTTGTAACTGAGTGAATAGTCTGGTTATACGCTTGAAGAGCATAACGGGCTTTATTACTAATTGTTAAATCGTTAAAATCTTTATTTTGTTCTAATATTCTAACATGTTCTATTATTGTTGAATGGAACCTTTCAATATTTCCATTACTTTTTGGATTATTGACACTAATAAGATGAATACGAATATTTTTAGTTGATAAAAAGTTATATATCAATTGGTTATTAAATTGTAAACCATTATCTGATATTATTAATTTAGGAGTGCCGAAAATGGAGAAATATTTTATTAATTTTTGTATAATAGTTACGGTGTTGGTTTCTGACAAATGATAAATTTGTGCATGTTTGGAGAAACTGTCGATTATTGTTAAGAATTTTTCTTTCTTTAATGATAAAATATCAATATGAATAATTTCAAGGGGCTTGTTCGCTGTTTGTGTTTTTATAATAGGTAGTTTTATGGGATTTCTTTCATATTTGTTTTCCTGACATACATCACAGTTGTTTATGAATTTAGAAACAGTTTGCTGCATGTTTGGCCAATAATACTGTTGTTTTAGTTTCTGATAGGTTTCAATTATGCCACGATGGTTCGTTTTGCCTAAATGATAATTTTTTACTAAATCAATTTGTTCGTCTGATAATTCTACGTCTTGTAATTGATTTTTACAACTAGTTAAAATATAAGTGCCTGGTTGGAAATAAATTTGTAAAATTGAATTTAACATTTTTTGAAATTGTACCGGAACAATGCAATAATAATGTATTCCAGGTATGAGGTACTCTTTGATGAATTTTAATAGGGTATTTTTAAAATTAGTTTTGTTTAGGTAAATATAAATTCTTTGTTTTTCGTGTCCAAACATTTTTTTAATTTCTACAGAGCTTTTCGAATTTGTTTCTTTAAAAATAATTTGATTTTTACCAAAGTTTATTGAAGTGTCTTTGTAATGAAGGCCGTTGATCGTCATCAGAATGCTGAGTACAGCTGTCCGTGTCTTTTTCAGCGATAACGGAGTTTGCGTAGTTCTCGATTTTGTTTGAAGTAAAAACATTAATTTGAATGTTTGTATTTTCAAAAATTTGTCTTAGTAAATTTTCTATATCTAACCAATTTTGCTTATCTAAACCACATGCAATTTTTGGCATGTTAATTGAATTAATATTATTTTCGATTAGGTAATGTCTTAATTGTTTTAAACTAATTTCGATGCTTTTTAAACTTGGTTTATTAAAATATTTTTCTTTTGTAATTAGATGTATGATTAATCGAGGTGATGTTTGTATGGCAATATTATTTACTATTTTTATTTTATCTAAATCGTTCTTAGTATGATACTTTTCATTGATCTGTTTTGCGAAGCCTTGACCCATTTCAAAATCTTTGGAAATGCAATGTATTATGGGTTCTTTGTGGTCAAAAATATTTGAAGATTTATAATTTATCTCGAAAGGTTTCGGAATTCTGGATAGATAGTCTGCAACGTAATTTTGTTTGCCTTTTTGATATTCTATGTCATAATTATATTGTGATAATTTTAATTTCCAACGTACAAGTTTTAAATTTGGTTCTTTTAAACTGTTTAGCCAAATAAGGGGTTTGTGATCTGTAATTAATTTAAATTTGTGACCGTATAAATAGGGATGAAAATGTTTCGTAGCCCAGATAATAGCAAGTAGTTCTTTTTCGGTTGTTGAATAATTTATTTCATGATCATTGAGTGTCCGGCTTGCGTAAGCTATAGGAAGATCTTTTCCATCTATATTTTGGGATAGAACTGCACCCAAAGCATAATTTGAGGCGTCGGTCGTTAGACGGAATTGTTTTGAAAAGTCAGGATACTGTAATATTGGTGCGTTCGAAAGTAATAATTTACATTTTTCAAAACTTGAAATGTATTCCTTGTCTTCAATATTAATTTTGGCATTTTTCTTTAAACATTTGGTAAACGGTTTAGTTAATTTGGAAAAATCTTTTATAAATCTGCGGTAATAACCAAGAAAGCCTAAAAATGATTTGATTTCCTTTTGAGTCTTTGGAAGAGTAAATTTTTTAATAGTCTCAATTTTATCTGGATTTGGTTTAATGCCTTCGGTGGTAATCATGTGTCCGAGATACGCGACTTCTTTTCTAAGAAATTCGCTCTTATCGAGTTGTAATTTAAGATTTGCCTCTCTTAGTCTTTGGAAAACAATTTTGATATTTTGAATGTGTTCTTGTAATGATTTGCCTAATATTATTATATCATCTAAATAAACGAAACATATTTTATTAATGAGGTCTTTTAAAACAAAATTCATTAGTCTCTGAAATGTACTTGGTGCGTTTTTGAGACCAAAAGGCATTCTGAGAAATTCAAAATGTCCTTGATCAGTTGAAAAGGCAGTTTTTTCTATTGAGTCAGAATCCATTTCAATTTGGTGAAAGCCGCTTTTTAAATCAATTGTAGTGAAATAATTACATTTACCAAGTTGGTCCAAAATATCCGCGATGTCAGGTATCGGAAATTTGTCATCAATCGTTTTAGAATTTAATTTACGGTAATCTATAACCATACGAAATTTGTTTTCACCCGAAGCATCCTGTTTTTTCGGAACAATCCATATTGGACTACTCCAAGGAGAGTATGAATGTCTAATTATTTCTTGATCTAATAATTTATTAATTTGTTTGTCAACTTCTTCCTTGTAAATAATTGGATATTTGTATGATCTTTGATAAACTGGATTTTCATCACTTGTCTTAATTTTGTGTTTTATAACATTAGTAAAAGTTAAATTTTTGTCGTCGTCAATAATCAAGTCTTCGAATTCTTTAATAACTTTATTTAATTCTTTGATTTCTATGTTATTTAAATGATCAGTTCTTAATTTTAATTTTTCTGAAATTTCTTGACAATTCATTTCTAATTTGTTTTTGTGAAAATAACTAAATTTGAATTTATGTTTTTCTAGTAAAATAGATTCATCTGAATAATTAATTTTCGCATTTAATAATTTTAAGCCAGAATTTCCTATTACAATATCAAAATCTTTATGAAATTCAAAAATGAAACATTTTAAATTTTTCTTAAGTAGTTCAACAAATGTAAATTGAGTACCGTTTGAAACAGCGTTTGCGGTTTGTATCTCAAAATATTCATCAAAAATTTTAAATTTGTTTTTATTTTTGTTAACGAAACTTTGACTAATAAAATTTTCAGAGGAGCCAGTGTCTATTAAAACACGGCAATTTTTAAATTGGATAAATGGTAGACGTGAAGTGTAGGTTGCTAGGGTTTCGAATCTTCTAAAAGATCTATGGGAAAATTTTCAGTTTGTGACTCTAGTTCGTTATTTACTTCAATGTTTTGTTCATCGTGTGTTTGCTCATAGTCATAATATTCAAATGATTCGTTGTCATTGTTGGGTTCAACAAAGGCTTCGACATTACTGTCTAGCATTTGTAAGTCCTGTCTCTGTCTTTTTTGTTGTGGTCTAAAAGTGTTTGTACTGATGGACATAGGTTGAGGATAATTATTTACTCTCGGTTTTGGATGTATTGATTGATTCGGGAAGTTTCGTTGTTGTTGAGGATAGCGGAACATTGGTGATCGATGTTGGTATTGATTTGGATTTACATTTGGATTTTGGTTTTGTGTTGCAGGTTTGTAAACAGGTGTTGGAACGTTTATCTTAGGTTTGATAGTGTTCTGCTTGTGTATGTTTGTGTGAATGTACTGGAAGTCATTTTTGATTAAATTCTGAATATCACTTAAAGATTTTGGATTTCGAGCAGCCAGCTGACTTCTATATGGCTCTCTACAGTTTATTATGAAATTGTGTGAAGCATATGAAGACATGAATATTATAATATTTTCTGAATTGTTGCTAAAATTCAATTTTAATAAGCTAATAAGTCTGTTGTAAATATCTTCATATTTATCGAAATAGCTAAAAATATCTTCATTGTGTTTCTGTTCTAAGTGTGATAATTCTGTGAGGAAGTGTACTTCGTTTCGCTTGTCTCCGTATTCCTCAATTAAAAGGTCTTTTAAGGATTTCCAATCTAGATATGTTTTTGTCGCTAATTTTATGTTTGCGTCTTTAATAATTTTCTTTCTTATAGTGTGTAATATAATTCGTTTTACAATGATTGATAAATTTTGTTTGTCGATTATTTCGAGAATTTCATCGCACATTTTTATGAAATGGGGTAGTGTACCAGTACTTCCATCGTACTCGGGTATTATTTCTATTAATTCCTTGATTTCTGAAGGAATTTTGGGTAAGGGGTTAAGTGTAACGGGTTGTACAATTGTGTTGTTTGGCATTGTTATGTGTGTTTTGTTTTACAATAATTATAACAGTAAATTTCTTAATAGTATTGGGTTATGCAAATTATAATTGATGCTACGTTAATTTGTTAGTCAGTGATTCGTACAGCAATTCAAAAATAGTAATAATAAAGTTTTGAATAATAACTCACAGTAACACTAGGATTGAGTTGATGACGGCCAACTTCATGGTCCAGGTGTCCAGGAGACGAAAGTTTGGTTGTCGCTGATGTTCGCTCAGCGGGTGAAGGAGCTGGAGGTGCCGTCTGCTGCCGATGTACTCTCGGTGGTCAGGCCTCTCGGAACTCACGGAATTAACGACGATATGTTGAGCCTTTCTTCGTCGGAGGTTATGCAGTTTTTGTAGATGTCTGTTGCACTTGCGTTTGTGTTTTGAGTGTAAAATCTGTTTTTACATCAGATTTTTATAACACTCTGGAGAACGATGATTCGGATGCCGAATAAACACTTAAAAGTGACGACTTCACTTTTAAACGAATTGGACACTAATTTGTTAGGTCTTCGAAGTAAAAGTCTTTCAGCAATCCTACCGACTGCGCCAATTAAATCAATGAAATATGATTTAATGTTTTTAAAAAGTTTTTATTTAACATACAAGATACAACTAGAATAATACGAAGTTAATTATTCTACAGACTTACATAATCTGATGCAATAAGGGATGGGCGTCTACATAATTTATATATATATATATATATATATATATATATATATATATATTATAATTCCCTTGAAAATATGTAGTTAGAATATTTATGATATTTTTTTTGCTCATAAATCATACTATACAGGGTGTAAACGAAACTAGGGAACGCGATTTTTCTCGGAAGTTATAAGAGATACAAAAAAATCTTTCAAATAAAATTGTTAGTGTTTTTCGTATGCTACATAAGTTAATGTAAATCAGAAAAAATATATTTTAATTTTTGGAGATATACCTATTTTTGACTTTTTTTAAATGGTATGCCCTGTATATTTTTATACTATTTAGTACGAAATAATTTTTGCTTTAAAAAAGTTCCATAAGTTATACCTTCTAAATTTAATAGTTTTCGAGATATTGAAGAAAATATTAAAATAATTTTACTGGAAAATAAAGCTGGCTATGGAAACAAAATTTGACATTTGTATTAGTTTAATGTTATAAGTTTGTGAACAGATTGATAACTTAAACTATTATTTGTTGTTAAAATGGAAGAATGCTCAATTAACGAGAATGTGAGGAATTTGATGTACATTTGTAAATTAAAATGTGTCGTAATTCAATAATTTTGTTTTCATAGCCAGCTTTAATTTCGAGTAAAACTATTTTAATATTTTCTTCAATAACTCGAATTCTACAAAGTTTAGAAGGTACAACTTATGAAACTTTTTTAAAGAAAAAATTATTTCGTACCAAATAGTATAAAAATATACAGGGCGTACCATCTAAAAAAAAGTCAAAAATAGGTATATCTCCGAAAATTAAAATATTTTTTTTTTCTGATTTACATTAATTTATGTAGCTTACTAAAAACACTAACAATTTTATTTGAAAGATTTCTTTGTATCTCGTATAACTTCCAAGAAAAATCGCGTTCCCTAGTTTCATTTACACCCTGTATACATATATCTGCTGTGTAGGTTTACTGACGACAATAACATTACAGTTGTAGTTATGGACAAACTCAATCACTTTCATCTCACATCGTCACATCACTGCATATTGTGATGAGACGTCGACTGCAACTTTTGACTACTTTCGCAAAATAGCTAATGCCTATAATTTGGATATGCTGGATGCACGTAATTTCATTTACGTTTAGTCGGATTACGATAAGAGAAATTAGTGTCATTAACCTTTCAAAGTCAATTCAAAATTATAATTCTCGTTAAGTTAATTTCTATGCCTTTTAAAACTTACTTTTCAACATTGTTATTACTTTTTAAATACTCTCAGATATATACATATAAACCACAAGCATTGGCGGATTTGAGAGGATAGGAGAACCGTAGTATCGACCAAAAATTTATAATTACGTAGTTTTAGATCTAAAATTAAAATAATGTACTAGTATAATAATTAAATATAGATGGTAATAGTGGCAGCTCATGAACTAAAATTTTGGTGAGGCAAACAATAGAAACTGCATACCAGAAGAACCTGCTGTCATTTTTTAAAAGTTAACTTTATATCTAAAGATATCCAGTATCCACGTGCAACCACTTATGCTACATTTCAACAACTGCAAATGCAACGGCCAAAATTTCAGAAGCATTTAGTATGCTTTATCCACGTGCAAACAGGCCAAACAGAATGCACTTAAGGCATGCCTCAATACTCCCTTTTCGGAAACAAGTAGTGCAGTGACAGAAAAATCGATAAATTTTGTAAGCATTGTAAAAAGAGTACATTCGTACACACAGTGATAAAGTTTGAAGAAGGAGAATTTTTCCTCTGCAATTCTGTAGTTGGCACTGCGCTAGAGTGCTGGGCATACGAATGTTTTATTCGACATTATATATAGGATAGTAAAACAGTGGAAATTTGAAAACTAGATCTTGTGGATACATTGCGTGATAAATTTATTTCGGTTTACATGGATATATAAACAATTCATTTGTTTTATTCAAACAATTTAGTGACATTTGTTCTAACCTATAAAATAAAAGGAATGCGAATTGATACTTTTCAACAATTAACGTAATCATAACCATAACAAGTCGAGTATAATATGAATAATAAATCAAGAAGTGATGTTTTAATTAACGTTTTACATTTTCAATAAAATTGAATTAAATATTTTAACAGAATGTAATGCTAAAATATTTAAGTTGGCATCTCTACATGTTTCGGCTTAGGTCGGCAAACATAAGAGTTTCTGGACGATCTGGAGTTCTGTAATACTACTCATAATGGGACGGAGGCGCGAAAATTAAATTTAATAACGTTTTTGCAAACCTGACACTAACTGTCAAATACTAAAATTAAAAATTATAAGGCAATTAATGACGCGCGTTGCCGCTAAGCCGGCACTCGCGTCGCTCTGAAAGGAACTTGCGAAATGTATTGTAAAAGCTGTCCCTAACATTATACAGCTGCATAGCATTTAATTTTCTGCCTTCGTTAGAAATTGCAGCTCTAAGTAGTTCAATATTTTCAAATCTTTCTCTGTTAACAATGTTTTTCAAATGGCCCCACAAAAAAATCATTCGGTGTTAAATCAGGCGACCGTGCAGGCCAATTAAAACAAACAAACAAAAAATTAAAACATGTTTTTTTTTTAATTTTAAACAAAACATTTGTTTTTTTATTGTTTAAAACAGTTTTTTTTTGTTTAAAACATGGTTTTAAACAGGGTGTCTGTTTTCCTAAATATTATTTCCATCATAAAAAAATGATAAAAGAAAAATGAAATTTGATGTCATATACAATCACTATACAATGACTAATATTTAATAATTCTTCTAATGTGTAAAAGCAGTATTTTAGCATATACTATTTTATAGATTTTTTGAATTGAAATTCTTCGGGACATTTAATATTCTCGGGCAAAAAGTTTTCTAAATCCAAATATAACTTTTCCTGTATTACTATTTGCTGCAATTATCAATTATTGAGTTTTGCCTTTCTTTTTGATTAAAAGTAGATTATTTGATGAAAACAAAAATTCAGCTTTTTATAATATAGCTTTACATGTTTACATACCTCTATCTCTCTATATTGTTATTACTATAATTTTATTGCTATTGCAGTTTACAGTTTTTCTCAAAATCAAACATTGTAACCAAGTCACTTACTAGTCCAACGTTAAATCAATTATTTTATTACTGAACCGATAGATAGAAATTTAAGTTAATACTTAAATTACTTATATAAAAACGTGTAAATATCTTTCAATTAATAATTATAAAAAATCGAAATTTAGTACATTCAGTACTGTCTGTAAAAAAATCAGTACAAATTATGTTGCAAATTGTTTATCAGTACAAGGGTCTGAAAATCAGTACTGTACTGACAAAATCAGTACGAATGGTGACTACTCTAGCTGCAGCTGGGAATCACCCGAAATATTGTTTTGTTTGTGTCACAATATTACTTGTTACGAAATTAGTATGTGTTTTCAGAGAACTAAACAATTCCTCAACGAATGTTAGTACTAATATTAATACTGCTAATAAGTAATACCTAAATAATATAGATTAGTAGACCTAAAAACTTTTTTTCTTTAAATATAAATGTTTTTTTTGTTTTAGGTTGGTTTTTTTTGTACTTGTACTTCTTATATAATATTAAATACCTATGTATTACTCGTATGTTTACTACTAAAATAATTTGTTCTAAAAAAATATATTAGAAATAATTTTTTATAGGTTATAAAAAAACAGATTTTTTGACTCTTGTTTTAAACATGTTTAAAACAGTTTTAAACACCTGATTTAAAACACAGTTTAAAACACCTGATTTAAAACATAGTTTAAAGACATTAGGCCATGTTTAAAACAAATTGTTTTAAACAAAATAACCCTGATTCCTACAAGCAATATTAGTTATTTGTGTATCAAGAGCGTAAAGTGAATCTTTATTGCTCGTGCTCGTAAATTGAAACGCGAGCGTAGCGAGCGCTACAATCGAGCTAGAGCAATAAAGATACTTTACGCTAGAGATGCACACATAATTTTTTCTACGACTTTACTAACGAAATAAAAATTCAATTCAATCTTAACCAATTTCCTGTTTTGTGTTGCTGTAACCATGACGATATGAGTAAATAAATAATCTAAGCGAGCAAATTAAGTACTTTACCGATCGTTGCTTATGGAGATGCGCGGTAAAGTATTTATTTGCTCGTTCCTCAGTAATTGACATTACGATGACAAAAGAGAGCATAAATATCAACTTTTCATGGTGGTCGTAGAAACAATCATTTATCTCTCTTATTTTAATTTATACAAAGTGTTCAGTGTCGTTTTAATTTCATTTTAAATTTCGTACCCTATATTTGGTTTCTTTTATGTTTCGTAGGAATTATTTTTATAAACGATCACTAATTGTATGATGTACGAATCGCTTTATTAGTGGTCCCTGGCTCACAATATCAATATAGTTTTGTTTAAATATTAATCAGTTGAAATCGACGAACAATCCATTCCATTCGAAAGTGGTTTGACATTTTAAATATGGAAAATTTTATTAGCAAAATAATGCAATCCTTATTAATGAATCTCTAACTTGCTTTATATGTAATTTTTAAAATAGTTATAGGTCTGATAACATTTTCAAGGAAATTATATAATGTTCAAAATTAATTGCAGAAAACTTTGACACAATTTCGTTGTTTAAAGGAGCGCAAATTAAGATATTGCACACAGACGCCAAACTCTGTTGGCGCGCCCCTTTGGCTACCAAGTATATCAACCGTATAGGTATATGTACTTTTTGTATTTCTTTCCGATATGTTGTGCGGATTCTGCCAATACCGATAAGTTTGTTTATTTGACTTTTTGTTTAAACTAGAAGTACAGTCATCCGTAAAAAAATAGGATTTATTAAATTCCTGTTTTCATTTGCCTTTTCCATTATGGTTTCGTAGAAGATGGTATGATTTTCAAAATTATTTGGAAAATTTCCTGATGACAATAAAACTTATATGGGCAGTAATTATATATTTTTAAAACCTTATGAACTGATACATGATTAATTCCCATTTATCTGGTGATTTCCCTTAAACTGAGAGTAGGATTTACTTTAATTAAAACTACATGATAATTTTTTTGATTCTAACAATTTATTGTTCCTGTCTCCTCATATTTTCTTAACTTGGTATTTGCCGGTGTGTCCAAGCTGCACTTATTAAATCACATATATTTCTGTAACTTTGTCCAGAATAGCACCATTTTATAATCTGAAGATTTTCTTCGTGAGAAAATTGTTCTATACGTTTAAAATTTTATTGTGTAACGACCGAAAATCACACAACTCAAATTTTTTTGACAGATAAGATGTCTTGCATTTGGTTGCACTTTGCAAAGTTATGAAATGTCATAAACTAAATCTGATTAGGTACTTAATATGGATGTAGTATTATTTTACAGCATTTATTTGAAAAATTTTTGTGTAAAATAATTCAGGGACTTTTGAATAAAAAAAATCTGATTTCTCGTGTTAAACGCTTATGGCACAATTTTTTAATTAACACCTTATATATATATATATATATATATATATATATATATATATATATATATATATATTGGTTAAAAAAAAGTAACATAACTGCGTTTATTCATACATCCATTATATAGAAACACAACGCAAAACATCATACGTATATTGATGTAAATAAATAAGACATGTACGCATTTTTTTTATTTTCATCTATCCACTAAACCTTTTCATAAATTTTGACTTTTAATTTCTAATTCGGATTTACAGGGGAAAAGGAAAAGGAGAACACAAAAATTATAATAGTGTTCTCAGAAACTATAGAATAACAACTCCGGCGGCGTAAAAGTGCTTACATTTTTACTCCATCGGCGAAGAAATTAAATTTCTACCTTGTCAATAACGTCACAAAAGATGTCAGTTTTATGACGTTTGAATAAGAAATATTGAATGCGAAGAAATTTAGTTTTTTATTAAATAAAATCATTGAATAATTCCCGCTCTAAATGACGAAATCTTATACAGGTGTTTTAAAAGTACTGTAAAAAATAAAGGACATATACAATTTGATGTAATGATTATAGTGCAAAAAGAATTATTTCAAAATACGGAAAATTAATCCCACAGTCCTCAGAGCTGACATGTTTGAGCTAGCAGACTGAGAGGTTACGAATACGAATACTAATTAGTAAACATTAAAATTTATTTTTTTTAATTAAGTTGTGTAATGTTTCATTCGCTTTTATGTGATTTAGAATTATTCTCGTTCTTTATTAATTGACAATGGCAAACGTTTATAGCAATATTGAAATTATTGATATGTTATTAATTTACGGAGAATCAGGGCAAAATTCATTGCACGTTCAGAGAATTTATGCAGATCGTTATTAGTACTGTTAGAGGGTAATTATTTTCAAGCATTAGATAACAACTTACTTAACTCCCATTCTTTCTTAATTGAATTAATTAGTTACAATGTGTTTGATAACACCGAGTTTATAACATGCAGTTATTGTTCATTTGAATCAGTACTCTATTGGCAGTCGTAAGATGTGTCAGAGGTGTTTGGTTCAATAGGTGAGACACAATACCTATGAGTTACTGAGTGTTAGACAGTATATTTACTGTAGTGTGATCTTGATTTTATCCTATCCCTATTCCCGGCGCGTAAACTGCATTGACAGGAGGGTGAAGCCGAGGCGCGACGCACCAGGGTACCCTGGTGCCAACGGTGCCCTGCTAGAACAGGTGTCTTAGTTTCGCTTGCATCTCGGTGGGGAGGTGGAGTATGGGTTTGTACTCGGCTTTCACTCATACTCCTGAAGCCTTGTTATAACTCACTGTGGGAGATGTCAAGTTGCTCGATGGATTTCTAGTGTTCTTCTGCTACCGTGGATTCGGTAGCCGGCATATCGTGGATTCGATATGTGACACTCCTTTCGAAGAGTATCCTTTTCAATTTTACCCGTCTTACCTGTTTTGTTGTTGAGTGTGAGTGTTGTGTGTGCGAATGATACATAGTTGTGTGCAATGTGTTTCACTAAGCATTAGCTTACTCTTTGACATTCCTTTTCAGGGTGTTCCAAATTAGAAGACGTGATTGGCGTATTATATATTTATTGTTATTTTTGTATCAGAGTGTACAATTATTTAATTAATTATATTAATTGCAATTATTTCAGACTTTTATTTTAGCTACTCTACCTCATTAAAATATCTTCATAACAGTACTGTTGATAAAATTCGAAAAAATTAATTTTTATTTTAAAATTGTTTTCGGTTTTATTTGTTTTCGCTTGTTTGTATATAAATATATAAACCGCGAAATAAAATTGTATTTTTGGGGAACATGGTAATATTAACATTCGTAACACAAAAACTTTAATTACTAAAATAGATACCATTTTAATAAAATAAGTGTGACACATATTCTATAGTTTATTATTCTATTTAAAATTATATAATTAGGAAGAAACATCTTTTTTATTTTTTATTACGTACTTCCTTTTGAATTCCGAATTTCGGGTTTCGAATTTCAAATTTTAACATCAATTCGAAATTCGAAATCTCCGAATTTCGAATTATTTTTCCAATGAAATTATGAATCTACATCGTTATCCTCAGAGACAACATCCTAGGCATGAAGATTTTTTTAATTTGTAAAATTTAATTACTAAACCACTACAATGCCCTGTATGTATAAAAACTAAAAATTAACCATTGTGACTACCAATAATATTGACAAAATGTATATATTATTATATTATAATTTCACTGAAATTAGCATTTGAAATTAAAAAAATTGTAACGGCACCATATTTTTGACGTCACGTAATAATAAGAGAGCTTTAGCAATGCTAAAGTGAGAATTAAATGAACCTATTTTTTTACTTAATGATATCGAATAAATATAGTTAATGATAAATTAGTCATACTATAAAACAATGTATAAGATATCAATATAGGCAAATTATAGAATACAATAATAGTTATTTATGATATAAGTGTTAAAAGTGACATTTTATGAGTGAGTGGGAAAGTTTGAAACGAGGCGAAGCCGAGTTTAACAAACCCCACGAACGAAATAAAATCACTTTTAACACAAATATCATACACTATTTTTCCTACGACCACAGTTATGTACCTATTAGTAAATAAAAACTAAGCATTAGAATGACATTTATGACAGGTCATGATGTATTTGTTACGAACAACTGAACATAAGACGTGTTAAAAGTAAATTTGTTTTTTACTTTTAACACGTTGTCAATGGCAACGTTTTAAAAGTATTTACTGTGTTATAAACTGTTATTTTTAACTTGCTAAGCAACCGTTAAAAATACTATTTTTAACAGTGGTCGTAGGAAAAAATATTTTGATATTACACAACAGATTGTTTTGGTGTAAATTTGATTGACACTGAAATGTCAACTGTCAACATCGTTTTAAAAATGAAACCTGGGTAATCTGCCAAATGTAAATTACTCTATGAACGAATTCAAATTCTCTATCAAAATTTTCCTACCTGACGTCACATATCCCATCTCCTTTATTATTGTTTTTTTTTCGGAATTATCAATTAAGCTATTTAAAAAAAATAAGGATATTCCCCACTATGTTAGTGTATTTTTTGTTAAATAATGAGAGTGAAAATCGAACTGCAGTCACGGATATACAAATTGTTTTTTTCTTTGTTGGTAAGCCGTAACGAGCTGTCAATGTTTTCTGCGGTGTTTCGGCACCTCCGTAGTAGTCACGGGAAGAAACAATGGTGTGGTAGCTCGGCCTCCTACTACCTACAGGTAGGGACGGTATTGTCACGCTGCTAAAAATAGCGAAGCCATTAGATTCACGAGACGGAAACAGGTTTCTACATTTCCAACACACGTGTTTATTACTCGCACTCTTTTGCTCCGAGATTCTTATTTCATATGATTGTAGTAACTCTCACTAAAGTTCAAGAGTTGTATTACCGTTCTAGAGTGTAAGGTGCGGACCAAAGAAAATTTAGTTGAAAGAAAAATACTTATTCGAATTAGGTTGTGTATATCATTTTCATTCTACGTCACTGCAGATTGTGATGACTGATGAGACGAGAAGTAGGACAGTGCCCTAACTAGGATGTGCCAAAGATGATACACATATTTTTTAAATTTTGAAAATAATTATCTACAAATAACAGCAACTGTAATCAGTAACTACAGCCTCTTGTATAAGCTCTTTTAGCAAATTGAAAATTGTTAAATATTGGCTTTTCTCTTCTATTGGAGAAGAAAGACTAACAAATCTGCCTATAAAAATAATACAATAATATAATATAATTGGAAAAGATATAGCTAACAAATTCAATTACTATGATGATATTTTATTAATAATACACTCAGAATATCGTTTATTTCCGTAAGGTTACAACTTTGAAGAAACGATATTGACCAAGGGTTTTTGCACGATTTCGGCTTTGTCAAGATCTTTTGAAATAACCATTACAGTAGAAGTTTAGGTATATGAAACTGACTTATGCGGGTTTTACAACATTTTATGGAAGGATGGGAAGCTTTGTGGTCAGGAGTTATAAATTATCCCAACTCAGGTATCATTTGAAAAGTAAGAACAGGTCCGTATTAAATAAATTTATACTATACTTACTTTGTACAAATTTTGTAAACTGAAAATATATAATAAGAAATAAGACACAATAAATACATAATTTTAGTTAACTACAGAAATATATTTATATACCTATAACAAAAGAACAACATAAAATTAAGTATACACTTCTTAATTAAAAAACAACACATTTTAAAAAAATAGAGATTTAATACATAGTATGTAGAACAGTGTAGTCAGATTTAGAAACATATTTTTACATTTAGAAATATCAACATTAATCTAACAAAAAAAACAAAACTTTATACTAACATACAATATACATATATTTATATAGTCACATTTAGAATTAGAACCATAATCCTTTTTAGATATTCTTACCATTGAAAAGGTGGTTAATACTTAGTTTCTGTCTTTGTTCTTCTATGTGTAAATACTAAAAAATTTCTGTGAACTATATTTATCAGTATTTCGTGTTAATGGACTTAAAAGTCGAAATATAAATAAAAATAAAAAAATTTTCTTATATTTATTTAATAACTGTTTGTATTTAAAATTTACGGTTGAATCACATACATTACATTACATAATGATTATAAAAAAAGTAAAACATCAAAAATTTTGATCTGTAAGACGTAGGAAAGGTTGGTCCATAACTGCTGACGCGGTTTAACTTCTATTCATAGGACATGGGAAGAATCGATTTGGTAGTGTTGACGCGGTTTGACTTGTATCCATAAGGCTAACGAAATCAATTTACTATACAATCAAATTTTCATCAAAATAATACAAAGCAATGGAAATGAGATTTCATATATATCATATATTTCATATATATATATATATATATATTCGTGAGGGCTTAAAAAGAAAATATACAAAATAAATACTCTATTTCTTAAAATCTGTACATTTTATTTTAAAAAATTAAAAATACATAAAGGTAATATTACTAATATAAGAAAAACATTTATAGTTTAAAAAAAAAATATTTTGACGAATCGCTGTACGTGTAATAAATTTTTCTGCAATGTGGTTAATATTAATTGAGATATTGTTCTTTACATTTAGAATTGCTATGCTGTTCAACCTTTCTTGGCCCATAGTTGATCTTATATAAGATCTCAGTCTACGTACACTAAAGATAATACAGCAAGTTATATGTATTTTTTATTTTTGTTTGATATTAAAAATGTTTGGAGTAGGGGCAAAGCCTACTCAGAGTTTTTCGTGTGGAGGCTCGAGCCCAGAAGCCCCCATGTAGTCGGCGCCTATGGTCACAATAATACAAATTCGAGTCATTGCCCTTTGCAAAATCAATTCTGAATTATAGTTTTCGTTAAGTTCTTTTCTACGACTTTAAATGTCGTAACTTTAGTTTGTTTTTCAATTTTTTAAGGATTGATGATGACATTTTGTTGGATGAAATCGCGTGATTTCCGAAGTAAACAAATGTCAAAATTGAATATTATAATACAATGTATTCTGATAAATAACAAAATTGAAATAATAAACATTTATTTAGCAATAATAAATGAATTGAATAATTACGAATTACAATACAAGTATACTTATAATAATGGATCAAATATATAAAAAGGGTTCGAGAGCAAACTAACGAAGCTACAAAAACAAAATGAAACACAAAACGGCAATATCAACTAAATATTATCATGCATGTCATATATATTTTTTAATATTTAGAAATATCCGTTACAGATTTACACTATTCTTCCTATTTCATTTTTGTTGTTGTTTGGAATTTGGATGCAGTTAGTAGTACACAATGGTGGCTTCATTTTCGTACTTTATTATTAACACTGGCGATATTTGTACTTATTCATTTAGGATGTTCATTTTAAATGGGCCATCATTGCTGTCTCGAGAACTGTAAGAGGTACGAGGTCGATGAGCAAAACAATTTTTTTTAAACTACTGGTTTTCAAGATATGGATCCCAACTTTCTTATTTTAAATGGAACATCTTTTTTATTTATACATATTTGAAATCTATATATTTATTATATAACCAAACAAGTCATCTCAATAAAATTAGAAAGAGCAACAAATATTTTTTTCTTTTTATCATACATTTAAATATTTCTTTTTTTTTCTTCTGATAATTACAGTGTTAAAATATCATTTAATTTTAAGATATAATTATATAAGAAACATATTTTAGTTGTTATTAATAATTTTACAGCAATTGTACATATTTTTGTTATAGTTTACATTTTTTTATTTTTGACAAAAATCAATGATTTAATTAAAAACAATGAATTTAAATCATGAATTATATCATGATTTCAATCAAATGATTTAAATTATGAATTCTATCATGATTTCAATCAAATGATTTAAATCAGGCCAACCACCACCACCGTTTCTGTTCTATGTAATATGAATTTAATTAAAAATATATACTAAAAAAAAAACATTCCTCCATGGATGATTTGCGACGTGTGTAATAAAAGTATTTTACTTCTAGGTTGTCAAATATCACCACAATTCTCCCTCTGCATCATTTAGAAAAGCTGATAATCATCTACAAATATTGTTAATTTTACCAAACTAATGGAGTTATCTCTGGAACTAAATAATAAACTTATTTTTATGATTGGATTGGAGTTATTTTAACATTTCAGGATGTTAACAATGGGTATAAATTTGGGATTACCTTTTCGGGATTAGTGGCTAATCTAATAAATAAATAATTAATAACTTCTTTACTTAATTTTTCATATTTTTTTAGTCTATGTTAATTTTTTTTTTGTTTCCTCAGAAATAAAAACGCTTTAATATATTTCTGTCTATCAATTTACATTGTAACTATAGTAATGATATGCTCTACGTTTACTGATTAAATAAACTTTCGGTATATCCAGCGTGGTTCTTAACTGGTGTGCCATATCTACCATTTTTATTTAGTTAAAGTATGCTCCCAAATAATTATATGATCTACTAAATCAACACCATTTGGCGTGCCGCGAGTTTTGTAGTGAATAGCGATTTAAGCCGATATAGAATTTTCGAGAGTTTATATTTATTGTAATTCCTTTGAATTGTGTTATTCGATTACGAACATTTAATTCTGATTCTATATAAAACTGTATCGGGTAGTTACCTCTAGTGCTTATCAGATTTTTACTTGTTTAAGTGTATTAAATAATAATTCCATCACATTTATCAATTAATCCAGTACCTGCTCGTCCCCACCAGCGCGGCCAGATAAGCCAAGCGTAGAGCGCGCAGCCGCCTCGCCTCAGTGTTGCTTCGACCGCCGAGTCAATACATCGCGCTGTTTTCCGCCGGGCCGCTCGTGAGTGTGACTGAATGTGCCGGTAGTGCATGTATCCCAAGCGCCCGGACATGGACAACGACGGCAAGTACATCGCCAGGAAGCTGGTCATCGACATCATCTTGTTGCTCTGCGGTGAGTTTCACACATGTTTAGGTTATGTGGGAATGTAAGTGAGGTTAGAAGACAGGCGCGATGTGGGTCAATGCTAATAGCAAAAATACACGACATTATTTTTAGACCGGAATGACAACTTTGTATTTATATTTCTTTATTTTTTTAAATTACAGTTAGGATTAGGATACTCAAATCTGTTTATTCTTATTATTTTTAAGTTTAAAGTGTAGCTAATATTAATATATTTACAACATACGAAACATGTACCTAGGTTATTATATTATAATATGATTTTGACAACGCCAGCGACTAAACACATTTTGATGTTCATTTGTTTTTCTTCAAGAAATCCATTAGTGACTGTATCCTTCAAAAATTTCTTGTTTGTGAACCGTACATTACTCTGCCGCTATTCGGCGTTCAATTATTGTTCCTTAGATATTGTTTTTATCTTTTTGTATTTTGCAATAAAACACTCAATATTTCCTTATTTTATCTTTTAAAATAATTTATGACAAATTTTGTAGAAATATGCTTTATTAAAATTTCATAATCCAAAACTTGGGTAAAACAGCAAAATCAATAAAATATGTTAATTTTTACCTATTTACCTTTAGAAGTTTTACTTAGAAAAATAAAAATCTTCATAACTTATTATTTTTATTTTATTTTAACTAAAAAAAAATAGTAAATAAAAAGAACAGTTCAGAGTGAAGTACCTTTTTTGGTTGATCAATTGATCAAAGCTAAATCTTTCTGATCAATGGTCCTTTTAATTTTACTTGTTAATGTCTGCATTTTTTTGTGTACGCCTTTTTAAAAGTCGTAGGTAGTAATTGGTTCGCGTTTCTTAATTTTCAATTTTACAATAATCTCAAATCTCCTAAAATTCTTTATCGATTTCTTTGAAATTTGGAGACAACGTTGCATTCGAATACGCCTGTAAAAAATTAAAGGAACATAGAATTTGATGTACTGATTGTAGTGCAAAAAGATTTTTTCAAAATTCGCAAAAATGATCACACGGTCCCTAGAGCTGACCTTTTTGGGCCACTGAACTGATAGGTTACGAATTCGAATACAAATTGGTAAACATTAAAATTAATGTTATTTAATTATATTGTGTAATGTTTTATTCACTTTTATTGTTCAGTCCAATGCCCGAAAAATGTCTTCTCTAAGAATCATGCGATTATTTTTTGCGAATTTTGAAAAAATTGTTGTTGCAGTACAATCCTCGGTACAATCAGTACACCAAATTATATATTCCCCTATTTTTTTACAAAACTTTTGAAACACATTGTATCGTACATTTACATTTTTATTTATATAGATTTAACCAAATTTAGATTTAATATCTTTGTGCGCTAATTTTTTAAACATTGTGCACATTTTGTTCCTTACGAAAATAACAAAACATTTAAATTCTCATTTTAATAATTTTATGCTTGGTAAGAATTTAATTTTACCCAATTATGCACATACACATCCACACAAATCTTAGAAAAATATGTGAAAATCGGATTGTAGAGACTTTTTAACGTGCTTAAAAAGGTCTGTGGATAATAATATTAAAAGCACAGTATAAAGAATATAATCTTTATATTGTGGTAAAAGTGAGAGTTTAGATGTGTATCAATACTGTATTTTATCTCTCATGCACATATAATTTCTGAAGAAATGACATTGTATTTAGTTTTGTGGTTAGGTAAAAATGAAATGCTGTGATCAATCCCACCTGTAAACAAAATGACAACAATGTTATTTAATGACAAAGTTTAAAATAGCTAAGTTACATCATTGTGTGAACAATAATTTATTAATTATATTTCATGTTCATAATAATTACGTACCCTATATCCTTCACTTATCTTATTTCCTTGGTACTGCAGATTGTTTTCTTCAGTCTTATTTAAATTATGCCCCACGTATTGTTTTGATTTGAATCATATTTAGAATTTGTAGGTTGATATGGTTGGTACCAAAGAAAATTGATTAACATATGGTTTCATGATATTGACATCAAAGAAATTTGTAAAAATGAAATATATTTAATAGCAAAGCGGGTTGAAATTATTACTAAGGCAAAGGGAGGATATAGGTAAAAAGGGTTTGTAATTTTTAATCAAAAATAATATATTATTATATAAGGGATTATAATATAGTCATTATTTGCGAAAATGAAGTTTATGAAAATCATTTGAGTATTTTTCACTCCTGTACATTCGGAAAAACGCGTATATATTTTAGAAGCTGACAACATAAAAACACACAATAACAAACGACTTTACCGTCAGCTGTCAGACGGCCCTAGAAAGGGTAGTCCACGTATAAAATAAACGAAAATTTATTTCTGGTTCTGTGATTGGCCAAGAAGAGTGAATTATGAATCATATTTTACTCTTCGGAAATATGTCTACTATGATGAATCGAAAAAATTTAAATAATGGGGATATATTTATATAGGAGTAAAAAATAAATTTGTTCAACCAACAATTTCCCGTTGTTCACATTATTTGTACAAGATTGTAGATTTGTAGATATGGATCTACATTGATATTTAGCGAAAATAGTATTTTTCCTATAAACATAGGTATATTTAGCAATAAAGATATTTTATTTTTAGCAATCGTAATAGTAGGTATGTCACAACTTGTTATCAATTACACAATTTGCTAATCTACTTTTTTTACTGATACTGATAATATGATAAATATAGAACTAAACATAATAGAAATAGTAAACAGATTAGAAATCGAGTGAACAAAACCGCATCCCATGGTACATAATATGATAAAAATTATCAATTATATCTGTTGGTAATACATGTTGAATTTTCAACACGAATTGATATTAAAGAAAACAGTTTTTTGAACGTAAATAATCTGTTTGCAATATTGTTCTAACAGAGATTTTTTTATTACATATCTGTATAATCTTGTTGAAAAATAAACGTGCGAAAACGTAAAATTAAAACAGGCCCGTACATTAAACTTGCTGAGCAACAACATCAATCCAATGAAGCTTATGTTATTATTTTGTGACGCTATGACGACAAAACGTCACTATCAAATACATAAAACTATGAAATGAATTAAAGTTCTGCATTCCTGATCATTTATGATGCAGGCAATAAAAAATGTGTATAATACCGGTGTATATTGTATAAGACTAATGAGTATTATACGCTATCTAATTAATTATCTGCATAATAACAAATGTGGAATGCAGAATTTCGATTTCGCGTTGTGCTTTTAAAACCACCATTTCATGATTTAAAAACTATCTTACCCATAATATTTTTTACTGGTAAGGAGAGGTTTAATTACCTTAAAATTAATTAATTATTAGTAAATTAATTAACTGGCGGTCAAATAGGAAATTTTGTAAGATGGAACTCTGATTGCCAATTATAAGTTTATTGTCTATTTTGTAGATGAATTAGCAGTAAGAAACATGACTTTGTACCCTATTTAATATACACTGTGTAAAAATACGAGTAAAAAAACACTACTATTTTTTTAATTAGATATACTGTAAGACAGATTTTATCAAGGTAACACTCAGTACACTACATTTCTCGTAATTCATCCTTCAGTCCTGAATTTCTGCTATAATAATTATTAAACTTTTATCTTGTATCTTTGTCGTACACGCATGACATAGATTAGACTTATTCGCTATCTCATTATTGTACGTGTTACAGTGGGTTGCTATTTGTGTCTAACTAACGACAAAAATTAAATAGAAACATTAGTTTAACCACGGTAACTGATATTTGCAAATATGTAAAAAACTTGAATATTTCATTCATTTCATTCCTCTCATTTATTAATATTATGTTCGAAAATAGAACCACGGGTCCGCAGTTACGGTTCGTGGTTCCTGAATGGTTACGGTTTACGTTACTACGGCGTGGTTTGGTTACAGAACAGATAACCTATAAAATATCTGTCACCCCACCCTTTCGCGCAGTAGTGTCTAGTTTGTTGTGAAAAAATATAATTAAGGAAGCCTTGTTATTTTACATGTTGCAAAATGTTGCTTACTTCTTATCAGTAACAGAATTGCACATAATTTTAAGGTTATGTTATAATATTTAACCACGAAACCGAGCTCAGATCGTGGTTACTGTGGTACGCAGATTTAACCACAGTGTTCAGTACCGGTTTCCTGAAAAAATAACCGCGGTCCCGTGGTTCTATTTTCGAACATAATATAAAGTGATTTTGGCAAGGATAATTTTTATATACTTCATTGTGTGTTGATAGTTTGGTTAAGCCCGTATTACACTTAACAATAAATTGTGCAATAAATTGCGCAATTTATTTTGAAAATCTTCCAGTTTTACACTTCACGATTTATTGTTGTTGGGAGAAGGGCTACCAACCGCTTGGTGATATATTGAAGTATTTTAAGGTTAACTTTTTGTTGTGTTATGTTTCCTTGCAAGATTGTTGTTTTCATTTTTTTTAAATGACGTATTCATTCAATAAAGAACACATAAATTATTAATACTTTGTTAAATTAAATTTTCTACTCTCATTCTACGCGACAAACATCGAAATCCATGACATTTTCACAACAATGAAACAAAACGCATAAAAAGAAAAACATGTGTGATTCGCACAAATATAAACATCAAATAGAAATAGTTCAATATGTCAAATATTATACAGTTGGCACTGGAAAAGTAACTAAAAAATTGTCAGAAAAATTGTAGAAAATGGAACACGTCCTAATTTCCACAATTTATTATACAATTTATTTAAAAATAAATTGTGCAAATTTTGCTGTATTGCACTTGCCGATATTTCGACAATAAATTGAAGGTCACAAAATTGTGCAATTTATTCTGAAGTGTAAAACAGCTTTTAGTTTACAACTCTTTTCTTGTTTCATTCATTTTTATATTTGTACATAATACTGTCAGTTTTGACATTTATTTACTTCACACGATTTCGCCTGACAAGATGATGTTGTCATTACCCGCCCCCCAACGATTTGAGTCATATGGTTGCAATTGATGACGTGAGAATCAACTGTCGGAATTCCATATCATTTTATTATATTTATAATATCAAAAATGCCGTACAACCAAAATAAACACTATTCATAAAACAAATCTTCCTACAGTTTTATGGTTTAGTTTTATGCGCTTGTAAAATCTTTTATTTAAGAGAAACGTGTTTTATGTGTGAATAATATAATTTTTACATTTTAAGTAAATTGCCATATCATATTTGTAGAAGTAGTCAAGAAACTGTAAATTAAATAAATAAACAATTTTCATATAAACATGTTCTTAGGAAAATATTTAAATTGAACTAACAGATAACAAATTTTCAAATATGTTTTATGGGAAAATTTGAAAAACTGCTTGCAAATATATATTTAATGTTTTTTTGAAACAATTTTTTTTATTTTCTGTTAACAGTATTTAAATATGTGTTTCAAAGGTATATTTAAATTACAACAATTACATTTGTATGTTCGTATTAGTTTTTATAAACATTTTAAAACTCAGCTGTTTCCTTAAGCTTCATAAAAATTGTATCTTTTATGGCCGGTTGCACCAATATTACTTAAATTTTAAGTGTCCCTTAAATAGACAATATCACATCGAAATAAAGTGTCAAATGGACTATTCAACATTGCTGTCAAAATTTCGATTAACCTTTTTTTATTTAAGGGTTGCTTAAAATTTAAGCCTTGTTGGTGCAACTGGGCATTAAACATTTATATGCTAAATTGCTCAATATATGTATGTACATATTTAGGTATGTATGTATAGCTTTGGAAATGACTAATGTATGATTGTTATTGTATGGCTACGATGGACGATCTACCGAAAGAATATAAAATTTGATACTGTCAGTTTGAAGAGACTGATAATTTTGTTATACTAACACTAATAAAATACTTACAAGTTTTACTGTCTTTACGAAATAAATCTGAATTACGATTGTGTAAGTTTTTATTATCGCTTTTTTTATGAGAAACACATAATTTGCTAATTGTGTTATTCAACGAATTTAATTTAGGCGATAATTAATGTTAGTCGTCCCACAGGAGTGTGTTTATGGTACAAAATGTTGAATCGTAAAGGGCAGACTATTAGAATGTAATGGATTGAAGTTTCCTCCAATGTCAAAATCGAGGTCAAAATATACATTATTTTGTAAGATGGCTCTATATTTCAACTTTTTTAACACTTTAACACCAGAGATATCATAATAGTTTTAAAATATTGAGTAATTAAAATGAGATCCTTTATAAAATCTTGATAATGGAAATTTTGGCATAAGTTCTATAAAACTAGAAGATATTAATTAGTAGGTGGTAAAAATCAGAGAATGGTATTAACACTTCATTACTTACTTAATTAAATAAAAATTGAATTTATTTAGTTAATAAAATGAGGCGCTCGTAACGACCTAATGATTAATTTAAAAGCCATTAGAGCTGCAAGCGTACATTGGAATAGATTATTATTTTAGTGGCG
Organism: Stenolophus ochropezus; assembly: GCA_035578165.1. Lineage (NCBI taxonomy): Eukaryota > Metazoa > Arthropoda > Insecta > Coleoptera > Carabidae > Stenolophus > Stenolophus ochropezus. The sequence continues at coordinate 5,226,068 of JAQOWZ010000008.1, read as the reverse complement.
AGTGCTTCGTTTGTAGTATATTAATCTCTGATAATTATTTGGAATAACAGTGTATATAACTTAGGTATTTATAGCCTGTTTAAGTTTTGTATTTTCCTAAGCACTTAATATATAATATAGTATGTACTTCAAAATATATGTTATATTAAAGCCATAATATTCAGCTATAAAACTAAATTTGAACAACATTTCAGCATTACAAACTACTTATATTGTTATATTCCCTTGTTAAACTTAAATGCTTGCGATGTTTTGATTGTATATAATTATTATTATCATGCATAATCGTAATATGTAGTTACATCTTTCTATAAAGTATTTATAAAAAAATATCAATTATACGGTTCAATTAAAAAAAAAAATCCGGCAACTGCGTTAGTTGAGAAAACGTTTCTTTTTAATGTATATAACCTAGTTTATCAGTACAAAGAATAGAAATTTTAATCCATTAACACTAATTTCGGATTTTGTGTAAGTTATTTTCCAGTTTCTTTATCACTAACGCTAAAACTATTAATTTCATATTAGCAAGTGGTTTTGGGCAGTGGTTAACCATTGTTAGTCATTAAGAAGTACGTTAATAAAATGGACTAGACACAAAATCTATTTTTATACCAATTTTAATCTCTTTATGAATGACTAAATTGTGGGTGTGTTAACTTCATATTATTAGTATTTTTATATATAAATATAAAATTCACTGCTTATCATCCCATTGTTGAGTGTGTCAATGTGCTTTATGGTAGATATAGTTAATAGAGTGCTTAGGTAATTAATATTCAAATATAAGACGAGCCTATATTAATTTTATTCGATTTTTAAATGTTTAAGATGTCTATGGTGGGTATGTGAGGGTCGCAATTACACTATACCTTTGTTTTTATTAAAAAGAAAAAATATAATAATTCGAATTTAAACGTTTAATGAGCTCTTTCCACATATTCAAATTCAACATATTTTAAATATGTTTTCAATAATTTGTTACAAAACAATGTTAAGAAATATATAATTTCAAGTATATAGTTGTACCACTATTTCACTGTTTCATATTAGTGCTTTTATAGAAATGGACATACACGATGAGAGAGACGAATATATAACATGGTGCAGAAGTTCGACGTTTCATTTGTAAACACGCAAAAACATTTTGTTTTCGTTGTCCACAGGAAGACATGTAATTATTCTGATGCTTTTATTATTCTTGTTTATTACATATTTTAACATAATAGTTTTCATTTTCTTGTTTTGTGGTACCACATATCTACTGCGGCGCTGTCGATACGACAAAGGCAGTAGAACATCACGAGGTAATTTGAATTTGTAGGGAAATTATAACAAGTTATTTTTCGCTTGTTTGTTTTAAAACGGAAATGCAAATATGAAAAATATTAATACATAAACTTCTATTATAAAAAAAAATTAAACATTATGGGAAGAGCCCATTATACATGGACGTTTATAAAATTTTGAATAAAATTCGTGAGCCAGATATATTTCCGTATAAATTTTTATTCTCAATATACTTATCGTATTTTTATGGTTGATTGCGTTAATACTTTTTAGGAATGACTAGGTTGTAAATAAAGAAACACGAATAAATCAGACCATGTAATCTTAATCAATAGACAATATTTGGATTTAAGTTCTGTAATTTTTTTATTAATTACAACGTTTCGACAGCTCAGTGCTGCCTTCGTCAGGTAAATAACAAATATATAAGTAACTTATTTATTTGTTATTTACCTGACGAAGGCAGCACTGAGCTGTCGAAACGTTTTAATTAATAAAAATTTTACAGAACTTAAGCCCAAATATTGTCTATTGATTAATTATGAGTTCTGAAAGTTTCTTTAAATAATCATGTAATTTTAATTGTATGTGTTATTTTTATATGTACGAATTTTATGTACATATGTAATTTATTTACGGGCAGCAGCGAATTACTTGGTTAGCGACTCGTTGAGCGGAATTTAATGTTTGGTTTTGAGGTTCAAACATCAATCTTAAACAGAATCGCTGTGTACGAATGTTTTGAATTTCACTATAAGCTGTAGGATAATCATACCACTAAAATTCAAGTCATGAACGAATGCCTTATGTACTCGAGGCCTTGTATTAATTTATACTATATATAAAATAGTACTTCTTGTGGAACATGCCAGATTTGAATCTATGGAAAGAGTGAGCATGTTGCAATTCATGCCTTACACGAATTGAAAGTTTTACGGCGATCGGGGATGGAACCCGGGACCGTGAGAGCAGCACATTGACCGATGGACCAGTAAAAAGAAACATTAATTTCGTACCATTAACAAGGTTTATTATTTTAAAATTAGATAACCACGAATATTGCTGTAGAGTCGATCAGTAATTGCAATGTATCACAAAAATACTCCCAATGATTCATAAGGCGTGACAAGTTATACAATATAAAAAAATGTTGTCATAACTGTAGGGGTCGTAGACCCCACTTAGTAATTCAAGAATAATCGGCGTTTATCACGGAAACTTCCCTTCTCTTGAGTGAATCAGAGGGTAGTACAAAGACATATTGATTGGCATGATGATGTGCGAATGCTGTCCGGCTGATTCACCCAGATGTGGCGCCCAAATCAATAATGCAAGTTTATTATTAGCATGGACCCAGCTAAATATAAACCGCCACGCACACAACTGCACGCCATTTTTATGATATTACGGACTGACTAAATGTCAGTGTCATCATACTATTTTTGATATTAAATAAGTAATCCGTTGAAGAGCACAAAAAGTCGATGCGAATGTATAGTATCTGAAATAAAAGTTGAGCTGTGCCGCCAGTGCTTTAGGAAAATGTATTTATTGAATAACGTCAAACTGCCAATGGTTTTAACGACAATAAATGCTGTCTATATGTTTGATTAGTTGTACTCGTATAATAAAATTGTGCTGTTACAGTGATTTTAATTTTTTCGGTAGCTCATGCTTCAATGCGCGCACTGTGGTTGGGTTTGCGGTGATTGATGGTTAGTTTCCTTCGACGCGAAATTGATAATATTAGGTAAAATTCTTTAGTTATCAATATTGAAAGATATTATTTTTTATTTGTTATTTACCTGACGAAGGCAGCACTGAGCTGTCGAAACGTTGTAATTAATAAAAATTTTACAGAACTTAAACCCAAATATTGTCTATTGATTCTTTAGTTATCCTTTTCACTTAATTTATTTTTAAAATAAACTAAATGGAGCTCACAGCTTTTAAAAGTAAAAGGAGCGATAATTGTGATCAACTTCATTACTATAATTAAAAATTCTTCATTTAACAAATGATAAATTTAAAACATTGTTATAAAAATAAAAACGTCGTTTTAAATATTTGTTTGTGTAATAAAATTAAAAGTTTACTAACACAATACCCTTAATATAATTGGCAATTTTATTATTAAAACAAATAAAATAACATTATTATAAATTCAATTATGGAAGCACAACCTGTCAAGATGAGGCGGCATACGTAAGGAGGGGAAAATATTTTACACGTCATCACAGTTTAACTAATGTGATAATTTGTGTGAAAAGAATATATCTAACAGGTTCTTTCCAACTAAATTTGGGATAGTATGACGCATGCGCAGTATGAAAAGTGTATTCCAACAAACTTCAAACGCAAACTCTGATCGTTAGTTAAATGCTCGTAAAATTTCTGACCGATTACATATAGTTAAAATTTTTAAGAAGTAAAAAGAGACGTCATCAATAATTGCAACTAGATTATGTCGTCACGAAGTACAACTTTTATACGTGCATTAATTTATTCGAAATCTGCTGCTCTCTACAAATGCATAATTGATTTAAATTTTATTAACTAAAAGGACCATAGTGACAGGTGGTTACAGCATTGTTCCAAGCAATTTTCAACTTTCATATACATGCTGTAAACTGAAAAAAAATTATATTTGCGTGAAATGCTAAAATTTTCACAGTAGCAACGTTTATTATTAATACGGAATATTTAAAAGTCATTGCTCAAATGATTTCTAGATATTGTTTTGATGACGCTGTACAGTATATCTTTCTCCGCCGGTGTAATCTGTTTCTGGTTCGGCTAGGTTAGGCGGTAATTACAGAGTCGTAGGTCAAACGGTAGGAGACCATTAACTATTATATTGTGAAAGTGTTCTACTTCTCTGTGCATAACGACCACTTAAACTAAATATACCAAGTTTTTTTACAGGATATTCAAATTGATTATTGTAATTTATTAGTTAAACAGTTTTACTGTTTTCTATAAATGTACCTAAATAGATTTAATTTAAATTAAGAACTAATAATAAATATAGGAAAATTAGGTTACAACAACATGGGAGAAAACTGTATGTCACCTATTTGGCCTTTGTATTCCTTCCCTCAGATATAAGTGCTTGACAGATAACGTCTGGCAAACGCCTTTTATTTTAAACAACTATACCAAAATTTGAGAAAAATAATTGTTATATTCAGCAATGAGCACTAAGCTGTAACGATATATTTAATTGTATTATTGCTTTTTTATTGTTTTATACACATATCGGTGTCTATAGATAAAATGTTTCGCTATTTTGTATTGTTAATTAGTTATATTTGTATTTTTACGATGTATACTTAGGAATTTGCAATGTTTATATTTCCCGCAAGTTAGATACGGGGGAATATTGGAATTGTGATAACAATTACATATCGAGATATTATATCAATAAGCACGTGTCACGTCCTTGTACAATTTACATTTAATCTTAGGTAGGTATAATATAAATAATTCTACAATATTTTGAAAATGTGTTGCTTTAAAATTTAATTAATAAAATTCTCTATCGAATAAGGTAATATTAAATATATTGTTACTTCTAAAATAACAGTTAGTTTCCAAAGTTTGAGAACCACTGGTTGAAAAAAAATATTTTGCGCTTATTGAAAAATTGAAATAGTATTAAAAAATAGAAATTTTTTGCTAAATTAACCGAATTCGTAGCTCTTACAGTTCTCGAGATAGCAATAGTGTTCCACTTAAAATGAAAATACTGTATTCATACGCGTGTATGTACATGTGTTTACATAGTATTATAAGTTTCCTTCGATTATTGTTATCAAGATTATAAAAGAGTATGTGTTTTTTTTATTTCATGCGGAATAATAGTACATTATTTTATAAGTGAGTGAAATAAGACATTATCCATATTATCTGTAAGAAAATGGTAAAGAGTTGCAATTACTACGTACCACATGCCTTGTTAGTTAAACATGTATTACAAATTTAGAATTCTACAAACCAGTATGTTTATTAATTTGACAATTATTCTCAATGCAGGATTGGTTTTATCGGATGAATATTGATAAAAGGAAAGGCATCTTTGGAGTTGCAGTCATTTTTTTCCAAAAACGCCTTTCCTATCCAGTCTTTTAATAAAATCCACTAATACATCTTTGTATGCATGATGTAGTGGTTTTTATTAAATGACTGCAATTCTAAAAACGACTTTCCTTTTATTATTAACCAGGTTGATATTTTTAGCAAGATGTCACATTGCATATGCTAAGTGATAACCATGAATTCGGTGCGAGTTACATTCGAATTAAATTTTACAAATTCAGGGGAACAACAAAAAAAAAGATAATTTTAAATCATAATTAAAGACATTTTGTACATATTAATTAGCTTATATTTAAATATATCAATTTATATAAAATAGGTATATATTTTTAAGAGACAAAGTATTAATTAAAGCTCGAATTAAAGTGAGTTTTTGTTCCTACAAATTGCCTAAATTATTCCTTGAAAAACTTAATATTATGATATTATTTCTTATTAAGCTGCAAGATTTTCTGAAACTTGTACAGAATGCTTAACAAAATCATTTGCTATTTCATTTATGTTTTGAGCAAAAATTAATAGGCGTATAGTATTATAAATACTTCTGGTACTTTCGCTATAGGATTTTTTTTTAATACTGTAGCTCCAATTGAATTATACAGTCGTTCTGTCATGTATCTTGTATTTATGCTTGTTATGCTTGTTATACTGTTATAATACACAGATCTCTCACTTCACATCACTGAACTGTCGTCTAATGAATTTGTGTTCATAATTACGAATAAAATAGAGTACTTGACAGTTGTGGAGAAAAATCAAATGTATAGTAGGGATAGTCGTAGATAAAAGTATTTTACTGGAATATTAACCATCTCAGTAAAGCAAATCATGAATCATTAGAAAAGACATTAAAAGGGACAAGAAAACTTAAAAGTATGTATTAACAAAAGAAGGCTATTTTTCACGAAAATTTGTTTGGCTATGAGCACTCGTTGAATAATCTATAATTTAATTATGCTTTGTAAATAACCGGTTATTCCTGTTATAAAATACAACAATAATATTTAACTTGCATTTATTTATTGCGAGGATAAATAGGTTTTATTTGACACGAATGGAATACAATAAGCCGATGCAATGAGGTAATGCAATTATGAAATCTATAACTCTTCGAGAAAACTTGCAACGACGTCTCTTTCCAAGTCGGTGAATTGTTAAATGAAGGACGTGCTTGGAATGTAAGTGTTACGGAACATTCAAAATGAAATAACGGGTAGGCTAATAAAAAATCTTCAAAGAGTACCTCCAGAGTTTCTTCTACGTTCCCAACTAAGACAAAAACTGGTGATGCGGTTATGAGATCTTGTTGTGGTGTTGTGGACATTAGAAATTAGAAAGTGCTCGCCACACATCTTAACAAGACCGTTAAATATGGTTGTTCCTTATGGAACCTAACTTTGTAGGGATCATAAAAATAAATACAAAACTTTATACAGGTTGTTTTACAACTTTAGTAAAATATGCCTGATGTACTGAAAACTTATTTACTGCCACTGGTTTCAACTATATTTTTATAATATGACAAAACAAAATAATTGAAATTAATTATTAATCTTAGACATTTATCGGCTTAGATTTTTCGTTGTATTGTTAATATCTAAATAAAATATTAAAAACTCTTATCATACCAGTGCTACAAAATGTGATTATTTCAAGTGAACCACCCTTAATTTTGTTAATATTTATAAAAAAAAATCTCATGTAGTATCAGCCATTTTTTTCTGAAGTTGTGAAACATCGTATGTATGTTAATTATTTCTTTTTCTTTTTGAAAAATAGACAATTTTTTTACAATAAAATCAATGATTTGACGTTAGTCCAGGTATTAGATAGCATTCTTGTCAATACTGAATGCAAAACCTGAAACTATCAAAATTCTTAAATTTGTTTGCCAATAAATCTGTGGACACTATACACAGTTTTGCATTTTTGATTACCACCTGTTGGTATCTACGAAACTACAAAAGTTCTAAGATCGGTTTATCAGTTATATTTTATGAAACTATGTCGGTAACTATCATAACAAATTATAAAGACTTTATTTAATCGTCAATAATTTTACGATTTTTTTATGGACGATGTTAATAGATATCGTGGAACGTATATAATAACTATACCTTGGTTTATAGCAGAGTTTCTCAACCTTTTTTTGGACGGAAAAATATTCATGGACTGGTAGAAATAAAATATGATTTATAATCATTTTTCTGTTTTTGTTTTTATCTGGAACATTATTGATATTAATTGTAAATAAAATGCTGAGCGAGATACAGTAAACATATGAATGTTTTAATGAATTTTCTGTCTTAATTCTTGTATCTTTTAGTAGCAAGCACTTATGACGTATTCGACTGGCAAGCATTTGTTCGGTGCTGGTTCGCATTGAATTCGCTCCCAGTGTTGTTTTATCCCGGATTTATGTGTTTTCATAACTCACTACTTAGCTGAATTTTATTTTGATCTTTCTCAATAGTTACATTTTGTGATTTATTCCGATCGCGCGTAGTACTCGATTCATGGCGAAAATGGATAAAAAATTTCCAGAACAATATTTAAACATATAGAAAATAGGTGAATATCTTTTTTCTGTTCCGGGCCACGATAACAATATGTAACGTATTTTTCTATAATAGAAATTCTGTGGACAAATAAGCATAACTCATTATTTTGTAACATGGTAGAAGCTATTTACAAAGTATTTTCGAATTTGATATTAATGGGGTACTTGACCATAATCGAATTTCATATAACTCATAAAATATAAAAATTAACTAGTAAAGTTTCTCAATATAATAATAAAAATTAAAGTTTGCAATAAATATAGTCTAGAAATTTAATGTTACGAAGAAGGGACTTGTGTCTTCAACATGGTAGGGTCATGGAAGAATATACGTAGACTACTTTTTCGCTTCCAGTCTATCTCTCATCTTTCACGATTCTACTTTTTTAATAATTATTTTCTCGTAAACTACGAATAATAAATCTATTTTCAAAACATAACTTATTTATTTATTTACATAAAACTATCTAAACGGGATTAGCTCAAGAAAAGACAGTGAGAGGAAATGTATGTTTCTAACTGACAAATAGTAAAATCTTATGAAAACTGTATATGATTAATGGTAAAATAAATTTTAATTTTACGCCTTTTGTATGGGCTCTAAATTAACTTAGTACATAACCCCCTCCGCCCATCTTCGTTAAACTGTCCCGATTTAGTTAAACGAAAATCTGAGAGCCCTACAGTAGTTACTAGACTCTTCACTACTGCTATCACTGATACTCAATAGCAAATATTCCATTGTCAGTAACTTTTTATTGAAACAATGTTTCAAAATAACAACAAATGAAGAATAGAGAGACAGTACTACACGCACGATATATCTAATATTCCTTTATTGCGAATGTCTGTAAGTGGACGAGTCGCGATGAAAATGAACCAAAAAATGTCTTTTTAACTACCTGGCTCGTTGTACGCAAGTAGCGCGGACCAACTGTGGTAGCTTATAAGAGACAGGTGTATATTCATCGGTAGTGATGATGATGCCTGACTTCAAACTCAACTAGCTAGTATTAGTATAAGTACCGTCAAAAAGTACGGTGCAAGAAAATGAGAACTCAGAACATGCACGCCTGTCAGCCGATTAAAATATTTGAGCTTGCTACACTCCGTGTGAACGTACCAGCCGAATTCAAATTCATTGCGCACTGGTGCTACTAATCGAATGCGCTATTAGATTTCGTAACTGTTGCTGCGGGATCGAATATTTCATTTGATTGTATCACCCTTCTTATACTGCATATGACCTTAAAAAAACTGATTTTATGACCTTTTATGGATGACGTGAATCACTGTTATCAAGGAATGACTGTACCATTATTATGTCAGCTTTACAATTTTTTAAAAACTGTCTCTTTGAAACAATAAAATATTTGTTAAAACCTCTGAAAATACTTGTTGTTCCCGATGATATATTTATTGATCCGTTGTTTATGAGATGATAGACCATAGAGAGTGAAGTGTCCCGGGGCAATGACTGCCTAATTATATTCGGGAGAAGCCGCGTACAATGTCGGCGCTGTGCGGGTCGCGCTCCAGTTCACGGGTTCAGATGTAGGTCATTGCTAGCCGTACTCGTTGCTTTCATATGCCTATCTTTCTTCCCCACCAACAATTCATATTAATTATGGATCAAAGGTTTATGGTTCTTTATTGTCTGATTATGTAATGACTACCGCATTTTTACAGTTTTCGTTTAAAATATCTGGAATGGAACTGTATATCTACAGTTCCTAGTATTTAATCAATCTTCTAAATATTCGCACATCACTTATTTGCTACGAGATTTGAGACCACTCTCGGTCTCGTTTCGTCTCGATTTTTCGACCATTGTTCAAGTTTCGATGCCGCCGAAACCACTCTCAACGAAAGTTTTAGCAAGATTCTTTAGCACTGAACTGGCTCAAAGAACTTCAATGGAAATTATTTCTCGCATGATATTTTATTTGATCACATTTGCTTGTTGGTTTTCTTAACTAGTTGTAAATAGATATTTTAATAAATTAAAAATAAATAGTTATTTACGCAACTAGTATATAAAGTAAGTAGTTTTTACAGCCGAATGCGGAAATTATAGCATGAGATAGAAAAAAAAAACACTACGTTACAGATATTAATAAAAATTAATTTCAAAAGAAAATGAAACCATTAATAAATGTGTTTACGTTGTCTAGCAACGGTTAGTTTTCAAGCACTAGTTGAAAAGAGAGAAAACTCTATGTAACGGTCTCACAGCCTACTTTGAGGCCCATATGAAAATTGAAAGTTGATATCAATTTCTGTATGAGAAACAAAAATTTTGAGTACTGCAGTGAATTCGACGTTAAAAATTGTCTCCATAATGTGCAAGTTAAAATATTATTTGTATTGAAATATTTTTGAAAAAACCTTCTACAAAATACTCAGACAAATGATAATTACGTAATTACAGATGTTTTATATTTATAAATATTGACTCTATCAATTCAAAGATATCATAAGTGTACGAATTATTGTGTGTACCTTATTTCTTAGATACATTTTGTTTTTATTTAATTTACATAAGAAAAATAATATTTTTTTTATAATTGGCTATTGCATTTTATTTCTGAAATATGAGATGATCCCGTCAGTAATATATCAATATTATTTTTGGAAGTACTCTATTTTTCACTTTTTAACTATAAAACTTAGCTGTACGAATAATTTTGTGATATACTGCATATAAAATCTATATTGGCATTATTTAAAAGATATTTGTAGTTGTTGGTGCGACTGGACGCTTTAGTGAATTTTAATTAATATATAAGGTAATAAATAAAAGATCCACAATGTCTATATTTGAATTAATATTGATTCTTCGCTGGTTGTTTTTTTAAAGTTATTGTTCAAAATCTCTGAAGTACCTATATATAATATAAACAAAAGATCGGTTAAAAGGCACCCTTTTGAACAGCAAAAGTAATTTTTAGTGTCACTGTTCCACTCATCCAAACACATAAAATAAGTAGAAGCTACACTTATTATTATTTATTCAGAGAAAGGCTTTTTTGAAAATTAAAGAAACCAAATAGTTTATTGCCCGGGTCAACTTAAATTTTGCCCTACTAAAATATAGCATTTAACATTTTTAATACAACTTAATTTTGTAAGAGATATCAGTAAATAAGTTCCTTGAATTTGTTTTGCTATAAAGATAAAATAATTTTTATTTAACCAACGGTTTAAGATAAGCCAATTTTAATAAATTTTTGCTTATCTGTCCTCATTGTTTTTTTTGCGTAGACAAATTATGCTATATTAAATTACAACTTTCCTAATTAGTTACTTAAACAGAAAAAAACATTTTTTTATAATCGAATTGTAATATATGAAGATAAAAAATCCCGTTTACGTCATGTAAAGTAATTTAAAATTGCGCATTTTATTCGTTTTACTGATAACAGAAAATGAAATATTGTTTTTGGTAAATACCTTGGAAATTGTTTTTTCGCAGTAAATTATATAAAAATCAGAAGCGAACAACCTTTCTACTATTAATATTTAATAAAGAAATACTTATTAGTATTGTTGTAACAATAGTAGTTCAGCCGAATAGCCGAATGACGAATATTCGATCAAATTTTAACCGCTTATTCGGCTTTACCGAATTGTATATTTTTTTATAATCCGAGACGGTGATTGGTGGTTGTCAGTGGGGTTTGTTTATGCTAAAATTCTCATTTTTTATTCGTTCATTTGTTGCAGTAATTGTTGTTTGAATATTATTAAAATTAATTATTTTTGTTTCAAGAAAAAATAACTGATATATCGCTAAACTATATATCTTGGTAAATTCTTTACTGTTAATAAAGATTATAGAGATGGGACCGAAGCCGAATAATTATTCTGTATTCGGCTTATTCGGCTATATTTTTACTATGCGGTATTGGGTTTATTCGCCCTATTTTACTACCTAATATTCAGTTAAAAGGAATAAGTGGAAGGACAGCGCTGTATTATCACATTAAAATATATAATTATGGAAAATTAATTTTAAATAATAGATACATGTTTAGTTATTATCAGGCTTGGCTTGATTTAAATCAACTGATTTTTTAATAAAAATAATTGATTTTTATCAAGGATAAAAAAATATAAATAATAATAAAAATTCAATTATTTGCAATTCTATTAGTAATAACCAAAATATGTTCTATATATAATCAAATGATATTGTATCATTTTAATTGTCATATAACAGAAGAAAAATATAAGTATTTAAATGTGTAACTAAAAGTAAATATTCTTTGTTACTTTTACTAGTTTTATTCAGATGAATCGTTTTGATTTTATTGTAGATTTCGCTTTCGTTTGTAGATTGTAGAAAAATATTTTATTAGGTAATGCCGAATATTCGGTTAAAAATTCACCGAATATTCGTTATTTGGCTATTCGGCTGAACGTCACATCAGTAATGTAGATAGAAAACAGCGCTTTACTTCACTTTTTTCTTATATTAGGGGGTATTCAGTCGAATAATGAATAGTTAAAACATGGCCGAATTGACGTAATACCGAATTATTATACGGCTTTAGCTTCATCTCTTTGTTACTATATTTTTCATAACTTCTATACACAAGTACTTTTAATATACACTGAATGTATGGTTGAGTTATGATTTTTTTTTATAAAAATTAAAAAATAATTGATTTTTTTACAACAATGGGGTTATTATCAACGAAAACTGTCTTGTAAATCTGACAGTAAATTTTTAATATTTAAATTCAATAAAAAATATTTCATAGTGCTCTCTATAACGATAAATTTATTAATTTAAAATTGTCTCAAATTGAAGATAACATGAATAATAAAACATGTACACTTATTAAATAAATACACACATATATTTATTAATTATTACGTTGTCGAAGAACCCATTTATATAACGGTGCTTTCATCTTTGGCACTTCAGTTATTTTAAAGTAGGTATGTTTTTATAAGGTTTCAACATCAGACTTACAGTTTTATTTAACGCCGTTTCTTTTCGCTAATAGTGGATTTCGCTATGACATTTTTCGTTTAAATTTAGACCTATTTTGAAAAAAATTAAAAAACAATATTCGATATACTAATATCTATTAGTACAACACTACTTCTAGAGGCTTTTACGCTATTTCTGCGGTATTCAAGAAAATAGGAAAAGTCTGTGCACAAATTAAAATGTTAAAAATTTCTTGTTCATATTACCGACTAGTTCACACGTTGTTTACAATAATGCGATTGTATTGTATTTTAAAAAATGTGCAATGGTTTATTCCTAAAATAATTTTAAAATACGCAGAAGAAATTAAAATTGGATTTTCAAATATTTATTTTCTTTCTTATGTTAGTAAATTCACATTAAGTCGACCCAATAACAATCCAAATATTAACTATAATAGTAAATATGTAAACAATATAATCAATTTTAAATGTGTGTTCTTTTCATATAGCAAATACTAGTTTACGTTATACTTAACGTGTTAATTGTGTCAAAAGTATATCTTTTTTCTCATGAATATATCTCATATATATAAATAAATAAATAATAAAATATTAATATGTGATAAGCGGAAGTAAATGAAGTATAAATAGAATGTGTGCATTTGTTTTTTATTGCGTGATATAAATAGACAGTATTGTCAGTCGGTGGCCGCTGATAACCTGGCCTTGCGTTTAATCAGCTGATAGTACAGGTAAAAATACTCGCGATGTCTCAGTTGAGATACGTCGTGTGGCTAAAAGCCTCATTTGTCATTACGTAGCCGGTAATGAGTGGAAAGTTCATAATCATTACTAAAATATTTCCTCAGTGTCTGTCAGGCTGTTTACAGCAACAGCAGCGATAAGCACGTTCCGCAACCAACATTCTCTCTTTACTTCAATGTTGCAAAGTTATGCACCGTTTGTTTTTGGTTATCAACATCTTTGTTATGGATTTTAAGAAGAACAAGGACAACATCTTACTATTTAATTTAATATTTTTATTCTAGATATTGTACTATAAATACCAGTGGCGGCTCGTCAGAGGAGGCAAGGGAGGCACTGCCTCCTCTCAAAAAATAAAGAAAATGTGCACGTTTAATAAATATTTTAAAATTTTTCTACAAATAATAAATGGAATATTATGAAGACTTATTTATTATATTAAAAAAATAAATTAGTAGACATTCTTTCAATTTTATGGGTTGTTTAAAGAGAGAAATAAATATTTTTTAATGAGCCGGAGACAAATTTAAAATTTGTCTCCACCTATTCACCTTTAAAGCGAAGAGAAAGCTAGTTTTGACCTTGAATCAATTCAAGAAGAAAAATGAAATATATGAGTTGAACAGAGAGAAAACTTAGCAAGCAGCGGCTCTTCCAGAAATGTTTGGATAGGGGGTCTGGCTGTGGCTCAATGTAAAATTCAGTATATAGTTTCCATGCGTATGATGCGGTCTTCAATCCGAGTAGGAGTATTAGTATTATTATTTAAGTATACTTGTTTTTATCAGGAGCGGAGCTACTAGCTAGCAATATATTCCATAATTTTTTGACTAAGCAGAATTTAAAGTTTTAAGTAAATAAGTACATATCGAGTTTTTGATAAAAACATAATTCATTCCATTAGACATATTTCTACAAGAAATAGGGTTTGCGTTTTGAAGCAATCAAATATATAAGAGAAACATTTCGTAGTTATTTATGATAGAAGTTTGTACTATTGCAAGAAAATCACCTGATAAAGTTCACACAAAATTTTATTGAAAACTTACGGTTCTATTCTGTATTGTATTATTCCTCTATAGCACTGTAACCATATTGACACTGTAAGGTATAGAGCTCTATAACTTGGATTCTTATAGAATGATGATTTTGGTATTCTGTAATTCATTCAATAACCGACCTCTCTAATGCAACGACTTTATAAAGTAAGTAACTTCAGGTATGTTGTGACACTTCAAATTGTCAGCAAATTATAATACTTTCAGAACAATATTTTTTTTGATAGAAGAAAAAAATGAATTATGTACCTATTTACGAGTATTATAAAATATGACAACTTAAGTAAAATATTAAATATTTCTTCCTAAATTTGTGCCTACTGGATTTTTTTTTTTTTTAATTTATAGTAAAATATATTTAGTTTATTTGTAGAAACAAATCAATATAAAGAAAAATTGACTGATGCAAAATGATTATTTTCTATAGTGGAATTGTCAATCTCATGTTTGCGAATGGAATTGCAAGAATTATATCATAAATGAAAATGAAACAGGTTAGACCTATTTTGCTAAATAGAAGTTTGAAAATCGAAGAGAAAAAATTAAATCTAGAGTTAATTATAATAAATTTGAAATTTATATTAATAATAATAATAATAACAATAAAATCATCGGGTATCAAATATATGTTCTTGATCTCTTAACAATCTTGTCTTTTATTTGTTTCATATATTTTTAATAGTTTAACAATATTTTCTTTACTAAGATAAATATCAATGTACTTATCTTTTTACATTAATAATTGTATTCAAATGGACATTGGATAATATTTTAAATTGACATTTTGAAGTTTATAAAATGACTATTTCTAAGGTTATCTCTTATCGAGTTCTATAACGACTTCCGGCCAGAAAATACACGCTGTAAATCTTACAGAAATTCTATAAGACTATAGTCCCTATAGAAGCATACAGAATTGCAGTATCCTTATATTCTATTAGTAAGCAAGGTTATAAAGCGTATAGGCCTCATGGAAACGTACATATTACGTAGTCCATTTAAAAGTCTTTTGAATTTATATTAACTTGACATTTCTT
The DNA here is from genome assembly GCA_035578165.1 of Stenolophus ochropezus. Lineage (NCBI taxonomy): Eukaryota > Metazoa > Arthropoda > Insecta > Coleoptera > Carabidae > Stenolophus > Stenolophus ochropezus. Next base: position 5,210,316 of record JAQOWZ010000008.1, on the reverse strand, counting down.
AAAAATAGCAAATTTTTTCACAAGTAGGTTACGGATTTTTTTGCCATGATCAGTATTATGTGCTCATATACTATGCTTCTTTTAATGACAGTAAATTCCATATATTATTAGTTGCTTGGTCTAACAGAATTATCAGTATTTCACTTATGGTAACTGAAATATAATTAAATTCATATTTAGTACAACTACACAGAACTGATTTAGTTCATTCATTTACTGTTATTAAAATTAAAAGTGTTTTACCGGCTTCGGACTATTGGACTTTGAGATGATGTCGAGATCTCCAAAATCAGCGTCAACCAGTAGAGTGCACTTATTGCGTTTGGCACAAAAATAACTCTAAAATAACTATAGTTATAGCTTTACATTATACGGTGTTGTACAAAACGTCAAGCATTAGGTTAACAATAACCTTAACCACAAATGATAATATAATCACTTACCCTTGAAGAATAGAGCTGTGAAAGAACAGTTATAGTTTCTATGGGGTAGGGTTTCCTCAGATTCGATTGCGACAACCTAACCTATCATGTACCGTACATGCTCTGTTGAAAGAAATTTAAACAGAAACATATATTTAAATTTACCTTTTAATTCAAATATATATCATAATTTAGTGGATGGAAACGATGGATTTTTTTTTTTAAATATAAGTGTCCTTTTTTTGTCGAACAATGTGAGTTACATTTGGCTTTACAAAATAATACCTATAGTAAAATTGAAAGTAATAATGAAATGATAGATGGAATAAATATTGGCCCTGCCAATTAGTCATATTAGCATATAACATGGACATACAAATAAAAATATACATAGGTACTGGTACTACATAATAATATACTATTATCAATCCCACGCTTTAAAATGACAGATATTGGAAAGTAGCAGTCACGAAACATACACATTTCGCTGTTTACTACAGGCCCTCTGTCATTGATGTTAGTACTCTATTAAAAACTAATCAAAGTATAATATCGTAGCGAAAGGTAATTACATAAATATTTGATCAAATAGATTCAGTCTTATTTGTAAAAAAAAAGTTATCTCTAAAATGTATTACAAATGATACAACAAATTTGTTACTATTTATAGAAATGAGACGGCAATATTATTTATATTTACATTTGATGACACGAATGAAGATATAAAGCAAATAAACATAATATTCAGTTCCCAGCAATTTGTCACAGGCGTCAGTTATTTATTTGCGTTGCTATGATGTGCATAATCCAACGTCAGTTGTGATAGTTGTGTGCATAATCTGGGCGCCGAGACTGCTATCAGGCGCTATATCTCCACAAGCGCAATTACTGACCACAGCAAACACTAGTGCAGCCGCAGCGTACACACAGTGGGACTTCGCTTAGATTTGTCAACATGTAAACATCCAGATTTGGGAAGTGTTGACAGCAGTGGGAGACCGAGTGTGGGTAAAGCAAGGAGCCTGTGTTATACGCAGAAATATTGATACAGATATATAAATAAGGTTAATGTTATTATATGAAATCTAGATGGGATTTCAATGAATTAAGTTCAGTATAAAAAGTGATGACTTCATTTAAACCAACCCTGAAATAGAATATAGAATAGAATAGAATCCTGAGCAAGAAGAACAAAAAATAACGTTTTCTCCATATGTAAAAATAAGAAATAGTAATCTCTCTTCAGTCTTAAGGAATTTACCAAATTCCATGCATTTGAGGGAAGGTGTATATTATTAAGACTTGTAGAACTATTTATAAAAGATTAAATGAACGTCAACGATCGAGTGAGAAATCGTCAGTCGCTGAGCATGCTTCGAAGATATTTATGAAATAAAATTTCAAGACACGAAAATTATTTCAAGATCTGCATCTCTTAACACAGGATTAAATAGAAAAGCCATTGAGATTTTTTAAAATAAGAATATTTTCACATTCCAATCACAACGATGGTTTGGAAATTAGTAAAGCATGGCTTCCTATATTAAATATGTTACAATTCGTTTCTTAGTTACTTGTTTACTTTGTTTTTATTGTCGTTACCCTGAAGAAGGCAGCAATTTATGCTGTCGGAATGTTGGGTTAAAGAAATTTATAGAACTAAAACTAAAAAAGTTATTTTATTCTTTTACTAATATTATTATTTATATAAATTAGTGTTAGCGTTTAATTTGCGTTATTTTCGTATATAAAAGGGATTTTTAATTTTGTCGTTATTTAATGTTTATTCCTGTTTCATGACTTATTACATTTCACCTATATAAAAAAATCTGATGTGTCCAACACAATACCTCCCGCTACTGTAGTAATATATTCTATATAAGTTTTTCTATACATTTAATTTGTAGTTTTAAAATTAGTGTCTTATTGCAGTTCAGAATATTTTTAATTCATTTCATACCTAAAATTTCCTTCATAAAATTTGTATGACAAATATGACAGTTATTTTTTACATTACTAAAACCGGAACCGAACTTACTTTGATTCACGCATGCAAATACATTCCTAATACATTTCTTCCATCTTATTAAATTTTACAATAAAATTACTTCATTTTTACTTATTTTATATTTTACACTTACTTACATCAAATTTGACATCACATGTCAAATTTTGTGAACATATGAATAACTCATCTGTTTTATCGAAATTCCTCAGGCTAACCGATATGTAAAATTATTATAATTTATATATTTTTTTTCTATCTAGCTACAAGTTATATATAAACGTAATTATGCAGATCGGTAGAAAATTAAAAAATCTTTATATATAATAATAACGTAATTTGTGGAAAAATGGTTTTAGAGGTTTTTTTTTAGGAAAAACGGTTCAAAGCTTCAAGTAAAGTACTACTTCCGTTTAACCAATTGTAGTCAAAATCTAATCAGTTCATCATATTTGAATATAAGTCTTAAATACCAAATGTTATATTTTTTACATGTCTCGTATTGGAATTATCGTGGACGAAAAATCGTCACAGACACACAGACACACACACGCACACACGGACATACAGACATCACGTTAAAAATAGTAAAATCGTATTGTAGGGACCCTAATTCGTGCTCATATGTTGAAAACTCATACTCGAGAAATCTGACCAAAAACAATACCTCCCTTATCTATATATTGATAGGCGGGAGGTAAAAAGGGTTACGATATATTTAAAAATTGGATAAAGGAAAACGACTTATGATTCATAAATGATGTGTTTGCTAGGTGACCTTTATATGATTCAGTTCTTCAAAATAGTCCCCAAAGTGACGATTTTGAGGAGTGCGTACAGAGAAAATATTTTAAAATTGTGAATAGAGTTCCCCCAAATCATTAACTTGGGTACCCCATTCTCAGGGACCCTGAGGTACGTAACTTCTTCATTTGATCCTACAATATCTGCATCTTACATAACAATTTTACTTGTATTTTATTGAATAATGATAACATGCTAATGAGACGGATTATAATAGGTTTCGAAATAATCAAAATTAACAATATACGTACATATACAGTGTGTGCAACGAAATGCCGAACATAGGACTTTAACATGGGATTTCAAAAACTTGCAGATATGCAGATTCTCTCTCTTCTGATACATTTAGAACAAAACTACAAGAGTACAAAGTTGTTCGAAATTAAGTTCTACATCAGACAAGATCAAAATTGATACAATAAAACGACTGTAGTACAAAATTTAATAAATATAAAATGTAAAATTTTCAATGTCAGTTGTGACAGTTAATGACATGTCATTAAAGACAATGTTATTTGAAATTAATTATAAAATTATGGTATAGTCTAAAATACACAAATTCAACTTAAATAATATTAAAATACAGACAATAAGAAATATAATCAGTGATACTTCTTTAAACTGACAGATAGATATTTTCTTTTATTTCCATGGCTGTCTGATTTTTAACAAAATATTACATTTTATATTTAATATACGTTGTACTGCAAAAGAGCAGTTGCTACAATTAAGATCTTATCTGACTTAGAATTTAATTTTGAACAACTTTATACTGTTGTAGTTTTGCTGTAAATTTGTCGGGAGAGAAAGTATCCGCAATTTTCTGAAATCCCATGTAAAAGTTCTATGCTTCGCATTTCGTTACACACCTGTATAATTAAATGTTGATGATATTTGGAGTCAAATTTAAAGTTTTTTTGCTATATGTCTATAAAAAATGTTAATCTGTAAACTTCTGAAAAGTTAAAAGTTGATAAACTACTGGAATTGGCAATTGCAAAGACAGGCGCGAATCAACCCGTGCAACTTGGAGGGTCCCGGTATTATCTTTCAGCAATACAGCTCCAGACTGTTGTGTTTTATTTGCGCCTGCGTCTAAGTATAAATATTGCATGTAGTAGTTGTGATGTATGCGGTGTCGAGCCTCCGCGTTTATGTTCGCGATGTGCAGTGTGTACAAACAAACAACCCGCTGGGCAGTCTTCCAGCCGCGGTGCTTAGTGCTTAGTGTCAGACGTGCTTGACGCCAGGTGTCAGCCTGTCACATCGCGTGTCCTGCGCAGTCTGTCTGCTTCAACACGGTCATTATTATTCACACTGACAGCGGGAGTCAGACACATGCAATAAAGTACAAAAAATATTTTCGTGACGCATTTTACCTTGCCTTACAATTTTAATCAAATTTTATTATTGTTGTCTTCATTACTTATATCACGTGATGGTTTATTCTTGACTGAGGAATTTGTAGGAGAATAAAATGCAGTACCTATTTGGATACAGTCAAAGGAGATGATTAGTCAGTTGAAAAAAAAAATTCGATCAAAGTAAAATAATTTTTTAACAACTTTGACTGTACCCCAATACTGCATTTCATTGTCTTACTATTATATGTTTAATTTACTGACTTTTAATATAATTATTTTTTTGTATTAGTTAAATAATTAAGATTTAATTGTTTTTTTACCTCCCGCAACTTTGAACTGGGAATAAGAATTATGCTCAAAATCACATCTCGAATTTTTTATGGATAAGCAAGTTTCGAAGTCTCCACAATCCTAATTTTAAATTTTGATTAGTAACTCAATCCTAACAGACTTTACTTGAAGATCGAAATCAATTTCAATGTTGTCCAAACTTTTTGACACTAATTTTATATTTCAATAAATGCGGTTATTTTATGTGATTAGTAAGTACATTTCAAATTTTATTAATATGTAGTATTTATATAATATTTATTACGCCTGTTTTATACAATTTACATATCTGAATCGGTGATATTTTGATGGGGGTTAAAGTTTTTGGATTTATTTTATAATATTTCTCATTGCTATATTACAATAATTGCGATACCGATTCGAACTCAGAACATGGTACCTAAAGTGCGAATGCTACCACATTTCACATGGTTCGATTTGTTATTTGTACCAAGTGAACATAATTTAACATTAAAATATTTAATAACTTTAAACTTTTAGTTTTGTCATTTGGCAACGTTCAATTTTTGTCATTTGGCAACGTTTAATTTTTGTCATTTGGCAACATTATATGGGACACAGATTGTAGTTTCGCCAGTTGTGTCCGAATGGTCTGGAACCAATTATAAAACAATTAAATCTTAATGTACATCCTTTTCGAATATAGTCTTCAACAAAATTCTTAAAAATGTAAGTAAAATGCCAAGAAACAAGAACTTGAGCATCTCTACATAGGAATGTTGTGCCATAAGAAGAGACGTAACAAATTTGACTTAAGTAAGTTTAAAAGATGAAATGAGGAAGAATGTGTAATTACAAAATTTGATCTGTTTAATAATTATTCTAGTTGTTGACGCAAAATTGATTAATGAAATATATAAGAAAAAGTAAATTGAAGGCCTAATAGCGAGAGGTAATTTGTTATACACATTAGATTTTTGTATCGAATGTAATTTTGCATTATCACTTTGTTTTGTGATTTTGTCAAAAATTCCATGATAGCAGTATATCTGAACCAGATAGAAACCACGGGCCACGTTTTATATAACAGAACGTTATCGTAACAAGCTGTAATAGTGTGTAATTTCCCACTAGAAGAATGCATTGCTCAACACGAGTTTGTAGTCACTTGGGAAGACAATGCGCGAATATCGGGGCTCCTCGCACTGCAATTACTGCACATACCACCGACCAGGCCGCCAATTTACTTAATATCAGCCTCCAACAACTAATGAAACCCTCACGCACTTCTCTTGCCCGAGAAAGCCTCTCCAGCCAAGTTAATAAGTTTGTAACGGACAATTTACTCGGAAATTATCCTATTAACGCATTTTTGTAAACTGTAATTGAATTTCAGGTTAACTAAATGAGATTAACAAATATAATTTGTGCTGGGTTGCAAAATATGCAAATTATAGAAAGTAAAACGTGAGTAAAGGATACAGGGTCTTTTGATAATCTGAAATTAGCGTAAAACTTTTGCTATGAAAGTACAAGTAAAATTTGTCATTGCCATAAAATAGATGTGATTTGACATGAGGAGAATAATAGACTAAGGGCTGCTTGATTAAAGTTTTTAGTAATTTGTGGACATATCCAAATATCGAAATATCAAAACTGTGATGGTTAAAGAATAAAAACTCATTTTTTAAATCGTATGTTATTTGAACTGTTTTTTTTTTGCTAGGCAAACTAAGTAACATTTACGAGCTACTGACGTGAATAAGTATGTGTCAGTTTTACTGGTTAGTAGCTGCATTGTTTCTTTGTTGAAAAATGTGTTTTGTCCCTGTCATACAAATTTTTGACGTAACAATAGTACCTGTCAGGAATTTGACAGCTTATCATTCATTTTCTCAGATCACTAATAAAAAGTGTTTTACTTCGCTAATACTGTAAAATATTATAACATTTCGTATTTTTTTGTTAGGGTGTTTAATATTATATTGTACACCAAGATTGAGAAGATTATGATTATTGTCCTAGCATAACAAGTTGTGTCCCGAGGTATTTCTTAATTTTCACAAAAATAAAGTAGGCTGTCTTTGTTTTTATATCTGACGTTTCAGTTTGTCAACCTCACTTTTGATTTTTAATTTGGTTTTATTTGAATTAGGTACTTATTTAATTTAGATGGCATATTTAAATTTTGAGTCCATACTACGACATTTAGGGCGATATTATAGGTTTCTATTGTACAAGTTGTTTCTTATTCGCTGATTCTACATAGTTTCTATGGGTACTTATTTATTTTACTACTCGGTCGGCGTAGAAATTAATTTTCAACCTTGTGAAGCCCCTCACAAAAGATGTCACTTTTATGACGATTGAAGAAAAATATTTTTTTCTTCAAACGTCATAAAAGTGACATCTTCTGTGACGTGATTGACAAGGTTGAAGTTTAATTTCTATGCCAACGTAATATAATTTTTTATTCTAGCCGCCGTATAATATTGTCGCCGCCGTATAGCCAATAAGAAGTAACTTGTACAATAGAAATCTGTAATATCGCCCTAAATATCACTATAAAAACTAGATAACCTAAGAATAAAGTTACTAAAAATTATGAATAACTGACAGGTAACCTACATATTAAACGTCAAATAGTAATTTATTTTTTAAAATTTCTAAGTTTGAAGAAAAAATAGCATGTGTTATTCAGAGTAAAAGTGTCTTTGTGTGCCTCGCATGCAATTGTCCGACTCGCTTCGCTCGTCGTGCAAACTTCCATGCTCGCCACACAAAGTATCACTTTTACTCTTAATAACACAATATACTATTATGTTTACGTAAGGAGATTAAAACATAGTTTTTTACCTCTTTTTGAATATTACGTTATAGTCAATTTTGAGTTACCTATGTTAAGAAAGGATCAGTTTAGATGTATGAAATTTCAATTTATTTAGTCTTATTAGATATGAAGTACTCAAAAATAAATTAAATTATTTAAATATAACAGTTGGTATAAGAGATTTGTAAGAATTTCTGGAATGGGATGGAGTAATAAAACAAGGCTATAATTTGTACCGCATCACAGTAGGATATTTATGTTCCGTTGTGGTTTCAAGCAAATCTAAACTGAATTGAATACAAATATGTGGCGACCATGAAGCCTTAATTCGATTATTTTCTTACAACTCTATACGGTGATCTTTATAATCCATTTAAGAAGCTACCCGCTACGAAAGTGGAAGCAGATATGTTTGCAAAAAATTTTGACACGCTATACCTCTGATTTGAAATCATTTTGACTGGATTAATGCAATTTAACATATAAGGAACTTAGCCTGCTAAATCATCTATTCCATATTTCGAAATTAATAATGCAGTATGTGATTAAATTTTAATTTTTACATATATGATACTAGACAAAAATAAAATATTAACCTGGTTAATAACAATGTTATTGCAAACGAATGTTTGGTTTTCATTATTATGATGAGAAGTGGTTAGTTTTTATATGCTATGACTTCTTTACTGAACTTCTATTATGGTCACATACCTCGTTGTATTTTTGCCAAATGTTCGATATACTTTTATCAGGCTTAATCAGAACTCATCATTACCTTATTTCCTTCAGAAATAAATAGTAGTACACTTGATATTTTTTAATATTATATTATTCTCTGAATTTGATTTGTAAAAGATAAAAATTTCCTATTTTTATCTATTTATTTTGTGTGTAAAAGATAAAAGTTTCCCAATTGAATCAGACCGGTAGATCTGCATGTGGCAGGGAATTCCGCGCACGGGATATCGAAGCCGGATACCGGAAGAGTTTTTCAGGAGGAAATGAGTCCATCAGGTTTGTGTGCTGTATTAATAGCACCAAATGCGGGATATTGTTTAAGTACGAAATCGCGTGTTCGCTCCACATAACATTTCCTCCTCAGAGGTTATTGCTTTATTGAGCGTTATCAGCGGATATTACAATGAATTCATATTTACGTTTTTATTATTAAGTTATATAATTGGTGACAAATATTCATTCTCTAATAATATTTATAATATATCTGGTTTCTTTTACGTAAAAGTCAATGAATGAAAATGCTGACGTTAATATATTAAATAATGAACACTTTTAGCCTCAACAGGCTTTTATAATTTTGGGAGAACAAAGGAAATCATCTTGATTCTTATGAAGAATTTTGTTTTATCTTCTGCCTTCTAGGTAAAGGACGTCTAGGGATCGTGCTAAAAATCACATATTAAAATTTTTGTTAGTAAGCAAGTGTCAAGAGCTCTATTTTTTTTATCAAATTATGAAAATTTTTACTTTTGTTATATTAAGAAAATATGTAAAATAGATTTTTTTAAAGCTGTAAACTGAAAAATACCACTATTCAATGTTTTTGTGTAATGTGTAACTTATTAACTTGAATTTATATTTTACAATATGGTTGAAGTTTCTTATATTAATTAATTTGGGAATTAAGAAACTAAAAAAAATTATTTTGTAAATTAAACATTGCTTAGGTAACCTGAATATTTGTAAATAATTTTATATAATGTAATTTATAACACAATTTTAAATACAGTTCAAGATGATCTAATTTAAGCTCGAAAAGTTCACATAAAAATAAAACACCTATACAAGGAACATACAGGCCTCCAATCATTTAAAAGATATCGTAACCAAATATAGCTGGTTGTAGTTTGTATAAATATAAAAAATTAAATATATAATAGTAGGATGTTATTTGCTAAACACATTTTTTTTCATGTTTTGAAATAAATTACGTATGGGTAATTATAATAAATAACTCAGAAAAATGCCACAACGGCAGTTTTATTTTTAAATGTCTCTATAGAAAGCGATTAAATTTTTAATGCACTTAATATGATAATTTGATAATGACATCGGAGTATAAACTGCATATTAAACGAAGAATACATGACCAGTATGTGCAGCTAAAATTATTCTATGAATTTATAATTAAAGATACGAGATGTAATCTAGACAAATTAAATAGATAGCGTGCAGTATTTAATAAAACAATTTCTATCGTTGAACTAGCTATCTACAAAACATGAAAATTATACCTCTTGTACTATTATTATCTATTTTGTTATCACATAAGATAAATAATTACTATAGCTTATAATCTCGAAGTGATCGTGGTACATAACGAAGATAAAGTTCTGATTTTGAAACTTTGAATAAAGAACAGGACTTTACTAGACTATTTTGCTTTTTTTTTTTGTTAAAACGTTTAAAATAAGAATTCAAAATTTCAAAATATTCTTGTATATAAAAATCCTGTTTTGATCGTCATTTTCTTGCATATTACTTGTCTTGCATGTTAAAATTCACAAGGGACCTTGAATATATACATACATAATTTTGTATCACAGATACATTTTTTTGTTTAGATAATATCAACGTCAATTATCAAATATATTTCGTATAATACAATTATGTAATATTATTAAATAATTCTTATAAAAACAAAAATCTTATAGCTGCACATACTATACGTATATATTAACACAACAGTGACATCTGTACAAGCAAAAAAGCTTTTTTCAAAGCATCCCTGGTTATAAGACAGTCTTGGTTACATGATTTCAAAGAATTATTATATTATTTAGTCTATAATTATTACTATTATATAAATATTTTTAGAAAATGAAATTACATAAATACGTATAATACGTATGTAAAAAAATTGTATTGTATTTTTACTTATATATTTTTGTACTTGTTCTTATAATAAATCTTGATCTAAAATTAGCAAAAAAAATACGAGAGTACAAGAATCGAAGAAACTCTTACTATTCTTGCACATTTCTTGCAAGTTTTTGCCTTGTCTTACTTTGAAATTCGTAGCTTTTGTCTTGCATTTTGTATGTCAATCGACGTGATAAGGATAGCCACAGTGAGCCGTAGGTCAGATGACATCCCGGCAAGGTGTAGGTCTCGGGTTCAAATCCCGGTAGTTGACATATTCTTCTCACAATTTATTACAGTGAATTGTCATGTCTTCATTTAGACAAGACAGAAGCAGATGACAAATTACGCTATCCGCAGACGCGACGTCGTAGACAGTCACATTTAATTTTTTTTTTGTCATTATAAATATTATGAAAATATTATGTGTGTGAGACAAACCACATCATATGTAAAAGAAAAAAATAGGACTTTCACTATTAAACGATATCTGTTAAAAAATGAAAAACATGTTTTTGACACAATGATCATTTACCACATCCGTTAGTGATACCAAAGATACAGTATCGTAAAAAAATATACAACAAATTATTGTACATTTAGATTTTATATAATATATTTGTTAAATGCAAAAAAAATGTACCATAGTTTTATTTTTCAAATTGGTAACACTACATAGTTGTGACATTGTCAGTACTGACGAACATTGAACGCAACACAGTATGTTTTGCCGCCAAGAAGAACCTGTGTTATTGTATGCGTTGGGTGTTTTTCAATCATATCGGTAAGAAAATGAATTACGCAATTTGTTGTAGATTTAAAAATATTTTATCATTTACATTTCGTTATTCTAGACAGCGAATTGATTTTATAATGGATGAAGAAATTCTATACCTCACATACATTTCTATTTATTTTTCTAATTGATTCGTAGATAAAATATTGTACGACACTCATGTGTGAAGTACCTTTACGCACTCATTAAGATTAAGACATTCCCTTTCGCTCCTACTTTAAACCCCGTAATTAATGTATAGAAGTACTTCTTCACACATTAGTATCACAAATAATTATTATATTATGTTATATCTCGCAAAAGTATAAGCATGTCAAAAAATTGGCAAAAATTACAAACCCGAAAATAAGATATTTCGTACGATATTAATAAAAATAAATACTTTTCTTTTAATTTGCAAAATTATATGTTACAAGCTAATGAAATTATTTGTCGAACAAATAGTAAACTGCCGAAAAATCTCCAGTTAACTTTACCGAAAATTTCTTTTAGAATGTATTGAAACAATTGTTCGTAAAATAAAAATAATCGGTGATTAAGGATAACTGTTGCATATAGATATGTATTCAACGTCAGTGAAACCCGACAATAATAATTGGAAAATTGTATTTTCTAATTATATAAAGATAAAAATATGACAAATGTGAGACATGAATTGCTTTGATGATTCACACAATAATAAAACATTTTATCTACTGACGTTTTCAATGAGCAATAAAATAAATATATTATTAAAATGTATTACGAGTACATACTCATTTCTATGAGCCAATTTTTTTTTACAGATTCCGGTAATAAAGATATATTTGTTAAGTATAGGGGATGTTAATCAGGTGTCACCTACTAATTCTCTAGTGGAGAGTGCTCGTACAAATAGGATTGTACACGATATTAAAAAAAAAAATACTTAAAAAGTATAAGAATGTAAGGGCACCTTATTCACGTTGAACCTCAAAATAAGCATTATTATAGATGATTTCTTTTCGCACAATTCGTCTTATAACTTTAATTTAAACTGATGTGATGGAAACTCATAGTTTTTAGAAGTGTAAAGAACGACGATTCTGGTCAACCTAAGAATTATTTTTAAAAATCTGTACTATTCATTCGAACTAGAGATAAATATGAAAAAAATATGCGTATCATATATCTAATTATTTAATAAACAATAAATTTAAAACATTGTTTTTATTTTTAAAATGTCATTTTTAAATATTTATTTATAAATAAAATTTTAACTTTAATAAAATAAAATAACGATAGCAAAACATTTTCAAGTGAAACTCAAAACACCAGCAAGCATAATAACAAGAAATTTCATCACTAATTCACAGCTCATTTAGTACGAAAAGAAGGAACACGATAATTGACGTAGTTAATGTGGTCTGATGAATTGTGCGAAAAGAAAACACCTAAAGTTTTAAAATTCTTGTGTGACTTACCTGGGTATCATACCAGTAATACTCAAACAGTGGTAATGCTGATCAAAGAAAATGTTAATAAAATTACAAATAATGGTGAATTTTTATTTGAATTCGAATATTATAAGCCAGTATTAGAAAAATAATAGTTGTACGTCAATCATTTAGTAAAATTTCTCTCATTTTACAAAAACATTTTGACAATATGAAAATTTATTGATGGCACTATAGTTAAACAATTATTTTTTTGGGAGCCAGAGACTGATAGTAATCAATAGCTTATAAGTAATTTACTCGCACTAGCTGATTTCTAGCAGTGACTACTATGGTGTGATATATTAAATCAAGTGCTAGTCGCTCGCTAATCAAGCTGTAGTCATTTGTAAATCAAGCTGTCGTTACTAGCTAATCACCATTCCTACCAGCCATTGTTTTTAAATTGTTTATTGAGTAAATATTATAAGTTCATCATAGATAATTTTTGATTTACTCTAGTGCTAGAGTATGAATTAAATAATCTGTTTATGAATGAGTGTGTCGAATTGTGTGTACGGAAGCATATAATACTGACAACGTTGTGCGAATGAGTGATGGCCGTGGTTATTATCGGGTTGACTTTATGATGTATCGGCACGCGGTGCGCAAATCAATTGGTGCTGCTGAGTAATGGGCGCAGTTACAGCGCGCGACGTTATGTAATGTGAGCCGCTCCCATCATCACACATGGGCTCATAATCATCAGGTTTGTAAAGCTGCAAAGTTTCTTAACATTTTTTAAGAGTTCAATACGCATTTACAAGTTTTGTTGAAAATAAATGAAAGCTTCATCTCACAAATTAATTAATTTCTCAGATTAACTATACATATCATAAATTCCTTAAATTAACAATTGAATTATATTAAATTAAATTTTAAAAAATGTGTCGAAGGATCGGCAAGAAACACGTAATACACCGCAAACTGCTTTGGGTTTGTCAGAATATTTCGCGGTTTCCAGGATCAGATTAAAGGAAAATGGGTCAATGCCCCTGTGTAATTCAAATTAATAAGTACTGAATGACCTATAAGGTTCCTTATTACATAAATAAGAAAAAATCTAATTAAAGTAAGTAAATATCTCTCTCTCTCTTGAAATGTTATTTATACAGAGGGGTCAATAATCTGTTAACTCACAAACCGATATTCAGAATCTCAGCCCCATATATTCTGTGATTTTGAGAAAACTTTATGGATAATAGTAACAATAGTTTATTCCCTGTGTAGTTTTGTGATTTTTTAATCTGTGATATTTAATTACTTTTACATTAGTTGTACAATCTTGTTATGATGTTCTCTAGCCCTTGATTGGATAGCGGTAGGATTTTACAATTTTCGACTGTCTCTCAACTAGAAACTTCTTGTATTATTGGTTGATAACTTTTAAGTACCATGTAAGTGTGTTTTATCTATGTTTGACGAAAGATTTCTGTAAAATAATTTACATGTTATACTTGATAATGTTTTAAAACCATTTATGTAAGTCTGTTACCTAAGTTGAATGTATATCTGGAAATTTAATTCTAAATTGTGTAATCTACTGATAGTCAGCTATATCGTCAATAGCGAAGTTGGTAATATACTGTGGTTTTGTTTATCAATATTAATTACAACTGATTGAATTAGGAATCAGACTCATTAAATGTGATTTATTGATAAATTTTATTGTTTATTGTTCTATTTCTATTCTTCTAATTCATTATCTTATCTTTCAATTATGTTCTTGGAACAATACATACACATAAATATTACTTTATTACCTATCTTAAACTAATATAGTTTATTGATATAGTGTAGACCTTCTAATAAAATTCAAATGAATTTGAAAGAAATAACAAATTGTATATTTAGAATAATTTATTCGATATTTCTCTCACTTCACTTCGTTTCCTCAATCATAATAATAAACAAAAACCATCAGTCTCCTTCATTCTAATACATAAACGAAACATTCATAACCTACAAATCGGCTAACCTGACACTATGATTGCCTCAATCATGCGTTCATAAATACATAACAATAACATAAATTCACATAAATAGAAGATACAGTGGTGGCCAAAAGTATGGAAACTTTTTAATATTCCAAGTTTTTAATACACATTCATAGCTGTCGCAAATTTAAATATTTTTTTCCAAGGACAGTGTATCAAAGAATATATTCCCAAAATATTTCTTGTTTCTTCATGTGCGATTTAAATGAAACAGCATATGCTTGATTCTCTGCCGGACAAAAGTATGGAAACATTTTAATATTATTGTTTTATTCGTTCTGGCTTCAGTAGTTTTTTGTCCGTTTGCTTAGAAACTTAATGCTAAAATGGGTAAAAATAAATACTTTTCAGAAGATTTTAGAAAAAAAGTAGTTCAGTTTCATAAAGAAGGAATGAAGCAATCAGAAATTTCTAATAATTTAAAAATTAGTAAGGGTGCCGTATCCAAGATTTTAAAGAAAAATACAGAATATGGAAGTGTTAAAACCAAAGTTAAAGTTGGTCGTCCACGAAAAACTAATATTCGGATAGATAAAATCATTCGACGGATATCCATATCTGATCCTACTAAGTCAGCAAGAACAATTTGTGCGGAAGTTCGGAAACAGTTTGACTTAAATGTGAGTGATCGTACTGTGAGACGACGGTTAAATGATGCAGGATTACTGGGTAGAGTAGCCGTTAAGAAACCTTTACTGTCCAAAAAGAACAGAAAGGCCCGACTTGAGTTCGCTGAAAAATACTCGTCGTGGACAACCGGCAAGTGGAATACCGTCCTTTGGAGTGACGAAAGTAAATTTAAAATATTTGGTTCCGACGGAAGACAATATGTAAGACGGCCTGTTGGTAAAAGATATGATATTAGATACCAAAAACCTACCATGAAACATGGAGGAGGCAATGTTATGGTTTGGGGATGTTTTTCTCGATCTGGTACGGGACCAATTGTCAGAATAACTGAAAAGATGGATCGGTTTTTATACCGAGATATCTTGGAGAAAGAAATGCTTCCTTTCGCTGAAGAAGAAATGCCGTTGAAATAGCGTTTTCAGCAAGATAACGATCCAAAGCACTCATCTAAATTGATCAAGGAATGGTTTTCAGAAAGCAAAATTAAAGTTTTAAACTGGCCTTCACAATCACCAGATCTAAACCCCATAGAGCATCTTTGGGAACATTTAGAAAGACAAATAAGGAAAAATAATGTTAAAAATGCCAATGAATTATGGCACACTTTGAAAGAAGAATGGCATAAAATTTCCGTTGATATTTGTCACAAATTAGTGGATTCGATGCCAAGGCGATGTCATGCCGTAAAAGTTGCAAAGGGTTATGCAACTAAATATTAATTATTTTTTGTTTCATTTGTTTTTTATTTAAAAATTAGTTTAGTTTCCATACTTTTGTCCAAGAATTTTTATTTATACTGTGTTAAAATAATAAAATATTTATTTAATGGCATTTTACCCTGTATATCCTTTCATATAAATTGTGTTATTGTTTATAATATTAATCAATATCCAAAAATATAAAACAAATAATAATACTGAGCAAATAAAAAAAGTTTCCATACTTTTGACCACCACTGTATATTATGTACATAAACATAATTAAATTATTAAAATAATTTACAAAATACATATATTTTCTGATTAATTAATTTCTTTATAACATGTGGTAATTATAGTGGGTAATTTGTGTCTTCTATTGAAATATTTTTCGTTGTACTTGAACTGATCCGATTTTTAAGTTAACTTTATTTCTATGTTTAATTATATTATCTCTACAAATAACAGTAGAAATTAACATCAATAATGCGCGAAATTACTATTGCAATTTGTTTCAATTTCTTTGCAAACGAACCTGCTGTGACTTACGCAGCAGGTAGTTTTGGTCTTAAACAAATTATAAGGTTATAAGGGTCACCGAACAGGGTTGTAAAAAAAAATTCGAAATGCGGCTTCATGGTTGCCATATGCTTTCCTTTAATTTAAATTAAAGTTTCTTGCATCTGCAACTGAACTCGTCAACAAGTTACATTAATATTATATGAAATTTTTATAAATTATAAATAAAAGTAGGTCTATTAATTAGCGAGATTTTGAGACAAAGTTCCGCTACATAGTTTTTTTTACAAATTTGAGTATGCTTCCCTGACGCCTAGGATAAATATCCCGCTGTGATGCGGTACACCGACTCGTTGCGAAGTCATGCAATTTGCAAAAATCTTGAAACAAACTGAACTTAATAATAGATATTTATTTTTTAAGCCCGTCTGACACGATACAAAGTTTAGTACTAAATTTAGTTTTAAATTTTAATATAAAATATAATGGATCGTGTATGAGCATAAATGTATGAAAATTTGTACGAAGTCTCTTTGTATCAAATTTTTGTACGAAAATATTTAGGACAGGTTCTAATTTCTTGTACTGAATTTGCGCAGAAGGTACTTGTTTGAAATGTCCTGGACATATTGGTGTCTTCTTTTTTAATATATGGTTCTAATTTAGTTAAAAGTAGGTTAAACTGTTCACTAGTCAACCTTAGAAAATTTCTGTAAGCTGTTAGATCTTCAATTTTCAGTGCATCGTTTAGTAAATTAAGTATTCCACGTCCCTCTGTTCTTCTCAACAACCATTTTCGTGAAAATATTTTATTTTTCTTCGCTTTTTCTTTTTAATAGAAATATTTAGAATTATTGGTAATACAGCAGCAGTTGTTGTAAGTAATAATCGCCTTCTGTTTCTTGTACTAATATTCATTTTCACTTCAATAATGTTCAATTCATAAAATCTTCTGGACGTAAAAGGTTAAGCATAAGAAGCAGTCATAATCAGATGTCACAGTGGATTCTCTAATGTACGCATGCGCATATATAAATAATACATACTAAAACTTAGTAACGTGGCAGACAGAAAATTTAATCTTCTATAAATATCAATAAATATTTATAATAAGTTTTATTACAATATTCTATATTAAATTTTAAAACTAAATTTAGTACTAAACTTTGTATCGTGTCAGACAGGCTTTAGTTGGTAATGCAAGCAAGTAGCATATGTGCATATCGACTTCTGTTTTTATGTAGGAACAGCAATGTTTGTAAATAATAGAAACTTAAGAAGGAGAAATGCGTCTTGTATTACCATGCGCCCACTACTGCCCATCTATATTCGAATCAATGATCATTAATCTGTTTGTACCTTGAGCTGTCAGCAGTGACTAAATTCCAGATTTGGAATCTGAGTAAAGTCACACTACTCTCTCCAGATAGCGTAATGATGATTGAATGTTGGAGCGCTAAGTGCAGCAGACATTTAGCCTAGTGATGAGCTCTCAGCGCTGTCTATTCTGGCCAAGGCCGGAGGAAGCCAGTGCAATGTATCGTGCGAGGACGGCAATGATTCATGTGCTGTACGTAGGTTATAGATCATACGCAAGAGAAATTGTAAATTGCCATGTATAAATTAAATAATTCACTTTCAGGAACTGTTTTATTATTTTCATAATATTTCTTGGAATAGATGCAGTGGCGTTTTCTCCATATATTTGGAAGTTAATATATTTCTACTTTACAAAATGTATCAAGTGGGGAAATTGGTATTTTTATTCAAATATTATAATCACAAATCAAAGCGATTCATCTGAATAAAATTAGGAAAAGTAACAAAGAATTTTTACTTTTTGTTACACAGTCAAAAATCTTTTTTTTTTCTATTATATTACAATGAAAGTGATAAAATATAATTTAATTTAAAAAAATAAATATATTTTTATTAAAAATAGTAAATTTAGATAACACAATAAAAGTAACTTTACATCCGCCCCCCGCAAGGCCGGGAGAAGTTCTGTGGAACAACCTCTTTGGACATGAGTAATTGCATACACATTCTCTAAGTGTATTTATTATTATTTAGAGGGGAAAAGCACGGCAGGCGCCAACAATGTTATTAAGAGTGAAAGTGATGAGTGTGGAAGTTAATTACATGCGAGGCACATAAAGACACTTTTACTCTGAATGACACATTTTAGTTTTTCTTCAAACGTAGATATTTTACAAAATAATTTACTACTCGACTTTCAATTTATAGATTATCAATTTAATCCTGTCAATAGTTGATGCTTTTTAGTAATTTATAAGTTATTTCTTATTCACTGATTCTACATAGTTTTTATGGATACTTATTTATTTTACTTTTTCACCGACGACGTAAGATTTAAAATGTCTACACTGGCGGCGTGACATTAATCTTCAACCATGTCAATTATGTCATAAAAAATCACTTTTATGATCTTTCTTCTGTCTTTTTGAGCTGTATTACAAGTATACTCTCTTTTCGAGCATTTAATACTTGCTGACTACTAGACACATTTGTTGGTTGATGAACCACACCGCAGTAACTAACAAATGGACAATAGCTGTTTTGTGCGTTTTTGTATTTTTTTCTTTATGTTCCTATTTCATTCTCATTATCACCAAATGTATACATGTATACATTATACATCAGCGTCAAAAAAAAATGTATCGGTCTTAATACTCCAAGATACTGAAGGACTCTAAACAAAGAATAAAAAAAATGGTAACACATATTATATTCTTATACAAAGCTGATGATGGATTAATTTATAATCCGAAACGTCCAATATATTGATATTCAACAAAAACAAATAAATGGAACAATTGAGCCCAATATAAATTATTTAAAAACTTCTTACTTTTCCCAGATTTCCTAGTTTTATTGATATGAATCACGGCGTGTTTTAATCTTGCGTTTTCGCATGCTTTTTAGTTTCTTAAACAAGGGTTATGATGCAGATATTATAAAAAAGTACTTATTTGAGACTGCAGTCTGTTTTGTAGTGAATAATCGCAGTCAGGTAAATTATTATTTTGAGAAATTTTGTACTCGTTGGTAAACATGTCGGGGAGTTATTATTATGAGAATTCTTCATTGAAAGTAATATTCTTAATTACACAATATCAAGTTTCATTTTATGACCCCAAATTCTAACGTATACTAATTCCCAAGTTTATTGAATTTATTAACCTTTGCGTGTTAGGTTTTCTGCAAATATATATAATTATTATTCTTCTTGAGTGGGTGTTAGATAAATATAAAAAGGGATATAGAAATGGAGTGGGTTCCGGTACAGCAGCATTTTTGTTTTGTTAAAGATTGGTGACTTTCGGATTTGAGCTTCCGATATCACAAACCGTTCAGTTTGAGTGCATCGTAATCACTCGAGTCACCGCTGCTCGTCCTTTAGACTAAATAAATAATGCAAATAACAAGGAACTACAATAAATAATGGTATAAATTTAGATCAGAAATGTAAAAAAAATTGAATTTTCGAAAAAAAAATAATTAATGTTTTATCAACGAATTAAACCACTCGTTTAATTTAATGTTTGTATTTCTGTTACATCCCGTATAGAGATAATTTAAAAAAATCCCATTAGTACTCCATAGTAATAAATAAATTAACAAAATTTTCGTGATGTATTTGTAACTTATCTGTAGTAATATATTATTGGCCGGTTTCACAGTACTTAAATTTTAAGTATCCCTTAAATGGACAATATAACATTGGAATAAAATATCAAATTTTGATTATCTTTTTTGTTTAAGTGTCACTTAAAATTTAAGCCTTGTTGGTGCAATTCTGCATGAAAATATGTGTTGCCCAGAAACTGGATGAGTTTGTTTTGACAGGAATTTTACAAGTGCCATAGACGGAGTAGTCCAAATTTATGATGTGCACTAGGGTGGCTTGTGCGTGTAACCGGTGATTCTTCTCCAGGAAGTTTCACTCGGGTGCCAATCAGCGGTACCTGTAGAAAAGCGGGTCTAAATATACACAAATAAACCTTCTAACAACAATTTATTGAATCGGTTCTACCCGGCTTGGTGCCGTAGAGAAGCGTAGCTAAAATAATGAAAAAAAAAGAAGGCATAAAACCACCAAAGGGGATCGCAATGTCACCAGAGAATTGTCGAGGTACTCGGACACCGCGCGGCTCGAGAAACAACTGCAAATAAACGGGGCGCGTGTAACCGAGGTATAGTAACACTTCTGAAGCAGCACACGGTTGGGGAACGAGAAACAAATACAAAAGATAATACTACAAATGGACTGAGTGCTGCCGAGGTACAGAAAAACCTCCAAGCAAAACGCAGTCGGAGAAAAATAATAAACAATAAGATGAATATTACTCTAGTGAGTGGACAGCGGTCACGTCGTGTGCAGAGGTACGGAAACGCCTCCAAGCTGCGCGGGGTCGGGGACCGCCTTGGACTATAGCCTCACTAGTCTTCCCCTAAATCCGCCACTGTAAATAAGTGGCAGAAACTCATTACTATATTTCTTTATATACCCAGTTTGAGGTGGGGAAGACCCTCCTACTTTAGTTCACTAATAAGGTACATGAAGTATGAAAGGTTTATGAAATTAAAATGCCTGTTATCTACGTATAACAATATTTTTAAAAAACCGCTGCATACTATTGAGAGAAACAGTTGTAATGTAATGAGCGTGGGGAGTGTAGTGATCGGATTACCGAGAGTACTGTTATAGTGAAGAAGTAATGACAGGAAATCATTTATTCTCATTGGATTTTTTATGTTGGAATAAAAGAAGTGGACATAAATACTTCTAAATAGCCAGTTACATTTTTGCGTCGAAGGAATGCCTTTAAATAAATCTGTTAATGCAGTAATTCATTCAGCAGTTTTAGGAACTTTTTGTGTCTGCATAAAATATTTATGGTGGTAATTAACTATTTGGCTGTCTGCCATAGTTAGGTATGAGAATTCGGGGAAAATTGCACTTTTCACTATTTGTTTTTAAATTACACGTAATCTCGTTATTATTTTCATACTAAAAATGAGATCACAGTCCGACTTTTAAATTATAATATTAGTCACTCGAAATCTGAGATCCACGGTGTAACGGGCAAAGCAACCAACTGAAAATTTGACATCTGATTTTGTATATAATAAGGATGTTTGAGAGCCTCGCGAATTTAAATTTAATTCTTTATGTACGACCATGACCGTTAATGTGTCACTACAATACTATCTGTGACTATGTAAATACGTCATACAAGATTACGTGTAGTATTTTGTAATAAAGTAGTAGGTAATAATGAAAGAAGTTGACAGTACTAATTGGCACACTCTAATGGTAAATGCTAAATTGATAACCTCATATGTTTTAATATGTTTTTTTTTATAATTTGGGAGATTTTCTAATTATAAAAGCCGAATAAAAAAGCTAATATAAGATATAAAATATAGATTTGTAACTTTTTTCACAATACTGTCAATAGTGTCCAAGATTATTTATCTGGGTTACTATATTTCACATAAACCCCTAGAATATATTCTATTCTTTTTTTTAATGATTATTTATAAATTTTATATCATGTATTGTTCAATTCGTAAAACTCAAAGCTCATAATATAATATATCGTCTTGTAAAACTCGTTTAATAATATTCTATTAATTTGTATTTGTTAACTGGTGACATTTAATGATAATTTTTCCTACAGAAGCTCTTTTTATGAGGAGTAGTAAACCCCCTCTACAATATCTTCATGACATAGGATAAGTGATATGAGATGGACGATTTTTTGAAAAAATAATTATTACACTATAATATGGAATAATATTTAAAAAACAAAAATTATTTATAATAACCAATAAACTAGACTTACTTATAAGAATAAAGAAAAAATTTAAACTACTCGTATGTTCTGAAAACTTCAAAAATCCAATCGTCTGCCTTTCTACGTGTGAATAAATTTTTTCTTGTTTACCCGTTGAATTGCTCTTTTTAATAGTAAAAATCCTGTAGTCCATCTTTCCTTAGCGTAGATGGTCCATCTGTCCTATAGACCACATTTTCGGGCTACGTTAAGTCTTATGCACATGTTTATAAAAATTGTAGGCAAATAATTAGTTTAAACCTAGTAATTAACTAATAGGCCAATTCTGAAAAAATCTGTAAGTCTTACAGATCTGTAAATCTGTAAATAATGAACAAAATCGCAACGAAACCCTTCGCTCTTATGCAAAATATCAACAAAAAATTATGCGTTTTTGACAGTCTTTTACAGATTTAGAGATCTGTAAGACTAACAGATTTATTCAGAATTGGTCCATAATTATGTATTTAAGGAATAAAAAAATTATATTTTTTTTAAGTAAAGCTTGCATTATTCAGTGTTGACTTATTTATGTCGTCATGATTATTTATTTCTTCTCTTAATAATCCTTGCTCTTTTAATTAATAGATTGTATACGTTGAACACACTTTAGAGCTGTATCAGTAGGTGTTGTTTATTTGTACAGCTTATTCATACTATGTGCACTGCGGAGCTGTTACCGTGCTACTGCGGTGACATCGGTCGGCTATTTAAACTTTTCCTTTCACACATTAACGTCACGCATGCTACTGTGCCTGATATTGACCTTGGCTTTATTTATAAACCTGATGCTTTATTTTCAAATTTATTCCGATCCATTCTAAACAAATGCTAATGTTTACATGCTTTCATCCTTACTATACAAGTTACTTTTAATTGTATATGCACTAATATTCTTATGTAATCAGGCGGAAAATCTACTATATCAATAAACGGTCATTTACTTGCAAATATTTATTTATTTGAAACCACGGTGGCTGTTCAGTTCGCATGCTTTGCTTCGTTATCGGTAAGCTATAGTTATTATTTTTTATAAAATACATATTAATCCAAAACTGTGTAATACGTAGATTAGGTACTTGTAGCTATGGGTACAGAGAGAGTTGAAAAAAAGAAGACATTTTTGATGAAAATTGATTTTTTTTATATAAATAAAGAAAATATGATTCTTTAGTTTTTGCAATAATAAAGTAAAATTAACGAAAATAATTTTAATTTCTTTATTTAATTATAAAAATAAATTTCAACTGGATTTATCTTGGATACTACTTTCACAATTCAAAAGGATTTACGTACGTAGGTTAAGAATTGTAAAAAATCTTAATTTACTGTTCATATTTAGGCTAAAATAAAAAATAAATCATAATTCGACAGGTATTGCTGTACGCATAATTTTTTTAAAGGTTTTATTTCTGATTTTTTTCATACGAAACATGTGACTAATAAATTTTAAAATTAAATTCGTAAAGACCGTCAAGTAACATGCTAAGCGCAACGCGCCAAAACAAATTCATAATATGGTATTTTACGACTCAATTCAAATTAATTTAAACGGTAATACTTATTAAGTATCAATAGAAAAATTAAATTTTTGTAATAACAATAAAAATTACAATTGAATCGCGATTTTTCGAGTAAAACCTGATTTTCGGTTTTGGGAAATATAAAAAAAAAACGGTTACCCGTTTTCAGTTCTTACTTGATTTCAAGCCGTATAATGTTGACTAAGTAACATATTTGAAAGACGGTGCTGCACCAGTATTGTTATTGAGAAGACTTCTCGACATTAGCATTTGTAATTGTTGAACACGTAGCTATTATCATAATAACGCACCCTACAACTCATATATTACGTCGTGAGTACTTACTCAGTCAGTTACAACAATAAACCTATACTTATACATGTTTAATTCATCAAATTTTAAACAAAATGAATTTAAGTGACACTGAGAATTAAAGATATAGCCTTTACTAGCCTTTTGAGGCCGACGATTTTCCAAGTATAGACAAAACCTTTTTCAATATAGGTTTTTTGCGATATTAAAAAAATATCTCAAGGTTCATATGGCTGTAAGAGCACTTGAGAAAAATGGAATGAAATATTCCTTCAAATAAGGCAAGTATTAATTTAATGTTAACCAAATTACAAAATAAAATAGTGATGGAACGAATCGCATTTTGGCCAGATCGCCGGAACCGGAATTCCGACCTTTCTTTATGCCGGATCAATCATATTTTACTTGCAGCATTATTAAAATATATAAGATTTTACAGTAAGTAATTAATTGGTAAAATTTTTCTTCTTTTACAGAAACATTTTCGCAATCTCAAAGTAAATTGGTCGCGGTAGTATATTAGAACTAATAATGATTATCTTTGGTAATATCACTGGTAGTGACTTATTCTTACATTGGGCTACTAATTTTTTTTTTATATTCACGTGCACTTGCTATTTTACCAATATATTAATTCCAAGCGCAACTTTAAGTATCAATGGCACGCTGTCAGATCACAATGTCACAAACAAAGAAGCAAAGATAAGCAAGTAACCCAAATAGCAATTGAGAAGGAGTAGGGTTCATATCTGGTGTGTGTTTCCACAACTCCGGTTGCTGTCATTTAAACTTGTTATGATATGAATAGCAAATATCAACTATAAAGTGAACTTACAACTCTATAACAGTCATCATAATTTGTGATTAGTACGTACCTACATATATAAAAATACTCTCTACAAGCCTACACCCATCTGAGAGTGTCTTAAATTCATTGCAAATTATAGTCACCGCCGTTGTGACATTTGAGTTATGAGTTATGGAATCCCAACCCTAATATGCGGGACTTCTACTCAGTACGGTATTAAAAAGACAACTTCCCATATCTTGTAGAGAGGCAATTTGTAAAATAAAAAATGACGTGTTTCGTATTTTTTAAATACAACCTTTTATATATTCGATAAATTTTAAATATTTGTTGGACAAGCCTATTGTGTTTATGTCCTTGTGACCACATACCCACAATAATTATTTAAGCAACTAGTGTGTAAAGTAAGTATTTTTTAATAGAGTACTGTTTAATTATAGCACGAGATAAAAAGCACTATAATATTTTAATGTAATAATTAAATTTCCCAATGTTTCATTCCAAAATAATATACATGCAATATACTGTTAGTAACACTGTACATTTTCATCTCTAGAAAAGGAAAACTAATTTTCCTTACTAGTTAAGTTAAGTACTGATAGGTACTGGTTGAATTTATAGTAAATTTGATTTACCATATCCTTTAGACCCCTGTTTATTTTTTATACTTTTGTAGTAAACCAGGAACTTCTTCAATGCTCAATTTATGCATATACGTACTTAGTTTTACTTAAAGTAATTAGGAAAGTAGTAAATTACGAAAATATGATTTTAAATGTTAAATCCCTGTGTTTGGGTGTTCGAGTCCCCACCCTGTATATATATTACCTGCTGTTAGGTTATGTATGTTCGTTTCTCAGTAGGAACAATAGCAGCACTGTACTTACATGTATAATTCATGTAGATGGGAACAGAAAAGACGTGTTTTTCTTGTTCCGAGATCCGCAGGGTACATGTCCGTGTCGGATTTTAAAGCGGGAATTAACGCCATGGGCTGCCCCATCTGTTGTTTTCTACATAAAGTCCTGTGATAAAAATACCGACGAAAAATGAGATATAATCATAAAATATAAATTCTTTTTTCAAAAATTTATTAAAATTATAAACGGTTTGTGATCAAGCTTTACTAAATAAGTTTATATAATTTATCACTTAAAAAACTCCGGGCACAAAACAACCTGATACCAATTTTCGAATCGATTAGATTTGTGCTTGCTCTCATCACTTCATCAAGTAGCAGAAAGCTGATGATGTTCAAACGGCTGACAGATTTTGTTAAATCATAGCTAAGAACCCTGTCGATCTAGTCACCTTTCAAACAGTAAAAAAACAATCAAAATCGGTTCATCCGTTTGGGAGCTACCATGTCAGATACACAGATACACAGTTTAAATTTAAAATCCATGTTTGCATCGAGAGTTAAAAATGGATATCATAAAAATCTTACACTTTTTGTGATAATTTCAATAAAGTTAACAATATGACATTTCTGAAATTGAAAAATTATTGTAATGATACCCTAATTTTATATGTATAGTTCAAACAACTTGGATTTTTTTTAGTGTTTTATATATTTTGTGTTTCAAGCGTTTTGTACTTGAATTTTAATGTAATAAAGATGTATGTAATACCCGGGGTTATGGATGATGTGCTGAGGAATGCTAGGGAGTTTTTTGTCGAGATGCCGCAAAGAAAGGAGCCGTCATATTTTCTAGGAAACTTTATATCAGCTTGGGGTATTGCTACAAGAAATGAATTAATCTACTATTATTAAGTGCTAAATAACTTATATTACCCGAAGCTTTCTACCGGTTTTATTCGAAATTAAATTTGAAATATGTTTCTATAATTTAAAAAATGATTAGAGAAACCTTTTCATTAGAAATTATTAATTAACTGTAAGTGATTAACTTATCTACACCCTCTCTATTTGGCAATAAAATACAGTTTTGATAAAGTGTCACTAATATATTGGATACACCGAAGGATAAAGTTAGTATCTGGCTGAGCAAAATCAAAAAGTTTGAAATTTGATATTTTAATTCAAATTGGTTGTTATACTTAAAATATTTTTTCCGTATCCATGCTATGTAAGTGACAAATTGTGTACTTTATTATTTGCAGTTAACAATGGTGATATGAACAACTGTGGGTTAAAATAATTTAAGTGTACAAAAAATGCTGTTTATGCTAACTTTAAATTAAATTATAATTTTAATTAATTATATTTTCCCATAAATTTATTATCAAAATTATCATTAATACCAAAATTACATATTTTTAATGTGATGTTATATATCAAAATGTCTTTTGGAATGACGGTTGCATTAAAAGATTTTGATATTTTATTGTCGCAATTAATTTTATATAAATACAAAATATTTTTTCTTCTCACGTGAATGTCTCAGATTCCTTTGGAACATACAAATATTCTAATGTCGCCATTTTCTTTAATTTTGTAGATATATTTAGTTATAGTCTCACTCCAACGTAGCTACATTTTCTTTTTCGATTTCCGATGTGTATGCCAAAATAACGTTTTCTGAAATTTTCTTTACTTTCTTTTCTTTCTTCCATTTGAAGAATATGTATTTAATATTTCTTGTATCTTGACTTTGATTTCGCAGGTAATAAATAATAATATGCTGAATTTGCTACTTCTAACAATTCCGGTGGAGTACTTGAAAGATCACTATCATGTTCTATAATTATGTTCCGTGTTTATTATAAAAACTAAAACTCTCTGAACTTCAGAATTTTAAATTATTTATTAGGTATTTTGTTACCTATTGTCATGTTTTTAATAGTGATTGCAAAAGCGACATAGGTTTGAATTTTACATTACAAAATTTATTTTTTCATTTAACATAATCTACTTAAGGACAGGAACGAAAAAATATCTTGTGCCCTACGGTTCTTGCTGCCCTTGCTCACCAAGTTCGGTCGTGCATAAAAAATCTTCGGGATGTAATATCTTTCCTATATACTATTTTTTCTATAACTTGTATGAAATGATGATATTTTTCATACCTCCTGTCGGATACTGAAACATCACATTTTATCTCAAGAGATAGAAGTATTTCTATTTTCTAATTTCAATTAATAAGAAAAAAGAATGGTTAACCTATAGTCACATTATAAATGTTGCGAATCGAGAATAAAGCATTAATATTGTAAATAACAAAATCAAACATTGAAAATTTTAAAACTATTTGTCTAAAATATAGTCTTTGCCCTCCAGGGGGGCAACTGTCCCCGGTTCCTATGCCCCTGGGAGGAAAAATGTTATTAAGATACTGAAGAGTTTGTAAACATGAGAAACGAGACATTCCATAAAATTGAAACCCACAATAAACCTAAGACAATGTGCATTGGAAGTCCCCTTGTATTTCATCATACTCAACGATGCAATAAAAACATGTAAAGATAAATTAAGCCTATTAAAATAGGATATAGAAATCTGCAAATTATCAGTACAGCAGAATTATGTATATAGTGAATCAGAAAAAGAATTACAAAATAATATTCATAAAATAAATAACAATGAAAGGAACATGAAAATAAATACAAGCAAACAAAATGTATGATAATGAAAAGTTTCACTCGTTGCTTCATATTTTATTCTCGACAGAAAGTTCATTTATTTGACTTTAAATCACTAACATTCAAACATATTTTTAAATCATAAATGATGTAGTTGTTTTAGTAGGCCTCTCGATATAGTGAAAATTGGAACAGTTACTTAAGCTACTTATATTAATGATTATTCTCGCAATGCATTTTAACATGTAAATTTTTTGTCATAATGACTATACATATTTTAGCTGTATTCTCTATTTATTTTCTTCCCGATAGGATAGGAATTATATATGTGTAGTATACCTGGATATTTGTGTGCTAATATTTTATTAATTTAAAAGTCAAAGAAAATCACATGATGAGACAATTTTTTCTGTCAAGGATATAGAGCACCTATTGAAACTCTTTATTTTTTATCTTGTGTGTTCTATGTAAATATTTGAGCACTCAAACACGAGAGCCGACGACAAGTAGCAGGAAATGTAAATATTCCATTTAAATCGTGTGAATGGTGTATTTGAATAGAGATAACAGGTCTATTGTGTGGGACAAATACTTCATATCTATATACACATTAGGTATTTGTGTCATTTAAATACCTACGTAAGTAGGTACACGTATTACAATATTTACTATTTATGTCGCAAAACTGTTCTTTTAAATAACATTATTATTCCAATAATGAGATGTTTCGGCATTATTGGACAGCACTTTTACGGACCCATGTTTATTATCAACTGTTGATTTATTCTTTTATTCGCTTTATGTTAAAATTCTCGTACCCTTTTTTTTAAATTGCATAATATTTGATAAAATTTTACCCTTCATTTTCAAAATTCTACATAACTCTTGAGTACTGTGTCTCTTTATACGAAATAAAAAGTCAAGATTTTATCTTAGCGGAATGGCAAAAGTGAATTAAAAAGGTAGAAAATAGTTTTAATATTTAAGAAAACATGAACATTTTTCTTATATCACACAATTTAACTAAAATTCATTTAAAGTAATAAATTAGGGAATTTCTTTTAATGAAAAAGATGTCTTGGATCATTAAGTGGCAAACAAATGGAGCAATTATACTGACAATTATGACAAATAGTAAAAGAAGAATGTGGAGCAATAAAGAGATCAAGTACTTCGTTATTAAGCAAATACATTATACTAAGGATTAGAATAATTTTAAGTTAAGAAAAATAATATAAAGTGTAAAATCTGTCTTAGCATTTTACTATTTTTTCAAAAAATATGGACGTAAAGTTAGATCTAGTTTGGATTAACCTAGTTTAATTCTTTGATTTGTACAGATTTTATATATTCACCCAGCCTCAACATACAGTAAATTATTTTACTGGCTTTATGATTTGTTTAAACAATACAAGAAGAATATTTAACTTCTGTATATATGAATTTGCTGTATTGTCTCATAATTTGAAGGTTTTAAAAGACATAGATATGAATTTTCCAATATTAACATGCATTTATAATTTAGCATTACGCGTTATACCTTAACTTACGAATGAAAAATTATTACATTTAATTCGGCACTAGTGACATTTCTGACTCTGTATTATACATATATGCATAATAAAGGTTATGTGTTATTAGATACCAATACATAGATATAAGGTATGTGAAATTGTGTATGAGAAGTAAAATTTTTAGAAAGGGTACTAGCTGTTATGTTTTTTTTTTATTTAAGCCAGAAAGTAAACAGAAAAACGTAAAGATCCATATGAAAAGTTTGTTGTTGGCATGTGTTTAACGATAAGCAAATTATTTTTCCACTGGTAATAAGGCTTTTAGAATTAAATGATTTCTTTTCTATTAACATCAGATACGTGATTAAATAATTCATTATAATTTTTTAAAGATTGGTTCACAACAATTTTTGAATAAAAATTATAATAATAAGAACACTGGCCTTAATTATGCGAATTTTGAAAAAAAATTGATTGAGAATCAGAACATCGGTGTAACAATATGGAATGTTTTCCATATGTTACCGATTGTAGACCTGAGTGTTTGGATACTTGATCTTGCCTCAATCGATGCGTGTTAGATTTTAGTTATAAATATTAAAGGCGAATTATGGCGACGAACCCAAATTTGTGTTCGTAGGAAACACGGGACATTTCAATTTCTGGCGACGAATACAAGATTTGTGTGTTAAATTAGAGTACGATTTACAAAATTTGTTCAATGTGCATTTAAAGTAATAATAACTTCACGATGGTTTTCTTCATGTTCAATTAATATAAATATGATATATAAAAAAAATTACAATGTTAAATACTTACTTGATGTATTACAATAAACTGGTGATGGATGAATTTACACATACGAAACGTCTTCTATTATGATAATTAATTTATGAATAAATGTGATTACATTAAAGAGTTTTATGGATTACTACAGTGTACAGTCCAATCTTTCTTTAAAATAAAATTCTTTTACTTATTTAGTAAACCACAGAGCTACTATCTTTAATCGGAAGACAAGGATCAGCAACAATAAAATAGTGATTCAGTGTTTTATCTACCATTGTTTATAACCCATTGGTCTCCAATTAAATATTGCTGTTCTCTCAGTATTACAATGGGGTAGGTGACCAAGGTAGAATTTTAATGAAAAAACTATTGAATTATAGAAAGTATATTTATTTATTAACGTTGACATTAAAAAAGTTAAATATTTCTCAGCAATTGTTTAGTAATTTGCGTTAAATAGAAACAGCGTCCTTTACTATGACGTTCACTAAGTTAGCACTATCACACTCACACCACCTATTTCTGTCTGTCTACCTTCGCCGCTCTCATGAACTTCGTTGACGTCATAATCCCCTCCCAAGTACTATATTATTTATTTACTTCAAAACAACATATAATTAACAATTTTAAAAAAATACGGGTATATTATTTTTGTACAAGCTATCACATATACCAAATTTAGAAATTGGTCACCTACCCCATTACTACTCTTTTAAAAAATATTATGTCCGTGAGGATGATTAAATTTAGTTGGTTAATTGAAATGTGGGAGTAAAAGATAAAAGCAAAGCAGGTATTGTTCAACAATCTCATTTGATATTCAATAAGAAGTAGTTAGCGAGATGCCCGTAGGTGCAGCCGTGCAGCTATAAAGCACATGACGAGATAACAAGGCTGCAAATTTCCCGCTGCATCATCACATACTCTCAGGCCGCCCGGGATCTGCAATTATAAACTGCTTAGATGCTCTCGCTCTTCATTCATAACGGACTATTTACTCTGCATGCAAACATGTGATGATTGCTACCTGTGAACCATTTAATATTAGAGCTTTGTACACAGTCGGTGCACTGTGTAGTCAAATACAAGTGTTTAATCTTTCATGGAATTTACTTTTACTATTTTATGTGTAGTACGAGGTAATGTGAAATCTGATATTACATTTTATAATGTAGTCCCTTCGAAATTCAATATACCTACATGGTGCGAAATGACTTTCTTTGAAGCCGGCATAACACTTGTTTACAGTCTCCAGCCTCCATAATAATCTTTATCTCGTCTCGTTTCGAAAAATCGAGAAGAGAACATTGTTCAAATTTCAACAATAAAGTTGAGACCGATCTACCATAAGTACTGATTGTCGTCAATAATTATTATTAATGCAACTTTACTTTATTCATATTAAAAGCTATTATTTATTAGGTACAAATAGGAAAATACGTAAAATATCATTTCTAAGTTATTTTCTGGTAAAAAAACAGTATTTTCAAATTAATATTAGTTCAATCGCATTTCCAAAGTAGGTGCTATTTTAATATTTCTCATCTTTTATTTTTTTTTTTAACAAAGGCAGTATTTCAAATAAAAATTTAAAAAACCAACTTATTATTATTTAAATTTATATTTTGCACAAAAATTTTGATTATCACATCGAGAGTTTTGAGAAGACACAAAACAAAACAAAACCGGTCCAAGATTAGGTTAGTCGAAACTAAGGTGAGACTAAGTTACTCGAGATTAAGCCGAGACGACTTTTACTTTTACCTCCTGCTAATTTGATAAGTTGAAAATCCAGTGGATCTGATTGAAACGATGGATGCAGTACGATTGGCGTTTCGAACTTTGCACTTTTCCGGGCGTGTAATTGGAATGCAAGTCTTGTCCTTGTACATGAATCGTCTCTTGCATTCCTCTCAAACACTTCTTAGCTATCGCCGTACCTCTTTTTTTTAATAAGTTTTTGTGCTAAAATATTCAGATTTTATTGAATAAACACGTTATAGGGAATTTTTTCTTACATCCATATACCTCACTGGGATTTGAACCCAGAGCGTCCTTATTGCTAGTAGGATGCTCTACCATGAAGTGCATGAATTTTACACTGAATACTCGCTGACAATTGGACACAATAGCTATGGGAATGCCTGGAATTAAAATCAAAGTAAGGTCCATGAATTAAAAAAATAAACATGTTCTTCATTATTATAAATGATAATTCCTACTGTGAGGAAGGAAGAAAAAATGCAAGTGGAAAAACTGGACATTTTGTTTCTTTACCTTCTCCCTGGTAACGCATTTCTTTGAATATATTTATTATGTCATATATCAAATAAATAAAATGGATTATCGATTTGAAAATATTTCTAAATGTTTAAATTCTGCACAATCGGTCCAAATGCTATTTAATCGTGGAATTATCTTGACACTACCATTAAGCAACCAAGTGATCATATTAATAAAAATATTCCGCCAAATAAAACCTCTAGTTGTATTATTATCAACAATTTTAATTTAAACGTTTTGTCATAACAGTAATAGTTAATTAAATTAGTAAACTGGAAATGATACTTGAAGCTATTTTTTTCACAATTCTCATTTAATTTTCTAAGGGACTGCTTTAATACTTTTTACGCATAATGTCCGCTAATAAAATATCTACAATTTAACATATATACTAGGTAGAACAGGGTCTCAAGTATATAACGAAAGTTGTGCTTGTATTTTAGTGGACTAGTGTCAGTCTGCCCACTCTACAGCTTCAAGTAATCTACAGCTTATAGTGGTTTCCGAACTACTGGGACACACATTGATTTTTTCATTTGATTTAAGATTGGTGAACCATTGATTTTAATCCTGAAACTCACACATCGTTTAATTGAAGTCGGGGCAATCCGTTTTGAATACAACCAACATTGTAAATAAAAAAATACTAGAAGTACTTATATTGGTATAATCCATTATTCGGACTATTCAATTTATAATAAAAATATTTCTTATTCATTGACAAATGTAGTTACCAAATTTAACTTATCATTTTAAAAGGTACAACTATTTCATTTAAGTTCTGTAACATGCAAATAGGCAATAATATAAATTTCTAAGGGACAAAAAGATAATGGTCTAATAAAGGAAGGTAATGTTACTGTACACAAAATATTTTTTAAAATATAATTCATTATATATATTTCGTAAGACATGGGAATAATACTAATACGTAATACTTTTAATCGGTGATCGTCGATTGGTGAACATGAATAGATTCTTTGTACTAGAATTCATCATTTGAGCGAGGCGTTGAGTTCGTATCACCCGGCTTATCCTGGGAATGTTGTTAGGGTACTCGAGGTGCTCGTTTTGCTACACGCCGTGTAATTAAGACAATCATGTGAGACTGTTTATAAACACCATGCATATTTTAATACTCCGCTTTGTTTTCTTGTTTTCCTTTCAGTGAATAACACATTCTACGCTCAACAACGCCAAATGAAATAAAAGACTTTAATGGGTGTGGACTCACATAAAAATAATATTTTTCATAAGACCTTTTATGTAGGGTATTAAAACAATATTTATTTTTCATTTGAAGTACATAAAAAAATAGTGTAGGTATAATGAGCATATAACTTCTCGTTGTACAATTATGGTGTTGATTTACACATTTATAAAATATCTATGCGATAACTAATTTAGTATTAGTTTTTAATTTTTGGTATAGTTTAAAATTACTTAAAAATTGATGTTTTTTCCGTAAATATAATAATTTTTTTAGATAGTGTTACATTTTATATTTAATATATCTCGTACTGCAGATTTGCTGTTGCATGAATTAGGATCTTATAAGATGTAGAATTTTATTTTGAACAAATTTGTACTGTTGTAATTTGGCTCTAAATGTATCAGGAGAGAGAATATTTGCAATTTTTAGAAATCCAGTGTTAAAATCCTATGTGTCTCGTTTCGTTGCACACACTGTATAAGAATAGTAGCGGTTTGTTTATACGTGTATTTAAACTATTTTCATATTGCAAGACAAAGGGTCGTGTAAATGAATTGTTATTAAACATTCATGAGAATTTAACTTGCGGTTTAAAGCTTCACGTAAAGTATTACCTCCGGTTAACCAATTGCAATTAAAATCTATTCCGTTAATCATATTTCAATGTAACAGATATATATCAAATATTTTGTTTTTTTTACATATATCTTATTGGAGTTATCGTGGACGAAAGAGCGTCACAGATCCACACATAGAAACGTCACTGTAAAAATAGTAAAATCGTACTCTAGGAACTCAAATTCAAGCTCATATGTAGCAAATTCGTACTCCAATTTTTTTTTTCAAACACAAAAGGTCTCTTATCTATATCTATATTGATAGGCGACAAGTAATAGTTATTTGTGCTGCTAGGTAGGGAAGTGTTCATTTCTGGTTAGAACGATATGTTTACGGCCAAGGCGCAGTCGAGGCTAGATACTTCTTGAAGACCAGAAAACAACTTTACTGCCATGTAGCACACACAACTTTTTTTATCCTACACAACAAAACAACTTAGTAAAATAATTTAAACATCTTACAAACCCTGAAAAATTTGAAATTTAACTTAACCAATGAAATCTGTGAAATTGTTTACCAACATTGGAAATAGAATAAGAAGTAAAAACAACCATTTTATTTTGTCATATAAACAAGATTAACCATGTAGTCCGATTATTTATGAAATATGTAATAAAAGTAACTGAAATATTATCCATATTACCTAAAATTAAAATATTTTAGAAGCGCATTGACATTTTGTTATGGTTGTTATTTCTAGCGCATTAGGCGCCGTCTGTTAGACTACATACGAACTGTTTTTTCTTCCCTAGGGGATAGTGAGATTTTGTCGTATTGTAAACCAACACCTTTGTAGTAGCTATGATTGACTTATGTTTGAAAATTGAGCGGCTGTAATACCAGAATACAGGGTAAATATAGCTATGTTCACATTCCCACTGTTCGCGTAAAGGGCATTTAATTCTTGACTGCCATTTTGTTGAAATGTCAAGTACGAAAGACTAACTTGTTTTTTCTTTCATCAAGAGCTTAAAATTACAAAAGCCTTTTATAACAATATAATCACTAGAATTATTATCATTTAATTGTAATCACTTACTTGCTATAGTCTGATGCTCAATGATAAATTTGCTCCGGTTATACGGCCAAACAAAAAAAATCATTTTATCATTCAATCTAAGTTTCTTACAACTCACGATTTATATCGTACTTACCAGTGATTGGAAACTTATCTAGATTCCAATACGCAATATATATATATATATATATATATATATATATATATATATATATATATATATATATATATATATATATTAAATCAGTGTAACCCTGTAATGTTCGTTCATCGTAGAATGATGATGCATTGGTACTTATGACTATGACTACAGACGATAATCATTTAATATAAAACGCAACCCGTGTCGAAATACAGGTAATCTTGTGGCCGACCGGGCCGCCCAGAATAATCCTTTCTCCAACGACGTGCTGAAAGGTTTGCAAAACAAAAACCTGCGCTTCACTTGTTCCGCTGTCGTTTTATTTGTGGACAACACAGCACGGCGCGCTGTCTAACCAGAACCGACCAACTCATCCCAGCTCTTCTTTTTATCTTCCTCTGTTGTCTGGCTGGGAGATCTGATGTATCATGTGCTCTAAAATTACATTGTCTAAAATTCACTCACAAATGAAAGCAGATAATGTTTTTGTCCTTTTACTATTGTGTTGTATAAAGTTGCGTTTACATTTAAATATCACATTAAAATAAAAATACTAAGTTGTTTAAATAACTGGGATATTATTTCTATATGCCATTATCAGGAAATACGTATAGAAATACTCGTAAAATTCTATTTTTATAAATAATTTTTTATTTTAATTCGATACAAAATTTTAATTAGAACCGACAGCGTTCTCCATTAACTTTAAATAATATCATATGACAATATTAATAATTACGTGAATAAAATTACAGTAGTTAAGTGCCAAATATGTGTTTACTTATTTATTTTAATGTCATACCTTTCGAGTGTGAGGCGCCGATATACATAATAACCGATATTTGTGATTGCATTGTACTCATAATAAGCTTGATGGTAATATATGTAGGTGCCTCAACAAAAAATTTTTTCTCAACTACCTATTGTTTAGGAGGTAAAAACATCGTCCTTTTCTAAATGTCATTGCCTGTTCCAATTCCTAAACAAAACCCATTAAATATGTTTGACATTTAAGAATTTCTATGTTAAATTTAAAAATAAACGTGATTTCTGAATTGGTTTTGTGATAAACATGGCGTTTATAAAAGAATATCTAATAATAGGACGTTTTAGAACCCGTAGAAGAAGGTTGGGTTAAGTAGATTTGTGATAAATATTTAATTCTGACTATTACTGTTAAAACATGCAAACTTTTCTGTATCCTGGTTGAAGTCACGGTCTAATGACCGGCTGATAAAATGTTTAGTAATTTAGAGAATGACACGGTTCGCATGTGGACACTACTGTAAAATTTTATATTGTAAATAGTTAGTAGCGTTGAGATTGAATTGTGTTAAATTAATTTTTTTTGTTTTTGCAATTATTTGTTAATGTAACAGAAATAAGTACCTACATTAAATTTAGCAAAGTAATAGGACTTGTCGACTATTAATCTATTTACCTATTTGTTGTTATACAAGATGATAAAATTGCTGAAAAAAATTTCGGAATACAAAGTTACTAAGAAATATTGTTGCTCTCGACGAATTCTAGCACTAGTTAAAATTAATGTACTTATTTCTGTTACATTCTTTATTCGAACGTAAATATTTAAAATATCCTAAAAACACATTTAAAGATAAAATTGCCACAACTGAAACATATCTCAATAGGTAACATTTAAATTGTAGGTGTATATAAAGGTAAAACCTCAAATTTAGTTTCATGTTTAGAAACGTGTTCGTACTATCAGTCAATGTATTTTAGAAGCTGTTGTTTTAGATCTGAAGGCTAGAGCCGCTCTTCTCGGCATCTTCAAATGCCGCTGCACGTAACTAGACTGTGACGAGACAAATGAAGTTCAACAGAAATAGAAAGCGACTTGATACGTCCGTTTCCGTCGCTATACACTCACGATTTCCTGTCTAGGGATTTATATATCGCGTTTGATTAGAGTTAGTGACATGTTTATATGGGATACGGTTAACGTCGCTCCTTCACCAGGGTTTTATTACATACTTGATGTTTGAGTGTCGGTGAATGATATAATAATTACAAAAACAAATATATTTATTTGCGTTGTAGTGAAATCGATGTGAATCTAGTTATTTGTTTTTCGTTTTGAAAGTAAGAATCTAAAAGATAAAAGAGCGACGTAAAGAGTATAATACATAGCTGAAAATAAATTTACTAACCAAACAAATTTGGAGCAAAAACACTTTAAGTGAAATACTGCAAATTTACCTTATAAACTGTTTTTACACAATTAAGCTAAGTTCACAGCTCTTAACATAAATATTGTTTTTGGTCTTTGTTTCTGAACTTTTGTTTTCGACGTAGTTAGAAAAATATGTATAACACATTGATTTTAACAGAAGAATAAATCACAATGATTGTTCCTTTACTTTTATGTTATAATAAAATGTAATAATAGTATATTATATATTAAGGGAGAGAAGTGTATGATGTTTTCCCGCGGAATAAATTTGTAGCACGAGTTGTAGGCGAAGGCTACAATACGACGAGCAAATATATGAACTTCTCTTCTAATGTATATCTACTATTTTTTTCACGACTTGATATTTAAAACGAATATTCAAATAAAATATTGACACATTAATTCTACACAATCAAATAAAATTAAGTGCCTTTAAAGTTGGCTAAGTATTCCTTGTTTTCTTTTATTTTGCAAATGCTATAAAAAATTGCATTTATTTCTAGATAATAACAGGTTACCAATTTGTGAAAAATGGATGAAATTGATTTCGAAGAACCCGCTGAAATTATGGAAGTAGCAAGTGCAGCTACATTAAACTTATTGCCATTGAAGTTTAAAGAGTTACACAAAGGAGCCTATAACAAATTTATCGAATGGTGCAAACAGAAGAAGAAAAAATATACAGAGAATGTGCTTTTGGCATATTTTGCAGAGTTGAAATAGGGTAAATCTTTCACAATTTGGGCTCATTATTCCATGAATAAATCGTGTTTAATTGCAAAAGATGATGTTGACATATGTATATATAATAAGTTGATAGCTTTCGTAACACGAAATTCGGTTGGGTATAAAGCCAAAAAGTCAGAATGTTTGACGAGAGAACAGTTTAACAATTTTTTTTGTTGAAGTGGATGATTTTTTGATGACAAAAGTAAGTTTCTAATAATACGTATTATTTTTGCAATAATAATAATTGAATAAAATGTAGGTTGCAATGATTTTGGGCATTGTCGGACCCTGTTTTGGAGACGAACTAGTAAATTTATTGGTCGACAACATTCAGGATATACAGTATCTACATTAAGATCAGATTGCGACAAATAAAAACCAAGATTTAGCGAATTTTAACTGAAAACGAAAATAAAAAGTTGAACATGCTTAACTTATACCGCAAATATACCGTTTTGCGGCCACTTCATAATAATCATGCATCGTCGTTTTTTTTATACAGTGTCGGAACGGAAATTACAGGTTATTGACAAAAATGAATAGTAATTTTGTAATTAATATAAATAAATAAATAACTTTTTAAATTTGTTTTATTATTATTTCCCGTGGAAAATAATTTGACATTTCAATCCTTGCTTTGATGTCATAGAAACTAATTTGTACTTCCGGTTGTGAAAAAAACAATTTTTTTGCAGCTTTGAAATTACATGTTCATGGATTAATGATGACATTACTGAAATAATAAAGTTATAATTTATTATATACTGGGAGTTTATTTCATCAGTAAACGTAGAGTATATCATTATTACAGTTACGGTGTAAATTGATTGACAGCAATGTATTAAAGTGTTTATTTTATGAGTAAATATTATAATGTAGTAATTAAATATATGCATTAATTTATTTCATTTCAAAACGATGTGATTTTTACCATGTCCAATGGAAGATCGAGATGAATGTAAAAATTTAGAAAAAAATTAATTACAACATTTAAAAAAAATAAAGCTCAAAAGTCTTTGTATCAGAACAAGTATTTTTTATGTTTACTCATAAAAGAAACGCTTCAATACATTGTTGTCATTCTGTAACTATGGTAATGAAACTACTCTATGTTTATTGATAAAATAAACTCTCGATTTTTTTAAAGTTAATTGATTACTTTTTTATCATGTGGTTCTGTTTACAAAGATCATCTTGCCGTGTATTTAGTGCGTTTTAGTCGTGTTTTCATTAGAAACACAACAGATTTTGTCACATTACGCATATTTACTGCACATGAAAAGGGTTAGCCTTATCTCTTCCAACCGGTAAAAGTCTAGTTGACTATAAATGAAGTTAGCAAATTTTACGCTTGTACGTTAACGACTACGTCTATATAGAGAAACGTAGATAGGAGGTGTAGCTGTGTTTAGATTACAGATATTTATGCTTATGTTGAAGAAGGACTACCTTAAAAGCTGTGAATGTACATTAAATGTTGATGAATTAATTTACAAAAATGCATTAATCTTACTGGTACTTCAACTCAGGGCATTCCTCTTTCAACTAGGATATTCGGCCGACTGAGTTTTGTAAAGTTCGTACATGCAATTTTAATCTTTGTTTTTACAAGTTTATTCGTACTTACTTATCAAATTTATGTTGTATGGTATTGTGAATAATTCATGTAATTCCCGAGATTTTTTAACACATTTGGTAAAACATCTTATTAGAAATGGTATCAATTTAAATTCCAGTTAATGAACTTCGCAAAAAAAAAATTCTTCAATGGAAGTACCTATATTTCATTTAAGAATTTTTACTTGATATTTCAAGTTAATTGATAAATACTTTGCATATAAGTAAAATATTTAAATGGTCCGCTATGTATTTTAAAACGGTAATTAATATACTGGGCTATCTTAGGCGAAACTCTGCTGTTTTACAAACGGAACTAATCGACTTATTACAATATTGACAATTCCGCTTGTTAGTAATTATCGAGAACTTTCGTTTGTCACGAAACACGATACACAGGTTTTTTCTGTTTCATGAAATAGTATATTTAATATTATAAAGCTATTATATATATATATATATATATATATATATACAGGGTGTTCTATTTAAATGTGCCACCATTGCTATCTCGAGAACTATAAGAGCTACGAAGCTGGTTAAATTAGCAAGAACCACAATTTTGCAATGAGCAAAAAAAATATTTTTTTCGACCAGTGGTACTCAAAATACGGGATACATCTTTCTTATTTTAAATGGGAACATATGTTTACTTTTAGGTTATTCAATAGAGTATTTTTTTCTGAATTCAACATATCATATACTAATATAACAAAATAACTGAGAAAAATGCATGTTAGACTTATATATATTTTATTTATATCTGGCTGAAACAAGAGTGCTATGGATAAAAAACAGAAATATTTTTCTGTCTAACATTGTTTTGTTATTTGTTGTTAAATTTTGTTATTAAACTGTCAGTTTTAAGAAGAAAATGAATTGTTTTCTATCCAAAGCACTCTTGTTTCAGCCAGATATAAATAAAATACATATAAATCTAACATGCATTTTTGTCAGTTATTTTGTTATATTAGTATATGATATGTTATATAACTTCCGACAAAGAAAGTGTTTCCAATTTCACATTCCATGTCGTATAAAAGGTACAAAGAATGCATCTATAAGTCCAAAACATTTAATCTGTGAAAGGAAGTAATTATTGAACAAAAAAATAAATAAATACCTATAAAATTACAAAAAACTTAACAATTATTTTTGCATATATATCTTTCTTTATTGTAAGTTTAATATGGAACATTTAAAAATTTGGGTTGGGATTCCATAACTTTGGTTGCTATCATTTGGACTTGTCATGATATCAACTGCAAATATCAACTAAAAAATGAACTTACTAATCTATGACACTAGTCGTTATTTGTGGTTCATACGTACCTAGACAATTAAAGAACACTCTACAAGTCTGCATTAATATGAAAATGTCTTAAAGTGCAACTGATGTTTGTGGTTGTTATGAGTTATAGAATCTTACCCTTGATTTGAATACAAAATGCTAAATGCAGATGATGTATGTGGGAGCGGGCTGCTGTTGCCAATGACCAGCCGCCCGTGACATTGACCCACTTGCAGCTTCCGCTTCCACGTACGTGTTTATTGATTTCCATCATTTCCTAGCTTTTTATTGTTTTGGGAACCAATCTTCTCCTCGTAATCTTTTATGTTTTTCCGCAACTAGTTAATGTGAAAAATATTTCTCGCTTATGGAGTAACATTCCTCATTTTTAGAAGGAACGGATGCCAATCTTTCTAGAATCACTACATAATGCAGAGTGAAAGAGAGTCACTAACTTCAATAGTATATATACGAGTACTGTAGGAAAAATAAGTAAATATAAATTCTTCATAAACACGGCTTCATAAATCGCAAAAAAATAATTTGTAACACATGCTTAATAGAGTACATAAAATAAACGAAACAAACCACAAAACAGAAACAGCGCTAAACAATGACAATTAGTGATGTACCAAGTATCACCAGACCGAGTCCCGAATACCGGGTACCGAAACATAATCGATCATATCCTACTTAAATCGATAATAAATAGAAATCATATTTAATAAATACAAAGCAAAGTTTTATTTTAACTTTTGTAAATGTTTTCTAATAACCCAGTATCATAAATTGATACTGTCTTTTTCAGAATAATAATAAACTTTACAAATGCGACACGATTACTCATCAATATTTCATTGTCATTTTCTGCACGATTACTTATTCTACCTTTTAACTAAATGTAGTAAATATCTTTCTTTTTGCTACATAATCAAATATAATTCGATAACAAAAAGTGCAACTTCTGAAAAGATTATATACAGCAATGACGTAATATCTAAGGTCAGATGTATCTATATATTTTTATGTTTACATATATTAAGAAATGAGTTTTGCAATCAAAGCAATAACTATTTTATTCTATATCATTAATATTTAATTTTATAAATTCAAATGATTATGTCTGGCATTGACAAATTATTATAATCATTTAATGAAATCATTTTATATATCCAATTCTTATATTTAAAATGAAAGTTTGTTTACTTTTTATTATATCAAAAACATCTTAAATAAATATGAAAAACAGGAAATTAAATATGTAATAGCATAAGTTATGGTCAGGTAGTTTTATTTTTTTGTTTTTAGGCAA
Organism: Stenolophus ochropezus; assembly: GCA_035578165.1. Lineage (NCBI taxonomy): Eukaryota > Metazoa > Arthropoda > Insecta > Coleoptera > Carabidae > Stenolophus > Stenolophus ochropezus. The sequence continues at coordinate 5,166,853 of JAQOWZ010000008.1, read as the reverse complement.
CAATAATGTGTTTTTAAAAATGACCTTATTATGAATGAATGAATCTTGAAACCACTAATTACAATCCGTAAACATGTCAGGAAATATGTGTATTGTGTAAATACAAGAACATTGAGAAATATTTACAAGTAATATAACGATTACCAAATTATATGTAAACGAGAACAATGTCAACGTGGGATTCTTATTTAAATGTGACGTCCTTGGCTGCTTCGATTAATTTATGTTTTCCTCTTGCAGCACTCTTCTGTGTTTATGTTGTTATAATTCAATACAGTTATATTAATAACATATAGGACATGCATCAAAACCTTGTCAATTTATACGCGAAATAAACTTGTAAGTATTTAGATTTATTTAATGCGAAAATATAATAGCAACAATAAAAATGTGCAGTACATTGCTTCCTGTTATTTTACGTTTAATTTACCGATATTTGCACAACATATTGTAAACGGTTCGTTTTGATTTTTTCTTATTTATTTTTACTATATTCAAGAGTCTAAACAATGTATCTATTATTAACGTAAATGAAAATAGGTTTTTTACATTTAGTAACTAACTATGGGAAGAATGGTATGTGGCATAAAAGAGCCAGTTTCATATGAGGGCCAAAACAAATATCTAACTCATGGACAATGACTTTTCAAACATATATACTATTATTTAATTTTGTGTTTTAAATTACATTATTCTATGTTTTTTCCCCCTTCTCTTATATTTGACATTAAAATGTCAAAACTTATTGTCAGTTCAAATTAACCTATATAAAATTTTGAAATGCCTTATTGCTGTATTGAAAATTGTAATAATAAATCAGCAAAATGAATGTATGAGAACTTGACTAGTAATAAACAAGCAATAATTTTCTCATAATAGTGTTACACTGTTTTGGAACTGAAACAATACTGCCATGTAGTTTTGCGTGAAAGCTCCCATTAAATTGCCTTCATTGTACAACTTGTAGGTTATCTAAGAGTCACATTACGAAAAGCCACGATTGGATCGGTGATATATCTCAACTCGATCTAGCGGAAAACATGGGATAGGTAAATTGTCTATTTTCGTTCTAAATATGTTATATTTTTAAAACCATGACTGCCGAGGAAGAAAAATTCATTGATTTAGTTCCTAATTATTCAAATCATAAATTGAAAGAAACCTGTTTTCATTTTTTTTTTCATTTTTTATTTTCTTCTTTTTTCCCTTTCTTTTATTTCAGCTTCTTTGCAAGCTAGAGTCACAATTACTGTTTCTTTATATGAAAAATTAATATTGTTGTGTTTTTTCGTGTGTTTGTTTGTCAACCGGCTGCTATATTTTTTGCCGATTACTGCCGACTAATGTGCGACAGCAACAGATACTGCCAATCTGACTGTGCCGCTCGGTGCCTTATGTTGTAAAAATATACGAAATATTGACTTGTCAATATAATTTCGGGTATTTAACAAGCGATTAATCATACGATTTTTTCCTTTTTTTTTTTCTTTATAGGTCCAAATCAGTCAGCCAGTACGGTTGTGTGGTCGTGGCGTGTCTTGTCTGATCGTGTAGATAAGCAACATAGCCCGCCCTGTCCAATTGGATGGGTTACCGCACAACGGCTCGGTGTGTGCTGACCTTGCAGAGACTGTAGGCTGACAACCTGCATCACTAAAATGCAAGTAAAACTGTCATGAAACAAGTACCTTAGGTACTTGAGGCCCTATTCCTCAGAGGAATGTTGTGACATATATATATATATATATATATATATATATATATATATATATATATATATAATATTTGGGGTTACTTTTATGAATATGCAAATAAAATAGTATTATTTTTGGTAAATGTAGTTAATTGATTGGATTTGGTTTGTTACAGTGGGAATCCCGATTCTACTATTCTTCTTGCTTGGCTCGCCGTACAAGCGCGGCTTCTTCTGCAACGATGAGTCGTTGATGCACCCGTACCATGACTCCACCGTGCCCAGCTTCTACCTCTACATTTTCGGCCTCGGCATGCCTGTTTCCATAGTTAGTATATTCGCTTTTATTCCATCGAAATTACAGGTTGTAAAAAAAATAAAATTCTTCACTGATTACGTGGAATGTCTGCTGTGTATTTTTTTGGGAAAATGTAGAATGTTGAATGTTTGCATAGAGATGGAATGTTGCGCATACCACAATTAAATCCGTCTAGCAATTTTGTACATCATCATGTAAAAGTTATTTGTACGGGAACAAGTCCGGGCAATATTGTACAATACATAGGCTTGAACTTCGACTATAGGCGACGTCAGCAAAGCGCTCTCTATCTGAAGGCCAAATTTAGAACCTTAATACAGGGTATAGCTGTCATGTTTTACATGGGTCGTGAGTAAGTGTGTGTTACATTTAAGAACCTACTGTCGGATAATTCGTCGAAACCATTAAACTGCGTTGCTCAAAGGATAAAATAAGAGAAAAATTTAAAATTTTAAAATCACATCACATCTTAAGAAAAAAATCTAATGTCGATACCACATACCACACACCTTCCTTGTATGTATATTAAATAATATATTATTGTTTCTGCACTTCACATAAACTTAAATACAAGATTTCAGCAATCTACGGCTACTCTTTCTTGAGTAAGCGAAAAATTCAAAAATCCCTTCAAGCAAAGTGCTCTTGTTAGCAACCCTATATTCAAAGTTTTTAGAGCATCCTCTCCGAAACTAGTCAAAATGAATTCAAGGATGGTCAAAACGGATATTTCCATTAAAATTTTAAAACCGATTTTTTTCGCGATTACAATAGTTTTTTACTTCGGCCATGTCAACTGTTTGTTCAGTATTCTTATAAATATATCTTCATCAATTTGTATTATTTTTTTAACGTCAGTGTTTATTATTCTTTCAAGTCTTGGTATTCGTGCACTTCTCGAAAATCTATCTCAAGAGCTTGAACTTTTACTCTATACTTGCCGTGTGATGTTCTGTGACCATAATATCAAGATTAAACATTTAATTGCACTTTTTCCTTTATTTAATTTTGTTATTATATACCTGTATATCCCTGTCACTTTTCCATTCTTCTATAATTGTTGGGATCTTTTCGACATCCCTTCTTATAAATATGGAGCATGTGGTTGCAATTTTCCAAGTATTAGGTACTACATTTTCTATAATGCAATTATGCACCTAATTATTAAAGGAATGCATTAGAGGGAATCAATGACTTTGATTTATGGTAATTTATTTTCACTTTCTAGAAATCCTATGGGGGCTGGATCGAAACATTGCCAGTGCGCCTCAGTTTACGTCACAGAATATTTTAAAAATTATTATGTCTTAATCAATAACAATTAAGAATTTCTGAAACTACCCATCGTTTTCAAATTAGTGACAGTTTAATAATAATAATTAAAAAAAACAAGTAATGGAGAATCCCATTGGGAACTTGTATTCAGCCAATATATGTACTTACAAAGGACTGCCACTGGGAACTTACTATCTTACTAACATTGTGTACGCCGAACTTATTCCGTTGGTAGACGAAGTCTATCGAATCGCGTAAAATACGGTACTAGAACACCGTAATTAGTCAACAATGTTGTGGATCAGCGCACTTGCGCTTATTAAGTCACAATATAATGTAAAAGAAGAAATTTTATTATTTGATTTTTACATTTATTTTAATAATTTACTTATATTGTTAATTATGAATGTTCATTTTTATTTATTTATTTATTGATGGTTCTCCAGCTCTGCAGCACTTAAGGATGCACTGGATGCCACTAAGAATAAATTCACCTCATTTCATACATGTTACTAAAGTAATTCTTCCTTATTAGATAAGCTATGTGGTTTTTAATTCGGTCTTTATTTCCCTTAATTTTCATTATATTATATGTATATATATATACAGAGTGGCCCAGCGAAAATTATCAGCGCAATTTTTGGCAACTTAACATTAATTATGCAAAAAACGCTCAAACACGTCAATTTTAATATAAAGGGGGACACCTAAATGGATTAGTACCAATGGCATAACTTCAACCCTAAAATGGGTGTGGACTGCACCTCAAAAATTTTAAATGGAAAAGGGTGTCAGACATGACACAGTTCGAAAGGCCTTTCAATTCTCTTTTCAACAGTTTTTTTATTTTTCAAATCCGATCATTAGTTCCAGAGAAATATCGTTTTAAACAAATTTTATCAGGTGTTTAAAATTGCCATCAAGTAGGCTAAAACAAATGATAGAAACTAAAGTACCAGTTTAATAGGTGTTCAAAATGACTATTTCCAACTTCCATACAATAATAAAGATTTTGCTCAAAATTTTGGAAATAGGGTACGTTGCCGTAAATCTTCTAAAAATTCGGGTAGCGTGGCATAAACTTTAGACTTCAAATAACCCCACAAAAAAAATCCAACTTACAAATTACTTGTTTATTACAAACAACTTGTCGAAAGAATTGTTTATTTAGTTTGTCATTTGTTTTAGCCTACTTGATGGCAATTTTGAACACCTGATAAAATTAGTTTTAAACGATATTTCTCTGGAACTAATGATCGGATTTGAAAAATAAAAAAAACTGTTGAAAAGAGAATTCAAAGGCCTTTCGAACTGTGTCATGTTTGACACCCTTTTCCATTTAAAATTTTTGAGGTGCAGTCCACACCCATTTTAGGGTTGAAGTTATGCCATTGGTACTAATTCATTTAGGTGTCCCCCTTTATATTAAAATTGACGTGTTCGAACGTTTTTTGCAAAATTAATGTTAAGGGGCCAAAAATTGCGCTGATAATTTTCGCTGGGCCACCCTGTATATATATATATATATATATATATATATATATATATATATATATATATTTATATTTATATTACTAACAAAATTTTAGCGAGATATATATTCACTTCAATTTCTCTTCCAAATGGATTATCTTTCGCAAAATATTCTTAAAATGCTATCATTAAAGAGTTTTGATTTTCACCTCACGAAATATATTTTGACGTTGTCAATTTATTAACAAGAAATCTAATGTTTTGTACAAAAATTAAAACCAATTAAATTATTGTTTTTATTAAGCTTCTTGGGAGCAACCAAGAGATGGCAGGACAAAACGAGCCAAATGTCACCTATTTAAATTACACTACCCAGATTTTCACTATTGCTATTGTAGCTCGTTGTTATGGCCGCAGGTAACATTTACTTGATTTTTGGCCTGTGATAAATACAAACCTATAGTCATAGTTGATTAAGCTAGGTTCACAGTTCTAACATAAACACTGTTTTTGGTCGTTAATATTGAACTTTTATTTTTAAGGTAGTCAGAAAAAAATATTCATTCATAGCTCTTAACACAAGCATTCGTCGCAGTGAGTGTTTGTAAAATGTAATATGTAGATTACTACATTTTTAAGAAATGACATGTTCCTGTATTTATCACAATATTCTTAATATAATAACATTATAATTTATTTAATAAATATAAATGCAAAATAATATGAAAAATGTATGTTAAAATATGGAAGGCCACATATTTAATCACAAAGAAAATATATTTAGTAACACTACGCACATGTTCTGTTTATGAAAAATGATAGTTTGTCTCTTTTCAACCGAACAACTCTAGCTACCTGTCAAGTTTATGAAGTTTGCAAACTTTACGCTTGTGTGCAGCGATTAGATCCTACATCGAAAGAAACAAAGTTAAGAGGTGTGAATGCTCAGCCTTGTTCACGTTCAACATAGATATATTTATGCTTACGTCGAAATACTAAATCTATGACTTCGTTAAGAATATAAGAATTTAAATTTAGAAATATAAATTATACATATCTTCATAAAGATAAAATTTATATACAGAAATGGCCATATTACGTACTTTACATCTAATCGAACACATTGATATATATTTCATACAAATATAGCTTCGATGAATGCACTGTGAGGGCACGTGCATTCATCATAAACCATGATATAGAAAATAATATTTCCACGTTTAATTTTGTAAACTAAATTTATCGTAAACCTGCCATAAGTTCAAATTTAGATGTTACCTATGACAGTGGGAACTTACCTGCTGCCATCTACGACAACCTTAGCCTAGCGTCTCTCGTACTCTGTAGGTTGTTATGTACGAAAACTAAACATAGGCAGCCCGACTGCTCGAGTGCAGCCCTTCCTGTGGCTTGTGGTTTCAGGGAATTGTTTACTCTCCCAAGTGATTTACTCCCTAAACATCTGTTTATGACCGCAGCGATAAAACAAGAATGTGCATTATGCCAACATCGTTTCCTATTTCGGTCACCCGGGTCCATATTGTGTTTCAGGGCTGTTCACGCATACTTCTGTGTGCAGTATTTTTGTTTTAAACTTACAGGATAAAAGGTGTAAAACAATAAAACACCCCCATATTGTAAACCTACAAAAGAATCACTTTGCATAGTTTTTCTCATGGAAAATCGAGCGATCGTACCATAAACCTTCAAAGGAAAAATTTAGCAGAGTACACCGGAGTCATCCAAAAAATAGATGTTACGATTTTTTTACATGCATGGAATTTGCGACTTTTACCATGCATATTGCAATATAAAATATCATAAAAAGGCATCTGTAACACATCCACATACACAGATAGATACAGAGGACAAATGTAAAGTTATACGTCATAGTAAATCCACCTAAAATTATATAGTGTCCCAGGAGTACGAAGTGTGTTCCAATTGTTTTGCTTTTTGTAAATGTTTTATTAGTGTATAGATATAGCATAAAATATTTAATAAATTATTAGTAAAGAAGAAATTATAAAAGTACCTTAGTTTACATGTCGTCCGCAAGAGTGAGCTGAATCATTGTGAAACGTGATGTTTTGGTATTATTCTCATATATTTTAGAAGGTAAATTTTCAGGAAAAAAATAAAACAGTAAATGCTGGATACCCTAATTGCTTCGAGTTTTTCAGAATATTTGCAATTTCCACGATTGGATTAAAGGAATAATTTAAACATCTTATAGGATACTGTCGCTACCCAAAAAACCCAGCAATACTTTCCACAAAAATTGGAAATTATTTAATTATTATTGTGTTATATTATAAGAATTCAAATAACGTAAATTTCTCCTTGCTTAGACCTGCTCTATTTTATTACATAATATTTTTGTTAAAGAAGAGTGCTATTTAAGTTTATTTGTGAACTAAGTTACGGGGGTATAAGGCGTTTTATGAAAATCCTTCGCTTTTCTATGAGACAAGCTATACCACTGCCAGATTCTTGATGTACTTTTTGTTACATTATGTCCTTTACGTTGATGACCCTTTTTTAACATATATTGTGGTTGTGAATATTGATATGTCAAGGTTTTTATTAAGAGATATATTTGTGTGAAGTGTGTAAGTGGCTCCATTTACTAGTGGGAACAACCAGCACAGCGAAGGAATAGAGACGCATGTGTACAGAGCGCTTCTCTCAAGTACGTACTAATGAAATGGAATGGATAACATCTGTTGATGGACAAATCTTCACACATAAATATATAAATATTTATTTTTTATTCCTAAAAAGTGCATCACTATTACAAACTTAAATTTTAATACTTTAACTCAAACATGCTTTTTCAATAACATCTATATTTTTTTGTTAAAAATAATTTTCATTTAAAAATTATATATTTTTTATAGCGGTCAATATATGATTTCTTTAAAGAATTTTCTTTATTTTATAATTAAACTTATTTCTTGTTTGTTACATAATTTATAGAAAAAGTACATTGAGCCGATTTTTCCCAGTTGATACTCATGTCATCGAGTTCTGCTGCAAGAATTATTAAAATTTTATCTAGTATCTTTGTCGTATACACTGGACATAGATGACACTTTTATTCGCTATCTCATATTATTATATGTTTTACAGAGGGGTATATATGCTATTTGCGTCCAACCAACAACAAAGAAATAGAAATATTAGTGTAACCGAGATAACAAATATTTTCAAATATTTAATAAAAGCGAATATTTAATTCATGTCATTTATTAATTATTAAAAAAAAATTGACGTTATTATGTACATATTATTATTTTGCTGAAACTAATACTGAATATTAGTCACAAGTATTTCAATATTTCATTTTTTTTTAAGTATTAAGATAAGCATTATTAATTTTCCCTTGAATAACAACTTTTTGTCTTTCTTACAAAGTAAGAATTTTAAAGAGGTGCTGTTGGTTTATATTTATTGAATAAAAAAACCTATGGCCAGCATTGAAATACACATACGAAATAATACGCTAAGCGGTAAAATATATAACTAAATAATATATTTTTTTTTTCATTTCAAATCTATTTCGCACTTGTATATTTTACAGAAACTTTCTTCAAATATTTCTTTGAAATATTTAGGTGATATTCAAACCTAATAATGACGATAGTAAACTGCCACTGTCGGTCGAATAATTTTTACCAAACATTTCTTTAAAATTCGTTAAGCCAAATTTGATTTACAGGTGCATCTGAATGGGCGTACGGGACAGGTATTGCGCTGTAAATAGTCAAAACATCTTCTAAAGAATTCGTAGATATCCGAAAAAATTTCAAAATCACATAATTGGTAAGAATACATTATTGCCGTTGTTATATGTGACGGTCGATAAAAAATGAAGAAAGGACAAGATTTCTTCCAAGATTTTTTTTCTTATGTAAATTAACTTTTACATTTTCTTTTTTTTTTTATTAAACAAAACCCGAGCCACGAAATAGAGTACTGCAAAATTTTATTTGCTATGTGCTTAATTTAAAACTAAATTCACGAAACTGCCCATTTTCAATAGGCATTTTAAAATGATATAATTTCTTTATTTTTTTTGTGTCACATCATCTTTTAAAAGAATTATTACTGAATAAATATTTTAATGCATATCTACTTTGCTCGTAGTAGTTGCACTTGTATTTCAAGGCATGATTTACTTATGTATATATTTGTCACCCATTTACCAAGCTTTATAAATAGACGTTTCTCAACTTTATTGGTCATGCCCAAAAATAATGCGGTACTCAACGCTGCATTCTCGCTTTCGAAATTCTCCCAATAATGAGCTAGAGTAGAAATAAAATCGAACTAATGGCGGTAATGTGCCGTATCGGTTACACAGTCCTGCCCACATTCCGTGCCTTCAAGCCCGAAGTTGATGTCAACAGAGGACGCTAGAGTCGTAAACCGATACGTTCCGGTAATTATCCAAACGATGCTATAAATCTTTTACGGTATTTATAGGAGAATAAGGAAATAGCTTTTTGGTTATTTAAACGACTAATCTTGTAGGTATGTGATACAGTCGGTTCTCGAATTTAATAAAACCCTGGATGTAATTTTGGTAATGGAGGTTTGCGAATTATGGTACATATTGCATAAGATAAATAAGAATAAACCTACAATCTAATATCAATGAGTGGTATTCAGTGGATTTTACTGAAGTTGTATTAACACTTGTACTAGCTAAAACACTGTTTTACCGTAAACATACTTACATACTTTAATACAAGGGTGATTCAGTGGTAGATATTAAGTATGTTTTAGTTAAAATAGTTGTATTAAAAAAAATTGATAGCACTGTATTATCAGTCACATGACAAACGGGATTCAATTTTTGATTTGAAAATTGTGTGGCTATATAAGGACTCCATTTATTCATATATATTAAAAATATTAAAAAGAAACACTTTTTAAAACCAAATATTGACCGAGAAATGCGTATTTTAACGTTTGTTCTCCGATGTCCGAGCGATCATTTACATGTGCTCCGTGAAGAATTTGGTTGAAATCATGTTTAACACAGTTACTTCGAAGTAGGATATATTTATACCGTGAGTATTTTTAACGTAAACATGAGATTTATCATATCTATGATTACTACTTGATATTTGATTGACAGCAATGTATACTTGCTTGTATCATTTAAAATGAAACGTTCTTTTAAAATTAGAAGTTTGTAGGTACTGGGGAAAATCTTCGAAATTTAGCTCAATTAAAAGTTCAAATAATTCAAAAGTTTTATAGTTCATTTTAAATTTAAAAAAGAAAATATACATTGCTGTCAATCAAATAGTAGTAACCATGAATATGACAAATCCCCATGTTTCCCGTTAAAAATACTCACCGTATATAAATTATCGATTGCCGAGCCCGGATTAATCTAATTATTTTTAAATGAATTGAAGCTATCTATACAATAAATAAATCATAAACAGAGAAACTATAATATATCCTTGCATACACAAATAAAAAATATTCAAGAATGGATTACTTATACAATAACACCAGTTTAAAATTGACCTACAAAGTGTTCTTAAATATTCGAATATTGTTAAAAATATATATCCTTCTTCGCCTTCTAACTCTAGTAACTTGTTAAACACGATCACTTTATTCAATTCTGCCATATTTAAATAAAAACTTAATTTAAAATAACAAAATGTAAAATTTATCTGTCAGATCTGTCATGGAACCTTAAAATAAGGTATTAAATAAGTGTCAAAACCTCTATTCTGTAACTCAGTTGGTAATTTTTAATCAATTGCTAAATTTTTTCTCCAATGAAAATAGATAGCACTGTTGATAGCACTGAACTACAAAATAAAACAACCCACTGAATGGGGAACTTTAGCGTATTTTTTTTTATTTTATCAAGATTGCCCTTAAAAGTGATATTCTACATTTTAATTCACCCAAAGATACCTAGATTTCTCAAAAAATTAAATTTTATACAAAAATGACGTCAGAGTAGCTCGCAGTGAACGTATCGCCTATCTTAACCAGCGCGCGCTGGGTTCAGATGGCAACAGAGAAGCGTGTGGTGTAATGCTTCAAGATACAACCTACGTTCAAAAAGTCAGGTCTCACCATCCCTTCTGCGCAAGCGCGTAACTTACTTGTGACGTCTGAGTGGCTCGAAGATAAATAATTAATTATAAATAATTGGCAACATAATTTTAACTTCCAATTACATTTTAAGTTATAATTATTCATATACTTACGACTAAAACATATTTGACATGTAATTTCAACCACGCTAAACTTCCCCATTGAATATTTAATACAAGTTTAAAATAAAGTCCTTAAAACAAGTTAATACAACCCACTGAATACCACCCAATGTTTTAAGAGGGTGACGGTAAATGCCATTATACTCGTAAAGGGTCCGCATATCGAGGCAATCATAAATAATCGTTAGTTCGTTAAATTGGGGCAAAGTTGTTACGTTAGGTGGCCATTTTAATTTAATAATGTATTTGTTTTCTTGAAAAAATGCATAGGTCACTAAATACGAGCAAAAACAGATTTTAGTAAATTTGCTTTCTCACTTAAAACCTTCTTGTTTCAATTCATGCAAGTTTATAATTTGCACAATATAGATAAATTCTTACTAACTTTCAATTTTCATATGGGGCTGAAAATTTATCTTAAAAACTATTAAATACAGATTTTTTCTCATTCAAATGATATAAAACATTCACCTGTAAGTTAGAAAATTATTGGTATTATTCATTTCGTTAAGTGTACTTTGGAAACAAAATCAAAAATATTTTGTTTCAAACAATTAAATATTCGCTTTTTCTGTAAAGAGAAGAAAATATATCGGATACTGGAAACAGAGTGTGGTTATTTCGCTGCGAAGAATAATAATAAATTTCTAATTAGTCACCATATATATGACAAGAATGATGTTAAATTAACAAATTTACAAACCTATTTTTTTACCAGTGATTCTTTTTACACTTTATAATATAAATGTTAAGGGCCGGTTTTCTCATCTCTGGTTACCTTAACCACCAGTTAATTAAAATACATCGTTTCGAAAAATTGAGGTAATTTTTCAAAAATAAACGTTATTTACCATTCCATGAAGGGTTACATATTATTAACTAGGGAAATAAATTTCGCTTTATCATATCGTGCATAGTATACAAAACATAGCTTAAAATATTTTAAATATCGCGCTGTAGTAATTTTATTATCAATAAACAATATTAAATGATTATTACATTATTATGTACAATAATTCATTACTTTCTTCAAATTTCTATATTTACTTATTATATTTTAAATATTAAATGTGACTTTGAAACCCTATCTTCTTGCGTGTTGAGCATGCGCACCAAGTGCACTGTAACAGCTGTGTGCGATACAAGATATATCTTTATTACGCTTTGTTGAACGTGTGGATCGCGGAGGATCAGCGGTATATTACTAATAGGTATATGGATCGTACACCCTGCGCGGGTATACAAGAATAGAAGGACGCCGTTTTCAGTTTCATACAGGCGGCAATTTTAAATGTAGAATTACAAAACAATATAATTATGACATAAATTTGTACAAAACTTTATTTAAATTTGACGCTATTAATTACATAACAATAATAATACCTAATAACTAGAGTCGATAGATTTATGCATAAAAATATTATAAAATTATGCATTAACATTGGTAATCATTTTATGCAAATAACCAGTTTTTTATAAAAAAAATATATAAATGTTAATAAAAAACAATAATTATTGTACTAAATGTATCTTTATTTAGAAATTTTTGTTACGACAACATCCTAAATATTTTTTTACATTAACAAAATTAAATTACGATATTACAAAAACAGATGCACAACAATCGGTACCAAACGTGAGAATTTTGCAAGATATCATAAAATATGCATTTTTAAATTCAAAATAAACCTATTAAAAAATATGCATTTGCATAAAAAACTAGTACCTATTGATGGTGAAATAATAGTAATTTATTTAATTCTCTCCTAACCAATTTTCCTTGAATAAGATCTGCGTACCTTTTAGACAGATTAAAAAACCTTATTCTGGTATAACAGTAAATAATGTCCTTTACTAAAATAATACCATGATTTTGTTCTATTATTGAATCTCCTAGAAAATGGTCATGTAAATTAGGAAAAAGATTGTTAATATTATAATAAAATGATTGTGCTACGGCTGTGACAAAGTAAGAAAAAAAGTCTGGTTCTTGCGGCAATTTATACTCCGTATGATTCATTATTTTTCTAATAAGAATTTCTACTCGGGAACAGATATATATCACACCCTCTGATGGAATATAAAGACCACCTAAAATGTAGTTTATAAGTAATATTATAATTTAAAAAAATATTAATAAGACGTACCTCTATTTTTTGAGATTAATAATTTGCACTCCGGTTTATCATATATATCGTCCATTTTTGTTCCACATCCTTGGAAACAAAATATACATTTATTTCTTTTGTGTAACATTTTTAATACAAAACCACTCATATACGTTACAACATTTGAAGAAACTTCATTTAAATTAATAAAATTTGGAACTATGTCATAGTCATGGTCCAGCAATTCATTTTCAAACATATCTAAATTATAATGACGATATAAAGAAACATCGTACGTTCGTTGGTTTGATTTAGTGCTGCTAACTGTTATGACAGTTGTTGTATCTAGAACTTTACAGTTTCCACCTCTTCCAGATATATTGGAATGTAAAAGTACTTTCTTGAACGTCCTCATAAATTGTAAAGCAGTTGGATTATTGTTCCAACCATTTCGACTTCTACAATTTTTTTTACTTAATATTATAGATTTTATATATTAACATTTATATTTACCTTATACTACAGAAAAATGTTTCCAGGTGGTCTTGACTACATTTGTAAGTTAACAGATAATTCAGTCTGCCACATTTTACAAATTCGTCATATATACCGCAAACAGATATTGCGGAAATAACAAAACCAATACCTAATTGGCGTTTTACGTGGAGTACTCCAGAGTGGTATTCCGCTAACATCTGTACAATATATTAAATATTGTACTGTATCTTGCAAAAAATTTCTCCAAATGGATTCATTTTCCACTTTAACTGGGGCTTTAAACTCTCGGGCCCATGGACTTCTCAAATTTAATATATCGAAAAGAAAGTCAATTTGTCTTATAAAATTTATTGTTGCTTCGCAACCTTTAAAGTTAGGTAATTTTAATTCGATACACAGAAACTGTAATGCGTCAGCTACACTACGACTAAAAGTTTGAGCAGCTAAGTTGACCTAGAATATATATTAATAAGTATAACTACAAATGCATATGTAATGTTTAGTATAATACCTTCATTTTTTGCTTGTACCACTCGATAAGCGATTTTTTTAACTTACTTGCTGTATTAAATGATTCATTACCTTGCAAATTGTGAAGTTCTTTGATATAATGCCAACTAATCACATTACCTTGTGGATCTTTTATTTGTTCATAAGTCGCTAGTAGATTCCTTATTAATTTTAACATATGGCAAGGATCTAACATACAAAAAACTTTTAGTTTAGCATCAGATGGATGTACAAACCAACGAACAATATTATGAATATTGTCTGTTTTACAATCTAATTCTTTCAACATAGTGAAATTAACTGATGGTCCATCACATGTTACTGATGTCACTGTAATTCCAATTTCATGTAATCTAATCAAACTCTCAGAGATGATGTTTGCTTTTTCTTTGCCATTCAAAGATTTGATTAAAAAATATGCTATTGGTATCTTCCAGTGTGATTGTTGAGATATTACGTTTACTACGAAAGCTTCTGTGGCAGGCTGTAGCTCATTTTCAGATTGAATTCCGATGTCTACATAGCCCCACATTCTTTTACCGTCAAAATCTATTTGCTTTTTAATAGCCATCTCATCTATTAATAATGAGCATATAACTTCTCGATCATTTGAAGCAGCTTCTGTTACCTTTGTCTTAAGTGCTTCAAAGGCAGGCGTAATAAATCCAGGTAAACAGTGTACGTTACTGCACCATTTTCTGACAGTTGACTGATGAGGTAAAGCTAGAGCAAATTCTTTGCGCACGTACTCATATCCTTTACTTGAGTAAAATTGGAGCGTCGATGCAAATTCTTGCAAAACTGGCGGATAATTTTCGTGGGTAACGGTATTATTCTTAATATTTTTTAGATAGCGAGATATTAACAATTGTGGAACAGACTCATAGCTTTTCTCCAAATGTTGCAAAGCATCAGTAGATAGAATATTTTGTTTCTCTAAATCAGTGACAACTGTTTTTAAATTTGTTACTTCTTTTTTTAATGATATAATTTGCCTCTTTGCCTCATAAAATTTTCTTCTGTATACTTGGCGTTTCTTTGCTATTTGAATATTCTGTTTTTTCAGTTTTCGTGGAGAAATACTACAAATAAAAAAAATGTAGGTACAATAAAAAAAAACAATATAATGAATTACCTGTAACTATGAATATTCTTCAGAAACTCTATTTTACACCGCTTAGTACCAGAAGAATCACTATTTTCAGTACTTGATGACGTATCTTGTTTTCGTCCAGTCTTGGTAGTCGCGCAAGTAGCAACTTTTTTATGACTGTAATATTTGAAATAAAAATAAAATTACGCCCAGTGGTGATACAAACTGAAATATATACCTCAACTTTCTTTTTAGTAATGTTCGTTCACCACTATCCGTTGATGTTGAAGTTTCGCTAACAGAAGTAACAGAACTTATTGTTGAAGTGGTATTCAATGATATATTTGTTTCGGAAATATTCATGCTAATTGGTACTGCGTCTGATTTTAAAAACATTTTCGAACCTTTCTTCACAATATCTTCTGGATGAAAATGCCGCGAACAAATTACTTTATTTTTTGACCATGTCCAAGTATTTTCATCTTTTCCGCAAGCCTTCAACCATGATTTCAATAATTTTCCTTTCGCAAAACTAACGATATTTATAATTTGTTAAAAATTTTGTCTACAACTAAATTTTGTTTTCTACTATTACTCACGTATAAAAAGAAATTCCTTCCGGCTTAAATCTTCTATTATTTGTACATCCTGGCATTGAACACGACGACATGTTAAAAATTACACCGATTTCAGTAACACAAGTAAACAAAATGATGAAGTAAACAATCCTGACCGCGTGCTTACAAAGCAATGACAGATGACCTGCAAAATGGCTACCTCCAGTTTGTACATCGAAAATGCATGCGCAGTCGTCGAAGCGTATTCTCCCTACCTCTATTGGCGAAAAAGTTCAAAGTGGGTGACGTCTGGCGGCAGATTTATGAACTAGAGAAATAAGGAAACGGAGCTAGCGTCCATTTAAACGTACGAGGGCGGTCCGATAAGTACTTAGCCTCACCGCCCTATAGCACAACAATCGCAAGAGCAATTTTTTATTGCTTAGAACATCACCGTAGACAGCTACTGTCAAATTTTCAGCCGAATCGGACGCGAAGTTTTGTTTTGACCGCGTGTGGAAGCGAGCGTGTCCGCAGATTTGAGAAAAATGGAAAAAGAACACTATCGGTCGGTGACTTGATTCTTGTTTTTGGAGGGGAAATCGCGCAGCGAAATTAAAGACCGTTTGGATGCTGTATAGGGTGACTCTTTTTCGTCGATGGCGACCGTCAAAAATTGGTTCAACTAGTTTCAACGTGGTCGCACGTCGGTTTTTGATGAGTCACGCCCAGGTGCCCCGAAAACGGCTACCACGGAGGATAACGTAACAAAAATCCACGATTTCGCATTGGCAGACCGCCGATTGAAGGTGCGTGAGATAGCTGACACAGTAGGCATCGCAAAAGACTGCATGGGTCATACCTTGCATGAATTATTGGGTATGAGAAAGCTGTCGGCGCGATGGGTGCCGCGTTTGCTCACTCCTGACAACATGCGCATCCGTGAGACCACTTCAGAGCAGAATTTGACGATGTTTAGGAGCAATCCGAAGGAGTTTCTGAGTCGTTTCGTGACCGTCGACGAAACATGGGTACACTGGTACACACCAGAGACCAAGGAACAGTCGAAACAGTGGACTTCACCCGGCGAACGTGCTCCAAAGAAGGCGAAGACTGTCCTATCGGCCGGAAAGGTTATGGCCACGGTTTTCTGGAATTCAAAAGGTGTGATCTACATCGACTACCTGGAGAAGGGTAAAACGATTACAGGGCTCTACTATGCCGAATTATTGGGCCGATTTGACGCCGAATTGCAGAAAAAACGGCCCCATTTGTCGAAGAAACGAATGCTTTTCCACCGTGACAATGCACCGGCTCACACCTCCGCCGGCGCCACAGCCAAATTGGTAGAATTAGGCTACGAACTGCTACCCCACCCACCGTATTCTCCGGATTTGGCCCTGTGCGACTTTTTTTTGTTTCCAAATTTGAAAAAGTCACTCGCTGGGCAGAAATTTCAGTCGAGTGGGGCAGTTATCACCGCCACGAAAGCCTACTTTGCACACCTTCAGAAAATGTTTTTTTCAGACGGGTTACAGAAGTTGGAGCATCGCTGGATCGAGTGTATAGAACTCAAAGGAGATTATGTTGAAAAATAAATTGCCATTTTTGAAAAAAAATTGTTATTCTTTTGTAGGCTAAGTACTTATCGGACCACCCTCGTATGTAATTTTAAACAGGTTTAATTTAAATTTGTTGCAAAAGCAAGTGAGATATATAGTGTACATGTAATACACCTTTAGTAAGGCTTTTATTAACATAAAGACATGTATTTACATTTCATAAATGACATAACAAATGCTTGTAATATTTTTAAAAATCGTTACTACAGTTACCTCATTCTCCCCTCCCAAATTTAAAACCCTAGGGAAAACTTCACAGAATATAATCTTTGAGGTAACTGGGCAACTTACGAAAGCGTTTTGGACGCCCTGAATCTTGATTCTCCTGGATAGTGTCATGGGCAACCGTTGGAGAATCGTCTAATCCTGGAATCTCTTCGGGTGGAGAGTCATTAAGTACAGGCACGTTTTCAGGAGGACTCGTAGCTTCCCCCATGTTTGGTGTGGAAGGAATCAGGGGTTGAGGAATGGAATTTTCTTCTGGAAATATTGTTTTGCCTCTTGGAGCTAACTGCCGTAAAGACACAGTAGATTCAGTACCATTTCTTCTTCTTATAAGTGCATATTCAGGATTAGCCTGAACTAGTTCAGCTTCTTCTACAAGGTCGTCATACTTACTCGCCCTTACATTTCGTTTTACCAAGACTGGGCCTGGATTTAGGAGCCACGAAGGTAATGTAGCTCCGTTTGCAGTTCGGCGTGAGTAGAAGAAAAATCGCTCATGAGGAGTACAGTTAATAGCAGTGCACAAGAGTGACCTAATTGCATGGAGCGCTTCGGCTAGGACCTTCTCCCAACTTTCTACAGGTAAACTTTTGCTTTTCAGGGCGAGGTTAATGGTCTTCCAGATGATGCCGTTGTACCTTTCTACTTGACCGTTCCCCTTGGGATTGTAAGGAGTAGAAAGGCTAGTAGCAACACCGAGAGAATGAAGGAAAGAAGACAACTCTTGTGAAACAAATGAAGAACCTCGATCGGAGTGAATAAATGATGGTAGACCAAATATTGAAAATAGTTGAGTGAGACAATGAATAACAGTAGCCGAACTAACATCCGGACAAGCAAAGGCAAATGGGAAACGCGAATACTTATCCACTATAGTAAGAATATAACGGTTTCTAGTTTTAGTAGGAAGAGGCCCTTTGAAATCCAAGTTCAAGCGTTCTAGAGGAGATGTAGATTTGATAAGGTTACCTTGATACTTAAAGAATCTTGGCTTGACTTCAGCACAGATGGGGCACTCTGACGACATTCGTTTGATTTCTTCAACTGAATAAGGCATATTCTTAGACCTTACCCAATGGACCATTCTAGTTATCCCTGGATGACAAAGAGATTGGTGTAGATTGTAGAGCTTATTAGTCCTATAAATAGCTCCACACGCACGTGACAACATGTCAGCTTTGATGTTTTCCTTTCCAGGACGATAAGTAATTTCAAAATCATATGGCGCTAACTCTAAGCGCCATCTTATTATCTTATCATTTTTTATTTTGCTAGACAATTTCTTATTGAAGATAAAAGAAAGGGCTTGTTGATCCGTTATCAACTTGAAAGGTCTACCCATTAAAAATACTTTCCATTTCCTTAGTGCCTCCATAATGGCTGCCGCTTCTTTTTCAACAGCAGAATGAACTTTCTCTGCTTTAGAAAGAGTACGGGAAAAAAAAGCTACCGGTCTATTGTCCTGGCTTAGCGTAGCAGCTAATGCGGAATCTGAAGCATCCGTTTCTACTACAAGGGGGATTTCGTTAGTTATCGTAGTTACTACGGCATTTTCAATTTCCTGTTT
Source organism: Stenolophus ochropezus (assembly GCA_035578165.1). Classification (NCBI taxonomy): domain Eukaryota; kingdom Metazoa; phylum Arthropoda; class Insecta; order Coleoptera; family Carabidae; genus Stenolophus; species Stenolophus ochropezus. The sequence continues at coordinate 5,147,656 of JAQOWZ010000008.1, read as the reverse complement.
TAAGTTTTCGAAATCATCTAGAGCTTTTTGTGATAAAGGAAAAGATGAGTTGATCAAACTTTGAATTTTCTCTGAAAATCGAGGTATCCACTTTGCATAATATGCAAAAGATCCTAGGACTCGTTTCAGCGACACCGAATTAGATGGAGGTGGTAGTTCAATGAGGGGCCTGAGCCGATCAGGATCAGGTTTGATAGATTTATGGCTAACAAGATGGCCGAGTATGTTAATTTTGTCTTGAGAAAATTTGCTTTTGTTTTTATTAATGACAAGTCCATATTTTTCAGCACAGGTTAAAAATGTTGACAGGTTCTGATCATGCTCAGCCTTAGACTCTCCACAGACTGTTAAATCGTCCAAGTATGCATAAATTCCTTTCAGACCTTCGTCACTAATAATTTTATCCATTACTCGTTGAAAACAGGCTACCCCATTAGTGACCCCAAAAGGAATTCTAGTAAATTCGTACAGTTTTCCACATGCTTCGAAAGCAGTAAAAGATCTTTCGTCAAGGGATATTGGAATTTGATGGTATGCATCTTTTAGATCGATAGAGCTGAACATTTTATAGTTAGCAATTTTTCTAATTAACCTTTCAACATTTGGTAAAGGATAGGCATCCAGGAGTGTATATTTGTTAATCGTTTGCGAGTAGTCAATTACTAACCTTTTCTTATGGTTTTCATTCTTCGTTACAAGTACCTGCGCCCTCCAAGGAGATATGCTGTCCGTAATAATGCCTTCTGACAGTAATTTCGATATTTCAGTCCCAATAAAGTGACAGTCTTCGTCGGAGTAATGACGAGATTTCGTAGCAATAGGCCTGCAATCTGGGGTCAGATTTCCAAACAGACGTGGTGGATCCACACGAACAGGGACTGAATTACAGATTTGGAGACAATTACGTTTGCCTCCAAAGGACATGTTGACTTCATTATGCAGCTTCATAATGTCATGTCCTATGAGGACATCCGCACACAGCTCCTTAAGTACAGAAAATTTGAATTGAGGGTAATAGTGTTTTGACAGGCTAAAATTGGCTACGATATATCCTTCGAGATTAGAAGAGAAAGATGTGGACGCCATTGTTACTTGTCCCTTTTCTGGAAATACTTAAAATTTATTATTTTTGACAAATTCTAGGTTTACGTAACTATTAGAACTTCCAGTGTCAACCAGACAAGTAGCAGGAATATCATTAATCTGAGCCTTGACTAAGGCTTTAGCTAAAGGTGTAGTTTTAAGTGACGCTATAATAGAGGATATAAATTGTTTTGAAGCATGACTAGACTTACAGACTTTAGCGTAGTGCCCAGTTTTGCCACATTTGTTACAAGTAGCCTCTTTCGCTGGACAATTACTTCTTGGATGTTTATTATAGCCGCAGAAGAAGCATTTAGACCCTGTAGAGGAAGTTCGAGGCATAGCCGCAGATGTAGAATTATGAACATCTTCTGGAAGGATAATTTTGGTAGACAGGACATGTTCCGGGGCATTACTAGCTACAGGGGTTCCTTTAGAGACTATACTAGCAGTATTATACGTCAAGCCTTGGGAATACAGTTCAGATTGATTCTGAGCGGACTCAAGAGATACGGCTTGCTTAATAGCGTCTTCCAAATCGAGAGAAGTATTCTCCAAGAGACGCTGACGGATATTCGAATGCATCAGTCCACTAATAAAGGCATCACGCACATATTGATCTCTGTGTTGAATGGCAGTGACACTTTCGAAATTACAATCCTTGCTCATTAATCTTAGATTGTATACGTATTGCTTTACGGACTCACCGGGTTGTTGTTTTCTCATAGCCAGTTGATACCTAGCAAAAATTTCGTTGTTTTTTTGCCTGTAAATGTTATTGAGGGTGGAGAGGGCGTCATCAAAAGTAGAACTCTCACTTATTAGTTCATAGACATTATGAGATAGAAAATTAATAAGTATTTTTAGTTTGTCAGTATCTTCTGTGAATTCCGTAAGCTGCAGAAAATTTTGGAATGTTTTAATCCAATGCTCCCATTCCTTGGATGCCGTGGGCGAATGGGGGTCGGTGTCAAACCTTGTAGGTCTTAAATACTTCTCCATCTATGTTTAGCAGATTCTCGTCTTCTTACGTTTATTTTTTATGTTAATAAAATTGTAATGATTTTAGTACACCTTTAGTAAGGCTTTTATTAACATAAAGACATGTATTTACATTTCATAAATGACATAACAAATGCTTGTAATATTTTTAAAAATCGTTACTACAGTTACCTCAGTACATTACATTTTCAGGTTTATATAATGACCAGTAAATGCAATAGGTACTGCTCAGTGCCACAATGCAGTAACTATAAATCAAAAACTGTAAGCTTACACTATTTCCCAAGAGACAAAATAATGTCGCAAAAATGGGCAGTTGCACTTCGGATTGGTAAGCCAGTGTCGAAAAGAATGAGTGTCTGTTCTGATCATTTCCTACCAGCTGATTTTCATCCGCGTAAGTTGCCAGTGGGATTTAAAACAAATATAAATTGCTATAACCTCATTGATTTCAGTTCGTCAATATTCCACGAAAAGGTTTTTAAAAACTGGAGTTGTTCCATCCCAGAAAATTCCAATGAGGAAATATGATAAGCCAGAAACATCTACCAGTTCAGCTCGAAAATCGAGGGTACATAAAAGGACTCCAAGGTTTGTTTCATTTATTTAAATATACGTCATTGTACTGTGATTGTATGATTTTAGTGTACCTCAAAAGCAAGTAGTAGAAATGGAAACTCAGGATGAGGAAGAGTTTGAAGAAGAATATTCAGCAAGGCCAGTTTTCATTGATGAAACTCGTTATTTGGAATTACAAACAGTAGATGATGCATTACATGTTGACAAAAGTGTACAAGTTAATTTAATGAGCGAACGTGACAATAATATTAGATTTCATGATTATTTGTTAGAGTCTAACTCAAAATTAAGTATATATACAGGCGTCAATGTTGAGTTGTTCAACATTATTGAGCAACTTGTAATAAATACTTTAAGATTATTTCCTACTTTAAATGCCACACATATCCAAAAAAAAATCTGTATTATCTTAACAAAATTAAAGTTAAATTTGAGTTACCGCGCATTATCTGTATTGTATGAATTATCAACAACAACAATACAAAAATACTTCCACGAATATATAATTGTTTTGTATTATGCATTGAAACCGGCAATATATTTTCCAACAAAGGAAGAAAACAAAATCTACCAAACTGCTTCAAGGAATATAGAAAAGTGCGAATTGTTATAGACGCAACTGAAATTCCAATTCAAAAAACTTCATGTTTGGATTGTAGAATAAGAAGTTATTCTCATTATAAAAAAACTAATACAGCCAAGTTTTTAGTTACAATCAATCCAGCAGGGTTGATAGTACACGTTAGTTCTGCATACGGAGGACGTGTGTCTGATAAGTAGAGACCGGACAAAAAGGCACGGAAAAAACAGAAAAAAGCATTTTAAAAAGCATTAAATTTTGACAAAAAAAGCATTAAAAAGGCACAAAAAATGTAAAAAAGGCATAAAATTGAAGGAAAAGGCATACAAATCAGACTAACAACAAAAAAATTATTATAAACTAATAACATTTTATTTTCATCAAAAGTACAGCTTCAAACAAAACTTTTATAAAAAGAAAAATAACTAATCCCGAAAACAACTAATTATTAAATGCTGTTCTAAATGTTCCATTGAAAAGTTGTGTCTTCTATCATTTAACAAATTCTTGTAAGCTGAAAAACTTCGTTCTACGTCGACACTTGTAATTGGTGCATATTTGAATTTTGCAATTAAAGCGGGATCCATAATAAAATCAAGAACATGGTCACCATTTAAAATTGATGCAATTTTTTGTAATGTGTCAAATCCTTCATTTTTAAGCAGAACTTCGTTTAATTTATTTTTTATCATTCGACCAATAACTCCTGGTACAGTATCCGTGGCTTCTTTAAAATTTTTAATGATCTGTACTGCAGTAACTAAAGATAATTCCTGCTTCTCAAGTGATTTTATTGAGTCACTTACATCATTGTAATTGGTTTTAATAAATGCCAAATTATTTTGTAATTCAACATCTTCCAATACGGCCTGACAATCTTGTATTGTTTTACTACTTGTTTCTGAAAATTCATTTGGTAATTTTCTAAAACTGTCTAAGGTATTTGTGTAGTAAATAGCGGCTTCTAACCATGTTCCCCATCTTGTAAGAACTGGTTCTGGTGGTAATGGTGTATTTGGCAATTTATCTTTAAACATTTGTACCCTTAAAGGAGTTTAAACAAATATTTGTTTACCACATTTTATTAATTTATTTACTACCGGAAACTGTAATCTTATACTTTCAGCTACTCGATTAAGTCCGTGCGCTAAGCAAGTGCAATGAATTAAATTCTGATAAAAGATCTTCAAATTAGATGCAGCTTTTACCATATATGTTGCTGCGTCTGACAGCATGAGTAAAATTTTATCACTCGGTACCGGCTCCGGTAAGAAAAAATGTGTCAATTCATCGTGAATAAATTTTGTTATTGTATTATTATTTGTTTTACTTAATTCTTTCGTACTTATTAGAAAACTTTTTGATGGATTTTCATCATTTAATACTCCGATTAATAAATTTGCCACGTATCGTCCACATACATCTGTAGTTTCGTCTACACATATCCATATATAGTTATTTCCAATAATACTTTTTATATCCTGAATAACTTCTTTGTGCACTGAACTAACATAATTTTTGCGAAGATGGCTTTCATCAGGAATGTACATTGCGCAATATGTTTGTAAAAACGTTTTGAAATATTTGTTTTGCAATTTATAAATGGGTATATTAGCTTTTATCAAAGTTTTGCAGAGATTAAAATTAAATTTTGATTGTTCAGTAGAGCCGGAAGTAGATGCCATGGATGCAGCAATAGATTGATGTTTCTTTGTTTGAGTTTGCAATAGTTTTAGTTTTTCCCGATGTACTGACGTTTTCACATGCTGAATTATGTAGTATTTCTTCTCACAATTAATCTATTAATTGAAATAACATCAATACATTTTACAATTTTAATTGCAAGTAAAACTTACGGTTTTTGTACACGCTTGGCAAAATACTTGTTTGCAGTCGTATTTTAATTCCTTGTAATCTTTAATCCATTCCGATACAGTGGGTTTTTGTTTCGGCATTGTTCTACGAACGCACTACACACTCTCACACGAAAAACTTAGCTCATCTGATTGAATTCAAGACACAACGCAAGTCTCAGTAAACACGGGGAATCCCACGTCAGACTGCATGGCGGGGAATTACAAAGTATAAATTCATACACGAAGCAAATGGGCAGTGGTGTAGCATGGTAGGAATGATAGAAGCAAAATCCTTTTTGCAATTAAAATTTGGAAAAATCGCGTCAAAAGTAAAAAAAAAGCTGTAAATAGGCATAAAATAAATAATAGGCATGAAAATTCAAAGAAAAGCAAAAAAGGCATAAAAAACTTAGTCTTATTTTATTTCTGTTTATCTGATTCGTGCAGATTATGAAAAATATTTTTTATGCTTTCAATTTTAACCATAGGCATATTTCTTTAAATCCGGTCTCTACTGATAAGGCTATTTTTAATGCCGAAAAAATTATAGATTTATTAGAACCTTATCAGGACGAGATTATGGTGGATAAGGGAATACTTATAGAGAAAGAGTGTGCAGAAAAGGGAATCAAATTAATAAGGCCGCCTTATTTACGAAAAAAGCAGCAATTTTCGAAAGAAGAAGCACTGAAAACTGCTTCAATAGCAAGAGCACGAGTCCACGTAGAACGCTCTATTCAAAGGATTAAAATTTTTAAAATATTTTCTAATCAATTAGAGTGGTCACTAGTGCCTTATTTAACAGAAATGATGACAATTGTTTGTGCATTAGTAAATTTATCCAAACCAATTTTCAGCGATGACAAATTTATTTGTGATTCTTAGGAATAAAGGGATAAAACTGATATAAAAACATTTTTATTTTATAAGTACATTATAATTAAGGTTGTAAATTATAATTTAAATATGTAAGAATTTTTTCAAAATATACAAACTTAAGTGTTTTTAACATGTCAATACAAAAACTTGAATCTTTTTTAATTTTAATTATGTGTAACGATTTCTCTCCAAATGAAGAATAAATTATAAAATCAGTGTATGATACATTCAACAAACTCATCCCCAGCTGAACTTGGCCGTACTAAGAGTGAGACCTTTTTAAAAAATACTCTCCATCGTCAATATATAAAAAAGGCAGGTGCGGTAAAATTTCTTCTACTGGTTTTGTTTTTCCGGCAGTTGGACATTTAATTTCAATTAAAAAACCTTGGTCCGTTATCCCATCTGGACTGAAACCCAACCAAGGAGTTTTCATATTGATTACAAAACCACACTCCTTCACTTCCTGGTTGGAAATTGCAGAATACAGTTCTCGGGCATTATTTTCTTCATTTTTTCCGTAGGCGGTCGCAGCATTACCGCTAAAAGATGGATTAAAAAACCTATATATTTTGCTATCCCAATCAGGATTTTTATTTTTTGTGTAAGTGTATATATTGTAACACGTAGAACCTGTTATTCGGTATTTTCTGCACTTGTGCCAAAAATTTGAATTTTGTCCTATTGTTTCAATAAAAATTATTTTATTATCTGCTTTTTCAATTTCGTCCACATAAAATTTAGTTTTCTCGTGTTCTAGTACATCAGAAACTCTATCCAAAATATCATTTTTCAAATTCATAAATGAATTAATAAATTCAAATGTTGCCGCATGATGTGTATTTTCTGTACTAGGACACCTTAACACCGTTTCACCTGTGCTGGTTCTGCCACGCAAAAATTTTTTCAATGCATTTTTTTTGTCACCTTGAACATTATCCAATAATTAATAAAAATAAATACTTTGAAATAAATTACTTCCACAACCAGCCTAAAATAGCCTGAAAATATAATTATTGTAATACTAAAAACACATACTTTTTTCTATGATCTTGAAATTTTCTTCTAATACAGTTTTAACGTCTCCAGTTGGTTCTATTTTTTTCTTTTTTAAAACAGGGTGGCAAAAATCTTCCAATTTTATAGCCGAACTATACTGTTTATCGTCCTTTTTACCTAATTTTCCCCATACTTGTTCTAAATCAGTACAGCTTAATTTTTCTATTTCTTCTACCCTGTAATACACAAATCCATAAACAAATAAATAAAATAATAAAAACGATAACTTTTGTGCAAAACAAATAATATAGTGTTGATTTCTACTAACCTGTTTACATGCAACAAAACTGCAACAATATGTTTGCATTTGCCACCTAATCCTGCTTTGCAACTACATTTTGTTACCTAATTATTTACATTATCATTTAAAGTAATTTCGATCATATAAGGATCTCCACTTAAATGACTTGTCTGCAAACACGATCCCAATATTGCACCAGATCCGTCATCTTTCACACCACATAACAATACATGGCCTGCTTTAAAAACAGCTTCGCCTTCTTTTATAGGGCGTGCAGAAGCTATATATTCGAATATATCACCTAATTCTACCTTAACTTTCTCCATCTTTAAACAATGCACTTCGGAATGTATATGGCCAGCAATGAGAAATGACTGAACTTCCTTATTCCTCCGCCATCTTGCTACCGTCCAGCCTGCCATCTATAGTTCTGTTTTTTCGCCAATATCTCTGGGTCAGCTGCGGCGACCGATCGTACTGCTGTGATTTCTTTGAGTGCGGCCGCCGTCCACGGTCGGCTGTTGACATTTCGCAGTCAATAGATCGACCATACTATTTTTGAAAGTGGATATGGATTTATTGATTGCATTTATATTGGAGGAGGAAGAAGAAAATGTCATATTAATGTTTATTTAGTTAGTTTTCACTGCTTCGATTAAAAAATGTAATTAAAACTGCTTATTGTCTTTTTTCAATCTTGGTTTCTATTTCCAACTATACCATATCTCATACCTAAATTTTTAGAATTTGTGTTTTTTTTTATTCATACAATTCTCCAAATTTGGGTGCAGCCATATTTACTGTTCAATACCTATCTCTTTCTATTTACTATCTGTCTCTAGCGCGGTCACGATCAGACTGCTCTGAAAATTGTTCGAAAGTAGCCAATCAAAACACATTTAAACTGCGCTAGGACACTTATCACTACAGTTCGGAAAATATGCACTAATTTTTTTGAAAGTATTGTAACGTTTATGTAGATGGTGTGTAAAAATAATTGAAATACGAATATTTAATAAACGAAATATAAATAATAAAATATAATAAAAGTAAGTAACACTATTAATAAACAATATAAACACTAATTTAAGAATAATAACTATTAATATATTCTTAAAAACTTATTTAAACATTTAACAATTCGCAATATTTATTTACACCTACCATTTATGTTCCCTATGCGTATTAGTTAAGACTGTCGTACGATCTTCTCTGCTCGGTTTATATATCAGAAAAATTAAGTTCGGGAATAATCTCGCACCTTCGTTGCGACAGAACAATATAAGCGTTGCTAATAGAAGGGTGACTGTAACGCGTCTTGACCTGTTTGATACGGCCGGCCGTGGTCCGCGGTATTAAAAACATAGTAAATATGCTTTTATATGAACTTTTGCTGCCATTATGTGAAATGTTTCATATTATAATATAAAATAAACATAAGTGGACAACGACCAAAGTTGATATTATGCATTGTATTACTAATTTTATTTAAGAAATACGAAAGCTATTGCATTTTTTCTTTTGTTTAACAATAAAAACAAGTTTTTTCATTTCATACATGCAAAATATTATACTACTAGAAAGACTTAAAACCTTTTAATTTTAATAGTTTTTAATCCATAACTTACCTTCTTGGTACAAACGGTGTAAAATGTACTAATTTTGAAATCATTTTTTCCGGGTGTCTACTTTCTCAGTATATAATTCCTATCTGATGGTTCTTTCGATGGCTTTAATATTTTTAACAAACATACCGCATAAAAGTTTAACAACATTTAATGAGCGTTGATTTAAGAAATTACAGAAAATTGTGACATCCAAACTAAATAAATTGAAAATACCATGTTTGCGAAAATTCTTTGGTGAAAGTAAAGAATGTCGGATAATCACAAATTAGAACTCGTATACCATGTCATGACTTTGGTATATAATAGCAAATGTTGGAATTTGCCAAACATTAATTATTTTACTGATTTACAAATATATTTCCTTAATCTATGTGATTTACTTTCAAAATGTTATAAGAAGGTTATGCAAATGAAAAAATTGCAAAAAAAATCTCACCGAATATCCCTCGATCATTTACAAATAACTTATAATATTATTATAACCTCCTCAAGCACGTTACATGATTTTAAGAAGAAGGAATTTGTCTGGAAGGGATTGGAAGAGTATTTGTTGTGAGTAATATGTTGGTTGTATTGCAGATGGTGGTGACAGAGTGGATCCGAGGCCGCGAGGGTCAAGACCGGGCGCTCTGCGTGGGCGGCATGAAGCTGCCGCGCTGGGCGTGGGCCGCCTACTGCGCCGTGCTGGTGTTCGGCTTTGGCGCCGCCGCCTCGCAGCTTTCCACCGACGTCATGAAGTATACCGTCGGCCGCTTGCGCCCCCACTTCTTCTCCGTCTGCCAGCCCAACGTCAACTGCTCCCTGCCATACAACCACCACAGGTATAGTTGGACAAGAGATCTCGAGTTGACGTTTAAATTATTTTATGGTTGTGGTATCTATTCAAAGTTTTTCCCTGAGTGAAAGAATTGAAAGAAATGTGACCTTTATGCGTTCTGCTATAGGGTATAGAATTGTACGAAATCCATTAGAATACACTGTTTGTTCCAGCTAAGCACTGGATTTGGAAATCCCAAAGTAATATTAGCATACCTTACTTAATACAGATGGATTACTGTACAACCTGGAAATAACTAGACAGGGATGTATTTAAAATTTTAATACCATGTTTTATGAAAAATACTCTAATAATTGTCACAAGTTGTAGTAACGTTGATGTACTCTTGGTAATAAGAACATTATGTTATAGCAGTTTCGTTTTTATGCAAAAATTGTTTGCAATTCCACGAAAATAATGATTATTGATAAGAAATTAACGGTATTAAAATTTTAAATACATCCCTATCTGTCTAGTTATTTCCATGTCGTACAGTAATCCATCTCTATTAAGTTAGGCATGCTAATATTACTTTGGGATTTCCAAATCCTGTGCTTAGCTGGGTACCTGGAGCAAAACTTTGAATAGATACCACAACCATAAAACAATTTAAACGTCAACTTGAGATCTTTTGTCGTACTATAACAGCTTTGTTATAGTGCTGGACAACATAATTGAGAATTGGATTACATCACCCCCTACTAGCATACCGTAAACATGGGATTATCCCCAAATTTATGGTACAGAAATGCAGAGACTGATTTCAAATTTTTAAATAGGTATATGTAATACAGGTAAAAATGTTTGGTTTATACGTACAAAAACAAACAAATTTTTATTTTATTTATGTAAAAACTAATTCAGCCTAATGGGGAATAGTTAATTTTCTTTCCATTTTTGATTATCATCACAGTTTTAAGAATACGAAATTTTTGTTAATACCGCCCCCAACATATTTACGACTCATCACCCGTTGTGAGGGTTAGCCGCATCCATTACCAAGCTTAAGGGATTAACCAAATATCTTGTCTTGTACTATACCCGTTGTCACGGACTGTCAGCAGTATGCTCATTAGTATATTTCCATTCGAACAAGCAGCAACCCTATGTAGTCAGAGAATTACATAAGGGCACGTCAACTAAAAATCTGAACAAGTTTTGGAACTATATTATTGAATATGCAACCAAGAAAATGAAAATGTTTTGGCAGATGCATGTTTAAATTAATGTGAAATAATATAATCACGTCAGCTTGTCTAACTTTAGTCTTAAGTTTAGCCATTAGTCTTTCGAAAGTGTCCTACATCAAACTGTATCTTTTTTGGAAATTTGGTATGTCGTTTGAATTTGACTTCATGATCAAGCTCGACAATTTCTTAATAGTAGTAGGAATTGTTTCCACCGCAGTCAGGCATCCAATGTAAAATAAGACTAAACATCTATGATAACAAATCGATCATCAGATAGCGTTAAATAACTTTCTCTTAATTTTCGAAGATGTTTTTCTGGATTTGCAATTGCTTTAGATTTACTTAAGTGCTGTTTTTCGTTTTCTTAATACTACATTTCTCTTCCTCAAAATTTTACGAACATATTTATGTGAAATAATAAACTTCCTACCAAGTTTTCTGTAAGGTTGTTTAAATTTTTCTATCGCCATCTCTTAATAAAGTTGTTGTGTTACCCTTTCCTTAATTTTTCTTGCCTTACTTCTAATACCAGCATATCTTTATAGCGTTTCTTCATTCTCGATTTTTCTAATAATATTGTAGATAGTGCTTCGTTCATCTTCCGTCTGTTGTAAATTCTAAATAGTAAAAGCTTTCCATTAATTCGGTGCTTCGAATAAAAGTTGCCAATCATTTTTGTCCTATTGTTACAACTGTAATAGAAATTTTTGATTTTTTATTTGAATTTACTTGAAGTTGATTACTGAGTCAATTGTAATTTTTGATAAAAAAAATTAACTCACAGATAACTACATTTACTTTTTTTCTTAATTGTCTACACTTTTTGTTGACATACCCTTAGGGTTTTCAAAGTATCGTGCATCCAATACTTTTCCCTCAACAGTTTAAATTTACTTAATGTTACTATTACGAAAATTGGAAAACCAACATTTTTCGATGCAAATGCTTCATTTCATATAAAAAAATCTTTCTTAATTTATTTAAAATAAAAAAATGATAAATATATAATTACTCTATAAACGTCAAATATACCCGGGTTATGTACGTTCAAAATTTACTGCAACTTGATTGGTTAAAATTATTCAAGGGAAATATTTATCTGCTAAATGTAACAAGTGATCATACAGTCTAATCGAAATAGTATATTAAGTATCAAGAACGGTAAGGATATTTTACCGATCGAAGACAACTGTTTGGAAGAGGAGCGAAACAGGGACTCCCAGTTATTGTCTGAAGACGGATTTCCTTACCGTTTGTGAAGCTTACACTATTATTTTACATGATCAAAATTAAATTTCGCTCCATATAAAATAAGTATCAAAACTGAGGTATTAAAATTCATTAATGGAAAACTAAAGTCTGTTTCCATGGTACATTTCAAATATTAATTTTATTTTGCAATATGTCGAAGTCCTGTCATTTGTGGTTGTGTTGGACAAATTGTCCAACACGTGTTCTAAACATAGGAATTTCGAGTAAAAGTCGCTGTAAACCATATAAAACACAACTTAAAAAAATCTGATGTGTCCAACACATTACCTCCCGCCACTGTAGAAATATATTCTATATAAGTTTTTCAGTACATTTAAATTGTAGTCACAGAATAGGTTTATACAGAAGCGACAGTAAGACAGAGAAGCGAAAATTAGAGAGAGATGGGGAAGGTACATAAATTTAAAGGGCCCAATTTTTTAAAATCGGAAAGTTCTCTCACATCTGAGAGAGAGGTAAGGAAAGAGCATAAATTAAAGGTCTACACAATGCTTCAAGGTCATAGAACTGACTAGCTGAACATGAATGGTACCGACACGGAATGTCGCTTCTGTGTAAAACTATTCTGTGTTGTAGTCTTAAAGTTAATTTGTTATTGCAGTTGAGAATATTTTTAATTCATTTCATACCTAAAATTTCCTTCATAAAATTTGCATGACCAATATGACAGCTATTTTTGACGTTACTAAAACCGGAATCGAACTTACCTTGATTCATGTATGCAAATACTTTCCTTATATATTTCTTCCAACATTTTTAATTTTAGAACAAAACTGCTTCATAATATTTACTTATTTTATCTTTTAAACTCATTTACATTATATTTGACATCATATGTCAAATTTTGTGAACATATGAATAACTCATCTGTTTTATAAAAATTCCTTGGCCTAAACGATACATAAAATTATTATACTTTATATTTTTTTTCTATCTAACTAGAAGTTATATATAAACGTTATTATGCAGATCGATAGGAAATTATAACATCTTTATATTTAATAATAACGTAATTTGCGAAAACATGGTATTTAGAGGTATTTTTTAGTAAAAACGGTTTGAAGCTTCAAGTAAAGTACTACTTCCGGTTAACCAATTGTAGTCAAAATCTAATCAGTTCATCATATTTGAATATAAGTCTTAAATACCAAATATTATATTTTTAACATGTATTGTATTGGAGTTATCGTGGACGAAAAATCGTAACAGACACACACACAGACACAAAAATATACACACACACACACACACACAGACATACAGACATCACGCTAAAAATAGTAAAATCGTATTCTAGGGACCCTAATTCGTGCTCATATGTTGAAAACTCACACTCGAGAAATTTGACCAAAAACAATACCTCCCTTATCTATATATTGATAGGCGGGAGGTAAAAAAAGACATTTAAGAATTGGATTTGACGGTGTAACAAGAAGAATGTTTTGTTTTGTTTTCTGTGGAATATGAACTGAAACTAGAGTGAGAAATTTGTTGCATTTGACCGAGAAAATGAAGAAACCAGAAAATTTATTGACGTAAAATTAGAATGAAAAATTAATAGATAAGTTTGCCGAAAACAAAGAAAGACATGTTTGTTTAAAATATAAATAAAACTGTAAATAAAATTGAATTCTTTTGATTAATATTTTTTATCCAATTTTTGTTTGATGCAGCACACCCACAAATATGTAGCACGAGCCGCCAGTATTGTAGATATAAAACCCATGCTTGCACACCTTCACACATCATCGTAAATATGTTAAATTTTGATTGTAGGGTCCTTGAAATGTGCTTATTCCTTAAAAATTCGATATGCGAATTTTAGCATGATTCCTATACCAGTGAACCATACTAATGTGGCGGGAAGTAAAAATAGAGACAGCAATACTATTCCTTCAGTACTTGAGATCTTGAGAATACTATGTATGTTGAATAATAATTTTGATTATTTTGCAGGTATATCGAAGATTTCAGTTGCAGTAACGATCGGGATGGTAGACTCCTCAAAGAAGTCAGGTAAATAACATATATTCCTCTTTTCACACAATGTGAATACTGGCAGTCAGTTTCAAAATTAATTTAAAATAAAAGATGCTTGATTCTTAAAATGAAAATTAATAACAATAATTATCTGTTTTGTTCAAATTTATTTACTATTATTGATATATCTACTCGTACAATTTGGTTTTTGTCGTTACACCATCTTCAGAAGAAGTCTGCTACCGGGAACACACGATATATGTAATAATGATCTATAAGTACTCTCAATTAAAGTTATTATTCATTAGCATAATGTAGACACATGGATATTATTTGCAATTTCTTGCACGTGTACATATGCAAAATGCATTTTTGATAGCAAATAAGATAGAGTCAAAAATAACACATAGTAGTTCATAGATTTATAATATTATCAGGGATGAGCATTCAGGCGTAAGTATAGAAGCGTGCGAGTTGATTTTTCATGGGTTATTTATTCTGACGAAAAGCGAAATATTCGTCAATATCAATAATACAATTTAATTTTTTTTTTAATATTTGCAAATAACTGTCACTTCGGAAGAATTAGTTGTTAACGAAAGTAAATAAACTCTTGTAAATGTTAAAAGTATAAACAAGAATTTCATTAGTGTGTCGAACGGACAGATATTTAGATGAAAATAGTCAAAACGTAATGTAAGGCCATAATTTTTGGATATCTTACAAACTTTGTAATGTATATCACCACGGAACTAAACCCGAATAAAAAAACGAACCCAAACCGGAAATGAGAGAAACTTTACAAGGTCGGTGAACCATAAACCGAAGTTATTTTTACGGATTCATTTGAGATTATACTTTGTTAGGACATGTTTGGAATTATTTAATATTAAATTTATATTGTACACGTATATACAAATATTGTTTTGAGACAGAATTTGAGCCCGCACATACAAAAATTCGCTAAAGAATCGGTTTTCTATGCAAAGATGCTGAGCCTAATCCAAAAACAATAAATTTTGGTATAAACCCGAACCGAATGTAAACGATAAAAATAGGTATAGGTCCTTTGTAAGTGACATACGGCGGATTCATTTTTATTAATGATTTATTCGCATTTCCCATAACTAATGTTTTTCTGTTTATATTTCAGATTATCATTTCCTTCAGGACATTCCTCGTTCTCTATGTACACCATGTTCTACTTAGCGGTGAGATTTTCTTTATTCTTACTTTAAAATGTATATTACAATAATACGGACTTGTGTATAGAGACTGTTTTAATTAGTAAGTACAATATTTAAAAATGCGCATACATAAATATTTAAGATTTTAATTTTTATTTCATTTACAAAAATTAAAATAATAACAATAATAAAAATGACATGACATCCTTGTACGAGAAATGCACAACTAGATTTTATAACAGTCCGACGTACAAAATTTCAACATTCTCCAGCTAATCGTTTTTGACTAGTATGAAAAATTAAAAATTGGCACTGCTGATTGCAATAAAAAAAATCTGGTGTGTCCAACACAATACCTCCCGCCACTATAGTAATATTAATATATGCTATATAAGTTTTTCAATACACAATACATTTAATTTCTAGTTTTAAAATTAATTTGTTATTGCAGTCAGAATATTTTTAATTTATTTCATACCTAAATTTTCCTTCATAAAATTTGTATGACCAATGACAGCTATTTTTCACGATACTAAAATCAGAACCGAACTTACTTTGATTCACGCATGCAAATACATTCCTAATATATTTCTTCCATCTTTTTCAATTTTACAATAATATTACTTATTTTTTACGTATTTTATCTTTAAAACTTACTTACATAAAATTTGACATCATATGTCAAATTTTGTGAACATATGAATAACTCATCTGTTTTATCGAAATTTTTCAGCCTAATCGATATGTAAAATTATTAAAATTTATATATTTTTTTCTATCTAGGTAGAAGTTATATATATAAACGTAATTATGCAGATCGGTTGAAAATTAAAAAATCTTTGTATTTATAATAACGAAATTTGCGAAAATGTAGTATTTAGAGGTATTTTTTAGGAAAAACGGTTTAAAGCTTCAAGTAAAGTACTACTTCCGGTTAACCAATTGTAGTCAAAATCTAATCAGTTCATCATATTAGAGTAGAACTCTTAAATACCAAATATTATATTTTTTACATGTATCGTATTGGAGTTATCGTGGACGAAAAATCGTCACAGACACACACACACACACACAGACACACACACAGACACACACACACACACACACACACACAGGCATACAGACATCACGGTAAAAATAGTAAAATCGTATTCTAGGGACCTTAATTCGTGCTCATATGTTGAAAACTCACACTCGAGAAATCTGACCAAAAACAATACCTCCCTTATCTATATATTGATAGGCGGGAGGTAAAAAGAGGTGCACAACTAGATGTTTAGTAGTCCGACATTTCAACATTTACGGCTAATCGTTTTCGAGTTGTGCGAAAAATTCAAAAAAACCTTTCGAGTAAAGTGCCCTTTTGCACTAAAAAAGGAGATGCAAAGCAAGATGTTATAGTAGTACCATATACAAAATTTCATCATTCTACGGTTAATCAGTTTTTAGTTTGCGCGATATGCACGTACAGACTTCAAGCCGAAACTAGTTAAAAATGTATTCAGACATAGTCAAAATATATATTTCAGTTGAAATCTGAAAACCGATTTTTTTCGCGATTGCAATACTTTCTTTACTTCATAAGAAATTAAAAATGGAAATAGGGTTCCAAATAAATATACATTTTAAATCTTCTGCGTTGTTATAATTATGATTTTGATTACCAAATATATTACCTATAAAATTAATTAGTTTTTGAGAATTATTCTTAAATTACATAGAAATAATATTACTAATTAATATTAAAATGTAATGTTTTACAAAGCGATTTTTGAAAGTTATTATTTAAATATATAGCATTGCAACAAAGTAATTAAAAAACTGCCATTGAAAAATAAATATGTGAAATAGAGCTTTTCACATGTGTTGGATATTCAGTTGAGTTTAAATGAAGAAACTCTACGCCTAGCAGTACCACATCACGGAGTACAAATCTGTTTTGTAGGAAACTTACAGCTTAATCTTATCTGCTCTCTGCTGCATATATTTCATAATAAAAATTAATGTGTTCCTTATTTTCAGTTTTTTTTTTATAAATAAAAAATTTTGAACAAATCACAGTGTGATTTTAAGATAGCTAAAATGTTGGATTCCTTTGTTAACATTATTGAACGGCGTTCTATCATTTTTTGCCGATCTGTGTCATTATTCTGTACACAAGTCGCCAGAATGAAAAAGTCACAATGGTAAAATTTTTAAACACATTCTGATGAAAAATATCATGTACTAGTTACAGGTGATGTAATTACTTCTGTAGGTGACATATAGGAGTCACTTGTGACTCCTACATTACATTACTAGTTGTTTTACTATTTTGGTTCTTTGTTACTAGGTAATTATTAGCATTGAATTTATATTCTTTATTAATATTACATAGGTTTCAATAATATACTTTATTATAAATATAAATAAAAATTTGCTCGAAAATTAGTATTTTGCTAATTAAATTCGTTATTATTATTTAAGAAAGAACTTCTTTATAGAAAGTTTATTAGAGACGCTCGGATTCTAAGTAATGTCCTTTATATCTTAAATTATTCACTGTAAATTAAAAAAAGAAAAATATTTACAAAACACCGTAAAACAATAAAACATGTAAACAAATTTTTAAAATGTAAAACATAATAACATATGAAAAACTAGACTACCAATCAAAATATGACACAGATAATGGTTGCATATAGGTTATTGACAACACATCGGTTCTGGATAACGATGACTACTGGATGACGACAAAGTAATTCATATACATATTTAAATGTGAATTTTGACTTAATGTAAATAGTACTAATAAAAATAAAACGCTGATTATTTTTAAAATAAAATTTTGTGATAATTGTGTTGAAATTAGTGCATCAATTTAAACGATTTTGTGTCAAATGTCTATGATATTTACATGCAGTTCTTAAGCAGTAAACTTAACCTTCCTACTTATAAAAAAGTATTAAATTTACCTAAGGAGTATGGCCTCAAGTATACCCAGATCATCTATAATATCAAATAATGATATTAATTTAAATTTAGTTAAAATTTGTGTTAAAAATAAAATCATCTATAAGCGATAGATTTAAATCTCAATTGTGTTCTACAAATAATTCGGTTCAACACATTTTACTATACTCTGGTCAAATAGACTTTACTGGCAGAACATTTAATATGTGATTTTTTGTCTTTGTTTCATTCGCAAGTTTTACATCTCGTAGAAATATTTCGTCGTTATAATAGGAAGTCGCTTTAATCGATAAAAGTAAAAAAAATTACCGTATGTGGTCATAATTTCGATATTATAAGCGGTGTCGTTATAACTTATAAACGAATTTTATTGTAGGTTTTTATTGTTTCTTTAAATTTTTACTTATTCTTCACATTTTTTTTACATTTAATGCTATTTTATGAAAAACGTTTTCGAATTCATGCTATAAATTTAAAAAAATCCGATTTTTTATGCAACCCTGATTTTTCGAAGAAAAAAGTATATGGAAGGGTCAGAAGTTAGTTAAGTCATCTTGAGGGCATGTGAAAGAAGAGATTTGTAATATAAGTAGAATAAGAGGTACTGTTTTGAAGGAAACTTCTCGTGCAATAATATGTACAAGGAAAAAAGAAAACTTTTACTCACATACTGTTGAGGTATGTTGATGAAATTGGCTGTAATATCGTTTTGATAAATAAAAAAAATGTTGCACATAAGCGTTAAATATTGCTGCATTTTGATAATAATATTTCATAAAATTTAATGAATATCGCTTTAAATGTCTAATGAAGAAAAAATGAGAAATAAATGTAAATCAAAAACATTAAGTAAGCGCCAATTTTTAATACTGCATAAATGTCATATAAATTTTGAATTATTTTGATAATAAGCTTTATGAATATCCTTTTATCAAATTGATTAAATATTTTATGAAAATTTAAATGTTTCTGTATGTTTTAAACATTTCATTTTGTTGCACTGATTCATTTGTTAGAGGCTTTGTTGAAATTAATGTAATTGTGTATAAGATTTATTACACTATTTATCTTAAAAAGGCGCCACTATTGATGCGTCACATCACAATTTTAAGATGCGCGACCAATTTGAGACCGCTAGGACACAGTATAGATATAAACAGTAGTGACACTCTGAAGAGGGCTAATTTCAAACTTAATCCGATGCATTACAAGGCGGAATATACACGTTAAGTAAAATGTATTAGTATTTTCGACGACAAAAAACAAATAAATGTAGGTATTTAATATTATTTTTTGTTAATTGTGTAATAAAATATTTTTCCTACAATTTGTTTAACTTTTTTGGTTTATGATTATAATCAAATAAATAAATCTCGTTCTACAGGATAACAATTTTTCCATTTTAATAAAAATAGCACACCAAATGCACATATTGCAAATAAAGTCGAGAATAAAAAACAAATAAAATATAGAAAATAGAACTACTCACAATTAAACGATATATAAATAAAATAATAATATAAAATTATCTAAATTTCAGATGACAGTTCTTGCAAAAATAAAATTCAAATATTGCAAATAATCTCGAATATAAAAATAAATAAGATATAGAAAACAATTAAACAAAAATATATATCAATTTAATATTACCAAAAATGATTAGTGACTGTTATTACATCAACAAAATGCAGATATTACAAAATGAGTCGAAAATAAAAATAAATAAAATACAGAAAACATAATTCATTACAATCGAACGAAAATATAATAATTATAAGATTATCAAAATGCCAAATGACAGTTGTTGCACATGCCCAGGCGGTCAGTACTCATTCTCCGAGGTAACTTTACACGCAAGCGCGTAGTGTCGCTACTGCTTACATTTATACTGTGGCTAGGAGTAGTAGTGATGTGATTTGAAATATTTCCAGATGTACCTGCAGGCAAGATGGACGTGGCGGGGGTCGAAGCTGTGGCGGCACTTCTTTCAGTTCCTGTGCATCATGCTCTCCCTGTACACGGGCATGACGCGCGTGTCCGACTACAAGCACCACTGGAGTGACGTCATGGCTGGCCTACTGCTGGGCATGTTCGTCGCCGTCCTCGTCGTAAGTTCCATCCCCGGCCCCATAAAACCTTTCTTTACTAGGCTACCGAGGTTTTTTAATGCGCACAATAGGGTATTCCATGTCTACAGCTTTTAAAAAAATACTTATTGGATTTCAATGTTCATCATGAATAAGTAATATTAAGGTGAATATAATCTTTAATTTTCTGATTTTTATTACCCTAATATCAAAATGAAACATGAATGCATTTAAATCAAGTGCGTAAAATTCATTTTCAGCCATGCTTGTGGTGTTACAAGCACTGGCAAATGCTATTGGCTGTTCTAATGTGCCATCGTCTCACGCTGGTTTGCTATGGGATATTGGCTCAGCGATGCAGTTGATATCACAGGCACAGATTTTGTAGGGTGCAATTTATTAAAACTTTTTCTTGCGTGTTAGCAGCTTTTCGGCGAAAATAAAAATATGGATTTAATATTTTTATGTACAGATTAAAATATTGAAAAATGAAAAAAAAAACTTGGAATACCTTATTAAAGCTACATTTCAAAATGTACCTTTATTCGTTTTTTTATCAGAATCATTTCCATTTTTTAACATGTGTCGTACCGAATGTTTGTATACGTTCAATAACACAGTACAAATAAAATAGGTACCTAGTTAAAATAATTTTATAAATTTTACATTCATGACATACTGACAAATTACTAATATAAATAGGATGCAATTTGATTAATGGGAACTTCCGTCATATTTTTTTTATTTTTTTAAATGAATCTAAATTTAAAAATAAAAGACCCGTATTTTTTTATTTTGCAAATAAATTAATAGTTTTGCTAAAAAATGTTCGCAAATAGGTTTATGACGTATTATCCCTGACAGACAAAGAAGACAAGATGTTAGAAAGAGATAGATATAGTAACCAACGTAAACATGGCATTACAAATGCCGCGCGTAACGTCAAAACCACGGACCATCTTACTATCAGACTGGTCGTGCAAACATAACCTCTCGTTTCAACCACGCTTGTTTGTGAATTTCGCGCATGTATTATCAAAGACTTGTTTTTATTAATATATTTTCTTAATTAAGTGCTTATTAAAGGACAAAATATGTTATCAGGTAATATTTTATTGTATATGTATCTCAAAACACAAGTAAATAAGTATGAAGTATGAAACAAGCTTGAACTGGCTGCTGATTTAAATGATTTCGAGACATGCGCTCTAAGTCAGATTGGCTTCAGGGTTCATACGTCACGAGGCTATTTGCTGAATTAGTTTTTCTAAAAAATGTTTAAGTCTAATAAATATTTTATATATTTTTTAACTTTTTACGAACTTATTTGAAGATAGAATTAATATGCAATTAAAATTTTGTGAAAAGCTCGCAACGCGGAAGTCCCCATTGCTGCAAATACAAAATAATATATTTTTTTCGTAAATGTCTGTCTAAAAATTAAAATAAAAAAAAATCAAAATAATTTTATGTGTTGATAAAATATATATTACACATATTAAAGTAAAAAAATATGTTTTTTAATTAAATAATCCTTTAATCTCAAACATATTGACAGATTGTCACAGTGTGTGCAACGAAATGCGGAACATAGGACTTTAGCATGGGATTTCAAAAAATTGCGGATACTCTCTCTCCTGATAGATTTAGAGCACAACTACAAAAGTATAAATATATTCGAAATTAAATTCTACATCAGATAATATCTTAATTGATGCAATAGCACGTCTACGAGATTTATTAAATATAAAACGTAACATTTTCGTTCAAAATCAGACGGCCATGGAATTAAAAGAAAACATGTATGTGACAGTTAATGACATGTCATTATAGGTAATGGAATTTGATATTAATTATTTAATTATTTTATAGTCCAAAATTAGTGAAAAAAGGATGTTTCGTCCGTAAATGTAATGATAATTTGTTTTATGTGATGTATTTATCTTATTTTTTATTTAATACTTTTTTAATGATATTTGTAATATTTTTGTAATATTGGTATATTATTTAAGAAAAGGAATGTAGAAACAATAAGAATTATACTCACTGATATTTCACTAAACTAACAGATAAATATTTTCCTTTATTTCAATGGCTATCTGATTTTTAACGGAAATATTACATTTTATATTTAATATATCTCGTCTTGCAGTTTTGCTGTTGCAACAATTTTGATCTTATCTGATGTTGATGTAGAATTTAATTTTGAACATCTTTGTACTCTTGTAGTTTTGCTCTAAATATATCAGGAGAGAGAATATCAGCATTTTTTTGAAATACCATGTTAAAGTCCTATGTTCCGCATTTCCTTGCATACACTGTACATATACTATTGTCAACCAAGTGTCGTAGAAAATTACTGTTGTACTAACAGGATAATTATGAAAACAACGTGTAAAGCTAACAGTTAAAAGTTGTAAATAAATAAATCTGAACTGACAAGTGGCCCATATTTTGCAAATACTTTAATATTTCAATTTAAATGTAGTGACGGGAAAAATATAATAAGCGATTCGGAATATAAGTACCTAATACAACTATTGTCGTACGGTAATGTGAATAAGCCACAGTCCAGTAACAGGACACTGGATTAAGTGGGTTCCGAACCACTAGGACAAAACGGATTTTTATTTTTGGTTAAAAGTTTGTTATCACTGAGATTTCCCAGATCTCATACTCCCCTAAGTTAGCCCCAAACTAAGTTAACCACCAGAATCCGTTCTATTACATTTAAATGTAACGTACTTATTACTGTTAGATCCTGTATAATATTTATTGATATAATAAAAATAATCTTGATTAATTAATTCATATTGATTTTTTTAATTCATTTTTAAATTTATTAGTAGTTTTTCTTGAGTTCTTACAATAGTCTTTTTATCATTATTGTGACAGATTTAACTAATTATGTCTTATTTGCAAGTTTTTGTTTCTTTGTGGGATTAGCATTATTTGTGAGTGTCGTGCATGTCCTGGCACTGGTGCAGGAATGGAAGGCAGGATTCCTGCTGCAGCTGCACCTGCTTACTTTGCATCGCTCACTCTGTGTAGTGTCCACTTTGTTTTGCATTGTGTCGCATGTTTTCTATTTTGGTTTTAGACTTGATGGCTAGTATACATGAGCTCAAGTAGGGCCAGTAATACTAATGTTGACTGTATTTATGAAAGGTCTGTTCGATGAAATACTTAAAACATAAAATTGTAGTGTAATTTATAGTGTTTGAAACTACAGGCACAGTATACTTAAGTAAGCTATAGCGGAACTCCCTTTCGAACAATTTGAATACAACATATAAATAATTTCATATTATTATAAAATATTAAAAAATATATATACTCGTATAATAAAAAAATATTGGAAAATATAGTACCAAACATTTGTTGAAATAAATAAATTACAATAGAAAACCTAACATATTTCTAAATATTTTACAAAATTATATTATATTTCAACTATCTACACATTTGATATTTACAATGCCTATGTAATTACTTATTCCTATAAAGTGCAATCCTTAATTTTTATTATTAGTAGTATTTCTTGCTTTCTATTTGCTTCTGACTCAATTTTTTTTTATAAGTTATATTCCAAGTAGAAAAGTTTCATCAAAACAAAATGAACAAACAACTTAAAATAACCGTTTCACGGTCGCCGTTTTCTCAAGGGGTGACTGTTTGGTTATGAACAGAAAAATCTTGAGATTTCGTAATAATTATAGTCAAAATGTTTAAGGAGTGAGTAATTATTCCAAATCTGTTGCTTTGTACAAATGCATAATTGATTTAAATTTTAATAACAAAAAATAAAAATGATAAAATACTTCTCGAAGAGCTTTTAACACGAAAATGAACAATAGCAACAACAATAACAAATATTACATAGATAATTTGACAGTTACACCGATCGCCGTGACATACAAATCACTTACGTAACCATATTCAAGTTAAGTCGTAGCCAACGTATGTAGAAAAAAGAAGCATTACAATCATTTTAAATAAATTGAAATTTCATTGAAAACATTATGCCTTATTTTAAAATAATTGGAAATATCATTTATATGTATCTTTCTTTAGTACCATTTTTTCTTATCACCTTAAATAACATCAGTGGGTTATTTTTATAAATTATATTTCATTTTCTAATGTTTTTTTAACGTCTATAATGTCTCTTCACTCATTATTATCTATTTATGTCAAAACTAACGAAACAAAGGTGGTTTATTAATGCATGTCAAAATTACTAAAATGTGACGCAGGCGAGTTTCCTTAAGTGTAAGTCTAGTACATGCCATCGAATAGACCTCCAGTTGTTTGTACTAATTTTATTTGTTGTAGTTAGCGATATAATAATTTGCTTGTTGTGTTGTAGCATCGATGCATGGCCTCCTACGGTTCCAGGACTCATTCTGTCTCCGAATCCATGCCACTTCTAAACAAATAACAATCATTTCTTGCACGCCACTGGGTTTGGTTATTGGGTTCGCTCTCTACTCATCATAACAACATGTATTAGAGCTGTTTTTTTCGCATTATACTCTTTTGGCTATGATTCTTAATGGTTTGAATCTATTCATTTTCGCGGTTGAATGCGATTCGAGCAATGGGCTTTTTTTGCATATTCCAACGTAACGTATTTTGAATATATTTTAAATTTGATACAAAACAATGTTACGAAATGCATAATTTCATTTAAAAAGTATATAGTTCACTTATATTAAATCAATAGGTTATAAGAACTTTACTGCTATTTAGCTGTGGTGACATACTCGTATGACGGTCTCTATAAAATATAAAGAACAGAAAAGCTGAGAGAAACTTACTTATGTAATAATGCTTGGTAATACCCAGAGGCGAAGGGCTGTTAACAGCTATAATATCATTGATAATACGTAATAATTTTATGACAGACGAAATCACGTTGCTAGGAACCTCTCGACTACTGCAAGCAGAACTGATTGAGGAAGTCATAAAATTATGTTAATTATCAATGATCGAGGGATATTCGTTGAAATTCTTTTTGAGATTGTTTTCCATTTTCATAACCTAAATATGACATTTTGAAAATAAAACAGTACAATACCTAATGTTTAACAGATGTCAGCAATTATGATTTGCCTAGCAACAACATCACGTAAGTGATAAGTATCCTAGAGTACTTATCAGCTATAATATCCCTAGGTTATTGATAATTGCGCAATAATTTTATGACAATTGCCGAAAGCACGTTGTTTTGTAACCGCCCGAGGCCTAAAGCGGAGGTATGTTTCGTACAAACAACGTGCTTGAGGAAGTTGTAATAAAATTACAAGTTATTTATCGATGGTCGAAAGATATTTGGTGAGATTTTTTTTTGTATTTTTTAAGACCATAACCTAAATTTGTAGGAAATTTGATAATTGAAACAACCGAAATCACTTTTAAACAATGTTTTAATTCAATTTAATTAGCTAACGGAAAAATACAACTAACGCATTATAATAATACGATGTATTCTCATTTATGTCAATTTTTAGAATTCTGCAAACATAAACGTCTCACAGCCACTGCTACCTCTGTTCTATCAGGATATCACGTTGCTACGTTGCCGGATTCCACATACAGGGTGAATACTGAAAACCTTGACATAGGGAAATAACATGGGAAAACAGTTTTTTGATGTTTCCATCTGTCCCGCTAAATAAAATCGGGTGTATATGGTATCGTTAGTTAGATTACTTAATTTTGCATCTAATAAAACCAAATGTTGTGTAGTATGGCCTTTTCTAACTGAAATATTTGATAAAATAAATTGTATTTTGAAGGTTATCCTTCATATTTTCGAATAAGAAACGTCAAAAACAAAATGCTCCATAGCCGAGTGGATACGAGGGCTGTTTCATAACATAAATAATCTACAAGACCTGGTTCAAGACCACCTTAGCCCTACTTTTTTTTAATTAAATTATGCTTAAAATATCTTTATTATACCAGACTATTTTAATAAAATAGCAATATTCATATTTTTATAAATAAAAAAATCCAAATATTTAATAGAATTATTATTTGCTGTCTGTCAAACTTAACAATCAATTCTAATTTAGTTTTTGGTGTATAATTTTGTATTTCATGTTTCGAAACATGATATTTTAAGTATAATTTAATTTAAAAAAAAATAGGGCCGAGGTGGTCTCGAACCAGGTCTTGTAGATTATTTATGTTATGAAACAACCCTCGTATCCACTCGGCTATGGAGCATTTTGTTTTTGACGTTTCTTATTCGAAAATATGAAGGATAACCTTCAAAATACAATTTATTTTATCAAATAGTTCAGTTAGAAAAGGCCATATTACACAACATTAGGTTTTATTAGATGCAAAATTAAGTAATCTAACTAACGATACCATATACACCCGATTTTATTTAGCGGGACAGATGGAAACAGCAAAAAACTGTTTTCCCATGTTATTTCCCTATGTCAAGGTTTTCAGTATTCACCCTGTATATGATATTTTGAAAGTAAAACTATTAAAAAGTTAATGTTTGACAGATGTCAACAACTGTCATTTACCTAGCAACCTGATAAGAGTCTTTAGGGGTCTTTACAGTGTAAGTGTGTTTTGATTGGCAATTTTCGCACACGAGATCAGATATGTAGGGAATCGCATGGATATTTTTTTAGGCTAAAAATTTTCAATGTAAATATGTTTTGATTGGCCTTTTTTGTACACATCAGAGATGCAGGAATTCGATTGGATATTATATTAAGCTAAAAATTTTCAGTGTAAGTATGTTTTAAAAGTCTACTTTTGCTCACGTGACTAGAAATACAGGGATCCGATTATATATTTTTTGAGTTAAAAATTGTCATAATAATTGCATATTAATGTCATGTTTTCAAATTTATAAGTGTTTAAACCAGTTCATTTTGACTATGCGGACGCTTGAATTATTATTACTGAATAAAGTAAATGCGAAAAAACAGCTATCTAATACCAATTATTAATAAAAAAATGATATGAATGTTATGAATTCAATAAATATAATTACAGAACAAATAAGTTATATTTATTAAAAAAAACTCCTTTAAATAATATATTAAACATATCGTTTACAGGTATATTATTTAAAAATATTAATAAATATTTGTAAATGAATTATATTTGTTATGTTACAGTAAGAATTATTATAGTAAATACGAATGTCAACAAAACAGAATGAACATAGAAATTTATTGGGCTAATTATTTTTAAATGTCCAGTACCAAAGTTTAAAGCAACCCCTAAAAATAACATTGTTAACAAAGGTTTGTATTCGTTTATTTAACGTCGTTTGACATTTAATTTTTTTTTAAAAAGTTAAATATATTAGGCTATATTAACACCCGAATGAATTATAACGAACCCTATTTGGATTCTGTTATAGCTTTATATAATGAAGGCAAAATAGAAAAATGTATATTTGTAATTCTGCTTTAAAAATGCTTGGAATGATATGAGAATTGAATTATTGACATGATAATTCATGTTGCAGGCAGTGTCGGTGTCAGACTTGTTCCCAGGACGCAGGGGGAGCCTACCGAGCGCCGACGTCGACGGCTCCGAGTCAGAGATGTCCACGCGGAACCGCAACGGGAATTCTACCCATATCTGAGCCCCAGAAATCCCCTAGCATACGTGCCAAGCTATCTGTGTGCTCATTAAGTCTGGACTTGTATTATAAAAAGTTATTTATGGATTTTTATATTTATTTCAATGCAATTATGTCAGGTACAGCGATCCAAAAGTCTCCATTTTATCAAAATTCGGGTACTATTTACCCATGGAAACCAATAATACTTAAAATAAAGGATTTTAACATTAGGATAATAATACCGAAAAATAATAAAGGGACATTGTCCTTACACTTAAGAAGCTTATGTCTGAAATTAAAATGTGTTAATTCATGGAAATTTGAAATCCCGTCATGATGACATCTGTAAAAAGACATTTGTGTTTGATATTTAAGAAAAACTAATTTATTTTTTTATAATTATTACGCCTAGTCCATTACGTATTATTAAAAAAAAAACATATTAAACTACTTAATTAAAAGGTGTTTGATAACATTTTGTATGCCACACGCTTACATATTTTTTTAAAGTAACTTGCAATTATAATACACTTGTATGTTGTATCATAAATAACTAAAATGTAGCTTACCCTCACTACGAACAAGTATTTTTATTAGACCGTTAATCTACGAATATTTTTGTGGTACGTTCTATTTGTTTTTAATTAGTAGTATTTTTTTCTTTTTATTGGTAAATTTAATTGTTGCAAATATAGAATTTAATTTTTGAAAAGAACTTGTAAGTGCCAAACTTTTTGAAGTAGTTCATAAATTTCGTTATTACGCATGCGCTTTCATCTTGATCAGCTACATCATTATTGTCCATTTGATAGAGACAAGTTTTGCATTTATTTATACCTACATATTTAAATGCGATATGTGTATAACACCAAGTCGCTAGAAATCCCAATTTTTGAGGTTAAATATGAGGCCTCGTTAAGTGAATGCTATTATGTTCATGAACTCTTGAACAACTTTTTAGTCAATTTTATATTACAATGCACCAATAAACATTACCTCTTATTCTGTATGTACTTTTCAATGTTCTCATTAATAGTATTTGACTTTTGACCACTTAATGTTCAATAATTACATTGGCTCATATTACGAGCTCACTTTTATAATAAAATCGCGATTTTAACGTCCGCTTTTACATCATAATCTTATGTAAAATCGTGATTTTAACGTTCGTTTTTACAAAAGATTTTGATGTAAAAGTGAGCGTTAAAATCGCTATTTTATTATAAAAGTAAGCTCGTAATACGGGCCATTGAGTTCTTGTGATGACTTTTGGAGCGTTGTATGTGCAAACATTTGTAAATTAAGAGCTAAAAATATTTTGTGTCACGTACACATTTTATTTACGATCGTACTGTAACTTAATTTTATAATATATTCTACTTTATGCAATAAAAATTGTATATTTTAAGAGATAAATATTATAAAACCTTTATTAGTTTGTTTGATTTGTATTAATGGGGTCATGCTATGACCGTATTTATTTGGGACTTTTAAAGTAACCTGGTAAGTTAGTTTAGTTTACTTGGTATTATTTAAGTAATCCGGGACAGTTCCCGCACTGATCCAACTGCCCCAGCTATTTTGGAGGGTTGGTAGATCCAACCCATTGGCCTATTATATAAATGGACTTAACATTGATGCTGCTTTACCCTAGAAGCATTGACGCACACCTTAGAAAAGGACAGCGCTAGTTTGGGCAAAAGATTAAATTGCAATACACGCAACACACAGTACATAGGAGTAGGATGGGTAGGGATGTAATATTTCAAATTATTATTTTTACATTTTTTTTTATTAAGGGATTAAATACTCACTCAAATTCTTATTTAGAAATATATAAAAGCAAATCGTATTCCTACTAATATTGCACTTTTACTTCTATCATCTATTATAAAACGAAAACAAAACTACAGACCGCAACATAAGTTGACTTTTCCCAACTTAACCCCACCAATACTCTTTCTTTCCTTTCCTATGATGAGCGTCAATTCCTCTCTCACTACGCTGGGTCCATTTATTAATACGTCAATGGTGGAAGTTGGGTTGGATCATTGACGTATTAATTGACGCTCACCTTAGAAAAGGAAAGAAAGAGTATTGGTGGGGTTAAGTTGGGCAACGTCTACACAACTACTTTTGTAAGTAAGTTTTATATTTGACGTTTATTGGAATGAGTTCCGGGTTGAATCTAAAGGTACCAAATAAATACAGTCTATAATAAACATTTAAGGAGTGGAGAGACGTCATCAATATTTGTAACTAGATTATGACATTACGAATTAAAAAGTTTATATGTGTATTAGTTTAGAAAATGTGTTGCCTGTTGCATATTGCAATGCCAAATTTTAAACATTAAAATATGTGTTTCTTTTTGTGACATATGCAGCAGTATGATGAAGTAAAATGATTTTTTAGACGAACAATTATTAAATATCATTGTAAATTGCTTTATTAAATTTCGTGTAGGTTTTTAGAAAAATAAGAAATGTTGAATGATACTATTTATTTGTAAAAAACATAATTGTTAAAATGTACAAATACTCTGTTGCTTTTCTTCTTCGTCGCTTTCTTCTAAATCCCTGGCTTTCTTATCGCTGTCGTCTTCAGCATTGACCTTTATTATCAGGGGTTTAATAACACGTCTGATCGATACGAATATCACGATCGTAACATTTCTTAATTTCTTCCACAGTGTAATTCAGAGTATTTTCTAAACTGTTGAAAACACTGAGTTTAGTGCTTCTGCCCACATATTTAATGTTTGATTTTCTTCGGATCCATCGCGGCCAATAATATTGTTGTTATAATAATTTTTGGAAACCCCCAAATTTTTCAATGGCATTAAAAATACAACGATAAGCAGTTAAACGCAAGATTTGATGACCAGATTCCAGTGCTTATGCAAATATAAATCAAAATTCAAAACATTCAGAGTAAAAATGTATGACAATAAAATGCAAAATGAATATTCAACTTCCTCAGCAGCAAGATCAAATAATTGCCTTTTGAATGTACAATGTTCAAAATTTATTTAAAACTATAAAGCCCCCCATACACCTGCAAACAAATTGCGCAACCATGGGCTGTTGTACAAAAATTGTATAGTGTATGGTGTTGTTTGACGTGTTGCGCAACTAGTTGCAGAAATTCAAAATTGTTTGAAATTAATTGTACAACGAGTGGCGTCGCGAAACTGTTGTATCGTGTCCGGGCTTTAAGCCCCAAATACACCTGCAAACAAATTGCGCAAATTGACATTGCACAAAAAAATTGTTGTCACATCACTATATACTATACAATTTTTGTACAGCAAAAATATGGGCTTTGGGCGACAAATTGTGCAATAACTGCAAAACGCATCTCGGTTTTTGTTTTTGTATAATTGGTGTTACCATGGCCAATAATTCTCCAAAAGTAGTGGAGTCCAAACTAGTTTCAAAAGTGCATTTGGTAATTTTGAATTTTAACTTGTTAAACCTCGTTTTTACTGATTTCGGGTTTA
Source organism: Stenolophus ochropezus (assembly GCA_035578165.1). NCBI lineage: Eukaryota > Metazoa > Arthropoda > Insecta > Coleoptera > Carabidae > Stenolophus > Stenolophus ochropezus. The sequence goes on along the minus strand of JAQOWZ010000008.1, from coordinate 5,116,153 downwards.
AATGGTAACATATATAAAAAATAAATATATTTTTATCCCACACATATTGAAAATAAGTTTTTTTCTAGTCCACACTATATATCATGTTGTTTTGCACTCTTGACAGAATACAATAATTTTTTCTTTCGAAAATGGAGAAAATGTAAAATACCTAATCAAATCTTTGTTTCATACTTGTCAGCCATTGAATTTCGGGACAATAACAAAAAAAAAACATTTACCGTCAGCAGGTCAAAATTTGTTCGTCAAAAATTATTAGTAAGATCACAGCATAGTTATTATTATTATTATATCTATATCATAAGATCTATTAGATAATGTCAATATATTCTGACTATAGGGATATGTGACCAAATTTATATATTGTTACCTTATGATACAAAACTTCTCTTAATCATTTATTTGCGAAGGTTATGTTTTTATTATTCTAATTGATTTCGATTATGGTCACATACCCCATTGCATAGTTTACAAGAATAATAAAAATAAATTCTTTCTTAGGCAATAATCGAAATTGATCGGAACTCGCGTAGGCGAAAATGAATTCACATATTTAAATGTCTAGAATTGACGGGTATTTGGAATTTTAATTTATACATATACATATACCGTTACATTGTATCATCATCCTGGTTATGATACAAGTGCATAAGAGGGTATTTAAAGCACCTGTGACATGTTTAAAACAGAATGTTATAGTTGCGGATAAAGTATAGCATGCTTTTCTCATGTAATGGATATTATTCATTCAAATGATTCATTATTATGAGTAATAGCACACATAACATGATCATTGAAAAAATACTATTATTAGCTTGTTTTGTTTTATAGGATAAAAAATGTGTGCTGCATGGCAGTAAAATTGTTTTCTGTTCCTAAAGTAGTATCCAGAATCGACTGCGTCTCGACTGTATACATATTCTCCGAACCAGAAAAGAACAACTTTCCTACATGGCAGCACAAATAATCATTATAATTTTTTTTTATTTTGATTTTGTGTTTTTCACATAAAATATATTGTAAAAAACTCTTGCGTGAACTTTTTCTCATATTCGTTTAATTGAAAATACTCATCCAGGAAAATATGTTTCCACACTTTATATGTAAATAACAATTATTCGCGGCTGCCAAAAAGCGAGTACTTCACAGGATTACTTTTTTCAATCCCTGTTGTTTGTTATACAATATACTCACACGGTACTGTGTTTGTAATATGTGAAATATGAATACACGGGGCCTCAAGAAAATCTTTAAATCTTGACCTCTGAGCCAGTCCTGATAAACTGTTTGGTGTGCAAACAAAGAAGACATATGGTATAACAATAAAAATAAAAATCAGAATACGAAAAATGCAAAATGACGGAGGATAGTAACAAAGCAAAACCAAATTATTGGTTTGACAAGAGGGAATAAATGTGGGATGTAGGTCGGATAGTAAGTAACATTTCTAAAATTAAAAAAAACTGCGCAATAGCTCGTTAAAAAAGTTAGATATTGAAACACCTAGCAATGTAGCAAAATAAGGATATTTTTTTTTTTATAAACGTAGATGCGGGAACGTGTCTTTCTTTATTAGTTCTTGTTCTTTTGTTTAAAAATACATTTTCTTCTTATTAATTTAATATTAATGTAATATAAATGTAATGGCACTACTTAACGAAAAGATCATAATTATTTAATATTTACCTAGTGCAGGTACATACACTAGTATATTTGTAATTATCTTACTGCGACTGCCTATCAGTGAGATAGTAATAATTAAAAATTTGTAACCGAGTTGTTTACGATACCTTGTTTATGAAGACTTGTCTATTTTTTTTGGAATGTTATTAATTCTAGTGTGCTTATTATGTATTTGTATTCGGTTGTGGGGTCAGAAAAGTTGATTATTTATGCTGCGATCTGTAAATTTACTTATAAAGTGTCAAAATTAATAAGTTACTTATTCTTATTAAAAGATAAATAACTATTAGAAGTATGTATAAATATGACTTGTACTACAACAGCTAAAGTGTGAATTAACCTGTTCTTTATAAAAAAAAATATGAGAGTAGTCCGAATAAACCTAACAATATATTGTTATCAACTTTTATATATTTGAAAATAGGGGCGCGATTTGAAGATTAAGGAAAACATTATTTGTAGTAATGTTAAAGTCCGTATATAGTCAGTTTGTAAGCTGTAAGAAGATCTATGTCTGTATTGTTAGGTTTATGGTGACAAATTAAATCAATCAAAGTGACCAAGTGAAGTGAAACGCATTGTAGCTGTTAATATATCCTGTGAAGCTTTAAAAGCTGATTTGTAACTAATCCGAATTCAGAGGCAATCTGTTCTCATGAACATGACGCACAATTACAATCGTCTGAAATGTACATTATTTTAACTTCTTAATGTATTCTAGCTATAAGTTTATTGAAATATTTACTGAATTGTTATAGTCTCATACACAGTGTATCCTATATTAATTGCAAACATTTTGATCTTGAAATATTCTGAAATCGAAGGGGGGTGGTAGTTGGTGCTTGATGAAACATTTTACAATATATGAAAAATAACACAATGTTCTTGATTAGTTTCACAAAAAAATATTTATTTAGTGACGGTAGTTTCATTCTCGCGGACATCATCAGACTAAGTACATTTATGGAATGATTTAAGTAGCGTTTTCCTGTACATATCTACCAATTTGGCACCAACAACCACCTCTCTTACAATTATTAATAGTGCCGGTGAAGACAAATTAGTAATTATTTACAGAAAATGATGTTCGCAATGACGACATGGCCGTCGCTTAACAAATATATTTTTTCTTCAAACGTCATAAAAGTGACATCTTCTGTGACGTGATTGACAAGGTTGAAGTTTAATTTTTATGCCTCCGTAATATAATTTTTATCCAACACCGTGTAATTATAACGATATAAGTATGCTGTTTTTAGATAAATAAAGTAAGTCATAAGTCACTAGTGAGCTAAATATATTAGCTCACTGTTTTTTGGTTCGTATCATAGTAACTACGTTATAAAACCTTCTCTACACTATTTTGTTCCTAAATGTCATTTCGAAATTCCATCTATCAAAAATCTTATATGTATTTTATATCAATGATTAAAATGTGTTGGATAAAATGTTGTATGGCACATGTGTGTTAATTACCTAAGTCACTTGAAAAAATACCACACTCGGCCTGACGGCCTCGTGAGCTAAACTTTTCCAACGTGACTTATCTGCAATATAACACACTTGTACCATAAATAACTATTATTCTAGTCGCCGTATAATATTATCGCCGCCGTAGTAGAATCAGCCAATAAGAAGTAACTTGTACAATAGAAATCTGTAATATCGCCCTAAATGTCACTATAAAAACTAGATAACCTAAGAATAAAGTTACTAAAAATTATGAATATCTGACAGGTAACCTACATATTAAACGTCAAATAGTAATTTATTTTTTAAAATTTCTACATTTGAAGAAAAAATAGAATGTGTTATTCAGAGTAAAAGCGTCTTTGTGTGCCTCGCATGTAATTGTCCGACTCGCTTCGCTCGTCGTGCAAACTTCCATGCTCGCCGCACAAAGTATCACTTTTACTCTTAATAACACAATATACTATTTTTTTGTGGACTTAATCAAGAATGTTGTGTAATTTTTCATATATTCTGAAATCGGTTAAATGGAACATTTTAGCATATAAAGATATTCTCGATGTTTTTATTTTTCAAAATATCTCCATAGGTAAGTAACAACATGTCCAAAACAATATCAAATTGGAAAAATGCTTTAATTAACAGTATGTGGTATGTGTACCACGTAGCACAGATAAATTATTTTCATAAGTACCTAATTTGAACCTAAGGGAATATATAAATATAATAAATATAAATATTTGAAAATGAAGCGATACGATTCCAAATTCAAAAGCATAGGCCCTAAAAATACTGACTGTACAAAGACGAAACTAGACACAGAAAATAAATCAGGCGTATGTAAACAACACGAAGGACAATGCAAAAATAGAACAATAAATTCAAAAGAAAATAAATAAATATAGGAAACGCGAACATCGCATTTTAAACGCTTAACTAACAAGGAAAAAGAATTATTACAGGAAATGAAATTGATAACTTTAAAGTATCCGGGTCTAATACGAATAATAAAGAAATAAAGGCTTCCACGGAACACTTTAGTGTACAGAAAATATTAAAAAAATGCAGTAAAAACAGGCATGTTATGTATGTAACACGCTCGCTCTGCGGCTCCTTGTTTTAGAGGAAATTGTTTAAACAAATTAAGTAATATGCCAGCTGTACTTGCAGCTGGTGTAATAAAAGGACAATGGTAGAAAAACATAGTATTGTAAATGTAGATTTTTTGTAAGGTTTTAAGATTGCTTTTCGTTGGAACATTTGAGAGCAATAAAGTAAATGGTACTACATGGGGTTAAGGAAGCAATAAATTTTAAAAGCTAAATAGAAAAGGGCAGTTTTTGAGAATACAATGGGAAAGCAATCTTAAGATCACATTTCATGATTGACAGCGTCCGGCGACAAATACTTGGAGGTCTCAAAAGTCCGTTAGGGATTTTTTTGCGTCTTCCAGCGTTGCCGCTCGGACGGGAGTCAGTTAATGAAACTAACGCTGTACAATATTTGAAATGACCAATGAGGGTGTAAGAAACACCCCCTTATTGGGAAAAGTAGGGGTAAAATTATGCGAAGTTCCTTCCATATAATTTTATCTAAGAGAATTCTCTCCGCTGACTTCAAACTGAACAGATCTGAGTGATCTTCTTGTGACAGTCTTGCGAATCTTTCTAAATTTTGATAACTAAATTGTCTTAGTGACTAGATATTTTTGTGTTGTGTGTTGAAGCCGTCGTCGTCCGAGTCCAGATCGAACTTAATTAATTTTACTTATTTTAATTCATTTACTATTTTTAACTGTAGAGTCGTATAATATAAACTAATAAAGTGCTTCATCCGAGGCTGACCAGTGATGAATAGTAAGTAGAATTAACATTATTACTTTGGTAGTAGTAGTGTGAGGTGTTGAACCTAGGCCGATAGCATAGCAACTCTGAGGTCGCCCTATTTTTATTATTTTAATTGTTGAGAGTCCAAATTGTTAGTATCGTTCTCCTATGTCACAAGAGTAGTTAAGTAATATTAAGTTGTTATTAATAATTGTGTGTAAATAAATTGTTATATTGAGCAGTTCTCTTTGAATTTAGAAACCCCTAATTATTCCTGTTGCGAATTAAGGTAATTTAGCAAATACCGTCACATATAAATTTTGTCGGAAGACAGCCGTGTCTGTCATCATTTTCTTTTGTCTGCTTCTATCGCGGCAGACTAATAAATTCGTGATAGTGGTGGCAGCGACCTTCGTTACCCTTGATCATAAATAAGTCTTGCATTAATATAATTAGTGGATTACTTTGGGTCAAGTAAATTTTCTAAGCACCCCTTGTATGTCAGGTATTAGATTTCGTCCTAGGCGACCGTACCTGTTACATATTTTGGTGGCAAAGCGCTGGGATCTAAATATTTTTTTTTAATACTTAAACCCTCTCATTCCAGTTAAGCCATTTAAACCGACAAAATTTAGTTTTCAAAATTGTAATAAACTACTGTGTGTTATTATTACATTTTGATTTTTGAGGTATTTGTAGAGTCAATATTTGCATTTGTTGAGAATAAGTATCTGTTGTGTTCATTTTATTTGGAAATTGGTAGTTGTCGTACTTGCAGAACGACAAAAGAGTTTTATATACGTAAGTAAATTCTGAGTGGATTTATTACGGTCAGTTAGGTAGTCCCGAGCCCCTAAGTCGGTAGAAGTGTAAAGCAATGAAGAACTTCGTGTAGTTATTGCTTCATTGTTAATAAACTAAAGCAAGTAAAATGCCGAACACAACTGACTCACCCGATTTGAGTGAAACAACTGGTTCACTCAGATTCAATGATCAACAGATGTTAGATTACTTAGTAGCAGTTTCATCCTTATCTGGGGTTAATATGAAAATTCCAACATTTTCGGGAAAATCAGATGAAAGCGTAATAGATTTTATAGACAAAATTGAGAATTGTAAGAATATTGGAAAATGGAGTTCAGATTATGTAATTAGTGTAGTAAAATTAAATTTACTTGGAGACGCGGCATGGTATATTAAAAATAATTCAAAAACTAGAGATTCGAAAGATTGGAAAGTAATCAAAAGAGAATTATTGGAAAGATATCAACCCAAGCAAGACTCGAGAACGATACAAAGGGCATTTAATAGTTGCTATCAGAATAGGGACGAAACAATTTCAGCTTATGTATGTAGACTGCATGCGTTAGGTAATTGTTTTATGGAGAGCTTCGAAGATAATTCGGAAGGAGCGCGTGAAGATAATTCGCGATATATAGAAAAACTTCTATTAAATCAATTTGTTTCGGGAATTTTACCACATTTACAAAGAGATGTGTTTTACGAAAATCCAAAAACTTTTGATAAAGCAGTAGAAGTTGCAAAGAAATCAGAATCGGCATTTAACATGATGCGTCGCGAGGATTCAGATTTTGTTAATAAAATAACAGTTAAAACTCCGGTCGAAAATGAAAGTACGCGAGCAAAGGAATCAAATTTAACGGCATCAATTGATAAACTAATTCAAGTTTTAACTTTGAGTCATATGCAAAATGTGGAAAAGAACTTAGAAAAGAACACGCATAAAAACGAAAATAATCGAGAAAGGAGTCCAGAATCTAATTTTAGAAATAAAAGCCGTTGTTTCAATTGTCAAAAATTCGGGCATTTTGCAAAAGATTGTCGTTACAATATAATATGTAAAAGATGTAATAAGCGCGGACACCAAGCAGATATTTGTCGTTCTATTATAAACCCGTCTAAATTTCCAAAGAAGGGAATGAAAGAAATTACTTATAACAAAGATTTAAACTAGATATGGCCGCGGATGTTTGTCCCGATTCGCGCGGCCGTAATAGAGAACCGCGAAAAAATGATTTAGTAACCACTCTCCCTAGTAGTAGAAAAAGTAACAAAGTAGAATTAGTTGTGAATGGTAGAAATTTAGAATTTTTAATTGATACTGGTGCATGCGTTAGTATTATCAAGCGGTATGTAGTTGAGGGACAGCGGTTGTTTCCAATCGCACGCACGCGTAGTATTGTAGGTATTTCTGGGAAGGAATTACCTGTAGTTGGGACTACAAGAGTAAAATTACATGTAGGTCGTAGTAGTATTTACCATAATTTTGTAGTGTGTGATGATAGTATCAATTTAGCTACCGACGGGATACTTGGTGTAGATTTTTTAACGGAGTATAAAGCTCAAATTAATTATGCATGTAATGAAATAGTGATTTGTTCGGAACGACTCGCGATTTCAACAATTACACAAAACACTAAAGATAAATTTGGAAGAAAGGCAAATAGTAGCGGTTACGAATTTCTAAGCGAAAAAGCGAATCTAGCAGAGAATCAGGAACTTTATGTTCCAAAATTAATCGAAAATAATTTTATTTCAGCACCTCGTATTGCGAATAACTATAAAACAAAACGATCGTTAGGTTCTTTGTATGACACGGAAGTCCCAGTTCGCGATTATTTGTCGAGTACAAAGCAAGATACTCACGGGAGTATAAAGGCCCAACGTCGCGAAGAACATCGCGTACGGTTTAGCGACGAACAAGTTTCGCGAGTTAGAGAAGATATTCACGGTAGTAAAAAGACTCCACGTCGCGAAGAATATCACGGACGGTTTAGAAACGATCATGGTTCGCGAGTTAGGGAAGATACTCACAGGAGTATAAATATTCAAAGTCCCGAAGAAAATCACGTACGATTGAATAAAGAAAGTAATTCGCGTGATAATGAATTAAATCGCGAAGTAACGAAAACTAAAAATCGTGAAGAAAATCGAGAAACGGTTAGCGAGAAGAATGACTCGCAATGTAGGGAAATTAATCGGGAAGAAATCAAAATTGAAAGGCGAGATTGCACTAGCGAAAACAGTGACTCGTACGGTACAGAGGTCACTCACGATAGTTCAAAATTTTGTAATCGTGAAAACAAAGAAAGTAATTTTGACGAAAGTAATAAAGCTGTAGGTACATGCCGTAAAAATGATGAAAATTTAAATAATTCAAAAAGCGGATTGCAAAGTAACTTTGTAGGTAGCAGCTCACTGTGTCAAAACAGTAGCTTAGAAAGAGATGGAACATCAGGTACAAGCCCTGAAGATGTATTGTTAAAGGAAAGTGTGCCAACAAGTAAATTGAAAAAGGTTCATTTCGAGGAAATTGTTAAGGTTGACCATAATGCGGTCGTTTCAAACGGTTCAGGCAATAATATGGAAATTACCGGAATTTCTTCGGAAGTTAAAATTGAAAATAGTACGGAAAATGCAAACAAGGACATAAGATCGGTTCGTATTAAAAAGAATATCACAATACCTCCTAGGTCTGAAGCTGTGTGCTTAGCAGAGAGGAATGTTGGATTAAATGTTTTAAATAAAGCAGGATGTGTCTTAATTGAGCCAGTCGAACTGGAAATTCAAGGAGTTATAGCAGCTAGAGTGCTTGCTAGGAGCGATGAGACCGTGGTACCGGTAAAGCTCATGAATGTGTCGCAAGACAGTGTGTTTATCCCTGCTAAAACCATTGTGGGTTTTGAGGAAAATGTCAAAGAGGACATTAGTACGTTTAGCGAACCGAGTAGCGTAATAGCATCCGTACAAGAAGTAGATTTTCGAACCTTATTTCATTTAGATCACTTACCGAGTAACGATAGGCAAAAAGTTGAAAAAGTGTTATTAGAATACAAAGATATATTTATACAGCCGGGAGTAAAGTTAGGTTGCACATCGAAAGTGAAACATCGGATTATAACAGATGATGTTCATCCAATTGCAAAAAGGCCGTATCGTGTTCCATTCACGCAAAAAGAAACATTGCAAAAACAAATTGACGAATTGTTAAAAGACGGTATTATTGAGGAGAGTGACTCACCTTGGTCAGCTCCTATTGTGTTAGTAAATCGAGAACTGTCGGACGGTTCGACGAAAGTTAGACTGTGTGTAGACTTTCGCGAGTTAAATAAAATAACGAAGAAAGATTTCTTACCGTTGCCGAATTTACAAGATACAATTTCGCATATGAATGGCGCTGCTTTATTTACAACCTTAGACTTAGCATCAGGGTATCACCAGGTAGAAATTGCCGAGGAAGATAAAGAAAAGACTGGGTTTAGTTCGCCGTGGGGGCATTATCAATGGAATAGAATGCCGTTCGGTTTATGTAATGCGCCAAGTACATTTCAAAGGCTGATGTATTGTGTACTAAGTGGATTAGTTGGGGAAAAATGTTATGTTTATTTAGATGATATATGCATATTTTCGGGAGATAATATAGAAGAACATTTAATGAAAATTAAAGACGTGTTTAATAGATTGCGGAAATTTAATTTAAAATTAAAACCTAGTAAATGTGAATTTGTACGTAGAGAAACCGCGTATTTAGGTCACATTATTTCGGCAGAAGGAGTCAAACCAGATCCGTCAAAAATAGAGGCAATAGAGAAATTTCCGACACCAAAAACCGTGAGAGACGTTAGGTCATTTTTGGGATTAATAGGATTTTATCGTCGGTTTATACCTGATTTCGCAGAATCAGCGAAACCATTAACTACACTTTTAAAGAAAGATATTCCATTTAAATGGGAAACAGAAACAAAATTTGCGTTTGATAAATTGAGAAGTGCGTTAATTAAAGAACCGATATTAATATACCCCGATTTTAGTCAGCCATTTACATTAACAACGGACGCGTCAAATATTGCATTAGGTGCGATTTTGAGTCAAAATCGCAACGGAGTAGAACACCCAATTGCTTACGCGAGCCGTGTTTTAAATAAAGCCGAAACGAATTATCCAACAATACAAAAAGAATGTTTAGCAGTTATATGGGCAGTTAAATTTTTCAGATGTTATTTATACGGGAGAAAATTTACATTGATAACCGATCATAGTCCACTTCGCTGGTTAAATAAAGTAAACGACCCAAGTAGTCGATTGTTAAATTGGTCTTTAAAATTGTCGGAGTATGTATTTGATATTATACACAAACCGGGAAAATTAAATACTAATGCGGACACCTTGTCGCGTATAGAAATTAATTGCGTAGATAATTATGAGCCAATATGTGATCGGGAAACCATAAAATTAGAACAAGAAAAAGAGTTGAAATTAAATAAATTGTTAGAAAATGAACAAAATTCACAAATCTCAAAATTTTATAAAGACAGGGACGGATTAATTTATAAATTAAGAAATTCAAATGAGCGCGAAGATAGATTAGTGGTTCCAGCCACTATGGTAAATAAAATTATAAGGATTCATCATGATCTGTCGTATGCAGGTCATCCGGGTTTTGAAAAGACGTATAATTTGATTAAAAAGAAATTCTTTTGGGAAAATATGGGTAAGCAGATTAAGGAATATTGTGAGCGTTGTTTATCGTGTAACGAAAGAAAAACTTCGCCTCATCTAAGACCAGCACCCTTGCAACAGTTCAATGAACTTAGTAAACCTTTTGAGCGTACGGCTATGGACATTGTAGGTCCATTTGAAAGAACCAGTCGAGGTAACAAGTATATTTTAACTTTTATTGATGCGTTTACGCGTTATCCCGAGGCAATACCGATACCTGATGATAAAGCAGAGACAGTAGCTAATGTGTTTGTTTCGCATATTATTGCAAGGCATGGAGTACCTAAACAGCTTTTAACAGACAAAGGGACGAACTTTTTATCAAAACTATTTAAGAGCGTGTGTCATTTATTCGGTATAAAGAAATTACAAACAACCGCGTACCATCCTATGGGAAATGGGTGTATTGAACGATTTCATAGAACTTTTTCAGATACAATGTCGCATTATATTAGTAAAGATCATAAAGATTGGGATTTGTGGATTCCCTACGTATTAATGGCTATAAGAAATTCGGTTCATAACTCAACGGGAGAAACACCATTCTTTTTAATGTATGGTCGGGAGTTTGAGATACCACTTGAAGATAATATAGAACCGTTAGATAAAAAGAGTGATACAGATTACAGTCAGAGTATCGAAGAACGAATTAAAGACGCGTATAAAATAGTAAAAGAACGAATTAGCAAAGCTCAAAGTAGGAATCAGGTTCAATACAATAAAAAGACCGCAGTCCGAAATTTTCAAGTTGGAGATTTAGTATTTCTACATAATGAAGTAGTTAAACAGGGATTAAGTAGAAAATTTGTGAAGCCATGGATAGGTCCGTATAGAATTAATAAACAAACTAGTCCGGTAAACTTTGTGATCCAGAACGTGGACGGAGGTAAAGAAATATTAGTAAATGTAAATCGGTTGAAATTATATGTGGAACCAAATCATAGTACTCTAGAAGTAAAGAAGAGTCCAGTTCCACGCGTGATTGACATGAAAAAGTTTGATTACATGTATACGCCGCGTCAGAGCGATAATACTCAACGAGAGAGTGATAATACGATTAGCAGAGCCGTAAGTTTAGAATCATTAAATGAACCGGGCGGAGTCACCGTAAATGTAGAAGCAGACGTGCATAGTCAACCCATAATTAATAATAATACCGGGCCAAGTGAAAATAACGAAACTCCGCGAGGTAGATATTCATTACGTAGTTACGGTCGGGTTCCTGATGAACCATGGGTAGCTAAAAGTCGGATATAGATCCGCAGTGTCATTGTAACATATTTGTTCTTGTGTTAATCATGTGTGATTGCAGTGTTCAGAGGTCTAGTGTTGCTCGCGTTAATGGGCTCAATAACAACAGAAGATTCCATGCCAGGGATGGACAAGGGACTTGTTTTTATTAAGGAGGAAGAGGTACTGCTAACCGGTGATAATTGGATCCTATCCACGGATATCAATCTAAGTGATTGTCGGCTCGTGTTGGAGGCATTCGAAGATGTTCTACGCGATGTGATGAAGTTGGACGTTCGACTTGGAGAGGACATGGAATCATCTTTCAAGACTGCTTTAAATGATATAGGTTATGGTTTTAGGACTGCCCAGAGAGGCGCCCCGCAGAGGCCAATGATGGCTGTAACCACAGAAAGGACTACGGACGAACGACTCAAAAGGCGAAGATCATTGCGGTTTCCAGTCGAGGACAGGTACCGAAGAGCAGCGACCCTTACCCAGGAGCTCGGGTCTTACCAATACTAAGTAGTTGGGATAATAAATTATTTGCCCTTCAGGAAGATAATTTATTTTAAGGGGATAGGGAAGTTGTAACACGCTCGCTCTGCGGCTCCTTGTTTTAGAGGAAATTGTTTAAACAAATTAAGTAATATGCCAGCTGTACTTGCAGCTGGTGTAATAAAAGGACAATGGTAGAAAAACATAGTATTGTAAATGTAGATTTTTTGTAAGGTTTTAAGATTGCTTTTCGTTGGAACATTTGAGAGCAATAAAGTAAATGGTACTACATGGGGTTAAGGAAGCAATAAATTTTAAAAGCTAAATAGAAAAGGGCAGTTTTTGAGAATACAATGGGAAAGCAATCTTAAGATCACATTTCATGATTGACAGCGTCCGGCGACAAATACTTGGAGGTCTCAAAAGTCCGTTAGGGATTTTTTTGCGTCTTCCAGCGTTGCCGCTCGGACGGGAGTCAGTTAATGAAACTAACGCTGTACAATATTTGAAATGACCAATGAGGGTGTAAGAAACACCCCCTTATTGGGAAAAGTAGGGGTAAAATTATGCGAAGTTCCTTCCACATAATTTTATCTAAGAGAATTCTCTCCGCTGACTTCAAACTGAACAGATCTGAGTGATCTTCTTGTGACAGTCTTGCGAATCTTTCTAAATTTTGATAACTAAATTGTCTTAGTGACTAGATATTTTTGTGTTGTGTGTTGAAGCCGTCGTCGTCCGAGTCCAGATCGAACTTAATTAATTTTACTTATTTTAATTCATTTACTATTTTTAACTGTAGAGTCGTATAATATAAACTAATAAAGTGCTTCATCCGAGGCTGACCAGTGATGAATAGTAAGTAGAATTAACATTATTACTTTGGTAGTAGTAGTGTGAGGTGTTGAACCTAGGCCGATAGCATAGCAACTCTGAGGTCGCCCTATTTTTATTATTTTAATTGTTGAGAGTCCAAATTGTTAGTATCGTTCTCCTATGTCACAAGAGTAGTTAAGTAATATTAAGTTGTTATTAATAATTGTGTGTAAATAAATTGTTATATTGAGCAGTTCTCTTTGAATTTAGAAACCCCTAATTATTCCTGTTGCGAATTAAGGTAATTTAGCAAATACCGTCACATATAAATTTTGTCGGAAGACAGCCGTGTCTGTCATCATTTTCTTTTGTCTGCTTCTATCGCGGCAGACTAATAAATTCGTGATAGTGGTGGCAGCGACCTTCGTTACCCTTGATCATAAATAAGTCTTGCATTAATATAATTAGTGGATTACTTTGGGTCAAGTAAATTTTCTAAGCACCCCTTGTATGTCAGGTATTAGATTTCGTCCTAGGCGACCGTACCTGTTACATGTACGTAAACTCAAAAACTAATGATTACGAAGAATTAGAGAAGAAAGAAAAGAATTGACGAGAAAAATAAATCATGGATACAATTTAAATAAAAGATGGAGAAAAAAAAATATGTTTGGAACTATAAGAAAAATAAAACAATAACCATCTAAGAACTATATAAGACGAAAATGGAAACAATCATAGAGGAGGCAGATATTATGGAAAGGTGCAGACAATACTTTAAAACATTACTGGAAGAAAAATATGTTACAACAAAAATAAAAAATAAGCGGAAAGTAAGAGCCAATTTTATAACAGAAAACCAACAAGAACTGAAAAAAATATGTCAAAACAGAAAATGTGATGCAGCCCCAGGACGTAGCCAAAGAAACGAGGATATGTTTTAACATTAACGATAAATAATTGAGAATAATAACAAAGTAATAACACAGGAGACACATGAAAGAAATAACAAATAGGAATTATTACCCTAATATCCAAAGTGGTGATATAAGGAAGTGTAATAATTGAAGGAGCATTATACTTTTAAGCACGGTATTAGGGAAAAAAATAAAAGAGTACCATTAAAACACTGACTTGCAGTACGGCTTTAGACAAAAACCAGAACATGTAAGTGGCCAATTTTATATTACAACAAATCTGCGAAATAACATTCAAAGGAGTCGAAGAAGTATACTTTTTTTATTGACTTGCAGAAAGTATTCGTCATAATTTTCCTTACTAGGAAAAATGAGAAATAATACAGTCATTAATAGTGAAAAGTTTGTGAAAAAGTACGAAAAACTGTATTACGAAATTTGAGAAAAATCGGTTATGTTTGTAATAACTGTGAGGCAAGGGTGTATTCTAAGCCAGCTGTTATATTCGTTAATCCAAGACGAGCCTTTGAAAGAAGTAATTTTTGATTTTGGAACACAGAAAGAATCAAATTGTCAGAATTATGTTACACTGACAGACAACACAGTAATAATAACAAAAGATGAGAATTATTAATATGAACTTATTTAAAAGAATACGAAAATAAGCACCAAAGATAAATAATCACCTTGTCTGTCATAGAAAAAAAAAAAACACGCTAAATAAACGTAGAAGAAAATGAACTAAAACAGGTTAACAAGTTCAAATATCTAGGCTCAATCAATCTCTCAGGGTTGTAAATTAGAGGAAGAAATAAAAGAAAGAACTGGAGAAACCGGAAAATATTTCAATAGCATTAAGTAAACCTTTTTAGCGAATAAAGAAAATAAAAATGAAATTGTTCAAAAAAGTAGCCACGCCAATCTTATCTTACGGGTCAGGAATATGGATATTTATATAGATTAAAAAAAAGAGAATGACAGATAAATTAGAGAAAATAATAGATGATGCACGTAGACGTAAAAAGATACAAGAAGATCATGAATAACATGGACGCATGAAATAAGTCCTATACTTCAAAAGGGTTTTAGAATTAAGTAATGGATTTAAAATTAAAATAATAATAAAACAAAACAATATTAATGAAACTAGTAGGCTAATGGTCTTTTGGGAAGAGAGATTAGTTGAGGTTCTGACAAAACAAGCTCGAATCTCGGCCATATTCTATTTCCTACATTAAAATGGCTCTTGTGATGCACTCGTCACCACAGTCAAAATGCCCGGGAATTACATCGGACATATTTATTTATATGTAATGAATATAACAACAAAGTTCGTAACTTATAGTTTTCAAGGTCCAAATAGTGGCACATGAATGTACGACAAAATATATTTAAAAACATTCTAAATACTGCCGAATTTAAACTTTAATTTCTATTTAGAATAACTTTACAGTATGTGTAATGGACCTGCAATGTACTAGATTATTTGCACTGCTCTAGGTATATATTTGTACCATTAAAATATGGTTCATTCCTTGTACAATGAGAAAGTTTCGTCAATATTTTAAGGAACGCAAAAATACTCAAAATTGTCTTATCTCAAATTCTGATTTTAAATTTTGAGTCAACTATTGATGTATTACTTCACAATATAAATAGACTATTTTTCGTGAAATTTATTGCACTTTACATAAAATCAAAGGAAAAAAAAATAAAAATTGGCGGTCGGACTTGAAATACCTCCAACACAAATTTTATTTATTTTTAATGCTTTTTATTCAATAAATGTTGGATGCATATGGTTATGGATAAATTTAAACCAACAGATACAAAACAAATGTCATTCGAATCTGATTGCCAGATTTTACTATTTTCCCCTTGGTTTTACGTAAAATGCAGTGGATTCCATGAAACAATCTATTTTGAAGGTAAAGTTAGAATATGGGCACCAAATTTTGTAGTTATTTTTCTGAGACAATATTTATATCATCTGCCTATGAGTTATTTTTCATAAGGTCATCCATAATATTGACCTTAACTCGGACCACTAGGAAAAAATAATAAACATATCTATATTACTATGATAATTTTAGCGTAAGAAACACTTTTAATAAAGATTAATATTTAGAAGTTCAATTGCAAATATTACTACTGTTATGTAAAAAATGCATGCAGTTGATCACTCATATGTATGATGTCGATTAAGTGGAAAGCTCGCAAAATGTTAATGTTTAAACTTGATTATGTATGTTAATATAATCTTGGTGGATTTATAGTAAATATTAACATGAACTCAGTTAAATACAGACTTAAGGAATACTTTGTTTTGCTCCCTTGTATTAAATTAACAGTATCACTAATATTGAAAGTTGGACAACTCCCAACTTACAAATTAGCAGAATGGAGATTTAAGCATGCGTTGCCACACTAGGATCTGCTGTCTAATTGTACGTAGCTAATTCTATATTTATATTTACCCGTTGTATTAGAACAAAATTAATATTTAATAAAAAAATGTGTAAAAAATTTGATTTAACTATTAATTACGGAGATGTAAGACTGTAAAAAAGTCATCATATTTTTACAATTATTCCTAATATGTCTTACAGTCTTACAAGTTTAATGTGATCTGCAGCAGGAGCGGACTGGACAAAAAATTATATTTTAACATAACAAATGTAACACTAAAGTAAGTACGTCCTTGCAGCCTTATGTGTTATTTCAGGCTTCTGTTTTTGGTGAACCGTTTGATCAATCTCATATTCTGTCTCAACAGTGAATTAACCGAATATTTCGAGATAAATAGTTCACCGATTAGATTTTAGAAGATAAGGTAAGTAGGATGACTTAAATCCATCCCTCTCCTTAAAACCTTCCTATATCATGGATGTGTTTCAGGAGGGACAGGATATTGTGTACAATTTGGTCGACAGCGAAAGAGTTTGAGATAGCTTGGAGCACGCTCAATGAGAAATAGATCCTAATTTGTGCACTTTGTGGTAATAAAATTATTGTCAACATCCTATCCCTATCAGAAATATAAAAGGTTAAATTATTTTGGTGCCAACTTCACGCTAGCACCAAGTGTTTTCGAATTAAATTTTTTCTTAGGTCAAAAATTAGGGCCTAATTTGTGCCAATAACATATTTGCCACACATTCCCTTTGTGAGATATTTAACTTTAATAATCGTAGGTGCTAATTTGTGCCGCAAAAACGAATTAAATTGTAACAGTCAGTGCGTATGGGTAGTGAACCGCACTGTCGTTGACGTATTGAACTATTACCCGGACAACCACAGAAAGAATATTGAAATTTATACTTACCTGTGTCACTACGCTGCCTGGGTAGAATCGGATAATGGGTGCACACACGAAAGAACGAAATAAGTTGATAAAAATATAAATATAATTAAAGATTAATTAATAACAAAATCTAAGATATGAATACAATTTGGAAACGTGCGACTGTTCGCTTCCACGACCGAATCGAGAATCCTCCCTGCTGGAAATGCACAGTCTTTGCAAGCTGGTTCATTTGACAACGTTAACAATTTTCGACCGGTAAGTTTCCGCGGTTCTACTAGAATTTACGTGTGCGGAAACTCGCCAGCCACGAGTCAGCGAGTGCAACGAACACGGTGCACCATAAACAGAAAATTAATAAAAACACACGTGGCCGTTACACTGCCTCCCCCTTTAAACTCAACTGTATAAAACCAATACAGTTGAGCACAAAGAAGCAAATGAACCAACTTACAATCTACTTAACTACTCTAAACTAACAATGGCTACATTTCAATTCTCTACAAGTAAACTTAATGTCCCTACTGAACTACACTTGATGACTGACTGAACTAAGGCACTACATGCTGACGGAGCGGACCGACATCGGCTGGCGGATCGGTGGCGTACGCAGGAGGGTGAGTCGCTATCTGTTGGAGGCTCGGGTACATGCTTACCGTGGATCCGATGTTGGTCGTGTCCGTCGCCGGGGTGGCACGGTCTGTCGTCTCGGCGCTCTGTTGTTGGATGAGGTTGACCAAATACCGCGTCGTCATTGCATCCCATAGGCTCGCCAACAGGAACCATCTGCGTTGGGGCTGGTTGTTTGCTGCCCTCCTCAAACTAAACATGTTTAGTATGACTGAGCATACGTACCGTATCACATTATATAGAGTGTATAGGAGCATAAATACACTGAACAGGTTCCCGGTATATGACAGGAATCCCCAAACTTCTGCTGCGGCACCCCAAGCCATCTTCACGAACTCCTTTTGACTGAAGATGTTGAGGATGTGGATGTCTTGTCCATCAGTTTCGGCTCCTATCACTCGACGCGTCATGATGTTCGTTACGGCACGCCGCTCGTTCGGGAAGAGCAGTGTTTGTTGAAACGCAGCCATATCCTGTTGGGTGTAAACACCGTGTGCGCTTATGGGTGCAATCTTGGTCATAGGGATCGCTTCGCTAGCGTCATTAGCGTCCAGTGTCGTTGGGTCAGGTTGTGTTCTGCGTAGGTTCGGATCCAACTCCAACCACTTGCCCTCTAAGTGGAACATAACGGGGAGTTGGTTCCCGCAGTCGACTTGCGTGCCATGGTCCTGGATTATGTGTGTAATGGGTGCCATGAACTTGCTTATGTTCTTGTACGTGATCGGCAGTTCTTGGGTAGCACGAAGTCGTTTTCCAATAGTCTACTACTTTCGGGCTACATTTTATCACATACAGGACCTCGCCCATTACTCGTCCCATGTGTCCTGATGCTTCTTTCACTAAGCCGCTTACCACGTCTGGATTCTCTAGGGCTAGCATGATACGGTTCCGCATGATCTGTTCTCTTAGATGACACCGTTTCAATATAGCATCATACACTAAATCCTTAGCCTGTTGTTTAAATGCTATTTCCAAAAACAATAGTTTGCTAAGGACTTGTGTCATCAAGTCCGTATTTTGGCTCACTCTTCTAGATTTCTTGAAGTAGAAGCCTAGAGAGGATTCCGTGATAATTAGAAGTCGATTCTGCTCAGTCCGCCAAGCTGGTTGGTGGCAGAGCAGCTCCTGTCGAACTAATCGGAGGGCGAAAACCGTATCTTGAGCCTCTACGACGACATACTTTGTGGTGTTGTTAATAGTTAGCGCCACAGCGGCTCCTTCATACAGGACGTCGATCCCCTCAGCCGAACATCGGTCATTGACTTGAGTTTTCCAGGTTACTTCACCCGCCAGATCATCGAAACAGTAAGTATCGGTGTAAGTACATACGGTTCCGGATCGTAGCTGTACAGTATTCTCTTCGACATCTGCGATGGTGACGTAATCCGACAATTTTATAGTAATCGCCGCGCTGACAATGACGTCTTTGTAGGTGGTGCCTTGCTGCGTATATTGTACCCCAGAACAACGACCACTAGGTTCCAAGTGACCGGCTATCGTTGTTGACACAACAATCGATCCCGTTTACTAGTAATCCAGATACAATTCCGGCTCCCAGGCCGGTGAGATCGATTCTTTGGAAACGGTGGGCCTCTAGACATCGTTCTCCCTTTACTAGATGCACATACCGTGCCAGACCCCCTGAGACTGCACTGGTGTGGGAATGCATACCACAGTGTTCAATTAGTTGTCGAACTGTCACAAGACAGTTAAACACGTGTATTTCCGAGTAGCGTCGTTCTTGTACTAACTTGATCTTGGTGGTGGTCTCGGTCGAATCCTTTATGGGGTCTCGACAAGGCTGTACGTCCAGTAAGGATATCCTTGATATCTCCGAGTCGGTGTCTGCACAGTCATATGCTATTAGTTCAGCCCATAGTCCAGTATAACTTACAACTAATATAATACTAAGTATTCTAACGCTAAACATGATTCAGATTCTATTCGACCGGATCCAAGAGTGGTCTGGGACAGCTCCGCGACTCCTTGTGGCGTAGCGGGCGTTTTGTGGCGGTGTATTTTCTTCTACCGTCGAATAGGAGTCTGAAGATGTCGAGGTTTGCAAGGTGGAGTCTATCGCCTTAGGAGATTCGGTAATTACTGTTAAGGAACTGCTATCTGGAACTGGCAAATTATTAGTCTGTGTTACGATATTCTTTTGCTGGGCCGGCTTATACCATGGTATAATAGGTGTAATCCCTTCTTGTCCGTTTAACAGTTCAACCGTCTTAGGCGAGTCGACATAATCGAGTGGAGGTGTTAAGTCAACGTCATTTATTGACATGTAACAGGGTTTTAATCTGTTAACATGTACGGTCATTTGTCTTCGTCCATAAATTTCTTTTATGACAGCGTTTACTTCACGCAACTCAATTATGCGATACGGTCCTGACCATTTTTTTTTGCCAATTTCGCACTAGTGCCCACTTTAACTGTTGGAGTAAATAGGAGCACCCTGTCACCTACTTTAAATTTAACATCGCCACTTTTTTTTGTTAAAAGTTCGATGTACACGATCTATGTTTTTATCCAACTGTTCTCGGGCCTTGGCGTGTGCGATCTTTAACCGTTGTATCATTTCACATGCATAATTGAGATCTGTGTCATAACGCGTCTTAAAGGGGCGAAATATTTCGTCAAATGGTAACTCTATGTCTTGTCCATACATAAGGAAAAATAGAGTTTCTCCAGTCATAGAATGGACAGTACTGCAGAAGGCAGACACGGCAAACGGTAACCACTCATCCCAGTCAGTATGGCTCGAATTTACATAGTGCGACAGTATATCCTTCAATGTCCTGTGACTACGTTCTATAATACCATTAGTCTGTGGTCGAAATGCGGTCGTGTGTAATCGTTCTATTTGTAATATTTGACAAATTTCTTTCATAAGTTTAGAAAGGAAATTTGTACCAAGGTCGGTCAGTAATTGTCGAGGTGTCCCATGACGTAAGATTATGCCCTTTACAAAAGTTTTAGCGACAGTATAAGCGGTTTGACCCTTCAAAGGAAATGCCTCCAGATAACGAGTTGCGGCATCCTGTACTGTCAGGATGTATTTATTACCTGAGTCAGTAGTAACTAACGGACCAACTACATCCATGGCAATGCGTCCGAACGGTCGAGTGACGGGATTAAACTTTTTTAAAGGGGCCGGTTTCAAATGAGGAGACGTTTTCCGTTGTGCGCACGACATACACTTCTTTACATAGTCCTGAACGTCGGAACGGAGATTTGGCCAAAAGAATCTTGAATTTACTTTTTCGAAGGTTTTCTCCGTTCCACAATGACCTGATAAAGGTGAGTCATGGCACGCTTTCAAAATTGGTTTCCGAAATTTGGCAGGCACTACTAGGCGATCTTCATAGCGTTCATCGTCCGACTTACGATAAACAAGTCCGTCGTCATCAAAATAAAAGTCACAGTGGGGTTGGTCACGGGTTTTATCTAAGTAGGTCGCAACTTGAGCATCTATTCTTTGTTCAGCCTTCATGACATCGCGATCCCATATCACTGGCTCGTAATGTTTCTGATGAAACATAAGCCGTACGGGCTTGATACGCGAGAGAGCGTCTGCATTAGTATGCTTCTTACCAAGACGATAATTAATTTCGAAATCGTACTCTGATAAGAGCAATGACCATCTGATCAGTCTGCTTGATGGCTCCGATGTTTTCATTAACCATTTAAGTGGCTGATGATCGGTATACACTATGAACTTATGACCATACAAATAAATTCTGAAAAGTTTAATACTCCATACTACTGCAAGGCATTCTCTTTGCGTAGTATCGTAGTTACGTTCAGCCGACCTTCGTACACCTGACACAACACAGCACCTATCGCGTAAGCGGAAGCATCGGTACAAAGTATAAAAGGTTTTTTTGGTATCCGGATATTTCAAAATGGGCGATTTTGTCAAAAAACTTCATAGCGTATTAAACGCTTCATTTGCTTCCGCGGTCCAGGAGAATTTACAATTTTTCTTAGTTAGAACGGTCAATGGTAAAGCTACATTCGCAAAATTTGGAATAAACCGTCTATAAAAGCCAATTAACCCTAAAAATGATCTAATTTCGGTAATGTTACGTGGGACTGGAAATTCTTCTACTACTTTTATTTTGTCCGGATCAGGCTTCACGCCGTCTTTACTGACAATGTGTCCGAGATATTTTGTTTCGCTCATCATGTATTTACATTTTTCAGGATTTAATGAGAGGTTAGCTTCTCTAAGGCGATCAAAAATTAATTTTAACTTTTCAATATGTTCATCCAAACTATCAGAGCTGAAACATATAATATCGTCCAGGTACACAAAACAGTGTGAATCCGTTAATCCAGCCAAAACGGTGTACATCAGTCGCTGCCAAGTACTGGGGCTATTGATTAGTCCAAAAGGCATCCGGTTACATTCATAGTGACCCCAAGGTACGGAAAAAGCGGTCTTTTCTTTATCTCGCGGGTCCATCTCTACTTGCCAGTAACCTTTCGCCAAATCTAAAGTGCTAAAACGAACGGCTTTTCCTAATTGATCTAACGTGTCTTGTAAATTTGGAATGGGAAAGTAGTCGCGTTTAGTAATTTTGTTCAATTCGCGATAATCTATACAAAATCGAAATGAACTTTCCCCATTGCTTAATTTTTTCTCTACTAAAACTACTGGAGCGGAATAAGAACTAATCGATGGCTGAATGATGTTATTTTGTAACATCTCATCTACCATTTCTTTCAATACTTGTTGGCGACTAAAAGGTACACGATAAGGAGCGCGTGCCACTGGGACGTCAGTGCTTGTGTGTATCCGGTGTTGTACAAGTGTCGTCTTACTGAGCGGTGCGGTCTTTACTTTGAATATGTCAGCATATTCATTTAATTTTTTTTTCAAATTTATCTCGTTCGTTGTCTGGCAAATGATCTAAATTAAATTTATGAGGGCTGATCATATTCAAGGTATTGATACTGTTGCTATGATTCTCGTCGGCTTCTAATTGCACTTCCGCTTCTACTGCCAAACCTACAGGTGTACGTTTAGGAATGACTACTTCCTCATTATTAACATTTACTATATTAATAAATGAAGGGCTACTTATTTTTTGAAACAGCGTTCGTGCTATTAGAATGCCGGACGAGTTTACATCATGTGGCTCTATTACGTATGTCTTATCGGGCATCCTGTTATCAAGAGATAACTCGACAACAGCGATATGTCTCGCGGAAATTTTTAAATTTTCTTTCAAACGAACTACAAAATTTTGATGAAGAGTGTTCGAAATCGCCGGACTAATATTAATTTTACGAGTATTTACAGGGTGCGACTCATTTTTCGTTAAACACTTTTCGGTCAATGCTCTCGAATTTTGATTTGACGGTACAGGATCCGAACAAGGTTGATCACAGCCTCGTTCATCAACGTTTCTGCGATCTATAGTATTTTTTAATTTGATCCTGGGATTCAAACAAATTTGTCGAGCATACTTTACTGCTTATCTCCATTGCTTCGTCAGCAGAGATAGCACGCACGTTCTCGCCTGAGCTGTAATTGTTCCGTGTTATATGATCTAACATAGATAAGACCTGATTATAAATCTTAAATCGATTTTTCCCAAAGTCAATGGTTACTTTATGGCGGATTAAAAAATCTATTCCGATCAGTCCGTCAGCTGGTAAATGCAGCTCATCGGGACAAACTACAAAACGATGTATTAGATTACTGGAACCCACGGTCAATTCTACATTAGTAACCCCGTGGCTACTCATTTGGTTTCCAGAAACGTCTACTAATATATCGTTCGAGGGTGTGATAGATAAATTTAACTCGTCAACTACACTTCGTTTTAATAGCGATATGGCGGCACCGGAATCTATTAAAAACGTACGATCTGATTGATTTATTTCCAAAATGAGAAATTTAGTCTTATCTGTGTTAGAATCTGCGACCCGTGGAACAATAAAGCGGTGTTCTTCTAAACTGTCTGACGTTGGGTCGCCGTCGAGACAGGTTTGGTGTTTAAAGGACACGATTTATGATCCGCACGGTGACCGACTTTAACGCAGTTGTAACATAATATCTGCTTAGGTTGAGGACACTTTTTCGATATGTGGTCAGTACTACCACAGTTAAAGCAACGACCTCTCATATTGTGGTATCGCTGATCCGTGCGTAACACTGTGTTCTTCTTTGGTGTTATTTTACGGTGGGATTCCGAAGGTGTAACTACTGATGCAACTCGTGTGCCTTTATTATTTTGAGACGAACTCAACGCGCGGACATGTGCTTTATGTGCGTCGGCTTTCGTTTCACGATAAAGACGCGCTAAGACCTCCTCGCAATGCTCCGCGTACGGTAATGCCTCCTCAACAGTTTCAAATTGCCGAATTCTACTAACTTCGTTTGCTAATATAGTATCCAGGCCCTCGAGAAATTGTTTAATCATCATCGTCTCGCGTTTTATTCGATTTCGCAAGCTCGTCAAATCGATGCCATCTGACACAGGAAACAGTTTTGCGGCTGCAATTTCCAAACGTAATGCGAATTTTTGCAGTGGTTCATCTTTTCTACGGAAAATTTTGAAGAATTCCTTTTCGGCTATTGCAAAATCGGTTTTCTTTCCAAATAATTTAACTAACCATTCACGAATACTAATAATTGAATTTGGCCGTTTATCTACCAGAAGAGAATAAAAGCAATTTTGAGGTTCCCCTTTTAATTTCAATTTTATGGCCGTAACCACCTGACTATCGGTCCATCTATAACATTCGGCTACCGTCGCTACATTATCTAGAAAGGCTTCCAGATCAGGACCACCGGAATAAGTATCAATCGTTTTAAGGGCTGATATAGACGTCGGGTCAGTAAATGCTTGTCTCGCTTGTGGAGAACTGGTTTGTATCGGTTGTTCTATAGGTAGACCAATATATGGTTTATAATTTGGGAGGTGATATGAAAAAGATGCCATATGAAGTTCTGGTGGTGGAACACGGGACGGGCCAGGTTGCGTTAAATATTCGTAAGGATAATAATAGGGAATTGTAACTGGAGGAGCGGTCGGATTCTCTACTGTTGTCGTAGTCGTAGTGGTTGAATATACCACCGTCGTGGAAGTAAGCGGATTAAGAACAGTCGTCGTAGTCGTGGTTGGAGTCACTACATCCGTGTGATTTACCATTTTGGTTTTGTGTCAAACTAATTCAATCGATCGTTTGCTTATCTAGTCATAACAATTTTTTTTTTACTAGATCCTACCGCAGAATATTGAAATTTATACTTACCTGTGTCACTACGCTGCCTGGGTAGACACACTGCTGCAGAATCGGATAATGGGTGCACACACGAAAGAACGAAATAAGTTGGTAAAAATATAAATATAATTAAAGATTAATTAATAACAAAATCTAAGATATGAATACAATTTGGAAACGTGCGACTGTTCGCTTCCAAAACCGAATCGAGAATCCTCCCTGCTGGAAACGCACAGTCTTTGCAAGCTGGTTCATTTGACAACGTTAACAATTTTCGACCGGTAAGTTTCCGCGGTTCTACTAGAATTTACGTGTGCGGAAACTCGCCAGCCACGAGTCAGCGAGTGCAACGAACACGGTGCACCATAAACAGAAAATTAATAAAATTTCCGAAGGCACACACGTGGCCGTTACAAAATATTATAAATAATAAAAAATAAATTATCTTTTCTTATATGCGAGATGTAAAGATAGCACCCAGTATCACCTAATTCAATTTTTTTTTGTCAAATAATTTGTTTAGTTAAAGACGGACCAACTGCTAGGGTCATATACCGTCTTGAAGCCATGGGGTGGATAACATGTTGATTTTACTTATTATTAAATGAAATATATATATATATATATATATATATATATATATGCTATTATTATTATTATTATTCTCTGCCTGTACTACTACCTACTTACTCGAAACAGCTCATGGTTACTGTATTGAGTCAACACTCAATGCAGTAGGATGTTCACTGCGAAGTAGATAAAAAAGAAAGATAGAAAAACAGGTAAAAATTTATAATTATTAAAAATTCATTCAAATACATTAAATGTTAATAATTTAATTTAAAGATACATGAAATTATCCGTAAGATTCTGAAATCATTTTCTTTTCAATATATATTTTTATTGTTTTAACGTGATTATTAATAAACACAATTCTTAACTACGTGTTCTGTGTTTTGTAGTAACATATATATTTGAGGTCAAATCTTATTGATATTTGATTTATCCACCACCTTACTTCCTATCCTTATTTTTTTAGTACAAAATTCAGTTTTGTTGTCACTTGTTAATTTGAAATTTAAATTGTACATGTTGATCGTAATGCTTATAACACTTTCTGTTTTCAGTATATCCTTTATGAGATAAAGGTTGTAAGTAGTACATCTTACAGTGGCGCTTGTAGGATATAAAATTAGTAGTTCCTTGTCTTGACTTTCCCAAGTGATGCATTTGGTAATACTGATTCCCTCTGATTTTC
Source organism: Stenolophus ochropezus (assembly GCA_035578165.1). Taxonomy (NCBI): domain Eukaryota; kingdom Metazoa; phylum Arthropoda; class Insecta; order Coleoptera; family Carabidae; genus Stenolophus; species Stenolophus ochropezus. Next base: position 5,089,762 of record JAQOWZ010000008.1, on the reverse strand, counting down.
GTACTGCCAAAACTTGTGAATTTTTTATTTAATTAATTGTACGACGCTAGTAAAGAATAATATTTAATTAACGAAGAATTTAATATTATGAAAAATGTATTGTTGGCATCTTGTATAGTAAATTCTCATGTGATACAAAACATTTATTTAAATTGTCATTTAAAATAGAATTCACTCGAGGATGTAGTGAAGGTAAAATTTGACAATTATACTATTTAGTAACGTGCAGTGTAGCCACCTTGGTTATTCGCTAAAATTATATTGAGTTTCCGCTAAAACTCCGCTAGATGGATGCAGTTTTATAAGATAGTATGAGACATTTAAGTTAAAAATAAAGAATTTTTTCTAATTAAGTGATTTAAAAAACATTATTCCTTCGATAAAGAAAGGATTGTCTCGGAATCCAGATAATTATTTAAATGAAATGTACCTTTTTCTATTTTACAATTCTATTCAAGGTGACATTTAATGTGTAGGTATATAGTAAATTAGAAAAATGTTGATTAATTTATATTAACATAAATATTGGTAAGTATATATGATTTAGTAAGACACTTTTCACTCGCCTTCTATGATTATTTATTTAGACGTTTATTTAGTTGCGGTTAGTTTTGTTTATGACTTTTTACAGTCATAGGTTATTGTTGACTTTGACGTTAGTTTAGCGAAGCCCGGAAGCTGCTGCCGCCGACGGGAGATACTGAAACCTCGTACGAACTTACTGCTGTTTTATTTCTTATTATTTTTCTTCGTTTATTTCTTATTGTTATTCTTCATTTATTTCTTACTCTTCATTTATTTCTTATTGTTCTTCTTCGTTTTAAGAGGGAAACATTGTGATTGGCCAGCGGCTTAATTTTTTTCGTTTTGAGCCGTGACTTAGCGAATTTGGAATTTTTCTGTTCTTTTTTTAATTTTGAGATTCGAGCTTGTTCAGTTGGTGACCTAGTGTATTCGTTTGTGATTTCTGCACGTTGTGTTTGAAGCGTGGCAGAATCCGTACCCTTTTGTGGGATTTAAACTAAGCAGCAACGTTTAAGAATTGTTAATTCTACGGACCTGAGGTGGGATTCTGTAACTACATAACGCACTCAAATAACAGTTAATTGCGTTATTTGAGTCCATTATCATAACAAAAGATAAATAGTATCTCAAAGAACATCAGTTTGTCCACTTCGAAGACTAAAACTTAATTCATAAGTAAGTAATACGTAAATAATCAATAAAATTGTATTTTTCTGTTTAATGAGGATGGTATGATACTTATTTCATCTGAAATTAAATATTTGATAACTACAAAATTTTATGTTTATGTCTATTATTTCCATCGGTTATATAACGCACTCAAACCATAACGGACTTAGTTACAGAATCCCACCCCTGACCCGGAATTAAAACAAGTCAAGATCCTCAACAATTGTTTCACTTCAAGCCGCTTACCATCCAAGGTAAATTATTCCTTAATAGTTACGTTGCAATCTTCGTCGTAATGCGTCCAGTCACATGGTGCATCCCCGTCTGCTTGGTCGATCAACGACCCGTGGTGCCACCCTTGTTGCGCGTTATTTATTCAGTTGTAAACTACCCGATTCCTTACACTGGCCTAGAGGACTCCTTCCTATTTAGTAGCCGCTATTATAAGTTATTTTCATTAATTATTGCCATAAAGACACCTCGCCTGGGTTACAACAAATTCTCGTCGATATATTATTATAAAACTGGTGAGAATTATTTTAATTTAGCGTCTTTATCGAATTAACTTAAATTTAATGTACTGAATTGCGTTTTTCCACAATATATTCATTCATTAATTAAACCACAGTTGGCTTTATTTAACGTAACCTCAACAATTATTAAAGAAACCAAATCTCTAGAATTATCGAGGCTTATACGACACTTTCGTGGTTGTGTGTCAGTGATTATAACTACGTGGCTCTCAACCCCACATCCCATATTGAACCACTCCCGTCTACACTGTCGAAAAGCTGGCGGCTGTACTCTAGACCATCTCGGGTGCGTAATTTAAAATTCACCCGCTAATAGGGGGTCACGTGACAAACGATTTAAAAAAAAACTACATTAGGTGAAGAAGGAATTTGGATTTAAATAAAATATACCATTTTACACTAAATAAATACAAAATTTCCTACCGTATCGGAAGCTTTCGTTCACTCCGACTCAAATATAAACAGACACGCAAAGTGAACACCTGACGAAAAATCAAAATCACATCAACACAAAAAACAATTCTTTGAAGTACTTTATCAAAATACCCAAACATTAAATCACATCGTCACTATAAAAGCCAGTGAAAATCTGATTATTCTTAGTAACAATTCTTTGTGATTGCATTGTTGTACCATGGTAAACAAGAAGGTATTGTTGAGTAAGAAAAACTAGTATTCAATGATAATAATTTAGTTTAAATAAAAATGTAAATGTCGATAAGATCCTGAAATTATTTTCTTTTCAATATGACGCATTTACTAATACTATTTCCCTGTGTTGTCTGTACTGCCAAAACTTGTCAATTTTTACTCAGTTAATTGTACCACGCTAAAAAAGACTAATATATCATTAACGAAGAATTTAAATATTGTGAAAAATGCATTATGTTGGCTTTTCATATTGTGTTTCTATCGGTATTATATTTATAATAAAACTAACACAAGCAATAACGAATATGTTTTACATCCACATATTTCGTAACAGACATTATTATTTAACAACAGTTTTACAATACATAGTAACTATGAATAATAAAAATCACATAGGTGGGTAGGGGAGGCCTTACTGCTTACAGTTCGGCCTTTCCTGACCAAACATCGTCCTCGTCCAATCATTAAAAATAAGCTTGAGCTTCTCATTTTTTGGTTGATTTGATAAAATATTATAGGTAGGTATATTTTAACGCCCTCTCTAGTTTTCAATAAAATAACGTATAGAATAGATCACATTCTTGGAATGGGAATGTTTTAGTTAGCTTGTTGCTCTGTGACTTCATCGTGAATGACAGATATGTTGAATGAGTCTATTCATTACTGAGATTTCGTTTCTCATATTTTAGCGAACCAGAAAAGGAAGAAACCAATAAAAAGCAGTGGTGAAAGTGATAGCGATGGAGAAGGGTTGAAACAAAAGAGCTTAGCAGCGGCTAGCGATGACGCTGCCACAACCAGTACTAGTGCTACTGTACCTACAGACACAGGACCTACAGCTTCAGTGCCAACTTCTTCCACTGCACAGCAACAGAACTACGCCGAAAATGACGTGAGACATTTCCTAGGTCGCTCATTTTCTATGAGTTCAGCCCAAAAACGAGAAATTTTAAAGAACTGTTGGGTGCCTCCTCCAAGTTATGACTTCGGCAAGGATGCTGTGCTTCGAAAAAGAAAATTCAAGCATACCTGGCTCGCGGAATATGCTCCTTGGCTGACATATTCTGCCAAACTGAAAGGTGCTCTCTGCATTTACTGTGTATTATTCCCTCCAGTGACAAGTAACACAATGGGTTCATGCGCACTGCGACCATTCGTTAGATACAAAGATATGCACGAGTTCGCCAAAATACATGCAGCGTCTCAGTGTCACAAGACCTCAAACACGTCCGCAAAAAAATTTATACAGAATATGCCTGTGGATGTGCAGTTAGTTAGTGCTCATGAAAAAATCATACAAGATAATAAAAAAATTGTTGCATCTGTAATAGATACAGTTTTTTTTGTGGTACCCACGATCTGCCATTAAGAGGCAAGGACCTTCATGAAGGTCTGTTTGAAGACCTAATCAAACTTAAGATTGAGTCTGGCGATAAAACATTAAAGGAGCACTCAGAATCATGTGCAAAGAATGCAACATATATGTCGCCTCAGATTCAAAATGAAATAAAAAATATTTCTGGTGATGTTATCAGAGATGATATCACAGACGGTGTGAAAAAATCACATGCATTTAGTATTTTGGCAGACGAGAGTTGCGACATCGCAGGCAAGGAGCAACTGTCCATCGGCGTCAGATTTTTTGACGAAGAAAGGATGTTGATTCGCGAAGAATTTCTAGGCTTCGTCGAATTAATTGCCATGGATGCCAAATCTATTGCCTCTGCCATAGATAACTTCATAACGAACGTGGGCCTGGATAAAGAAAAGTGTGTGGGGCAAGGCTATGACGGGTGCTCCACAATGTCGGGGAAAGATGGTGGCGTTCAAAAGATACTAAGAGAAAAATATAAAAAAGCCCTGTTTTTTCACTGCACCAGCCACAAATTAAATTTGGTCGTTCATGATTTAAATCAAATCCCCGCAATACGTAATACAATCGGCACAATAAAGGAAATCATAAAATTCTTTCGAGAATCGCCTCAACGTCGTAAGCACGTGCCTAACATACCGATGCTATGCGAAACGCGTTGGTCTCAAAAATATAAGTGCATTGCTATTTTCAAAGAAAATTACATCCAAATGACCTCGGCTCTTTTGACATTTTCGTAAGAAAGCAACAATGCTACAAGAAAAGCGGCTTTTCAGCTATACTGCACTGCTATAAATTCAGAATTTATTTTCTCTGTTTGCCTTATTGTGAAATATTCCGCACTGCTTAAACCGATCGTAAATGTGTTACAGTCAAAAAGCATTGACATACTCCAGTGTGAGAATCACATTAAAAGAATCATCGACACATTAAAAAAACATCGAGAAAATGTAGACGATCACAGCGGCAATTTCATAACTGAAAGTGATCGCTGACGTTCTAGAAGTTGACTTTACAATGCCACGCATCTCGAAAAGACAGACGCACCGTGCAAATCCTCCGGCAGAGAGCCCTGCCCAGTTTTGGAAAAGATCGTTAATTATTCCCTACCTAGACTCACTAATTATGTCATTGGAAGAGCGTTTCTCGGAGAACAACTTACCGGCGTATTCATTGATCTCATTGCACCCATATAATATGTTGCAAATGACATTCAAAGAATTTTTGAAAAAAAAAACGGAGGCCTTTCGTATATTTTATAACTTAAGTGGTAGTTTCCACAGCGAGGCTGAAGTGTGGTACCACTTGTGGGAAGAAAAACATATAGCGTCGAATATTCTGAAAGACATGGAAGTGGCAGAACTTATAAAGGATTCAGAAATGTTTTACCTGAGCATAAAAATTGCGCTTGCTATTTTCCTGGCCCAACCGTGTACGACCTGTACTATAGAAAGGTCTTTCAGTACGTTACGGCGTGTCAAGACGTGGCTTCGCTCCACTATGAGTGAAAATCGTCTGAGCGATCTCTGCATGCTCAGCGTTCACAGGGTGAGGATCGCCGAAGCGAAAAATAAATTGAAATCCGAAGTGCTAAGGAGGTTCTGCCGGAACCCACACCGGCTTCTAATGTTATGTAGTTAATACCTAAATAAATAAACAACCTATAATATTTTAATATCTATGTGTAATTGTTTACTTACTGTACCTGAAAGTACTATCTATAGAAAGATATAAACCTCTAAATTGACTGATTATCAAATTGGCATACGCCCAGAGCCCAAACGGCTGAAGTTACAGACACATTTTTGGATGGAAGATTTCGTGGTGTATATAGGTGAGCAATAAGAAATTGTTTTGGATAATTCGAATTATACATACAGATACAGGGTGCTATAGGGTGTAACCTTTTTGTACGAAAAAATTAACCGGGGTAAGACCGCGGGTATAGTTTGCTAGTTACATATTATTTTAGACTGCTGCCCCACCCTAAGCCCATGGCTGGCTACGCCCATGTAATGAAAAGCCAACATAATGCATTTTTCACAATATTTAAATTCTTCGTTAATGATATATTATTCTTTTCTAGCGTGATACAATTAACTGAGTAAAAATTGACAAGTTTTGGCAGTACAGACAACACAGGAAACAGTACTAGTAAATGCGTCATATTGAAAAGAAAATAATTTCAGGATCTTCCTGACATTTACATGTATATTTAAACTAAATTATTAACATTGAATACTAGTTTTTCTTACTCAACAATACCTTCTTGGTTACCATGGTACAAAAATGCAATCAAAAAGAATTGTTACTAAGAATAATCAGTTTTTCACTGGCTTTTATAGTGACGATGTGATTTAATGTTCGGGTATTTTGATAAAGTACTTCAAAGAATTGTTTTTTGTGTTGATATGATTTTGATTTTTCGTCAGGTTTTCACTGTACGTTGTCTGTTTATATTTGAGTCGGAGTGAGCGAAAGCTTCCGATACGGTAGGAAATTTTGTATTTATTTAGTGTAAAATGGTATATTTTATTTAAATCCAAATTCCTTCTTCACGGAAGATAGTGTTATATTTTTAAATTTACTGACAGAGATGGCGATGACAAAACATTAAGTAGAAACACATTTTGAATATTGTGATTGATTTTAAAATTTATGATATTATTAAAGTATTTCAATATTATTCTGACTTTTAATTGAACAAAACGGGTTTAATTAATACACATATAACAGTATTTTTCTTTAAATCGTTCCAAGTGTCTTACTAAATCATATATACTTACCAAGATTTAAAATGGTAATATAAATTAATTAACTTTTTACATTTATGCGTATAAGGTAGTTTGCAATAATATTATTGAATTTACTATATGTATACACATTAAATGTCACCTTGAATAGAATTGTAAAATAGAAAAAGGTACATTCCATTTAAATCATTATCTGGATTCCGAGACAATCTTTTATTTATCAAAGGAATAATCTTTTGTAAATCACCTAAGTAGAAAGTAAGCTTAATCCTATACATTAAAAATATAATTTTTTTAAAAAATTTCTTTATTTTTAACTTAAATGTCTCATACTATCTTATAAAACTGCATCTATCTAGCGGAGTTTTAGCGGAAACTCAATATAATTTTAGCGAATAACCAAGGTGGCTACACTGCACGTTACTAAATAGTATAATTGTCAAATTTTACCTTCAATACATCCTCGAGTGAATTCTATTTTAAATGACAATTTAAATCAATGTTTTGTATCACATGAGAACTTACTATACGAGATGTCAACAATAATTAACAACAATTAATTGAATAAAAAATTCACAAGTTTTGGCAGTACGGAAATCAGAGTGAATCAGTATTACCAAATGCATCACTTGGGAAAGTCAAGACAAGGAACTACTAATTTTATATCCTACAAGCGCCACTGTAAGATATACTACTTACAACCTTTATGTCATAAAGGACATACTGAAAACAGAAAGTGTTATAAGCATTACTATCAACATGTACAATTTAAATTTCAAATTAACAAGTGACAACAAAGCTGAATTTTGTACTAAAAAAATAAGGATAGGAAGTAAGGTGGTGGATAAATCAAATATTAATAAGATTTGACCTTAAATATATATGTGTGCGGGATAACAGGGATGGATACCCAGGATATCGAGTATGGATGATGGAACAGTTGGTGAGGTTGTAAATCTCACTTTCACACAACCACGCGAAAAACACTTATTTATTTACACACAGTACAACCAAAACTATACAAATAACAGATATAACAAATGTAAATGCAGTACAACAATGGATTGTTGCGGACCGATACAAAACAACTTTGGCGCAACAACGCCGGAACCGAACAGACTTGTACAATACATATTCGCTAGCGACAGCGCCACTAACAATAAACTAAAAATACAATGAAGCGTATATGGCGTTGACATTGGCAAATATGTGTTGTACCTTTCCAATATACGGAGCTGACAACAATTAAAATCTCAAACAATATGTTACTACAAAACACGGAGCACGTAGTAAAGAATTGTGTTTATTAATAATCACGTTAAAACAATAAAAATATATATTGAAAAGAAATTGATTTTAGAATCTTACGGATAATTTCATGTATCTTTAAATTAAATTATTAACATTTAAAGTATTTGAATGAATTTTTAATGTTGGTTTGCCTATTTGATTTGATTCTTTGTTAGATTTTCACTTGTGCATATCTGTTTATACTGGAGTCGGAGTGATAGAAAGCTTCCGATATGGTAGGAATTTTTAATTAATTTTCTTATATATATTGTAACAGTACGTTACCTACCTCCTCCGCACACATTCATATTTTAACCAAAGATCGTCTAGTGGAAGGGTTAACTTACCCTACATTGTGTTTATTTAAATAAGTAACCCTTTATCGTTGTAATACAGAGTAGCTGTTAAAGGTGGAGGATTTTGGACAGGTATTTGATAAAATAAAAGAATGATATTCACTCCAAAAGACAGACAAAATATCTGTTCTTATGCATTTATTATAATAAATAAAGTGCTGTGAAAGCTCTCTGGTATTCACGTTATGAACCTGAGGGAAACCACTGTCAAAACCTCAAGTAGAGAGACAATTTTGAATATTTAGCAATCAAATAAAAATATTGTATTCAATTCATAAAGAGTTGTCCCAATAATTTATTGTAACCAATTATGGTAAAATTAAGTTCTTGTGACCAACTCAATATTGGAAGTCGTTGAAAATTGTAAGGGTGTGCGTGTTGGTTTGCGTGAGTTAATTGGTTCAGAGTCGTAAAAACAATAATTAGATCGAACTAACATAAAATGAAAATCAGAAAATGATAGTTTGCTATGAAGACAAACCAGTAATAGAAAAAATAATATTTTTACAGATAGATTTCTATTTCATATTGCATATATATATATATATATATATATATATATATATATATATATATATATATATATTCAGTATAGAAAGTTGATACACATTTGCAAAAGCAAGAAAAGAGAAGGAAGATCTTCAACATTTTCAATTACTGTAAATTTGCACTAAAAGACTACTTTACGAAGGGCCTTAATCGCCATAGTATGTTACTTTTAATACTTTGTAAAATGAAATATTCAAAAATAACGTATTTTTTATTGTTATATTAGCATTCCAAAAATAAAGTTAAATAACGTTATCTACGTATAATGTGTTCTTATATTATTTTGTTCATTATATAATAACTTTAATATTAAACATCTGCTACTTATTTTACGTATTTTAAATTTTCTGATTCTCTATAAACCATGGCATGTAACCGGTTAAAAAAAACCGGTTAATAAAAACCGGTAACCGATATTTTGAACGAAAATTGCGAACTTTAACCGTAATTTTAACCGATATTTTTCAGGCAGAAAATATCGGTAACCGTTAACCAAAAAAAAAAACCGGTTTTAGCGAACATTAACCTTTATTTTAATCATCATCATTTAGCGAGAAAAAAATTTAATATTTTTTTCATATCTGTGTTTTCTATTTGTATTTGAACATGAGTCATGACAATTTTTACAATTAACATTTTATTGGAGAGTCATAAATGGAGGTAGTCTCTTTGGCCTTAAGGTTACTTAAAATGTCCCAAATAAATATGGTCTTTGTCAACACAGGCAAGTTTAAAATTGAAAAGTGACCTGCGTTTTTCTGAAGATATTACGGAAATTTTTGTGAATATTCATTAATTAAATTGCTTTTTTTTAATTGTTATATTTTTCTCAGATGGTAATTTTTCATTATTTTTTAAATTAATTATTTTATAATTTTTTTTAATCAAATATTTATAATTAATTTGTTTTAATTAATTTTAATTATTTTTTAACCGATATATTAACCGGTTTAAACTGGTTTCCAATTTTCAAAAACCGGTTTTCGAACTAAAACCGTTATTATTATAACGTTCTCTATAAGGGTTAACCAGTATTTTTTTCTGTTACATGCCCTGCTATAAACTCATTAGTCCGAAAAGAAATAATTCAAACTGCAAATTTTAAAGAAATATTTATAATGTCAGAAACAGAAAATATTGTTGCTATAATTATACTCGTTCATGCTATCTCATTGTCAGAAATGAAATTTGAAAGTATTAATTAAGTATTATTCAATAAATCTATAATTACTGTTGTTTGACTTATCTGATACCACATAGGAGTAGCATGTAATTATCTCTTCAAATTGCAAATTAAAATTGAATAAGTACATTTTCTGAACATCGTATATATAATAGCATATTTATAGCACTAAAGTATTTACAGAAAATTATAGTAAAGTATTTCTTTCACTTTATGATGAACAAAGTTCCTGAGTAATTTTAAAAGCTCATTTATTTAATTAATACTACAAAAAAGTTATCAAATTAGGTTAATATTTTCTTTTAAATTAATCAGTAATAATACAGAACCATACATTCAATAGCCAACGAAAAATGATTAAAATTAAAGAAAAAAATATAAATTTAACATATTTGCCATTTAAACTTCTGTTTTTTGCTGGCCAAAATATTTCAGAGAATCCAATCGTATGGACTGTACTTGATAGCATAATAGTTGGTGGCTGTTTTATTCTGTGTCTTTTAGAACCAGTACTTCATTATCAGGTAAATAATAATAATACTCTATTATAATACTTTTTATATTGATCTTCAGAGATGTTAATACCTTTCTCGTAAGAATAGCTATATTTTTGTGTGAAATTGTGTATTATATGATTTATCAAGTAAACGTAAACCCAATTTTCTGACATTCTTAAGGTATTTGAAGATAATCAAACTTTCGCTGAAAAGACCGTAGAAATCGATGTTTTAGTAAAAAGTGATTAAACAAGTATACTTTCAAATCTACAATAAAGTTTTTGAATAACGTATTAAAGATTTCTCTTCTCATTGCATCCCTATCCCAACCATCATAATTTAGCTACAATTTTATCAATATAATAACTTTATTGAAAAGTATTATTTAATACAAATTTTATTTTTTGCAATACATGTTTGAAGTTCTAAAATCTGTTCTGTAATAATTTTTGAAATATAAAAGACTCCTTAAATAATAATTGTATACATAGACAAATTCTCATCTCCACGTAACACATTCTCAGTTATAATAGTGGATTTATTGAACCTATTATTGCCTCGAAAAAAATAACGTCTACAAATGTGTCAAAACCAATGGAAAATAATCAAGTGCAATTAGGCATGGTTATAATAAGAATTCGACCTACGAACACCCGAACATAAAGATGTAAAATTATATTTTCGTAATATTCCACTTTCCTAATTATTTTAGGTAAAAATGCATCAAGTAACAGTTTTAAAGTACAAAATTTTGCATCTGAATGAACGTGAAATTTTACATGCCTTGTATTCTTAGGAATTAGGTACACAATATGACGTAAATTAATTATTAATTTAAAAACTAAAAACAAAATAATTAAATGCCTATATTTTTAGCATAACTTAACAAAACAATTACAAATAATAATAAAAATAAACAATCACAGCTAACTTCACAGATAAACAATTAAATATATGTTATCTTTGTGTCAATTCCATAACTATTGCTATTTTTGAGTGATTTAAGTTATTTTCATACATAAAATTAATATTTTTTAATCCCTTGTAGAATTTTATGCTCTACAACCGTTATATAAAGCATTTTTAATTAAAATTATTAGGAAAGCAGGAAATTAGGAAAATATGATTTTACATATTGAAGGTTGGGGTGTTCGAGTCACCATCCTGTATATATAGGGTGAATACCTACTGAAAACCTTGACATAAAGAATTAACTAAAGAAAATGGGGTATATCTGGTATCGTTGGTTAAGTTATTTAATTTTGCGCATAATAATAACAAATGATATGTAATTTGGGCTTTTTAACTAAAATATTTGATAAAATAAATTGTATTTTGATAGTAACCCTTCATATTTTTCTAAAAAGAAACTTTCAAACAAAAAGCTTTATAACCAAGTAGATAAGACGATGGATTCATAATATGAATTATAAACTGACAAGAGATCTCGAGTTGACGTTTAAATTGTTTTATAGTTGTGGTATCTGTTTAAAGTTTTTCCCTGAGTGAACGAATTGAAAGAAATGTGACCTTTATGCATTTTGCTACGGGGTATAGAATTGTACGAAATCCATTAGTATACATTATTTGTTCCAGGTACCCAGCTAAGCACTGGATTTGGATAGATACCACAACCATAAAACAATTTCAACGTCAACTCGAGATCTCTTGTCAGACTATAACTAACTACATAGTTCTGGATCGAGACCGCCTTGATTGAATTTTGGTTCTTTAATTACACTATATTTAAAATATTCTTATTGTATTATATCAGCGTATTTTACTAAAATATTTTCATTTTTATGAAATTGCGAAAGACAAATTAATCGCGGCGGTCTCGAACCAGGGTTATTTAGCATATTCATATTATCTGAATAAGGTTTTTATTATTTCTATTTTAATTTCTTTATGTTTTATTATTATAATATAATATAATAAATATTATATACTATACTCTGTTTTTAAACTATAGACAGTAACTAGAAATTCTAGTGAGAAAATCAAAGCCTGTGATTGGCTGCTGCACCATTTAATGAAGTCGCATTTAACGAGACAAAATTTCAAATTAACTTTCTCAATCGTAACTAAAATGTCAAACTCTCAGTAGTTGTCAAATCACTTGTTGAATTTGCACGTATTTTTTGTTTCATTTCTCTTTTTGTGATATTTCCCGATTAAAATTATTATTTTCAGAACTACTAGTATTTCACTAACGCTGTGCTGTAAATGTGACTTCGTCTAGTGCTGTCTATAGTTTAAAAATGAAGTATAGTACATTAATTACCATATTTAAAATATTTAAAAAAAATAGTTATTTTATATTTCTTATTAGAAGTAGTAGAAGAAATTATGTTAGAGCACTCCAACTGTATGGAGAAAGGTATCCTCACCGACAATAACCGAGAAGGCAATATTTTAATGAAATTGTTAACAAAATGAAAAGATATGGTTCATTTAAAATTAAAACTCAATGTGCGAGAAGGAGAAATGAAGAAGAAAACTTTGGTGATGAAGAGGAAGAAAGAGTTTTAGCTTACATTAATTTTAATCCTGAAGTTTCGGTAAGAGAATTAAGTAGTGAATGCGCCGTATAAAATTGGAAAGCATTTAAAATTTTGAGAAAATATGGATTTAAGTCTTACAAAATTCACGTTAGCCAATCTCTTAAAGAATATGACAGAGATCGTAGATTAAATTTTTGTAGTTGGTTTTTACAAATGTGGCGAAACTATAATAGATTTCATCATAAAATTTTATTTTCTGATGAATCATATTTTTCGAATAATGGATTATTTAATAGAAATAATTTAAGAAAATGGGCAACAAAAAATCCCAGAGAAATGAGATCATCCAGGCATCAAGAAAGATTTGGCTTTAATGTTTGGCTTGGAATACTAGGAACTAAAATTATTGGCCTTATTATTTTTCAAGGCACTCTAACAGCAGAAAAATATTTACAGTTTCTGCAAAATGAAGTGAAAGATCTACTGGACGAGTTGCCAATTGCTAATACTATTAATATGTGGTTCCAACAAGATGGAGCGCCAGCTCATAATGCTAGGAATGTAATAGCATGTTTAAATGCAAAATTTGGGAACAATTGGATAGGAACAAATTCTCCAAACCCTTGGCCGGCACGATCTCCGGACCTAACCCCACTGGATTTCTTTCTTTGGGGCTATTTGAAGGATAGAGTTTATAGAACCCCCCCAACTACTTTGGAAAATTTGGAAATGAAATTCCGCTAAAACCGGACGTGACAAAAAATTGTTACTACGACCTTTTTATGAGCCCCTTTGCCTAGTTTAACTTTGCTTCTTAACATTTTTTTGTATCTCTCAAAATGAAAGAAATATTCTGGGTGCCGGCCTTCCGCCAAACACCCTGTATATATATATATATATATATATATATATATATATATATATATATATATATATATATATATATGAAACCAAATATGTCACATTTTGATGGAGAAAAACATTTTAGTTCTATTGGAAACATAAGATCCCTACTGAGTTCCGACGCCAATTCAGATTATATTATGATAGAAATCAAAATAAATCAGGATGTTCGTCGACCCAAAAATCCCGAATAGAGAAGAATAATCAAAATAAAAACAACAGCACTGGTAAATGAAAATAAAAGGAAGTTGTATGACGAAAGTATATAAAATCAGATTATACATTCAAAATTTGATGCGGAAATAAAAAATAAATGGGAACAAAAACTAAGGAAATTATAAAAACACTAGCAAAAGAAATATTAAGCAGAGAGAAAAACTGCGAAAAACTTAGCTGGTTCGATAAGGAATGTAAAGATCTTGCAGAAAAAAGAAATGAAGCAAGAATCTGTGTTCTCAAAATTAACACAAAACAAGGCAAAGTATTCAGAAGAGAAAAGAAAAACAAAAGCTTTATGCAGAAAGAAAAAATGAGATATGTTGAAAGAGAAACTGTTGATTTTAGACAGGAATTACCAAAATAAAAGAAAAAATTATCAAGACGTTAAAAAAAAAACGAAATACAAATCGAAATAAATATTTCGTAAAGATAAGGAAGGACAATTAGTAACAGGGACACAAAAAAAATAAAACATGGGAGGAGTATTTCAAGGAAGTTTTGAATAAAGAAATTATGAGACAAGAACACACCGAACAATACAAACACTATGGTGAAAAGTCACACTCCAAGTTTAATAGAGATCAAAAATATAATTAATAGCTTAAAAGATGAGAAAATCTACGGAGAAAACGGGATAGATGCAGATTTATATAAAAAGAGAGATAAAGAGTTACAGAAACATATATATATATATATATATATATATATATATATATATATATATGTATATATATGAAATAATAAAAGATGTGTGGGGAAAAATAACAATGCCTGAGAAATGGAAGGAGTCCTTAATATTTCCAATATTTAAAAAGAGCGACCCAATAACAACAATCTATATAAGAGATAGACTGAAAGATGTAATTAAAGAAAAATTAGGGAATTATCAAGTGGGTTTTAAAAGAAATAAATCCTCGGTAAACTAAATTTTTATTTGAAACAAATTTTAGAAAGTAGTTACGAGTACAATCTCCCAATGTACGTACATTACATAGATTTTAAACAGGCAAACGATACTACACCATAAAAAAGTATATGAAATTCTAAAAGCTTTCAACGTGTCAGACAAGTTAATTAACCTGATTAAAATGTCGTAAAGTAACACAAAATATAAGGTGCTAGTTGACGATATAATATCAAATAGCTTCGCAGTAACCAGAGGACTTAAACAGGGAGATCCATATCACCTATCTTGTTCAATTTGATATTAGAGTGCATCATAAGGAAGAGTGATCTTTTCACCAAAGGAACTATATACGACCACAGGCATCAGATGTTAGCCTATACAGATGATATAGCAATAATCACTCGTTTCAGAGAAGAAATGATTAAAGATTTCAGAAGATTGGAAGAACAAGCTAGAAAAGTAGGACTAGTCGTCAATGAAGAGAAAACAAAATAATTGGTTTTACGACACGAGGTGGGGATAATATGGAACAATATCTGCAAATAAATTCGGACATAGGAAAAATTTATAATTTTCTTAAAACGAAGAATTTTAATTATTTAGGTGTATTAATTACAAATGACAATAAAAAAGAAAAATAAATTTCTGCTCTTTTACAAAAATGCTCTAGGTGTGTAGGTTTGTCACGTAAGTTGCTAAAGGACAAAAATATATGAAGAGAGAAAATATGAATTTACAAAACTATAATTATGCCTACAGTTGTTTATGGGTGCGAGCTCTGGGTTTTAAACAAATCTAGTGTAAATAAATTAGAGGTGGGGGAAGGAAAGTGCTGAGATAAATTTTTGATGGGAAAAAAGAAGAAGATTTATGGGTGAGAAGGACTAATAAGTAATTGACCGACTTATACAATGAACCAAGTATAGTGAGCATCGTGAAATGTCAACGGTTGAGGTGGTCGGGCCACGTAGTGAGACTACCAAGGAACAGGGCAAGCCAAGCAGTGTTAGAACGAGGATCAACTACGGACAGAGGAAGAAGCAGCCCAAGGGAGAGGTAGAAAACTGCAGTATTAGAGAACATAGACAAGTTAAATATTAAAAACTGGAAAATTTCAGCTCAAAATAGAACTCAGTAGAGAGCTATTACAAAACAAGCCATAGGTTAACCTGGTCTGTAGTGCTAAAATATACGAGTATATAAACTTATGATTAATTTTGAAATCAGTAAACGGTAAGTTTATTTCTTCATGAAGTAATGTGATGCGTGTGTATTTGTCTCTGCCCTGTGATTAAGCGTAGAACTTTGTTTTGAAACACCTATAATGATCCAAGTGTGGCTAGTGAGAAATGTACTAAGACTGGTGATCTGTATGTGATTCATGGTCTGATAAGTGCGGTGTGTACATGTTTCCTGTTTTGGGCGCTAGTATATCTTTTTTTAAATAGTGAGTAGTTCTGTTTTAGTGCGAAATTTATTCTTTGTATTAATGTTGTTATGTGTTTGTGTAGATTTAGACTGTAGTCTAAATTGAGTGAGTCTTCACTGTTTAATTTTGCGCCATAAATTTTGTTAGGTAAGTATATTGTAAAGGTTGTGAATTTCCGAGAAATAGTGATGTTTTGTCAGTGTTATTCTTTATTAACCATTTGGCATAATATTTGCGTAGAATGTTAAGGTGTAGTTGGATCTGTGTATCTGCAACTTCATCGCTCTGACTGCTCTCGTATATTATTGTGTGGTCCGCGAATAATTCTGCTTCTGTTTGGCAAATGTAAGAAGATCATGTAAATAAATGATGAATAAAATCGGTGCTAGTGTGCTTCCTTGTGGCACCTCGGCCCGTAAAATTATGTTTACCGAAAAAGTGTTATTAATTTTTACTCAAAATTCTCCGTCGCCTAAATAAGAATTTAGAATTTTAATAATATCAAGTGGAAATTTTAATTTTATTAATTTATATAATAAACCGTCTACCCATACTCGAAAGCTTTTTCAAGTAAGCACATGACAGTGACTGTTTTTATTGAAATTTTTAATTGCTTCGCTCATAATTTGTTGTGTTGTTAATCTTTCTTGAGAAAGAAATTTAACCGAATAATGTTGCTTGTTGATGTAACATAAACATGCAATAAATTTCAGCAGTTTTTTTATTTTCTGATACTTATTTGTAATTTTTTAGATAAAGTGTAATTTTTGTCAGCGGCATGTGATGTGTCAATAAAATCACGGACAGATAGCGTAACGTGTTCGACATGTTGATTGTGTGTGTGTGTGCACATACATTGGCCTTTTCAATATCTGTAAAATAAGTTTGATTGTTGTGTGTAAGTGTTAAAATGTTTGTGTTTTTACATCTTAATGATTGAATATAATATCAGAGAGAATTATTTTTTTATGTTTAAGGAATTGAGTTTGTATTTCATTTTTTTTTGAGCTCTCTGACGGTGTCTCTGTAGTATTATAAATTTATCGTCTTATCCACTCAGTTTTGGGACCTTTTGTTTGAAAATTTTTAATCAAAATATAAAGGGTAACTGTCAAAATACAATATATTTTATCAAATATTTCAGTTAAAAAAAGGGCATATTACACAACATTTGGTATTATTATACGCAAAACTATATTAACTAACCATCGATACCATATACCCCGAATTATATGAAGCGGGATAGATGGAAACTACAGAAAACTGTTTTCCTATGTTAATTCCCTATATCCAGGTTTTTAGTATTTACCCAATATACAGTGTGTGCAACGAAACGCAGAATATAAGACTTCAACATGGGATTTTACAAACAGTTACAAGAAACCTAGTCTTCTCTTAATAGAAATGCAATAATTATTACCGAAGAACGAATACACCGAGCCAATATTAAAAAATATCTGGCTTCAGCAACTACTACTTTACATCAAATTCTTATGGTACAAGAAGGGCAGGTTGACAAACTGGCTTCGGTAGCACACAGACTATTCTATACTAGGATCTGCTTACTTCCAAATAACATTAACGAAACTACAACAAGCAACGATGTGCTGGATTAACTTACTATTCTGTCCAAGAAAATTAAATAAATGCAAATTAAACAGAAACAAAATTACAAATACCAACGAAATTTTAAAAATCAAAACTAGTTTGTTTGTATCACGAAAATTTCAAAGCACAAGCTCCAAAATGTCAAAATCCATGTAAATTTGGTCAGCCAAAAGACCAAAAGGACCCTCGTAACCAGCGATAGGCGACGGAACTAAACAACAATATCGCCTTGAATAAACGACCAAAATAGAAAATGAATATTTCTAATAGATACTCGAGTTGAAAGTAATAAATTTAGTGTATTGGTTTATAATATTCGGAACAAAAGCTGTTATGTTGACAGGTTGACAGAACTTGGCAGTATATGAACAAATAACCACAAAACAATGTGGATATAATAAATAAAAGAATTTGTACAAAAAAAAACTAACTATGATATTTTTGTAAAAACTTCTTGCGCGAACGTAGTTCCCGAACTTGTTTTGTCACGGAGCTCAGAAGCTCGTGCCACAAAACATTTATCATGGAACTTATTACCTTATTATCTTCGTCGCTTTCTAATATCATTTTAATGGTATTTAATAACGACATTTAATATAATTTAGAACATTTGTTTAGTTTTTGCTGGTAACTAGTTTTGAACTGTTAGTCAGAATATATGATTTGATAAACGTCAATTTTTTTGTACTTGATTTCGAAATGCTTTTAAATTCTTGAATGTTAAAAACTAACGATTTTTAAGGTTCACGTTTTGACTGCAAAAGCCAACTGGAAATTTATTTTTAGTTTTGTGAACTGTACCGAGATGAAAGTAACAAGTAACAATATAATGATTTATTAATTTACTTAAATACTTGCATAATATTAAAAATAATCTATGCTCTGAATAATATTGCTCAATGTTGTTTAAACAGAAAAGTTTTACATTTTTAGGTTCCTCTTATGTTTGGCACATATAACTTTCATATACTTGGATATTGACAATGTAATTGAAATGTTTTTGCACTAAATTCGAAATCTTCAATTTTCCTCGCACTTGCAATTAATGTAATGTTCTTCTGGCTTTAGATGTTCTAGGCTAAAACCTCTTTCATCTTAACTTCACTTATCCTCTATGGGTTCGCTTTTTTATTTTATTTTTTTTATTTTTATTTATATAATCTCTTAGATAGAGAAGTCTTCATTTGTTGGCCAGTATAATCTTTGGCCGTTTGCGTTTGAGTGCTGTGTCCACCTCATAGTCTTCGCCACGCAACTTTGAATGCATTTTGTTTTACTTTTTTCTTTATGTATTTTTATTTAGCTGCATGGCGGTGCTAAATATAACTTCTAATTTTTCCCATGCTGTCTTTGCAGTTAGCAGTTTTTGGGCAGCTTCTGTGATTTTTTTGTAGTTTGATCATCCAGGCTAATGGATGACAAAAGGGTCAAAAGCGGGCTTCTCGTTTCTGTCTTCTTGGGATGTTGCTTCGTGGAGTTGGCGGTGGAATATTGTTTTTCGGGCAGGCTGTCTGTGGATTTGGCAACAGATGCGTATGACCGCCCTTGGATATACTCGGATTTTTTGTTGTTTTTGTTTGCTTGGCGATTTTTTGGGTATTTCTCGCAGCCTCTGTAGTTGGCGGGGTGCTCGCCTCCACAGTTGGCGCAAGTAGCTTTTTCTTCCCGCGGTTTTCTGCAGAGATAAGAAAAATGAGGTCCACCGCATTTCACGCACTTAGGATCTGCACGACAGCAACGCGCAGAGTGCATAAAGCCTTGGCATCTGAAGCACTGTCCAACTTCTTGTCGTCTTTTTTGTTGTTCTACTTGAATAACTAAATTCAGTAGTCTTGTTAACTCAAATATTTTTGAGCCTCCAGGCTTTTGTAAATGCACTAGCATCATTGGCAGAAGCTTTTTTGTACGGAATGACGACATGCGTTTCACCGTCGTTACTGGTAGTTGTTCTTTTAAGAGCTCTTGGAAGACTTCATCTTCAGACACTCCTTCGGGTATCCCTTTCAGGACCGCTTTGATTTGTTTATCTTCGGGTAGCATGTAGGTGTGATAGGGCACATGAATTGCGTCTAGGTGTGTGGTAGCAGCTCGAAAACTGTCTGCACTGTCAGTCTTCATCTCAATGCTGTTTGGGAGATTTTTAGCCGCTATTATTTTTACGCCAACACTTTTTAATTGTTGTTGGATGCCGTGCCATCCTTCTTTTATGCGGATGTGGATTGGTGGTACTTTGCTTCTAGGCGTACCGTTAGAATTTCCAGTTTTTTTTATTCAAATGGGCTTCATTTGTAGAGTTTTCACCAGAAACTTCCATTTCTAGTTCGCATTCTTCATTTGTTTGTGGCTTAGTAGTTGCTGGTATGGTGTTCGTTTCTTCAGATTCTGATTCAGCTTCATGTTCAGAATCATCGTCGTTTGCATCCTCGTCTTCACTTGCTAGTACAGCAAGTTTGTTTTTACAGACCAACGGATTATTGGTCTTGTTCGTCTGAGTGGTAGGCAACTTGCTAGACCCAGATGTAGTACTAGTTGCAGTAATTGTCTTGTCACCGCTGTTGCTAGTTGTGCCGTTTGAAGCTTGGCTGGCTGATTTCTTTAAGAATTCTAGAGCCTCGTCGCGTTGTTGGCGCAAAAGCACCATTTCCGCCTTCAGTTCTGCGATGGTACGCAGCGCTTCGGCGAGGGTAGCATCATTGACGTAAGCCGCGTCATTTGCCACTTGTACTGGAGAAGCGGGGTCGCTGTCGACTTGTGTTGATACTTGGTCAGTAATAGTGATCACAGCTCGTCGTCGAGTTAAACGGCTTGCCGTCTTGGGTTGGGCCGAACTTGTTTTGTTGTCTTGTTGACTTGATCCTTTTCTGTTGGCAGAGGTCGTCGCGATGTCGGCGGATTTGTTTCTTCCCATAGCTGGTTAAATCAGCGCCGGGGCACTACACTTCCCGCATCACACTGCACTACTGGTTAATTCGAGGAAAGTTCGAGGGGTGACTCGAGACAAACGAGGGGACGCGAATTCTCGGAAATCACCGAGGGTAGAATAAAAACCGATATTTTATTTTTCTTTTTGTTTATATTAGCAATGTTTATCGGCACTAATAATGTTTATGAGAATGAGAACACTACGAGCATTGTTTACACTCTGTTAGATCACTTGCTAATGTTATTTAACTAACGGTTAGTGACCCTAATAAAGTTTATCAAGACGAGAACACTAAAATAGTTTGAACATTGTTTATACACTGAATTGCACTCATCACTATTGATAATTAAGTTCTTATAAAAACAAACACGCGATTAAGAGATCGACACGTTAACACACCGGTACGTATATTGTTCTAAATAATAACGTATGTAACAACGAACGTCTGTTGTAATTAATCGTACGTTCACAGTTCTAATCGTCCTGTTCTGTCTGTTCGTTTGTTCGATTTATTGCAATTAGTGTGCAATATAGACATGTATTCTCTTTTTTATATGCTCCATAATATTGCATAATATCCAATATTGGGCAATATTAATAATAAATATAGAATGAGTTCTTTTTTTAATTAAAAATTGTCAATACCGAAAACACAGATATTATTGATCGAAGATATCATTTTTATGGATTTTTTTTTCATATATCAAACATCTGTATTGTATTGGTAGATAACTATAATTTAAAATAGTCATAGAAAAATAATAATTATTTTTTTCGTGTACATTAAACTATTTATTGCACTAAATTTTAGCATTGAAAGAAATGATGAACAGAAGTACACTCGCGTAATTATTGTAAAATTTCAAATGGACTAGAGAAATAAATTTGTTGAGAATAAGAAAAAATAAGTGTACAATTTTGCCAATATTTTATTTCATTATAAGTTTAATAAAAAAACAAGTCCCTTGACTGCGTCTTTCATACGTATGATGATCATAAATTTTAGAGAAATAATAAAGATTCCACGTATCATATAAAAAGTTCTGTTCATCCCAGTTGGTAATTCTTATAGTTTCCTAAATTACAATGGTAGAATTGAAAATGATCTACGTTATACAATATTTAATGAATAAACAAATAAAAGTAACATTTATTTCTTATATTTAGGGTCCTGAAACCGTAGCTGGGGCTTTAGAAGTTGGTGGACCATCTCATCAATGGATTGTGAAGCTTATTATATACAAATGGTATCGTGGAATATTTTTACATTTAATAGCAGACCAAAAACGCTTCTGGCCACTTGATTATGAAGGATCTACAATCGAAAAACAACTCACATGGGCTTTCACTACTGTCAAACGCGGTTTCCAAGTTTTTTTACTCTGTTCCACTGTTGCTGAAGCCCTCATGGCCATTCGACCTATAATCATGCTTTTAGGTAAAAAATAGCGTATAACTATGAACTGCTTATGAAACAATTATTCTCTTATTGCCTATAATTTATTTTAGTTTCATTTATTCTCTATTTATTTATTTATTTATTTATTTATTTATTTATTTATTTATACAACCTTAAAACAGGTCTTATTGTTTTTACTTAATAAAATACTGTGCACCCTTCATTTTAGTATAGGTTTTATCGACTGGATGATAATAAAATAAGGTCTCTTTTGGAGTTGCAGTCATTTAATAAATTCCATTCATAAACCAACGTTTCGACTGTAAATCAGTCTTCATCAGGGTGCTGATAACATACAAAACATACAATAAAATATACATACATACATTCAAATCAGGTAACAGACTCACATAAATGGTATTAAACATTATCAAGTAAATCATGTACATTATTTTACAGAAATCATTCGTCATATATAGATAAAAGAAACACACGTTCATGTTACTTAACAGTTATCAACCAATTCCAAAAAAGACCTTCTTTTACCATTCATAACCTTTGTCAATTGAAAACACGCATGATATTTCGAAATTCGGTTATTATATACTTCTTCCAGTATATAATCTTAAAGAAAATATATTATAAATTTAGTTTTTATTTTACAATCTTACATAATATATTGAAATTTGTAGTTTCAAAAAGCGCACTAAAACAGAATCTGGCCGCGTATTTGACGTCATTCCCTACCAGGGCTTTCCCCGAACAGTTAACGATTCTATCAGCTTGTTAAGGCTGCCGTCCAATCGTGCTTGACAAACTATTCCGCTACGCGGCGACAATATCATCACCATGACATCAAAATTATTTCCATGCACTAGACCCCTTCGTTGCCTGAATTATTAAAGATAGGACAATACTTGGCCTGGGGTTCATTACGAAATATTATTTTTGTATGTGCCAAGTCTGTGTCTTTAATGCGAGAGAGAGAATGTCACTGAAAAAGTCAATCGAACACACTAAAGACAACATTTTCTTTTACCAATAATATATTTATTGAAATAGTACTATGAAAAATTCAATCATTTTTCGGTAACAGGTATCAATACATGAACAATAACTTTTTTTGACAGTTATAGAAAATAGAAGTTCATGATATACGTGCATTATATAAAAACGTACAAGTGTAAAACAGACACATTGCATATGGCATACGTATATCATACAATATTTTTTGTATAATTTATTATGAATTTCTTTATTAAAACTATTTGACAGTAGACGTGATTTGTATTTATCTTAAAAAATCACATTAAAATTGTTTCCATGACTACAATCACCATTGAACCTCAAATAAAAATAAAATTATCTGTCATTCTGACATGAATGTCAATTCTAAATAAAAATTGTTGTTTTGTGGTAAAAATGAGTCCAAATGAGAGTGACGGTGAAATATTACAAGGTAATCGAAGGAAGAAAGAAAGCCATTGATGATACATGCGACAAAAAACAATCATTTG
The DNA here is from genome assembly GCA_035578165.1 of Stenolophus ochropezus. Lineage (NCBI taxonomy): Eukaryota > Metazoa > Arthropoda > Insecta > Coleoptera > Carabidae > Stenolophus > Stenolophus ochropezus. The sequence continues at coordinate 5,065,975 of JAQOWZ010000008.1, read as the reverse complement.
GCGGGTTGATAGTGGTCATGTAAATAATAACTTCTCATGATACTTTTCGAAAAATAGTTATTTGTGTATTAAGGTTCTAAAAGTAATCTTTTTTGGCCGAACCCGAAGTTTGCAGCCGAGGCTACAAATAAGATGAGGCCTAAAAAGAACTTTTATTCGAGGTGCACACAACATTTTTAGGCGATTACAACAAGAAATTATGAATTTTTATTCAAAATCAATTTTTGACATCCATCAAAATTTACTTTACGGCCGCTATTCTTACTCGCAAATTCATTACTTTTTCATTAATATTTGTAAAGGAATAGTTAAAATTTTACTTACTCTTGTTATTATATTCTATAATAATTAATCACATTAATATGAACTAACGTATGGTCCTACAGTTTTGAGAATTTTTTTAGATGTTTTGTATTTATACTAAATAACGTTTAATCAAATTGTCGCTGGAAACAAAATATCACAATTTACTTGTTTTAATTTTGACAGTTTACTTTTTTCGATCTGATACAGCAAAATGTCATATAAATTAGATATTCGTAAAGGAATTTACAATCTTGTTGGGCGAATGCCTAAGCGTGATATTGTTGCAGTATATCGCGAGCAAAATATCTCTGTGGCAACAATTTATCGGACAATAAAAGATTGTGAAGAATGTATACCCTGTGTGAATTTGCCTAAAAGTGGTCGACCAAAAATTTTGAGCCACATGGAGAACAGAGATTAATTGCAGCGGTTAGTGACAAAGTTGGAGTGTCACAGCGAACTGTAGCCAGAAGGTTCGATGTTTCCAAAACCACTGTTTTTAGAACACTTCCTCGAAATGACGTAGTGTTTCGAAAAAAAAAGAAAGGCACCAAAACATACCGTGGCCCAATTAGAAAGAATCCCTAGATGTTGTCGTGCGTTAAGGCACATTCATTTTGTCAATAAACTTATTGTTATGGATGACGAGAAATATTTTACTCTGTCTCACTCAGAGATGAAGGGAAACGATGGTTTTTGTACTAACAACATGGAAAACACACCATACAATGTAAAGTTCAAAGGTAAATCTAAATTTGAGGATAAAATTTTAGTATGGTGTGCCATTTCTGAAGCCGGATATATCTCGCAGCCGTACATTGGTCGTTTTCGAGGAGAAGCCTTAACTGCACAACTTTATATTCAAAGATGCCTGTCCAAATTGCTTCAGTTTTTTAAATACACATCATGTCAATGATGATATAATGTTTTGGCCTGATCTAGCTTCATGCCATTACGCCAGAATAACTAGAAACTGGTATAATGAAAACAACGTAGACTTTATTCCGAAATTGGACAATCCTCTCAATGTACCTCAGGCTCGGGCAATAGAAGAATTTTGGTCCATATTGACTAGAAAAGTGTACGACAAGGGATGGGAAGCTACAAATGAAGAACAATTACGACGTCGCATTTACCGAAAGATTCGAGAAATCGGACCAGATGTTGTCCAGACGATGATGGGGCAAGTTAGACGAAAATTAAGAGCCATTGAAGATAATGGTCCATTGTCAATAATTTAAATGTTAAATATTAATTGTTATTCTTACTGTTAATTAATGTAATAATTACTTTAAATATTAAAAATATTCTAAAAAAGTTATTAGTATCTAGAAATTTTCTCAAAACTTTAGGACCATACGTTATGTAAATCGATAATGAACAAAAAAGCGACCAAAAATTTGGATTTTGACAGATGTAAAATAAAAATTGTTACTTTAAGATTGCCAGCAGATACGAAAAACAACAATTTATGTACCAGCCGCCTAAAAAAGTCTTTTACATCCAGGAATATTTTTGATGAAATAATGGGTCGCAATTTAATCAAATTTGTCATTTTAGTGTATTTGTTGCTTTCTAACTTCATTTTAATAGCATTAAGCAACGAAGTATTGAAATATTTACTTGAAAAAATGATATAATTTAAAACATTTGCTTGATTTCTGCTGTCAAAAAATATTTGATTTGACAAATCTTAAAATTTTCTTTTTGAATTTTTACTAATTTTGGAAAGTAATTTTCGACATAATGCTTTTTTATACTTGATTGCGAAATGGTTTTGCATTCTCGATTTTTTTTTGCTCGATGTGCCCGCAAAAAAATTTGATTCTCGAATGCAAAAGTGACATTTCCCAATCTGGAATCAAAAGTAACTATAAAAAGAAGAAAGAAGAAAGAAGAATTCTTTAATCATATAAAATATACGAGTATAAAAATTAAAGTTCGAAGCGCAGCTGAGAGCTTCGATTATGCTAGAGCGGCAATACTATTTTGCACTCGTGGTATACACATTATTTTTCCTTCAAGAACTTTCAATATTAAAATGAAAATATTTAATGACATAATTACAATATTCAAACATGCTTTATTTGCTAACAATGATAGGTAATTAAATGACACAAATAATCGTCACATTTTACTTTATAATCAACATTCATTTTCTAATAAATGAAAAACAGTTCATTTTTTCTTCAATAAAATATATTTTTGTTTCAAAAAATCCATTAAGTAAAGGACAGGTGTAATAAAATAAATTTGTCTAAATAAAAATAAATAATAGTTCAAAATTATCAGTATTGAAATATTCTAGAATGCACATAAAAAAAACGAATTTATAATCATCCGACGGACTTCTTATAGAAATAAATACATACAACAGTATTGGATCTGACTCTTCCTTATTGTATTAAAAAAAAATAAGGTGAAAATCCCACTTTCTGCGTTTACTGCGATAAGTGCAAGTAATTGTCCAACTGAATACTGTTTACTTTTAAGCGAAGCTATATGTGCAACACAATTGGTTCACCATATTATAAGGAAACCATATTATAAGGAAAGGACCTCTCACGCTAAACCTCTGAACTAAATTAACATTGCGACTTATGGGAAAATCGTAATTCTACTTGCATTTCATAATGAGACATAATTATTTAAAAACCTTGATGATGATGAATTTGCTATTTTTTTTTCTAGGGGCTGACATATTTCATTCTTTATAAATTTCGCAAATAATAATTTTTATATCAGTTTTCGGACAAAGTACATAATTAAAAAATATATTAAATATGTCTGCCTCTAGATACAGGATCCTAATATTACGTATTAAAATTTCAAAACAATTCATCCACTAGTTCTCAAATGCAATAAGAATAATTACGAATTTAACACTTCAAACGGCAGCCTTAAGTAAGCTTTTGTATTCGAAGTTTATATAAATTTACAAGTAAAGTTAGTGATACAAAAATAATTTAACTTCTTTAAATAATTACACTTAATATTTAAATACTATATAAAATATGAAAGGTCCAGGTCTTAATACTTCAAAATCTTCAAAATATTGTTTAGTACATAAGCGCACAAACAATTGTAATAGAACTTCTTCAAAAAATATTTATTTCGTAACCCTTTCGCCCAAAACCAATGAAAGGTTAGACCAAATTTATAAAAACTCATTCTTAAGTTCCGGACATAAATATCATAGAAAATATTGTCATAATTGGAAACAGAAATAAGGAGACATCCGATATTTACGAAAAGTGATACAAAGATGTTTTAAAGGAATAATCCAAATCGATTGAAAATAATGTTAGAAAATAAAGAGGCCCTTTTAAATATTAGGTCTATGATATTATTCATTGTAGGTGTATCATTTTCAGTGTGTCTCTAAACTGTAAACATTTATTTCTGTGTAGGGATGTAGTACTTCTAATTATTATTTTTCCATTTTTTGTATTAATGGAAGAGTAAAGATAATAAATAATATACATTTTTTGGTGTTAAATTGTTTGTTAATTAATTGTACGAAATAATTTTTTGAGAGATCAGATGTATCATTTTGACTTTTTACGTATACCCCAGTCTGTCTCCAAAGCTTAACATTACGATGGATTGTCGATTTTGACTTACCAAATATTTGGGCTACCACACTGTAAGATTTACCCATTATGAATTGGTTTGCTATGAAACTGAAGATAAGCACAAGCAGGGGCGGCTCGTCTATAGGCACTGAGGAACTGCAGCACCCCCAAATTGTCTCGATATATAAATGTTTGTTAACTTATTTATAATTACTTATAATAATTAATTTTATTATTAACAATTGTATAAAGTTCTCTTATTTTGTATAAAAGTTTATAAAAATATAGCTAGCAACACTAAAAAGAGACAAGAATGGTAGCAGCACTGTGTTTATCGAAGTGTCATATGGTACAGCAAGATAATTTAATCGATGCTGGCGCAAGCATTTGCCCTCGCAGTGAGAAGCGAAATTCTGCACTGTAAAACAAGAAGTTTCTTTGCTAAATCAGAAGTATAGCAGCATGCTCAAAATATTTATGGTGTTTAATTCGTATCTTTACATACTTACACATTATAATTAAATATGAAGTAGAGTAAACGACTGATGCAGTTAATAGATAAATTTCTCCATTACAATGAAAGAAACAATAGTTATTTTTATATATAAGACAACAAAATAATATTTTTTCTTCAAACTTCATAAAAGTGACATCTTTTGTGACGTGATTGACAAGGTTGAAGTTTAATTTCTATGTCGCCGTAATATAATTTTTTATTCTAGCCGCCGTTTAATTTCTTCACCGCCGTATGTAGAATCAGCCAATAAGAAGTAACTTGTAAAATAGAAATCTGTAATATCGCTCTAAATGTCACTATAAAAACTATATAACCTAAGAATAAAGTTACTAAAAATTATGAATAACTGACAGGTAACCTACATATTAAACGTCAAATAGTAATTTATTTTTTTAAATTTCTACGTTTGAAGAAAAAATAAAATGTGTTATTTAGAGTAAAAAGACACTTTTACTCTTAATAACACAATATACTATTATAGACTAGTGGAATGTGTTAATTTACGAGCGATGAATTCGCGAGTGAATTAATTTTCGCATGTCGACAATGTTATTTTATCGTCGTGTATAAAATTCTATTTTTTTTTACTATAGCAGAATTTATAAAGAAAATATTTAGAAAAATGAAATTATTATTTAAGAAGTAGTTTTGGTTGTTATGGAATTTGTTTGATAACAAATTTCATTCTTCATGATTTTTCTATAAAGTGCACTCAAAAAAATGTGCGACAACGAATTTTATGAAGAAAAGCTACCATCAGATGAAGAAGAAGAAGCGTCTGAGGCATTAAATAAGTTACTCTCTCAAAAATCGCGAATAAATAATAATGACAGAAAAATAGAAGTTGTGGTTCTATTCCTAAAATAGATGTTTCTGGTAACGTTAATTGTAAAATTGAAGTTGTAATTAACACAAACCCTCAAAATGTGTGATGTATTTTTTAAGAAATAAAAATTAAAGTAGGAGAAATCAAATAATAAATAATAATATTAATAATAAGAAATGAAATAAGAAAGGCAGCGGAGAGTAGAGGAATCAAGTAGGATGAAATATGAAGGCTGGCAAAGGACACAAAACAGTGGAGAGACATTAGGAAGAAACTACCCTAAACCCGCTCTACTCCGAGAACGTTAGAAAGGTAGAAAGGTTTAAGGATTAAGTATTGTAATGATTCTAAGGTCACGTCGCGGGTGACGGCCGCTGGCAGACCTGTCGGGTCTTGTCCGCAGCGCTTCTATTGTCCTGTTGTCTAGAAGTTAGAAGAACATTCCGAAACTTAATTGTTCTACAATATAAACCACGAGCAGAAGCACCGGAGGACATTCTGATATTAATACGCCTAGTGAAAATAAATAGTTGGTGGAAATAAATATCGTGTAAATAAATAGTGCGTAGTGTAATGATTAAATTTGTGTTTATATTTGTTTATCTATAATGTTACTTCTTTTTATTATCTTTTATTATTCATATTTAATTTATTAAACTTAGTTATATAAATATTAGTATTTCATTTATTCTACACTTCACCTAAATAAATAAACGTTACAATTGGTGTCAGGAGTGTGGGTTAATAAACTGTGTAGTATAAATAAATAGTTATTTATGGTACAAGTGTGTTACATTACAGATAAGCCACGTGGGAAAAGTTTAGCTCACGAGGCCGTTAGGCCGAGTGTGGTATTTTTTCGAGTGACTTAGGTAATTAACACACGTGTGCCATACAACATTTTATCCAACACATTTTAATCATTGATATAAAATACATACAAGATTTTTGACAGATGGAATTTCGAAATGGCATTTAGGAACAAAATAGTGTAGAGAAGGTTTTATAACGTAGTTACTATGATTCGAACCAAAAAACAGTGAGCTAATATATTTAGCTCACTAGTGACTTATGACCTACTTTATTTATCTAAAAACAGCATACTTATATCGTTATAATTACACGGTGTTGGATAAAATAAATAAAATGGCTAATAAACTAGTAAAATTGAGTGAATTAAAAGTGACCGATCTCAAAAAGGAGCTGGAAGGCTGAGAGTTGGAGACATCGGGAACCAAGTCTGTTCTACAACTTCGCCTACGACAATAGGAACTAGTGAAAATCGTGATGAATTTTTATTCGAAATTTCAGGTGGTGTCATCAATTTTAGTAAAATTCTAGAAAAGTTTGAAAACTGAGAGAAAATTTTAGAACATTAGAACAAAAATTAGTGGAAAGTTCTAGAAACCTGAAAAAAAAATTCGAACGTTAGAAGGAAAAATAATGGAAAATTCTAAAACTTTAGAACAATAATTAGAGGAAAATTGTAGAAAACTAGATGTAACTTCTATTACTTTAGAAGACAAATTAATAGAAAATTCCAGAAGTTAAGAACAAAAATTAAAAGAAGAATTAACAGAAAATTCTAGAATTTTAGAAGAGAAATTAATAGAAATATCTAGAATATGGAAAGAGAAACCAATGGAAAATTTGATAGCTTTGGAGAAAAACTGAACAAACAATTGAAAGAAAGTTCTAGAAATTTAGAAGATAAATTGGAAAAAAAATAGAAGATAATTTGAAAAATTATACTATATGATGAATACGATATGAAGATTGCAAAATTAAAGAAAAATGTCTTCAAAATTATGGTTTCAAATTCCAATATAGCTAAGACTGATGAAATTAAGAAATAGAAAATAGTTTTAAAATGCATATAAAAACACAAGAATTTGACGGCAAGACATTGTGGTCGAATTATGTAAAACAATTTGAAACAGTTTCGCTACGTGAAGAAGCCATCGATATCCTACAGAAGCTAAAAGAAGATGAACAAGAAGACTATGACCAACTTATGAAGCGATTGAATATGAGATATGGCAATGCGAATCTTTTAACAGGTGTACCAGACACAACTGAGAAACCGGTACCAGAGTCCAAAGAAATTCTAGTCCGAGACAATGAAATTCAACAAGCACTGGGATTGGCTTGACCAAAAACTCTGGTTGACGCACTTTCCTATACATTAGATCATAAAGCAGCTAAACAAGCTTTACGTAACCAATCGCGAGTGCAAAATATCGATGCTGAGAGGTCCGAAGAAACCGAAGACCTAGAAGATAGAAGATAAAATAAGACGAGTTGCTTCCGAAATGTTTTCTGGAAGAAAGAAACTCCACTGTTAGAATTGTGGTCTCTTGAAAATGTTCTGAAGAAAGCAACAGAGAAAAGTAGAAGCAAGAAAGGAAGAAAAGGAGTCGAAAAACTAAGTCGGGTTGATGCTAAGGGGCAACAGCCTCCATATGGATGGTTCTATCGACGCAAGGTCGCTTAAAATGTTGCTGGATACGTGTGTGCAACAAAAACAATAATTACACCCGACTTAGCAATAAAAATTGCTATCTATCTATCATATCTACTTCCAACCAACTGGCAGATACGTATTGCCACACAGGAGATCAGGCGACCTTATCTGCAAAAATAGATTTCACGATCATTATTGGAAACACGTGCATTAAACATCGTGTGCTGCTAGCTGACGTAGAAGATGAATTCATTCTCGGCATGAACATAATGAAAAGCATGGATTTAAACTTGGCCTGAAGAATGGAGTGATGATGGTCAATGATGAAGAACTGATAATAAATCCAAAAGACGACAATGCCATGCGAGTATTGACAACGGAAGATGTAACTCTCCCAGAACGGAGTAAATCGATCGTGGAAGCATGTTTAGAAGTTAGCTTCTGTGGAAACATTGTCATGCTCTATACGAAAAATTATGACGCCAAAACTGCTCCTGGAATTGTAATTTAAAAAGCCTTGGCCAGAGACAGCACATCCTGTAAAGTTCCGGATATTCTAATCAAGGAGCTATGAACATCCTTCCAGGACTTGACCGCCGATCAGAAAACCAACGCTATGAACTTAATTGGGAACTTTCAAGATGTGTTCTAATTTGACAAGAAGGACAAAGGAAAAACAAATGTAGTCCATCATAAAATAGACATCGGAGACGCAAAACCCATCCGCCAAAGAGCAAGAAGACTACCACTAGCTAAACGGGAAGATGCAGAAACAATTTTTGAGAACATGAGGACGGAAGGTGTGATCGAACCTTCAAGTAATCCATGGGCTTCAACATATGAGCTAGTGAAAAAGAAGGATGGCTCTACAACATTTTGCGTGGATTACTGTTATGCAATTGGGGTTTTGCAATGCCCCCGTAACATTTTAACGTCTCATGGAAACAGTGACAATATGTTTGGTTTACATCGACGATATAATTTTGGTAGGAAAAACATTTGAGAACCACATGAAGAACTTGGAAGAGGTTTTCCAAAGATTGAGGAAGGCTAACCTGAAACTCAGTCCAAAGAAGTGTCACTTGTTTCAAAGAGAAGTTCATTATCTTGGACATGTAGTTTCTGGTAAGGGTATTGCAGTTGACCGAGAAAATAAGGTCTGTGAGTGACTGGCCAGTACCGGGATATAAACAAAAATTGAGACGTTTCCTTGGTCTGTGTACGTACTACCGACGTTACGTACCTGGGTTTTCCAGTATAGCGGAGCCATTCACAAGGTTTACTGATGAAGGAAGAAGATTTATCTGGGAGATGAACTATCAAACTGCGTTCAAACAACGAAATATTTCTTGACAAGCGCACTTGTCCTAAGTTATCTTTTACCAGAAGGAGAGTTTATTTTAGATACAGATTCCAGAAACGTTGGAACTGGTCGCGTTCTTTCCCAGATATAAGACGGAAATAAAAAGGTTATTGCCTACTTTAGTAAGATATTGAGAGGAATTACTGTCACTAGAAAAGAATTTTGTTATCGAGTATCGGGAAGCCATCGTAATGCTGACGCAATATCCAGAAGACCTTGCCAAGACGAATGCAAGCATTACAATCGACTAAAAGAAAAACTATCTATTGTCGCCAGAACAGTAGTCAATGATAACTGACAAACGGACCAAGAGAATGACGCTGACTTAAAAATCATATTGGATTGGAAACATGTCGATAGCAGACCAGTGGTGGGACTCTGTAAAATTTTGCTAAATATTTAGCTAGCTAGCGATAACAAATAGATTTATCAACAGTTGTACTCTGTAACTCATTTGCTAAATAGTTCGGCTGTTTCCGTAACTTTTTGGTAACTTTGATATATATTATAGGGAAATTTGTTTTATATCTGTCAAAATTATCTTTTGACATAGTATCCGAATTCAAATTTGATTGATTTTACATTTTTTGTTATAAAAGGATACTAGACAATGTTACCTGTAGGAGATTACTGTTAATTGAATAGATTAATACGAATTAATAGAAGTGAAATGAGATTATTACGTGACACCAGTGATCCGTTTCAACTGCCAGATGAAAGATTTATTGATTTATTTAGACTTAATAAAGATCTTACAATATATTTAATAAATGAAATAACACCTCATCTACATATGCCCCAAAGAATCACAGGAATTAACCCTACCCTGAAAATATTAACTGCGTTAGCTTTTTATGCTACCGGTTCTTACCAGCGATCAGTTGGGCAAGGCTATTTGTTATCAGTCTCTCAACAAACTGTAAGCAAAATTGTAAAGGAAGTTACAGCGGCAATCTACGACAATGTAGTTGAAACTTGGATTATATTTCCAAGGACAATTCAAGAAAAAATATTAATTAAAAGGCGATTCATGGAAAAGACACGTTTCCGTGGTGTAATAGGTGCAATTGATTACACTCATGTTTCAATTCTAAAACCTCATGTTAAAGAACATAACTATTTGAATAGAAAGGGTTATCATTCAAAAAATTTACAGATTGTAAGTATATGTTAGTATTAAACATGCGGGTTTGATAGATATCTATTTTCTTTTACTACAGATATGTGATTATGATTTAAAAATATTATCGATTAACGCAAGATTTGCTGGAGCCAGTCACGATTCATTCATATGGAGGGAATCTTCAATTCAAAGAGAACTCCAAGAACAATATGTACATTATAATTATATCATACCTTCCATTTTAATAATTCCTATTATTATAAACAGTCTGACAAATAGACATATACAATGTCAATATTATTGTTTTATGATAACTGAGGAGAACAACATCTAATATTTTGTTGCTAAGTTAGTGTACATTAGCAATCGCTAGCGTCGTTTAGCGACTATACAGAGTTCAATTTTTGATAACTATATTACTTAGCGACGATAGCAAGCGATAGCTATAATACAGAGTCCCACCACAGTTTGGGAAGATGTTGCACAACAGTAGTATAGGTATAGTGGGACTCTATTGTGATTGAAGAGGGCCTCCTGAAACGTGTCGTAGAGAGTACTACTGAAGGTACTGAGAGTAGGGCTCAGCTGATAATCCCTAGGAAAGGAATATTGGAAGTATTGGAAGAGGTCCACGACGGATCTGGTGGAGGATATTTAGGGATGAATAAAACCCTCGAGAGATTGCGCCTACGATTTAACTGGGTAAATTGAAAGGAATATGTTAAAGAGTAGTGCAAGAAATAAAAGATCACATAGGAAAAGAAGAGCTTCAATGCGCCAGTATAATGTGAGAAGTCCCTTTGAACGCTTTGCGATTGCCGTAGCCTGACCATTCCCAGAAACTTACGAGGGAAATAAGTACATAATAGTAGTAATATATTACTTTAGTAAGTGGATCGAAGACTATCCACTACCCAACCAAGAAGCAGTAACGGTCGCTGAAGCCTTGGTAAAAGAATGCATCTGCCGATTTGGGGTATCGCGAGAAATACATTCCGATCAAGGAAGGATTTTCGAGTCTATTCTATTCCAAAATAAGAGTAAGATATTAGGAATCAACAAAACCAGAACAACTGCATTACATGCGCAATCTGATGGCATGATTGAGCAGATGAATATAACAATCAACCGTTATTTGTCGAAAGTAGTCTTTAACCATCAACAAGACTGGGACCGACATCTTCATCTGTTCTTGTTATCGGTGCACGAGACAACAGGGCAGACACCAGTTAACACCTTTTTCGAACGGGAGTTGCGTTTATTTTGCGACCTAATATGTAGCAGTAAATCCTGTGAAGATCTAGCCTAGGAGGACTACTTAACAGACTTATGGAGAAAAATAAACTACATCTGTGAACAAGTTTGTGTAAGCATACAAGGTGCCAGCGATCGGATGAAGGACCAGTATGACATCAAGGCTGAAAGAGGTGGATACCAACCTGGAAATTTGATGTGGCTTTACAATCCACAGAGGCGTCGTGGCTTGTCACTAACCTTACAAAGAAATTGGAAAGGTCCTCATGAAATCGTTAAGAGGATAATTGATGTGGTCAACATAATTAGGAAAACACCTAATGGAAAGCCGAGAGTAGTTCAATTCAATCGTTTAGCCGCCTTCACTGGTGATTACTATGACGATCATCGTGGAGCAACGGTCCGTCGGGTTGTACCTCAGGTACCCATATTTGATGATTTAATGGAAACTCATTCTACTGGTCACAAGATACAGTATGGCGTGACAAGAGAAGAACAATGAGATCTGTGTCCCCGGATTATTCTCTCGCTCATTGTATAGCGAAATACATTAAGATTTCCCGTGGCATTGCTTCAGTTGTTAAAAGAAATTTTTGATGAGTACAAGAACTGGCCAACCAATGTCCAACCGTCGGAAAATCGCTACAACTGAAGGATGATACCGTAGAACACAAGCGATACATCTACTATATATCAGAACCGCAGTTTATGGTACTTGCGGTGCGATATGAAGGAGCATCTGTCGGAAAATGATATCATCAAGCTGGCAGTACCGAAGATAGGCTGTGGAGTAGATTGTTTAGATTGGAGCATTGTTAGATGCAAGTTAGAGACAGTCTTACCGGCGTGAAAATTCTAGTCTGCGGTTTCAACCCTAAAGGACAAGAAGAGCTTAAACGGACCGTCGACTGTTTCTTTTTCAAGACCTCCAAATGCACTAAGGTTGATGCATGCAGATTTCGTCATCACCAACTATTTCAGGACGAAACAGTCTTAAGGAGGGGGCAATCTAGCGATTTTAAGGCTGTAATGTAGTAATTCCAAACCATCTAAGGTTTTGGAAGTGTAAGGGGTGAGGTAGCTAGGGGGTTGGATCTTAACTATTCCCCACTCAAAGTGTTAAAGCGAAATGAGAGAGATAACATGTTTCGTTCAAGGTTCAGAATGCATTCTACGAAATAAGCTTCCAGAAATATGTATTTCTAACCTAACACGCGAAAATAAAAATAACAGTAATAAAAATTAATATTTTTATGTTTAAGTAAATATAATTTTCATTTGTTTATATTGCTTAATAAATTTGTTATATTTAGTTCGTACGTAGATAAAATTTAAAAAAAAATTAGAACTTTTATTTATTGTTTTATGATTAATTATGCAGTTATGCACTATATAAGTTTGAAAATACATATACGCTATTCACTATTAATGAAATAACTGGAATTATGTGAAAATTAATTGAATGATTTATGATGTTGGAAACTTGTACATATGTATGAAGATTATATTAGGCCTTATAGTTGCACTGAGTCTATATTCGAAAATAGCTATTACATTGATAAAATTTGGAACGTTTCATGTGTAATAATTTACTTATAATATCATCAGCAAACATTTTCTGAATTTGTAGTAATTAATTTTGAAAAATTTAATTTATAATTTCTACTACTACTTTCGAGTTTATAGTTAATTTCATAGTCCTTTTGAAAATTTGCTGTGTCGATATCAATTTGAATTTCGTTATCAGTATCATCATACAATGAATTTTTAGAAATCAAGTCATTGTTGTCTATTTCTGAAATTTAACTGCATCCAGCATCTCTTAAATCTTTCTCAGAAATACTGAAATTGAATTTATTACATTAGTACATATAAGTACAAATTATTAAATGATTTCATTACTACGTTTCTTATTAATACCTTCGAAGGAAACTTTTGGAGTCAAATAAACATGTCCCTGATGTTTCGAATGCAGAGGAACATATTTCGTTAATTTCGCTACTTTTTGTAGAAAAATTAGTAGCAGAACTATGCTCCATCAAGGTCGCAGCATTTTTTTCTGCACGTTTATAACGTGCATGACGTAATCTTAATATCAACGACTTGCGCTTTTTTGATAATGTCGGAAGACGAGTTAAATTCCTATTACCCTTCGCCATAATAATTGCAACTAATAATGTAACAACAAAGAAATAACAAACAACAGTAGTGAAATAATATTAAACAATAACAATAATATCAACCGTAATAATAACAATAAAATGCAAAAACGAACTATAACAAATACCAAATATGAGACAATAATTAACAAAACTGATAAATTCAAAAACTATCTCTGAATCAAACGACTAGTGCTAAACGAATGAAAATATTTTTATACTTTTTCATCATTCATTCACTTTTTCAAATCTTGGAAATTAATACCCCTACTCGGTCTACGAATATAAAGGCGTGGCATCGACTGCGTCTAGCGGCATCTCTTATGAAAAAGTATAACTAAATTTATTAATTTAATATTTCGAATTATTAGTTTACTAAAGTAACGTAATAAATTTTCTTTGGGGCAAACGATTCTTTACTTCATTCATCACACTGTAACAGAGAGAAAATTCTTAAAATGTTTAGTCAATTCAATATAACATTGGTATAATATAAAGCAAATTTGGCACTTTTACCATTTAATTATTCAAATTCTATTAACAATTTTACATTTATCTCTGTGTTACAGTGTTGAAGTACTATCCAATAATTTATTTTTAAAGTATCAATGAACAAGCCTAAATAATAGAGGCAAGAAACGAAATATTGTAACACCGTTTTTCGCGCTGAATGGGATACCTACAGTAGCGCCTTAAGGTCCCGCTGGTAGACCTGTCGGGACTTGTTCGCCGCGCTTCTATTGTCCTGTTGTCTAGAGGGTACGAGAACATTCCCGAACTTCATTTTTCTACTATTTAAACAGAGGACATTCTGATATTAATACGCGTAGTGAAAATAAATAGTTGGTGGAAATAAAAATCGTATAAATAAATAGTACGCAGTCAGTGGCGGCTCGTGGTATTTTTGAGCGAGGGGGCAAATTATTTTGTTAGTGTCAAAGATTTTGGTGAGAAAAAAGTGGTCATGAAACGATGTTTAGAACTCCGATTTCGTCACAAATAATTTTAGTATTATATTATTAATAATAAATATTAATAGGTATCAATGTTGTTTATATATTATATCAATTCTTCTGTCTTTAGTTTTAGCAAAATGATCAATTATTTTATAAAGAAAATCTGGAGATTTTCGTAAATGTTTAATCATATCTTACACGCTTACAGATACAATTTATACACGACTGACGATCTGGCGATTTTAGAAATATAACATGCAATGAGTATATTTTACCGATTACGTCCGACTGTTTCCGAATCTCAGAGTATGCATGCCTCCTCTGGTTCAACACTAGACTATTCGTATTATTTCTATGATAAATTTACAAACTTTAAAAATAAGCAAAGCATTTGTTTCAAAATTAAAATATTAATAATATTTAAAAACTCTTCAATGATGTTTTACATATACATATTTATTTTTATTCTTAAATAAGTTTTTTAATCACAATACGCATTATTTTTGTTTTATCAATTTTACTGAATATTTACTTTAAATTATTATTTTATTATAAAGAAATTAAATCTGTGCATCTCTTTATTTATCATTCATATTATAGAATTTATTTTAAGAATTTTAAGTCATACAACTACAACACCGTTCGAGATGGCGAGGGGGCTGACAACCGCTGTATACGAGCCTAGTCGCACATGAATTGCACGAAATCACTCACGTACATAGCGCTGTCTCACTTGTACAGTCATCTTCTTCCCATTTGTGTTTGGAACGTATCGTTCAGTAGTATACCATACAAGTTTCGTCTGGCGGATGCGTGCCCCCGCTATAGCTCGTGTCACGTAGAAATGAACTAGCGTTTTGGTCATATCTGCGCAAGCTCCGCCCTTGTAAGTGGACGGGCCAATTACAAATAAGTACTTATAGATACATTTGTCTCAGTGGCGTGCAAAATTATATATAAATTATATTATATTATTATACAATTATTGTGTATTGTACAGCTTGAATTATTTTCGATAATAAAAGAGAAACAGCCAAAAGTAAAAAAATATATTCTTGACACGTTAGCTGCTTCACACGGTCATACTATTCTTCGATTGCCGCCATATCACCCGGAGTTAAATCCCATAGAAAAAATGTGGGCCTTCGTCAAAAACTGGGTTGCTTCAAAAAACACATCATTTAAATTAAATGACGTACAAAAATTGGCCGAGCAAAAATTTTCTGAAAATTGTGAAGATACAATTAAGGCTATTTTCGAAAAAACCGTCAAACTAGAAAACGAATACTATGAAAATGAAGTTTTTATGGACACACAAGTCGACCAATTTATTATAAGACTAAATGAATCAGATTCGGAAGAAAGTGCTTGTTCCGACGAGAATGACGATGAAGAAGATATTGGTGTTACTCCTTTATCCGTTTAATTTTGTTACACACAGAAACTTAGAAATACTATATTTCAAAAATAAAAATGTTATACTATGTATACCTGTATATTTAATTAATTGAAATGTTTGTAAAGTGTATTTTTATATATTTAATTATAATTTATGTACCTGATTATGGTTAAATTGTGATCAAAATGTTCATTATACTAATAAACATCATATGGACCAAGAAAGCTTCTTTATTTTATACAAACCGACAAAGAGTTTACAAATATCCAATCAAAATTTATTAATTTTCTTTTAAGAATTGGTCATTTTTATTTGTTTCTTGTGCGCCACTGGTGACTTTTGGCAAACCACGCCAGTTTGCTGGCGGGTTCAGTGGAGCGCGTATATATTTAACGGTTTACACTAGTATTACCTGCTTACAATAAAGCTGGGCGACTAGAGTACAAACCTTCAAATTGTGTACTGGTAAGCGGCACACCGATAAGTACTTGTTTTTAGTGTCAGAAACAGAGAAAAATACTGTTCCGCTCTATAAAAACTATGGTAAGCTTAGGGTGCGCGAGAAAGATTGTAAAGTTCATTTCTACGTGACACGAGCTATAGTCGAATTTGATGCATATAATATTGTCACAGCGGCGCCGCGCTAATTTCTATTTAAATAGACCACTAACATAGTACATTGTTAAATGTTAAGTAGTATAAGATGAAATTTATATTGTTATAATAATTAATAATAAAAATATATTCATGTGAAATAGAACAATATTTTATTTTAATTTGAGGGGGCACTGCCCACTCTGCCACCCTGGACGAGCCGCCACTGTACGCAGTGTTACATGTTTAAATAAATAGTCTTTGTGTTTAAGTTTTTATTAATAATTGTTATTCTTCAATTTGTGTTTATATTTGTTTATCCATAATGTTACTTATTTTTATTATCTTTTATTATTCATATTTCATTTATTAAACTTAGTTATGTAAATATTAGTATTTCAATTATTTTACACTTCACATAAATAAATAAACGTTACAATATTTATTTATTTATAACTTTCTAGCTAATTTTGCTCGTAGCTGGACGACCAAATGTATATGAAATTGGGATGTTTTTCATAATTACCTACTTGTTATTTTCTATAACATTCCGTTAAAAAGGGTAACCAAATAATAAAAGTTATCAGAAACTTACACCTTATGTTTCTATGGAAGTAAATTGTGGTTACGTCAACGGTGGCGTGAAAAACTATAACATGATAATAAGACATAACTTAATGTACAAAATACTTTGTACTATTAATGGTTATATCGTCGAATAACTTCGCCCTCGTACCACCATAATTATATTAATAATTTCCTTGCTGTGCATATAAATAATTATTATTTTCTTATTTGTAAAACAATAATTATGATCACATATTCTATTATATACAAATATAAATAAGATATAAAATTAAGGTTTATTTTTAATGAACTTCAATGTCAAAAAATGTATTATTTATTGTTTTTTTTTTTACAGTAACCAGCGGAAATCGGGAGCTACCAATAGTTATGTACAATATTGTCGACTTAACTAGCAGTCCGTTCTATGAAATTGCTTATGTGATTGATGTAGCTTATCTATACATTATTGTCTGTTTTGTCGTTGGATTTGATGGAATGTTTATGGCGCTATGCACAGGAGCAGCTGGCCAACTTGTGCTGCTAAAACACGCTATGTCTAGGTTAGAACCAAACAACTATAAAGAGTTGTTGCCAATATATGTCGAACATCATGATTTTATACTAGAGTAAGTTATTTTTATTACAGAGTTTCTTGTTATATATGCATCTATAGTTGTCGAATTATTATTTATTACTAGATTAGGATAGGGCTAAGGGGCCGTTCAAATATTACGTAAGCAGATTTATTACAATTATTTAACACCGCCCCCCCCCCATCCCCCTTGTCAGCAAAAGTAAGCAATTCTCTTACCCCCTCCCCCCATGTTTACGTAAACATTTTTCAATTAATTTTTTTTTAATATTATAATTAAAATGTTATAATTTTAATTTTAAAAATAGGAAAATAGATTTAGAATGGAGATTAGATTTTACTGATCATCGATTTTTGCACGATTCGGAACTTAGCCAATGTGAGGGTTGCCATTCATCGTGTTAAAAAGTTAATAGCTACCGATGACGTAATCATCAACTAGACTCCCCTACCCCTCATGTCATCCAAAATAAGCAAAACAAAGACCCCCCACCCACCTATAGTGCTTACATAATACTTGAACGGCCCCTAACGGGTGATTTCCAGAGATACGGTTGATTTAGAATATGGTATCACGCAGATAACTTATCCTTAAATACAATAATAATTAATAATTGAAGGTACTAGTGTTAAGTAACATTTTCCGAAAATCTAGAATTTTATAGCAGACTACACCACAAAATTTCTGTTTGATAAAGAATAAAGACACCCTAAAATTTGTGATGGTTTTTACTTCATGTATATTCTTTTCATTAGTAGGTAGAAATTGTTAGGGAACAGATTCCTAGACGCTGAATATTGATATCATCAAGAAATTTTTATAAAATGTTCATGATTTCTGTAAAATATTGCAATTTATGTTTTTATTCTTATTTTGCTTTATTTCGATTTTTGTGCTTATTTAAAAACAGCGCAGTGTTACACCACACTAACGAGCCTCAAAAATGGTGAAACATGAGTATGTGGTTACTTTGGTCAGCTTTGACGATAACCCGATAGGCTAACTCTCATTGTTAGACATAGTCAGTCAAAAAACATTTGCACTGAAAATTTTTTGCCTAAAAATATTCTATCGAAATCCGTAATAACTTATCACGTATGTGAAATAATCCAACTAAACCACAATTCACCAAAAAGAGTCCTAAGGCTATTATCACTTATGTCATGAGGTTGTTGACATCTGTCAGACATTAATTATTTTATTGTTTTACTTTTAAAATGTTATATTTAGGTTACGGAAATGAAAAATCGCAAAAAATGTATCACAACTTTTTAAAATGTTTTTTGAAAAAACAATCGTACTTTATCAAAAGGTTTTTGTTGTTTACATGCTTTTATGGGCAAGTTTTCGTACATATTTACAATATTTTTTCCTATTTTCTATACATTTGTATCCGCTCGTATCAATAATAATCGTAGTAGTGTCAGCAAAACTGATTTGCTTTCAAAATGCTTCTTATTCAGTATTAAAATAATTCTATACACACAAATGAGTTGTTGAATATATTGCCCAACTGGAATATAACTGCTCATGCTTGGAGGGCCAGACACGTGAACTAGCGAATTTATCTTATTATGTATATATTACATTATATGTACATGAGATTTTTTTACAGGTTTATTAAGAAATTGCGAAAAATATTTTCAATATTACTTTTAAATCAATTTCTAAGTAGTATGTTGTGCGTATGCATGGCAATTTATTTAACCACCAGCCAAGGGTAAGTAGCTACAATTTTTATAAACGATTGAATCAACCTACACATATTATTACAGGACGACAGACTATGTGTTTATCGCAAGATGTGGTTTATTTGCTGTCGCTGGTGTTATACAGATTTTCATTTACTGCTTCACTGGAACTACAATCAAATCACAAGTAAGTACTTTTTTTATTATTTTATCTTGTATTGAAAGTAAAATATAACGTAATGTAGAAGTAAGTTGCTAGAATTATTACTTCTGGTAATAATAATGGAATAATCTGAAACTTTTTAATTCTGCTTGTTTCTTCCGCGTTTCATCTGAATCCACATTTCATTTTGTCCGCTTACAGTTAACGTCACTTGTTCGTGACCTTTGTTAACATTTTCGCAGATCTTTGTTTGTGTTTTTAACAAGTGTCAAGGCTCCTACTGTTTCTAATGACTCGTCATTTGGCTCTTCCGTTTCATAGGTTGCCCGCAGTTTCATTTATACGTATCTGCTTATAATTGCCCCATAATATTGTAAAAAATCGCGAGCCAATAATCAATTTGCTTTTTATTTGAAATTATTTAATAGATTTTAAAAATGTAACTGATAGGGCCTAGAAAGACAGCGTAACCATTATTTATTTGTTTTTATGTGTTGAGAAAGGGTAATCAACAATACAAATAACAGATATCCACTTATTGTATACAAATATAGAAAAAAATGTTTACATGATATATATCCAGTAACATACATTAGAAAAAGTGCTGAAGGTGTATCAAAATAGTTTTTGCAAAGACCTTTGTTTGGACATTCTAAAGACAGGTTGAAAATTCGGTATTGAGGTCGCAAATTCAAATTAAGATATCGAAAGTCAAAAGTCACGAAAATCGGTTTTTGTCAATATCTCGGTTCATGTTTATCATACGTTATTAGAGGTTATTATAAATCTTCATTGACAAAAAAAAACGATTTTGTGACCTTCGACCTTTAATATCATGATTTTCAATTGCGATCTTATTGCCGAAATTTCGGCCCGTCTTTTGAATGTGAAAACAAAGGTCCTTTAAAAAGATCAGCTTATTCAGATTCACTGTTTTATTTCGCCTTACGTAACTGTAATAAAAATGAAATTTGCAGTATAAATAGTAAAAATAATTTATATAATGAACAAAACAACAATGTTGCAAGTACTTAACTGTATTAAATGAAAGATGTAATACGTCTATATCACTAAATTTATAATTGTATAATGACTAGATTCTGATAATGGGAGAATTTTATAACTGTTTATATTGTGACGGGGTGTGTAAAACAAATGTCTTAGTCTAGTAAGTTTATTGGGTGCTTTGAAATTAATCTGAAACAATATGATTTCTAAATTTTGTAAAAAAATACTACATCTATGTTGATTCTTCTATTTTCCAAAAATGACATGAAAATATAGCAGCCCTGATGTACAATTGCCTACTTGGAGAATAAGTTCAAAAGTTAAAATGTCTTACAAATTTCTTTTGTATATTTTCCAACAACTTAATGTTTCGAAAGTAATATAGATTCCACCAATAGATCGATATTCCAACTTTAACCTTATTAATTAATATGGATTTCTAAAGTATTTGCAATATCCGTAATTAAAATATCATGTTGTAAATTAAAAAGTAATTTCGTGTCGTACATTTTTCCAAGATTTCTTGCATTATCTTTTGCAATTAATGTTGAATGTTGAAGCGTCACGACGCAGTTTCATTTTAACAGTGTTTTTGAATGTATATTTGTAGTCAAGTTGACCGAAGCTATATTTCCAGATATTTTAAACGATCTTCTAGCGCATGAGTTTAGTAGTGGCAGAACAACATGGGCTTTCAGTTGTTTACGTTATGTTTTTTTGAAGTTGTTCCGCAAACCAACTCCAGATCCGGATAAAGGGTTAGTGTTATAGCAATGTTACTCTTATTTTTACTTTCAAAACAATATAATTATGTTATACATTACGTTTAAAGATAACTTTTTGAACGATATATTTTTTGAAGACCAAAGATGAATCTGCTAATATATTAAATGCATTCATTAACTTATTGAAAATCTGTTTGAAAAAAAAAATTATTTAATATCTGAGAATGGTAAAGATATCAAAAATTCACAACCAAAAACTTCTTAGAAGAACTCAAATGCGTACACAACACACACACAAAAAAATGGACGAATAGAAAGGAAAATAAGAACCGTTGTGGAATTAGTTCCTACTCTATTACATATGCAGAATTTAAATGAGAATTTGTGGGCTGAAGCTGCAAATTATTCAGTATTTACACTTAATCAACCTGTGAAACAAAGTGAAAGGTAAAAACCCTGGCAACCTACGTTTTGGTTATAAGATAAACTTGATAGATCATCAAATCAAAGGTTTTTGGAAGTGAATATTATGTATTCATAATAATAAAAAGTATATATTAGTTGGTTATGATCTGCAGTCCCGTTGTTGTAAGGTTATACATGTCAAATGAACGTGAATACATCCATTTGGATGACGTGGCTTCATTGTTAAAAAGATAAACACAAATGTCAAGACCCCAATGAGAGAAAATCAAGAGGACAGGTTATCGAAATCAGGATAAGAAGACATCATCGATACTAGAGAGGAGGATGGAGACTCGAATACTTCCATTCAAATTTTAGAAATTCAGGAAGACCACGAGGGTGCTATAAATGAAGCTGAGATAAGGCAAACGAAAAATCTTCCTCGAAGAGGAAATCAGACAAATATAGCTGTGATAGGTGAAGTAGAAGACATTTCAGTAACCGATGCATTGAAGGATGAAAAATGACTTGCAGCTCTGACTGAAGAATTTGATTTGCTAATAAAAATAAAGACTTGGAATTTGATAGAAATCCCGAATCATATCAAGTCATTACCCTGCCGTTAGATTTTGAGAGTCAGATGGTAGACTGAAAGCTAGCTAGAGAATTTGAACAAAGAGAAGGTATTGATTCTTTCAAATTTTTTAATCCTGGAAATGATTTCCATTGTTGACTTTCGATGTCAACAGTGTTTTCCTTTATAGACATATTCAAGATGACATATTAATGTATCAACCAGAAGGTTTTCGTGATAAAACTGATCGAGTATTTTAACTAAATAAAATTTTTGACGTGCTAAAACAAACATCAATGATGTGGAACAACGAAGTGTCAAAATGTTTGAAAACACTTTACTTTACAAACACTGCTGACGAGCCACGTGTCTTTTGTTATAAAGAAATATTATTGAAGAGATAAATTAAAAAATTGAAGTTACATATGAGAGAAATTACTTGGGAATGCAGATAATAAAAAGTTCTCAAGGTATTTTTGTAATACAGTCAAAATATATTCAGAAAATTATGCAGCAATTTCATTTTGTAAATGTAAATTATGTATTCATTCCAATCGAAATAAGAGTGGTAACACATGAGGAAAACATCTGAATGATGATAAATCCATTCTTTATCGTGAAGCAATTATCTTTTGAATTTGGCAACTATCTCAAATTGTCTTCTTTCTTCTTTTTGTCTATAAGGCGTTGTTTCATATTCTATTGTGTGTAAGAATGTTGAGAGGTTTCTGTGGAGGATTTTTAGTTTTGTATCGATGATGGAGCTGTTATATTGTTGCCATCTTATTTCCTGTTTAAGTATTTTCTGGCGAATCTCATCTTCCTGGTTCTTTGATAGACAAAAAGAAGAAAGAAAAAAATCACATTCACCAACAACAACAAACAAAATCAGAACACATACTCAACAACATCAAACACACATTCCCTGCCCGCATAACCAACCTCTCAACAACCACTTTCACACAGCAAGAAGAAGAAATACTCAACCTCGGTTACAAATTCGCTGCTCCACCCCAACCACCACACATACCAAAAATCTCAATAGACATAGAAACACAACTCTTACAATCACTCCGACAAAAACAACATAACCCCAGAAATCACACAATGTCTACAAGAACTCACCAAAACCACACAAACCACACATAAGGTACGTGAGAACAATAAATTAATACAAACAGGATCAAATTTTAACAATATTATCAAATCAATTACTCAAAAAATCTCAAACAATAATCTATCTATGTATAACTAAAGCAGATAAGACCGCTGGTCTAGTAATTTTAAATACACAAGAATATATAGATAAAACACAATTTTTTTTACAGAAAACAATATCAAACCTTTGACAAAAAACCCTATTTCAGCATATAACAAAAACCTCAGACTAACAATTAACAACTGCTCTAACACTTTAGAAAAATTTAACATATTCCCATATCAAATTATAGAAAAAAACCCACAAACCCCTTGTCTCTATAGCCTCATTAAACATAAACCAGATAAATCCATACGCCGAAGTACATCTTCTATTTACTCACCAGTACAAAAACTAGCCAAATCTTTAAATAACATAATAAATAAAAAATTAAATTACGTTTCAAAATACTCTATTAAAAATTCACAAGAACTCATACAGACATTAAACACAACAATACAACACAACCAAAAAGATTTCACATTAATTTCATTAGACATAATAAACTTATGAGGAATCCAATTTGAGTTCTATAATGAACGACGATTTTATTAAATAAATAAAATTTTGTCTAATAATTTAAATGAGTAATTAAAACCCGATTTTAGATTTTTTCAAATTTTCCTTTAACCCCATCTCCAAAACTATTGACACTACGAAAAGCGTAGCATTTTATAAAGAATGAGTTTTCCACTAAATTCAATATTTCCCAACATATTTAAAAAAAAGTGAGAACATGGATCTTTAAGTGGCTCCTCCCTCTACACCCATGGGAACTTTTAGTACGCTGTACAGAATTAATAAGTATGTCAAGTATAAAACATTGGTATTTTTTTTTGTGTAATAGAATAGAATATTTGGATAGTTCGGACGTTTTTACGTGTGCTCTATATAAAAGTTGTATTTTACTAGTTTCTCTAACTAAAATAGCTTGTGTTCCTTATCATTGTGTGCATCTCGTTAGAAGTGATTCAGTGATAATAACCTTTTTATCTTTAACTTCGTTGTGCTCTAAATATTTGTGTTTTTGTACATAAAGTTGATCACCTTTTTACAAAATTTTGTCATTCCACTTTGTGCAGAATTTCGCCTGTCTAATTAAATCTAAGTGTCACTGACCTCTCTGTTTGTGTTCTCCCGCGATGAACGATGAGTAAGTGCGCGAAGTGCAAGCGGAAATCTGACAATCTCATAGGGTGTGAAGGTACCTGTGGTCAATGGTTTCATCCAGGGTGTATCTATTTCACTGATGATGAAGGTCGCATCTTAGATAAATCTAATTCTCTCTTCTTCTGGTGTCCTACCTGCAAAGTGAATTGTATCATAATAGATCGTAGTAAGGATATCGACATCAAGAGTCTTTTCAAAGATATGCATGCCAAACTTACTAGCCTCGAAACATCCATTACTAATCAAGTATTATCCAGCCTAAAAGATGAGATTAGCTCCATTATCTCCTCCAATCTATCCAATCTAAAGTCCGCAATCCAAGAGGATATTAATTCTAAACTGCAAAGTACAAATAGCAACACTCACCCGTCGTCGTCATGTAGTGACATCTCCTTCGCAGCTGCAGCCAAATCCACTCGCAAGCCACCAGTATTATTGAAACCCAAAGATGCGTCTCAATCATCTTCAGTGACCAAATCAGATCTATTCAAATCTGCCAACTCTGTTGCCTCAAACATCACAATCAACTCCGTCCGACAGATCAGTAAAGGTGCACTCATCATTAGCGCCGATCAATCCGATAAGCTCAAAGACATCATAAGTGACAACCTAAAAAGCAAGTATGAAGTCAAACAATTATCTGCCCTACATCCAAGGATACGTATTTCTGGTATGTCTGAGTCCTTCACCAAAGAGACCTTCGCGGACTATCTTCTCCACCAAAATAAGTCCTTATTTCTGTCTGGTTATACATGTGATGTACTTGATGTTAGTCCTACTAAGCGCAACTCTCGTATCTACCAAGCTCTCATCCAAACCGACGTGACAACATACAACTTATTACTTAAGGCTCAGAAAATATTTATTGGTTTTGACATGTGTGCTATCTATGATGCTATCGAACTACGCAGGTGTTTCAAATGTTGTGGTTTTCATCATACATCTAAACAATGTGTCAAATCTGACCAAGTTTGTGATAAATGCACTGGCAACCATGAGGCCAAAGACTGTCCATCCAAGGAATCCAAGTGTATCAACTGTATTAAATTTAATGATAATACATTGATATTCTGAAACGTTTTAAAGCCAATATTGTTGGATCACAATAGCAATCACCCATCACTTCAAGTTCCCCAAACCCCCAGCGCCGACTTACCATTTTCTACCAGAATATCCAAGGTCTCAACTCCAAACTGGGTCATCTGCAGTCCACTCATTCATCAATCGACTACGATGTCATCGCACTCACTGAAACATGGCTCACCGGCAGTGTTTACAACGCCGAACTTGGTTCAGACTCGTTCAGTGTGTACAGGTGCGACCGAGATTTTACTGCATGTCGTCTTACTAGGGGAGGAGGTGTTCTTTTACTGATCAAAAATCATCTTTCATCCTCTGCAGTTGATCTCACTGATTATACTGACATTTTACCCGTTAACGTTGACATTGTCTGTGCAAAAATACCAACTGTTAATTCTAATCTTTATGTATTTACTGTACATATGCCACCAGCTTCACCTGTGAGTTCTTATATTGCGGTTAACGATTTTTTTTAACATCTCCCATTCTTAAATAACAGCAATTTCTTAATTTGTGGTGATTTTAATATCCCTGAATTAACATTAAATTCAGATTCTCCCAAAGTTAATGAACTAAATTTGTTACTTGAATTTTTTAATGCAAGTCAGACCAACAATGTAAGAAACGCTAATAATAGGTTATTAGATTTACTTATTTGTAACAGTAAGTGTAATGTCTCACGGGCTACTGATCTGGTGTTTGATATAGACTATCCCCTTCATCACCTTGCACTTACTATCACACTAGATCTCAACTTTGCACATTACCCGAATCCTAAGACTTTACCTTCTGTTAAATATGATTTTAAAAAAGCAAATTTTGTGAAACTGTATGAACTTATTGGTAATTATAATTGGAATTGTCTTGAGGAATTTTCTGACGTTAATCTTGCCTGTGAGTTTTTGTATTCTAAATTATATTCTTTTATAGACTTATGTGTTCCCACTAAAATTACCAATGGTAGTAACTACCCACCCTGGTTTAATAAGACTATCATTCGGAAACTCAAGGCTAAGATTTGTGCCAGAAAGTTATTGAATCGGTTTCCACATAATCAGTCGTACATTACTAAATTTAAATTATTAAGATCTGAAGTAAAATCTCTCATAAAAAAATCATACGCTGACTATGTGAAATCCAGTGAAAACGCAATTAAGTCGGATCCTAAAAAATTTTGGAATTATGTCAACTCTTTCGTCTATAACAACACCATTTCATCTAAACCTAATCATATATCTAATGCTTTCGCTTCCTTTTTTCAATGTACTTATCTTCTTTCCTCTTCCCCTACTACTACTTCTTCAACTTCATTTTCATCCTCAACTCTGTCATACCCTCCCATCTGTCTTGATCATATAAGCATTCGTGAAATTGAATCATCCATTAAGTCTCTTAAATCTTCTCTCTCTTGTGGCCCTGACCTCATTCCCAGCCTGTTGATCAAAGACTGTGCTCATCCTCTTTCCAAAGCTCTTTACTTCATCTTCAACCTATCCCTCAAAACGAATACTTTCCCCAATATCTGGAAAATGACTCGTATAACTCCCATCCTTAAATCTAGTGACGCTTCGGCAGTATGTAATTACCGTCCTATAGCCATACTGTCCAGTTTTAGCAAAGTTTTTGAGAAGGTGATATATAACAATATTTATCCCGCAGTAGGACATCTCATCTCGCCTTGTCAACATGGCTTCATTGGTAAGCATTCCACAATTACTAATCTGATGTTTTTCACGCAGAAAGTTTCCTCCATTCTTGATTCCTGTGGTCAAGTAGATTGTATATACACTGACTTCTCTAACGCCTTTGACAGACTGGATCACAACATCTTAACCAGTAAACTTGAATCTTTTTCTTTTTCCTTCTCCTTAATTAAACTAATATCTTCCTACCTTCATGGACGTGAGTTATTTGTCAACTTTCATGGTTCCAACTCTCTCAGTTATTTTGCCACCTCTGGTGTTCCCCAAGGCTCACATCTCGGTCCTTTACTTTTCCTTCTTTTCATAAATGACATCTCAAATTCCTTACATTGTCTTATATTACTCTTTGCGGATGATCTCAAAATTTTTCATTCCATCTCGACGATTAGAGATTGCCTTCTTCTTCAACAAGACTTGGACAAATTATCATCTTGGTGCACTAATAATAAACTTCATCTTAACCTAAGTAAATGTTCAGTTATGTCCTTTTGTAGGAAAATGTCGCCAATTAAATTCGAATACACAATTAATGATGTTATCCTGTCCCGCCCTAAAACTATCATGGATCTTGGTGTGAAATTTGATCCTAAACTTACCTTCACGGACCACATTCGTGATATCCGTAACTCTGCAGCTCGTATGTTGGGTTTCGTGATTAGAAACACTAAGGATTTTCATAATATTTCAGCAATTTTAGTTCTCTATTATGCCTATGTCCGCTCTAAACGAGAGTATTGCAACATTATCTGGAACCCAATCTATGAAGTACACCAAAATCTTCTGGAATCTCTTCAAAAAAATTTCTCAAATATTTATATTTCTAACTTCATCTTATCTACCCCAACCGAAATTTTCCGTATCCTAATCTATGCCATATGTTTAATATTAAAAGCCTCTTCCAACGCCGTGAGAACTTCGCCATTATTCACCTCTATAACCTTATTAACAATCGCATTGATGACCCCAATTGCCTGTCTTTCCTTAATTTTCATGTCCGTGCTATCTCCACTCGATCATCATTCGTTTTCTATATTCCACTCTGTCGCACCAATCTTCTCATCTCATCTCCTTTATATCGCATGTGTGCCTTATATAATACTAAATTTTGTAGCATAGATATTTTCTTCTTGAATTTTAAGTCACTTTTAAAATTACTCAACAAGACTTAATTGTTTTTCTATTCTTTATCTTTTCTCTGTCAGTTTAATATTTTTTTGTATATTTACTATGTGCTAATGTTCCTATTGCTATCCTCTATTGGGCTTGTCCTGTTAGGATAGTTGTAAATTAAATAAATTAAAAAATTAAATTAAATAAATTAAATTAAATTAATTTGACTGGACCAATTTAAGAGTTAATAAAACACTTGCACAGGTTCGCGATCGATTCTTCTGGAAAAATGCAACAATATTATGTAGGTGCAACAAAGGGGAAATCTCCAAAACTGCAGTCATCTTGAGAACCCTATACAGTACAATTATGTTGTTTATAAAATCCAATGAAACAGAAACACTAAAATGAAAGTGGTGCATGTGGATCGATTGGCACCTTATCGTGATTATATTCGAGGTATTATATTTTTCTCAGTTTTACAATAATTTACTATATCAAACTGACGACTTCAAAAATCTTAACTAAAACACAAATGCCAAAAAAGTGTGCAAATCTTCAACACCGTATAAGCAATCATTTTCCCTATAACATATCTTAATTTACTGTCATTATTTTAGCGTAATAGACTAGTCGACAATATTTAACTATGGATTGAGGCATAATGCAACAATGATGGTGATATAAGGTGTTAGCCGCTTAAGGGTTTAAATATAAATAATCCGTAAGATTGAGTAAGATGTGTTTTATGCGAATGACTACAGAATTTATAAACAATTATAGTTGGTGACTATCTGTTGCAAAACCCTACTGTAGCGATTTGGAATATCATATATTTATTTAGCCCTATTATTTATACTTTTAACTTCTGTAACGAACTGCAAATTTACCGCCATTTTATTCTCCGACAATTTTTTTCCGAAACAGACCGTTTCACAGACCGAAATTTCGTAGGTAAGACCGTATTAGCGTCCTGACCGTTAAACCTGACGTATGAAACTTTAGGCTGGTGTTCAGTTTAGTGATACTCATCTTCGTGAGTCAGATCGTAGACCGCCCCGAAGATACCGCCTAAAGCTTGCACCCAGTTTGGCCCTATTCGTCTTCCTGTCGTAGACTGCTGCTAGATTACAGCCTTAGATTCAAACCGCGAGACTAGCATTGACTTCCTGGCGTCAGCTTACTTGGACAATTTAGGGACTAAATAAGGATTTGTTTTTAGTAACTGAATTTTAGTGCTAATCCCTGGCCCACCGACCTAGAGCAACTCGCGACATCCCGTTTGTCTTTCATATACCGTTGCTGATAGCGCCCAAGGTAGACCATCGAGAGACAGACAGGACAACTTTCAACAACCTAGTATCATACTTTCAAAAATGGAATGAAAATTTTAAATCGTCGCATCTAATTAGCTTGGATTGCACAATTATGTATTGAGCGGCTCCTTATTGTTTATATTCAGAAAATCTCTATACTGTGTTTTTCAAAGACTCAAAAAAAAAAACATATTCAAATACATTATAAATTATCGTTGCGACTGATTGGATAAAATAACATGCGATTTGTAACTAGTGGTCAACTCTTACTAGTACCTATCAATCATTTATAAAAGATAATATTATTTTTATTGGTTCTTGTTTTTTACATAAGATTAATTTAATAAATGGTTTCCAGATGGACAGCGTTTCAGAAGCAATATATTCTAGTGCTTGGTGCGAGTCTGCCAACAAAGACATGAAGTTAGCTGTATTAATGATAACTCAGCGAGCTCAGATTACTCGATCCTTCAAAGCAGGAGGCATGATAGATCTTGATTTGCAAAGTTTTGTTGCGGTCAGTAAACTTACTAATTTATTTAAATATGGTAGCCTTATCAAAGCTACAATTATAATAATTTTAATATTTTTAAGCGCAGTGTATACATATACCGCGTGTCTTAGCTCCCGAATGCAAGATATTAACTTAAATATTTGCGTAGTTGTATGCTTATCCGTGGAACTAATTTCACGCATTATAGTCCTGTCAACTGACTTGAGTAGTATTTGAATTTAATATATATATATATATATATATATATATATATATATATATATATATATATATATAAAAGTGGAAACACTCCTTTATATCGCTTATTATTACAGCTTATCAACTTTAAAATTTTAAATATGTAACCGATAAGTTTTTTGCATGTATTCAGATTGCATTTTTCATTCTCTTTTCGACAGTATCGTATATTATTTCATTAGTAATAATTGAAATTAAACATAATAAAAATCTCATTATTGTTAAATAAAAATGAATTTTTAAAATAAAGTGTAGAAGTAATGTTTATTGTGCGATCAATTCTATTTGTAATTTTTTTTCTTACTTAATAATATCAGAATGGATAATATTTAGTTAAGTGTCTGTATCAAAACAACAATAAATTTAAAATGAATATCACAGCCAGCTGTATTGGAAAATTTGTACTGTTGAAAGAAGAATGGAAAATGCAATCCGAATACATGAAAAAACCTACAACCTATTCAAGATTTTAAAATTGATCCTACTTTTTTTTAACCGAAAATGGAACTAAGAAATTTATTACATGACTCAAACACAATTTTTTCACTGAATAAATAATGTTCGGTAAGTAATCCGTATATTGTGACATAACGTACAACTATAGTGATCTCCTAGGGTGTACTGATAGCAACTTCTATTTTTCATATGGAGGTCAGGAGGTCATATTAAGCTATGGTATTTTTAAATAGAGATTATTTTTAGCTTTACAATGATATAAAACAGTAATAATTTATTTTTATAATTAACAGAAAAATTAACAAAAATTGTTATTTATACTAAAATTGAATTGAAAAAAGTAAACCGAGGGCTGATGTGGAAGAAAATTACTTTTTCATAACATATATTGTAACAAGTTTATTTAATTAAAGTTAAAAATACAAAAATAATTTGTAAAAACTACAGTAATTTTTCAATTAACCCGCTATTTTGTTCAACGCACTTCTGCGCCCTTCGTTCTGTTTCTTCATTAACTTCTCAGCATTCTTGGCCTAATTTGATTTAGAATTCTTACAGTGGTATTTCGTAATTCATTTTCATTCTGATATTCCCGAATAAAAAGTTTATTTTTTAAATATCCCCGTAAAAAGAAATCTAAAGGTGTTAAATCTGGAGAACGAGCAGACCACCTAATTTCGCTGCTGGTCCCTATTCATTGTCTTCCAAATCTAATATTTAAATATTATACAATGGCCTGTGAATTGTGAGCAGGAGCTCCGTCCTGCTGAAACCACATATTCTGTATTTGACTAAGTGGCAATGTATCCAGAATATCTTCAATATCATTTTGTAACATATTTAAATATCTTGGGCCATTTCAATTTTCGTTTAATATGATTGGGTCAATTAGCCGAGTTCCTAGTATATCACACCATACATTGAAACCAAATCTAACTTGATGGCGTGATTCTTTTAATAAATGAGGATTTTCTTTAGACCAGTTATAGTTGTGTCTGTTAAATAAGCCATTATTTGAAATGTTGCATTCATCCGAAAATAAAACATTGAATTTAAATTGTGGATTGTTTGCACATTGTTTATAAACCACTGACAATAACCTAATTGTCTTATTTTATCACCTGGCCTAAGTCCTTGACAAATTGTGAATTTAAAATTATTTTCACTTTTCCTCACTGATGTTTCCGGTTTTTCTACTACAGCTTGAATCACAGTGTTTTCTTGATCTTCATCCGTTGATCTTGCATGCTTTTTAGGCTTTGTAAAAGATCCATATTCAAGTAATTTATGACGTAATCTTGAAAATATTTGTATATTCGGTTGCCGTCTTTCTGGATATAAGTAAAATTACATTTCTGCAGCATGAAATGCATTACTTTGACAACAAATATAACAACTCAACATATTATATTTTTCCCAATGAGAAAAATTCATTTTTATTACTCGTAATAAATTACTAGTGTCAAGTAAAATACAGGAATTCAATTGTTGCACTTTTTTGTTGTTCGTTGTTTTCATAGCAGTCCTCGATTTAGTTTTTTCAATTAAATTTTAGTAAAAATAACAATTTTTGTTAATTTTTCTGTTAATTATAAAAATAAATTTTTACTGTTTAATATAATTGTAAAACAAAAAAAAATCTCTATTTAAAAATACCATAGCTTAATATGACCTCCATATGAAAAATAAAAGATGCTATCAGTAACTTGTAAATGGTTAGATATAAAAAAAATGAGTATTTCTGCAAATTCACCATACAAAATTGCCTTAAGACAGTGCAAACCAGAATCTCCTATTATTTCATATAACAAAGTATAATCAAAAAAAGAAAATCGTTAAATTTAAATTTTCCCCTATATCTAGTGACCTATGCACTTTTTCGCAAATAACAAAACGACGTCGTGTGCGGCGAACAAGACAAAAAGTAAACGGAACAGGCTTACCAGATCTGCGTTGATGATTGGGCAGTTGTCTTGGTTCCTTCCAGGTGATAGACAGGTCGTTTCAACACGCCACAAACTTCCACATAACTTGTCCTGAAGAGAGAATACCTACAACTCCTTTAAGTGGCTCCTAATAGTTCGGTACATAACCAACATAATAAGCAGATTTTCAACGTGGCGATAAAATAACGTGGTAAAAATATGTTCGGTACAAGATATCCGGTATTAAGAATATTTAGAAAAAAGATAGCTAGCCTAAAGATATTTGTTAAATAAAAGAGGGTAAATTCCCAAAAAAAAAAATGGTTTCACTATCTCAAATTATCAAATGACATCTAGAAATACCACTTACGTCTGCGACAAAGAATACGTGGGTGCAAAATCCGTATGAAACGAAAAGTCGTAAAACGTATGTGCAATGTATCGATGAATATTCCGCAACAATGCGTGCCAAATAAGGTAAACTCGTCAATACGAAATCCAAATATTGCTCATCACGCGTTACACTCAAAACATACGAAACATTCGCTGTGAACGGCGGAAAACGAAGAAACTAAATTAATTCCGGTGTCCTTCATATAGATACGTGTCAGCTATTTCAGGATAGATTTATATTATGTGCGATGGATAGTTTAAATCATTTAACACTAGATGGTGCGACGATAAAAATAATACAAAGTGTAGGTACGACAACACTGTGAACGCTGAAGAACAAGAAGAAAAATCAATAGAGAACAGAAAATAAAACGTAAAAGATGAAGCTTTCACCGATGTTTAGCTAAAACTGTCTGACTGCATAACAAAGTTACATTGTCAAGTAAAGTCGATATCAGGATAATTTTACTATACCGTTGAGAATATTTAAACCTTTATACCCAAGTAAGATTGCCATGACATGAGGACTCATAAATGTTTTAACAAGATTTGCTCTTTGTAGAGCATTGGAACAACATCGAATTTTCCGTAGTCCAATTCATTGAATCTGATTACCTTGCACTGAGCGATAAAACATGAAATAAAGCAAATAAGCGATGGAGGCAAGATATATCCAGAACAATTCAATAGTATTGGAAACATGCCGGGTTTATGTTACATTATCATAGATCCAAGTCATAATTCAATCGCACATGCAGCTAGAATCCCAATTCAGCTAGAAGACAAATCATCTGCTGAAATTCATCGGCTAGAGAAGACATCATACGCAAAGTCACAACTTTTAGCAGAAGAAATTAGCAGCATGATGGTCAGCATGAAAGAATCAGTAGATATTCGTCTGTATATCTAAACCGCGCACTCATGAGACCGCACCACAGAACACTAGCACTTGAAGAGTAACGTACCGTCTATACGAAGCTCAATAATTTAACAAATTGGATGCGAAAGATGGATATTGGTCGATATATGTAGATGAAGAGAGCGTATAACCACATTCAACACGCCACTAGGCCGATATCGATTCTTCCGGTTACCATTCGGTCTGAGCATATTAAAGCATAAGTTCCAACAAAGGATGGACGGGGTAGTTGATCCAAGCCCTGGTATTACAAACATATCATATGACATAATTATTTTCGACGTAAGTGGAGTCCTGGAGCCGACTCTCCGAGTGCAAATTTTGTCTCGGGTTAAATGCAAATCTCCCTTTTCACTCCTTCAGAACCAGGGTGTTTCGGCAATCGCGTCTTCCCTCACAGACACGAGATAATGGAATCTTCTAGAATCTGCATATCAATCATTCAGGTACTGTCTCCGCGTCTCGAAGTCTATCCTTTCAAGTGGTTTTGTCATCGGGCTTAAATAATTTTTGAGCATTTCAAAATATCTAACAAAACATTATATTCTCTGCTATATTACATATTTATATTTATATCAATTAGCAGTACATTCTGCAAAGGAAGAAGACTACGACAAAAATCTCATAAATCTTATGAAGAGAGCAAAAGGAGCCGACCTAGTATTCAACAGTCGTAAATGTGCTATCTAAACTACCCGCATCAAATTTTTGGTGCTATGTTTGATTAAAAAGAGATCCATTTGGATCCGGAGAAAGTAGACGCCATCACAAGACTTTTCAATTCGACCTCCAAGACAGAATTGCATCAAGTACTTGGCCTAATAACGTACATGTCATCATTCGAACCAAATCTCTTCACAAAAACTTCGTGTCTTCGACAGCTATTAAAAAACGAGTCAGTTTTCGAAAGGGCACCGTCTCACCAAACGCATACAAACATACAAAAGATTCTATCTTTTGATGCATCAACCTCTCGTATTTTAACCCAAATACGTACGCTATTATACAAGTGCACTGTTCACAACACCGTGGCGGTACAATGCGTGTACAGGAGAAATTGATTGTATTTTCCTCCAGAAAGCTATCAGAAACAAAAAGCTAAGGTAACAATGAGAGAGAGAGAGAGAGAGAGAGAGAGAGAGAGAGAGAGAGAGAGAGAGAGAGAGAGAGATGCTAACTATCGTGTATACATGTGATCGATTGCAAACTTACTTTTTTTAAATTCATTGTAGAAAGAAACCACAAGCCACTAGAAATGATTAGCCTAAAAAACCTTACAACTGCACCACAAAGGCTTCAACGCATGCTACTCTTCTCTAAGTATCTCATTTCTGCTGTCTGCAATTTACTTTTCGATTTCTGATTTAATGTCCAAGTTTCACTTCCATGTATTAATGTTGGTCTTTATATTATTTCATAGAGTATCATCTTTCATCTTTCTGATATTTTTCTATTGTTTAAGATT
The DNA here is from genome assembly GCA_035578165.1 of Stenolophus ochropezus. NCBI lineage: Eukaryota > Metazoa > Arthropoda > Insecta > Coleoptera > Carabidae > Stenolophus > Stenolophus ochropezus. The sequence continues at coordinate 5,030,227 of JAQOWZ010000008.1, read as the reverse complement.
GCTTTGTTAAAGCTATAGTAGCTTTTACTCACTTTCAATACTCTACTATTTATTTTATCTTCCAGATTTTCTGTATTGTTCATTGTTATTACAAGATATATAAATGTTTCTACTTATTCTATTTATATCCTCTTTCGATATTATCATTACTTTTGTTTTTCCGATGTTTATGGTCATATTAGGTTACATTAATTCTTCAGTCCATACATTTATATTGTTACACAGGTCCCCTTCGTGTTAAGATACATTCTGATAATATTTTTCTTTTGAATTGTGGTATCCTACTTTTACTTTTTTTGTTCCGTCTTTATTTTTTTTAAGATGTTGCCCAATAACATTATGAAAAGTAGTCGTCTTCAGATGTCTCGTTTCCAGTAATTATACAGTTCTATGTATTTTTGTAAATACTTTTCACTGCTTCTATTAATTGTTTGCTAATTTGTCTTTGTGTTAGTATTTTCCAGATTTTTTGTATTGGTACCCCGTCGAATGCTTTTTCAAGATCTACAAATATTATTAAAAGTTTACTTCTTATCTTATTGTTGATTCGATTAGCTTTCTTAAAATAAATATACGGTCTTGTGTTTTTCTGAATCCACTTTGTGTTTTCTTCATTAATGATTCTGTTTTCTTTCTGTTTTCCTTCGTAATTTGCCTCGTATACTTTGGCAGTTTTATATAACAGTGATATTCCCCTGTACTTATTACAGTTTTCTCAATACTCTAGCCAGTCCTTCCTGTATTATTACTTCTTTTTCATCATTAATTCACAGTTCACAGTCTCTGTATTTTCGTGTTTTGTATTTTCGTTTGTGTTATTATTTTCTTCTAACAATTCTTGAAAATGCTTTTTCCATTTTTTCATTATTTCTGTATTATCTTTCAAAATTCTTCCGTGTTTATCTTGGAGTTGTTCTAATGATACATGGATTTACTCTTTGCAGATTATGAGGGGTCTATAAAATAGCATTTGATTTTTCTTTAAAAACAATTCTAATGTAGTTCTTCCCATGTCCTGTACTTTGATTTTTTTATTGTTTTTTCTGTCTTTTTTCTTTGTAATTTGTGTACTTCATATTCATTTTCTCTCTTGGTGCTTAGATATTTCTTCCACTTCTGTTTTTTCTTTCTTATTTCTTCTTTTACTTGTTCGTTCCACCAATGGGTTTGTTTCCTGTTCTTTGTGGTTCTAGTAATTCTGCATGCATTTTTTGTTTCTTGTATTATTATGTGTTTGAAACTGTTCTATATATCCTCTACATCGTTAATATTGGGTATTTGTATCTATTTTATTAATTCTATATGATACTTCTATATTTTTCTTTTATTTCTTGGTCTCTTAACTTGTCTATTTTATATTTTATTTATTTATTCTTGTGACTGAGTACAATATCTATTTTAAAATAACTTCACGATGCACATTTAGGCATGGAAGAAAACAAATTGCGAGCCAAAGAATGTGTGTACTTGGTAGGCATAAACGAAGTTATAGAAAATTCCGTAAACGGATGTGAAATATGACAAGAGCATCAAAGAAGTCAACACAAAGAACCAATAATACTCTATGATATTTCAAAATGTCCCTGGCAGGAAATAGCGACAGATCTATTCTATTTGCAAGAACACAACCAGCTTATCGTCACAAGATTACAATTCTAAGTATTGTTCGTAAAATGCTATGTCAATATACCAGTGAAACCAGAACAACATACTTTTCAGAACAAGGGATCCCGGATAAAATATATAGTGATAATGGACCACACTACTCAATTGATGAATTGAAACGTCTTGCAAATGAATGGGGAACAAAAACAATTACTAGCTCACCCAACTACCCTAAGTCAAACGTTTTGAACGAAAGAAATGTCCCGACCATAAAATCAATACTGTAGAAACCCATTGAGTATAAAGAAGACATTTATAAGGTTTTCCTCACTTGGCGTAGGACAACTATAACTATTTCTATACCAAGTCCTGCTCAACTGCCATACAGCAAGAGATTTCATGGAAACACAACAGAGACGAGATACTTAACAGTTTTCAAGACCGACAAAGATCCATGGAAAAGTACTAAAACCGTAAAGCTACTATTTTCCCGCCTCTACGCGATTAAGTAGTTAGTAAAGGATCAAATAACAAAAAAATGATATCCAGCCACCGTTGCTGGTATAGAGGAGGAATCAAAAACCTATACAGTAGAAACACCAAATGAATCAATCCTACGAAGAAATAGAATAAACTTGCGGGATATAGAACATAGTGGTAAACAACAACAAGTCATATTTGATGCTGAAGACAGCCAGCATTCCATCAACATCGGGCAATTAAAATCTGACCATGAAGCCTCATCGCCAAACAGCGCTATATAAACCTAAAACCAGCAGCACCATCCTCAGAAACTCGAAGATACTACCCAAGACAACACACATGTAAGATGAAAAGCGGAATGTTACATATTTTAATCTAGTGATAACTTAGTTTTTCATTTGGTTGTAGAGATTTTCACTAGATAGATACGAGAAATGTTTTGAGAGTATTTCGGTGTCGGCTTCTTGTACTGTTGTAGTAATTATGCTTATCAACATAATAATTATTCAAATTTTATTCTGGTCTCATAACTGAACCCCATAACATAACAAGGTGTAATGTAAGTAATATCGACAGCGGCTTCCATATGACAACATTTGGTTGATTGGCATTGGCTTTGCATTTAGTACATGATTTGACGATCTAAATAATTGACAGATGACCGATTTTTTGATAGTTAAAATAGTAAAAATTAATCTGGCTTTGTTGCTGACAATGACTTCTTACTTTAAGTCAGGATTTGCAGAATATCTTTTAAGTTTAAATCTTAAACCAACAAATTTCAATTAGTGATCTTAAAGTACTAATATTTAAGTATCATTATTATATTAGTTTAAATTTCAAAATCTGGAGCAACTTCTGCACATAAAAACTCAACAATTAGGTTTAGTACACTGTACACTATGTGATGTTATAATCAAAGTTAATGTAACGTTTAAATTTCCGTCAAAAGTTAAGTCAAATATAAAAAAAAAATAATGCTCTTTTTGCATATAATTTTTATTGCATATTTTGATTTTTTTGTATATTAATGCATATTTTAATCCTTTTTTTAAAAAGCAAAAATTATTTTTTGACAAATTTATTTCTTTTTTGAAAGCAATACATTACAAGAAATATAATTTTGATTGAACTTTTAACAATTTAGCTTTTGTATAAAAAGTACACATTGAAATCATTTCAATCATATTTCTAAAGTATTTCTATAATATTGCTTTTGATTGGGGTGCACTGAGTGCACTGAGTGTGCACTGCGAGCAACTGTCGTATTCGATTGGCATTTCCAGTGCAAGCGAGCAAGCATATTGCCTCCAGTGTGCACTCAATGCAGTGAATGCTGCACCGTCTCTACCAGTAGCAGTTTTATTTCAACACTGAAAGTCACGAACAATTCAAATATATATATGAAATGATTACTGTACAACATTACTTGAATCTTCATTCTCAAGTATTGAAAAAGTGTTAAAACAATATCGAAAAAGGTCTAGACTAAAAGAGTTGATCATTAAAGTAGTAAACAAATACAACAATGATGAAGTGAGTACTAATGTTATATATACAGTAAAGAAAAAACTGATAATAGAATTAATAATTATGTTCCAAAATACACATTACATACTAAATGAACTTTATGCAGACAGGGAAATTATTTCAACATAAAAACAAAATTTATATTCTATAGTTTGTACAACAACAATAAAATTATAAATGATAAACTAATTATTTAAAAAAGCAAATGATAATATTTGCTATTTCTAATAATTTAATTATTGTGGTCTAGTATTTTAACAATATATTTGATACCGTTTTTGTTACTTGGCTCGGTGTAGATATACGTAGGTTCTACTTTATCGTGATATCAGGTATCAAGAACTATAACTTCATGTTACTATTAGAGTGCCACTTCTCAAAACCAGTTAATATATAGCTACTCATTATATTCATGTAGTATTCCTTGTAATTAATCCCAATTATATATAATGATTGTTTATCTTTGTTTTCAGATATTGCGTATGTCCTTCTCCTTCTTTACTTTAATGCAATCATCAAATGCACAGAAATAACGTAATTTAATGAGTTTAAAATTCCCAAATATATACAATTTTGTAGGTATTTGCAACAATACTTTTAATTAAAAATAAATGATAAAAAATAACGAATTATATTTGTTTCCTTTTTCATACCTATAATATGTATATGTCATCCGATCTCGAGAAAATAAACACAGTTTAGACAACATGACCAAAAAACTAACTAACACAATTGAAATATGAGACAATATAAAACTATTTACAATGAGCTGATGTGAAAGATTGGCGCATCTCTGAAGTACATCCTCGATTTTTCAATGTGAAAATGGAAGATACTGTCCCCGAAATATCCTAGCTTTGCAAGAGTAGAAAGAAATACATATGTATAAATCCTAAGGTAAAATATGTACGTAAGTAGACGTGTTTTTTGTTCATCCGGAATAAGTACTGTTAAAAATAAAAAATGAAATATTTATTAAATAAATAAATAAATAATGTCTAATGCTCGTACAGCTGCCATTATTACTGAGTGTTTACCTATTCTGTTATCAGATGATAGTTCATTTCTAAACTTGTGGACAAAGTTGTCGAGAAATTCAGCCAGTAGCTAGATGAGCAAAAGGAACATTACGAGACCATCATCAGCCAAATAACGTCTGATAATCTTAAGCTTCATGAAAACATCGATCGTCTGGAGCAGTACTCTGGTTCTCAAAGTATTTATGTGAAGGTGGAGGATTTTGTAAAATTTCTGTAACAAACTGTGAAGTGTAAATAAAAATAAACAAAATTGCGACTAAACAAGTAAAATTAAGTGAATTAAAAGTGTCTGATTTCAAGAGGGAGTTGGAAGAATGTGAGCTGGAGACATCGGGAACAAACTCTGTTCTACAACATCGTCTACGGCTAGCCTTAATAGAAGCCGGTGAAAATCCTGATGACTTTTATTCGAAATTACGGGTAACTTCCCCGATTTTGGTAAAATTATAAAGAAAAATTCGAGAATATTGAAAGAAGAATTAAGGAAAATTCTAGAACTTTGAAAGAGAAACTAAACTATCAATTTAGAAACCAACAGAAGAAAGCAGAACCAAGAAAGGAAGAAAAGGAGTCGGGTTGATGCGAAGGAGCAATCGTCGACCTGTAATCCAGTAGCCCCAGAATCCGTTAGTTATGTCGCATCCCTGCATAATCAAGCTAATAGCAACTATGTAGACGGCTATATCGATAGAAGGCAGCTTCAAATTTTACTGGATACGGGTGCGACAAAAGCAATAATCAGACCCCACTTAGCAAGAAAAATATGCAGAAAACATCTACTTTCAACAAAGTGGCAGGTACGCACAGCCATAGGAGAACAATCTACCGCATCTGGAGAAATAGATTTGAGCGTAACTGTTGCAAAAACGTGCATTTAACATCATACGCTGGTAGCTGACGTAGAAAATGAATTCATTCTCGGCATGGACATAATGAAAAAGCATGGATTTAAACTTGATCTGAAGAATGGAGTTATGATGGTTAATGATGAAGAATTAGTATTAAATCCACGAGACATTGCCATGCGAGTATTGATAACGGAAGATGTAACCCTCCCAGAACGGAGTGAATCAATAGTGGAAGCACAGTTAGGGGGTACCTTCTTGAAGGAAACATTTTCATGCTCCAGCAAAAAAATGATGCCAAAACTGGTACGGGAATTGTAATTGGAAAATCCTTACTAAAAACCGACATGCCCATCCCAGTTCGAGAAATGAATATTAATTTTTATACCGTTTTATTAATGAAAGGGACCATAGTAGGTGAATGTTCAGCGGTATCATCAATTATTCGAACTGTAAAGGCTAAAGAGAGCACACCTTGTGAAGTTCCGGATATTCTAATCAAGGAGCTGTCAACATCGTTCCAGGACTTGACCGCAAACCAGAAAACTAAGGCTAAGAACTAAAATGGGAACTTTCAAGATGTGTTCCAATTAGATAAGAAGGACAAAGGAAGAGCCAATGTAGTCCACCCGAAAATAGATACCGGAGACACAAGATCCATTCGCCAAACAGCAAGAAGATTACCACTGGCGAAGCGGGAAGAAGCAGAAGAAATTAATGAGGACGGAAGGTGTGATTGAACCTTCAAGCAGTCCATAGGCTTCACCTGTGGTGCTAGTGAAGAAGGATGGCTCTACAAGATTTTTCGTCGATTATCGTCAACTTAACAACGTGATGAAGAAGGATAGCTACCCGCTACCCCGAATAGACGATACTCTGGACACACTGGCAGGATTAAAGATGTTCTCTACTCTCGATCTAAAGAGCGGATATTGGCAAGTGGATATAGATCCAAAAGACAAAGAAAAGACAGTCTTTATCATCGGTACCGGTCCTTGGCAATTTACTGTTATGCCATTTGGGCTCTGTAATACCCCTGCGACGTTTGAACGACTCATGGAAACAGTGTTGGCTGGACTGTCGTGGAAAACATGTTTTGTTCACGTCGACGATATTATTATGGTAAGAAAAACGTTCGAGGACCTCATGAAGAACTTGGAAGAGGTTTTCCAAAGATTGAGGAAGGCTAACCTGAAGCTCAGCCCAAAGAATTATAATTAAATCTTTTTTGCTTTCTTATATTTACAAAATTATTAATTGTGTTGTAATTAAGACTTTTGTGATATCATAGAAAATATGACTAAAGTAAGCAGTGGAGACACTCAGGTAATAATTGAGTCCCACGATTTTTTTGCGCATGCCTAAAAAGTCACCTCTCAGAAGATTATTTATAAAAATAGCATTTTAGCAAACGTAGTTATTGGCTTGAATAATATAGAATTATAGTATTGGATCAGGTATTCGTCAGAATTATATTTATTGAAGCTAAACGATGAAAACAAGTCAGAAATTAATAGATAGAAAATAATATTACATTACCATGACAATGTTAATCCAATCATATTTAAGATATTTTATATTTTCTGTTGTAATTTATTTATTCCAAGAAAGGTTTTATACTATATTTTAAAATAATTTTGCTATTAGAAAGTTTTTTTTTTTTTAATATGTTCATATAAGAGAGAGAGTGTCGCTGCTGCTTATTTATTTCTACACTACGGTTTGAGACTTTTTGTAGTACAGGACAGAATTTGAATTTACGCCCTATGCAGGTGCCCCTATTGCCCTGCCCTAAATACGGCATTGCTTATACTTATTATTTTATATACTTAATTCTAATATATTTTTTAGCATAAAGAGAAGGAGTCATCCAAATATATGGACATTCACACAGCAGTTAATATCAATAGAGCATTCAAAATCTATTTATTTAACAAGAGCCCGTTCAGGTGTCATGTTAACACATCAGCGTCGTCGGAGGTATGTAGTCCTAGATCAGCGTATAAGGCGAGCTGAAGAAAGATTGCAGACTGACGGTAATGTTCGCCGATTTGTGTTACATATGAGTCACGAAATTTCAAATATTGAAACCGTGTTAAATGTTATGCCAGGTAATTCATAAAAAAGCTGTATTAATTTAATTATTCTAACGTATTTTCATTTTCAGATTCAGAACAGCCAATCCTACCAGCTCAACCAGTCATACCAGTTCCACCAGTACAACCTCTGACACCTCCACAACCTCAAGCACAGCCTGCCCAGCCACTAGCACCTGCTCCACTACTTCTTCAAGTGCAGCCCGTATTGCAGCCATTACCAACCTAGCCACAGCCTGCGTTATTGCCACTACCAATCCAACCACAGCCTGCGTTATTGACTCTACCAACCCAACCACAGCCTGCGTTATTGCCACAACCATTATAAAAACCACACCCTCCAGAACCGCACTCAGTGCAAGATGAAATAAGTACACCGCCACCAGCTGAACTACAGCCCCTTACGCACCGCTGTGTAACGTGTAACTTTTCGATTGCCGACATTTGGTTTTATGTGGCGAATGTGTTAATAATTATAGAGTCCAACGATATCCTGGAGACGATAATTATTCTACGAGATGTCCATTATATCGAACAGCAATTCACATATACATCACAATATCGAATCTGCTGCCAACTTCACTTTTCCATGTCGCAAATCTCATTGTCTGACTTTTTGCAAGATGAAAACATGAAAATATCTCTTTTAATAAGATAGGTAAGGTGTAAAAATATAGGTAGTATAATTAAAAAAAAAATATTTATAAAAAAAAAATACAAAATAATGTTCATAATTCATAACAAGTTACCAAGTGCCATGGGACTGATGATATTTTGCTTATTTTTTATATTCCTAAAATCGGAAAACTGTTTGCAATTTTATATTAAATACCACAAATTTTGATTGAACTATTTTTTTTTGAGATGATGATTTTTCAGATAACTCCAAGTAGATTCCATTATTATTCATGTGGAATTAAAATAAGTATGTTTCATTGAAGGAAAAACTGTTTTCCCATTCATATTCGTCCGTGGTATACGTACAGAATACTGTTCAGTAATTTGGAATCCCTTGTACATGAATCAGAGCGAATCCATTGAAAAAGTGCAAAGAAAATTTTTAAAGTTTGCCAAATATATAGTGGATGGTTGTTATCCGCCCAGAGGTACGTCCCAGAATAAGCTGTTGGAAACTTTCCATTTAAATTTCCTTCACCACAGACGCACCATTAACTCAATAATCCAACTACAAAAAATTATTAACAATGATATAGATTGTGCTTATATTATGAATAAAATTAATTTTCAAGTCCCTAGACTATCTGCCAGACATACAAATACTTTCTACATTAAAACTGCACGATCAAATACACTATTGAAATCACCATTAAATCAAATGCTTCAAAATTATCATCAAATCGAATCATACGTAGACATATTTTACGATAGTATTAAGTGTACGAAAAAATGCATTATTTATTTATCTTAAATCATTTATATATCTATTTTTTTTCCTTACCCTAGAATTGGACAGTAGTCTGTTGGGTATTGCATTGAAATAATAATAATAATAATAATAATAATAATAATAATACATGCATCTTTTTATCTAAATTTATTTTACTGCTCTGCGCTTCTATTCTGAATCATTAATAATCTCAATCAGTTTATTTCTTTAATAATATGTAAATCGGTTTTATAACATTTCTAAAAGAATAATAGCCAGGTAGTATGATCATGTGATTAACAAGTTAGTCAAAGTGATTAGAATGTTATTAGCACTTGATTTAACATGTGAAATTCTACTAATCACCTGTAATACACTGTTAGTAAAGTATTCATATTACCTATCCTTCAATTTAATTTTATTACTTCCTATTTGCAATATATGTGTACATGTTATATTACTTATTACACTACTCTTAATCATACAACTGTAAGCAAGACTTTTGCTTTTTTTGACATTTAATTAAGTAAGAAATATATTATATGTGTACTAACTGCGCCATCTACTCTTCTGTAGTCAATATACAAGTATGTTTACGTGAATATTTACAGGGAACTGTATTTCTTACTTGATGCTACCAAAATATTTCAACACGTTCCAATTCGCATCCCATTATACGGCGTGGCACTGGAGTGGTGGGGATAGCGTTTATACGACATGGCATTTATACCGGGTGGAACTAACAGTGGAGGGGCGAACACTTATACGACATGACATTTATACAGCATGGGATTATACCGCGTGGCACGCACTCATGGCATAGTTACCAACGGTTTACCAGTCTTTTCACGTCCACGCCGACTAAGACCCGATCAAACAATGTTGGATATGGGCATTATTCGGCCATCTAACAGCAACTGGTCTTCACCTTTGCATATGGTTAAGAAACCATTGCCAAATGAATAGAGACCCTGTGGAGATTTCAGAGCACTAAACAGTATAACGGTTTCTGATAGATATCCTCTCCCTTATATCCAAGATTTTGTGACTAATTTAGAAAATGCAACAATATTTTCCAAAATTGATTTAATATAAGCTTACCACCAAATTCCTATGGACAAATCTTCCATAAATAACACAGCTATCACTACACCATTCGGATTATTCGAGTATTTAGTTATGCCTTTCGGTCTTAGAATAGCGCTCAAACATTTCAAAGATTTATAGATACAGTTATTAGAGGTTTAATTCTTTGTTTTGCATATATTGACGATTTATTAATCGCTAGCAAATCACTAGAGCAACATAAAATACATCTAAGAAAAGTTTTCACTAGGCTAGATGAATTTGGAATTATAAAAACCAATCAAAGTGAAAATTTGGATGTTTAAGTTTAGAATTTTTAGGACACCACATTTCTAAAAATAGTATAAAACCTCTAGAAGAAAAAATCGAAATACGTAAATTTCTTCAACAAAAAACGCAAAAATATTTACGGGAATTTTTAGGACTTATTAATTTTTATCATAGATTTATTCCTAAATGCTCTATAATTTCCCAACCTTTAAACCACTTAATCGACAACAAAGTAAACAAATCTAAAGAAATTATCATGAGTAACGCAGCAGTTCAAGCATTTGAGAAATTAAAAAATACTTTAATTAACTATACAACGTTGACTATTCCGAAACAATCTGCAATGATAAACATTATAGTCGACGCATCCGATCGGTGCTGTTTTATAACAGTTTTACGACAAAACTTGGCACCCTATAGCATTTTTTTCAACATGTTTCAATTCTACACAACGTCGTTACAGTACTTTTGAACGCGAATTGCTAGCGATATATTTAGCAATTAAAAAATTTAGGTATTTTAAAGAAGGACGTGATTTTTTTATTCTCACGGATCACAAAGCCTTAACCTTTTCAGCAAATAAAATCTCAAACACTTATTCACCGAGAGAACTCCGACATCTAGATTTCATTCTCCAATTCACCAATGACATAAGACATATCTCAGGGAAAGACAATGCAGTAGGCGATGCATTATCACGATTATCTATAAACATTATTTTAAAAGACGATATTGTAGGTTACGAAAAGATTGCAAAAGCTCAAGTATCAGATAAGGAATTAATTACACTAAAACAATTAACTACTAACTCATTACTTTTCAAAAATTTTAACCTTCCAAATTCTAAAATACTCTTATCGTGCGATATATCAACGGTTAGTCCACGGCCATATATATCACTAGAATTGCGGAAACAGATTTTTAATCGATTACATTCTTTATCTCATCCCGGCATCAACGTTACTAAGAAGTTAATATCATCGAAATTTGTATGGAAAAATATTAATATAGACATAGGAAATTGGGCAAAATCATGTATCGACTGTCATTGTAAAGTTACGAGACATTATAATTCACCATTAGGAGAATTTGACATTCCTTCCAGACGTTTTGACGCTATTCACATAGATTTAGTCGGCCCATTGCCAAGCTCAAAAGGACATTCTTATTTATTGATCTGCGTCGATCTATTCACTCGATGGCCAGAAGCCATACCAATAACAAATAGTAAAATAGAAACGATAGCTCGGGTATTTGTGAGTGGCTGGGTTGCTAGGTTCGACGTGCCATCCACTATCACTACTGATTGTGGACCCCAATTTAGAGTAAAATTTTTCTGTCAATTAGTAATGCTATTAGGTACAAAACACATTAAACTACAGCAAACCACCCAGAAGCTAACGGAATGGTAGAACATTTTCATAGGCAACTCAAAGCCTCTTTATTACCGTTGGTAGTATTAGGAATCCGCACAACCTTCAAATAGTCATTTCAAGGTAGTTCAGCGGAATTAGTATATGAAACAGATGTGAAATTACCAGGTGAGTTTACTGAGCAAAAATCTATACAGTACAATTACGACCTTCCAATCTATTTAAGCAAGTTAAAAAAATCTATGCATAGATTGAAAGTCGAACCCCCCAAACAACCCAATAAAAACCATTATCTACATCCAGACCTGTTCAAAACAGATTACGTATTCATTCGCCAAGACGCCATTAAAAAACCTCTACAAGAATACTACGACAGACCTTTCAAAGTAATTTTACGAAATCCAAAATTTTTCACAATACAAGTAAATAACAACAAAGACACAATATCAATAAATAGATTGAAACCAGCGTATATACTTACTAAGCATAACTTCTCTGCACCGGCACCAACAGACGCATCACCAACAGCCATCGGACCCATGGAGCAAAAGAAGTTAAAACATGTAATTTATTAGATTTTGGCGTATTTTCTAGGGAGGAGATAACTGTGGCAATCGAGTTGTCTCAAATGCTTCAAGGATCGAGTCACTTGTCATAATTGTCCGTTCCCAAAGCAAATTAATATTTATATTAATATTATTATTATATTTCATGTAGTAACGTGTCATTGAGTTTGTATTAATAAATATTATACTTTATTCAATATTACTTTTATTTGTCTACATCTCTTACTATATATTTATACATGCTACTTAAACAAGTCACACAGCATGAAATTTATACATATTCAGAAAATATTAAAAGAACAAGTCATTCAAAAATCACGATCTCAATATAATAGTCCTATTTGGATAGTCCCCAAAAAAATAGACGCGTCCGGTAAATGAAAACAAGACTCGTAATTGATTTTAAAAAACTTAATAAAAAACATAAGAAGATAAATATCCTCTTCCAAATATGGATACTTTGATTGACAAAATTGGCAAACCTAAATATTTTATAACACTTGATTTGCATACTGGTTTCCATCAAATTTTAGTTAGAGAGAAACACATAAAAAAACTGCTTTTTCAACTCAACGTGAACATAATGAATTCCTTCGTAGGTCCTTCGGGCTTATAAATGTACCTGCTACTTTTCAACGGTTTATGAATGAAGTTCTTGGGAATCTTATAGGAATGCCTAGTACATATCCTTACAGCATTTGATTATTTAAAAAAGCAAATTTAAAAATTCATATAGGTAAATCGGAATTTCTCCTAACTGAAGTTGCATATCTTGCTTTCGTTATTTCAAAAGAAGGCCTTAAGCCTAACCAAAAGAAAATTGACGCGATTGATAAAATCCAAATTCCAAAAACTACAAAAGAAATAAAATGATTTTTAGATAAATTAAGTTGGTATCGAAGATTCATTCCAAACTTTGCAAAATTGACTAAACCGTTTACAAAATGTTCACAAAAATCATCACAAATTCATATATCAAATAAATAATATTTGGAATCATTTCAATGAGCAAAATAATTAATTTTGAACCCCCCAATATGAGCGTTTCTTAATTTAATCAAATATTTATCCTTACAACATGCGATGGGTATTATTTTGTCTCAAAATCAAAACGGTTTAGAAAAATCTCTTTGTTACGCTAGTAAAACTTTTAACTCACAATAATCTAATTACAGTCCTATTAAAAAAGAACTTAAAGGTATAGTATGGGCTATTAGCAATTTTCGACCATATCTCTATGGAAGAAAATATTTTATTAGAACAGATCACCGACCACTTGTCTGCCTTTTTAATGTGAAAAATGCTAATAAAAACATGATTAGATGGAAAATAGAATTATCAGAATATAATTGTCAGGTTGGGTATATATTTGGAAAAAGTAACAAAATTGCAAATTATCTATCTCGTATTCGAGAACCTTTCAAAATTTCATATCATACAAGTGACTTAACAAATACTAAAATATTTTCACATTGTATTAGTAAAAATTTAAATTTGGAAAAGGCAAAACAAGTTGGCATAAAATTTCAAGGTAAAAATTATTGTGAGAAACAAAACAAAATTATAATTAGAAATTCCAATAATCAAAAAAACCATCATACATCTTTTCTCTAAAGAAAATATTTCAGGCACTTTTAATAAAAAGATCTTTAGAAAATTACTTGAATTAAGAGATTATTCGATAATGATCGACATATATGAAATTAATATTGCATTACTTTCTTGTAGTTTTGATAAATTAGAAAAATCTGAACTCTTAAAATATCTCAAAAATATATTTAAATAATGACAGTATACACTCTGTGTCGTCACAAACGAACGGACTATCAATTACATCAATGACTGGTAAAGTACACGACAGAGCATCTGAGATGACGTGTTCCTTACCCTTTCTACAGACAATGTCGAATTTGTTTTGTTGTAATCTAAATGTCCAACGTGCTAAGCGACCCGACGAGTTTTTGTAATTTATGAAGCCACAACAAGAAATAATGATCGGCGATGGTAGTGACTTTAGTACCCTCTAAATAAGGAAGCAATTTTTCAATAGCCGAAAGCAAAGCTAATAATTCCTTCTCTGTCATAGAGTAGTTCCTTTCAGCACGTCTCAAAGATTTGGAGAGATAACATATCACTTTCACTTGATCATCATCACCTATCTGAGTCAGAACTGCACCGAACCCAAAATTAGAAGCATCGATTTGCAGAACAAACTCACGATTGAAATCGGGGCAAGACAAAATAGAGGCTGAGACTAAACTATTCTTAATACTGGACCAGGACTCTTCGCAACTATTGTCCCATTTAAACTTTTTTCTTTAATAAATTAGTTAGTGGTGTGATAACTAGCAAAATGCGGTACAAAACGATTGTTCCATGGTGCCACACTGATTGCACAACGAACTTCCGAAAAACTAGTAGGTTAAAGTATATTTAGAATAGCACGAACATTATTTGGATCGAAGTGCAGCCCTTTAGAACCCGAGGTATTTGAGTTCATCCCTACAAAAGGAATATTATTCTTTACTAACCGTTAAATGAGCATCTGTCGTCGTTTCAGAACTTCTCTCAAAATCTCTATATTTTTCTCTAATGTTTATGTAACGATCACGATATCATCCAAGTAACAAAATACATACTGTTCGAGATCTAAGTAACTGCAGAATTGTGGAGCCCAAATTGCATTCTGCAGAATTGAAACAATCCGCGGTTTCGTATCGTAAACGGGGTATATTGTTTTGAATTATGAGACTTAGAAATTTGCCAAAAGTCTGATTTTGTCAATGAAGGCTGGCATTCAGAAATGTACCATGTCGATCGGCATTAATTTTTTGCAAAAAGATATCAGAAGTATGTGGTATTTGGTATCAACTGGAAAGGTTGAGGGCTGGAATTGACAAAAATGTTTCATGTCTATCGGCTTTTGTTTTTTGCAAAAAGTTTTCACAGGTATGTCGTGTTTGGTATCAAAAAAAGGACTTGATGAAAACTGGTATGTAGAAATGACAAAAATGTGCAATGTCGATCGGCTTTCGACAACATCTTTTAACTATTATAAATTTTGACCTTTCAAGTTACAGAATTCAATGTTGCGAAATGTATTATGATGTAACTAAATAAATATCTATTATACCTAAATGAAATTCACTTAAGATAGTAGCAGTTATATTAGTATTGCTAATATTAATTCATAAAGAAATACATTTTACACTTTCTTGTGTTTGGTATAAAAAGAAAACAATCAAATAAGGCTGGCATTTTGAAATGACAAAAATATAGGAATATTCCATGTCGATCGATTTTTTTAGCAAAAAAATTTAAGTATGTCATGTTTGACATCAAATGAAAGGTCTTAATGAAAGCTGGCGTGCAGAATTGACAAAAATTTCATATCGATCGGCTTTTGTTTTTTGCAAAACGTTTTCAGAAGTATTTCGTGTTTGGTATCGAATGAAAGGAATCGATGAGGACTCAAGTGCAGAAATAACAAAAAAGTTTCATGTAAATCGGTTTTTATTTGTTGCAAAAGTATGCTATGTATGATATCAAATAAAAGGTCTGGAAGAGGTCTGTGTGCATAATTGACAAAAATGTTCCATGTTGATCGACTTTTGTTTTTTAACAAAGTTGTCAAAAGTATGACGTGCATCGTATCAAATGAAAAGTCTCAATGAAAGCTGGCCTGCAGAAATGACAAAAATGTGCAATGCCAATCGGCTTTCATCTTTTGCAAAAAGTTGTCAAAAGTTTGTAGTGTTTGGAGCGAAATAAAGGCCGCGAAGCGTGGAGGCGTGCAAAAATCTTCATGTTGATCGGCTTTTGAGTTTTGAAAAAATTGTCAAAAGTATTTCGTGTTACGTATCAAGTGAGAGGACTCGATGAGGGCTGGCGTGCAAAAAACACAAATCATGTTTCCTTTTTTTCAAATTTTGTCAGAAGTATGTTATGTTTAGTATCAAATGAAAAGTCCTAATGAAAGCAGCCGTGCAGAATTGATAAATGTAATCCATGTCGATCGGCTTTTGTTATATAGATAAGGTAGGTATTGTTTTCGATCAAATTTCTCGTGTATGTCTGGGTGTCCGCGTGTGTATGTCCGTGTAACCGATTATGTGTGCGTGTCTGCGTATGTGTGTGTGTGTGTGTGTAGGTGTGTATGTGTTCCCGTGTGCGTGTCCGGGTTCGCGTGTGTGTGTGTATTTGTGTGTCTGTGTGTGCGTATTGTGTCTCCGCATGCACGTGTGTACGTGGGTGTGTGTCGTGTATGTATGTATGCCTGCGAACGTGTATGTGTGTGTATGCGTGTGTGTGTGCGTGTGTGTGTGTGTGTGCGCGCGCGTGCGTGTGTGTGTGTGTTTGTGTGTGTGCGTGTGTGTTTGTAGTGTTGTTTCGTCCGCGAGAACTCCAATACGATACGCGTAAGAAATATAATATTTGGTATTTAAGAGTAACATTCAAATATAATGAACTGATTAAATTTTAATTACAATTGGTTAACCGGAAGGTGTACTTTACCTGAAGCATTAGACCGTTTTTTTCTGAAAACACGCCTCTAAATTCTTTTTTTTTTTTCGCAAAATACGTTATTTTTGGACATTATAATTACTCTTTATGTATAATTTCTGGCTTAACGAAAAAATATTAATTATATTATCTTTACACATCGTTTATGATGAGAAATTTCTATAAAACACATGAGTTATTCATATATTTACAAAACGTAAATAATTTTCAAAAAATCTTCAGATGGAAGAAATATACAAGGAGGAACAGTTTTTTGACGCCAAAAATAACTGTTTTTTTCCGTTTCTGATACAGTAATAGAAATTCGATAAATATTTTTTTTATAGAATATATTACTACAGTGGCGGGAGGTAATGTGTTAGACATGTCAGTTTTTTTTTAAAACAAGTGTTACGGTTGCAATTCACAGTACTTATTTCTTTAAATATTTATTTTATTATTTATCGTCCGCAACACTCTCGTCACAATTGTGTGGCAAATTACTTCTCGGTGTGAAATTGCTAATTGGTTAATTACTAACGTGCTAGTCGTTACTCTGATCGATTCAGATTCTTGTCTGTGCTCTGAAATGATCAACGGCGAAAAACTTGGTGTAGTGTGACCTATTTTAGGCATTTTGGATAAATTATATCGCCTTAAGTCGGAGTTACGCCGTTTATCAAGATAGAGGGAAATTTACCCTACGACAATCTGCCGGTTTTAAGTCCTCAGCCAGCAAATTATTTTATAAAACAACAATTAAGCCGCACAACTTCCAAGGTACCAATTTTCACATCCACTCTTATTTTATCACTATAAAAAATTATCATAATATTGTATCCAGGGCCGGATTATCCACTAGGCAAACTAGGCAACTGCCTAGGGACGCTGCAACGCGAGGGGGCGCTTCAGAAATTTGATAACATTACAAAATTTTATTTAATATATAGTGAGAATATTTATGATTATAATATGGAAGGAAATTATTTATTTGGTTGTTTTTATTAAACTTTTACCTAATAGCAGTTGTGCTTTGTGCTGTTCCTGAAATTTGTAAAATCCGACCGAGTGTTCCCTCACAACAAATTTTTCTCCCCATTTAGTTCTCCGAACAGGCAAACCTTCCGACCTACGAAGAAATTACGTGAATGCTTGCACCGGGCGACTCTCTCATTCCGTTTTAGCTAACTTGAGACTGCGATCGTTGTATTAAGCTGTACAATTTGGCAATTTTTATTAATTAATTCGTAATAAACGAAAACCTTTAGCTCAGTACCTTATTTATTATTACTTATTAGTTAATAATAAAGTAAAATGAATAAAAAACTGAGCGGAGCTAAAAGGAGAAAATTACAAAACGAAAAAAAATCTAAATTAGCAGCAGAATTAGAGAAAACACAAAAAATAGAAAGTTATTTTAGTAAATCAGAAAAAGGTAAATAAAAAGTAGAGGGTGATTAATCGCAAGTGATAGTCGTGTGACCTGAGTAGTTCTCAAATTTTATTGCGCGGAAATAAGTAAGTAAGTAAATAAGACTATGACTTGCGATTGATCTTTTTGTATAATACCTAAACATGTAATAAAATTCGTTACGCATCTAAAAATATGTTTTACGATATGTAGACGTAGTCAAGAAAACTGGAGTTGGGGTAGGCGAACCAGTGCTGGAAGGGTTAGTGGATATTTCAGCCTTGTCAGACGCGGAAGCACAGATTTCAATTTCAGCACGTGTAGATGAAACTCCTCAACAATACACAGAAGTTGGCGACGCCATTGACATTGATGCCGATGTTGTTACGGTAGTTACAGATGACACTGAGGGTGATAATAGCCAGGTTCAAATAGAAAATGTGTTCATTAATAGCGACGTAACTGAATGGAATTTAAACGATACTAAAATCATTGATAATATATTAAAAAATCTGCCAAAACAAGCGACTGAATGTAACAAATTCTTTGCGTTCATATGGCAATCATCACCGCTATGCAACGAGAAATATATTTTTTTCAAAATCGTTTAATAATGAACGTCACAGACGAGAATGGTTGTTGTGTTCCCAGGCAACAGGCAAAATTTTCTGTATATTTTGTAAATTATTCGGAAAGGATGATAAGGGTAACGCGTTTAGTACATCTGGATTTAACGATTGGAAAAACATTAACCGGGTAGAGGAACATGAAAAATCATTTGAACACAAAAATAACACAAAATCATTCATAACACGCAGTGCATTATTAGGAAAGATTGACATAGATTTACATAGACAATATCTTGAAGAAAAGAAATATTGGCAAGAGGTACTGAGAAGGGTAGTGAGTGTTGTGAAATTTTTATCTACGCGGGAGCTCACTTTTCGTGGTACACAGGAAAAGTTTGGTTCGCTCAATAACGGAATTGTTTTGGGAATTTTGGAACTACTTTCGGAATACGATTCATTTTTGAAAAACCATATAGAAAAGTTTGGAAATTTGGGAAAGGGAAGCGTGTCGTATCTGTCAAAGACAACTTATAATGAATTTTTAATTTTAATGGGAAGTGCGGTGGAGAAGGGAATATTAAAAGAACTGTCGCAAAGCAAATACTTTTCCATAAGTGTGGATTCAACACCCGATATTACGCATACTGACCAATTACCTTTCATTGTGCGCTATGTAACTCAAAAAGGTGATCCCGTCGAGCGTTTTTTAAAATTTATTTCTAATTGTGGACATAAAATTGCCGACTTGGAAAGGTGCATTTTAGATACCTTAAACGAATTCAAAATTGACATCAAAGATTGTAGAGGACAGTCTTTTGACAACGCTTCCAATATGGCAGGTATCTATAACGGGCTACAAGCACGCATAAAAAATTCTAATCGTTTCGCTTCATTTGTGCCCTGCGCTGCACATTCTTTAAATTTGATAGGATCTGCAGCAGCAGAATGTTGTTCAACAACAACTGCATATTTTATATTTGTACAGCATGTGTATACTTTTCTCTCTGCATCAACTGGAAGATGGAAAATTTTGAAAGAAAAATTGGATGAAGTAGAAAAAAACGAAAGCGGTAAATTGAAAAGGACAAATCTTTTACCAAAACCTATATCGACCACTCGTTGGTCAGCCCGGGCTGATGCGTGTAAAGCACTTTTCAGTTCATTTGACAACTTCCGCAAAACTTTGTATGAAATAACACATAATGAAACTGAAAAACCATATACGAAGGCAGAAGCACAAGGATTATTAGAAAAATTTGAATTGCTTGAGACGGGGATATTAACAGCATTTTGGTCCGATATATTGCACAGATGTGACAAAGCCAATAAAACACTTCAAAAAGTGGATACCGATTTATCTAGTACGGTCAACATATATAATTCCTTAATAGGATACTTCCAGTCTCTACGAGATCAGTATGATGTTTACGAAGAGCGCGGGAAAGAATTATCAAAAAATAATATATACAAAAAAGACATGAAACGAATTCAATTCCGTAAAAGACAGTTTCATGAAAATGAAAAAGAAGAGGTCAAACTTGATGGAAAAGCTGAGATGAGAATTAACACTTACATCACAATCTTGGATAAATTGGAACAAGAACTGAAAAAAAGGTTGAGTGCGTATAGTGAAATTGAAAATAATTTCGGTTTTTTGAATAAATTTAAGAAAATTAATGATGACGATCTACGAAAGAGTTCACAAAAGCTTCGAGATATATACTATGAGGATTTGGAAGAATCGTTGCCTAACGAATGTGTACAATGCAAATATTTTTTTGAAAATATTGAAGTCAATAATATAAGAAAATTTTCAACTTTTATCAGAGAGAACAAATTAATTACAATGTTTCCTAACATAGAAATTGCTTGCAGAATATTTTTAACAATACCAAGTACTAACGCAAGTGGTGAGAGATCTTTCTCTACCTTGAAGAGGACGAAGACTTATCTACGTAATTCTATAAGTCAAGAAGGACTAACAAATTTGGCAGTTATCTCTATAAATAGTGACATAACGAACGCTCTGAATTTCGACAGTATAATTTCCGAGTTCGCCAGCAAAAAATCAAGAAAAAGAATTTAATTTAAATATTATTATGTTATGTTATTCATATAATTGTGTTTTTATTTTACAATAAAATTTTGTTTTTTGTTTTGAATTTCATTTCTTATTTAGGTGATTATTAGGAGGGGGGAGGGGGGGCGCAAGGAAATTTTTGCCTAGGGGCGCTTTTAAAGTTAATCCGGCACTGATTGTATCATACCTTCTACCTTATTCTAAATAGTTTTATCGTATTTTTTTGAGATTATTCAGGCAAAAGTAAGTTCTTCGGCGTAGCATTCCAATGCGAGTAAAAGTGGCGTGCGCTTGGGAAACAAAGTTAATTTGCGTTAGATCTCTATTAATTTTAAGAATTTGATTCTATTTATTCATTTAGTCATTAGACAACTTAGTTTAGTGATTCAAATAGTTTTAAATCAGTAATAATTCCGAGCTAAGATTACAATTTTTACCGCCTAGTAAATCTTATGAGCGCGCCACTGGATCGTTCTCTCTTTTCCCGCTCATTTGGCTAAATAAAATATGTTTTTAGGCTTTCAAGTGGTACTGGAAATTCGTTCCTATGGGGAATAAAGCGTCTTCTCAACAAAACTATACCTGAAACACTGTGAACCAAAGCAGTTCCGCTAACTACATAGAACGCGAAGCGTTCCCAGCCAAATTTTTCCACCTGGCGTGACGGATGTTGAGATTGAGAGCCAGGACCTCTCCAACCCATAAAATAAGATACTCCAGTTTATACGTTTTACTTTTATAAATGACTTTTACTTATTTTACTTTTTTGCTGCAAAATTGGCAATGAAAGTAAAATATCCATGTAGCTTAATTCCTCAGTCTGATCATACACCGGGCCATTGAACTCTAACTCTTGTCTCTGCTGTTTCTTAATTATTTTGTTTAATTTTGTCAATTTTTGTTTGTGTCAAATTCACTCACAGCACAGGTCAATAAACTTAGTTGTAGTACGTTTACATCTGGTCATATTAACGCTAGATCTCTAAATGCACATTTTTAAGAAATAAAAGATTTGATTTATGACTACTATTTTGAAATTCTTGGTATAACTGAGACATGGATAAGTGATACCTATCCCTCGCATTTATTTAATATCGAAAATTATAACTTTGTTAATATTACAAGACCAGATAAACGAGAGGGAGGTGTTGCTTTCTTTGTTCGCAATTATATACAGTATCAAATTTTAGATACTACCTTTGTTACAAGTAATACTGTAGAGCATATCTGGATTCAAATTACAATTAAAAAATGTAAATTATTTTTTGAGTTATTTACAACCCTCACTCAAAAACATATAAAAAGCTTTGAATTTTGGATCCAATTTTTGCCGAATTTTCACCAATAGCCGACGGTATTATTTGTATGGGAGATATTAATATTGATCTAATAGTAAATAATACGTGTTCGAAATATGTCACAAACCTGTTATCAGCTCATGGAATGCATCAGTTGATTAATTGTTCAAAAACGCTATTAGACATAATTGCAATCTCTAATCAATCTTTATGCACATTTTCGGGAGTTATCTACTGTACAAATTTTACTGATCACCTTGGTGTATATTGTACTCTAGATTTATCAAAAACAGTTATGCCCTCAATGGTCCTTTCATATAGAGATTTTAGCAAATTTGACTCTGAGATGTTTTTCGCTGATTGTGAAACAATAAATTGGGACTATATGCTATCATTAAATAATATAAATGAGAAACTTGAATTCCTTAATAACAAAGTTAATGCATTATTTAATAAACACGCACCTATTAAAACAACAAATATTTCTAAAAATTATTGCTCATGGATCACCCCAGTAATAAAAGTTATGAAAAGAAAATGAGATAATGCTCTTCTTAATTATAAACGGCATAAAACTCAAGCTAAATACAATTATTACAAACAACTGCGTAATTTTACGACAGCTGCTATACGTAGAGAAAAAAGGCCTTTCTTGAGTATAAAGTTAACACAACTCCAAAAAGTTGTGGAAAAATCCGAATGGTTTAGGTGTCAAACCTGAATCAGCGAAAGATATTCCAGACAGTCTTTGTAAACCTGATGAATATGGACAATATATTACTGACAATTCATGTACCTCGAATGTTGATCAAGGCATCCTAAATCATTATATAGCTAATAAATTTATAGAACAACCGAAACAACAGTTTGAATTTAAATGTGTTGACAGCGATAGAGTAGCTAATCGTTTGCACAAATAAACATCTAATGCGGTTGGTGCTGATGGTATCTCATTGAAAATGATTAAAATTATTTTACCAGTGATTATTGATTACATTACTCATATCATTAATTCAAGTATTTTAGAAGGAGTAATGCCTGATATTTGGAAAGTTGCTGTAGTTAAACCCGTGAGCAAAAATAGGCAATGTTCAACATATGACGACCTCCCACCAAAAAGTATACTACCGGTAGTATCAAAAGTTGTGGAAAGAGTGTGCTGCGAACAGATTTCAAGTAATTTTTCTGAAAATAATATTTTGCCAGGCAATCAGTCTGGCTTTAGAGCTTAACATAGTACGAATACTTGTCTTCTAAATCTAGTTAATGCCTTATTGGATAACTTTGATAAATCTATTACTTCACTATTAATTCAAATTGACCTTTCCGAGGCATTTGATATGATCAGTCACAGTATGCTACTTGCTAAACTTAAATATTACAACTTCTCTGAAATTGCAATAAATTGGTGTAAAAGTTATCTGGATCACAGAAGATTTAAAGTTTGTATATCTTCAAACTCAAAAAACTTTACATCCTCCAGTTTTACCATTCAGTGTGTTCCCCAAGAATCGATTTTGGGACCTTTGTTTTTTCTTATCTATATTGCCGACATGCAGGGCTGACGAGAGCCGGGTGCAGGGGGTGTAAATTACCCGGGGCCCGGCCTCTACCATGGGGCCCGGAGCAAAAACAAATATTATTTTTAATAATAAAATAAAATATTTTACTAATATTTTTAAAATAAATACTCTCCATATAATATTTACCTCATAGTTTTTGTCATTATTGAATAGATTAAATACTTCGTAAACAAACTAATATTTATCATTTAAATATCTCGCTAACTTAGTACCATTTTTGTTACATTTTACACAGTGCCATCTGTTGCAGTCGGGAAAGCTAAAATAACAACGCAACAACGCTATCTTTAGCTACCTGCTCTGCGTTGTTGTTTACTTCACAGCGTTATAAAATAAACCATTCTTATTTCAATCTGAAGTACGTGTTCCATCTTTAGTATTATTTCACCTGTTATTTTTGCCATTGCCCAGTCGTGCCATAATCGTATTGAAAGTGATATCTGAACCTTTCTTTTTGCGAAAGTAAATCTAATTATTTAGAATTTTGTTCAACACTTTCCTTTATCTACAATTTATTGTGCAATAAGTATTTTTAAATTTTAAATTGGTCCTTAAACATAAGGGTGTTTTAAAAAATGTCAAATTTAAATTTAAATATTTAATTTAAACCTTATGATTTTAAAAAAAAAAATTTTTTTTGAATACAAGCAATGTCTGCTTTCAAATCATATTTTGAGAAATTGGATATAATTTATTATTATTATAATTATTATCTGAGTTAAAGTAAGATCGTAGCTAAACCTTGTAAGATAAACGTACAGAAAGTCTTTTTTATTGTGTTTAGTGTATAAACTTACTCGTGCAATAAAATATGACTTTCTTGTACTTGTTTTATATCTATTATAATATAATGTAATGAAATATATGTAATGTGTTTATGGTCACTTTATAAACCAAACCATCCAGGGACCATGGATAAATATAAATATAAATCAGGTTCGCAAAAAAGAAGAGACAAGGTTACTAAAGAAAAAAAAGCTGCTTCAGGGAGGCAAACCCTCAAAAATCTTGATTTTTTCGTAACCCCTAAAAAGCAAATTTGTAGTGAGACAGAAGTTAATCCGGTAAAAGAAAACGTATCTGAAATTATTAATGAAGAAATTACAACAAAAAATGTGAGTTCTGCTTCAGCAAGTGGATCTGTGACAATGATTCAATCTATTTCTTTCTGTGCTACTGAGAAAGTAATAAGTAATGAAGCAGAGAGTACAAAAAAACTATTTAATGTGGATATTGGAACTTTGCGAACTATTTTAAATAAGGCCGAAATTGAAGACGCTGTTATACGAGGGCCACAACAATATCCATCGACTTTTCCAGTTGATAAAGATGGCAATCATTTTCCATCATCTGTTTTGAGATATCGTTTAAAAAATAACGAAATAGTGGATCGTGACTGGTTAGTTTGGAGTACTATGAAGCAGGCTTTATTTTGCTTCCCATGCCGGTTATTTAGCAAACTTCCGGAACCACAGCGTTCAATTTTTACTATAGATATTGGTTGGGCGCCCTCTAAAGGTTATAAGAAACTATACAACAAAGTATCAGATCACGAAAATAGTATTAACCACCGAACTTGCTACGTTGAGTGGCGAAATTTAGAAAGTACTCTTTGCAAAGAAACTACAATCGACAGTTTACTGTGGAAGCAGATAGATCATGAAAAGCAAGATTGGAGAAAACTATTACAAAGGTTCCTCAATGTAATTCTATTTTTGGCAGAACGTGGATTGGACATCCAAGGAACGGAAATTTTTTAGGTATATTAGAAATAATAAGTCATTATGATCCTTTGCTTGAGGAACATTTACGAAAAGTAAAAGAAGCACAAGAAGGAAAGAAAATACTACAAGTGCATTATCTATCAGCAGATATTCAAAATGAATTTATATCATGCTGTGCCGAATATGTCATGAATACAATTTTAAAAGAAAGAGAATTCGCAAAATATTTTTCCATAATAGTAGATGCAACGCCAAACACAGCTCATATGGAACAAACGACTTTTATCTTGCGTTATGTCTACCTCAATAAAGAAAGTTATAAATATGAAATACTGGAAAGATTTTCAGAATTCGTTAATTGTAATAAAAAAACCGGGAAAGACATTTCTGATTTAATAATAAATACTTTACAAAAACGTAATATTTCAATAAATGATTGCCGTGGTCAAGGCTACGACAATGGCTCGAATATGAGCGGAGCATATAAAGGGGCTCAATCACAAATTTTAGAAATAAATCCACTAGCTATATTTTCTCCATGTGCTTGTCACAGTTTGAACTTATGTGGTGTCCATGCAGCAGAATGTTGTCCAGAGGTTATTACTTTTTTCGGTATTATTCAAAAACTGTACAATATATTTAGTAGTAGTCCGCAGAGGTGAGAAATTCTAAAGGAAAATACAGGAGTTTCATTACATTCAATGTCAAATACCCGCTGGTCTGCAAGGGTGGAAAGTGTTAAACCATTTGCAGAAAAACTTCCCGAAATTCAAAAAGCCATAGAATCAATTTTGCTACTTAATTTGACGCCAGAGGTCTTCACAGATTTAAAAACCATTAGTATTTATATGGACTCATTTGAATGCGTATTATTATCTACATTGTGGCTCAAGATTTTAACTGCTATAAATTATAGAAGTTCTGTTTTACAATCAAGGGATACAACAATAGATGCTGAAGTGGAAAATCTTGACAATCTTTTACAGGATTTGACTAAAATGCGAAATAATTGGGATATCATTTTGAATGATTCAAAATTAACTGAAGAAAAATTTGGGACACAAACCGAATTTAAAAATTTGACAGGAAAGCGATTAAGAAAACGAAAAAAATTTCCTGAGGATACAGGAACTGAAGAAGCTTTTTCGAAATTAAATTCTTCAGAAACATTTCAATACAAAGTATTCAACGTTTTATTAGATACTCTCATAGCAAATATTACAAGACGATTTACGGCAATAAAAGAAATAAATTCATTGTTTGATACAGAAACAGAAAATGAAATTCAAGAGAAATGTAAAAATCTTCATAGAAAGTATCAAGATGATATTAGTTTCATAATCAGTGACGAGCTTATACATCTGAAGACAATTTATCATTCAAATTTTGGAGAAAATTCGCTTGTTCCAATTAATTTTTTAAACCAACTAAAAAAATTGAAACTGGAATCTTTATTTCCAAATGTAAAACTCAGAGTACCGGGGCCCGAAATTTCTCTCTCTTATGCAGATGATACTATTATTCTTGCTACAATTAACCCTGATAACTTGGATGAACAGCTTGCAATTTGTAATAGAGAATTGAAAGTCTTAAGGCGGGATTACAGTACGGTTTACATATACATTGTTGACGAAATTTAATACGTGATTAACTGATTCGAATTAAAATGATAATCCAAGTGGTTGGTAACGCGCACGAAGTTAGCACCTATCTTCGCGTTGTTCGTGGATTGACATTACAGCCCAGTTACCGCCAATTTACAGTAAGATATTTTGTGTTGTGTCTGGTGTTCTCTGTGTTTGACATAAAAAAAAATCAGAATGGAACAAAAAAAAGATGAAATACATCGGGAACGTGGGAGAAATTTCACAGAGAGGGAAAAAGAAATAGCTTTAAGTATTATAGACAGGTAAGTCGGTTTACTTAAACTTTAATTATGTTTTAGTTTTTTGCTTCGATGGTATTGTTATTTTTGTCACCTGTAAATTCAATTTGCCGTATTTCCCATCCAAATCATAGTCCCTACCCTATACTATCCTATATGCAAACTTTATCCTTTAGAATCGACGTATAGTTGAAGACAAGTCAACAGACGGGTCGTCTTTAAAACAAAGACATGATGCCTGGCAAAAAGTTGCCGATGAATTTAATGCAACAGCTGCTATTTCTGCCCCAAGAACGGCCAAACAGCTAAAAATATTGTGGTCGAATCTTAAACAAACCGGGAAAAAAACACTGGCTGAAGAAAATGTAAGTAGTTGGTAGGTTTTCCTCACCTATAAATTTATAACATATGTTCCTTTTTAGAAAAAAAAATATTTAGATCTCCAAAATGATTTTGAAGAGAACATAGAAAGTCTTAAAAAACAAAAATTACAAGATTACAATGATAGACTTTATGAAAGATTCTTATATTGATTATTTTTATTTCAGAAAAACAGATATAAAACCGGCGGTGGATCATACCAACCACAATTATCCGAAGTAGGTGCTAGGGTATTAGCAATGGTAGAACCACAAGCTAGGCCATTGACTAACATTTATGACGATGATTATATTTATCATGAAGGTAAATTATATTAGTTTTCTTGCGTATAATTTAGGTAAAACATAGCTGTCTAATGCATTTGACCAGAGCCGGCCAAAAAGTTTGCTTGAGCCGATACTGTATTTGATATGCCATTGTAACATCGATAAAAGTCAATTATAGCTTCTCAATACCGAGACCTGCGATTTTTTTAATGACACAATTTAAAATTTTAAACATTTTTAGATTTAACATTGCCTCCAACTCGTGAATCCATCACACCAGTATCCAGCCCTACTCTGACCCTAGATCCAATTGTGCAACATTCCCTTGATCCTGCTTCCGAAATTAACATCGAAGAACTTGACATCCTTATTCCACCACCAAATGAACCAGTTCCCGAAGTTCAACAAAATATATACATTCCTCCCCAACAAAAAAAGAAAAAACAAAAAAAAAACAAATGCTCAATTGAAAAGAACTTTATACATCAAGCGAATTCAATTAGCGAACATGGAAATTAATTTAAAAAAAAAATTGTATGAATTAGAATTAAAAATTAAACAAAAAGAATTAGATAAATTACAATAAAAATAATTATTAATATTAATAAAATTGATTTTTCTAAGTAAAATGTGTTCTAATTAAAGCTGTACGCACAGCAATGTTTTCATTATTATTTCTAATATCACCAGGTTCTACTTCAACTTGTTGGGGTACGTTAACTTCTGGATCAACTAGTGGTTCGTCATCATTAGCCAGAATTGATATATTGTGTAACACACAACAAGCCACAATGATTGTAAGGGTAGTCTCCATTTTAGTGCGTAAACCAACAGCAAGACACGGAAATCGTCGTTTGAGAACGCCAAAGCACCTTTCAATGGGATTTCTTGTGGCTCTGTGAGAATTATTATACGCCTCTTCTGCTGCCGTTCTTGGATTTAATAAAGGTGTTAAAATAAACGCACGACAAGCTTATCCGCTGTCACCCAGCAAAAAACAATCTTCGTACTGGCCATTTTCAAGATGAGCACAAAAAGATGAGTCATTAAAAATAGTGCTATCGTATACACTTCCTGACCATCTCGCAATTACATTTCTTATTTTTAGGTCTGCATCACATACAGCCTGAACATTTATAGAAAAAAAAGATTTTCGGTTACGAAAAATCTCAGCATTAGGACCACCAGGAGATTCAATCTTTATGTGGGTGCAATCTATTGCACCTATTACTCTAGACATTCTTCTCAGCTTATAAAAATTTAATTTTACAGTCTGAGCTTTTTCCAGGGAGGGCATTTTTATGTAATGGGGTTTTAACTGTGCAATTTTATGTATTATACGCTTGATTACAACACAAGCTGTGGATTTATGAACACCGAATGTGTCACCCAGCAATTGTTGAAATGGTTTTCTTCTTCGAGTAACAGGCTCTATTTCAGGACCAATTAAGTCACATAACCATTTGATTGTTTGCTTTTCGAAGCGAAATCTTATTTTAAATTCCTGATCATTAAATAATTCAAACGGATTTATTTTGTTTTTTAAGGCACGACTTCTTCGAGGAATTCTTTCAATTTCTTCATCTGAAGAACTAGAAGAGGACAACGACACTTCTGATATATCAGACATCTATAAATTGTGGTTATGTATACATTATTTAAATAAAAATTTAAATGAATCCAAAATTATTCCATTATTTACCTTATTTATATTTTTATTTATAGTAATAGTATCTATTTTACTTCTTTTTACATAAAAATCGAGCGAATTAATAATTTAATTGAAGTAGCTCCTTCAATTAATTTAATTCCGCATTAATCAATAAATTAATCGCGATTAACTGCTTATTTCGCTTCTATAAACTGATTTCAGATTTAATTGTGATCAATTGCCGTTTAACAACGAATTAATTTAATTCGAATTAAATATTTTAATCGAGATTAGTTATATAGAAAAATTAAATTAATCGCGCGTTAAATATTTAATCGAAATTAAATATTTAATTTGCTTTCTGTAAATCCGCCCTTAGCATTGTGGATAAAAAAACAACGGACTTAAAATTAACTGCAACAAATCCTCCTTCCTCATCGTTGGGAATATATTATATATAAATGTCTTGGACCTCCTTATTGACAAAGATTTACTTTTCAGAGAACATTTAAATAAGAAGGCTTAGATTACGTCATTTATATAAGTTTCGACATGATATTAGTACGCCAATTAAATTACCACTTATCAATTCCCTTATTTTGCCTGTGTTTGACTACTGTGGGTGCGATTATATTCCATATCTCACGCAGACTGATAAAAATAGAATTACACTGATTCAGAACTCATGTTTGCGCTTTGTTTACTGTGTGCGTAAATATGATCATATTTCAGAATACCGAAAATCAGCTAAAATGATTTCAGTTGATGACCGAGTTATATCTGCATATCTCTGTTTACTACATAAAATAGTTCAAACTGGTGTTCCGAATTACCTACGTAACAAACTAGTTTGTAAAGAGTAAAACTATGCTCTTCGCATTAAAAATTTATATATTGTTCCTTCTTATACGAAATCTAAATTTAAGGGTTCATTTTCCTATTCGGCTCCCTCTTTTATAACGAACTTCCCATTTATTTATGATCTGTGTCATCATATACGTTTAAAGTATCTATTAAGTCAATGTTTGTTCCATAATGAATAATTCCTCATGCTTTTAATGGCTATCGTGCTATGTTGTACCTTATTTTAATTTATTTTCTGTGATTGACCTGTGTTGCTGTTGCTGTTATGAATTTATAATTTACCACTTTACTGTGCTACTTGTCTGCTCTTATTTCACTATTGTTTTATAATTATATATTGCATTGTATGGTTAGGTGGAAGACCAGCCCCTGGCTGAACCTGTCCATAAAGTTATTACTATTATTATTATTACATCGTGGACTACCCCCGAAACAACATAGTTCTGAAGAAGTGAAGAGATATATTTTTGTATATAACCCGAGGCAAAATATGTATTCGGGGAGTCGAATCCAGGACTCCACATATGCTTAGCTTGTCCGAGGTATGTTTTCCTGGTCTCCTTTACTCCATTTCTCTACATCACTAATCCTCTCCACTGGGACCGTCTATACGTAGCTCGAGGCTGATATCTGGCACCTAGACAACCTAGTAGACCTCTTGAACTCGCTGTTGTAAGTAACTGTGAGCTGTTGTCTGGCACCTTGATGGATATTCTTCCCCGCTGGGACCGTCTATGCGTAGCTCGAGGCTGGTATCTGGCACCTAAACGACCTTGCGTACCCTCTGAACCGCTGTCTTGAGTAGCTAGAGGCTGATGTGTGACACCTAGACACCAATGCATTCTCTGAAACCGTCTCCAAGTTTATTTCTAAATCCTACTAATATCACGTCTAAATTAAATATAACAAATCTGATATTAACTGACTAACAATTTGTAAATCTAGGTGTCCGCCCTAAATCAAACTGTCAATAATTATTTCTGATCGCTTTGACTGTGAACCCGACGTGGTCGGTTTGTCTGATAAAACAGAGCGCTCTATAAAGAAAAGAACCAACAAATATAGTCTATGCAAACCAGTACAAACACAATTCCTTTTTAAGCAATAATATCAGTCTGGATCTCAGTGATATAATTTTACTAAATATGTTTCTAATAAATCATTGAGACAACCATTACTAATCATATGAAAGCTTTACATATTTGTCAATTTGTCTCTCTACCTAAGGTTTGTCCTGGGGTTTCCCTCAGGTTTCTAAAGTGAACGCCGGAGAGCGTAATATTCCATAACACTTTACGAATTTCTTAATTACAAATAAATGGACAATATAGATATATTGGAATGAATATCATTGTTTTATTTTATGAAATACCTATCTGATTCCTTCACTTTTAACAGTTACTTTGTATTACAATGATGAAGGGTTACTTTTTTAAATATACACAACGTTGGGTAAGTTAAACCTTCCACAAGACGATTTTTTAGCTAATTATGCGTACTTAGGGGAGAAAGGCACCGTATCACTATACCAAACGATTAGATTTACTATAAATAGATTCATCAAGACAAACCCTAAAAATTTGTAAAGGCCTGCAGCCTGAACCATGCAAGTGGTTGATGTATTGTTGCTGTGTGTGTTTTCCGTATGACAAAATTAAAACTGTGTAAAATTGGTTCATTGAAACAATGGATCTATATTTAAGAAGAATAACGCTATTAAATATTTGAAAACAAATTAAAATCTTGAGCAAACGTTTTATCAACATTTTAAGTTTATAACACAACATATTTAATTGCTGTAAATTTTGACGTTTCGAAATACACAAGACAATGTTGCCAAATGTGTGATGAAGTAACTAAAGAGAAAACAAATATTTCTAAATGAACTTCATTAAAGACATTCAGTGGTATTTTACTGTCACTGTTAAATTTAGAGATCCTCTCTAACTGAATTTAGAGGTGGTCTCTAGAAAAAACGTATTCTACAGGCAAATTTTACCGCTGTTAGCGCTAACATTGCTCTGTAACCATAGATGTAGCTAGGGGTACCTTTAAGCGTTTAGCAGAGCTCTGTTAAGTTTTCCAATATGGCGGACGAACATCGTGAGTTACAAGAAAATCGGGATTTGAGGGATGTTTTGATATGAATAAAGGACAAATTAGAATTGTACGGGAAAGAATAAACCCATTTGAATGCTACAATGATGAAGAATTGAGAAGAAGATATCGACTGAGGAAAGAAACTGTGAATTTCGTCACTAATTTGATTGGA
This sequence comes from Stenolophus ochropezus, assembly GCA_035578165.1. NCBI lineage: Eukaryota > Metazoa > Arthropoda > Insecta > Coleoptera > Carabidae > Stenolophus > Stenolophus ochropezus. Next base: position 4,997,459 of record JAQOWZ010000008.1, on the reverse strand, counting down.
TTAGAAATAGAACCAATTTCGCAGCAAGAAAAAAATATTATCGCGGAATTGCAAGTGCTGTTAACATTACGGTACTTTGCGAAAGGCTGCTATCAAGTAGAATCAGGTAGGGAAATATAAATAATTATTAATATATATTATCTAACCTCAAAATATCGCTTCGGTTTTTGTAGTGCTCGTGTTATAATGTTAATGGTTTATTTAATTTAAGGAGATTTGCATGGTGTCAATCAAGCCACTGTAACAAGAATCGTAGCAAGAGTGTTGCGGACATTGGCATCAAGAGTGAAAGATTTTGTAAAGTTTCCAGATCGTCTGGACGAGCTAAAGACGGAATTTTATAACATTGGTGGTTTTCCTATGGTAGTCGGTTGTGTTGATTGTACACATGTGCGTATTAAAAATCCGGATAATGAACACCCCACCCCGTGCAGTATTGTAATCGGAAAGGATTTCACTCATTAAATGTGCAAGTGGTTTGCGATGCGAAATGTCGAATCATTGATATAGCGGCGAGATGGCGAGGAAGTGTACACGATGCACGTATATGGAAACATTGTACGCTGAAGGATCTTTGGATTTTGGGCCGCCACCAGTTCCTGAGGAGTATTTTTTAAAGTTACAAATAACCGTTTTGGCTGGAACTTTTAATCTTAAAGTTCTTTTATCGCTGGTACTGTTCTTATGCAGCCCGTGGCATATAGTTTCTTTTGCTATTCTAGCCACAATATTTTTTTTTTAAATGAACGCAGGGAGTGTTTCCCTTATTTTCTAATATTGAAGAATTTTTTTTAACAAACTCTGCAATTAATAATTTCTCCATGTCTGAATTTTTTTTCGGTATGCTACGTGTTTCTTTATTCATTGTATTTCCAAATGTTAAATTAAGAATAAATAAATCATTTAATATAAGTTCATGTAATATTAAATTTACATTTTTTTATTTTTATATAATACCTGTAATGGGTTAATTCTGTACTCTATTACATAATAATAAATTATATATTATAACCGATTTCTTCTTTGTAGTCAAACAAAGTTATTTTATAAAATGCAATAGTTTAGTTCGTTATTATTACTGATTATTAATATGGTTAAATTTCAATTTGACAGGTAATACAGTGTTGCCACATATTATTTTGCTTAGAGAGCATCTTTTGCTAGCAGCGCTCTGTTACTGACAGTAGAATAACATCACCTATAAAAACTAACAGTCACCTCTAGCTAGAGATCGTCTCTAAGCAACTTTAACAGTGACTGTAGAATACCACTGATTGGCTATTATAGGATTGCCAATGACAATTTAAAAATTAACTCCGATTTTATTCCAAACAGTCTTGCCAAATGTCTTATGAAGTAACGAAATAAAAATTAAATTTCCTAAATAAAACATCCTCACAACTTTTCTGTGTTTGGTATAAAAAAAAGCAATGTTTAATTGCTGGCGTTTAAAATGTTCCAAGTTGATCGACATTTGTTTTTCGCAAAAGTTCTCAAAAGCATGTCATATGTAGTATCAAATAAAAGGTCTCGATAAGGGTTGACGTACAGAATTGATAAAAATGGACAATGTTCATCGGTTTTTGTTTTATGCAAAAAGTTGCCAACAGTATCTAGTGTTTCATATTAAATGAAAGATCTCGTTGAAGGATGGCATGTAGAATTGACAAAAATGACCTACGTTGATCAGTACTTGTGTTTTGCAAAAAGTTGTAAAAAGTATGCCGTGTTTGGTATCATATAAAAGGTCTCGGTGGGCTGCTATGCAGAATTGACAAAAGTGATTAATGTTGATCGGCTTTTGTTTTTTGCGAAAAGTTGTCAGAAGTATGTCGTATTTGGTATTGTAAAGTTTTATTTATTTAGGTAAAGTGTAAAATTAGTGAAACACGAGGATTTATATAACTAAGTTAAATAAACGAAATATGAATTATAAAAGATAATAAAAAAATAAACACTAAGATTATTTATTTAAACATTTAACACTACACACCATTTTTACACGATATTTGTATCACCAACTATTTATTTATATCATGAACTATTGTTGTTCACTACACATATTAATATCAGTATTAGGTAGTAGATATACCGCTTGTGTTCTATGTTATCATCCTTCAGTTGTAGCGTTTTTCCGACGGTTGGACGTTGATTTGCCAGTTCTTGTACTCGTCCTAATTTTCTTTTAAAAACTGAAGCGATGCCGCGAGACATCTTAATTCCTTTCGTCACATAATGATAATAATAGGTAATTATTTTAAATTATGTATCTGGATTATATTAAACTGTAAGTAACTGCATTTTATGCATTTCATCAAATTTCAGATGAAATTACTTGATTACAACAATGATTAAATTTTTAAAAATTCTATTTTATTTTGTTATGTAATGAGATGATTTTTTAGATAAAAACGTTTACAAAAACAAAGTATCTATCCAATTATTCATTTATAATTGACATTTAAAACAATAAACACTTTCTGAAACCAAATATTAATCAAGAAATTTCTTTGATGACATATGCTCTCAGTCGAATGTGACTATGAATGGATTTCATGAAAATTCATATTTTTACTATGAAATAATGCAAAAAAAGTTTGAAAATTATTGGATATTAGTTTAAGGTGTGATATAAATATTTTTATGTACATTTTTCATTTTTATCACTTACAGATGACATGTTAGGTTACTGGCTCAGCATGTAATCAAATGAAATTAAAGGAAGCTATTTTTAGAAATTTTTAAAATTTAAATTTAAATTTTTATAAAAAGAATAAATATAACATATTATTTCATATACAACCAGAAAATTTTAAAAATGGATTATTTATGCAAAAATTTTTGATGATAAAAATTGCGAACAGGGGTTTCAAGTTTTCACAGTTAGTTTTAATTATTATTCTGTAGTTATAAACATATGTAATTTTAAAATATATTATTATACTTTTATATTCATTGGATAGTAAATAAAAATTACTTATATATGTATATTAAAGGGATTTTTTAGAAACCAAAAATATTTAACATTTGACAATGAGCCTTTAGGTTCCCGAAAATTTAAAAGAAAACGGTCGGCTTTGATTGTTAACTGCTCTTTTTTTAATTTTCGGGAACCTAAAGGATTATTGTTAATTGTTAAGATATATTTATAATATTTTTATTAAAAAAATATTGTGTTCTAATTAAATTTATTAACAAGTGACTTTGAATTTTAAAATTTACACATAATGGTCACATTCAGTAATCCGGTTGTGTAAAATATGTTTGTACGCATCCAAAATAAAGTTGTCAAATTATCTTGTCATTTTGACATTGCTGAAAATATAAGTATTAGCAGAGCCGGGCTGGTGGGCCGGACGATCGGGCGGCTATTTAATTGGTTATTTTCACTTTGTTGTAATCAAGAAATTTAGTATTTGGGGATAGTGATTTTGTAATAAATTATGGAATAAAGTGTATTATGAACAATGTACAATTTGGAACATACATTTTGGAATTACATATTATTGAAATAGAATGAAGATATTAGCGAAATCCTAAAACTGACTGTGCTTTGGTGGAGACCGTGCGCGTCTGCGTGTACCGCGCATTACAGTAAAATGTTAGTGCCTTGTGGTTGTGGATTTTGATTGTGCAGCGTCCCTTAAGGTGGCTTTACACGATCAAAGAATTTGAACTATTTTATGTCATATTTTTACATCATATTCTTTGATCAAATGGCTCCGCTTTACACGTTCAAAATTTTTGAACTATTTTCCCTTATAAAGTAGGGGTATCAATAAAGAAAAGAAAACTATAGGTTGATCACAATGATATAATATGATTTCACATTTGTTTATTTTTCACTTTTGACATTTGATAACAACATAATCCCTAGAATTAACTAAAATTTGAAGTAACCGACCTTGAAATTTAGGACATGCTCTAAGTGAGAATTTCTATGTCATAGCATATGAACTATGAACAGTCAAATTTCTTTGAACGTGTAAAGTGTGAGAATCACATTGAACAATACGAAGTTGTAGAAATTGATGTAAACTTATGATCGTCTAAAACGCCCTTTACGCTATAAGTCGTGCTTATAAGTTATAAGAATTATAAGGTGAGTAACCTCGCAAATTAAAAATGTCTATGCATTTAATTATATAATTTTTCTAGGCCGCATTGAAATATTTGAAAAATGAATGACTGTAACAAAGAAGATAGCGAAATTGTAATTGTGAAAGATTTGAAAAGAAAAAAAGCAGAAAAAGAAAGAGAAAAGCGAAAAAGACTTTTACAAAAAAGCGCGGAAAGCTGCCACAAATGAACCGATTTGTTTGTTGTGAATCAAAATAAATTGGGTGATTTACGAGGTACTGAAGATTATAATCAATTAACTGAAACAAAGGATGATAACTTCTCACAGGCAAGAATTGATTGTAGCCTAAGAAATGAAGAAAACATCGTAATAAAATCTAATGAAGTTAATCCAAAAGGGATTGGTTTAAAAAACCAATCAACAATAATGAACTAGAATTATTTTTGAAGATCCATCCATTACAACCCACTGAAAATTTTGAAAATGATAATTATAATCTTAAATTAATATATGCGAGAAAATCTGGTACAAAAAGATCATAGGTCAGTTTCAATAGCTCCAAAAAAATGTTTTATTGTTGGGTTTGTCTAGCGTTTTGCAATGATAAGGAATTAAATACAGTTTCTGCTGGTATCAACTATTCTGTAAAACATGTATATACAAGACTAGAAGAGTATGAATCAACTAGGGCATATTTACATAGTACAGAAGCTTATCTATTACATAAAAAAAGCATACATGATTTGTTGTTTTCGAGTGTTGCTGCAGAAAGAAGAGCAAAAATTGAAAAGAATAGACAAGTACGTAGAAGGATAATTGAAACAATAAAGACAATTGGCAAACGTGGCTTAAGCTATAGAGGGGACAGCCAAAACGAAGCAGCATATTCTCTAATAAATGACAATATTGACCACGAGAATTTCTTAGAAATTATCTTTATTTCAAAATTTGATCCATTGTTGCGAAAACATATTGAAGAAGTTGCCGAACGAAGAAAAAAACGACTGGAAACAGTAGGCCATTCAAAAGGAAGAGGTAATTTAGTTACGTTTTTGTCAAAGTCAACTATTAATGTAATTATAACAGCAATCGCAAATTTTATTAAAGAAAAAATTGCTGAAGAAATAAAACAGGCCAAAATATATTCTATTCAGATAGATACAACCCAAGACATAAATGTCGTCGATCAATGTTCAGTAATAATACGTTATGTAATGGACAATAAGATACATGAACTGTTACGGTTTAAAATAATACCAAGACTTTATTTTAATTTTATTTAAAGTATCGAGGTAGGCAACCCTAATTACCTAAAAGTAATGTCAATCTGTCTGGTCATAGCATTCGCTCTTTTCATTTAATTAATAGCTCTAAAACTTGTAAGAAAAATTTAAACGAAAATTATAATTTTGGCAGTTGAACAGTGTGGTTGTGATTTTGTATCAGTTATAATTTTGATTAGTTGTTGAGCAATTTTGAGAATTGGTTGTATTTTTATCCATTAAATTGGGAGTATTGATCAAAATCTATTTTGAGGAATATATTTATTTCCACGGGAGAGCCCGGAGTAATACCACCATCACTGCTATTTTATCCTCATAGCCGCATTCCAACTAAGGTATGATGCGTTTAAAATTTATAGTTCTATTAGTTTATCAGAATGGTATTTTGTAAAATTCATTTACTAATTCTAAATTAACAAGTAAATTCCAAGCGTTTGCTCATTCTTGCGCACGTTTCAGTGGCGTGCATTTGACACTTGACCAGTAGATTAACAATTACTTTTCAGGCTTGTAATATTTGGTACTGTCCACGGTTAATACCGTTACTACCACCAACGTACAAAATTCCGTCGTTTTGACCGAGCCATCTCTATTAACCGAATGGTCTATCTGTGAATCTGTGGAGGAGTTCGTGAGTGCGTGGTCAGTCCATCCCGGATGCGCCGCCGCTGACTCAATACACTGGACAGGGAACTACCGTGCCATCTACATCCGCGGCGAATGCCGAGCCAGATAAGCTTATTTACTTATTTTTTTGTTCATTTAAATTTGTTTCTTTATTATTATTGTAGTTGAATATCTCAATATTATTATTTTGCGCTAAAGCCTTGTTAGTACATTTAATATTTGAATACTAGTATCGTTGGCTGTAAATAGCTCACGCGAGTGGTTCAACGAGTTTAGTTACTATTTTAGTTATTTTCCTTTCCGACTTATTAGGGTGTGTTAGGCAAATTAGCGTCTCGGATTTTTAGTCTTGCTTTATACTTTGCGCTAGCATCGTGAACCCATTGATCGATCAATGGATAAACCGTGCCTATTGTTGCGCCGCTCTCAGATTATTGCACTTGAATTTTATCCTTGTCGCTATAGGCGTATTTCACTCTCTGATAGTCGTTTAATCATTTTGCATTTGGTTTTCAATAGCGTAAGCTTATTTTACACTCTGCTTGAGTTCTAGTTTTTTTTATGATAAATTATTATGATATTGTTTTAATGATATTTAGTATTATCAACGCATTTATTTTGTACATTATTTACTTATACCCAACAATAATTCATGTTATATTTGATCAAGTTTACCTAAACTTTATTAAATTCAATTTAAACCTGAGTGGCGATTTCGTATTATTTGCTTTCGTATGCTATCCCTTCCCGTAGTGTTCGTTGATCAGCATTGTTGGACTCTTCGTGGTCAACTGGCGCCCAAATTAAAATTATTAGGCTGCGGTGTTTACCTAGCTTACTTATTAAGCGACTTAAAAACCCCGACCCGTCTCCACTGTAGCTCAGCCGGAGTTCAATCGTACTTGCGTGGGATTGTCCTTTAGGGGCGTAGCAGAACGCTTGATTAGTCTAATCAATTGTACCTCTTGCAAGGGAAAAGACATGTATGAAGTGGTAGTCATTTGCATTAATGAAAAAGGGCTTGATATAGCCAACTGTGTAGGAAATTCAACTGATGGAACAGCTAATATGCAGGGTCATTATAGCGGTTTCACATGGCTGTCAAAAGACTCTCCTGGTCCAACTCAAGTTTGGTGTTATGCACATGTGTTAAATTTTGTGATAGGAGATGTGACAAAACTGACATCTCCAGTTATTTCTTTGTTTGGACTAATAAATAAATCAGCAGCTTTTGTCAGAGAATCTCATTTAAGAATGAATGTGTGGAAAAAAACGTCGACCTCTAGTTTTGTAATAGTTATTTACATACCAAATGCGGGAACGACTGGTTTCCGGAGGAGTGTTTGGCGGCGCGAGCTCGCGAGCGCTACCATAGAACGATTCCGGAAACCCAGTTCACGCAAGAGGTTTGTACAATATTTTTCGTACGAAAATCATAAAATCAATAATTAATTTTCTATTTGTACAAATATTTTTATTTATTGTATACACAAAATGATTTGTGGTTATGTGTTTCAGTACTAACAAGTGCTGTCAATCTGTCAACATGACAGCAGTTGTTGCCAACATTGTATATCAAATGCACTAAATTTACTTTTTCTACATTAAATTTTGTTCAATAATCCCCTATTTTCTTTTAATATTATTAGGTAAAAGAATGTTTAAAACATTATACTATTTTATTGTAAATATAGTTTTTTAATAAATGCTGTAGAAGTAGGAGTGTTTTTTCCAAAATTTCCCGGTCACCTATCTGGTGGAGACCTGGGAAATTGACGTTCCAGGCGTTGCTTAGGCAACGCGAAACAACACATTTCAATGCATGAGTACGAAAATATTATTGGAGAGACCAGAGGGTGGGCCAAAGACAAGGCATTATTTAAAATTTTTGGTAACAATGACGGCGTCTTTGTAGAAATATGTGAAACATTGTACGAAATATCTGAATCTCAGAACTTTAATACGGACGTACGATTCAAGGCTCAAAGCTTTCTTAATGGTTTTTTAAAATATGAGACGATTACCTTATTATTGCAATGTTATTTAGAAGAATTTTTATACATACTTCTTCTTTATCAAAGTATTTGCAAACATTTGGGATGAATCTTTTACAAGGATACCGTATGGTAGAGGATACCTTAATATCATTAAAGAAATTATAACGAGAATTTCAACTAATTTATGAAGACACCGAAGAGTATATACGCACAATTAATGATACATTTCTTGTAAACGAAGTACCTTTACAACTTGAAAAAGAGATGCGTGTACTTAGAAGAAGACAGAAAAAGAAATTTCACGACGAAATTTGCGAGGATGAAGTACCAGAAAATGAAACCGACAAATTTAAAACAGACGTATTTATTAATCATAAATAGTTATACAAGGATTTTGAATGCTTTCACCCCTCGAATTTTTCTTGCCCAAAAATAGTTTACAAAAGGTTGGTGAAAAATTAACTAAGTTTTATCCTGAAGTAACTTAAAATAGCTTAATAATGGAACATATTGATTTTGGATCCAAGTGGAAAAAGTTGTAAGTAGGATTACCATATGAATACACTAAAGATGAAGAATCTGAAACCGAGAATAGAATCGTTTTACAAAGTTATAATTTATATGCTGAAGCATATCCTAATTTAGAAAAAGCATATAAATATATATTAACTCTTTCTGTTTGTCAAGTTGCATGTGAAAGAACTTTTTCCAAGTTAAAATTTATTTTAAATAGGGTAAGGAGCAGTTTGTCTCAAGACCATTTGGAGGCTTTCATGCTAATGTCTTCTGAAAAAGATATTCTAATGGCAATCGAAAGTGATGATATTTTACATGATTTATAGGTAACTGATAAATGCAAAAGCTTCAGATATCTACTGTTCATTTAATATATTTTATAATATTATTTAATTTATTGTTAAGATTCTTGTATGTATATTTTCATTTTGTTATGAAGATACTAAGTTTAGTTTCAATATGTGATGCGTATTGCAAAAAAAAAACAAAGTGTAAAGTGCAATGAGAATTTTTTATTCAGTTTTATTTTATTTTTTTAAGTTTTGTATGATGTTTTAAAGGTATTCAATATATTTATTAAAAATTCAATATTTCCAGTTAATTTAATGTATTTTTCCCTAAAATAATTCAAAAAGATCAAGAATGGGACCGGTTTGATATTACTTGCCCGGACAGGTTTGTCAACCCAGTCCGGCCCTAAGTATTAGGCTGTATTATGCATTTAAAATCAATAAGAATATATATTTTAAGACTAGATATTCTTTTTTTTGCTGTACAAATGATTATCATAAAGAGACTTTATTTTATTAAGAAATATACAGAAGTTTGCAATTAAATTGTGTATCACAACTTTTAAAAATAAAACTACAGCAAGAAACAAAGTATTTGTTTACATAGGTGTTATTCCTATAATTTTACTTTCAATTATAACTGTATAGTGAAGTTACATATAAATAAGAATTCAAAAATACACTGTTCAGTCTATAATTTGGAACAAGCCTTCACAAGCGCAGTTAGAAAAATATTACAAAGCTTCAATAAAATCATTCTACATAAACACGTCTGGAAATTGTCCACTTTTCAATGCACATACTTTATATTACCGTTTGCTATTTCATATATTCGTAGAAAGAGATGAGAAGTTTCTATCTACAATAATTTCAAAGAATCACGAGTTTTATTTTAAATATTTCATCCAGTTTGTTCTAAATAAGTTTTAATTGTGAATTTATGTTATCAACGCATGAAATAATGGGTATATTAATTAATTTTATGCATTTTGGTCAAATATTTCATAACATTCAAATTTTAATTCTATATCAGATAAAATCATAACTGATGGAACCGCACGTCTGTAGTATGAGATATATTAAATATAAAATGTATTTTTTTCGCTAAAAATCAGACAGTTACGGTAATAAAAAAAATATCTATCTGAGAGTTTATTATTGTTTTTATGTAATTATAGTTAATGTTGTCTGGCTTGCAGTAATGACAAATATATACGTCGGTCGGCTATTGTTTTTTTTTAAAAAAATTGTTAGAAATATATCATGTTTGGTATCAAATGAAACGTCTCGGTGAGGGCTGGCATGCATAAATGACAAAACCTTTTCATGTCGACCGGCTTTTGTTTTTTGCAAAAAGTTATTAGAAATATATCGTGCTCGGAATCTAATGAAAGGTCTCAGTGAGGGTTGGCGTGAAGATATGAAGCGGAGCTCTAGGGAATGCTCGGCGTAGCCGAGAATTCGCTATTCACTATACTTTTCAATTAGATTCACTGTATATTTTGTAAAGGCCTACAGCTTGAACTATGCAAGTGATTGATGTAATTTTTAATTTGCGCGGATTGATGTGATTAGTGCCTTTTTATGGTCCCATATTTTTACTGTGAATTGTTTCCGTATGAAAAAATTTAAACTGTAAAATTGATACATTGAAACGATGAATCTCAGACTTTAAACGATTGAATCTTCCTATTGATTATTGATATTAAATATTTGAAAACAATATCAATAATTATAGTCTTGAGCAAAGGTTTACAAGTATTTAAGATTATAACAAAATGTATTATAAATTTTGACGTTTCAAATTACACAAGTCAATGTTGCCAAATGTGTGATAAAGTATCTAAATAAAAATCAAATATCCTTAAATAAAGGATTGTCAATGATAATTTCTAAATTTAAAAATTAACCGTTATGTTTCATACCAAACGGGCTTTTGTTTTATGCAAAATGTTGTCAGAAGTAGGTAGTACTTGATATGAAATGCAAGTACTCGATGAGGCCTGGTGTGCAAAAGTGACAAAAATTTTCCGTGCCGATCGGCTTTTGTTTTTTTTTCTGTAAAAAGTGACAAAAGTATGTCGTGTTTGGTATCGAATGAAAAGGCTCGGTGAGTGCTGGTGTGCGCAAATAACATATATATTCTTTGTCGATCGGGTTTTGTTTTTTGTAAAAAGTTACCAAAAGTATTTCGTCTTTAGTATCAAATGAAACGTTTCTGCAAGGGCTAGCGTGCAGAATTCACAAAATGGTCCATGGTGATCAACTTTTATTTTTGCAAACAATTGTCAGAAGCATGTCATGTTTGGTATCAAATGAAAGGTCTCAGAGATTATTGGCATGCAGAATTTTCAAATATAGTCCATATTGATGGGCTTTTGTTTTTTACAAAAAGTTGTCAGAAGTGTGTCGTGTTTGGTATCAAATTATTCATTATCTATCTATACAGGATGTTCCATTTAAGCGTGCCACCATTGCTATCTCGAGAACTATAAGAGCTACGAGGTTGGTTAAATTAGCAAAGAACCACCATTTTACAAGACTAATACAATGAGCAAAAAAAAATTTTTTCGACCAGTAGTTCTCAAAATATGTTTATTTTTAGGTTATTCAATAGAGTATTTTTTTCTGAACTCAACGATATAAACATATCATATACTAATATAACAAAATAACTGAGAAAAATGCATGTTAGATTTATATGTATTTTATTTATATCTGGCTGCAAGAAGAGTGCTTTGGATAGAAAACAATTCATTTTCGTCTTAAAACTGACAGTTTAGTGGCCGTTTGCACCAACATAACTTAATTTTTAAGCTTGTCTTAAATAGACAATATCGAATCGAAATAAAATGTAAATACATGATTTAACATTGCTGTCAAAAATTCGATTAGATTTTTTTTTGTTTAAGTCAGGCTTAAAACTTAAGCCTTGTTGGTGCAAACGGGCATAAGAACATAAAATTTAACAAAAAATAATCAAACAATGTTAGACAGAACTACATGTCTATGTTTTCTAATCATAGCACTCTTGTTTCAGCCAGATATAAATAAAATACATATAAATCTAACATACATTTTTCGCAATTATTCTGTTATATTAGTATATATGTTTATATCGCTGAATTCAGAAAAAAATACTCTATCGAATAACCTAAAAATAAACATATGTTCCCATTTAAAATAAGAAAGTTGTGTCCCGTATTTTGAGAACCACAGGTAAAAACAAATTTTTTTTTGCTCATTGTATTAGTCTTGTAAAATGGTGGTTCTTTGCTAATTTAACCAACCTCGTAGCTCTTATAGTTCTCGAGATAGCAATGGTGGCACGCTTAAATGGAACACCCTGTATACAGGGTGGTGACTTGAACATCCGAATGTAGGGATTTATTATGTAAAATCATTATTTTGTAATTTCTTGCTTCACTAATACCCGATTTCTTCACTTTTAATTAAGTCGTAGATAACTTTATCTGAAAAATAAAGTAATGTTTAAGCTTAATTTCGTTTTCTTCACATCTAGTTAAGTCGTATCTGATAGATATCTAGTAGATAAAGTTATCCATCACTTCAAGTACTAGATATGTGATTTGTCCTATAGATATCTATAGGAAAATGAACATAACAAGATATTATTAGCGAGGATTGAAAATCATTTACTAATAATATGCAATAAGATAGTATAATAATAGTTAAAAAGTACACGCTGGATATGACATTAGACTTAAATCTTAGTGAAAAACACATATTCCTAATTTCAGTAATAGAACATTATCACCAATAAAGCAGCTCTTATTAACTCTACGATTTTATGCAACGAGTAATTTTTTACGTGCAGCTGGTGATTTTTCTGGAGTAAGGATTTCCACAGCATCCAGAATTGTTAAAAAAGTGACTACGGCAATATAGAAGACAAAAAAAATTCAACAAGGATATTATGCAATGCACAGATTTCCAGACGTAATTGGTTGCGTTGATGGCACACACATTAAAATACAATCCCCCTGTAAGTGTATATTATGAGTAAATTATTTTATATAATATCGATTTATTATAATTCAACGAATATTTCTTTTTATTCTTTCCAATTAAATACTTTTTCCAAAATGAAATACAATTCACATTATTAATTTTAAGGGGAGAAAATGCTGAATTATTCAGAAATAGGAAAGAGTATTTTTCCTTGAATGTGCAAGTTGTGGGTGACCACAATTTGAAGGCTATAGATATAGTTGCTAGGTGGCCTGGTTCCGTGCATGATGCAACAGTTTTTACACATAGCAACTTACATAATAGAATGGAAGATAATCATTTTCATTTAGGTGTATTACTTGGCTATAGCGGATATCGGCTAAAAAGTTATCTTCTCACCGCAATACGAAATCCAAGAACACCGGCGGAGGAATGCTATAATGACACACATTAGAGGTGGGCGCGGGTCATGAATTGTAGCAAGTCACGATGGATCACGACGTGACCCACGTGAAAGTGAGTTGTACAGATATATTGTGTCGTGACTGGGCGTGAACGTGAACAAATAAAATTTGGCGTTCGTAATTGTGCGTGATTGAATTTTTCAAGCCGTCAGGAATTTCATGACGCTCACGACTCAAAAATAGTTTAGATGGTAAAAATGCAGTATACGTGAACCTTGTAGTGAAATTTTTTGCCGGCAGGAGGCCATTTGGCGATGTCAGTGGCACCAAAACCATGGTCATTTAAGAGGTTTTTTACAATGAAATTATTTTTAAATCATGTTCGAATATATGACGTTGAAATTATTGAAAATATGAACAATTTATACCATTTTTGGTTGGATTGTTTAAAAAATAACACAATATGGATAAATATTTACAGTGAAATTATTTGCAAAGTTTCGAATTTAGCAGACGGCGTTAATGCTAAAATATATGAATGAACATGTGTAATTTTGCCATTGCTCCGTCTTAAGAGATAATCGGAACTTTCCAGGTATTATAAAACGCCTTAATTTTCGCAGTTCTAAGTGAAAATGCCGACAAATTTGCGGAAATCATACTTTTTATCTATACTTTAAGGAAATGGTAATTTTAAATCATGTTGGAATATATGACGTTGAAACTAATGAAAATATGAACAATTTATACTATTTCTGGTTGGATTGTTTCAAAAATAACGCATTATGGATAAATATTTACAGTGAAATTATTTGGAAAGTTCCGAATTTAGAAGGCGGCATTTCCGGTAAATATAATGAATGAACGTTTGTAATTTTTCCATTGATCCGGCTTAAGAGATTATCGGAACTTATTATTATAAAACGCCCTAATTTTAATAATTCTTAGTAAAAATGCCGACATATTGTCCCATTCGAGTTTGGATGGTCATTATTATTTCCGCAGTTGTAGTGATAACATGTCGCAAATAAATTTAAAGTTTCTCTTTTCGATGTTGGGGAAAAAAAATTAATAGAGTGGTTGATGAATGAAGGAATGATTGCTGCTTTTTATAAATGTAGTGTATGTGACGCGAATATGAAGTTGTGTGAACGGAAGGATATTTCTGACGGGTACATGTGGCGATGTAAGAAGGATGGACATCATGTGAGAAGAAGTGTGCGAAAGGGATCATGGTTTGATGAAAGTAAGTTGGGAATGCATGATATTTTGATTATGACGTATATGTGGTGTGTGAGAATGAGCAACGAGTGCATTATGAATGAGCTGAGTGTATCTTCGAATACGGTAGTTGATTGGAAGAATTTTTGTAGAGAGGTTTGTGTGGAAATGTGTATAAATGAGAGCGAGAAATTGGGTGGCGAGGGTGTAATTGTGGAGATTGATAAGAGTAAGTTTGGTAAAAGGAAGTATAATCGAGGAAAGCGTGTGGAGGGTAAATGGGTGTTTGGTGGAGTGGAACGTGAGACGAGTAAATGTTTTATGCGTGTAGTGGATGAAAGAAGTAAGGATGTGTTGTTAAAAATAATAAAAGAACAAATTTTGCCCGGGACAACCATAATTAGTGACTGCTGGAAATCATATAATTGTTTGGCAGTCGAAGGCTTCACACATCTAACTGTGAATCATTCGATCGAATTTCGGAATCACGAAACCGGCGCCCATACAAACTCAATAGAAGGTACGTGGTCAGCAATTAAAAGAGGATTACCACGTAATCATTGCAAAGGCCACTTCGACAGCTACCTTTTTGAGTATATGTGGCCGGAAACGCAATATTTCGACAATAGCAGCGCAATTCTTCGAAGCCATAAAAAAAGTGTACCCACCAGCTAACAGCGACTAAGTAAGTATAATAACAACTTTGTGTAGTTATATGTCTAGTATTTAGCAATATGTGCATCTCTAATTTATCTATTCTTGTTGCAGATCTTTACCCGATTACATCGAGTCAACGGAACGAGATAACGAACATCAGAAAGACAATACCACAGCTATTATGTAAGTACTTTTTTTCGTATATTTGATAGCATATCTGACCTAACCTAAACCTAACCTAAACCTAACCAAACCTAACCTAAACCTAACCTAACCTTAACCTAACCTAAACCTAACCTAACCTGAACCTAACCTAAACCTAACCTAACCTAACCTAAACCTAACCTAAACCTAACCTAAACCTAACCTAAACCTAACCTAAACCTAACCTGAACCTACCCTGAACCTAACCTAAACCTAACCTAACCTAAACCTAATCTAATTTGATACTAAACTAAACTAAACCAATCGAATCAACCGTTTGCATGTTTTAATATTTTTTTATTGTGGCAGATATCTACCCAGAAATGCTGTGAGGAAGAGCTACTGCGAGACAGCGCGGAGGGTCGGACAAAATCTCAGCTATCCGGAGATGCTGCGAGGCAGAGCTAGTGCAAGACAGCGCGGAGGGCCAGACAAAATCTGACGAAGAAGTTCAACGAACCACCCATTATCGAATTATTGCAATTTTGTAAAATTATTCATTATTAAAACCCCAATTTTTTTTCCGATTGTTATTTTCATACTTTCCGATATATTTCTGAATAATATGAATGAATAAGAGATTAATTTTTATTTTGTAGACAATTCTCACAAAAACATCGTGATCCGATCGTGACACGCCGTGCGTGACTGGGCGTGAATAAAAAAATCAACATTCGTGAGTGGTCGTGATCGTGATTTTAGTATGAAAACTTCGTGCGTGATGGGCGTGATTATTTTTTACGATTTCGTGACGTTCGTGATCGTGAGTTAAAAGTCGCTCACGTGCCCAGCTCTAACACACATATCCGTACCCGGAGCATTATCGAATGATTTTTTGGAGTATCGGTATGACACTAAAACTCGAAAAGGTTCAAGATATTATTGTATCAACAACTGTTTTACATAATTGGGCAAGAGATCAATTGGAAGAAGAGCCACCCGTCATACACGAAAATATTAATAATGGCTATGATGTTAACATTGATATACCCAAAAGAATGTGAGATACTGCAGTTCGACAAACTCTAATTGATGATTATTTTTCAAGATAAATATTTCAGAATTTTTATTTAAAAATATGATATCCAAGTTCTAGAATATATTAATAATTTCTATTTAATTGTTTTAGAATAATAGTGTGAAGTGAAGATCGTGAATGTAATGGATTTTTATATGTGTGGCAATAAAAGTAATGGAATTGTAAATACTTTTAGGAAAAGTGTGACAATAGGCAGTTTGCACATTTTGGAATTCAGCGCCTCTAGCGGCACATTCGGCAAAAGTATTATGGAAACATGGGAAATGCGGTAATCTAATTCGTGTTTGACATCTCATAAGTAATCAAATTTAGAATGGAAAAGGAAGTACATTTTGGATTTTTGCCTGCTAAATATGAATATTACACATGTCTGAGGCCAGGAATTAATTTCAAAGAAGCCATATTCTGTAATATTATGGATAAATATTAGTAAAGCATTCTCCTGTATTTAGCTAAATTATATTTGGTATGTTCCAACGTTTAAATGAAAACACAGAAATATAATGAATTATCGTTTATTGACATAAGGTAACTAACACAAGTAACTAACCTAATAATTCTCATTTTTTCCTGCGCCTACTAGTCATCTTAACAATGACATATGTCATGGAAAACTATGACAGATGTCAGATATCTAACATTTCTCCCCCTCTTACGTTTAGATGTAATAACAAAAATAAGTTTAAAATATGTTTGGTGTAGTAATCTAAATATTTGAATAATATGATTACTGATAGAAAATGAAAATCTTGTACAAAATATGTTTAATTATAAAAAATGAATGTTTTTATAGTAGAAAATGAAAATGTAATGTTTAAATTCCCATACCCAAATTTACATGTCTCTAATTTATCTGTCTCTTTTCCCCCAAACAATTTAACAATACAAGTTTAATATACGTGAAAAAGGGGATTTAGTGTAATACATAGTCGTTTCTGTAACGAATAGGAATTTGAATGTTTCTTTGAGAACGTCTGGGGACTAATGTTTCTTCATCTACTAGTGGTAGCGGTTGTTGTTCATGTCCATCATTCTCTACGCAGTTCTGGTACCTTGGCGGATGTGCTGAATTCACATAATCTTCGACGTAGGCATCGTTGTTGCTGAGATCATCATTTTGCAGTTCTATGCTCGTGTTGCTGTTGTCTTCATTCGAACTAACAATTTGGTCGATGCTCCGATTATGCAATTTCTTTTCTTCATCCTAAACCACGTACAGCCTTGAACCAAGTCGTTCGGTTATAATTGCTCGCGACCACCGTGGTTTAGAATTACGGTAGTCACGGAAACGAACTGCATCTCCCACGTTGAATTGGCGGACTTTCGCTAACACCTCTTCATACTTCTTTTCTTCTGACGTCGGACGAATAATTGCAAATGGTGTACGAACCTTCAAGTTTGCAAAGAACGTCTCTGCTGGTATTTGCATGGTACTAGAGCAAATGGCTGTGCGCATTGCGAACAAAACCCTGGCGAGACGTACTGAAGTTTCTCCAGTCCCGTGTTTTTTGAAGAGTTCTTTGAAAGTACGAACTGCTCTTTCCACTAGGCCATTTGAAGACGGATGAAACGGAGGAGTATTTAAGAATTTTACTCCGTTCTTTTTTAGGAACGAGCGGAATTCCTCTGATATTAGTTGGGTTCCATTGTCAGAAACGATATAATCTGGAACGCCGAAATCTGCAAATACTTCTCTGGTGTGTCTGACTAAGGTAGAAGCTGCCATTGATGACACCATTTTTATTACAGGATAACGTGAATATGCATCAACCATAATAAGGAATACTTGACCTGCAATGGGTCCCAAATAATCAAAATGGACTCGTTCCCATGCACGTGATGCAGGTGGCCATGGTGAGGGCGGAGCCTTTGGAGGGTTCCTGCGAAGCTCCTGACATATACGACATTGATGAACTATCGTTTCTATATTACCGCTTAGTCCTGGCCACCAGATGTATGAGCGAGCGACCGCTTTCGTGCGTACAATGCCATGATGGAAAGAATGAATTCCTTCTAGTACCTTTTGTCGTAGTGAGGTTGGTACCACCACTTGAGTACCTCGTAGGAGGCATCCACATTGTAGCGATAATTCTGCGTTGCACTTCCAATATTGTTTCAAATGAATTGGTACATTGTTAGGCCAACTGTTTTTTACAAATTTTATGACTTCTTGGAGGATTACATCTTGTTTTGTGGCTTCCGCTATTTCTTGGTGAGATACTGGACTATTTTGAATTTCTAACAAGTGAACACCTGCCGGATCTGGATACTTATTATTTTCATCGCTGTGTATGGGCAGCCGCGAGAATGCGTCTGCATTGCCGTGGAGACGACCTGCTCGATAGGTAAATTCGTAATCATAAGCGCTTAACATAAGAGCCCATCGAAGCATCCGGGGTGAGATGTGTTCTGGAGTTGGTGAGTTTCTTTTAAATATGCCTAATAAAGGTTTATGGTCTGTAACAAAAACAAGATTAGGGCGACCAAATAAAATTTTTTGAAACTTTGTAACTCCGAAAACAAAGGATAAGGCCTCTTTGTCGATTTGCGCGTAGTTACGCTCTGTAGTGGTTAAGGTACGGGTCTTGAATGCTATTGGGTTTTCTTGGCCATCTTCCCCCTTATGCGATAAGACCGCTGCTATGCCATATGCCGATGCATCACACGCTAATATTAGTTGTCGTTTTCCATCGTAGTGTGTCAACACACGATCGCTGGTGAGCAGTTCTTTGGCTGTCTGAATTGCGTTCTGATGTTCCACTGTCCAACACCATGGAGCCCCGTTGTCCAGGAGACGATAAAGTGGTTCGAAGGTTGTGGCTCGATTAGGCAGAAATCGATCATAAAAATTGATTACCGCTAGCAAGGCTTGTAGTTCGCTCTTGTTCGTCGGCGTAGGGAAGTTTAAGATAGCCTTTATCTTGTCTTGAGTAGGGTGAACTCCGTTGACATCCAAACGGTACCCCAGAAACTCAACTTCGGATAATCCAATCTCACATTTCTTTTGTTTTAATTTAAGTCCATACCTATGTAGTCGATCTAGCACTTCATTTAGACTTTCATCGTGTTCCTCTTTAGTTTTACCCGCTATTAGTATATCATCTATTAGGATAGAGACTCTTGGAATGTTAGCGAGTAACCCTTCCATCATTCTTTGAAATATTCCGGGTGCTGCTGAAATTCCAAATGGTAGTCTATGAACGGTAAATAGCCCTTTAATTGTGTTAATAGTCAAAAGTTTTGCTGATTCGTCATCTACAGTTAGTTGAGTATATGCTTGATCTAAATCTAATTTTGAAAATATTGTCCCTCCGGACATTTTAACAAACAGATCATCGAAGGTTGGCAAGGGGTATTTATCAGGAGTGAGCACCGTGTTGATTGTTGCTCTGTAGTCTCCACAGAGTCGAAGAGAACCATCACGTTTCGCCACAGCAACCACAGGTGTAGCCCAACGTGAGAAAGGTGTTGACCGTAAAACGCCTATGTTTTGAAGTCTTTGGATCTCATCTATCACACGAGCTTCTAAAGCGTAAGGTACTGGGCGAGCTCTCAAGTACTTTGCGGGTTGTATTGTCTCCAGGTCCAAATGTACAGGCGGTCCTTTGAACTTTCCCAAACTTGATCCATCTTCCTGTAATGCTGGATGTTTAAATTTGAGAGGCTCACCTGTGGTAATGCCCGAGACGGTATGTAGTCCGCAAACAGCAATGCCCAGTTCTGAGAACCAATTACGTCCTAGAAGATTATGGTTTTTGCAGCCGTCGACTACGAACAAAGGCAAGTTTGCTTTTCTGTCTCAAAATTGGACTGTGAGATTCTTTATTCCTAAAATTTGTATTTGCTTATTACTAAAGTCACCTAATTGAATATCCAAAACTGGTCTGAGTTCAGCTGATCTTGACCATAATTTTTCAAATGTCTCCCGATGCATTACAGTGACTGCTGCTCCCGAATCTACTTCCATCGATACAGTATGCTCGTCGAGTTGTAAGTTGATAATGAAAGCAGCTGGAGCAACTCTGGGTGTATTTTTCATTTCGCTATTTAAGCTGAAAAGTTTATACTCGGGCGATGAAGATGTGCAGTTACATTCTGGACGTTCTGTGGAATTCTTTGTATTCAAATCCACCGTTGAAACTGTTGCAAAATTAGAATTATTTTGCATAGTACAGGCAGTCACATGGTGTGTTGACGTCGACCCCTTGTCTACATGTGTTGACTTGTTTGAATTGTCTTGCTTCAGCATATAATGTTTGTTTGGTTTTAATTTTTGTTTGTTTTTACGTAGATTAGCTTGGCAAATTTTAGAAACGTGGCCACTTTTGCCACAAAATGTACACACTAGAGAGTCTGGTTCCATTGTGCATTGTGACACTTTGTGCTCTCCCGCGCACCGAAAACATTTTATTACCTGTGTAGTTGTTACTATTTTTTCTGTCTTCGCTGACGATGTATTCGTTGACGTAATTTCGCGAACATTTCCGCTCCAGTGGATTGTACTCATGCCCGTTGTCATTTCTTTTACATGACGCAATGCAGATTCCGCCCTGGAAGCTGTCTCAATGGCTTCCTGAAGTGTGAGGTCTGCCTTTTGCAATAATCGCGAGCGCACGTTTCCGTCGCGTATACCACATACCAGTTGATTTCTGATCATGTTATCTAAAACAGCACCAAACCCGCAGTCTGAAGCTAGCTGACGAAGTTCTGCGACGAACTCACTGACTGTTTGGTCTGATTTTTGGTTGCAGTGGTGGAAGCGATGGTAGGCTGCCACTTCATTTACTTGCGGTCGAAAGTGATCCGTAAGTTTTTCGATTATGGTTTCGAACTCCACTTCATCGACTTGATCCGGATGTAGCGTATAGCAAGTTAGATTGTATAGAGGTTCACCACAAACCGTGAAGAAATGTGCCCGTTTCATGACAGGTTCAGTAACTCGCATTGCCGTAAAATTGAATTTTAATAATTTAAGCCAACGTGGCCATTCCATAGGACGTGTAATATCAAATGGACGTACATTCGATTATGTAAAGACAACCGGTTTGTTATTCATAGCTGTATCATTTTCCGGGTTAACCATTTCTGCGAGTATTACTTGAATCACGTTATTTCTGCGAGTATTACTTGAATCACGTTGATTCCTTTTTGTATTATACTTCACACTTAGGATCCCATCCTCGTCGCCAAAAATGTTATGTTCCAACGTTTAAATGAAAACACAGAAATATATTGAATTATCGTTTATTGACATAAGGTAACTAACACAAGTAACTAACTTAATAATTCTCATTTTTTCCTGCGCCTACTAGTCATCTTAACAATGACATATGTCATGGAAAACTATGACAGATGTCAGATATCTAACAATATTTTACAATTTTAGTTAGATAATACAAGACGTGTCACACACGGTAATTGTGAATGTATAGCGAGAGCATCTGGACATAAGTACATTTCTGCTGTTGTGTGTTTAACCTTCAATAGCACAAGCGGTTAAGGCTAAATATTCGAAAGGAAAAAAATTTAAAGATGTTCCATTTAAAAAAAGAATTGAAAAAATACGAGCCTTATAAATTTAATTTAACTGATCTTTCAAGTATTCCATGTATGCTTAGAGAGATAAATGCTGAAAATTCTAAAGAAATAATTCTTGAGAGTATAGTGATATCAGATTTGATATTTAACAATTTTTAAATTTCAGTTTTTTTCTGCTTTATTTTATTGTAGCTCAAAAATGATCTCTTATTCCGCGACAAGAATCATCAGTAGTTCTAAATGAACTATATACGAAACCAATGCAAATACCTTTAATTCAATAATTTTTGGAAATTCTGTTAATATATGTTTCAAATTTTTTTTTTTTGATAAAAGCTGTGACGCGTCCCTGTTCGGGCGCCAATTTGCGACGCGTCCCTGTTCGGGGGCGCCAATTTGTGACGATCACTTGGGCCGCTGCGGGATATTGTTGGTCCGCGATGTCGTGGGTTCTCTTGCAGGATGTCGGGTTGTTCTCGGGCGCCAATCTGCGCATCCTGCGAGGAAAGTGACGTATGCCACGGGAGCTCTAGGTCGGTCGGGCCAAGGTTTAGCACAGACAGACAAAAGTAAGTTTAATGTTTTACTGAGCCGTAGGAAGTAAAATAGTGACAAACTAATCGCGGTTCTACTCAGCCGTCGACGGAGTTCGCGGTGGGAAGCCACCAACGGGTCTTCTCCGATAACTACAGAACGTAAAGCAATGAGAAAAGAGAAAAAACTACTAAGTTAACACGCGGATCTGCCCGACAGCCGTAGAAACACGCTGTGGTAACCACCTACGGAGTTTCCCCTTAGGCGTGGAATGCAGCGAGCTGAAGGCTCTGAGGAACGGCGGTAGAAGCTACCAACCTGTATCCTCTGACAGCAGCGGAATTCAAGAAAAAATGCAAAAATGAACAAGCAACTTACAAAAAGACTCAATTCGGAACAGAACGGTGCGGAAACGGACTGGTACTCTTCTCGGCTGACTGTTAGACGTTACAGTCGTCGTAGACTGAAGAAATACAACCCCGGCGGTCGTATTTATACCCGAAATTTAATTAATCCTGTAGCTACTGATTTTAAAGTGAGACAGATTGATTTTATGTATTGTTATTTTCGTTTAATAAATTGATTTTTATTTTAAAAACTTCGCAAAATCACTTCCCTTGGCTTTACAGAGTTTTGTATTGTATTTGATCTGATTTACATATTTTATAAAAATATATCATGGGAATTCGGTCCTCCGAAGCGTTTTGTGTTTGAAGTTGGCAGTACTGCGGTCGCGCGCACGCGCTGGCGCGGCGAACAGGTGTTTTTGTGAAAATTTGGAAACTGTGAAAATAACAAGAAAAGATAAGGAAAAGGAACAGCGGTAAGTGTTAAAATGTATTTATTATTGTTTCCCCAAGTGCTGTGGTTGTAGGTTAAATATTGGTGCAAGTTTAGACCCACGTGGTCTTGAGGTTATGTCTCCGGCCATGTGCTTTCTACAAAAGTGTTTCCCGGCGACTATTCGGGAATCCGGCAGACTGTTGGAGATGTCGCACCGCCTCCTGAAGGTGTTTCCAGCGGTTGGCGGCTACTGGTTTCTACGGCGGATTCGCTTGACCTGGTGTGCGGTCCGGACCTCGTGAAGTCGGTGTGGTGACCTGGTGGAGCAACGAGGAAGGCAGGTATGTGTGCATTGTGACGAGCACTTCGTCACAAAGCTTATGGGCCAATGAAAGAAGATTCAGAATAACAGCGTCTAGATGTCATTCTGTTTTCACCTATTAGTAGCAGCTTTGTGTGTGTGAAAAAAAAAAATTTCATTAAACGGAATTTATTTTTTAAAAAATTAAAAATATTGAATAAAACATTGGATAAACATGGCGAAGAATTAATTTCTCTATTAAAAGACACTACACTATCTCAAGGTATACCAATAGGAGAACCTTATATGGTATGTCCTTGTTTTGTATTTTGTAAATTTCAATATGTTTTATATTGTAGATACCAAAAATTCAATTCAGTTTGTCTGTTTGTCTGCATTATTTCCTCCAAGGAGATTAATAAAACAAAAGAAAAAGCATTGGAAACCCAGTATCGTTGAATGTCAAGAGAGTATGATAAATTTGATTAAAGTTAGTACATTGCTATGGTCTTTTATAGTATTTTAATCTAGAATTGAAAATTAATTAATAACATTTTTTACAGATTCCTGACAATATTGAAAACAGAAAGAAAAAATTAAGTAGGCTAAATATTACTGTTCAACATTACTTGATTATTGTAGGCAGTACCTACCTTTAGTTCCATAACTGATAATTACTTAATTATTGACGAAAAATTATATAAATCTGAAACTGTGTTAGGATGTATTGATCTCGCATTTCAAACATTTTGTGTTCTAAATGTTCAGTATCCTCAGGAAAGTGAACATATGCATATAGCTATTAATTCAAAAAGTGATATATCAAATCCAGACACCGTGAGATAAAAATATACCGTACGTTGCTACTGTCGTCAAAAAATTAGGAGACATTTATAGTGAAAATGTTAATATGTCCACTTTGTAAAGGTAAATTTCATTGAATCAGATTTATTGTCATTTCTTTCTAAATACAAACAATTTATATTTGTAATTAACGAATTTATATCTTTTTAAACTTAATAGAAATACCTAGTTAAATTTTGTAATAAGATTGTTATTGTTTTTACAATTCATAAAACAAATGAGACTACAAGAAAACTATATTTTTATACCCCTATTTAATATTATAACATTTTAATTTAAATATTTTAGAATTTTAATTGAAATATAAAAAACTTTTATAATAAAAAAAATATTTTCATTCAAAACGTTATTCGTTTTCATATCAGTTTCTTTAACTTTTGGCTTGAAAATTTCTTATTTTTGAAGAACCATTAAATTATTTTCTATCAAAAGTTTTTATGTCTTCTTACAATTATTAATTATTTTTAACGAAGATTTAAATGAATTTGTTTCTATACATGATCGATTTTTAAGCAAATAAATTACATTTTAATTCAAAACTTTTTAAGTTTTGTTTCAAGCTTATTTTAATTTTAAGTTATAATTAAAAAATTAAAACTTTTAATTTCTACTGTCAAAATGAGTTTGTTTTGCTAATAGACAACACAGAAAAAGTTTTGAATGAATGCAAAAATGCATCGATTTAAAATTTCCTTTTTCTCAGTGTATAATTAAAATCTTTCTTTCTTGGACTCTGACTACCCACCGCTGTATATTTTAATCAGAGTACTTAATTTGGATTTTTACATAATCATCAAATATCAGTGATTGCAATGAAAATTTTTATATTCATTACATATTTTGCAGGTTCATTACACTGCACTCATACGTCATAAATTGTCAACGCAACTTTATAAAACATCAACTCAACCAAGCTAATTATGAGGGAATAATTTATAAACTTTCTTGTGTGGATTGGGAAAACAGATTAAATAAATGCAATGTTAATGAAAATGTAGACATATTTTATAGCATATTATATTCATTGATTAATGAGTATGTACCAAGTAAAACCATCGCTAATAATTCATACCCAAAATGGTTCACAGGTTCATTAATAAAACTTATAAAAGAAAAACATAAGATGCATAGAAAATGGAAAACTTATGGAAACATGGCTGATTACGCATTATTTACATGTTTGCGAGATAGAGTAAAATCAAGAATGAAATATGATTTCCGTACTTATATTTTACGCATTGAACAAAACATTAAAACTAATCCTAAGTCATTCTGGAGTTACTCTAAATCGTTGAGAAAATCAAATGTATTACCTAATGTTATTCGCTATAAAGATCAAGAAGCTAGCAACGGTCAGGGAATTTGTGATTTGTTTGCAGAACACTTTGAATCTGCTTTAATTGAAAATTATAACCATATTGTACAAAACAATTCTTTGGACGAACGTAGCTCAAACTCCACAAACTTACACTCTGTTCTGTTAAGTCCTTGTAATATATTTCATTATTTGTCTACACTTGATATTAATAAGGGTCATGGACCTGATCAGATACCTCCTAAATTCATTCGTACTTGCGCTTGGTATCTTACTGAACCAATACATATTATTTACAATCAATCTTTAAAATCCGGAATTTTTCCTGATGCTTGGAAAACTTCTTATATAACACCTATTTACAAATCTGGGGAAGTTAACGAGGCAGTTAATTATAGGCCTATATCATTATTATCCACCTTCGGCAAAATCTTTGAAGCTCTAGTAGTTCAACAAATAAAAGTACCATTACAAAATCTTATTATACCTGAGCAACATGGATTTTGTACCGAAATATCAATACTAACCAATTTAGTTCCCTTTAAAGAATATTTAAGCTCAAATATGGATGAACGGAAACAAGTGGATGTAATATATACGGATTTTAGTAAGGCGTTTGATCGGGTTCATCATCCTACACTTATATTCAAAATTTCTAAACTTGGAATACATGGAACTTTGTTAAGATGGATTGAATCATATATATCCCATAGGTCACAACTCGTTTATTGCAATGGTTATAAGTCGCGATCAATAACAGTAACATCAGGAGTGCCTCAAGGTTCGCACCTTGGCCCCATATTATTCAATTTATATATAAACGATGTAAGTACTTGTTTTCAAAATTCACATTTCCTAATGTACACAGATGATCTTAAAATATTCAAAACTATAACCAATGTAAACGATTCTGTTGACCTACAACATGATTTAGATAAATTCTATTCTTATTGCAGAAATAACTATCTGTCACTTAACATTGCTAAGTGTCATTATGTCAATTTCACTAGAAATAAAGGTATTATAAATTTTCCCTACAATTTTAATAATAATGCAATAAAAAAAGAATTCATTGTTAAAGACTTAGGAATTATGTTTGATCTAAAATTATTACATAACTTCCAAATAGATTCTATGGTTAAACACTCTTACCGAATGCTTGGTTTTGTTATACGTACTTGTAAAAGTTTTACTGACCCATTTCCTATTATATGTTTGTATAACGCTTTCGTACGTTCTAAACTAGAATATGCATCAGTGATATGGAACCCGACGTATAAAAAGAACATACATCTAATAGAAGGTATACAAAAAAGATTTTTATATGTACTATGCGCTAAATTTAATGTGGATATTGCTAACTATGAAGCTAGACTTCAATATTTCAAAATAAATAGTCTTGAAACTAGAAGAGTTTTATCAGACATGATAATACTATATAAAATATTTAACAACAATCTAGACTGCAGTTCATTTTTACAATATTTTAATTTTCATGTCCCTCAAAAAACGACTCGTTCTATCTCACTTTTTCACACACACAAAGCTGCTACTAATAACCATAAAAATTCTCCCATTAATAGACTAATGTCATCATACAATAATAATTTTAGCCACGTAGATATTTTTCATATAAGTTTCATGACATTTAAAAGAGAAATATTGAAGTCTTGTGTTAATAATTAGTTAATCATGTAAGTCAGTGTTTTAAACATTTATCTGTTGTATTTTTGTGTATTCATGGAATTTCCAATTTTTTCATTGTTTATCTTTGTGCTACTTATTGCATTGTTAATATAAATGTATTATTCAGTGGGAACCTATAATTGGTTTGAGAAAACTGTTGGTTCTCCAAATGTTCATAAATAAATAAAAAATCAGACGCGAAATAATCAAATTAAAGTAATTTGATACCTACTTTCTAAAGTTGAAAGGGTATTGCCTTTTACATTCCTCCCACTTTTGAAAATTTACGTTCCTCTGGAATGTACAATTTTAAAAAACTAAATTTTTAAAATTATGAAATATTTATATTGCGTGGACATCTTACGGTAACAAACTTTATATAAATATGATACACATAATTTACTATTTCTACCTTAAAATCTCTGTTTTCACTTGATCACAATACACTTTTTACTTAGGATTGGAGGTTTGTTGTAACAATATTGGCCCTGTGGTATGGTCTGCTTTTGGTTGCGCTGCATGCTGTCTGTGTGTTGATGCTTGACCGTTGTGCGATAAGCGGTGGAATGTTCGGATTTCACTGACGCTGCATCTTGTACTCGGATGTATGTTGTGTATGGACCATGATCATTTATGCTGACAATTTATAAGCTAAATAACATACAATAAAAATTAACTATATATTCTTAAACATAACCCTTTTTTTTAATTCCCAAAAATATTATTCTTATTATTTTAATTTATTTATCCCGTAACTCTAATCTAACCAATGGGGAATTGGAGTGGATGGTACAGGTGCTGCATCCTTTATTGATAATGTTGTAATATTTGTTGCTGGTCCACGGCAATCATAGGCGATGAGAGCTAACGAGACTCTGAGAAAAACGAGAGCAAATATGTACTGCATCTTCTAAAACATAAAACAAAAAAAAAGTGTATTATCGTCTCCTCCACGGAGAACAATCTAGAATCCATGGTAGATTTGGAACTGGTCCTCGACTTCGTGTTTGGTACCTAGGGGTCGGTGTGCTTGGTTGCTCTGGCACACGCATTGGTGTATTCGCTGCCTTTAACAAGCTAGCATGAAAATAATTTTGAAGTGCGCTATTGCTATCAATTACTGCTGGCTGAGAATTTTGTATTGTTTAATTTGCATTTTCAATAATTTCGTCATCTACTTTGTCTGGGTCGTCTATATATTGTAGCGAACCCAGGGTCGCGGCGCGGGCGGCGGCCGCTAGCGCACAGGTCAAAACACGTCCGTTAGCTCCCTATTGTTCTGATCGGGGTCGGCGAATATTCGAGAAATTAAAAGGTCAAAGAATATTCGAGAATGAAGCGTTTTAATATAAATACCCCAAGCAAAAGATCGCGAAGACAGTCTTGTATCGATACGTGTAGTGAACACATGGTGATATAAATAAATAGATAGTGATATAAATAAAGAGTGATATAAATATTGTTGAAATAAATATCGCGTAGTTTTAATTGTTTAAATAAATTATCTTAGTATTTAAGTCTTTAGTAATAATAATTAGTTCTTAAATTAGTGTTTATATTTGTTAATTCTTAGTGTCAGTTATTTTTCAATATTCTTTATAATTCATATTTCTTTAATTAAACTTAGTTATATAAATATTAGTGTTTTAATCAATTTTACATTTCACCTAAATAAATAAAACGTTACAATATGCTTTGAATGGTTTGAGTCTATTCACGTGAACTTTAATAATTTTGTCATTCTCGGCTGAACGAATATTATAATTTACTGTACTAGTTCTGTCTACAATAAAGTACGGTCCTGTCCAAGGTTTCATGAGCTTCCGTGAATGTCCGATAGTTTGAGTTGTGTTATGTAAATAAACCGCATCACCTATTTTATATTCTGTTAATTTTGCATTTTTATTAAATTGTTTATTTCTTGCATCTGTCGTTTGTTTCAATTTTTGTCTAACTTTTTCGAAAGCTATATTTAAACGTTCGCGCAATTCAGATGAATAATTTTCGTCATAGTCATATCGTAATGTTTGTGGTCTAGTTATGTCGTCATATGGTAGTTCCATGTCTCTACCGTGCATTAAGTAAAATGGAGTTTCATTTGTAGAGTTATGAACGCTACTTCTGTATGCCATAAGAACATAAGGTAACCATTAGTTCTAGTCAGTCTGGTCTCTGTCAATAAAATGAGATAGTATGTCTGCCCGATGACTTCGTTCTAACATTCCATTTGTTTCGGGATGATATGCAGTGGTTTGTATCTTCTCAGTACCAAATACTTTCAAAACTTCTCTAAATAATTTTGACATGAAATTTGCACCACGGTTAGTTAACAATTGTCTTGGCGAATCGTGTCTGGTAACTATTTGTTGGGCAAAAATTTTAGCTATTGTTTTGGCTTTATCGTTTGGAATGGCGAAAGCTTCCGGATATTTTGTAAAATGATCTTGAAACGTCAGAATGTATTTGTTTCCATTCATCGTAGTAGTAAGAGGTCCTACAATGTCCATAGATGTTCTTTCAAAAGGTTTCGTTACTTCTTGGAATTTTTGTAGAGGAGCGGATTTGAAATGAGATTTTTTCCGTTCGTTGCACGAATGACATTTATCGCAATAGTCTTTAATGTCTTTCGTCATAGATTTCCACCAAAATTTATCTTTGATTCTTTTGTATGTTTTTCGAATCCTTGGTGTCCTGCGTACGGAAGATTATGATATGCATGCATAACTTTAAAAACCACTGATTTGGGTATAACTAATTTATGATGTCTTTCATCATCACTTCTTTCCTTGAAGAGTAATTGTTCTTCATCTACAAAAAATCCGTCTTGAGTTTTTAGTTTCTTTAAGTCCTATCCCAGATAGGTACGAAAACTTCGTCGTTATTTTTCTCATTTTGTAAAGAATTTATAGGAATTCTAGAAAGTACGTCAGCGTTTATGTGCTTCTTTCCTGGTTTATGAATTACTTCGTATTCGTGTTCATTTAAAAGTATAGCCCATCTTCTTAATCTTGTATTTGGATCTTTGAGAGACATAAGCCATTTTAAAGGTTTATGGTCTGTAACTATAAAAAATTTTCGTGCATATATATAGCATCTATATTGTTTAAGACCCCATATTATTGCTAAACATTCTAGTTCAGTAGTTGTGTAGTTTTCTTCGTGAGTTTTTAGTTGACGACTAGCAAAAGCGATTGGCTTCTCGTAACCTCCCACTTCTTGACTGAGCGCTTATACCTTTGCCGCTAGCGTCTGTTGATACGATAAAATCTTTGGAAAAGACTGGGTGTATTAGCACAGAGTCTGAACAAAGGGCTGTCTTTAGGTCATTAAATGATTTTTCACATACGTCTGTCCAACTGAATTTTATATCCTTCTTAGTTAGATAATACAATGGCGCTGCGGAATTTGCGAAATCTTTAATGAATCGCCTGTAAAATCCAACTAATCCAAGAAATGACCTAATTTCTTTTGCGTTTTTAGGTTTTGGGTAGTTTTCAATTACGGAAATTTTTGCTGGGTCTGGTTTTATTCCAGTTTCGTTAATAACGTGTCCTAAATATTTTGTTTCTTTTAACAGGAACTTAAATTTTGAAGGCTGTAGTTTTAAATTTGTTTCCCTTAATCTGTCAAAAACTTGTCTTAACCGTTTGATATGATCGTCTATACCGTTTCCATTGAACACAATCACGTCGTCCAGATATACAAGACATCTTTCGATTGTTAAGCCTGCTAATATACTGTTCATCAGCCGTTGAAAAGTGCTGGGAGCATTTGCTAATCCAAATGGCATTTTCGTGAACTGGTAATGTTGACCGTTGGTAGTAAAAGCTGTTTTTTCTTTGTCCCTCTCATCCAACTCCACTTGCCAGTAGTCAGAAGCTAAATCAAGTGTGGAGAAAAGGTTTGCATTTTCGAGTTGGTCAAGTGTTTCTTGCATATTAGCGACGGGATAATGGTCTTTCTTTGTGACAGAATTCAATCCTCTCAGGTCAATACATACTCTAATTTTCTTCTCTTCATTTTCGGACTTTGGAACTATTATAACTGGCGCGGACCATGGTGAGTCAGACGGTTCAATAATAACGGCGTCTAACATGGATTTTAACTCCTTGTTCAGCATTTCTGTCTGACTGAATGGTACTCTATACTGCGCTTTTGCTATGGGTTGTATATTTTCATCAGTTATAATCGTATGTTTTACTTTATGCGTACACCTCAATTTTGATCCTTTCCACAGGAATATATCTGAGTACTCTTCTAATAAAGCAAGGACTTTCTCCTTAGTAGTCCTTGATAAGTGCTGCAAATCGAACTCTTTCTCTAAATTTTCTTTATTCGCAGTTAAATGTTTATCCCAATCTACACTATTTACTTTTACATCATCTTTCATTTCTTCATTATTTCTTATATTTTCCTTTCTAATACTATCCATATTTACGTATTCAGCTTTTCCTATTATCGTATTTTTCGGTACTCTAATACTTCTTCTACTTATATTAATTAATTGGACTACTATTTATTTGTCAGCTTTTCCTAACGTTCTTGCAACCATAAGTCCATGTATTTTCACTTCTTCCGATTCTATTAAAATGTCTTGGGCTGGATTGATCAGTTCCTGCCTTGCTAAACATCGAAATTCGCAATTCGGTGGAATTTTAATAGCTTTCTTCAAACGTATCCAGTTATGGCCATTAACTGAAAAGTTTGAATTTTGCTGTTTCTTCTCCGTTTCGCGTTTCCTCTGATTTGACATTTTAACTTCTTCGTTTACAATTGACGTCACTTGTTTGTGACCTTTCTTAACATTTTTGCGGATATCTTTGTTCGTGTTCTTATCTGGTGTCAGTGCTCCGATTGTTTCTGCTGACTCGTCATGTGACTCCTCCGTTTCGTAACTATCTCGCAATTTTATATGTGTGTCTGCGATAATAATTTCTTCGAACTTATAATTTATAATTGGCCCATAATATTATAAAAAATCACGATCCAATAATCCATCTGTTTGTAACTTCAAATCATTTGAGCAGATTATACATTTAAAAGGTAATTGTAAGTTGGATGAATTAAAAAATATTTCTAAAGTGCCAAAATAGTTTATTGTATCACCGGATATCGAAGATAAATTTCCAATATTTTCTTTTATTATTTCATGTCCTATAGCACATTTCTCTTTGACAAGTGATACTGCTGCTCCAGTATCAATTAAAAGATTTACAATTTTATTTTAATTTGTAGAGTGATAGAATTTGGCACTGAATATTTTGAATTTAATTGTGGTATAAGAATATTGGGCAAAGACGTTGACTTTACTGAGATGTCCTCCCATGCTTGAACGAGAGGGGTTGCTCGTTTAAATTACTCCTCTGAGTTGTGAAATTTCTATTCGTATTTTTAGGCTGAGTCCAATGTCGGTGATTAAAATTACTATAATTTCTTGGTTTATATGACGAGTTAGCATTGTGCATGTAATGGTTTGATGACCCGGGACCTCTGTAGCCTTGATTTTGATTGTAATTTGGTTTAAAATTTTGATTTGGATTTTGATATTGGAAGTTGTTTGATCTATCATTTCTGTTGAACCTATTTTGCCTTTCTCTGCACCCAATTGCTATATGACCGGGTTTCTTGCAAATATAACACGTTGCAACATTTTCTCGAATATTTTTATTTCTACAGTCTTTAGCAAAATGATTAGCTTTATTACATATGTAGCATTTTCTAGTATTCGGCACTGAGTTTTTTTACAAAACCAGTTACCATGTTTATAAATTTTTGTTGGCATATTTCAATTTCTTCTCTTTCCGCTAAAATCACCGCGTCTTCAAAGGTTAGGTCTTTGTTACTGTTCATGATTGTTCTAATGTATCATTTAATTTCTGGTCTTAATCCAAGTTTAAATTGATAGAGTATTAATTTTGAAGCAAAATTGTCTTGTACTTCTCTTTCTTCTTTTAATAAATTTTTCTTAAGTGTTCTGAGTCTAGATGCAAAATTTTGAACTGTTTCACCTAAATTTTGTCTACAATTTGAAATTTCATTATAAATTTGGCCTGGTAGTTTACGTTTTGTAAATCGTTCTAAAGTCTTTGTATTTTATTTGTTTGCTTTTTAATTCTGGTCTCTGAGTATAAAATTCAAATGCATCACCCGTTATTATACATTTAATAATATCTATCACTTTCCGTTCGTCCCATTGTTCAACATTTGCCCGTAATTCATTTTTTTCAAAATATTTGTTTACGTTACTTCCAGAGAATTGATCAACAGTATGCGCTATTAAACCAAAAGATAACAACCTTGTTCTTGCTGCGAGTTGCCTGTGCCAGAACTTCCAGAGTCACCATTTCCTGCTGCACCATCGTTTCCACCAGCCATCGTTGTCACTTATTTTTAATTATTTTATTATTTTCTCTTCCGTGGGTTTTCCACGATAAGTTTACACTATTCAAAATACTCGCGAGTAAATCAGATGTACTGACTACTCTTATTTGGCGAAAATACCCCAAAAATCGCTGCCACCAATTGTAATGGATTGTAATTTTTACCAAACACTACAATAAAATAAAAATGTGAGTTCTTGCCAAACCGAGCTATTTTAAATAAGTTGACTTTCGGATCGTGGAAAGACGGGTTGTTAAAATAAATACGCAAACTATTTACTTATATTAAATATATATATATATATATATATATATATATATATATATATATATATATATTTATATATTAAAATTAAAATAAAAGTTTTAACAAAAATAATAATTTAATAAGTTATTTACCAAAATCCTTATTATAATTTAGATCTTTCTTTCTCGGACTCTGACTACCCACCGCTGTATATTTTAATCAGAGTACTTAATTTAGATTTTTACATAATCATCAAATATCAGTGATTGCAATGGAAAATTTTATATTCATTACATATTTTGCAGGTTCATTACACTGCACTCATACGTCATAAATTGTCAACGCAACTTTATAAAACATCAAACGCGAAATAATCAAATTAAAGTAATTTGATACTTACTTTCTAAAGTTGAAAAGGTATTGCCTTTTACACTTATAAACTATTTTTCGACTTTCAAATACCCAATACAATTATTTTTGACAGTAGCACAGAATTTAACAATAATTTAATTAAAGATTTTAATAAATCTATTAAGTTTTTATTAAAACTTATAATATCAAAATTCATAATACTTGCATCGATAATCCCAAATAAAATGGATTAATCGAGAGATTTCTTTCTACTATCATTGAACATTTAAGAATTTTTAATCAAAGACAAAATTTTAAAGAATTAAGTAATCTAAAGAATGTACAATTAGCTTTAATAGCTTTTAACAACTCAATAAATTCAGTCACTAAATTTACTGCAAACTAAATATTGTTTGGTTCTGAAAAAGATAATACTATTTTAAAATTTAAAAACAGCAACGAAGATTACATACAAAATTGGCAAGGAAAATTAAAATTATTAAAAGAAAATGTATCTCAAAATATTCAGTTCAGTAAGACAAAAGATTTGCAAAAAAATTAAAATTTGATAATGCCTTAATTAAAGAAGGTAAAAGAAAATACAAAAAAATAAAAAGCCATTGTTTAAAATTCATAAAATTGAAACCTATAATACTAGACTAGGAACTGTGACAGTTAGCACAATAAAAAAAAAACTCTATCTTGCAGATGCCTTTGCAAAGGAGACGAGTAGACTAAATTAGAAGATAATCCCGGAATAAATATTATAGATTTAGGAGAAACCAATATATATATATATATATATATATATATATATATATATATATATATATATATATATATATATATATATATATGAGGATTCTTATTATTTTTATTATTATTATAATATTAGTAGGTAGTTTAGAAGTACAATATTTTAAGATTCTTAATTATAGAATTGACGTTTTAAATAAAATTCAAAATGAAACTTTTTATGGTAAAAGACCGGTGTGAAGTTAGCAACGTTTCTCCAGCAACGAAAACGCTTCGGTTCACTATTTGGACAAGGCGGTACCTTGTACAAATCTAAACGTCTCTTGTTGCTATAATGCTAATATACTCTCTTAATATACATAAAAATAATGCATAACAAACTTATTTTAGTAGAAAATTAAATAGTACACCAATTAGAATCTCATAAAATAGCAATAACAATTAAAGTGTAGAGTTTTTATTACTATAGCTATGGTACCAGTAAACACATGTCTATAAAGATATGTAGCCTCTATTAATAATGGAGCCACATTCATATTAACACAAATTAAGCAAAAAGGGTTGCTTTTTTCGCCAAACCAAGAAATTATTTAAATATCAGGGGATAATACTCTTTTTTTATAGCGTTAACTACTAGTACATCTACGTAGCAAGCAAGAAATTGATTATAGTGGTGTGTACCCTTTATTAATAATTGAGCCACTATCATAATAATACAAATTAAGCTTAATGGGTTGCTTTATTTGTTTACATAAGAAATTATTTAAATATCAGGAGATAACACTCTTTCTTATAGCGTTAACTACTAGTACATCCACGTAGCAAGCAAGAAATGTTTATGGTGGTGTGTACCCTTTATTAATAATTAAGCCACTTTCATATTAATACAAATTAAATTTAAGGGGTTACTTTATTTGTTTATATAAAAAATTATTTAAATATCAGGGGTAACACTCTTTCTTATAGCGTTAACTACTAGTACATCTACGTAGCAAGCAAGAAATTTATTTAGTTTATAGTTGTGTGTACCCTTAATTAATAATTGAGCCACTTTCATATTAACATAAATTAAGCTTAACGGGTAGCCATCAGCAACCTGGCGAAGAACTGTTAACAAAGAATTAAAAATAGTAAATACTACGTGGAAGCAAGCTTAAAATGTAGCAAGAAACAAAGAAGAGTAAAAATAACCGACTGGAAAAATAATTGAAAATTATTAACACAAGGATAACAAAGAATAACAAAGAAAGGAAAAGAAAAAAAAGTTGCATAGACTTAGCGAGTCAGCCCCCACAACAAACGCTAAGAAGTAGTAGTTAAAAAAAACCTTACAAAAAAAAAAACTAAATGTCTTGAAAGAAGTAGAGAAGTATTACATAAGTCATTGACATAAACTATAGAAAAAATTGTAATTGTTTTTTTTTATATCTGTTTTACGTCGTAATATTGAAATACTGTTTGCATAAATCACAATAAAAGCTTTCTTCTACTTTAGAATAATTAATATTATTTCCTTTCGGCAGAGTACATTCATAATGAATACATCTGTGGCAATAATCACAAATTACATATTTGGTAATTGTTTTATTTAAATCACTTCTACTACAGTATATGCAACGTTCTTGCATCGGATTGGAATTTTCTAGTAACATGTACTGAAGAGTTTTCCTATATTCGTTTAGTTCTGTATGAATATTTTCAATTGTACCTCTTTTAAGGAACTGTTCAGCGAACTGAATAACATACACACCACAATTATAACTATCTTTTTGTTTTGGATGTTTCAAGTTATATATGGTAATCCAGTCATCAAGTTGAGCATGTATATTAAATATATTGTTATATAAATGAAGAAAAGATATAAAATTATAGAAGTATTTATCAATTGTTTTCTTATTAGCTACTGTAGGATCAATAAAATAAAAATGTCGCTCATTAAAGTCTGCTATTGCTAAACACTAATGATTTTTATTTATTCTTCATGGCATTATTGTTACATTTTTTAGGGTTGATAAATTTCTAATTCTCTCTAGTCGTAATTTTTTTTTGTCTATATCTTTTTATGTGAATTTTTTCTGTGCACAGAACTGTATAATTGACTTCTTGACAAAGAAGCAGAGTACAGTTACTATTTAAATTTTTAGCTATAATTGCTATACACATACCAATTATAATATCTGAAAGCCAAAAATCTCCAGATTTATTATTTATATTTAAACGATCAAAATATTGAATGTCTAATACATTGATATGCAATATAAGAAAATAATACGCTGCCACGGTGTAATTTAAGGTATATTTTGTTACAATACTGTAATAATTGACCATTTTAAAAAGGTCATTTGGGAAAAATTGTTGTTCTACAATATTTTCATTATTATCAATTTCAGTACTTTGTTTTTCTTTTAAATATTTTAAGTGCTTAGCATTAAAATAATTCATATTATTAGGTTGTTTTCGTTTCCAAAATTCTGTATGCGTCAAGTCGTTTTCTATGTGTAATTTAGTAATTGCTAATCTCTTTTTTGGAATATCACACATTGTTTCTTTATAAACAAAATGGACATGGTCTCTTGTTAATCTTACTACACGAGATGGTTTCATTTTACGTTGTTGTTTTAGCAGGGTATTTTTTAAAATAGAATTCCAATTTTCAACTAATAAATATGGATTTATATCAACATCGTCTTCTATTTGATTGGGTAATGTATCAATAATATTTTGAAATATTTTAAAAAATGGACTGTTTTTATATATAGAATCTGCTACGGTGTCAGATTTACAAACAATATTATCTATTTCTTGAACTGTAAATAAATTTTTGGAGCAACATGTATCTAATAATATTTTAAAACTTTTTTTCACTTCCAAAGTCAAAACAGAACTTCTTAAAATCGTAGCAAAGTTGCGGAACCATTTAATAATTAAATTAATATCTGCTATATTAAATAAAGCTGCCATTCTTTAAACAGTTTTGAAGCCTTTTTATTGTTTGTAGTTAATTTTGATATATCATTAGTAATAATTTTTATAAAATGAGCGCAACAAATGTGTATTGGAATTTTGTCTTCAAGAAATTTATGTATTTCGCCATAAATTAGTTTCTCACAGAGACACAAGTATTCCAGTAATGACATATTGTTCCAGAAATAAAGAACGGCGTTAATTAAAGCAAAACTAAAATCTGTTATAACTCGGCGAAAAACTGGCCATTTTACTATATTATTTTTAATAGAAAATGTTTTAAAATTTGCCAAAAATACACCAATACTTGTCGCATCATGTCTGCAGGTACCTCTTTCCAGGATTGGTATAATTCTATTATTTTTTACAATTATAACATCAGAATAATAGTACGGTCTAGATTGAAGATGTTTCTGTTCACTAAATACACTACCAGTTGAATCAAAATATAAAATTGGTAACTCGCTGTTGTCCTCTAAGTGTTTTCTTATAAGATGCAATTGCTCTACACTAAAAACTTCATAATTGAAGGGATCCGAGAAACTTTGTAAGAATTTTTTATTATTTCTATGCCTTCGGTATAAGATTAAATTAAAAATATGGTCACTGTGCTTATCTAAAGCTCTTAAAGATTCAGATCGATCTTTACGAATAACAGAATCAGATTTTTTATCCTGCAAATTTCTCTCCTTAGCTATTTCTTTCTTATTATGGCGAGTTGTTTCTGCAATATATGTCAGTGGTTTCTTATTTATCAATTCTTGCCGAACAAGTTGACGTTCAGTACCTTTCAAATGACGTGTTAGAACTTGTAAATGATAGTAATTTAAAGATGCTGTATACTATTACTTGTTTGTTTTCATTGGATGTAGTATCAGCAGCGCCGGCTCAAGAAATATAGCGCCCTGAGCCAAATTATATTAAGCGCACACCCCTTCCCCCTTCTCGTTACAAAGATTATTTCTGATTTTTTTATATGAAAGAACAAGACAATCTTGAATATATACATATATACAAGTTATAATAAACAACAACAATACAATAAAATAAAAATACAAAAAACAAATATTGCATTTCCTTACAAAATAAAAATAAAATAATTTAAATTGAAAACGAAAACGAAAATAAAAGAATGATTAATTATATGGTAACTTTCCAAGCCTTCACTGCCGCAAATTTTTCTATCATTTCTTCCTGACTTAATTCCTTCGCAATGGCATGTTCAATAGATAAGGTTTCCAATCCATCATCCATCTAAACGATCTTGAGTCATTGTCGTGCGAAGATAAGTTTTAATCAACTTCAACTTAGAAAAACTTCGTTCTGCACTTGCTACTGATACAGGTAAAGTTAACAGTATTCGTAGACATATAAATAAATTGGGCAACGATGAAGATAATTTGTTAGTACAAATAAATTGCAAAACATCTTTTGGCGAATAGCTGCCTTCATAATAATTTTGTATATATTTCGATTTTTCGGGCGCCCCAATAAGCCAGGCGCCCTAAGCCAGTGCCTATGTGGCTCCCGTCTTAAGCCGCCACTGAGTATCAGTAATGATAAATTTAAAAAGTTTACAGTTTTTATGTGCACATTGACCATATATAATCCATTTATTTTTATTTAAGCGCTTACTTTTGATGTTTAGAATACATGTATTATTAACTTCAGTAAATTTTTTTATTACTGTAAAATTTAACATACTATTTTCATTATTTTTAATAGACATCCATTCATTTTGTGAAATAGTGAAAGAGCCTTCTCTGTATGAGCAACTAATATAAGATTTGTTAAATTTAGTATTAATTTTTTTATTCACTGAACCAAGCGGTAATAAATGGCGAACTTTAATCTTTTTTGATTTTTTATTAATTTGAGATGCTGTTAAATTAATACATTCGCTTATATTACTTACATTCATACTATATTCAAATGAAGATTGAAGATTATCATGATCACTAGTAGTACATAAACTTTTATTTTCTGAATTTTCTTTCAATTTGTAGTAATCTATGGTATCTCCAAATAATCTTTTATTAATAAAATCTTTTTTTTCTAAGTGAATTATTTCTTTCATTGTACTACATTTTTTTTGCTATAGGTGATAAATTAAAGCTATCATCTACTTTTTTTATATTAATTTGAGAAGCCGTTAAATTAATACATTAGTGACATTCATACTACAATCAAATGAAGATCGACGATTGTCATGATCATTAGTAGTACATAATCTTTTATTTCCTAAATTTTCTTGCAATTTGTTGTTATCTATTGTATCTTTAAATAACCTTTTCTTAATAATATCTTTTTTTTCTAAGTAAATTTTTTCATGAATTGTACTAAATTTTTTTGCAATAGGTGATAAACTGAAGCTAACATCTACTTTTTTTTTCATTTAAAGGCGTAGAAGTTGCCAGAAACTTTTCATTGTGTTCAAATTTTGTTGAAATAATAAGGCCTGTATCATTATTTACTTCAACGATATTTTCATTAGAAGTTTGAAGTACTTGGTCTTTATGTCTATGGAAATAATTATAGAACAAATTTCGATTTTTAGTATTATTTTTTACTTTCAAAAGTGTGCAAATTTTCCCAAAAAGTGATGCAAATTGGCGAAATGATGAATTCTGTAGATCATCATAAGTGATATTATTTTGATGTATACACTGCAGAAAAATGTTTATTTCGATTTTAGGCTTCGCCATTATCAATATACAAAAAACAATATTAAAAATGTACAAAAGAAATTCGACTTTGGATAATACAAATAAAAGTACTGTAATAAAAAATTAGACAAAATATAATGCTTAGTACAAAGTAACAAAAATGAAAATTATATATCAAACAATAGAAGAAAAGAAAGAAGATAAAACAATAATCCCAAAAATAAGCAATAAAACTAGGTATGTCAAAAAACCGCACCACAATGGATATAATACAATTGCAGAAATAGCAGAAATAGACAACAGATAAGAAATATAAAAGTCCGTAATAAAAATAATAAATAAAGTATAATGCTTAGAAAAAAGTAGCAGAAAGGACAAACTTATACCTAACAAACAATAAAAGAAAGTATAATTAAAGATGATTATACAATTTTTTCACAAACTATCATAAAACTACGTCAATAAAATCAAACGACAAAAAATAGACTATTGCAGAAATAGCACAAATAGACTCTAGATATGAAATATATATGTAAAAAATATATTAAATAAAATATATTGGCAACAAAACTAAACGACATGAATACACAATTACAGAGATAACAGAAATAGACAATAGATAGTAATTATAAAAGTTTCTTCATAAATATATTAGAAACAAATATTATGAGTAGTAGAATGTAAGAAAAACCTGAAAAATATAACAAACAATGAAAGAAAATGTAATAGACCATATTCTAAATTATAGCGCCTCTCCCGGCAAATTTGTGAAATAAAAAAAGCGTGCCAGGATGGTAAACTGTTTTCCTATTACTTTGGCAATACTGACTAGATGTGACGCAAAAAGTGACAGTTTTATTGCCGCCAGTTTGAAGTGGACGGAGAAATGAAATCTTTAACTGTACAAAGTAAGTATTTTAATTAAATTCAAGTATTTATTTTTGATTCTAAAACTCCAATAAATTTTATTTCAGAATGGCGTGGGGAAAATCTATTAAAATATTTAATTTTTTAAAAGAATGTAATATCACAAACTATAAACAAGATATAAATAAGAAAGGAGTAGCGGCTGGATACAAAATGTTTAAATCACAGAAGAATAAAGAAATATATACATCAAAAAATTTAGAAATAAAAGGAAAAGTTGAAGCTTCAATGCGAGCTAAATTTTATAATGTTTATGTTAAATTTTCAAATGAACACGAAGGAAATATTGTTGCCACAACATGCACTTGTGTTGCAGGAGGAGGAAATACAAGTGTATGCAAACATGTGTTTTCCATTCTTTGGGAAATATTAGATTTCGTACGCCAAGGCTTAACAATAATTCCAGAGGAGTTAGCTTGTACCTCACGGCCTAGACTGTGGGGAACATTATCACAAAAAAAAACAAAACATTCAACTTCATTTGAGAAATTAAAATTTGTTAAACATTGTCACATAAAACAACATAAGGAAACAACAGTTTACAGAAATATTGAAAACAGGCAAAGGAAAACAATAGCAATCAGTAATATACCAGTCATAAAACAGACATTAGTTAATTTTTCAAATGCTAATAAATCCAAAAACATTTTACCCATGTTATCTGACGTTCTACGTGACAATGATTATATGCCACAATTTTATAATGTCAATAGCATAATAAAAGATAAAATAAAACAGACCTTTTGTGAGAATTTACAATATACTGTAATGGAAAACAACAATTCTGTACAAATTAAAGGCAATACACAGGCAATATGTGATCATTTGGAGAAGGTTTCAGCACACGATTTTATATTGAAGAATGAAGACTGCATCAATATTTTCAAATTAGAATTTATTAAATATACACCAATTCAATTAACTTATACTCGATGTAAAGAAATAGAATCCCTAACAAGACAACAATTTCAAAACATGCTGTGGAAGGAAGAGAGAAAAATTAGATTCACCAGCAGTAATTTTGGATTAATTTGTAAAAGAAGGAAACCGATAGACACAAAATTTTTAAAATCAATATTGGAAGGAAGAAATATTCAGCACTTGCCAGCTGTTCGTGCAGGAATTGAAAATGAAGAACACGTGAAACAACTTTATTATCAATACAAAATAAATAATGGAAAAATAATTAACATATATCCATCTGGATTAGTTATCCATCCTCTTGCACCACATGTAGGTGCTTCACCAGATGGATATATATTTGATAATTCTGAACATTAGAAATTAAACATGTATCAAGTTTAAAATACAAAAATTTGGAAATGGCATCCAAAGAAAATTCTTTCTGTTGTACCAAGGTTGGCAATAATTATAAATTAAAAAAAAATCACAATTACCATTACCAGATTCAGGGGCAAATGTTAATAACAGGTGCAACATGGTGTGATTTTGTGATATATTTCAGCCAAAGCAACGATCTCTATATTGAAAGAGTGACTATAGATACAAGTTTTTGTAAAAACATGTACATAGCTTTAACAAAAACGTACAAAGAATATGTGATACCCTATTTAGGGGACAAATGTTCCAATAGTAATCATAATACACTTTTAAGGTTGTGATTTTTTTATTACGTTACGGGTTTATTATTTTTTTTTCTCAGAATATATTTTTTCAAATTCATAGCTTTATTAGTCGTTATCTGTTTATTATAGGTTCATCTATGAAGTTAACAAGTAAACTGCAAATTTTCCAAATACTATTTAATTTTGTAGACATAGAATTCGGGAAAATATGTTTTAAAATGTGAAAAGATTTAACATGTTTTATAACTCTTTCGACTACTATACGTTCATTTGCAATACTTTTTGTTATTAACATGTCTTGTTCACATAATTGATTTTGCCCATTTAAAAAAGGTGGTATATTTAAAGTAATATT
Organism: Stenolophus ochropezus; assembly: GCA_035578165.1. Taxonomy (NCBI): domain Eukaryota; kingdom Metazoa; phylum Arthropoda; class Insecta; order Coleoptera; family Carabidae; genus Stenolophus; species Stenolophus ochropezus. The sequence goes on along the minus strand of JAQOWZ010000008.1, from coordinate 4,953,915 downwards.
TTTTTCTTCTAAAACTTCACGAATTAAAAATCCCCGATCTGCCATCACATCATCATTTTCTTCCAAGAGTGCAAGCAAGCCACATTTAATAAATATTTCTTTATCACTGGTGCGCCCACCATATAAATCAGAGACAAAAGTGACCATTCCGTTTGGAGAAATTCCAAGCAATGCTTTTGCAGTGTTGTGACTTTTATAATTAGAATAAGTTGCAGATTGTACTCGAAAATGTGATGGCGTTTCAATGAATAATTCTGTGCAGTCCAATATTATCCGTGTACGTGGATATTTTTCTTTCATACTCTTTGGTAAATATTTCTGCACAGTTTCCTTACTAGGCCACATCGGTACTTGTGTTAACTGTGAACATAACAAATCTATCCAGAAGCTCCATACTTTGCTAACATTTGCTTGTGATACGGAAAATCTATAAGCTAAATCCATCTCCAAAAGACCCAACCGCAATCTGCTTAAAACAAGTACTAGTTGTTGTGTGAAGGTTAGTTTTGTCGGTTTTGTGACATTATTTCTCTGAGTTTCTACAGCAAGATCATATCCAGGTTTTATAAACTTTACGAAATTTTGGAAATACGTCTCATTACAAAATCCTGTATAAAATTGGAGTTGCTGCTGATTTTCTATTATTTTCTTGACATCCCAAATTGCTGGTTTTTTCGGTTTCTTTAGTTTTGTAAGTGTTTCTTCGTACTTGTTTTTGTATATTTGAACCATTATCTTTTCAGTGCGTACCTATGAAGACAAATATTAAATTAACACTAAGAAAGTGAAAATAATAAATAATAATAAAAACTCACCACTTTCTCCAAATTGTCAATCTTACTACGCAAATTTGTGATTTCGTCTTTCAGAGCTATTATATTACTAGCTAAAAAATAAGTGTGATCATGGGTTTCATAATGTTGAGTTCCATTTCGAATCTTTGAATTTTGTATATTTAATTTGACCTCTTTATTTATTGGTATAGTAACTTCAGCTCCAATACCATTATCTATGGATGAACTAAAATGTTTTTTCCGTAGACGAGTATTCTTCCTGGCTTCTGCAACAAGTGAATAAAACTAAATCTAAATAATTACTTGATAATAATTTGTAATTACCTGTTAATTTCATTTGCTTGTAGTCATTTTTATATTTACAAAAATGATTATTACATATTTTGCTATATTTTGCAGGCTTCCAAAGCTGCATTTTATTTTTACCTTTTCGATTTATTGCTTTTATAAAAAATAAATTCTCTTTATTATTCTTAGGAAAAAAATGAAAAGATATTCCTTTATTAATTATTGAATTCAAATTACAATTCGGGACGCAACAATTGTAGCCAGGCATCATTTAAGAAATATTTCACTCAACAGATGTATTTATTTCGCAACTTTCACAACAAAACATAACTTCGAGGTTATCTGTCATGACAGATGAGTTAAATAGGCGGTTAAAGATTTTCAAATTTTAGAATTTATTTAAACATTATTCTACAAATCATTTATATATATATAATGGCAAATTGCAATAGTAAAATATGAAGTAAAACTTGCATGAAAATTTTATCGTTCAATTATGTCTAGAAAAAATTATATTTTACTTTAAAAATTCAATTTTTCTCATAAGGAAACATTGGTTTCATTTTTGATGTACTCTCAAGCATATGATTAGTGCGTTATGAGCATGCGCATTGAGAAAGTAATATGGTCTATTAAAGAAGATGAAATAATATTCTCAAAAATTATCAAAATCTTCGTCAACGAAATAAAACAACAATGAATCGACAATTGCAGAAATAGTACAAGTTCCTGATGAAAGAAATGTAAATACTCGAGACGATGTTGCCCAGGCGAAACTTTTAGTAAGACTGATACGTGTAAATAAATGCGACAACAGCTACGCATTTAGGGCATGACATCACGGCAAGGGGGTACAACTTCGTAGAAAGAATTAACTACAAATAAGTTTGATTCAACAGACCCGCAACAGGCCGCCGATATACCTGGATTTTCCCAGTATTCAGTGGACTTGTATAGTTAAACTATTTATTAAATATAAGCCGTCAACTTGTTTGGTTTGTTGGTTGAAAATTACAATACACATTATAAATATAATATATTTACCTAACAATAAATATATCATATGCGAAACAAAACATATTTTTTTTCAAGGCGCACGTAGGAGAATAGCATGGGAAATCAGATTTTTGCACGCTATTGCCCACTACAAATACATGCATTATATGTCATATTATAATCATATAAATTAATTTTTCCTACAACCAGACATAAAAAATAACTTTATGCCCTCATTTGAGTGTGTGGAAAGTGTTTACATTGCCTAGCGACAGCTATGTTCCCTAGCAACGGATACTTTTCATGCATTGGTGGAATATTTATCAATAATGGGGTATTCCAAGTTTTTTTCATTTTTTAATGTTATTCTATGCATAAAAATATTAGACCCGTATTTTTTTTTTTCGCCGAAAGGTTTCAAACACGCCAGAAAATTTATTTTAAAGTTTCAATAAATAACCCCCTAGAAAATCGCGTGCGTGTGACGTCACAGGCACTGAGAACCAGCTGAGAACATACATTCGTAGGTCTGAGTCAGAGGCGTGGCGCGTTCGAACAAGAGCCAATAGGCTGAAGCGAGTGCCTTCTTCGTCACAATATGGCTGATTCTGAATTTTACGTACTCGATTCAAATGCATTACAATTTAATTTTGATATTATGGTATAAAAAATCAGAAAAGTAATGATTATATTCACTTTAATATTACTTATATATGGTAAACAATGATATCCAATAAGAATTTCTTTAAAAGCCGTAGGCTTGGAATACCCCATTGCTTTGTTAATTTTGAAATTAAGTTTTATTAATATTTCAGTTGTAGGAAAAATGTTGTATGCAACAAGTTTGTAACATAGAGTTTTTTTATCTCGTGCTATAGTTTCCGTTAAACAGCACTCGACTAAAAAATACTTACTTTACACACTAATTGCATAAATAACTATTTAAAGTTCTTCAATTTCTTAATAATAGCGATAGCCATAGCCATATCATTTCAACAATAAAATAAAAATTACTATTGCATTGTTCTCAATATTTTTATTATGTAAAGATAAAAAGTAATACATGGTTGAATTCAGAAAAAAAATATTTATCTAATAGGCGTAAATACATGTATAATCTCATTTAAAAAAATGAACTTTGTGCTGTAACTTGAGAACCACTAGTTTAAAAAATATTTTATTCTAAATTCAATTGGTCCCCTTGGCCTCCTACAACTTTGTCATTTAGTATATTTTTGTATCTGTAACAACCTCCGAGTAATACTATGTGCCCAACTTTCGATTCTATACTGTATATGTGAAAGTGGTTCAAATATTAATAGAGGATACACATCATTACAAACAAACACTTGCTGGTTACATGGATGTACTAGTATTCAAGACCAAACAAAAGAATGTTATATATCCCCTATTATTTAATTTCATAAAGTACACAAACGCCAGAAGCTTAATTTAATTAGTATTAATGTCAAAGTGGCTCAATTATAAATAAAGGGTACAAAACACTATAAATAATTGCCTCCTGACTTCATAGATGTACTAGTAGTTACGCTATAAAAAAAAGTATTACCCCCTGATATTTAAATAATTTTTTACATAAACCAACAATGCAACCCTTAAATCTTCATTTATGTTAATTGGAAAATGTCCCAATTATCAAGGGTACACGCCTCTATAAACAAATGCTTTGCTTGCTATGTAGATATACTAGCAGATAACGCCATAAAATTGTGTTATCCCCTGATATTTAAATATTTTCTTAAATTATCAAATGATGCAACCCCGTGAGCTAAATTTGTGTAAATGCGAAAGTGGCTCAAATATTAATAAAGGGTATACACCACTATAAACAATTTCTTGCTTGCTAAGTAGATGAACTAGTAGTTAACGCCAAAAAAAAGAGTGTTATCTACTGAAATTTAATTAATTTCTTATATAAACAAATAAAGCAACCCTTTAAGTTTAATTTGTGTAAATATGAAAGTGGCTCAATTATTAATAAACGGTACACACCACTATAAACAATTTCTTGCTTGCTACGTAGATGTACTAGTAGCTAACGCCATAAGAAAGAGTGTTATACCCAGATATTTAAATAATTTCTTCTATAAACATATAAAGCAACTCCTTAAGCTTAATTTGTGTAAATATGAAAGTGGCTCAATTATTAATAAAGGGTACACACCACTATAAACAATTTCTTGCTTGCTACGTAGATGTACTAGTAGTTAACGCCATAAGAAAGAGTGTTATCCCCTGATATTTAAATAATTTCTTATATAAACAAATAAAGCAACCCATTAAGTTTAATTTGTATTAATATGAAATTGGCTCAATTATTAATAAAGCGTACATACCACTATAAACAATTTCTTGCTTGCTACGTAGATGTACTAGTAGTTAACGCTATAAGAAAGAGTGTTATCCCCTGATATTTAAATAATTTCTCACACAAACCAATAAAGCTACCCCTTAAGCTTAATTTATATTAATATGAAAGTGGCTCAATTATTAATAAAGGGTACACAACACTATAAACAATTTCTTGCTTGCTACGTAGATGTACTAGTAGTTAACGCCATAAGAAAGAGTGTTATCCCCTGATAATTAAATAATTTCTTATATAAACAAATAAAGCAACCTCATAAGCTTAATTTGTGTAAATATGAAAGTAGCTCAATTATTATTAAACGGTACACACCACTATAAACAATTTCTTGCTTGCTACGTAGATGTACTAGTAGCTAACGCCATAAGAAAGAGTGTTATACCCAGATATTTAAATAATTTCTTATATAAACATATAAAGCAACTCCTTAAGCTTAATTTGTGTAAATATGAAAGTGGCTCAATTATTAATAAAGGGTACACACCACTATAAACAATTTCTTGCTTGCTACGTAGATATACTAGTAGTTAACGCTATAAGAAAGAGTGTTATCTCCTGATATTTAAATAATTACTCACACAAACCAATAAAGCAACCCCTTAAGCTTAATTTATATTAATATGAAAGTGGCTCAATTATTAATAAAGGATACACACCACTATAAACAATTTCTTGCTTGCTACGTAGATATACTAGTAGTTAACGCCATAAGAAAGAATGTTATTCCCTGATATTGAAATAACTTCTCACACAAACCAATAAAGCAACCCTTAAGCTTAATTTATATTAATATGATAGTGGCTCAATTATTAATAAAGGGTACACACCACTATAAACAATTTCTTGCTTGCTGCGTAGATGTACTAGTAGTTAACGCTATAAGAAAAAGTGTTATTCCATGATATTTAAATAATTTCTTATATAAACAAATAAAGCAACCCCTTAAGCTTAATTTGTGTAAATATGAAAGTGGTTCAATTATTAATAAAGAGTACACACCACTATAAACATTTTCTTGCTTGCTACGTAGATGTACTAGTAGTTAACGCCATAAGAAAGAGTGTTATCCCCTGATATTTAAATAATTTCTTACATAAACAAATAAAGCAACCCCTTAAGTTTAATTTGTATTAATATGAAAGTGGCTCAATTATTAATAAAGAGTACACACCACTATAAACATTTTCTTGCTTGCTACGTAGATGTACTAGTAGTTAACGATATAAGAAAAAGTGTTATTCCCTGATATTTAAATAATTTCTTATATAAATAAATAAAGCAACCCCTTAAGCTTAATTTGTGTAAATATGAAAGTCGTTCAATATTAATAAAGAGTACACACCACTATAAACATTTTCTTGCTTGCTACGTAGATGTACTAGTAGTTAACGCCATAAGAAAGAGTGTTATCCCCTGATATTTAAATAATTTCTTATATAAACAAATAAAGCAACCCCTTAAGTTTAATTTGTATTAATATGAAAGTGGCTCAATTATTAATAAAGGGTACACACTACTATAAACAATTTCTTGCTTGCTATGTAGATGTACTAGTAGTTAACGCTATAAGAAAAAGTGTTATTCCCTGATATTTAAATAATTTCTTATATAAACAAATAAAGCAACCCCTTAAGCTTAATTTGTGTAAATATGAAAGTGGTTCAATTATTAATAAAGAGTACACACCACTATAAACATTTTCTTGCTTGCTACGTAGATGTACTAGTAGTTAACGCCATAAGAAAGAGTGTTATCCCCTGATATTTAAATAATTTCTTATATAAACAAATAAAGCAACCCCTTAAGTTTAATTTGTATTAATATGAAAGTGGCTCAATTATTAATAAAGGGTACACACCACTATAAACAATTTCTTGCTTGCTACGTAGATGTACTAGTAGTTAACGCTATAAGAAAGAGTGTTATCCCCTGATATTTAAATAATTTCTTGGTTTGGCGAAAAAAGCAATCCTTTTTGCTTAATTTGTGTTAATATGAATATGGCTCAATTATTAATAGAGGCTACATATCTTTATAGACATGTGTTTACTGGTACCGTAGCTATAGTAATAAAAACTCTACACTTTAATTGTTATTGCTATTTTATGAGATTCTAATTGGTGTACTACTTAATATTCTACTAAAATAAGTTTGTTATGCATTATTTTTATGTATATTAAGAGAGTATATTAGCGTTATAGCAACAAGAGACGTTTAGATTTGTACAAGGTACCGCCTTGTCCAAATAGTGAACCGAAGCGTTTTCGTTGCTGGAGAAACGCTGCTAACTTCACACCGGTAAAAATTATTTTGACAAAATTCAAAGAAATCAACATGTGCTTCAAGAACAAAATTTAGAAAATATTCGAGTTACTTTATTTTCAAAATTTAATAAACAAATTGAAAATATTCAACATAACGAAGTTTTAAAAGCAAGAATCATGCAGATGGGTAGTATAATACTACAGGCTATGAGCTGAGAAAACAGAAAACATCCTAAATATTAAAGATATAATTAATCAATAAATTCTATTAAGAATACTTAAATTTAGTTGAAATTTTCAACGAAATTGAAACAAGTTCAACATTCTACAATTTAAACAAAATTCATAGTTCCATGATAACTAAAGATGATCTAAACAAAATGATACGAGAAACAAATCAAAATTTAACATTTTGGGAATTATCAACACAAATCACTAGCCATTGTAAAATAAATAAAGAACAAATTGAATATTTGCTAGGTATACCTGTATATGATAATAAGAAAAATTTTAGAGTATTACAAATAACCCCAATACCAAATATTTACAATGAAAAAATGTTTATAATTAATGAAGACAAAGATTTAGTTATAATGAATGATGAAAAATTGTAAAGTACCCATTAGAGATGTGCTGAGGGTTTAAACCCAAAACCCGGTTTAAACCCGGTTGGGATTTTTGGACTTGGGTTATAGGGTTTTTTGAAATATTAAATTTGAATTTTCTGCCAAAAATTATAACCCCACTTCTTTAAATTTTGTTTGAAAACATGTCATAACACGATCGTACTGTGGTATCGGTATCGGTTAATCACTTATTAGTTATTTCTGAATCGTACATATTAATTTAATTATCATGCCGCGAGAAAAAGAAGTAACTTGGAACATATTTACAATCGTCAAAGTGCCAAAAAACAACAAAGAAGTTACACAGGCTAAATGTAATTTGTGTGGAAAGTTATGTTTCCCAAATTTGGCCAAATTTAAAGTGCATCTCAAAAACTGTCCTAAAAGGACAGAATATAATGCTGGTGTAGATAGAAAAGTAAGTTTGAATAATGAGTATCAGGCTCTTTTTTTACTACACAGTAGTTTCGTATTTTTTTTTTTTTTAGGAAACTAAAACTCAATTAACGGCCTCATTAATCTCAAATAAAATTGTAGAAGACTCCAAGCCATCATTAAGTGCTAAAAATCTTTTCTTGCTAAATTTTCTGGATAATATTAGCGCCAAGGAACAAGATCAGCTAAATATTTTGTTGGCAAGAGTAATTTTCAATTCCGATTCGTCTTTTAAGCTTTTAGAGAATGAGTCTTTTTATGAATTTATTAAGAAAATTAGACCTGCCTTCAATATCCCAACAAGAAACCTTCTGGCTACAACACGACAGTACAATTAACGTTAATAAAATAAATTTATCAAATAGAATGTACCAATTGCAATGCATTGGTTTAAAGTGGGAGAAGTTTCGGAAAAAGAATTAAAGAATATTTAAATTAAATAAATAAAAAAAATAGTAATTCAGGATTTGCACAAAATTGTATCAACAATGCACATTCGTCCAATGGGGAATTTTCTATATTACATTTAAATCATCCTACACCTGAGGGTAGAAGGATGACTGACTATATATATATATATACATTTAAATGCCAAAGAATTAACAATTAATTGTATGGAAAATTTAGAGATTAGGAGAGCCGTTCATTCTAAGAAAAATATTGCCAATGACCAAATTAACTATCCACTTCACCCCTACTTAACATGTAACTGTATATATAAATTATTCTAATTATGTAGTCTTTGCGCAATAACCAAGTGTTTTTGTTTTGTTTACCTATTTACACAAATAAAATTAGCCATCGTATAAAAATGTTTCACTATTAGTAGAGCTTCAAGGAATACTCTAATTTTATAGCGATTTTTCCATGAATAACGAACGCCAAAATTTTAGAAAAGCACATCTACTAAAACGTATCATAGGGGTTGACTCAACATTATTTCCTAGAAGGGTTCCATATTTTTATCATTTCGAAAATTAAAATTGTGTAAAATTGGTACATTGAAAAAATCAATCCCAGAGGGTATGTCTAAATTTAAGAAGAAGTGCAATGTCATCCGTCACTGTTGACATTCAGTGTGTAACCTTTACCCGAGTGTATCTGTGTCATGAATAATAATCTTGAGCAAAGATTTTACCATTGTATTAAATTTATAACAAAACATATTTAATTATAGTACATTTTGAACTTTCAAGTTACATAAATCAATGATGCTAAATGTGCTATGAAATAACTAGATAAAAAACAAATATTGTTAAATGAACTTCACTGAAGACAGTAGCGGCAGTTATATTTAGGTTGCCAATGTTAATTTATAAAAATGAAAATTAACTACGATTTTATTTCAAATAGTGTTGCCAAATGTGTTATGAAGTAACTAAATGAAAATCAAATATTTTTAGATAAAATAAATTCTACACTTTGCTGTGTTTGGAATCAAAAGAAACAATCGACTTAATCTGGCGGTTAGAAATGACGAAAATTCAGAAACATTCCATATCGCTCAGCTTTTATTTTTAGCTAAAATTTGACAAAAAAGTATGACGTGTTTGGTAAGAAATGAAAGAACTCGATGAGGACTGGCGTGAAGAAATAACCTAATTGTTTCATATTGCACGGTTTTTGTTTTTTGTATACAGTTGTCAGAAGTACGTCTTGTTTAATATAGAATGAAAGTACTCGACAAAGGCTGGCTTGCAGAAACAAAAAAAAATTGCAATTTCAGTCGGCTTTTTTATTCCGCAGAAAATTATCAGTTGCCACCAAATGTAAATATTTCACTAGTCACTATCCTATCAATTAGATTAATTATTCATATATACCTCACTATCTATAGATTCATCATGACAAACGCTCAATTTTTGTAAAGGGCTACAGCCCGAACCATGGAAGAGACTGTTATAATATATGATATGTGTGGTTGTGTCTTTTTGGGGTATCATATTTTTACTGTGAGGGGTTTTAGTGTAAAAAAATAAAAATGCAAATTTTATACATTGTAACAATGGATCCCAGTGGCCAGGTCTAAATTAAAGAAGAAGCACGTACTTATCTGTCATTTTTGACAATCAGTCTATAAAATTTAAAATATTGTATCTTCGTATTTAACACTGACATTAAAGATTAAAAAAAATAATGAGTAATAGTCGCAAATATTTCAACAATATTTTAGTGTATAACAGAATAATTAAATTATTCTAAATTTCGATAATTCAAATTACATAAGTCAATATTGGCAGATGTGCGATAAAGTACCAAAATAAAAAATAATATTCCTCAACGAACTGCATTGAAGATTGTGATCGTTTTTTGTTTTGCGCAAAAATATGTTAAAATTACGCCGTGTTTGTTATCAAATGAAAGGTCTCGATGAGGGCTGCCGTGCAAAATTAACAAAAATGTTCGTTGCGGCTCGGTTTTTATTTTATGCAAAAGGTTGTCAGAAATATGTCGTATTTGGTATCAAATGAAAGGTCTCGATGAGGGCTGACGTGCTGAATTGACCATTTTGATTGGCTTTTGTTTTTGCATAAAGTTATCTGAAGTATGTTGTGTTTGGTATCAAATGAAAGGTCTCGGGATGAGAAATCGATAAAAGTACTCGTCAAGAGCTGGCTGGTAAAAATGAAAGTTCTCATTAAATGTAAATGTTTCACTAAAGCCGGTGACCTAGGGAATACTTCACGAAGCCAAGAACAATATATATTGTTTATGGTATTTTATATTAAAATGCACCTTATAAAAAAACATTGAATTTTAATTAAACGAAAATTTAACATGTCACACTAAGAGCAATGATACGCAAATGATTTTTGGTTGTAAGAATTCAAGGTGAATCAGAATCGATAGGTACATTTATGTAAATTGCAAAAATTGCTAAAACGAAATAATTTCAACTTTTAAAAGAAATATATTCTAAATAATCTAGTTTTATTTACTTTCATTAATCATTTTCTTCATATAACACAAGATAATTTTGATTAAAAAAATAGTTTAATAGAATCGTGGTCTTTGCAGTTTGATTGGTTGTGCGGCAATTATTATTTATGTAAACTTTTTTTGTTGTTCATGTTACTTATAGGCATCGTTACATGAAGTTCGCCTGAAGGCATTGCGATTTTCAAAATTTAAAAACATTTTAGTACAATTGTAGATATATATATATATATATATATATATATATATATATATATATATATATTTATATATATATATATCTATAAAATATATAGCATGTAACGTTTCCACAAATTTATGTTTTAATTTAAAGGTTCTTTAATTCATTTATTAAGGCCATTAATAAGACTTCCCATTGATAAACCACCTTCTAATTTATATGTTTTATCCTGATATTTAAAGAAATTGTGTTCGATTGTAATTTTGAATAGCTTTAAAATGCTTTCATGTCTATTTTGTTCTAGATTGTATTGATTTATGAATTTAATGTTAGTATTTAATAAATTTTCTTAAAGTTCGAAAGATGCTACAACTGGAATGTATGTGTATAAGTTTACTATATCAAATGAGCTCGTGATTACTTATCTATGTTCTGTTTTCAGCGTATTATTAACCAGTAGTTCTGCAATAAGTTTATTAGAGTATTTTATTATTTATTTTGAGTTCTATTGGAATTTACTTAACATAATTTCATCCGATATCAAAGAAACGTGATATAAAATTCTGTTCCAAATCGACTGAAAATGATGTTAGAAAATAAAGGACGTCCAACTAAATATTAACAGGCATTATTTCTAGCTATATCATTTTCAGTGTATCTCTAAATTTGATGGCTCTGTAAAAATTTATTTCTGTGTAGGGCTCAGAACCGGGCAAAGTACCGAGGTAAAGTAGGTACTTCAAGTACAAGTACCAAGTACTCTTACAAGTACAAATACTTTTTTATACAATAAAATAATTGCAAGTACTAAGTACAATATAAAGTATATGCAAAATTTGGGTGCAAGTACATTGTAATTTTGTGAGTAAATTTATTATTTAATAGAATAATTAATACAATTTTAAATATTTGTAATCATTTCAAAAATTAATCTTTAAATCTAAAAAATGTACTTATTATGAAAAAGGATGGAGCACAAATGTTATATAAAAAGTCCCTTAAAATGCAATACTACCCAAGTACTTGTATGTATTATAAGATAACTTAACGATTTAGATAATAAATCAAATTAATAAAAAGTAACAAAATAAATTTGTATTTTCAAATTAAATACAAAGTTATATTTACTCAACTAAATTAATTACATACATATAGGATATATGAAACTGATTCTGTAATCATTAAAATATTGTAAATAAACATAAAAAGTCATGAGAAATACTAATATGGTTCATTTTTTAAACCTGTTTAGGTATGTCCTTTAGGTAATTTTTTTGTGTTAAGACTGTTTGTTCTTTCTTATACGAAAAAAATATTGAGATATCATGTTTATCATTTTGACTGGGAGTCGCAGTAACTTTTTATTGTAAATTTGTTACTATTTATATAAATATAGTCTTTGTAGAAATAAAAACTACAAGATGTATTACCTGTAAATTACCTATTTTTGACAACAAAAATATAAATTGAGAAATGAATTATAATGGAAAGAAGAATAAGAATTTTAGGTCATTACCACACGTGACGTATTACGATATAATCCATATATAATGAGCAGATGCCAGTCCAGGCGCTCATTGTAAACATGTTCTCGTTTGTGCTGGTGGTACTGGCTGTTTCAGCTACTGCAGTTCAAGGTAAACTTTCTAGTTATTGTTAGAGTAAGTTCACGTATTTTTGTTTAATGAACATAATATAAGTAAAACCTTGAATAACTGTTTTAAAAATACCTGATACAAACGGACACATTTTTTAATTATCTTCTGACAATTGATGAAGACATATTTTTGCTGGCTCGTGTTATTAGAGGTGTTATATTTAAATATAATTTATTATTCACTGGCAACAAACGTCACATATCAGTCTAATTCACAAAATTATTTTAAACCTATAAATTTTTGCGAACCATAAAATGATGACAGCAGATTATAACACAGTGTGAAGAAGTCACCAAAAACATCTTTTATTATTTAATTCAGAACTTTATATGTTTCTATGTGTACAACTTAGTTTTCAATAGTTATCATAAAAAAATATATTTTTAAATTTATATTTACTTAAAATTTCCATTTAGAACGATAAAAAAAAGTTAATTACAAATTTATAATTCTATCATGCAGGTGCATTAATTACTATTGATATATGTTAATTCTCATAAATTCCGCAGATAATAATGAAAATTATCTTATTTTTCTTGTGACAATTACAATGTTTTAATTAATTAATAGCTCATAGTGTCATTAGTACAGAAGTAGTACAGAAATACTTAGTTTAAAAACAGAGAAAATTATATTTTTATTAAATATGAGTACAATAGTACGAACGAATCGTCAATTAAATATACTTCTATAGTAAATAATATTTATTCCTTATATTTATGTCATTAATATGATTTTTTTGCCAAGAATTTGTCCAGTTGAATAGATTTTCTCCGTTTTTTATAAGACCGGGAATTATGGTTTTACATATATTATTTCATAGCATACATACAAAAAAAACTTAATTTTCAAAATGGGAATCAACAATTATTTTGAATTTTTTTCTTTTCAAATGAGAAATAGAAATAATTTCTAGGCGTCCATAAAAATTTAACAAAATGTAACAATATAAAACAAATTCATGGCGTAAAATAGCAAACATAATAAGGTAAACCACTTAAAACAATTGTTCGAAATTATGTAATTGGGTTAATATACCGAATGAGGCAATTAATTACCTGAATATATTTTGCACAAACCTATTACATGAATCTGCTCCGTTTTTTCGTATATATTGGTATAGATAATGTTGATTAAGTTGTTAATATTAAGACGTTTTACTTTAATTCAGTAACATTTTAAAGTCTCATTTAGTCGCGTGCGAACAAAATTTTGGAATAATGTAATATTTTCAATATTTTTTTATATTTTATTTAAATATAAAATTTTAAAAACTGGTAACATTCTCATATTCACGCAACGTAAGAAGAGTATTAGCACTAGCTCAAGTAACGGTTTTTACAAATTTGCAAAACAAATGATTTGTTATAGCTGTTAACAATATATCTAGGATTGATAAGAATATCATAAACACCGTAGATGTCAATTGAATTTTAAACATCTGAGGCCTGGTATGATTCCTTGGTTTATTCAATAGTTCGTCGGTTTCAGAAAAGAAAGACTTTATTAATAGGTACATGTTTTTTAAAATTCTCTTGTCAACAACGTTTTTTTGATCAAGTCTATACGGGTTGTATGACGCCATGGTTACAGTTATATTATCCAATTGTCCTATGTAATTTTGGTATGTAATACGTAATAATATTATCCTACAGATACACTTACGACCTAGTTACTAGCTTACTGTTGTCTATGTAAACAAAGGCTTAATATTTTGAAAATAATAAAAAGTATAAGGCTCGCGTTAAAAATATTCAAAATTACAATATTCCATTTAGCTCAGACAATGATTTACATGTTTTTATTCTATATTTGCAAATAAATTGAATTAAGTTTACTACAGATGCTGCAATAATTGTAAAATTAATCAGTTTAAATATTATATTTAGGGTCGACCTGAGACAAATGTAGTACGGTACGATAGTAACATAGCACGTATTTTCGAAATTATTACTGATATGCATGCTTGTCTTGGACACAAGAGTCATATAACATTTTGCCACATCAGTAGCGTAACTAAGGAGAGCACACGCCTGCAACGCGTGTGGGACTCACAGGTCAGGGAGCTCACTTCTGTTCCTCGTTATTAAACCACAACAAATACATAAATAACCAGTAGCGACAATATATCGGCACCATTGATTTTTCATGTTTTCTTCAATGCCTGCATATTGAGCGCGTTTGAAACCTGCCGCTGCCAATAATTAGAAGATTGTGGCTTCTGGGACACTACTTTCATAAACTGATGATAATGGGGTATGTGACTATAGTCGAAATTCATTACTAAATCATAAAATATAAAAACTAACAACTTTGACGCTTTTCAATTTTTTGGAATATTAAAATTTAGATTATTTAATTCAAAATTTTTAAGAGTTGAGCGATAATTTCAAACTCAGGCAAGAACACATGCTCTTTGTTACCTGTTTTATGATTTTCAACTTTCGCTATACCTGCTGGTATGATTAAATTATTCATCATTAATTGTGGGGTAAGGATTTCTCCATTTTCTACAAGTTTCGTAATTTTTCAGAATTTGGTGGTATGCAAACATGTTTTGAAATTAGTAAAATTTTATGGGAGTATATGTTTAATTCTTATGAGTGTCACAATTTTGCCTGTTATTAGGTCTATTATTGCTTCTATTAATTTTATATTATCAAGACCAATTAAAATATCAAATTATAAAAAAAATAGTAAACATACACTAAAATTTTCAATAGATGTACCGTAAACTGTCGTGACTTTAAATTTATCATTTGTAATTTTATTGCCAAAATATTTGCACGCTATTTCGGGTTTAATAAAAAATCTTTTGCTGCCGATTATCAATTAAGGCTTTTAAGTTGTGTTCGGGGAGTATAATAAACGGAAGATCGCTCTGTCTGCTTGAATTATTTAAATTTAGAAGTTAGACTGTTCTTCCGAGGTTATTGTCGATAAAAAAGAATCTGGATCATAAATTTGTTTAAAGTCAGTATTGTCAAAAATTTTATTTGTTACGTATTCATAATTTTGATAGTAGTTTTTATTGTAATTTTGATAATTTTAGTCATAATTTTGGTTATTTGCAAGAACATCGTTTGATTCCGTATTATACAACTTTTCAGCATTGAATTTTGGTTCTTGTGTTCTCTAAGAAGTGAGAATTGCCTTGTGCTAATGCTCAATGGCGTCGGTATGGTAAACCGCTTTATATTGTTATTTACAGCAAACTTTATAAAGGGCAATCGGCTTATTCTATAATGAGTTTCAAATATCCTGTCCTACAACTATACTCATATATTTAAAAAAAAATGAAAGGAAGAACATTTAAGAAGAGGGAGAAATAAAATAGAGAATTCAAATGTAGCCAAATTCCAGATCGTAAACCATCACAGATATTCATTGGACAATTTTAATATGATTCATAAAGAAAATATAGGAATTAACATTGGACTTACAAAAAGTAAGGGAAATTCAGGAATCCATTATTAAAGAAAGTAATTTATTGAATACTTTCATTCATTAATTAACTTTGTTTTAATAATATATGTATTTAAGCACTCAAATACACTTGTACATTATTCTGATAATGGTGTAAACAACAAAATATACATGAACATTAATATATAAAAAAAATATTAAAAAACCAGAATTAATGTTATCTACACATTCAATTAAAATATGGTTTTGCAACAAAAATTAATCAAAGCATTACTTTCGGTTTTATCAAATATTAATCTACTCGTGGAATCTACATCTAAAATATTAAGATCTGAAAATAAGGTCCTGAACGTTTTTATTTTGTTCTGAAAGTACCGAGTGAAACAAGTACAGTAGTGAAAACGAGACTAAAATATACAATGTCGTGATAAGCGAAATATCAATTTTTAGAGTGTAAATTTTGTAGTAGAATTATAGTATTGAGTATTTAATTTTTAATTTCCGTCAAAGGTAAAGATATAAGTAATACTTGGAAAAACTTTAAGAAGATGACAAGTAGATGTGATATTGACTATACCTTTGTAATGTGCAAGTATTGTGGAAACGATATTTCTACATGCGACCAGTACTACAGAACTTAATGCTCATTTACCTTTCTACAAGCTATGCACATTTACCGGCCAATGTACACATTTCATAATAACGTATTATTCATTACCTTAATACATACATTTCAAGCCTAACTTGTAATACTTTTCTTTATTTTTGCACTAAAATAATAAAATACTTTATTATGTTCTGTTTTATTTATAAAAATTAATCGTATTCGTAACCGTACGATAATTGCTTCTTATATCGTAATCGTAATCGTAATCGCAAAAGTGATAATCGTTCATCACTACTTATAACCAAATAATATAAAATTATTTTTTTTCATTGATATTCATTAATTGTTCTATATTTTCATATTCTTTTGCGAAATGACAATATTTCGACAATGGTTCAGGGCCCTATTTGAGAAATCGTATTTTCGAGAATCCATACCTACACGCACGCTCTCGTACTTTGACATGCCTGTTCAACAAAATCAATATATTGGTAAATAATGATATACAGGGTGGCCCAGCGAAAATTATCAGCGTAGTTTTTGGTCACTTAACATCAATTTTGCAAAAAACGCTCGAACACGTCAATTTTAGTATAAAGGGGGACACCTAAATGGATTAGTACCAATGGCATAACTTCAACCCTAAAATGGGGGTGGACTGCACCTCAAAAATTTTAAATGGAAAAGGGTGTCAAACATGACAGTTCGAAAGGCCTTTCAATTATCTTTTCAACAGTTTTTTTATTTTTCAAATCCGATCATTAGTTCCAGAGAAATATCATTTAAAACAAATTTTATCAGATGTTCAAAATTGCCATCACGTAGGCTAAAACAAATGACAGAAACTAAAAAAAACAATTCTTTCGCCAAGTTGTTTGTAATAAACAAGTAATTTGTAAGTTGGATTTTTTTTGAGGGGTTATTTGAAGTCTAAAGTTTATGACACGCTACCCGGATTTTTAGAAGATTTACGGCAACGTACCATATCTCCAAAATTTTGAGCAAAATCTTTCTTATTGTATGAAAGTTGGAAATAGTCATTTTGAACACCTAATAAACTGATACTTGAGTTTCTGCCATTTGTTTAAGCCTACTTGATTACAGTTTTGCACACCTGATAAAATTTGTTTTAAACGATATTTCTCTGGAACTAATGAAATAAACTGTTGAAAAGAGAATTAAAAGGCCTTTCGAACTGTGTCATGTTTGGCACCCTTTTCCATTTAAAATTTTTGAGGTGCAGTCCACCCCCATTTTAGGGTTGAAGTTATGCTATTGGTACTAATTCATTCAGGTGTCCCCCTTTATACTAAAATTGACGTGTTCGAGCGTTTTTTGCAAAATTGATGTTAAGTGGCCAAAAACTACGCTGATAATTTTCGCTGGGCCACCCTGTATATGTAGCAGTACTTTATTTAAATTGAAAAATATAATTACTACAAAAGCTCTTAAATGTATACGAATCTCTTTTCTAAACAACTTGATAATAATGTTTGTACAACTTGGTTCTATTTCAAATATAATTGCTTATTTTTAAAAATTTCTATTATTTTTATTCTTAATTTATTATTGTTATTTAATTTATTTTCGAAACACATCGATTAATATGATTTGTAATATTTAATGAGTGTTGGAATAAAAATATAGTATATAACAATTCTTAATATGTTTATTTTATTGTTCATATAACACATATTATTGTGACATGAATAAAATAATAAATATCCCATTTATTCAAATTTAATAGTACATCAAGGTTGTCATAACATTTGCAAAAAGTAAACCATTACGAATTCATTTTATGTAATGGGATTTTCCGGAGTAATAAAAACATGTGTGTACAGTTAAGTGTTATTATTGTGAGTTTATTCAGCTGTTGCGTTATTTATTTTTGTTTTTATGTCATGACAAAAAATCTCAAATATTTATAAAACATTATGTTATATATATTTTTTCTTAAGTATGTCAATATACATAACTTGCATGGTCGACTAATAGATGATTTGCAAAACTTGCGATTTTTTATATTTTAAATATAACTCAGTAGAATGGTTTTTAACGGGGCATGTTGATTTCTCAAAGCCCTTATAAATTATTATACCATTCGCATAGTCGCTATTCTCTAAATCAATAGTTTTAAAATCAAATTGCATACAGACCAAATGCGAAATATACGACATGAAAGCAGCTGACAAACACGATTTTTTTAACAAAATCGTAATAATTGTACAGATCGTATTTGGTAGTTTTACTTTTAAAATTTAATTACTCTGAAACATTAACTTAAATGTTTAAAAATGTTTTCTATAATTTGTTTTTCGACTATAAGCACAATAAATACATACCTAATTGAAATATATTCGCGGGCAATATAAAATTTCTTAAGCCAGCTTCTTCTACTTTTCTGCAACTCAATGTTAGAAATGAAGTTTAAGTATAAATAATCGTTTATTGAGGTCTATTCCGTAAAAAAATTGTTCATTTTAACTACATGTTAAAAATTTTAAAGGTTCTAAGCTTCTTATTCTTATTCGGTAAGTCATATTCCTGTAAATATTTTAAAATTGTTAAAATATACTGTTAACTGTATTTTAAAGGCATTGATATAGATATCTTTAAAAATAAACAGTGCCTTATTTAGAAAAAAAAGAGAGCTGTAGGTATTTATTTTGAACTAATAAACTAATAAAACCTTCACGTAATATGAAGAAAGTAAATATTTACCAACTTAAATATAATATATTAATTTAAATGAGTAAAAATATTATTTTAGAAATTCACTGTGATACCTACGAGATATTTCAAATCCCTTTGAATTACCAGAAAACAGATTTCTAAAATTATTTAGACTAGCTAAAGAGATTGTTCAATATTTGATAGTTGAAATTAAATCATAGAAAATGCTAATACTGGTACTGGAGCTGATTTGTCAATGAGTCAGCTTTCAGTGAGCTGAATTATTATTTATTCTATCTCTTCTATAATAAAAGAACATTAATGAAATATTTCGATAAAATTTCCTGTACAAAAGGAAGACATTCAACGTAACAAAAGTATTTTCTTTGAGAAATATCGTTTTCCAGGCACGGTAAGTGCTACTGATATCGCAATAATAGCTCCACCAGCTGAACATCCTGTGCATTATGCTGGTCTCTACTTCAATCATAAAGGCTTCTACACCTTAACACACATATTATCGCAAATGTAGAATTAAAATTTTTGAATCGGCATTCATTAAACTGCTATTTTTATGACGTCGAGTATAAACCGTCATTTATTATGATATTATGACACACATTATCATTGCTCTATTTTCTGCTATGCAATTTATTAATGTTGATATTTATTTTTTTCTTCTTTCAAATTTGTATGATCTTTTTTTCCATAATACTCAAACGTTTTCTTCAGGTTGTACATAGAAATACATCTAAACGTCAAATAAAAAAGATATAGATGAAGAACAAATGTGCATTCTCTGGGCAATATGACACAGTTGCTAATAATTTCACAGGTTATTTTAATATTTGTGTTAATATTTAGAATATTTAAATGTAGTGTTAAAATTATCGTTGTAGAATATCTCACTTCCTGTTTAAAAGTAACAGCAATGTTATAATATTACTTTAAACACCCTGTTTAAAATAAATATAGAATAGACCTTATTATCATATAAAAATTAAGTCCGGACTTGAGAATCCATCCTGCAACATTCCTGTAAATTATTCAACTCTGATTTCACGTTCTATGGAGCGGTGAAGTATTGTATAATACATATATAGAGAGGATTGTCTTCCATGTTTATAAATTTATACGAGAAGTCTACTTTGTCTCGAGATTACTACTTTGGATCACCCTGAATTTTTCGAACCAATATTAATTCTCTCTCCTTGTCTACATTTTTCACATTTTGTTTTGATAATAATTCACATATTTCATAACTGTTGCTTCACCATGAGCAATAATTATTTGCGAAAATAACTTTAAAATGATTAAATATGTAACTGACAATATCAGTTACTTTATATGTATATTAATTTTGTTATTTTCTTTCACAGAAAATTTAATTTAAATACTTGGTGTCCGAACATTATTTGTCAGTCAACTTTTAAGCTATTTTTTTGTAATTTATTTATAAAGTAATTATGCAAGTAAGTGTATTGTTTGTCCTTTAAAATAGCTTTACTATAAACATATATTTAGGTACATACGCCAGCAATTGATAGTAAATATGACATTATTAATTTTAGCAACTATTAGTAATATATCACTGAGCGTCTGAACATATATAAAATATATAATTAGCTCAGCGTCAGGCATCACGACGGAGGACATACTAGCAACGATAGTCTTATTAATTACAATATTGTAATTAATAAAATTTTACAGAACTTAAATCCAAATATTGTCTATTGATTAGCTTTTTTATTAAAATATAGACCGATAATTATTGACACTAGTTATATCACATTAGGGAAAACACCTTTTTCAAACGACTGATTGATGAAAAAATTCAGTGGAGTAGCTAAACTTGTTGCACATTTTTTTAAATATCTCTGCTGAGATATCGTTGTAATCTGCTGAAAATTAATTTTTTAGGCGGCTGGTACATAAATTGTTGTTTTTCGTATCTGCTGGCAACCTTAAAGTATCAATTTTTATTTGACATCTGTCAAAGTCAAAATTTTTGGCCGCTAGTTTGTTCATTATTGATTTACATTGTTCATATTAATGTGATTAATTATTTTAGAATATAATAACAAATGTAAGTAAAATTTTAACTATTCCTTTACAAATATTAATGAAAAAGTAATGAACTTGCGAGTAAAAATAGCGGCCGTAAAGTAAATGCGGCCGTAAGGTAAATGCGGCCGTAAAGTAAATGCGGCCGTAAAGTAAATTTTGACAGATGTCAAAAATTGATTTTGAATGAAAATTCATAATTTCTTGTTGCAATCGCCTAAAAAATGTTGTGTGTACCTCGGCTAAAAGTTCTTTTTGGGCCTCATCTTATTTGTAGCCTCGGCTTTGCCTCGGCTGCAAACTTCGGTTTCGGCCCAAAAAGATTACTTTTAGAACCTTGATACACAAATAACTATTTCAGTGTTGTAATTACCTGAAGCATTTCTTCTTCTGATGTTGGCCGGATGAACAATGTGTCGCTAACTTTTGGCATTGGGTTAGTTATATCGTTGATATCATTGTTTGGGTTTTGACCGATGGTGAGAAAGGAAGTTTTGAATATATTAGCAATGTCAATGGTAGATGTGATGTAGTATAATCCATGTCTTAAAGAGATGCTCTTAAAAGGTTTGTTAGTTTTTCCAGATTCTTTATGTATTATTGTCCAAATTGATTTAATTTTGTTATCTGACTGTAATATCCTTTCCTTATTATGCAGTTGTTTCGCTAGTTCAATTACTGTTTTAAGAGTTGTGCAATAATTTTTCACATAAAATTTGAAGTCTGAACTGTTATTTTGTTTTAATTGATTTTTAAGATACCTTTTCTGTCTGCATTAAGTTTTAATTTCTAATGTTATCCATTTATTGTTTGTAAAATTCATGATTAGATTCATTTTGCGAATATAGTATGAATTTGTTTATATTTATAGTTGTATAATTTCTTTTCATTACATATCGGTTTTCTCTTTGTATTTTGTAGTTTTAGTATTATTGCATGATGATCGCTAAAGCCGGATTCAAGTGTTATTGCATTATTAAGGATCTCCGTATTTATAAAAATATTATCAATACATAATCTGTTCTTATTGTTACTCTGGTTGGTAGATCTGTAGATGGATGGAAATTAAATGTTGCCAATAATGACAGAAGTTGCTATTTTTGCAGACTATGTTCTCGAAGGTCAATATTTGTATGGGCATTTATTATTATTTTCGTTTTAGATTTATAGAAAATATTTAAATTTATAGTTTAGTGAGATATATTGCGAATTCGTTATTAGGAGATCTGTAAATTGATATAAGCATGAATCTGACTTTGTTGTAAAAAACTTTATTTATTGACACTTCGAAATTTTGTTCTTGTGTCTGCTAATCGAGATTGGTATTTTTTTCAAATTTAATATCATCACGAACATACATGCATGAACCATCTATTATTCTTTCCGATCGACAGAACGACGCAGCGAGTTAAAGAAGTAATTAATATATTTTGTAATTTGAGCCAATTTTCATTGAAGGAAAGGATGATAAGTGCTATATTAAGATCAGCAAATAGAACTTGAAGTTGTGTAATTTTATTTTGGAATCCCTGTATGTTTTTGAAATATATTAAATATTCGTCTACGATCAGTATGAAAGGTAACTGCTATACTGTCTTTTGAATTATTTTAGGTGTTCCAGAAAAGTAAAGTATTGTGATTAGTTTCTCGTTTATTGATTTTCTTTTTGAGCTGTAGTTTTGTTTTTAAAATAATTTCTTTGCCTTAAAGTGTTGTCTGAACTAACTGCAAATTTAAGATGTTTTTTGTTATTATTACTTTTTAATAAATTTACTGCATCAAATATATCAATCAGACCCATTTTTATTGGCTTTGATTCAACTTGCGACCGTGTTGGATTACCGATTCTAAATATTTTGATATTGTTTCGGAGTATATGTATATCCATTAATTTGAGAAAGGATAGCATCAACTTTTTCTGTATCGTGAACATAATCATTATTAGTATTAGGATTACTAATTTCAGGAACATTGAAAATCAATCATTCATTAAATGATATTGTTCGTTTATTTAATTTATTATTTCTTCCGCGGACTCCGGTTTTGAAGCAACAGAGTAGTTTGTTGTTTTAAATCGTTTAATTGTTGTTTTATACCAGTTAATGCTAATTGCAGTTTAATAATAAGATTTTTTTACACCATCAACGGCGAGTGAGTCTTGAGTTCGCTTTTGGCAACGGATATAATAAAATTGAATAGTTTTTTTTTTAATTTTTATTGTATTTAACATATAGAGAAAGTAGAAGTCATTACGCTTTATCAACTAGTTTGGAGGTTGAAAAAAGAATTATTTACTGAATAAATGCTGTCTATAATATGCTTTACTCGACTGACCAAACAACTATGTAATTAGCTAATAATAAATGAACTTAATAATTATTATGATGAGGTAATAAGTGTTTGAAGAATAAAAATACAGGAATCTATTAGTATGATTAATTATAGTTAATGACAGTTAATTCGTTTTTGTTTACAAGGAGGACTATAAGAAACTATTTGTGTATTCTACATAATATTATACGTACTAACAATAAGTCAGAGATTATAATTAATTTTATCTAATAAATCCATAAAGAAAATAGTCAGTTTTTCAAATGAATTCTTAGAGAACATTTAAGTGAAGTGTATTTCTGGTGAGTGTTGCCAGTCTAATATATCTCAAAGTAGGGCCAGAGTCCGAATATCAGAACGTCTTAGATTAAGGAAAGAGTTCTTATATCAGTACGTCTCCGAGTAAGAAAAAATCCTTATATCTGTATGCCTCGTATAACTAGATGAGACATATAAGTGCGTGGTCCAAGGATAGCTACAAAAGGAAGTAGGAAACTACTTAGGGTGAACACAGCTAGAAGATTAGTATCGGCTTACATGAGTAAGAAGAAATGTATAGTAATAAAATAGTAGTTCTTGATTAATTAATAAGTAGATATTTGATAAATGTAATTGAAATATTAAATCAATCTATTAGTTCAATATAAATATTATCTAGACAAATTGAAGTGTACTTAATTTTCGTTGTAATATTTGCAACATTAATTAATGTTTTACGTTATAAAAATAAAAATTAAATGGATATTTTTGTTACATTCCCAAAATTTCGAAACTATAATTGCAAAAATAGTGTAAAGAATTCATTACGACCATTTTCTTCCGTAGTCCTAAGCTACTCCGCTACTGTCGTGTCCTAATTTTTTTCTCAAACGTATTCATTTTCAGGAGCCTGTAATGGCACTTGTTCCACGCCTCTCTCCCCGTATGAAGAGGTAGGGTGCGAACCTGTGTTTGCCAAACCGGACGACTGCTGCCCTTCCCATTACAACTGCGCTAAGCCCGAAGGGCGGTCTGGAGACAAGTGCTACTTCCAAGGCAATGTGTATAACAGGGGCGAAAAAATCCCTTCAGAACTCACTAGTCAAAACTGTTTAGCTGCGTGCTTCTGTTCCAGAATTGGGCAGTAAGTTTTTTTTCTAGAACATAACCAATAAAGCTGTTTTATATTTTTGTTTAAGAGAACAAATTTCACAATTATCTGTGGAATAGCCAGGATATATTTTAGGGGAATATGCTATTTCTTAATATAAAAATGTGTTATTTTCATTTACAAAATACGTACATAAATTCACGCTCTTTTACATATTGTACTTGGCAAATACAGATACACATTCATTGAACAATAATTCTCCTCTACATATTTCTGTCCAACCAAACTTGTTTCACCTCATCCACATTCATACATAATACCCTATTTCTTTTTCTTAAAAACATTATTTCCTTCAGTACATTTGCTATTAGGTATCCATCCACTTACAAATCGGTGTCCATGGGGACGCACACCCACAATACCATACGCATACGACGGCTGCTATGCACTTGACAAACTATTTGTTTTCTACATTCTATGAACCTATATAAGCAAATGCCTCTGTAATTATGAATTACTGGGCAAGGCTACAAAAAACATCATAAACTTTTAATTTGAAGTTGTATTATACCATAATATATTAAATTTATAGTATATTATGTAACACGATTTGTAAGATATATATTACGCAGTTTCACAAATGCGTAATTATTTTACCACTACGTACTATACTTTTTCTAAGACCATTACATGTGCGCAAATCTAGAATTATAAATTGATATCAATCTATTTATTTGTGAATTTTTAAAGTTATATAAATTAAATGAATGAAATATGATTTAATGTTTTTAAAAAGTTTTTATTTTACATACAAGATACAACAAGAATAATATGAAGTTAATTATTCTACAGACTTACATAATCTAACGGATTCTAATAGAGTTGGTCTATTTATTACCTTTGTCGTATGATGTTTATGCTGTGTAGGGTTTAATGTTACAGAGTGGAAACTTACATAAAATGATGCAATAAGGGATGGGCGTCTACATAATTCCTCCCCCCTAAGATGAAAGAATACCTGTTGGATGTTCAATAGGTATTGTTTCAATGGTTAATTTATTCTTATTTGATTTGGTTAAATTTCTTTTCTTAAATATTACATAAATTTTATAAAATAATAACATGATTACAACTATGGTTACAATACATAAAATTATATCAAAAAATATTGAATGTGACTCAAAGTTATTAATTTCATTTAAATGTGTTATTTGTTGACTTGGGATTTTAACTGGTTCTAGATTTTTTATATTCAATGTTTTATTAAGAATTATTTTATTTTTATTTTGCCCGATATTTATGTTAATAATTTTATCATACTTAATATTTTTAAACATTTTTTGTTTGTTTATTAAACAGTCTTTTATAGAGTAAATTCCGGAAATTTCTTTATCTTGAATTTCGTGATCACATTCGATATTTATTATTTCTTTATTTGGTAAAAAGAGATATACAATATTTGAGTTGGGTATTGGAATGATTTCATTGTGGTTAATTACTTTAATATATTCACAGTTATTACTATTTCTATTAAAATACAAATTTTCTACACATTTATTTGGTAGGGAATTTTCATTATTACAAATATAAAGCTTATCTTCTACTAAAGTACATTTATTCATATTATTAATGTGTGTATTAGATTTAGTGTAATAGCCAGGGGTTATGTCTAATGTAACATAAGTGTTTTCGTGTAAAGTAGGAATGGGGGTGATTTGTAGAAGTTCGTTTTGTACAAGAGGAATAGGGATGTCTATTATTATGTCCAAAGTGAATTTTTCATATTTACAATATGTTTTAACTAATTGTTGGTTTTGCCAATTTTTGATTACAAGGTATTTTAAACTGTTTGGTAATAATTTGTTTATTTCTCTTTTAACGTCGTCTCTTGATAAAATACCAAAATATAAGGTGTTTGTTTCGCAAAAAGCGAAGGTAGTTTCAATTTCGTTAAGAATACTTATCAAATTTGTGGCTGCAAATGTTAGTTGTGTTATTATATTTTCTATATAAAGTTTATCGTTTGTATCTATTATTTTTCCTAAAACAATATGCATTTCATTAATTTTATTTTGAATAATTTTGTTATTAACGTTAATTTTCTCTACTTGTTTATTGAAATATTCCGAAATATTTTTATTAAAAGTAATTACTTGATTTAGATTGTCTTTCAGGATATTTTCATTTTCTTGAATTAATCTTAAGGCGTTATTATATTTTTCTTGATCAGTGGCGTCTAAATTGCCAGTGATACTTTTTATTATAGAACCTATTCCGTTTATAAGTCCACGTTTCTCTTTGTTGTCATATAAGAGAATTTGAATTTTACTATTTACAATGTCCAAGAAGTTTTCTAACATAATAAAGCTATTACTTAAGTCTTCTACATATTTCTTATATTTATTATTTAATTCTAATTTTAATTGGTTATAATAATATGTAAGGTTATTATACGTTTCTTTAATTCTATCTAAATTAAGCTTAACATAAATGTACTTATTATTAGTTGAAATTAGGGCATTTCCTAGCTTCAGGACGTTAATTCCGGGGTTGTGTGTTTCGTCTTTGAGGTTGATGGTTGTTGCTGTTCGTATGAGTCTGTAAATTGACGGTGAGGTTTTATTTTGTCAATTTTTATTTTTTTGTTCTTGTCAGTTATTATTTGAGCTTTGTCTTTTACATATGTTTTGATTTTTTGTTTCTTATAGCGGGGTTTCTCGACTTTACCGGTGTTTCTTTTGGCTTGTTCTTCAAATACTTTATCAGGTAATTTAATACTATCTACTTGTGACGTAGCGTACTTCTTTTTACTGTTATCTAATAACAATTTAGTTTCATCGTAAATTTTCTTCATAATTTCTTTGTGAGTCTGAACATAGTTGTCAGTAACAATTTCAGGAGAAATTTCTTCTTTTAATTCATTATAATGGCCAAAAAGTATTTCATTCGGTGTACGTTTCGTAACTGAATGAATAGTCTGGTTATATGCTTGAAGAGCATAACGGGCTTTATTACTAATTGTTAAATCGTTAAAATCTTTATTTTGTTCTAATATTCTAACATGTTCTATTATTGTTGAATGGAACCTTTCAATATTTCCATTACTTTTTGGATTATTGACACTAATAAGATGAATACGAATATTTTTAGTTGATAAAAAGTTATATATCAGTTGGTTGTTAAATTGTAAACCATTATCTGATATTATTAATTTAGGAGTGCCGAAAATGGAGAAATATTTTATTAATTTTTGTATTATAGTTACGGTGTTGGTTTCTGACAAATGGTAAATTTGTGCATGCTTGGAGAAACTGTCGATTATTGTTAAGAATTTTTCTTTCTTTAATGATAAAATATCAATGTGAATAATTTCGAGGGGCTTGTTCGCTGTTTGTGTTTTTATAATAGGTACTTTTATGGGATTTCTTTCATATTTGTTTTCCTGACATACATCACAGTTGTTTATGAATTTAGAAACAGTTTGCTGCATGTTTGGCCAATAGTACTGTTGTTTTAGTTTCTGATAGGTTTCAATTATGCCACGATGGTTCGTTTTGCCTAAATGATAATTTTTTACTAAATCAATTTGTTCGTCTGATAATTCTACGTCTTGTAATTGATTTTTACAACTAGTTAAAATATAAGTGCCTGGTTGGAAATAAATTTGTAAAATTAAATTTAACATTTTTTGAAATTGTACCGGAACAATGCAATAATAATGTATTCCAGGTATGAGGTACTCTTTGATGAATTTTAATAGGGTATTTTTAAAATTAGTTTTGTTTAGGTAAATATAAATTCTTTGTTTTTCGTGTCCAAACATTTTTTTTATTTCTACAGAGCTTTTCGAATTTGTTTCTTTAAAAATAATTTGATTTTTACCAAAGTTTATTGAAGTGTCTTTGTAATGAAGGCCGTTGATAGGAGATTCGTCATCAGAATGCTGAGTACAGCTGTCCGTGTCTTTTTCAGCGATAACGGAGTTTGCGTAGTTCTCGATTTTGTTTGAAGCAAAAACATTAATTTGAATGTTTGTATTTTTAAAAATTTGTCTTAGTAAATTTTCTATGTCTAACCAATTTTGTCTATCTAAACCACATGCAATTTTTGGCATGTTAATTGAATTAATATTATTTTCGATTAGGTAATGTCTTAATTGTTTTAAACTATCTTCGATGCTTTTTAAAGTGGTTTATTAAAATATTTTTCTTTTGTAATTAAATGTATGATTAATCGAGGTGATGTTTGTATGGCAATATTATTTACTATTTTTATTTTATCTAAATCGTTCTTAGTATGATACTTTTCATTGATCTGTTTTGCGAAGCCTTGACCCATTTCAAAATCTTTGGAAATGCAATGTATTATGGGTTCTTTGTGGTCAAAAATATTTGAAGTTTTATAATTTATCTCGAAAGGTTTCGGAATTCTGGATAGATAGTCTGCAACATAATTTTGTTTGCCTTTTTGATATTCTATGTCGTAATTATATTGTGATAATTTTAATTTCCAACGTACAAGTTTTAAATTTGGTTCTTTTAAACTGTTTAGCCAAATAAGGGGTTTGTGATCTGTAATTAATTTAAATTTGTGACCGTATAAATAGGGATGAAAATGTTTCGTAGCCCAGATAATAGCAAGTAGTTCTTTTTCGGTTGTTGAATAATTTATTTCATGATCGTTGAGTGTCCGGCTTGCGTAAGCTATAGGTAGATCTTTTCCATCTATATTTTGGGATAGGACTGCACCCAAAGCATAATTTGAGGCGTCGGTCGTTAGACGGAATTGTTTTGAAAAGTCAGGATACTGTAATATTGGTGCGTTCGAAAGTAATAATTTACATTTTTCAAAACTTGAAATGTATTCCTTGTCTTCTATATTAATTTTGGCATTTTTCTTTAAACATTTGGTAAACGGTTTAGTTAATTTGGAAAAATCTTTTATAAATCTGCGGTAATAACCAAGAAAGCCTAAAAATGATTTGATTTCTTTTTGAGTCTTTGGAAGAGTAAATTTTTTAATAGTTTCAA
This sequence comes from Stenolophus ochropezus, assembly GCA_035578165.1. Classification (NCBI taxonomy): domain Eukaryota; kingdom Metazoa; phylum Arthropoda; class Insecta; order Coleoptera; family Carabidae; genus Stenolophus; species Stenolophus ochropezus. Next base: position 4,924,123 of record JAQOWZ010000008.1, on the reverse strand, counting down.
TTTTATCTGGATTCGGTTTAATGCCTTCGGTGGTAATCATGTGTCCGAGATACGCGACTTCTTTTCTAAGAAATTCGCTCTTATCGAGTTGTAATTTAAGATTTGCCTCTCTTAGTCTTTGGAAAACAATTTTGATATTTTGAATGTGTTCTTGTAATGATTTGCCTAATATTATTATATCATCTAAATAAACGAAACATATTTTATTAATGAGGTCTTTTAAAACAAAATTCATTAGTCTCTGAAATGTACTTGGTGCGTTTTTGAGACCAAAAGGCATTCTAAGAAATTCAAAATGTCCTTGATCAGTTGAAAAGGCAGTTTTTTCTATTGAGTCAGAATCCATTTCAATTTGGTGAAAGCCGCTTTTTAAATCAATTGTAGTGAAATAATTACATTTACCAAGTTGGTCCAAAATATCCGCGATGTCGGGTATCGGAAATTTGTCATCAATCGTTTTAGAATTTAATTTACGGTAATCTATAACCATACGAAATTTGTTTTCACCCGAAGCATCCTGTTTTTTCGGAACAATCCATATTGGACTACTCCAAGGAGAGTATGAATGTCTAATTATTTCTTGATCTAATAATTTATTAATTTGTTTGTCAACTTCTTCCTTGTAAATAATTGGATATTTGTATGATCTTTGATAAACTGGATTTTCGTCGCTTGTCTTAATTTTGTGTTTTATAACATTAGTAAAAGTTAAATTTTTGTCGTCGTCAATAATCAAATCTTCGAATTCTTTAATAACTTTATTTAATTCTTTGATTTCTATGTTATTTAAATGATCAGTTCTTAAATTTAATTTTTCTGAAATTTCTTGACAATTCATTTCTAATTTGTTTTTGTGAAAATAGCTAAATTTAAATTTATGTTTTTCTAGTAAAATAGATTCATCTAAATAATTAATTTTCGCATTTAATAATTTTAAGCCAGAATTTCCTATTACAATATCAAAATCTTTATGAAATTCAAAAATGAAACATTTTAAATTTTTCTTAAGTAGTTCAACAAATGTAAATTGAGTACCGTTTGAAACAGCGTTTGCGGTTTGTATCTCAAAATATTCATCAAAAATTTTAAATTTGTTCTTATTTTTGTTAACGAAACTTTGACTAATAAAATTTTCGGAGGAGCCAGTATCTATTAAAACACGGCAATTTTTAAATTGAATAAATGGTAGACGTGAAGTGTAGGTTGCTAGGGTTTCGAATCTTCTAAAAGCGCTATGGGAAAATTTTCAGTTTGTGACTCTAGTTCGTTGTTTACTTCAATGTTTTGTTCATCGTGTGTTTGGTCATAGTCATAATATTCAAATAATTCGTTATCATTGTTGGGTTCAACAAAGGGTTCGACATTACTCTCTAGCATTTGTAAGTCCTGTCTCTGTCTTTTTTGTTGTGGTCTAAAAGTGTTTGTACTGATGGACATAGGCTGAGGATAATTATTTACTCTCGGTTTTGGATGTATTGATTGATTCGGGAAGTTTCGTTGTTGTTGAGGATAGCGGAACATTGGTGATCGATGTTGGAATTGATTTGGATTTAAATTTGGATTTTGGTTTTGTGTTGCAGGTTTGTAAACAGGTGTTGGAACGTTTATCTTCGGTTTGATAGTGTTCTGCTTGTGTATGTTTGTGTGAATGTACTGGAAGTCATTTTTGATTAAATTCTGAATATCACTTAAAGATTTTGGATTTCGAGCAGCCAACTGACTTCTATATGGCTCTCTACAGTTTATTATGAAATTGTGTGAAGCATATGAAGACATGAATATTATAATATTTTCTGAATTGTTGCTAAAATTCAATTTTAATAAGCTGATAAGTCTGTTGTAAATATCTTCATATTTGTCAAAGTAGCTAAAGATATCTTCATTGTGTTTCTGTTCTAAGTGTGATAATTCTGTGAGGAAGTGTACTTCGTTTCGCTTGTCTCCGTACTCCTCAATTAAAAGGTCTTTTAAGGATTTCCAATCTAGATATGTTTTTGTCGCTAGTTTTATGTTTGCGTCTTTAATAATTTTCTTTCTAATAGTGTGTAAGATAATTCGTTTTACAATGATTGATAAATTTTGTTTGTCGATTATTTCGAGAATTTCATCGCACATATTTATAAAATGAGGTAATGTGCCCGTACTTCCATCGTACTCGGGTATTATTTCTATTAATTCCTTGATTTCTGAAGGAATTTTGGGTAAGGGGTTAAGTGTAACGGGTTGTACAATTGTGTTGTTGGGCATTGTTACGTGTTTTTTGTTTTATAATAATTATAACAGTAAGTTTCTTAATAAAATTGGGTTATGCAAATTACAATTGATGCTACGTTAATTTGTTAGTCAGTGATTCGTACAGCAATTCAAAAATAGTAATAATAAATTTTTCAATAATAACTCACAGTAACACTAGGATTGAGTTGATGAAGGCCAACTTCATGGTCCAGGTGTCCAGGAGACGAAAGTTTGGTTGTCACTGATGTTCACTCAGCGGGTGAAGGAGCTGGAGGTGCCGTCTGTTGCCGATGTACTCTCGGTGGTCAGGCCTCTCGGAACTCTCGGAATTAACGACGATATGTTGAGCCTTTCTTCGTCGGAGGTTATGCAGTTTTTGTAGATGTCTGTTGCACTTGCGTTTATGTTTTGAGTGTAAAATCTGTTTTTACTTCAGATTTTTATAACACTCTGGAGAACGATGATTCGGATGCCGAATAAACACTTAAAAGTGACGACTTCACTTTTAAACGAATTGGACACTAATTTATTAGGTCTTCGAAGTAAAAGTCTTTCAGCAATCCAACCCGACTGCGCCAATTAAATGAATGAAATATGATTTAATGTTTTTAAAAAGTTTTTATTTTACATACAAGATACAACAAGAATAATATGAAGTTAATTATTCTACAGACTTACATAATCTAACGGATTCTAATAGAGTTGGTCTATTTATTACCTTTGTCGTATGATGTTTATGCTGTGTAGGGTTTAATGTTACAGAGTGGAAACTTACATAAAATGATGCAATAAGGGATGGGCGTCTACATAATTTATATTATAATAATTTATTTGATTTATGTCCGGTTGCAGAAAGGCTAATCAAAAAAATCACTGATTAACTTGACGTTGTTACCATGACCACGTATTAAAAATACATTGCTGTCAAAAAATTAATCATTAATCAATATTGATGAAGCTTCATGCAACCCGAGCTTAGTATTTTTAATAGAAACGGAAAAGTGAATGTCACGTACAAATAATACTGAGTTGATCCTGTTGTTAAGTAACTTTAACTCGTAGCCACCTATCGACAAAATCTGGAAACCGGCAAAGTAGTACTCGTCAGCTGATAGCCGCCTAGTGTTTTTACCGCTTTGTGTATCATTCTCTTTATATTTGTCCTAGTTAGTATCTTTTTATAACTCTACCGTTACATATCATATTTTTCTAATATCCGTTTACTATCGTCATTTTTCATTTTTTTCTGGAGTTTTATCCATATTTTTACAAAAATTCTAACCTAAAGTTTCTCTAGAAATCAGTCTTTATGAAGACAACTTTATAGATTTTTTCTATAATTTAGTCTTCCTCTCCTGAATTGTTATTCTTCATTATGACGAGCAAAGTAAAATTAAAGTATCAAAACAGGAATTTCTGTGTGTATGGCTGCCACTCTAAAGTCAGTAAAAAGTTGATAATCAGGTACAATTTGTTTCCGAAAAAATGAAAGGAAGGTTCGCTTGTGTAATAAATTCGGTGAAACTGAACTAGTTCATGAACGAAAAGTTGAATTAAACTTACTTGAAAAAGACAGGTTATAAAAATACAAATATATACCGCGTGTTGTCATAGGCATTTAACATGGGAAAACAGTTTTTGATAAATAAAAACTCTCCGGCTAACAACTAAGTCACCAACAACTAAGTCACCATATTGTACAATATATATACTACATGTATTTCTACATCTTATTTAATACAGACTACTTCATTTTAATAGTATAACTCAATGAAATTTACGAAAATAATTTAAAATTTTTCACGTCATATTTTTTTTGCACTCTACGAGCAACGTTGACATATGTCAAATCGTGGTTATGAGGTTAGAGTAAACAGACTACAGAGTCAAAAGGTTCTCAGCTAGATTCCTCTTTAGGACTTTTTTTGCTTTGTTTTTTAAAATCTAATCTCATAACCATGATTTTCAGGTGTCAAAGTTGCGTGTAGAGAGCAGAATAGTTATTTGTATCACAAGTCCAGAAACTGAACTTTTGCAAGAGTAAGCTTATTCACAGGCCGAACTGAAAGCCAGGCCTGCAAATAATGCGAGATCTCGCAAATAGTTTTTGGGCGTGTGATACACAAGATTTTTTGCGCCGGTGACACTTTTAATTTATTAAAGAAATATTATTACTATTTAAAATTTTATGTTAGTAACATTTTCGATTCACATGGATATAAATTCACTAGGTTTTTTCAAAAAATTAGTGACATTTGTTCTAACCTAAAAAGTAAAAGGAATTGTGAATTGATATTTTTCAACAATTAACGAAATATAAAGGAACAACACGAGTATAATATGAATAAAAAAATCAAACATAGATGTTTTAATTAACATTTTACATTTCCAATAGAAATTTTTTTGACAGAATGTAAAGCTATAATATTTAAGTTGGCATCCCTATATTTTGCCGTCCTAGGCCTGCAAACAGAGAGTTTCTGGAAGATTTTGTGTTCTGTAATACTAAACATAATGAAACGGAAATGTTTACAACTAAACTGGAAATTCCAAAACTGCTTTGACACAATATCTACATGATCGTTAAATAATAATTTAGTGTAGAAAAATACTCCTAAATCTCTAATGACAGATTTTCTTTCCAGAATATAATTTATAATTAAAATGAATTACTTCGAGGTTTCGGATGAACCTAATTACATAACACGTACTAATATTTAGAGATAAGTAATTTGCAATGTATTAATTTTGTAAATTATTTAAGTCGGGCTGTAGTTCAGTGTTATTTTAGTTTGTAATAATTGTTTTGTAAAGTTTAAAATCATCGGCATGTAAAAGAAATTGACCTAAATGCGAACCTTGAGGGACTCGTATATAATAGCAATTGATCAACGTTTAAATCCATTACAAAAAGCTCATTGGAATCGATTTGAAATATAGGATTCTATCCAGCTTAGAAGAGAACTATGGATTCCTATCATTTTAAACAAAGTAGTATGGTGAACTCAGTTGAACGTCTTACTAAAGTTTGTGTATATAACATCTACTTGTAATTTTTTGTCCATATTCAAACTAAAATATTCTGTAAACGGTAATAAATTAGTACAGATAGATTCGTTTCAGGAATAATGAACCTCAAAAAATTGTTTTTTTATATTATTAATTAGCAAGGCTTCAAAATTTTTGCTAAAGATAGACAAAATAGGAATACGTCTATAATTCGTGACGTGGTGATTATCTCCTGATTTTAAAATCGTTGTTATATATGTAAATATTTTTCAAGTATCAAGAAAATTTTTAAATTAATTAAAAACGATGTATAATGATTCTGCTAAATAATGGACACAAGTTCGTATGAATTTAGCAGAACTTCGAACAGGTTCGTCTCCTTTGTTTTATATTAGGTTTTTAAATATTGTAAAATACAGTCGTAAATCAGATGGACACTATCTAAATTTACGGAGTTACAATAATTGTTGTCGAGAATTGGGGGCTCTAAAGCATCGGTAGTTTTCAGTAAGACGGATTCGAAGTAACCCAAAAAAAAAATTACTTACCTCTGGACCTGAGCTTCCTTCGTTGTTATTAGGCCGAATGATTTTTAAAATACCGTTGTTGTATTACCTCAGTGTTTTTGTATAGTTCCAAAAATATTTATAATTGTTTTTATCATTCCGTTCAATATTCTGGATGAAATGAAAATAATCATGCTTTATATTAAGTTAAACTGTATCACGCAAAATGGAGAAAGAAAGATAATCTGACTGTCTTCTATAAGTTTTCCATTGTTTGTAATATAATATAACCACTTAGGATATTTGTTTTCTTTGCTTACTATGCTAGGTACCTGATCTTTTATTAAAATTATTTAAAATTACATAAAATATATTAATGTTTTCATTTACATTTTTAGAACTGATCAAATTTTCTGTTAACTGCAGAAAATTTTAAAATAAGGTTTTCGAAATTTCATTTATCAAAGTTGTAATATATTATGTTGTTACACGGAAGTTGCTTAACATTGTTTAAATTACAGTCTATTACAAGTGGAGTAAGGTGTGAATCAATATTTGTTATGGGGAATCACTTTAATAGGGGAGTTTAGCGATTTTTATTTTTTTATTTTATTAAGATTGTTTTCAAAAGTGATATTCTAAATTTTATTTCACTCAAAGCTGACTACATTTTTAAAAAACTGATTTTTTTTTACAAAAATTACATCACAGAAATTCGCGGAGAACGTATTGGCTAATGAATTCAAAAACAAAGATATTGGGGACTTGAGACCAAAACAAGATCAACGTAAGACCAAGATGAGATAACATTACTCGAGATGAGACCAACTTGAAATCTTGCCTGATCGCGTCTCATGACAACACTAATTAATTGAGGTTTTACATATCTTTGTATTTTAGGAATGATTTCACATGCGCCCACATCGACTGTCCTGAATTTCTTGGTGGCGGAAGCCCATTAAATCCTGGTTGTTACCGTGCGTATGAATTAAATCGATGCTGCTCTACAAGAACGGTTTGTCGTAAGTACAATATTTTTTTTTATATGAACTAAATGCTATTTTCTTCTATAACAATTCAAACAACTCTTGTATCGTAGGTTAATAGTCACTTTTAATTAAACGCGAATTAATGTAACAATGTTTTGGTATTATTTTAATTTTATGAAATTAATTATACTTTTACAATCATATATTTTTTAAAATTAATTTCAAATGATTTTTGACTCCAAAACTTATTTATTAATTTATCTAATAAAGATCAATAGGCCAAGGCTCAATTACAGGTCAAATACAAAATAACACTTTTCAAGAACTTATGCAGGATGTCCGTTTTAAGAGGCTAACCATTGAGATCTCGGGAACCGTAAGAGATACAAAATCGATTAAATTGGAAAAAGCTATTTTAATCATGTTTTCGTTTTCCCGAAAAAATGCATAGCTCACTAGATATGAGCAAAAAACTGATTTTGACAAATTTGCTTTTTGACTAATAACTTTTTTGTTTCATTTAATACAAATTTCTAGTTAGCACATTCTAGATACACAATTCACTCCGATTTTATAGCTCGTACACTTTTAAGCCTGTTACAACGGACACCGTGTATAAAGAAAATGAAAAATGAATAAACAGTAATCTCAAAATAGTTGAAACCAGGAGCTAAAATGAAGAAAGACTAAAAAAAAGAGTTAACAATAATGATTATTACATTCCCTTTTAAAAGAGATAAAAGATCAACAAAAAATATGTAGATCTTTGTAAATTGAGTAATACAGGGAACATACAGTGGATAAAGGATATTCAAAGAAAAGGTTAGAAGACACAATTATTGGTAAATGGAAACAATTAGTGTGTCTCGTGAAAATTAGAGGAGCATGGAAGTGTAACATGGATAATATATAGGAGTCATCCATCAGATTATGTATAATTTTATATAAAAATATTATTGAAAAAGCACGAGGTTGATACAACAGTTTTGAAAATTGGGACAAGCATAACAATTTATCGTATGTGATATTAACATTTGGATAAACGTTATTCATCGTATTGTATAAATAACTAAGAAATTTTCGTTGACTTTAAATTTTCATATTTATTGTAGAGTGGGCTCCAAATTATGCTACAATAATCAAGTTTGGATGTAACGAAACTGTAGAAAAAAAAATTAATTGCGCGAAGATTGGTAAATAATTGTGAATACCGCTTAATAAATCCAAGCATTTTGTATTCAGCTTATAAAATATTCTAAATATGTATCTTGAAATTTAGTTTCAAATCAAATGTTATATATGAAAATTAACAGAATACACTTCTTACGTTTATTTCGAAGTTCAAATTTTATTGAACTAAACATTATTTTGAAACTATTTTGCAGTCACAGTCAAGAGTATCAGACTGCTATCATCAGGAACGATAATAAAAACTCTTCTAAACGATAATAAAAAATGGTTTATATTTATTCTTTCTTACTAAACAATATTGTTACGTTTTGTAATTCACATTTTTTAATTATACTTTATATTATATTTTGTAAAAACGGCTGCATGCGAAGTGACATCTGGATCGTTTTTATAAAAAATAAGAGTATAGAGCGCTTTCGTTCACATTTTCATTACAATTTTTAAACTTTGTTCTTTGCAATTTAATTTATAATCTAGTTAATTATAACTAATCAACAGACGTTCATTACTTCAAAATTATAACATTAACAATACACTATATCTAATAACTTCATAATTATAAATAAAAATTGATGAATATTGAAACATAATAGCTGTGAATTTGTACAATGTGTGCTTAAATGGTGTAAATGACGTAATTGTGCATTTGGTTTATTCTATGTTTTTTGTAATTTGCAAAAATTGTATAAATATGTAGCAATGGAACTATAACGTTACATAATTTCTGTCAACATTCAAGTTAGCAGTTACAATAATCGATGGCCTTGGAAGCTAATGTTTTTAATTATTATACATAAATATGGTGTATTTTCGTTTTTACTTTGAAGTATTGGACGCTTCACAATTTCTCAGGAACGATAACGACAATGAAAAGGATAACGGCAAAAGTGACATACTCGTATACAGGTGTCCGTTGTAAGAGACTAACCATTGGGATCTCGAGAATCGTAAGAGATACGAAGTCGGTTAAATAGGGGCCATTGGAGTAATTTGGTGGCCATTTTAATGATGTTTTTTTTTTCCGAAAAATTACATACGTCACTAGATGTGAGCAAAAAACTGATTTTGGCATATTTACTTTTTGACTTATAACTTTCTTCTTTCAGTTCGTATAAGGTTCTAGTTTGTAGATTCCAGAGACATTTTTTTAAAAGGAATTCACAGCGGTCTTCAAGATTTTTGTAACCAACCCTTTTTGAGAAATTCATGACAACTTTTAATTTTGATATGAGGCTCCAAATTGTCTTTAGTACTGTTAAATAGAGATTTCTCTTTCCAACGAAATAAAACACATGTACATTAAAATGAAAATAAACTACAAAATTACAAAATTATTTATTTTATTCATTTGGATCAAATATGCTTTGTAAACAAAATCGAAAATGCTAAAAGAAATTTTAACAGCAATGTTTAATGGTTCATTTGACATTTTATTACTATGTGATATTGTCCATTTCAGGGTAACTCAAATTCTAAATAATAGTGTGCAATCGACCATAAAACTTTTAATTTTGGAAGTTATGAAAAAAAATTAGAAACAGTAAAATTTACAATTTTGTTCATATCTAGTAACCTTTGCATTTTTTCAGGAAAACAAAGACATCCATAAAACGATCCCTGAATACGGCAACTTTGGTCTAATTTAACCGACAAAGTATCTTTTACTATTCTAGAGATCTCCATGCTTAACAAGTTATTTGGGACACATACTGTCTCGCTTTTACAATTTTTACATCTTTTTCTTAATTTTTCATGGTTTCGTATTACAATATGTGTCCTTTCTCACTTCTTCTGGATGTTTTGTTTTTGTTGGTCGGCCTCTGTAAACTAGAACTGGTACATCTTTATCATCACTATCTAATTGTTTGATAGAATGTTCGTATTTTGTTAAGACCAATGCAATATATGAACGAAATTCTAACTGCGACATAGATGCTAAATTATAAATTTTCCATTCGTAGACAAAAGTGCTATTAACGGTATTTATAAAAAGAGATGACCACCATTTTTTCCCTTTATCCTTATGCGGTAATTGGCTATGCCATTGCCACGGACGTCAACATCTCTCATATTGTTGTTGTATTCGTTTATAAGAAATGTTTAGGGCACACTTATTTCTTTTTTCTATTTTCTGTCATAGTAGTAGTAGTAGCAAATATTTTATTTTTTACCTATTGGTGTTCAAATTTATACATTATCTTTATTTTACATTTCATGTGGTAATTATAATATTATTATAACTATTGACATATACTGTTTAATCTACCTGTATATACTTTCTTGTAGTAGTGGTGTAGTATTTGTTAAGTAGGTTTGTCATTTCTCAGGTTTTTGTTGCAGTCTTTTCTTAAGTGATTTATTGTCAAAATCTGTCCACATATTCTGCATTTTCTGTCGTCGTCTCCTATCTAGTATATATTTCTTTTTTCTATATTTCCTGCTCTAAATCTTACGATTATTTTTAGATTTTTATTTTCTGCTAGCAGGTATAGTGGCTTGATTGTAGTCAATAAGTATTTATATCCTTGATTATAAGTTGATTTATATAACTTTTCTTACCTGAGTTTGTATATCTTATTCGTTCGTGTAATTTCATTCACCACATTGTAGCCTGTATTTCTTAGTCTTTCTATCTCTGTCATTGAATGTTCCTTTCTGTCATAAAATTTTGCCAGTTTTGCACCCCATTGATTTTTTTCCTGTTCTAATTCTTCTTATCTTTTTATTTCTATCCAACAATCAAATACAAGACATCCATGGTGTCCGTCTTAAATTCTCTTCTTACTTCATTGTTCTTCTGCCTGCTTCAGTCTTTATTTTGAACCTTTTTGTTTCTTCCCCTATTATAAACACCGGTGTTTGTTTAACTAGTCCATCTTATATATTTTGATTGGATTTTTTCTATTTTGTTTTGTTCTTTCCAACTTCAAATTTCTGCTCCATACATAATGCTCGCAATCAATTTTTAAAAAAGTACCTAACATTCTTAATTTAAAGTTTTTTTTTAATTTTCTGAGTCCTATGCCTCAGATTTGTTCATTCTCTTCACCATTCTTGTGAAATGTATACCCCAAGTGTTTTAAAGATTTGACTTTCTCTATTTCCGTTCCTTCCCATAGCCATGTTTCTTTTGCTTCCCTGCCACTTCCTTTATTGAAAACGACAATCTTGTTTTTTTCTGTGATCAACACCATATCTTTTTTCTTTAAGTATAAGTACCTCGAATCTCTTCATTAAGGAATCCATTTCTTGTTTTGTTCTGTCAACTATTATCAGGTCTTTGACGTACGATAAATCTAAATCTAAATCTTTTTGCTCCCGAGTACAATGCCTTCTGTCTGTCCTTTAGTACAGTGAGCTTCAATATCTGACATGTAAATACTAAATAGAGAAAATAATAGTACGTAATGGGCACCCTTGTTCGCACGTAGTCCAAAATTTCTGTCCTTCACCATCCATTTTTGTTGCATTTATGATTCCAGATTATATTTCTGCTATTCTCTCTACCAAGTTTTCTTCAATTCCAGATCACGTCAATATGTCAATCATCTTTTTCATATTTACGATGTCGAATGCTACGTTCAAATCTACAAATAGCACATAAAATTTTCCCTTTTAAACTTATTTCCTTGATGCCTTTTCTTCACCTTTATGAAAAACTTTTTCCTTTCCAAACATTATTTATTACTATTGTAAGTCTATCGACTATGTTTGTTCCGTATATCTAAGCCTAGTTTTGTATTGCGTCTTCATCTGCGGCATTTCGTTTTCTCTGTTTCTGTATTTGTCTTCTTACATCACTTTCTGTTTAAGTTAAGTTCCGTTTAACTGAGTCACGTAACACTTTCTCCATGCGCTCTTTAGTATGATTTTTTTTTACTGTGATATGATTTTTCCTTTCTGAGTTAATATAATGCTAGATACCTGTTTTATTTGATATATTTCTTATTTGTTTTAGTTTCTGCTTTGTTTTGCATAATTCTCTATATTCTTTTACCTTCTTCAGAAAGTCTTCTTTTCTTGCTGTACTTCTCTCCAATTCTTCTCTACGTTTTGTACTAATTATCTTTTAGCTCTATATTCGCTGTTCCATCAATTACTTTTTCTTATGTTATCTTTTTTCTTCCAAATTTTCTTTGCTAATGAGCTTTGTATATTATCTATAAGTTGGTCTATAGCTTTGTTACAGTCGTCTTCTTTAAATGTTTTTTTTCTTTTAATTTTCTCCATCTTTCCGGTAGTTCCTCTAGTGTATTTCTGACCCAGGTTATTATACTTTCTTTAGGTCTTCCTTTCTTTTTATGTTCTCTGTTTGTATATACGAATTTTCATTTAAATTTATTCGGAAGTCTAGTTTCCCAGTTTTTTTAACCTTCTAACCTTTCTCTTTTATCCACGTTTCTACCAGCCCGATAAAATTAAATTCTTCAATAAAATTCCAAAAATCCTTGTTTTTATTCTGGCAATGTTCCCAAATTCTATTTTAGTCCGATCTGTATTATTCAGTACGCTTATTTTGGAACAGTTTTTGGATCTTCCTCTTTTGGTGATGCAGCTGGCACCGTTTTTTTTTAAAGATACAATGAAGCACGTAATTTCGAAAATTTGTCTTGTTTGTCAAGTTGCGCATTATTTGACAGATGTAATTTTTTTATATAGAGAAACTTATTCCGACTCATACAGTTTTGTGGTAAAGTACGATATCCAGATAAAATCATAATACCAACAAACTTTTTTAGATAGAGATTTCCATCGCAAAATGGTCAAATTGTCGATTTACCTCCGATTTTGATGAAATTTGACAAAAATACTCAGCAAAAAGATTCAGTTGACCTTTAAATCGCCGTTTATTTATTTTTAAAGCTATTTGTTTAATAAAAATCCAGTTTTATTAGAGTACGACATGTTTTTAAGGAAAATAATTTTAAGAACCACAATAAAAATGCAATTTTGGTTTCAATTCCATGGCTATCGCTATCTTTGGGGTTATTTACGTCATTTTCATACCTAATTTCTGAGTTTATCACGTTAAAATTCATTGTACTTATTGATACAGACATAGAATATTATGATTTAAAACTGGTATTTGAAGTTTTTTCTTTGTTTGAGTCACCACCCTGGCTGTTGAGAAGAACTTTCAAAATCAAAAATCTTTTATAATTTGTTTAATTATTATAAATAGTAACAGAACTCATTATTTTGCAGCACCATTCAAAGATGTGGCGAAATGTGAAGTGAATGGTAAAATTTATTACGACGGTCAAGGATGGACTGACGAGGAGCGCCACTTGAAATGTGTGTGTGGACCAAACTTCACAGGCAAATTAGAAGAACCATTTTGCAGGAAAGTCTCTTGTGGAATTGAACTAACTCATTCTCACGACGTGAAAAACAGATGTGCACCTGTTTTCTACGGTCAAGACGGCATATGTCCAATTCAATGGAATTGTTGTAAGTGATTGTCTATGATTTATGATTTAAAAATAATTAATTCAGGGCCGATTTTTTGTACCTTTGGTTAAAGAGCAGGTTACCTTAAATATCGGTTAATATAAAAATATCATACCGAAAAACTAACGTAAATTGTCAAAATTATACGTTATTTACTATTTCGATACAATATTTTTTATTAACCGATAATTAAGGTAACCGGAACTTTATCCAGAGTTAAAAGATCTGCCCTTAGATTGTTAAAACTAATATGCATGAACCGAAAACAAAATTGTGAGCATGCACATTAATAATTGCATTTCTGTGTCTTTCTATTTATTCCTTGTCCGTAACTGTAAACTGTAAAAGAAGCATGACTATCATTCCTACAAAATACAATGTCATCAAGAATTATTGTCGTTTGACGAAGAAGTTAGACAAATATTTTGTGAAATTGTACAAGATTATGCAAATAGGGACAGAGATTTTATTTCATCAATTTGTTTTACAGACGAATGTACCTAAATTTACCTTAAATAATGAACCCAATGTTCAAAATGACAGATACTGGGCTCAAACGAATCCCCATTTAATTGTAAATACCAGATCACAATGTCCTCAAAAAATTAATATTTGGGCAGGCATTTTTAATTCTTACATTATCGGCTTTTTTTGAAGTAACAGGGAACTTAAACTCTGAAAATTTTTTAAATTTATTAATTACTCAGGCTGGCCCTGCAATTGAAAAAATCGCACATCTAAATCGGGAGATCTGGTTCCAATAAGACGGGTGTCCGGCTCATTTTGGAGTAGATGTTAGAAACTTTTTAAATAATGCATTTCCAAATCGACGGATTGGGCGAGGAGATACAATTAATTGGACGGCCAGAGCTCCTGATTTGACATAGGGATTTAACAGTTGTAGAGCATAAAATTCTGCATCGGAGTTAATAATCAAAATTAATTTTATATGCCTTATAAGCTCAGAAATTAGGTATGAAAATGACGCAAATTATCTCAAAAATAATAGTAGTCTTAGAATTGAGACAAAAGTGATCAAATGTTTAACGGTTTATCTGTCAAGTTAACTGCATTAGTTTATTTTTATTATTATTTCTAGTTACTGTTTTGTTAAGTTATATTTAAAATTAATTTTTGCATTATTGTTAACTTCACCAATAATTATAAATAATAATAGAAATAAACTAACGCTGCTAACGTGACAGATTAATCGTTACTGCGATTTTTGGAATGATATACGTCATTTTCAAATCTTATTTCTGATCTTAACAGGCATGTAAAATTTATTTTGCTTATTGATTCAGATACAGAATTTAATGCTCCACAACTGTTACAGGATGATTTTTTTACCTAAAATAATTATGGAAGCAGGAAATTATGAAAGTATGATTTTATATGTAAAATCTCTATGTTCGGGTGTTCAAGTCACCACCTTGTATATGAGTTTGTAAATAACGCTTTAAGTAATTGTAATACATATGTGTATTTGTTTTCAGATTCTAAAGGCGAAGAAGTTATAGCTAATCCAAAGGGGTCTGCTTCAGGTAATATATTCTACGTTTTATTTGAATTAATCTTATTAAGTATAATTATGATATATTGTTATAGAACAAAAATGCCAGTACGGAAACGAACAACTCAACATCGGGGATAAAGTTCTGTTGAAACGTTCTCCTGGAAGTCCCAAAATTAATTGCGAATGTAAAATTCCTCCTTTGGTTACCTGCATACAAGAACCATACAAATCATAATTTTATTTGCAACGATTTATTATTATATTGTATTCGTATTACGTGTAAAGTACTTATAATAAATAATTACAAAAATATTGTTAAGGACTAGTCGTCTAATCATTTATATTTACCTGCATACATTTTTTTTTACAACTCACAGGCAAATTCTCTTTAGATTTAGCAAATTGTTAAAAAGTAACTTTTGCTTACTGTTAAATATTATGGTATATATTTAAATTCCGTAATTTTTATTTTATTTTGTACATGTAAGAAGGGAGGTTGGTTGTATATAACGCTGTTACCAAAATAATCAAATATTAGGTAATGTTTTTTTTTTATTTTACACCTTTTAAAACTTTTTTAAAATTTGAAAATTCAATGGGATTTTCCAAGATGACGGCTTTTAAAGAAATTATATTTCGCTACTTTTGCTAGTTTTAACCACAAGTTTAGAGAATAAATAAAAAAATTCGCACACTCCTGACCCTCGTTTCTACTCTGCGCCCTATCGGTCACTCTTCATAACGTCGTTTATACTAGACACAGCTACATGTTTGATATTTTATTAATCTATAAAAATTATTTTTAAAACAATATCATTCAGCTCTCAAGAACTGCGGTGATTTTGTAGGAGTGCTAGCAGAGATCCACTACAACGAGATCTCAACCTGTTGTTAAAATACTTAACCTTTCGTTGCAATCAAAATATTTCATATGGTACACTGAATTTTGAGAGATCTGCTATTAATTTAATAAGTGAAATCGAATAAGATCAGTCGTTTCTTTAAAAGAGTTTTTAAAAGCAGAACAAAATACTATTCAATTTGGTGTATAGAAAGTCGTAATTGAGCAAAAAATGGAGTAATTAAAACGTCTCGAGTGGTAGCATCCATCTTTTTTCTTACATTTCTTTAATGATCGAAAAAGCGCTTGCGTCTCTAGGGTCTTACTGACTTATTTGGTAAAAATAAATAATAATTTCATTATAAACCTTAGGAAGCCATATCATAGAGCAACTTCTCAATCCATAAGTATATGAATAAAAAACTGTTTAGGAAAGCGGATGTAAACCACAATTATACAGCACATAGTACGACACACGCAGCTACGTCAGCTGCTTAGACATGAACATTATAAAAATAGAACCAAGAAAATAATTATTTGTTAGGATACTCCTCTCTCTTCAAGAATATAAAAAAATGTAGAAATAAATTAGGTCATTAAGCTGAATGCCAACTGCTAAATATAATCAATAAAATTAACAAATTGCAAATTACTGGTTAACAAACATTGTGCTCTAAACATCTAGAACGTAATCTACAAGAACGAGACTCGAAATATAATTTAAAATCAAATCAAAACTTTTTCAATCTTATAAAGTTATTCCCACCCTAATTAAGGAGTGAAAAGCAGCTTAATTTCTTAATATTAAATTAAAAATATATTGTGACGTGTGCCAGAAATTTAAAAATAATGTTCAAAAAATTACCGTGATTTCTCAAAGAGAAATCACGCGTCACACACTTACCTCGACAGCTCAGAATTGGTCGTGGTATCGCTAGGTCGTGGGTCACTAAGATCTTTGTAATAACAATAATAGGGAAGGGCGCCAGTTGTGCCGAAAGGAAAAATGGTGGACACAACAACACCGAAAATAACAAATTGAAAATAAAACTAATTTTATTTACGGCAAGTAAATACAATAGGGAAGTTTAAGGGGACAATTATTGCATATTACAAAAAAAGAAAATACCTTTTGCGGGGTAACAAAATATCGATGGGTCTGGAATGGCTAGGTCGTTGGAGTGAGTCCCTGGACGTCTTGGTATCGAGGTTCGGCTTGTCGACGGAATGTGTACTGTTCGTATTAGTATTAAGCGGCACCGCAGGATGTCGGACACAAGCAGTGTAGCAGCGTAAAGCAGGATAGCAGGATAATGCGTGGTGTTACCGGACTAAGCGTGTCTGGCGGTTGCGTGAGTTGTTCGTGTGTAACTGCAAACTGCTGTTTTCTGTGCGTGATGCCTGAGTACTGTGTGTAAGTTGGTACTGTGTACGTGTGCACGTGCCGCAATACTATTCAGCTTGGATTGGAACTCCACACTCCACTACCAACAAACCTCGACCATCCAGAACCAGGAGGGAATATAAAACATAAAAATTTTTAGCAGATAATTGATCCCAAAAAAATAACTTGCCGTGGCAAAAATACAAAAAATCTTTATAATACAAAATGAACAAATAATTTATTTAACAATAAATAAATGCAAAAATTATTATTTACAAAAATTTTGTGCACAAAAAAATACTACAAATACTTTTATAAAAAAACTATCAGCTGGCCAGGCTGTAAAAGACCAGAAAATAAGAGAAAGAAAGAATATAACAGACTTGAAAGGTTTTCAAAAACTAACGTTTTTAACTGCGGGACTTGTAAAATTTATTATACTTTTTGGCTGCCAAAAAATAATAAACGGTAAAAAGGTAACTAATGGCATCCAAAAACAAAGAGAAAAATAAAATTGGAACGATAAAAATTCTACTTACGACAGTAAATCAGCGTGAGCTCTGTCTAAATCCCACAGTATAAAAAATAACCTAAATCGTATTCAAAAAAATATTAAGCAAACTAATAAAAAATGAATCTTTCCTATGAAAGATACACGAGAAATTTTGAATAAAAGATATAGCAAAAAAGAAACAAAGTTGAGGAGGTTTCCTCGCAAGCTTTGACAACACGTGGTTATCTAAATATTTATTTAAAACAAAAGTTTCGAATAAAATAAAAAATATCACTTTACTCACCAAAATCAGTGAAATAAAAAATCCGGAGTAAGAATATTTTAAATAAAATCTTGAAGATTTTAAAAATAACTTTAGATAAAAAATTTTAGAACAAACAGATTGCTAACAAAATACGTCCGTTGTCTCAGCTTGCAGAAACTCAACTCCTCTACCGACCGCGCTCGCCTCTCAAGCAGTCAGCAGCACTAGAGATGTCGTATGTTTAATTAAAATATAAAAAGATTTAAATAAAAAACCGCGAAACGAATGAAATCGTTTCACTGCCCCCCCTCCAAAAAGGATGATGACGTAACGGAATCATCAAAAGTTGTGTCAGGATCATCGGGGACAGTAGGTGCAGGTTTAAGGTCCTTTATGTGGTAGATGCCAGCATCAGTTCCGTCGGTATCGTGAAGGTGATACGCGAGAGGAGATAGTTTCCGAAAAACCTTGCTTTCGACATAACGAGGTGCTAGAGCCGAAGAGAAACATCTAGGACCAACAGATAAAACTCGATTTCTACGATAAACTAGATCACCTTCATCAAATTCGAGCTGACGACGATGTTTATTATAATATTTCGCGTTTCGCTCATAAGCTCGATGAATACGGTCTTGAACGATTAAGAAAAATTCAGACATCTCTGATAATGAGTTGCCATAATCAGCTGGGGAATCGGAACAGATATTGTCAGGTAAAGAACGGTAAAAGTTTCCTGAAACTGGAACATGCCTACCAAAAGTAAGGAAAGCTGGAGTAAATCGAGTAACTTCGTGCACACTCGTACGAATGGCCTGAGCGATGGCTTGAAGATTTTTATCCCAAGCACGATGATTATTGTCGAGATAAGACCTAATAGCTGTTTTAATTACTCGATTGGTACGCTCAACAAAATTCACCTGGGGGTGAAACTTGGCGTTATACCATAATTTAGGTATTTCATATTTAGCGATAAGATCTGTAAATAATTTAGAGACGAACTGAGTTCCATTATCGCACATGACAATTTGTGGTACACCAAATAAAAGAAAAACATTTTCTTCTAAAATTTTACAAATTTTTGGAGCGTTAGCTTCACGCATAGGGTGAACAATGACAAATTTGGAAAACCAATCGGTCACTACTAGAATATAGCGATTTCCAGCTGACGAAGGAGGTAATGGTCCCATAAGATCAACCGAGATAGCTTGCCAAGGAAACTTTATAATCTTTTCCCTGCCCATTAAACCAGGTGGAGGGATTTGAGGAACTTTTTGAGACAAACAAGTCTTGCAACGTTTTACATAACCGGCAATAAAATGATGCATCTTAGGCCAGTAATATTCTGATGCAACACGGTGAAAAGTTTTAAAGATTCCAAAATGAGCGGCAGTTGTATCATCGTGACATCGTGAGACAATTTCTTTACGTAACTCCCGGGGTACAACTAATTTCCATGTAGACAAATTAGAAGGAAGGGAATAGGGAGATAAGATGTTTTTGTACAAAAAAATATTTTCCACGCGCCAGTCCGGATAGTCGTTTGGACTTAAAACTACCTTTTCACACATTCTACTATACCAGTTGTCCCGGGTATTTAAAAAAGTCTTATTGTCGATGACACAAACCTCAAGAGGACACCTAGATAGAGCATCAGGTAATTCATGGAGTTTACCAGGGCGGTGAGTGATACTAAAGTCAAATTGTTGTAATTGTACCGACCAGCGAGCTAATCTTCCATGCGGATCCTGCATGCGAAGCAGTCACAAAAGAGAGTAGTGGTCGGTAATAACTTCGAAATGAAGCCCTTCGATAAAAGAACGAAATTTTAAGATACCGAAAATTACAGCAAGGCACTCTTTTTCCGTAACTGAATATTTTTTCTCAGCTTTATTCAAAGTACGACTTGCATATGAAATAGGATGTTCCTCATTATCATCGCCAATCTGTGTAAGCACAGCTCCAAGTCCATAATTGGAAGCGTCAGTATAAATCTTAAAAGGTTTAATAGGTTTACTATAATCAGGGCTAGCAAGAGTTGGAGCAGATATTAGTGCATTTTTTAATTTATTAAAAGCTTCGTCAGCAGCTGACGTCCAAGAAATGGTGGACTTTTTACCTTTACCTTTAGTAAGGTCCGAAATAACAGCTGACATAGAGGCAAAGTTTGGAACAAATCTCCTGTACCACGAGAATAAACCTAAAGCCCTACGCACTTCGGTTACGGTATTAGGTCTAGGAAGATTTGCAATAGCAGATATCTTATCGGGATCAGTGCGAAGACCGTGTTGATCGACAACAAAACCAAGGTATTTGAGAGAAGGTAAACAAAATTCGCATTTCTTGACATTTACAGTGAAACCGGCCGCTTTGAGGCGATCTAGAACCTTATAGAGAATAACGATATGTTCTTCAAAAGAAGAAGTAGCGATAATTAAATCGTCCAGGTAAACAAAAACGTTTGGGTCTAATTCTGGACCGAAAACTTCATCCATTAGTCTTTGAAGAGTTTGAGGGGCATTACAAAGACCGAATGGCATTCGAACGAACTCAAACAGACCGTGACCTGGTACAGAGAAAGCGGTTTTTTCTTTAGACGAAGCCGATAAAGGAATTTGCCAAAATGCACTCTTTAGATCAACAGAAGACAGAAACTTTGCATTACCCAGCTTACTTAAGATGTAATCTACGCGAGGCAAGAGATAGCTATCCTTACGCGTAACCGAATTAAGTTTCCGACCATCAAAACATAGCCGATATTCTCCCGATTTCTTTTTGACAAGTAATATTGGACTAGACCACGGACTCACAGATGGACGAACCACTCCCAATTCCAACATTTTGTCCAGTTCTTTATTAACGAACTCCATCATCACTGGAGAAAGAGGATATTGGCGCTGTTTTAAGGGAAGCGCGTCACCAGTATCAATAACATGTTGAATTTTATTGGTACAACCGAGTCCTAAAGATCCGAGCTTTTCAAAATCAGCAACAACGGAATTAAGAATTTCTTGCGGACGGGAAGATAAGTTTTCACGGCTAGAAACACCACTAAGAGATGCAATTTCATTTTGGGCATGCCACGAATTCTTAGAAAAGTCTAACTTAAGACCAAAACAACGACAAAAGTCCACACCTAATATTACAGGATGTTTTACAGAAGGAACGACAGTAAAAGAAAAATGACTACTCGTTTTACCCAACGAGAAAGGTACAAAAACGTTGCCTAAGGTTGGATGAGATTTACCATCAGCAGTTGAAACGGTAGGAACAACACTAGGTTTTAGAGAAAATAGATGTTTTAGCATTAAATAGCCTCGACCACCTACAATAGAAATATTAGCACCCGAATCAACTAAGGCTGTCATAGGTACTACGTGAATGAAGATAGTAACGAAAGGTCGATTATCATCACTTGATTTATTAAAAATAGGTGAAATGACATTATTCGTGAAAAAGTTAGAGACTTGGTTTAACCATTGAGACCACTCTTCTCTGTCGGTTTTTCTAACGACTTTACCAGCGTTGGGGTGGCGTTTTCCTCGACAGCTGGCAAGACCGAGGCGCCGCACACGTTTTTTTGAACAGTTGGGGCATTTAAGTTTGGTAACGTTTCTTTTACCACAAGAAAAGCAAAAGAGATTACGAGGCTTTGGACATTTTGGATAAAGATGTTCCGTACTATTACAGTTCCAGCAACTAAGAACACGCCCTTGACCCACAGCTGCAACGGTTGAACGAGAAAAATTTCTATCCAATTTACAGGATGATTTAGAACTACTTTGAAATGAAAGATCGGGTTCTAAAGTATGTGAGGAACGAGTTGGTGGATTTTTAAACTGCGAGACATTAAGTTCAGTGTCTTCAAGTCTCTTGCAAATAGTAATCAATTCTGACAGAGAGTTAATATTTTGAAGTGAACAAAATCTCTGAAAATGCGGTTGTAAATTACGAATAATGTAACTAACCCTGGTTTGTTCGTCAGGAGTTTTAGTTAAACGACAGAATAAGTTTTCCATGATGGCAATAAAAATCTCTACCTTCTCACAAGAAGCTTGAGTTCGATTCCGAATCTCATCCATAAGAGCTAGATCATAATTAGAAGGTAAAAAGGTAGAACGAAGTTTAGAAACAAGTTCCGACCAAGAAGATATAGAGTTGCGTATCATGCGATACCAAACGAGAGCATGGCCGGTAAAGAGATCACCAGCTTGGCGAAATAATTGTTCGTGAGAGACGCCACGAGAATAAGCCGTGCTGTCGATATTTTCGAGAAAACTATTAAGGCCGGTATTTCCATCAAATGTAATATTCCATTTGGCAACTAAATTTGTATGATCGCAAGCCGCGGAACGAGGTAAAACAGTACTGCTTGGTAGATGAGGTGGTAGCGGTGTCGGTGGAATTTCAGAATGTACATTAAATACCATAGGGGTAATATTTACGTTACTAAATCTAATAGCATTCAATTTTTGCAAAAAGCTCTGGCAACTATCATCGAACGAACTTAGCATGGCAATAGGAATAGATAGAGTAGTTGGAAAAGAATTAGTGGAAGGTATTTCATCAAAATCAATTAAATTTACTACCTGGTTAGTATCAACTACACGGGACATGGAAGAAAGGGCAGATTTTATCATAGAGAGCAATCTCAAAAGCTCGCCACTTAAATGTTGAGGCAAACGAGAAATACGAAGATACAAGGCAACTAAACGAGAATTTATTTCAACTTGAAATTGCTCTATATGAGAACGATTTCTACTATTAAAATTTTGAATCATACCTGAAATCTCTTTAAGTCTTTCCAGACATGTCCGAGAGTCATTGATGGGATCAGGAAAATAATCAGCATTAACTGTAGTTTGCCCAATACTTTCCATCTCGATTAATCCACATAATATGTTTAAATTTTCCTCATTTGATCCGGGATAGAAACAATTTCGAATTTTGAGCTCGTAACTGATTTCCTCTCCTCGTAGATATTGGATGTGTTCCACGGTAAGTGACATTTTTGAAAAAAAAGTAATATTAGTGCCAAGTAACAATATGTAGAGAGAAAAGCAAAGAGAAAGATAGAAATAAAGAGTAAAGAGAGATTTAGAAAAGACCAAGCAAAACCACGAAAATTAACTTTAAATTTAAAAAAAATTACCAACAAAATATTAACCACGGGCCCCACGTTGGGCGCCAAAATTATTTGTGTGACGTGTGCCAGAAATTTAAAAATAATGTTCAAAAAATTACCGTGATTTCTCAAAGAGAAATCACGCGTCACACACTTACCTCGACAGCTCAGAATTGGTCGTGGTATCGCTAGGTCGTGGGTCACTAAGATCTTTGTAATAACAATAATAGGGAAGGGCGCCAGTTGTGCCGAAAGGAAAAATGGTGGACACAACAACACCGAAAATAACAAATTGAAAATAAAACTAATTTTATTTACGGCAAGTAAATACAATAGGGAAGTTTAAGGGGACAATTATTGCATATTACAAAAAAAGAAAATACCTTTTGCGGGGTAACAAAATATCGATGGGTCTGGAATGGCTAGGTCGTTGGAGTGAGTCCCTGGACGTCTCTAGGGTCTTACTGACTTATTTGGTAAAAATAAATAATAATTTCATTATAAACCTTAGGAAGCCATATCATAGAGCAACTTCTCAATCCATAAGTATATGAATAAAAAACTGTTTAGGAAAGCGGATGTAAACCACAATTATACAGCACATAGTACGACACACGCAGCTACGTCAGCTGCTTAGACATGAACATTATAAAAATAGAACCAAGAAAATAATTATTTGTTAGGATACTCCTCTCTCTTCAAGAATATAAAAAAATGTAGAAATAAATTAGGTCATTAAGCTGAATGCCAACTGCTAAATATAATCAATAAAATTAACAAATTGCAAATTACTGGTTAACAAACATTGTGCTCTAAACATCTAGAACGTAATCTACAAGAACGAGACTCGAAATATAATTTAAAATCAAATCAAAACTTTTTCAATCTTATAAAGTTATTCCCACCCTAATTAAGGAGTGAAAAGCAGCTTAATTTCTTAATATTAAATTAAAAATATATTGTGACGTGTGCCAGAAATTTAAAAATAATGTTCAAAAAATTACCGTGATTTCTCAAAGAGAAATCACGCGTCACACACTTACCTCGACAGCTCAGAATTGGTCGTGGTATCGCTAGGTCGTGGGTCACTAAGATCTTTGTAATAACAATAATAGGGAAGGGCGCCAGTTGTGCCGAAAGGAAAAATGGTGGACACAACAACACCGAAAATAACAAATTGAAAATAAAACTAATTTTATTTACGGCAAGTAAATACAATAGGGAAGTTTAAGGGGACAATTATTGCATATTACAAAAAAAGAAAATACCTTTTGCGGGGTAACAAAATATCGATGGGTCTGGAATGGCTAGGTCGTTGGAGTGAGTCCCTGGACGTCTTGGTATCGAGGTTCGGCTTGTCGACGGAATGTGTACTGTTCGTATTAGTATTAAGCGGCACCGCAGGATGTCGGACACAAGCAGTGTAGCAGCGTAAAGCAGGATAGCAGGATAATGCGTGGTGTTACCGGACTAAGCGTGTCTGGCGGTTGCGTGAGTTGTTCGTGTGTAACTGCAAACTGCTGTTTTCTGTGCGTGATGCCTGAGTACTGTGTGTAAGTTGGTACTGTGTACGTGTGCACGTGCCGCAATACTATTCAGCTTGGATTGGAACTCCACACTCCACTACCAACAAACCTCGACCATCCAGAACCAGGAGGGAATATAAAACATAAAAATTTTTAGCAGATAATTGATCCCAAAAAAATAACTTGCCGTGGCAAAAATACAAAAAATCTTTATAATACAAAATGAACAAATAATTTATTTAACAATAAATAAATGCAAAAATTATTATTTACAAAAATTTTGTGCACAAAAAAATACTACAAATACTTTTATAAAAAAACTATCAGCTGGCCAGGCTGTAAAAGACCAGAAAATAAGAGAAAGAAAGAATATAACAGACTTGAAAGGTTTTCAAAAACTAACGTTTTTAACTGCGGGACTTGTAAAATTTATTATACTTTTTGGCTGCCAAAAAATAATAAACGGTAAAAAGGTAACTAATGGCATCCAAAAACAAAGAGAAAAATAAAATTGGAACGATAAAAATTCTACTTACGACAGTAAATCAGCGTGAGCTCTGTCTAAATCCCACAGTATAAAAAATAACCTAAATCGTATTCAAAAAAATATTAAGCAAACTAATAAAAAATGAATCTTTCCTATGAAAGATACACGAGAAATTTTGAATAAAAGATATAGCAAAAAAGAAACAAAGTTGAGGAGGTTTCCTCGCAAGCTTTGACAACACGTGGTTATCTAAATATTTATTTAAAACAAAAGTTTCGAATAAAATAAAAAATATCACTTTACTCACCAAAATCAGTGAAATAAAAAATCCGGAGTAAGAATATTTTAAATAAAATCTTGAAGATTTTAAAAATAACTTTAGATAAAAATTTTTAGAACAAACAGATTGCTAACAAAATACGTCCGTTGTCTCAGCTTGCAGAAACTCAACTCCTCTACCGACCGCGCTCGCCTCTCAAGCAGTCAGCAGCACTAGAGATGTCGTATGTTTAATTAAAATATAAAAAGATTTAAATAAAAAACCGCGAAACGAATGAAATCGTTTCAATATATATTTAAACTATATGAAGAATGACCGACAGGGCGCAGGGTAGAAGCGCGGGCCAGGAGTCCGCGAATTTTTGAATTTATTCTCTATACTTGTGGTTAAAACTAGTTAAAGTAGCGGTACTGCAATGTAATCATCTGGAACGAGATTCTCATATATTTAAATCGAATATCACTTACAGGTAAGACCGTTTAATTTGGATTTTTCATTTAGATTTTTTTATGCAAATTCTGAACATTAAAAAAAAACATGCGATGTCATGCTATCCCGTTTATAAATGACCACAATTGTAACACGATTATTTGGAAATTGTGAGTTACGCTAGTGAACATATTTTGGCGGAAAATATTTTTCCCTTGTGATTGTGCCGCAGATCAACTGTATTGTGATTGTTCAATGGTGGATAGTATGATGCAACGCGTTAAGAGGAAATACTACTCACCTACTATAATATTGTGGGACGGGTCGAATGTAAAGGAGCTTGCTAGTGGCAGAAGGCGGAGTTATGATACGGGAAAATATGTGGTTGGAGTTGTCAGGCCTGGACGAGGCCACCGGGAAACCGGGATTTGGCCCTGAGCCACCGTAGTATTAAGTCTTTACAATATAAAATATCATATTAGAAATATAATACTTTAGAATGAAAACATATTGACAAAATATCGGAATATACATTCGGGTATTGCCGCCCGATGCAAAAGTTACGGAGAGTGCTACTCGTCACAACTAGTGGGTAGCGTTCCGATTGATAGTACAATTGTACTAGTTCTAGTTCTTTTTTATATATTTTAGTGAGTTAGTACTCACTAAATGATATCTAGTATTTTTTTAAAAAAATCGGTAACGATATTATTATCGTTGACATCAGTTAGTTTGTAATTGTCATTCATATATGCCGCCACTACCTTTGCACATGGCCAACTTCGTGAATAAGCTATAGTAGAAGTTCAGGTATATGAAACTGACTTATGCGGGTTTTACAACCTTTTATGGAAGGGTAGGAAGCTTTCTGGTTAGGAGTTATAAATTATCCCAATTCAAAGGTATCACTTGAAAAGTAAGAACAGGTCCGTATTAAATAAATTCATACTATATTTACTTTGAATAAATAAATAACTAATAATGGAGTTTTTAGAATATGTAATTGGAAATCCAAAGATCACTTAATGAAAAAAAAAATCTCAAGAATGAACAACTTGACTTAGTCAAATCTCCATTGACAGTGTCGGACTGACACGCCGGGCAACCGGGCAAAATCCCGGTGAGCCAAATAATTTAACAAATGGGGGCCAAATTTCTAGACAAAATATTAAAATATTAATTGGTAAGTTAAAAACTAATGGCTTAATCTGTTATTAAAATATTAAAAATAAAAACATGAATCATATTCTACAAATAAGTACGTACATAAAATGTTCAAAATCTACAGAGATAGGAATCCTTCACAATCAGCGCACATTGCTGCGCCTAACGACAAAAAATTTAAACTGTATTCGGATTTTTATGCAAAAAAATTCCTTAGTTGTGTCATCTACACTGTCGGTGATTTATATAAATTTAGTGCATTGGTAACTGTGTATTATTTAGCTAAAAGAAAAATATATAATCGATTCATTTTGCCTAGCACCATGTTATTGAACTTTCTGCTAAATTTGGTAGACATTTTATTTAGTTTTGCAAAAATCAAAGCAGTCAGATACACAACGTGTATAAAATTAGTAAGTTAAGAAACACAATCTGCCGACTATCAACATGAACATGAAACCTACTTGTAGAGATAACGTACATTATAAAACAGCCTGTACATGTTATGTATCTTGTCTTTTGTACTTCTAACACGAATAAAGAACGTAGATTAGACCCGTTGTAATTTTAATTCTTTTTAAAGACTCACTTTCCCGGAGAACAAACAAAATTGGCGCAGTCGGAAGGATACTCGAAATTATTCGTATCGAACGAGTAATTTCTGTCTCAACAGTTAATCGAGTATCACATTTCGGTACGGGAGTGAATATCGAGCGCATATCGGTTTACCACGAGCCCAGCAGCCGAAATCGGGAGACGAGTCTTAGGAAGAAGAAAATACAACGCCCTGGTGGAGGACAGCATCGCCAAAGCCAGACCTGGTGAAGGACAGCATCGCCGTAGCCAGACCTTAAACTAGGAAGACCTGGGAGAGGAACAAAAATCGTCCAAACCTATAGGCATTAGGTTAAGAAGAATGAAAATAGAAATATTTATGTAAGTACAAACAAAGCTCATATCCTATACAAAACTATTCCCACATACCTTAGCAAACAGTTTCAACTAGAATAAAAATAATTTAAAATAAGCCACAATCGAAATATTTATGTCTAATAACGACATCCTAAACTTATCTGAAATACTAACTCAATTTAATTTGGGAGACACAGATACAGAAATGTCACCACCACTTACCCAAGCTCAATCCCAAATAACAGCCCCAGTCAATTACCAACTCTTAAGATTGTATGTAGATTCGATTCCACACTATGAAGGCAATCCCCACACATTAAATATATTCCTTGATTCTTGTCAAAATTTAATTAATACTTTTGGAACTCATACAAATATAACATTAAATAATTTCCTTGTAAGAGCTATATTAGGAAAATTAACAGGCAGAGCTCTTATTTTAATTGGATCCCGTACAGAACTCAGTACATGGGAGGAATTAAAAAATGCTCTAAGATTAAGTTTTGGAGATCAAAGAAACATTGATTGTCTAGTTCAGGATTTGATATCGCTTCGTCCAAATAAAAATGAACCACCCTATAATTTTGGTATGAGATGTCAAGATTCACGTAGCTTAATTATGTCTAAATTAAATAGTTTCGAAATTACTGCTGAAGAAAGAAAGATAAAACAAGAAAATTATAACGATTTAGCATTAAAAACATTTATTCGCGGTTTACCACCAAACATACAAACAAACATCAGATTACGGAACCCTGACAGTTTAGAGAAAGCGATGAGTTTAGTTATTGAAGAAGAAAATTTCCTCTATTCTACACAGAGGCAAAGTTCAATAAATTCGCAATCAAATTTTAAACCTGATCATAGAATTTTACCAGCCAGACAACAAATAACGCCCAATTATAGCCAAAATTACCAATATCGACCAAATCCAATTCCTACACCAAATTACCAAAACTCTCAACAACGTCCTACATTGCATTTACCTCCAAAAATGAATCCTTTCCAAAATACTACTTAACCCAATTACAGACCCGTGCATTATGCACAAAGACAACCACAAATCCAAATGCGTCCACCTACATTTCAATATACCCAGAGACCAGTAAATTTCCCACAGAATTTCTCACGTCCAAACATACAACAAAATACCTTCCGTCCTAATTTCCAACAAAATTTTCCACGTCCAAATCAACCCCAACCATTTAAACCCGAACCGATGGACACCTCATCAATCCATTCCAGAAGAAGTAACCCTCAAAAAACATTCACATCAACCCAATTATTTAATCAGAATATCCAGTCTGACACCGAACAATCACCCCAAACTTCCCAAGACATATCCTATAACACCGAATATGAAACCTATGAGAACAATCCCGTAGACTATGAATATGACACGTATTATGACTATTCACACACTTTAACTTACGACGATTCCTATTACAACAATGATGATAACATCACGTATGAAGAACCCGTTATCAACAACGCTGAATCAAATGTAAATTTTCCTATGACCAACAATGCCAACAATCAGACGTAGTACAATTAAACACAATAAAAGCAAATTTGCCCCACATATATATCCCCGAATTAAATGCCAATTTTTTGATAGATACTGGTAGCACTAAAAGTTTAATAAATCCGGAATTAGCATACACATTTTATCCAAATTACATTTATAATCAAAATTTTAATATTCAAACAGCACATAACGTATCATACCACAATGAAGTTGCAGAAATCCCTATTTTCGAAATTTTTAATATTCCCGAAACTCATAAATTCGATTTGTTTAAATTCAGTAACAAATACGATGACCTCATCGGTGTTGATCTTTTAAGACAATTAAACGCAAATGTAAACGTCACAAACAAACAACTAACAACACCATATGCCGTTATACCCATAATTTTCAATCCCGACAACGAAACAAAAGTCCATAATAATTCAGCCCTTTTACATTCCATTATTGTACCACCTCGAACATCATTTGTAGTAAAATTACCTGTTAAAATGAGAAACGGTATAGGAATTTTAAATCATACAAATTTTGAAAATGGCGTACAAATGCCAAAAGCAGTTGTAAATGTTTCACACAATTTTGCTATAACTACATTAACAAATATTAACGAAAACCCTGTTCAGATAAACATATTAGAACCATTAGAAATTGAACCTTTAGACCCTATCGAAATTAATTTTGTTGAAAAAATGGAAATTGATGAAGAACCCGATATAGAATACGATAATCTTTTAAAACAAAATTTAAAAAATATTAGAATAGATCATTGTAATAAAGAAGAAAAAGAATCAATTAGAAAGTTATGTTTCGAATATAGAGATATATTTTATTGCGAGAAAACACCTTTGAGTTTTTCGAACGACATAACACACAAAATTAAATTGAAAGACGATACACCAATTCATGTAAAATCATATCGATTCCCCGAAATTCATAAAAACGAAGTCAAGTCTCAAATTAATAAAATGCTTGAGCAAGGTATAATACAAGACAGCGTATCCCCTTGGTCCAGTCCTATCTGGATAGTCCCGAAAAAACTCGACGCTTCTGGTAAGAAGAAGTGGCGCGTAGTTATAGACTACCGAAAATTGAACGAACAAACCATTGACGACAAGTACCCATTACCAAACATTTCTGACATACTAGACAAACTTGGCAAAGCAACTTACTTTTCGACTTTAGACCTAGCTAGCGGCTTCCATCAGATAGAAGTAGATCCTAATGATATTCAAAAAACTGCATTTTCTGTAGAAGGCGGGCATTATGAATTTAAACGCATGCCATTCGGTTTAAAAAACGCCCCATCAACCTTTCAACGAGTTATGGACAATGTTCTTCGCGGCCGTCAGCACGAGACATGTTTAGTATATCTTGATGATATCATTATTTTTAGTTCATCCCTTCAGGAGCATATTGAAGGACTAAAATCAGTATTTAATCGTTTACGAATCAGTAACTTCAAAATTCAACTTGACAAAAGCGAATTTCTTCAAAAAACCGTTCAATATTTAGGACATGTAATTACCTCAGATGGTGTAAAACCTAACCCAGATAAAATTTCGGCAATCAAAAATTTCCCCATACCTCGAACACCAAAAGAAATTAAAAGCTTTTTAGGATTACTAGGTTACTATAGACGTTTCATCAAAGACTTTGCAAAAATAACGAAACCCATGACCAAATGTTTGAAAAAAGACGCCAAAATTATTCACGACAAAGAATTCATAGACAGTTTCAATACATGTAAAGAACTACTTACAAACGATCCTATATTACAATACCCTGATTTTAACAAACCTTTTGTACTAACGACAGACGCCAGCGATTTCGCGATAGGTGCCGTTCTTTCGCAAGGCGAAATTTCACGTGACGAACCTATAGCTTATGCATCTAGAACTTTAAATGATACCGAGACACGCTACTCCGTTATCGAAAAAGAACTATTAGCGATAGTTTGGGCTTGTAAGCATTTCCGTCCGTATCTTTATGGTAGAAAGTTCACAATAATGACTGACCACCGTCCTCTTACTTGGCTATTTAATATTAAAGAACCAAATTCCAAACTTGTTAGATGGCGATTAAAATTAGAAGAATACGACTATGACATACAGTACAAAAAAGGAAAATTTAACACCAACGCAGACTGTCTTTCTAGAATAAAATTAAATGCCATTGAAACAGAATCCACAATTAATAATCCCGGCGAAATTAATAACGACATTATCGAATATTTTAGAAACCTTGCTGAAAATTTTACACCTGACAAAAATGAATTGCATCCCCAACCTTCCACTAGTAAACCGACTAAACCAAAAATCAAAATCTTATCCAACATCCAAATCAAACCTCCAAACACTACAAATACTAATCCTCAACAAAATATTGATAACGAAGACATAGGCGTAGACACAGACTCTGAATCTATTACACAACACTCCACTGACAATGACAATACAAACACCGGCATAACAATATTAGACGAAATTATAAACAATAAAACAAATCAGATTCACGTTTTTCGTCATATATATAACAAACCTTCAATTACACATAACAATTATGAACATCAAAAAATTATTAAAATCAAATTACCGGAACAAAATAATCACCAATTTATATTTGAATTCTTAAGAGACTATACTGACTCAAAAAATATTTATCATCTTTATTTTCACACTGACAAACTTTTCCGCGATTTTTCAAAAGTCTATTTAGATAAATTTTCAATGAAAGGTCCGAAATTAATTAAATGCACTAAAATTATTAACACCGTAACTGACAAAGAAGAACAAATTTTGCTTATAAAAAATCATCACGAAGGTAGTAGTAACCATAGAGGCATTAATGAAACTTTCGAATATCTTAAAAGAAATTATTATTGGAAACATATGAAAACAACAATAACAAATTTTATAAACGCATGTGAAATTTGTCAAAGAGCGAAATATGCTAGGAAAAAACCATATGTCCCGCTCATGCTTACTGAAACAGCCTCACGACCTTTTCAGATAATACACGTAGATATCTTTATGTTTGATAATAAAAATTATCTCACTCTTGTAGATGCCTTTACAAAATTCGCACAAGCTATTTTCATAGATGGAAAAACTGCTATTCATACTAGTAATGCTTTAATAAAATATTTTGCTTCATTTGGCATACCCAAAAATTTAATTTTGGATAACGGCAAAGAGTTCAATAACAACACAACCAAAGAACTTTTAAAATTGCATAAAATTAATGTCCATTTTACCACCCCTTTACATCACGAATCAAATTCCATTGTAGAACGATTTTATTCAACAATAATTGAACATCTAAGAATTCTAAAAGAAATGTATCCAGACGATAACGCTGATCAAATGCAATATGCAATAATTGGTTACAATAACTCTATTCACAGCGCTACAAATTATACCCCCCTTTGAATTAGCATTCGGACACACAAATTCCAGAAATCCAAACGAAATATTCCTTCCCAATTCCTTTTACAACGATTACATTCAGAATCATAAAGACAAATTAAAACATGTTTATCAAGAAGTCTCTGATAAACTACATTCCGATAAAAAGAAGATAGTAACGAAACATAACACCCACGGTGATACAAAAATACGCTTTTAAAATAGGACAACCCGTTTATAAACAAAATCCTTTAAATAGAAGTAAAAAGTCGTTGAAATTTTTAGGACCATTTAAAATAACTAAACTTTTGGACAAAAATAAAGTTGAAATTTGCAATGAAAAGAAAAAGAATAAGGTAGAAATTATACATATAAAAGAACTGAGACAACCACCTGTTTCAGATCCCTTATCCTCATCATCACCACCGCAACTCTCGAAATCCCAAAATTCCACAACCTGAACACCAACCCCGGACTGTTACCATTAAAACTTGGACATGCTCAGATTAAAACAGATCAATGGACTTTCGTACAAATTTACGATATTACAGATATCATAAGTGAGTATAATAACTTACGTAATTCCTTCTCAAAAATAAAACGTGAAATTCAAACCTCAAAACAAAATAAAGAAAATTATCAAATTACAACAATTTTGGAAGATAAAGTGTCACTACAAATTCAACAACTAAACCCATTATCGCACAGAAAAAAGAGAGGTATAATCGATGGCCTCGGATCCGTAATAAAAGCCATAACTGGCAATCTCGATCAAAACGATGCTGAAAAATACGATAAAGCTATATCAAGGCTGACAAACAATCAAAATAAATTTAAAACTATAATGGATGATCAAATAACTATCTTACAAACCTCAATATCAAAATTTGACAACAATGTAAAAATTCTTTCAAAAAATCAACAATCTCTTAATTCCAAAATTAACGAATTAGAAAAATTCATAAATAGTACATACATAAAAAGAGTTGAAACAGCTAATTGCTTTTTCCTCCAAATCGTCCTTACTCAATACATAACAAGCCTACAAATTATCTACGATTTATTAGAAAAAATTGAAGTGGCTATTTCCTTTTCGAAACTTAACACCTTTCATAATTCAATCATTGAACCAAAGGATTTACTATCTGAAATTATCCAAATAAATAAACTTTTAAACGACAATAAATTCCCATTTGAACCATCTTTAGAAAACCTTCTTTTATTTGAAAAAATTATTGAAATCAAAAGTTTTAGTAAAAATAATCAAATCACATTTTTAATCGAAATTCCAATAGTCGAAACTGAAAGCTTCACCTACTATCATCTATATCCTTTACCAACCCCACATCAGAATATATTTAAAACCATTATACCCCGAAATAAATTCCTTGCTTCCAATGAGCATGCTTACGCATTCTTCGAGACCAAATGCCAGGAAATTATCCCAGAAGAGTTCCTGTGTTATGAGGCGCATACAGCAACAATAAATGCCGACACCCCATGCGAAGTTCAACTATTGAATTACATAAAAAATTCCACTAATTGCAAACAAATAGCCGTCAATATTCTAAACACCACCATCCGAAAAATCGAAGGACATCAATGGATCATCATCGCCCCGAACAGCATCGTAGCCACCCAAAGATGCGGCAAAAACGTCGACAACATCCCTCTATTTGGCAGCTACCTCCTTGAACTAAATAGTAAATGTGAAGTGAAAGTGAAAGATTCCGTGCTCAAAACATATCAGTCCCAAAAAACAAATTTCAAAAACATTAATTTACCCAATATACCCCTTTCGAACAATTTTAGCGATAAAGACATTTTTAATTTTAAAACATTTAAGTTAGATTCTGTAAGCCTAGATGACACAGATCACATATTGTCTCTTATTAGTAAACAAAAGAACAATTTAAAAGAAATAAATAATGAACCCATTTATTATAATAGAATAAGTATTTTTACCATTGTTTTGTATTATTTCATAATTATTTGTTTTGTATGTATAATACTATATTTTGTTAATAAAAGAAGGAAGTCCAGAATACTACAACCAAGGAACATCGAGGCTTCAACGTCCGCACCCCCAAATATGTCATTTTCATCGAACTTTGTGGCTAAAACCCCATAGTTCTCATCTAAGGCCGGAGGAGTTAAGAAACACAATCTGCCGACTATCAACATGAACATGAAACCTACTTGTAGAGATAACGTACATTATAAAACAGCCTGTACATGTTATGTATCTTGTCTTTTGTACTTCTAACACGAATAAAGAACGAAGATTAGACCCGTTGTAATTTTAATTCTTTTTAAAAACTCACTTTCCCGGAGAACAAACAAAATTAGTATATTCGTAACATCAAGGCTGTTCAGATGAAACAAGACATGAAACACATTCTTATTTATCACATTAATATGTGATTGTATTTAGAGACATTATGTGATTATTAAAAATTGAATACAAATAATTCATAGCTTTGTATTTTTTTTTTATAAAAATCCAAGCACAGATTTTAAATTTAACTTGGTTCGTTATGTTTTCGATATGTCAGACAGTAATATTGTTGCGTATTGCTCACATGAAGCGTCCGTGCTTTTAAGATTGACATTAGAATTGGATGTTTTAAATTCTTTAAGTCTTGGCAAATAATATACTTAATAAATAACGTTTTTCTTAACTTACTGTGCCATTCGAATAGATGAAATATTAGGGTAAAATACAATTAAATTATTTTTAATTACTTTTAATTTTATTGTTATTTTTATAGTTTTATAGATGTCTGAAAAAAGGAAAAGAATTCATAAAACGAGGACGGAAAAAAGACAAATAGCTGCAAAAAAACTTCTTGCGGCAGCAGCTATATCGACAAAAACAATCACAACATTTTTTGTTAAAGAAAATACCGAAAATGCAACTATTAATATTCAAGGAGATGTGGATCAGGCGCAATGCCAACATAATATACTACAGGAAGAACAAATCTCAGATATTAAAATTACAAACGCTGACATTCAAGATCTGCCTGAAACACCACAATATAATTCATGTAGCAGAAGTGACTCTAATTCATAAACAGAATATGTATCCGACATAAAAGAAAAAAATGAAATTAATTATTCTCAAATATATTTATTTAGTTGTCCTTCTATTAATTCAACAATTGAAGAAAAGTTATCATTTTAAAAAAAAAACATCCTATATAACCATTACATCTGCAAGACAGTATATTGTCGTTTAAACCAACTATATACAGGAGGCAATTAGCGAATGGCGAATTTGTTTCGAGAAATTGGTTATCATATTCAAGTCAATTAAGAAAACTCTTTTGTACTGTTTGATATTTAGTGAATCTAAATCAAACTTTAGTAAGGAAGGTGTGAATGATATTAGACACATACTTCAAAGAGTTCAAGAACACGAATATTCTTTATCATGCTTTTTTTAATGTAAATAAAAAAAATAATATAGAATATCAGATAGACCACAATTTATAGTCTATACGACATACCGAAATTAAGAACAATAGATTAATACTTAATCGTATTATTGATATAATACTTTTTATTGCTAAACAAGGTATTGCATACCGAGGTAAACATGAAAATAGTAGTTTTTTAACCTGTGATAGAATGACAGATTTAAATAATATTAATAGAGGAAACTTTTTAGAACTATGGCTACTTGTATCTAAATATGATGAAGTTTTACGTGCTCACATTCATAAAATATCAAAAATAACTCAAAATAAAAGTATAACTAAAGGAAGAGGTTCAAAAATTACATTTCTTAGTAAAACTACAGTAAATGAAATAATTTTAATAATTGCAAATGAAATAAGAAATAAAATTGCCACTGACATCAGTCAAGCAAAAAAATTCAGTATTCAGTTAGATTCTACACAACACGTGAGTGTTATGGAACAATCTTCTATTATTATCAGATATCATGTGATTAATGGAAAAGTAAGTGAAAGATTATTAAATTTGGTTAATCTTAAGAAAACTACTGGACTTGCTCTTTACGATATGCTAAGCAATGAATTTAAAAGTTTGAATATTAAAATAGAAAATATCATTGGAATGTCATTTGACGGAGCTGCAAATATGTCTGGCCAATACAATGGCCTTCAAGCTCATATAAAAAAGTACCAAATTTTCAGTACTCACATGGTGCTATGCTCACATTTTAAATTTAGTGGTTTGTGATATTACTCAATGCACGCTCAAATGTAAAAATTATTTTGGAATATTAAATCGCACAGCATGTTTTCTTGCCGAATCCTATAAAAGAATCAGTGTTTGGAAAGAAAAAATTAGTAACACTCGCTGGTGGAGCAAAGCTAAAGCTATTGAAACACTTTTCGGTTCTTATTCTAATCAAACAACAGAGTTGTATTAATCTCTTTTAGCTGTGTTGCATACAATTTACATAAGTAATGAATTTGATAGTAACACAAGTTCAGAGGCGAAAAGTTTGCTAGGTGCGTGGATCAAATATGAAAATTTACTAATTTCATTCATTTTTTGTGTATATTTCGGGATTTAACGCCTCCATCAAACTATTTACAAACAATGGGTTTAAATTTTAATCAAGCCTTTCATATAATTAATAATGCAAAGGAAAGTATGAAAAATATGTTTAATACATTTGATCAAATAATAGGAAATACCACAAAATTTATTAATCAGATAAATTCTCATACCTATTTAATAGAAAATGACATCATAATAGAAACAGAATTTCCATTAACAAGGCACAGAAAAATAAAGAAAATGCCAGGAGAGGTTTCTAATGATGAATCAATTAATCCTAGCGAGCAGCTGGGTATAAAAAAATTTGAAATTGAAACTTATAAAGTCATTATTAATCAATTAATTCAAAGTTTAGACACAAGAATTAATAAAAATGCAGAAATTTATAAAGATTTTTGTTATTTCGATCCACAATCTTTTAAAAGAATCGCGGAATCAGACGGAAAAAATTTACAAGACAATGCATTATGTACAATTTTAAACTAACAGAAATTCCAAAAGATGTCATAAAACAAAAACTAATCCATTTTTCAAAAAATTTTAATAATTTAAGAATGCATTTAAGAAATGAGACAGTGCAAACAGAAATTTCTTCAGCAGATTCTTCATCTGATGATGAAAAATACAATGTTTTTCATGGTCTGGAAGATAGTTCTTCTTATGCAGGATGTATTCATTGTTGTTTTAATCTATTGAATAACTACAATTTACATTCCATGGCGTATTCCAATTTATATGTTGCATATAAGTATTTGTTAACGTTATCGTGTACCCAAGTAGCATGTGAACGATTGTTTTCAAAATTAAAAATAATAAAGAATCGCCTACGATCACAATTAGGCCAAGAGTTATTAGAAGCTTTCATAATTATGAATGTGGAAAAGGATATATTACATAGCATAGATAATAATAATATCATAGACATCTTTGCTATGAAATCCAAGTTACTAATGTAATTTTTATTTTTAAAGAAGTAGGTAATAGTTTAATTTTGTTTTCTAGTCTTATGTACCTTCATACACATACACACACACATATATATATATATATATATATATATATATATATATATATATAAATTATATAGACACACCACCCTTATTTGCGTAATGTAACTATAAATTGCATCATTCTCTTTCTCATATATTCAGCACTTTTAACTTGAGATCTCTTAAAAGAAGACGATCCTTGTATATATAAGATGTACTTAGTAAGATAAGACATTCCTTGTTTAGCTACTGCTAATGTAAGATTTCATAGTGTTTTAAACTAAATTTTTTAAAAACTTAAATTTGAGTTCCAAATTTATTATTTCTATAAACCGAGTGTAACAGCTACACGAGTTTCCTCAAATAATTTCTATATTATTAAAGATACAATACAATGCTATAAGACAATTTTATAGAGGGCCAAGGGGGACATCCGATTAGGGAAGGAAATATTTTTTTCAAAAAGTGGCTCTCAAGTTACAACACAAAATTATATTTTCTTAAATGGGATAGTATGTTTTTTTTTGTCTATTCGACAGAGTACTTTTTTCTGAATTCAATCATGTATTTATTTTATACCCTAACATAACAAAAATATTAAAAATGGAAAGGTAAGTCACATAGTAAGTACATATAATGTATTCTTATATTCAAAGGTTTCTTTTAAATTATAAACAGAAAGGATAAGGCTCAACCTCAAACTCAGTATCTTTTCAAGCTTCGATTTCGAATTGTGTATTTAGACAACAATTTATTTTATTTTTTATTTCGTGTTCATTAGAATGGTCCTCATCATCATCTGAAGTTGAACAAAGCGAAACTCGCGAAACATGTCGAAAGCATGCAAGACAAACTAACTTTAAGAAAAAGAAGGTTTACGAGCAGAAGTACAGACAAGAATTGAAGGTTGGTATAGAAAACTCTTCTTGGTTGCAACAAGACAAACGTGTCAATAAAGCATAATGTAAGGTTTGTTTAAAAATTTTATCTGGGTCTAAACCCACATTATGCGTCATAGTCAAATAAAATCTCACATAAGAAAATTGGAAATAAGCGCAAAGACATCAAATATTGCAGAAGTGCTACAATTTTCACAACAAAAACGTCTGAAATCTCAAATTGCCGTAGCTGAAAACAAGTTAACTATGTTTGTTGTAGAACATAATTTATCATTTAAAATCCTAGATCATCTGTCAAAATTAATTTATTCAATATGTACGGCATCTAACGTTATTAAAAATGTGAAATGTGCAAGAGATAAGGGATCTAAAATTAAAAAATCACTATTTCTCTATTATAGTTGACGAGACTAGGGATATAAGTACAAAGAAATGTTTAGCTGTAGTAGTACGATATTTTGGCGATAATCATATTAGAGATCGATTTCTGTCTCTTATAGAATTAGAATCTTCTTTAACCAAAAGTTTGTATTGTTCTATAAAAAATCTTTTTAAAGATTTACACCTGCCCATGAAAATTTAATTGGATTTGCGGTTGATGATGCTACAGTCATGATGGGAAGTAAACATGGGTTGCAAATTAAACAAAAAAAAAGTCGAAAATAGTTATTTATGTACCAAGGGTATTACTAAGATGTTTATGCCCGTCCGAGGGCTACGTTAGATACTGTAGCAGAATATTTAGTCTCTACATTAAAACAAGAACCGGGTGCCAAATTAGATTTAATAGATTCCAATACTTTCTCTTTAGAAATATTTGATTATTTTCAGAAACCGAACAGAAAAGATTTGCTATTATATTTTTCATACCATCTTATACAATCTAAAGAAAAAGATTTGCCATTCTTAAATAAAAAGATGCTATATAATGTAGAACAAGTTGACAAGCAAATATTTAATCAGCAATGGCTTACATATAATGAAAAGAAGAAAAAATTATATTGTTCCGTTTGCATTGCTTTCAGTGCTTGGATTCTTTGTTTTGTTCTGGATTCGATGACTGGAAACATATCTACCAGAGTTGCTGAGCATGAGGCTTCAAAAACTCATATTGAATATACAATATCCTTTATGGCATTAAAACATAAACAAATACCTTTTATTTATTATTTGTAAAGCAAATTGAAAAGAGAAAACAGGAAGTTCGGGAAAGAAGGCATATTTTGGAAATAGTTTTTAATGTATTGAAGCTGATAGGGAAACAAGGACTTACTTTTCGTGGTTTTGTGGAATCTGTGCATACTTTTAACGATCCAACTATAAATCATGGAAATTTTCTAGAAATTATGTTTCTGCTAGCAAAATATGATGTTTTACTTGAAAATTATCTTAATAAAGTTGTAGCAAAAGGTAAAAATTTACTTGAAGCAAGTACAAAAAAAAATAACGACAGGACATTTAACAGGAAGAGAAAGCTTAATTACATTTCTCAGCAAAACGACAATAACAAAAATTATTCACCGTATTCATGATGAAATTAAGTTTAGATTTTCTGAAGATATTAGAAAAGCAACTAAATATTTAATTTTAATTGATACGAGTATTGACATATCTAGCAATGACCAATGTGCGATCGTTGTCAGATATGTAAAAGGATACGAAGTTTTTGAAAGAATAATTTCTATGAAATGTGTTATGTCAACGACTGGTGCATATTTATTTAATTCACTAAAATATACTTTAGAAGAACTTGATATCCCAATAGAAAACTGTGTGGCAAATGCATTTGATGGCGCATCAAATATGAGTGGGCAATATAATAGAGTAACTGCAAAAGTCGAAGATTTAAGTCCAAACCATTTACCTGGTAATCTCTGACACTGCACAGTGTCTTTCAGTAACAATATCCTTTTTTAACCTTTTACAGGAAGCACAAGTATTCTTTAAAGAATCTTTAAAGGGATTACAAATTTTTTTAGAAGACACTCTGTAGTTAATCTGGACGCTATTGGAACAACAAGATGGAGAAGTCGCAGTGATGCTACAGTTAAGATATTTGGTCGCATTGATGACTGGTCTGTAAACAACCAATCAGAAGCTACTCATTTAGTTTATTTAAAATTTATAATAGCTTTATTTAAAATATCTAACTCAGCGGATTTCAATTCAAAAGTGAGAAATGATGCTGGGGCCCAATTACTACTCCATTATCTGATTATTACCAAACCAAAATCCTTGACTACGCTCAAGCATAGAGACTTAAGAGCATTGTGTATAGCTACCGTACTGTATTAAAAATTGACTTCGCTCTATTCTAATAACATGAAAACTATTAAAGATATAAAAGTGAAATAAGTTTTAAATGAAAGATAAAATATAAATCTAGTTCTCTGTAATGCCAGATTTTGCATTTTTTTATATTATTTCAATATTACAAGCAATTACAAACTCTAAAAATTGACATATTTTGACGTACAATTTCTTGCTTCTAATAATCCTTTTTTAAGAAACTAGAATTACAGAGCTCTAGAGTTATCTTTAAATAACAACATAGGTTTAACAAAAATACATATTGTTTTTCTTATTACAACAAATTTCAACAAGAACGAGCAGACTAAACGGTGTAAATTTTCGTTCATGCACTACTGGCTCTGCCGGAGTATTATAGAAATATGACGCTATCTCACTCTTTTGTAGTTGACCAAGAGAGTATTGTGATTTTCATTCATTTACAAGCACAGATCTTCCCAGAACTGTAGAGGGTACTAATCTCTAATATTTACGCTAGACATAGTGACAATAGAGGGAATAGAGGACGCAAAAATATGATTAAAATATTTCTATAGGTTCTGATATTTTAACTTCTTATTGTTTTAATAATTTTCATTTTTTATGTATTAATACATATAAAATCCCATATAGCATTAATAATAATATAATTATGTATTCAAAAACTTACAACAATATTGTATAGTAGAAGATAAAATTTGTTCGTACGTCTAAATTACCATTACGTATGTACGCAACATTTATATATTTATTTCTTATAGTATCCTTGTTATTGTTATTAAAGTGAATAATATTTTTCCATTATTTTACATCTTGAGTAATCTTAATGAAAAATCAATTTTATTTATACATGGAAGATGGAAAAGAAAGGGTGCTAAAACATTCTCCAAATTAATTAAATTGCAGCTTACCCTAATTTCATCGAATTTTGTACACATGATCGTAAAGAACCACACTTATTTTTATTTAGGTTTTGTCTTTTGTCAGTGCTGTGTCGTTTGCGAATTTTGGTTTTCTTAGTTTTCTGATTTGGTTACGTTTTTGATTTGATTTTTGGTTTGCGATTTGGATTTATTGTGATATATTAAATTGACTTGGCTTTGTTCTGGACTTGATTTGAGGTTTGCTTTTTTGATTTGTTGTGGATAAATTTATACATAGACGACTTTTGTGGCTATTTTTTGGATTTGATTTGGTTTACGTTTTGGTATAATACATATACAAAAAAATGGATTGTCGACGTGGTAACAAGACAAAATTCTACCTAAGTGCAAAACGCAAGAAGCCTTCCAATTTGAAAAAATATTTAAGGTAAGTGTTCAATTTTAAATTTGAAAAGGCATTTAGCATATGTGATACATATTTTATAATTTTTTTCCAGATGTAAAAAACTGAATATTCCGTTCGTTGCTTCAAATTTCTCAGACAATGTACCCGGAAACACGTCAAACGAAGTATCTTTGCAAAATACGAATTCTGGGTACGTAAATAATTTTTTTCTTCTATAATGCAGCATAATGGGTTATATAATTTGTTGTTACAGAAATGAAACAATTGACGATGAATTGTCAGAACAGTCGAACACAAACGCAAACATTGATAATATGGAAACGCTTGAATATTCATCTCAGACCGCCACAAATGATTCTGAATTTCAGTTTACTGGTAGAAGAATCGTAAATTTCGCGCACATTTTTGAAATGTTTTTTTATATTTCAAATCATTCTCCAGAATTTAGCTGCACTTTTAATAATTTAAAAATAACTGGTGAAAAACGAAATGGCTTAATTTCAATTATTTCCTTAAAATGTAACATGTGCAATCAAACATTCAAAATATCTACTGATAAACAAAGTGCCGATGAAATGGATATTAATACAGCTACTATATCTGGCATAATGAGTATTGGATGTGGACAGTCCAATTTGGAAG
The DNA here is from genome assembly GCA_035578165.1 of Stenolophus ochropezus. NCBI lineage: Eukaryota > Metazoa > Arthropoda > Insecta > Coleoptera > Carabidae > Stenolophus > Stenolophus ochropezus. The sequence goes on along the minus strand of JAQOWZ010000008.1, from coordinate 4,880,746 downwards.
AATTTTTAAGTGCAGTAAATATTCCTCCTATGTCATCAAAGACATATCAAAAATATCACAATATTGTCAATGAAGGATGGCACAAAGCTGCTGTACGAAATATGGAGAAGGCTGCTATGAGAGAAGCTGAATATGCCCGAGAACAAAATAATGTGGATGCTAATGGTATTCCTTTAGTAACTGTTATTGCAGATGGCTGTTGGTCAAAAAGATCTTATAAAAAGAATTACAACGCCCTTTTAGGTGTAGCAGCTATAGTTGGAGAAAAATTTGGTGAAGTGTTGTATATTGGGGTTAAAAATAAATTTTGTTGTGTATGCGCACGAGCAGCTACAAATAATAAAGATCCTAAACAACATACTTGCTTTAAGAATTATAATGGTAGTTCAACTAGTATGGAAAGTGCTATATTATCGCAGGGATTTAAGTCCAGTCTAGAAATGTATAGGATAAAGTATGACAAAATGATAGCTGATGGAGACAGCAGCACCTATAAAAAAATATTGGAAAGGAGACCTTACCAAGATTTAACAGTAAAAAAAATTGAATGCACAAACCATCTTCTACGTAACTTTTGTAACAAACTGTTAACTTTGAGTCAAGACACTAGACACGATAAAACAATAAGAAAGGAAATTGCAAATAGAATTATTAGATTCCGAAACGCAATAGTAGGTGCCACAAATTTCCAAAAAGTTGAAAATAATTTAGAGAATGCAATATTAAATTTAAAAGATGATATTAATAATTCCTTATGTCACATTTTCGGAGAGCATTCGAAATGTACTGATTATTTTTGTAAAAAGAAAACCGAGCCTAATCTTTATGAAAAACTTAAAAATTATAAAGCTGTTTACACAAGACTAGAACAAATTGTTAAACAATTATCCCTAAATTCAAGAAGTTTGATACACAATGTTAACAGCAATAGAGTAGAACAATTTAATTCGATTATTGCAAAATTTGTGGGAGGGAAAAGAATAAATTATTCTAGCCGTGGATCATACGAATCTCGATCTTATGCTGCAGTAGTACCTTTTAATTCGAAACGTCCTCACTATGAATTGCATAAAACGATGTATAATAAAATCCAGGTAAATTTACAAAACAATTAGAGATACGACGTAGATTGCAGATTAAGAAAAAACGTTTATGTTCTATATCTATAAACAAAAATAAAAGAAGAAAAATGATAACTGGTGACCCCGACGTGATATAAACCGACGAAGAGCTGCTAAGAAACTTTCTGTTGACATATCTGACACCAGTTCTAAATGAATAGCCTTTGTATTGAAACAAATAAATAAACATATATAGGCTTTGTACGTCTTATATCCACGTGCACGTCTGTCTCTTGTCGAAAATGGACCAGCGTAATCAACACCGAAAAAAAAAAAAAAATCAATTAATGTATGGGTCGCGTTCCTTGGATCGTCCTCGCAGCACACGAACACCGTAAATGCAATTTGCTGGATGTTAATGTATTCCAAAAAAAACAAGGAATCCGATTGAACTTTAATTGTTTATTATTTACACTTTATACAACGATATATACAACTCAACGTCCTTGTTACAAACTTGTCTTACGACCGTGAGGCACTGCCTAGACTATGCTTGTCTTCATCAGTCTCTCTCTCCTCTCGTCCTTTAGTTACAATTTTTATATCTTATCCCCTTCTTCGCAAAACTAAGGGTAGGGAATTGAATGTACTATTGGCTACTTAATTCACCAATAGCAAATTCCGTTACATTTGGCTATTTTTGGGTGTCTGGTCTGTCTGACCGTTGGTGCCGGATTGTCCAGGTACATTGTCTGCTTACTTAATTTTATTACTTAATCTTACTTAAATTTCTAAACATAAATATCTAATTGCATAGCTTATAACAGTCTGTCTTAATCCTAAGCCTTGTATACAAAAATGTCACAATACAAATATTTAACGAGAAACAATTTAAACTATTTATTTCGCGGAGCGAACAATAACTAAAAATGATCCAGACTATGGAGAAAACTGCGAGAAACCCGATATGACAGATGAAGAACTAAAGGAAGAAATGAAAAACTTTTTATTTAAAATGAAAAGAACCAGAGAAGAATTAATTCTATTAGAAAGAGATACCATATTACAAGCTGATAGTGGGATCTGGCTTGAGACAAGAAGACAAATTTTAACAGCGTCCAATTTTGGAATTATCTGCAAACGTCGTATCGACACAAAATCCGGCACATTAGTAAAGCAGTTGTTATACAAAACATATTTAAGTAATATACCATCATTGTGTCATGGAAGAAATAATGAACGACAAGCTTTACAGCAACTAGAAATTGAGGAAGATATAAAAATTGAACCCTGTGGTTTATTTTTAGACGATGAATTCTTTTTTTTAGGGGCTACACCTGACGGAATTGTAGACGATGATAGAATTGTGGAAGTCAAATGTCCATTTTTTGCATACAATATGGATCCAGATGAAGCAATCAGGCAGAATAAAATAAAATTCTGGGTCTACAGCAGACAAGAAAAAAAATATATAATTAATAAAAACCATAACTGGTTTTATCAAGTACAGGGATAACTGCACATAACAAAAAGAAATAGTTGTATTTTCAGTGTATGGACCGGACCTAATCACCGAATGAAAACTGAATATATCGAAAAAGATAATAATTTTTGGATAAATATGCAACCGAAATTAGATTTTTTTTTTAATTGTTTGCTTCCTGAATTGGTTGATCCGAGATATATAAGAAATATGCCTCTGCGCGAACCACATTATATTTTAGACGCCATTAAAAGAAAAAAGTCGCCATCAAAAACTTGTGCAAAAAAGTTGTGTTTTTGAATTTTTTTTTAAGAAGGGGGAGACTAACCAAATTTATTCAAGTAAAATTATTCTGTCAAAAAATTTTAATATTGAAATTGAATTTTACTAAAATATTAATTTTATTTTCAAAAGATATAAATTTTATTTCTTTACTTTAATTTTCTGAAATTAAAATATTATATAATTTTGAAAATTTATTTCTTGCGAGATAGAAAGATAATAATAGTGTATTGTATATTGGAGGAGGATCGGCATTCTTTACCGATTGTAATACTTATACAATTTTTTGTACGATCAAAATTTAATTTCCCTCAATATAAGTAAAAAAATATTTAAAGAGGTGTAGCAAAATTCGTTAATGGAAAACTAAAGTCCGTTCACATCAAATACACGTTTCATTTTGCAATATGTCAAACTCCTGTCATTTGTGATTGTGCTTTTGTGTAAGAAATAACAACGAAAATCATTTGTAGCACACTAAATGAATTTACAAAATCCTTTCTGTGCGTTTGTACTAATTTAGTGAACGGTATGTAAATTACTTACCGGTGCAAAAAAATAATTTTAAGAAAAATAAAAATATTTTCCTACGACCACTGTTAAAAATAGTATTTTTAACGGTTGCTTAGCAAATTAAAAATAACAGTTTATAACACAGTAAATACTTTTAAAACGTTGCCATTGACAACGTGTTAAAAGTAAAAAACAAATTTACTTTTAACACGTCTTATGTTCAGTTGTTCATAACAAATACATCATACCTGTCATAAATGTCATTCTAATGCTTAGTTTTTATTTACTAATAGGTACATAACTGTGGTCGTAGGAAAAATAGTGTATGATATTTGTGTTAAAAGTGATTTTATATCGTTCGTGGGGTTTGTTAAACTCGGCTTCACCTCGTTTCAAACTTCCCCACTCACTCATAAAATGTCACTTTTAACACTTATATCATAAATAACTATTATGACACCTTTCGCAGAAGTTGTCTTCGTTACTCTTAGCTTTTACTAGATAGAATCTTTGTAGATCCATTTAATAAACTTGAATAAGCTCTAAATTCAAGAACAAACTATTTATTCAATTAAAATTATATAAAAAGTTATTCCAGTTTTCTGTTACTTCCCATTGTACTCGTATTATATAACCATTGTAACATCAACGAACTTGTTACATATTTTCAAATAAATATTAATAATATTTATAATTTGTGTTTTCCTGCATGTTACCTATATGTATTAAAGGGTTTTGACTCTTAATAAAAATAAAATTGTTTCATTTTCCCAATTTAAATTTTAAAATTCTTAATTTGTTGTATACAATAAGTATCGTGTTCAGCAGAATAGGGGGTAGTAGCAGACAGAAGCATGGGACCATGTTTAGTATTTAGCTGAGCAATTTATGACGTTACAGTGATAAACTCCGCCCATTGCTTTACCCCTCTTATTCCTCACCGATGACCGAAGCCCTAACATAAAGTGTACACAATGCTCTTAAAGACTCATCTTTTTCGAGACTAAAATTTTTGGGCAAAATATTTGTGTCGTTTATTATAAAAGTGGTGTAAGTCCTAATTTTTCGAATATAAGTTTTTTTACATAATTGTGTTGCGTTGTGTTGTATCTTTCCATATAAAAACGAATCAACTCCAACTTTATTTTCGCGAGATGGCGTTACTTATTTACGCAATGAACATAAATGGCTAAATAATTCACAATAAAAGTGAAGTAAGTCACAAGTCAATATAATAGTAAAGTAAGTCCAGAGTTGATTCAATATTAATGTGAGAAATATTCGACACGTGATTACATATGTGTAATATGTTTGTTTATTTTTAATATTGCAACTGTGTATAATGGAAATGGATACAGAAGATTTTAGTGATTCCGGGTCTAAATATAAGCCTATCTCCGGAGAAAGCTCTACAGAACCTGGTAAGTTTGTATAAATAAATTACATAACCTCAAAATGATAATTTTTGTTTTTTTTTATTGCGTTTTTTTATATTCTACGATTGTTAAACAATTATATAGGTACTATACTCTGTTTACATTAAGATAAGAATAGATGGAATCGAACCAAACTGGTTGCACAAACACGAAATTTAGATTGGTGCTCAATTTAAATGATTGTTGAGTTACATCCTTGAAAACTAATTTAGAGAAATGATAATGAAACATAATAACATGTCAATCATTTTGACAATAAATGTCAAAAATTTAATATCAAACTATTGTTTTTCTACTCTAGCTTTTATAGTTGAAATATTCAATCATATTGGAATCTAAAAGATTTTAACTTGCAAAATTCATATTTATATGCAGTAGTGCAAAAAAGAACCGTAAACAGAAAACGACCAAAAATGGTTTACGTGCGGGAAAAAATATTTCATTTAAGTATTTTATAAAGTCCAGTGATAAGACACAATCTGTGTGTAAGAAATATTTTCTCAGGACGTTTCAAATTAGTGATGGAAGATTATATCGATGCCTTTCTAAAACTGATGTCTCACAGTCCAAAGATAAACGTGGAACAACTAGTTCGCGAAAACATGATCATTCTGATGTCGTTGCCCACATCCAAAGCTTTCCGGCCTATCAAAACCATTATACACGAAAAAATAATCCTAAAAGAAAGTATTTAAATCCTGGTTTGACTATACGTAAGATGTACGATTTATATAAAGAAAAATTCGATACTGAAATGATTGAGCCCAAGAAACTAAAATATTATATTAAAATATTCAACACCAAGTTTAACCTTTACTGTTATCTTCCCAATGATGGCGAATTCGGGGTTATAGAGGCTAGTCGACGTCATGGGCAAATTTATAGCCCAGATCAATGAATCAATATAATAAAAACGGCCAAAAGAAAGGAGCCTCATTTCATTGTTTCACAAATGAATCATACCGAATTTTTAAGTACAGCTATTTTAAAACAATCAATTACATACAGGAAAAAGACTACTTGTGGTTATGAACTCAATTGGCTAAACATTAGATGGCTGAGGTTTGAAAGGAATTATCCTTTACAATTAAAATTGTCTAAGTAAAAAGCAGCAAGGTCGACCAATCAACAATTTGTATCACATTAAGCAGGATTAACTTTATCCATCAAGAAGACCTATCACTAGTGCAAAGAAGAAAGATATGCTTTCTTTTCTACAGTATATTTCCCCAATTTATCACAGTTACTATAAAAACCTTCCGGTAGACATTCCAACACGTTCAAGCACATCTCAAGCTGATGAAAGTGAATCCGATGATGAAATTACTTATGACTAAAATCAAAATGTCAACTATAACAGTAAAGTAACTCCATAAAAAATAATAATATACAGGGTGGCCCAGTGAAAATTATCAGCGCAATTTTTGGCCACTTAACATTAATTTTGCTAAAAACGCTCGAACACGTCAATTTTAATATAAAGGGGGACACCTAAATGGATTAGTACCAATGGCATAACTTCAACCCTAAAATAAGTGTGGACTGCACCTCAAAAATTTTAAATGGAAAAGGGTGTCAAACATGACAGTTCGAAAGGCCTTTCAATTCTCTTTTTAACAGTTTTTTTATTTTTCAAATCCGATCATTAGTTCCAGAAAAATATCAAATATGTCATTTGTTTAAGCCTACTTGATTGCAGTTTTGCACACTTGATAAAATTTGTTTTAAACGATATTTCTATGGAACTAATGATCGGATTTGAAAAATAAAAAAACTGTTGAAAAGAGAATTGAAAGGCCTTTCGAACTGTGTCATGATTGACACCGTTTTCCATTTAAAATGTTTGAGGTGCAGTCCACACCCATTTTAGGGTTGAAGTTATGCCATTGGTACTAATCCATTTAGGTGTCCCCCTTTATATTAAAATTGACGTGTTCGAGCGTTTTTTGCAAAATTAATGTTAAGTGGCCAAAAATTGCGCTGATAATTTTCACTGGGCCACCCTGTATATATTTTTTAATCAATGTTAATTTTTCTTGGTCATTTGTAATGTCTATTATAATCTTTTGTCTATCATAAATAATAAAAGTTATAAAACAATAACATATAGTCTCATTTTTTTTCCTGTAGATAATTTTCAAAACCTTCAATATTTCAAAATTCAATTAATCGGAGGTAATTCACTTTTACAATGAACGACACTTACCGAAACCATTAACGCTGCAAATAAATTTGTGTCAAAAATGTTAAATAAACTAGAAAAAAAGCAGAGATAGATAATTCGCTTAAAGGTTTAATAATTGAAACAGAACTAAAAGTAAAACGGCAAAAGAAAGTTAAATGTTTATCAGGTAAAATGACTGAAAATGAAAATGTAAGATATAATCCGGAAGATAAATTCCGAATTAGAGTTTTTAACTATATTGTGGATACCATTATTCAAACTATTGTAACAGCCACGTGCGTGAACCTTATTATTATTTTTTTTGCAAAATTAATAAATTGAGAAGGTACGACGTGACTGTTGAATATTGCTGACTAGTGGCTGGTAATATTCCATTAACGTATTGTGAAAGATGGTGGAAAAAAATCGGAATATTGCCGAGCAAAAATTGCTTGCGTGGTCAATTGAGCCAGGTTACGACGAGTTCGTTTCCACGGCGAATCGATATTCTGAGCCCTATCGTGGAGGCGAACAGTCGTAAAGTTTTTGTATTATAATTTTAATTCTTTATTATCCCCGTAATATTTTAATTATATTATATTTTCGTTTCGTATAATATTTGTGTTATTCAACCCAGGCCATTCCAAGAACACATTCATACAGGTAAGTATAACTATATTGATTGTCTTTACCGTAACTGTTTGGAATAAATAATTCATTACGTAAACGAGACTCCCAAGCTCCCTCTGTTACAATGGGGAAGTATAGCGTATTTTTAAAATTTTTTTATTTTATAAAGATTGCCCTCAAAAGTGATATTCTACACTTTATTTCACCCAAAGATGCCTAGATTTCTCAAAAAATAAAATTTTATACAAAAATGACATCACAGTGGCTCGCCGAGAACGTATCGTCTATCATAACCAGCGCGCGCTGGGTTCCCATGGCAACAGAGAAGCGTGTAGTGTAATGCCGCAAGATATAACCTACGTTCAAAAAGTCAGGTCTCACCATCCCTTCTGCGCAAGCGCACATCTCTCTTGTGACGTCAGAGTGGCTCGAAGATAAATCATTAATTATAAATAATTGGCAACATAATTTTAACTTTCAATTACATTTTAAGTTATAATTAATCATATACTTACGACTAAAATATATTTCACATGTAATTTCAACCACGCTAAACTTCCCCATTGGCGAAGTCGGTTGGATCTATTTAAGGTTTGAAAAACTTACTAGACAGAACGCAATCGATTGAATTATTGTAATAAAAAAAAATGATTAACACAGTACCCACTATTATTTGTACGACGACTGTTACGCCCCACCCAGCCCCTACGTCGGTTGTATTTACAACCACAACTACGACTACGGCGATAGCTGAGAATCTGACCGCTCCTCTATTTACGAACGTTCTCTTATCACCTTCCACAGTAAACTAAACCGAATATCCTGTTATCAACAGAAGGACAACCCACTCATACCAGTTTTTCCCATTCACGATAAGCTTTTACCAGACCCATGTCCATATCCGCTCTAAAAACCATCAATATAAATTCTTGTGGTCCTGACTTGGAAGCCTTCCTGGATAACGTGGCGACTGTTGGACCGATTGTCAAGTAGTTACAGCGATTAAACTAAAGTTGAAGGGAGAACCTCAAAATTATTTTTATTCACTCCCGGCGGATAAAAGACCAACAACAATGTCAAGTATACACGAATGGTTAATAAAATTATTTGGGAAAAAGACCGATTTTGCGGTAGTAGGAAGAGAATTTTCCAAAATGTTTCCCAAAAAGGATCAATCACTTCAAAATGATGCTTTGCGTTTAGAAATTGCAGCGACTAAACTCTTTCTGGGGACAGATGACAACGACCTGACAAGTTTACGAAATCGTATTAAACGTAAGACTATGATGATAAAGCAATTTTTTGAAGGACTTGATACGAAATTGGCAAACGAAATTAGTAGGATTCGGTATTTCAAAACTGTAGAGGAGGCGTTACCGTAGGCGGAGCACTGCGAGAAAGTCTTAGCTCGTCTTTATAAGGAGACAAAAGCTGATGCACATAAAGCCCACGTTCGCGCTGTTATGTCATCATAAATACACCCTTCAGCGCCACCTCAGTCTCCTCAAAAAGTAGGTCCGAAAAAGAACGCAGTTTTATGAACTGACCAACGATACCACAATATGAGAGGTCGTTGCTTCAATTGTGGTAGCACAGATCACATATCAAAGAACTTCTCGAAACCAAAACAATTATTGTGCTATGTGCAAGTATGTCATCGCGCGAAGGACAAATCCTGTCCTTTAAACTCCCAACCTGTCTCAACAGCGACCCAACGTCAGACAGATTAAGAAAACGCTTTGTCATTGTTTCTCGGGTCGCAGATTCTGATATAGTTGAAACGAAGTATGTTAGTTTGAAAATTAACCATATTGAACGCATGTTTTTAATAGACTTTGGAGCGGCTGTTTCTCTATTAAAATCTAATGTAGTTGAAGAACTAAATTTGTCAATCTCACCGTGTAAAGATGTATTAGTAGACGTTTCCAAGAACTATAGCTCATCCAAAATAGAAAAGTACCTGTCAATCATTCTCGCGCATATAATGCAACAAACAAGTTGAAAGAGACGGCAACATAAATATAGTTTTTTTTCTAATAGTGTTCAATGTGCCGCACAGTACATACTATACGCATCGTAGACCTATGCCTGGCCTACCAGTGGCCCTGTGCAGTACTGGGTTATAGTAGCTATACCTACCCCATATAAACGAAGTTCAAAACTGCACTGATCCAATAAAGTAGGGGCGTAAACCATAAATGGGAAAGCAATCTACCAGTGGCGTGGGATTATTTTAATACAAACGGAATTTTTGTAAATAGTTATATTTTAAAACAACAACATTTATGAACATCATCAACGTCTTCTCGGATACCGTCTGACTGTGCATTGATGTACAAATTAACAGTATATATACTATTTTTCTAATTAAGTAGAGGAGAATGGTTTATATCGGTTTGATCATTATCAATATTTTTCTTTGAAAAAACAGCTTGTTTAATCTCTAGATTAAAATGTACAAGTGAATGTATTACATCGGTTTGGTCATTGTCTATATTTTTCTTTGAAATAACAGCTTATTTAATCTCTAGATTTTCAAGCCAAATTATTGTAAATCCTTTTTCTGCTACATACAAGATTACCAATCACCCTTTCTAAATGATTATTACCTGCTAATATAATCGTCGGCAAATTCTGTGCTGTTTTCTGTTTATTGCAGTTATATGTTCTTTAAATCTTAATTTCGAATTTCCTAAATATTATATAATAATTTCCTAATATAGTGTCCCCATATGAACTAGGAACTAAGTACGCCACTGGTAAAAAACGCAATGGGGGGTACCTTCTCCCATTGGTTGCTCAAAAATATGAACGAAAATACGACTTTCGCGCAGGTTCATTTCTATTTTGGACGAGCTATAGTAAGTGAATTACTACAGTAGAGTTAATCTTGGGTTCCGAAAACCTAATGCATCGGTTTGTAGTATGTCCTGATGATCAGCATTTGCCGGCCGATGGACTGATCGGAGTAGACGTTTTAGTGAATCATAAAGTAGGAATCGATTTTAGGAAAAATCGCTTCAAAATTTATAACGAAGTTTTATCTATGTCAGAAATTTCTAAGAACTATGATAAAAATCAGACCGTGAATGTTATCTCTGCTAACGAAGCATTTTATAAATGTAATGAATTAGTGGACGGCAATAATTTACTTTTTGATCAACCCGGTACGGATCCTGTGCCACCAAATTTAAATTCAAAAAAATTGGACGAAGAATGCAAAATTTCAGAAACGAATATTTACCAAGTATTATAAATAGCAATGTTACGATACGAATAAAAAACCCAATCCAAATCCCCACGAGACATACAGCTGTCGTTGAACTAGCGCTTGATAAGCAAATGGCTGATATGACATATGTAGTAGAGCCTTGTGACCTCGATATGCCCGGTATCTTAGTTGCTCGAACTCTGTTTCGAAAATTTTAAAACACTTCAACTGTCGTAAATATTTTGAATATTAATAAGGAAGATGTAGTTATACCTAAACGAACACCGATAGGTATAGCTCTGGAAGCAAAAGAGCAATTAGAAATAGATACGGAAAATCGGAAAACCGTAAAAACGGTAAGTCAGCATAAATTCAGTTTGGACCACTTACCAAAATTTGAACAAAATAGATTTGAAAAGTTTTTAAATGAATTTGCTGACGTATTCAAAGCAAAGAACGAACCGCTGAGTAAGACCATGCTGGTAAAACATTACATACACACAAGGACGGAAGTACCTGCAGCACGTGTCCCGTATCGAGTACCTTTAGTCGCCGTCAAGTTATGAAGGATCTTATTGACGACATGCTCGAAAATAAGATTATTCAACCGTCGATTAGTCCTTATTCTGCCCCAGTAGTCCTAGTCGAGAAGAAATTAAGTAATAATAATAAGTTCATTTAGATTTTGTATTGATTACCGAGAATTAAATAAAATTACCAAAAGAGACTTTTTCCCCATTCCAAATTTGCAAGACACTTTAGATCAACTAGGTAAAGCTGTTAGATTCACCACTTTGGATTTAACGAAAGGATACTGGCAGGTAGGGATGGACGTACAGGATAAGGAAAAGACAGCTTTTTCAGTCTCTTGGGAGGACTCTGAATGTAACCATATCATTTGTTTCAGTTTGAATAATTTAGAGGAACATATGAGAAATTTAAAACTTATATTTGATCGACTTCGCGATGCAAATTGAACTTTAAATCCCGAAAAGTGTAAATTTATGATGAGTGAAACAAGATATCTCGGGCATATAGTCAGTAAGGATGGTGTGAAACCTGATCCAGTTTCCAGGGTCAATACTCACAAATTAATAAATATTTAGATTTTCACAACTTATTTGTGTGAAATAAATTTATTTTCATAATTATATTCTAATTTGTATAACTTTAGAGGCAGAAATGATAATAAATTATTTATTATATTATAAATGAAATAACTTCGTTTTGTATACTTGACTTATTGTATCTCTTGGAAGAAGAAAACATAAAAAAATCCAATTACGTATGTATGTATTTATTTAGGTAGCTATACTACCAGATTTTACTGCGAATAAAAAACCATTTCGGGCAAGTGTATTTCAGGGGATGGACACGTGCTGTGTATTCGCTTGTAGTGGAATAATTCAAAAACAACAAGGCTGCAGGTTGCCTGTCTAAGATTTATCTTGACGATATTTCATTTTGTTTAATGTTTTATTGTAAATTGTTTATTAATACACTTGCCCGAAAGATAAAACTTTTGAATTACTATTACCACACACAATAGATACAGAGAATAATTTAGTCATTTTTCATTATCATGTCAATTGTAGGGCTACATACATAAGTAAAAAAAATATTTCCGTATTAAATAAATCTAACAACTTAAATTTGCCGAGAACTAGTAAATTAACTAGATCGCAGTCTTTAAATTTCAATATCAGACTTCATTTTTTTATCTGCTCTCGAAATTACAAAAAAAGAGAAAACTTAACTAAGGTCTGTACAGGTACTGGTTCCTCAACTCGAGAAAAAAATTTAAATGCTGCTAATTTGCGACATGATGACGATATGATATCAAAAATGTCGAATTACCCAGATTTGTTTGCATACGATGCCAAATATCATAGATCATGTTATGCCGAATATATTTCTAAACAAAATATTTCTTCATTTACAAATAAAACTGTTAATGTTGCGAGTAGCAAAATTGTTGAAAGTGTGCACGGAAATTCTTTGCTTACCTAGAACCAAAACTATTAAAAAAGAGAAATATATTTATATTCAGATTTAAGGAAAATGTATGAAATTTTTTTAAAAGAAAACAATGTTGAATATGTTCAAGCAGATATACGAAATTTAAAACAAAATCTCGAGACTTATTTAAAAAATAAGATAGTTTTCTTTCAAAGACCTGGCCAATCATCAATTATCTGCGCAAAAAACATGAGTGCCAATGACTTGCATTCAGCCATTAAAAATTTAGCCGATGACGAAACGTACGCAGAACATGAAGATGACATGATTAGTATACGGCAAGATTCAGATACCACAATTTTACACAGAGCCGCAAAAATTATGAAAAAATCGATTGAAAATATAAAATATAGTAATCAATATCCAACTTCACACGACATAAATTTAAGCAATTCATCACGCATTATTCCAGAAGAATTAGGCTTTTTTATTAGAAGTTTATTTCACGATGATGATACATACAATAATTCTTTGAGTTTGTGTCACGTCATGTTGTCATCAAATTATTGCTAATTTAAACAAAACACTGACACCTCTTACGTTTGGGGTAGCAATATTTCTGCATTAAGAGACCGGCAGTAAAAAAATTATTGATACATTGCATTCCTATGGTATTTGTTTGAGTTATGATGACGACTTTTGAAGCGAATTTGGAACAATGATACCTGAAATATTTTTTGATATTTGACCTGAAGCGATTTTTGTTGTGAAACGTTTCACAACAAATATCGCTTCAGGTCAAATATCAAAAAATATTTCAGGTATCATTGTTCCAAATTCGCTTCAAAAGTTAATATTAATGATACTAATGCAATAATTGATGCAGCAATTTATAATTTTGATTTAAATGAGAAAACTGTAAATGGTAAAAATACAACACATTCTTCAGGAATGGTATTTTTTTTATCAGAGAACTACATTAGATAAAGAATGCCAAATTTTTACAAGAGAGGCTAAAAAATCTCTGTCACTATCAGATATTGGAAATTATTCTAAATTCTAAATGATATTCAGCCAAAAAGCAAATCACTATCTGACATTGATTATAACTTTATTGATAATTTCAGCTCCGATAATAATTCTTATATTGTCAGTTTCAGCAAAGATATATTGTGGCTTTTAACACAAAATAATAAAAATCAGTGGGAAATGTAAAATGAAATAATTTTTGATTCACTACTTTCCCAAGCAAATATTATATATTTACCATTGATTGATGCATCTCCAACAGAATATTCCACGATATACACAGCTATAATGAATTTAGTAAATATTGTTAAAGAATTTTTCAACATCATCTACATATTACTGCTGGCATGACGATTTATAATAAAGCACAACAAATACTATGGTACAACCCGTAAAATTTAAACGAAAACGTTACTATGCGTATTGGCGGAATGCATTTAATATTAACTTTCTTAGCATGCATTGGTAGAATCTATAGTGACGGAGGTTTATTCAGCTTAATAGTTCACTCAAAAATTTTTTCGGAGGCAACAACAAGATTGGTTTTGCAAGAGTGTGACATACAAATTATTCGTTGCATCATTCACCGCCAAAATCTCTTCTTCTTTCTCATTCACCATCATTCATATGAATGATAGTGTGACATCGGCTTAAGTAAGACTGTTGATGTTTTCAGTTGTATTCATCATATATTTACAATAATCATATATTATATTACTAATACTGGAGAATATATTTTAGTTTACATATTCACACGTCAATATCTCGGAAACGGTTACTGCCACAAAAAAAGTAATAGAATCTTTTTTGTAGAAAATTGTCTAGGCTACAAATTTTGTTTGACCTTTTTTGCCATAAAGGCATTAGTTTATGAGATATTTGCGAAAAATTGTTTTTGTGACCTATTGACCTCTTGTAAAAAAATTAGCAACGGTCATATCGATGGTGACTTTTCAGACATTGTTTAGAACAATAATGCGAAGGTGTATACAAAAATTTTGCTTGTTCGGAATTTTTCCGCAGATGAAATCTAATTTGACTGGACTACATGGAGGTTTTGTTGTTAGGCGTTCGATTCACAGAAAATGTAATTCGGTACCAACTGCCATGGCCTTAGAACAGTCAATTAAAAAAGATGCTAAAGGTGCTGGTGGAATAATGGTTTTACACTTAAAAAAGCAGCACTTTTGCGGTGGTTATTAACAAGACATATTTGCGGCGAATATTCGTCAGAATTTTTAAATAACAAACAAGTTTCTAACAGAGTTCATTCAAAATCAAGATTAACCAAAGATGTTGATGATATTAACAGAATAACGGAATGCATAGTTAACGACTATAAAAATCCATTTGATTTGGATACAGTTCCCAATTCATTGACTAATATAACAACTGGACGAATTGCTTCCCCAGAAACTTCAAATAGTTTGTTAAATGTTATTGAAAGAGGAGCTGAATTGTTTAAAAATTTTGTTACGAAATTAAGTGAAAATAAAAATTCATTTTGAGAACTATTGAAAAAAGAAAAACTTGTTACATTATTGTTATAAATGAGAAACATAATAAAAAAGATATGGTAACTTTTGATAGCGAAATTCTGTTTCGAAGGTTGTTTGCTGTTTCAAGTATTCGAAACATTTGAAAGAAACAATGAAATATGAATTAACTCATGTACTAACTTCGCTATTTAATGATTATGGTTCTATGAGAAAAACTAATAAAGCAGACTTATTCAACATTTTAGAAAAACCACTATAGTCTAAGAGCTAGCGCAAAGCTACCTGTATGTATTTGACCAGACCTGAGTTTTTGTGTGTTGAGGCTCCTATACCTACTATACATGAGATGGGGAGTCACTAAGCCCAGAGTGGTGGACGCGGCGGGCGCTCAGGTAAGACAGGTAAAAATTTTTGGCGAATTTTAAATCCATTTGACCACGTCTGCCATTTTGAAATTTGAAAATAGATTATTATTATTATCGGAAAATAACAATGGCAGACCATTATCACGCGTTCAACATTCTGGCAGACAGTTATGAAAGTGCTGAAAAAAATTAAATTTTGAAAGTATTTGACCAGATCTGCCATTGATATATTTTATTCATTAGAGTCTTAAAAACTTATTTTCGTCACGGCAGACATTTTCATTAAGTACAGACTTCAGCAGACAACAAGAATTAGCTACTACATGATCAGATCTATGCATATACTATCTCTGTAGCTATCTTTTTTTTCCTTTATATCACTATTATTCTCACTCTAACCTATAATATTTTTATTTTATATAGTTACTAGCATTCAAATAGTCTAGGGTTTATACCTGAGAGGGCTCTTTTCGGTTCCCACTCTAACGGTTATTGCCAGATGTTTTCAGTATAGTTGTGAATTCTCATACAGTGACTCTTAGTGTTTTGTGAATGTAATAAAATACATAGTGTTGTTTTATTTATTTTCGTTAATTTGTCATTTATATAATTAATATATTTGATATTATGTCGGGTGACAAAGAAGAAGTGAAGTGTGTTTTTTGTGACACGGTAAAAACTGATAAAGTACTATTATTTTCAGAAGATACTATATCAAAATGCCGAAAGATTTTGAGGTTACGGAAATTCCATAAATTAAAATATAACGATGTTGTTTTACCGGACGAAATGTATGACTCGGGATATCATAGTAGTTGTTATAAAACATTTACTGCTCTGAAAAGACAATTTCTTTCGACAGATGTTAAAAAAAAGTTCTTCCACAACCCAGTACATCTTCGTCTGAAATTCAACAGCCATCCACATCATCTGATAATTTAATAACAAGTGATACAGCTGTATATGATCCCCTGGTGAAAGATATGAGCCTTTCTGAAACAGAAGAAGTAGCTAAAGAAATTGAGGCTGAAGCAGAACAGCCGTTGGAGGAGAGACCATCTGAAGATTCAGAAGAAGCACCGACTGCTCAAGCTTCCGATCCAGTCGTTTCATCTAATATGAACTTATGTTTTTTTTGTAACAAAAAAAAAAAAATCGGTCTAAAAATGAGCCATTGCGTACTTCAGATAAGATTCAATTTGAAAAAAGTATATTATCAAACTTTAAGCCAGATACCGAAATCTATAATGAAACTTTGATAAAAATACAAAATATTCTCTCATCTCACGTATATTATCATGATGTTTGCCGGCTAAATTTCAGAAATCAAAAAAGATCACTGATAAAAAGTCCTGTCCGTACTTCATGGCACGTTTCCCGAGAAATCCATGAAACAGTTTACAAAGAAATTTGTCATTTAATAGAAGAAAATGTCATAAAGCGAGGACGTTATTATTTTTTGAGCTATCTACATAAAGAGTATTTCGAAATGTTTACAGAATTAAGCGGAGGCTCTGACGCATCATCAATATTTACCACGCACTATCTAGAAGAAAAAATTCACAAGAAATTTGCAGATAAAATTCAAATTTTGGTATCGAAAAAAAAAAGTTGTTGCCCCTATAAGCGTTTCAGTAATTGATGAATCACTATTTGCGCACTTAAAAGACCAAGATGTATTGCAACAAGCCGCAGCCATTTTACGAGCGGAAATTTTGGGCATAAAAAGAAAGAAATTACCTGATCATTTGACTAGTCAACGACTAATAAAAGGTGAATGTACTACACCGCCTATAATTTCTCAATTTTTCTCGTCGGTTCTTGGAGGTTATCATCGTAAACAGCGGAATTGTGACACTTTTCAACATCATGTCTCATCTCTGTCACAGGATTTAATATATATGACTCACAATGGAAGCATAAAGACCTCAAAACACATCTGTTTGGGCATTACTTTAAAATGTATTACAAGCAGTCGTAAGGTTGTCGATATAATAAATCGTTACGGTCACTGTATAAGTTATACTGCAATCGAAGAGCTTGAAACAGAAGCAACATTTTCAACAGTTTCACGTACCGAAATATGTCCAGAGATAATTAATAAAGATGAAAACCTGGTGGCAGGTATGGCATATGACAATTATGACCGATTTGTTGAAACAAAGGATGGAAAAGACACTCCTCATGATACAGTTGGAATAATGTATCAAAATATTGATCCCAATCTCGTAAACGACAATGTAGACGAAGAAGAAGAAGAAAATGGAGAAGAACATGCAGGCAGTAGACCTAGAAGACGATCATTCACAGAAATTGATATTGAGTTACCACAATGTGCTAAAAAACTCAAGAAAACCAGTAATATTCAAGCTGAAAGTGAGGAAGAGGGTAATATAATCGTACACGGGAGTCTCTACAAGCGGATTGACAATATTTTGATGCTAAGTCATGCTTTGGGACTGTCAAATACCCCTATGTGGACTGGTTTTAACAGTAGAATAATGATTGATGACACTCCACGACAATTGATTTCATATTTAACTCCGATTAATCACTCACCAACAAGCAATGCAGTCGTTTTGGCAACAATGCAACAATGCATATCTGCCTTACAAGAGTTGAATCAAGAGTACATGCAAGTAACTTATGATTTAGCTATTGCAAAGATTGCACTGCAAATTCAAGCAACCGAAAGTAATACCTTCAAAAAATTATTTATACACTTGGGTGCTTTTCACATAATGATGTCGTACTTTAAGGCCATCGGAAAAGTTATCAATGATTGCGGCTTATCAACCATCATGGTTGAAAGCGAAATGCTTGCTAGTGAATCTGTTTCAAGTTTCATTGAGGGCAAACATTTTAATCGTTGTAAAAGATTACACCCAATGATGGCTTTAGGACTACAAATAATGCATTTTAGGTCTTTTTTAACACAGAAAAACATTCAAATTTCAGAAGATATCATCGAAGAGATTGACCGATTGCAGAGTTGTCAAGCAGATACTTTTTTTATTCACAATGAAAGCTTGAAAGAGCTTTGTAATGATTATGCTATTTACGAACAACAAACATTAAATGGTGAACATGGTAAAACAGCTCAATTTTATATGACTTACATCAAGCTCGTTGATCATTATTTACAATTGAGTAGGAGCATTCGTAATGGTGACTTTCAATTGTATTTAGACACTTTACCAAAAATAACAAATTTATTTTTTGTATGTAACCATCAAAATTATGCTAAATGGACTGTCCAATACCATTATAATTTAACCAAAGTTCCCACTACTCATCCGGGTTTAGAGCAAGACTTTCAAAAAGGATTTTTTGGAATCAAGCGTACCAGTAAGCCATTTTCAAGACAGCCAATCGATCTTACATTAGAGCAGACTATTAATGCAGATGCTGCAAGAACACTTACTGGTATTACACATCTGACTCATTTGATTTCAGCTCGCCAACGGTGGGCAAGAAGTCACGACATTCGCTCAAGTATAATTACACACGTGTTGGATGAGTTAGGAATTACCAAAAAACAAGATATTTCAGCAGAGTTACAGCCACATAATATTAAGAAAAGTTGTCAACAACTTGAAAAATTTATCAACTCATTTGATCAATATGTGAATCCCTTCAGCTGGGATTTACCGCCAGATCAATTGTTTAACATAAGTTCAGGTAAAGCTGCATCATCTCAAGTCGAAGAATTTCTCTTAAATACCCAAAAAATTGGTGAAGACCTACGAACGTGTTTTATATCTGAATGTGTATCTGATCCAAAAAGATTTGAGAAAGCCATCAAAAAGACACCACTACACAACTTTTCGAGTCAACTTACAAAGAAAAAGACTGTAAAAATTGGAGATAAGCAGCAAGAGATCAAGTTACAGCGAGATTTATTCGGGCGCTTGTTGGGAATTTCCATGGACCATCAAATTGATGTTCTCAAAATTTTAGCATATTCAATATCTCCTGTACCTCTGGCTTTATGTCATCTAGATGGTGGTTTTTGTAAAACTGATAAATCTGTCCTTGTAAAATGCATTGAACCAACTATTGATCAGGATCCACCACGTTCTACAGATATACTCTTAATTGATGGATATTTTATCCTCCATTCCATGAAAGAAGTTCCCAAAACATTTGGGAGTATTTCTAAGAAATTTTTGCAGATGGTATCAAAATATTCCGCACGGAGAATTGATGTAATCTTTGACCAATACTTTTTCCCTTCAATAAAAGATAGCGAAAGATGTCTACGTCATGAAGCATTGCTGATTGATTACAAAATTTCGGGGCCTGAACAGGTGCGACCATCAGATTTTGCTAAAGAATTGAAGAATATTAAATTTAAGGAAGCTCTGGTAGATTTTTTTGCGATTCATTGGTGCAGTGAGGAAATGAAATCATTTTTAGGTCACCGACAAATTTTTTTAAATTTCCGAAATTGTCAATCGTATCAAGTTGTTGATGACAAGATTCAATCAAGTGTTGTTGAAAATTTATGTTGCCCTTCACATGAAGAAGCTGATACCAAGATTATCTTTCATGCTTGTAATATCAGTGACCAGTCGAATATTGTTATTAGAGCCTCTGATACCGATATTTTAATTATAATGATTGGGAACATGAAACAATTACAAAATTCAAAGTCTCATATTTGGATGCTCAATGGAACAGGAAATAATGAAAGGTACATTGACGTCACAAAATTCATGATGAGCTTGGTGAATTATTAGCCAAAAGCTTGATCGGCTTTCATGCGTTCACTGGGTGTGATTTTAATCCGGCTTTCTTTAATAAAGGAAAGAAAAGACCTTTTACTTTGTTGAAGAAAAACGTAGAATTCCAACAAGCATTTTCAACTCTTGGTGAAGAAAATTTAACAGATCAGCTACATGAAGTGTTTAACAGTATTCAGAAGTTTACATGCCAGCTCTACAATGCAAAAAAATCTATTGACGTTGATGATGGAAGGTACCAACTTTTCGTCAATAATTATAAAGCTTCCGACGTTAATGAAAATTTCACCAAGAAAATAGTGAATTTTGATGCAAGCTCAATACCACCGTGTAAGAGTGAGCTTTATCAGCAACTTCGAAGAGCGCATTATATTTCAACTGTTTGGAAAAATGCTTACAAAAAGCAACCCACAACGTTAGATCCATTAGATTATGGTTGGAGTGAACAAGAAGACAAATTTGTCTTTAAATGGTTCGAAGGAGATCAACTTCCAACTTCTGTGAGTGACTTAATCTCCAAGATCCCTGGTAAGTTTATAATGATTAATTCTTAACTAAATATTTTGGAAACACTTTACACATTTCTTTTATTCTATAATTTACGTTTTATTTTTACAGAACCCGATTCAATGAATGATGAAGACGAGTTACACAACGCCATACATGACTCCGATTCTGATGATGAATGAAGATTTCAAGCAATGAAAGCAAATATATACTTTTTAACGCATGCATGATTTATTTTTTTTAATTATTTTTGTTCATTGTTTCTTAAATAAAAAAATAAACTAAATATTTAAATGATGATTTGTTATTTGCAACACAACTTTATAAGTGAGATTCTTTACGAATGTATTTACTTTTGTATCATCAAACTTATAAATTTTTTTCCTTAGTTTTGAAAATTAAATGTAAATGACCATAAAAAACATTAATAAAGTAAATTATTGACGTAAGACAGGGAACGTAATACATATACTTCTGATCATGTAGTAGCTAATTCTTGTTGTCTGCTGAAGTCTGTACTTAATGAAAATGTCTGCCGTGACGAAAATAAGTTTTTAAGACTCTAATGAATAAAATATATCAATGGCAGATCTGGTCAAATACTTTCAAAATTTAATTTTTTTCAGCACTTTCATAACTGTCTGCCAGAATGTTGAACGCGTGATAATGGTCTGCCATTGTTATTTTCCGATAATAATAATAATCTATTTTCAAATTTCAAAATGGCAGACGTGGTCAAATGGATTTAAAATTCGCCAAAAATTTTTACCTGTCTTACCTGAGCGCCCGCCGCGTCCACCACTCTGGGCTTAGTGACTCCCCATCTCATGTATAGTAGGTATAGGAGCCTCAACACACAAAAACTCAGGTCTGGTCAAATACATACAGGTAGCTTTGCGCTAGCTCTTAGACAACTAGAAAATATTACTAACATTCAATATACCACAAATTCAGTATACATTGTCGATGCCATGGCAAAATTACAGTCTTTATCAGAACATTTCTTTTGCACATTTAAAAATTTGGGTAACCTATGGATTACGCATATAAATAGTTTGTTTAGTAAAATTGATATGATCATATTAATATTTGACAGATACGATAAAGTAATATCCACAAAATTTTCGGAAAGATCACGACGAACGAATATCCATGCACCAGTGTTTAATGTACTAGGAAATAGAGAAGTGCCAAATTACCGATTGTTTTTAAATAATATAAAAAATAAAACGTCTCTTATCTATTGTAACGTTTACTTTCTAAGTAATAATGACTCAAACAAAGCACTTGGAATAAATATTTTTATTAAACTCTACTACAGCTATCAAATTCATTAAACTGTTAGATCCCAATCTGTCAACTCCTTGTTTTCATGGCTTCCCTTTTATTATCTATTTTCTATTCATTACACTATTTTCTTAGTAATTATATATGCGAAAATTTTAAAATGTTGAAATATAAATCATAAAATTTTATTAATTGCTGGAGGGTTTGAAGATGGAGAAATGGTTAAACAAATTGATAGTAATATAATTAGAGACGTTGAGAAATTAAGATGCAACCAAGAAGAAGCAGACACAAGAATTATATTCCATATTTTAAATTTACCTAAAATTTATAGAACTATTGTAGTAAAATGTGATGATACAGTTGTTCTTATTTTATTGATATTCTATTACCGTAAATTTAACTAAAATAAAAAAATAATAATTATGCACTATGGTCATGGATCGACGGAAAGATTTATTAATGTACCCCAAATTGCAGACAATTTGACTTCAAATATTTGTTTATCTTTACCAGCATTACATTGTTTATCAGGTTGCGATACAGCAAGCTCACTTTATGGAATTGGAAAAAAAAGGTCGTTTGCTACACTTATAAAAAACGAATCACTAAATCTTAGTTCATTTTGTGAACGTTCCCAAAAAGATGCTGTAAATATAGCAAGAACTTTTGTTTTAAAGTTATAAGGAATAAAAAGTAAATATTGTAATAATTTATATGAATTACGTTACATATTAGCAAAATCTACCGATAAAAATGTTTCAAAATGACCACCAATTGAAGCTGCATTTAAATTTCAAGTATATCGTGCTTATTATCAATGCAAAATCTGGTGTCATAGTCATGAAGCTAAATTTTACATGGATCCCTTAAAAACTGGATGGAAAATAAATAGCGATAATGAAATTGCTCCAATTAAGCGTGACTTTGAACCAGCACCTATTGAATTACGAGAAACATCTCACTTAATATGTAATCACGTTTATATTGCACAGAATTTTGTAATAGTTATTTACATTATACGTGCGGTAGGTGTTATTTTACAACGCGAGGTTTCATATTGAAGCACGACGCGCTGCGGAGTGCTGCAATAAAACCGAGCGTTGTACAAATACCTAACGCACACATAATGTATTAAATTTTTTGTCCGAGATATCTATTAAAATATGAATTTTCTATAAATTTTGCTTGTTAACATTAAACCATTCTTGTCATCAAGTAAGCTGCTATCAAAAAAAATTATGGTAGGCTCTGCATCAAGACGCTTTTAAAAACAATGAAACGTCAAAATAATCAAAAAAATTAATTTATTGGTTTCTGTTGGTCGTCAAAATAATCAAAAAATTGTATTTCTTGGTTTCTGTTGTTCAGTAATTGCTAAAAGCAAAGCTAAAAGTATTGTAATCACCTTTAAAAAAGAAAAATGTCAGACAGTGAGGAATCTTTAACATCTACCCCGCCAGAGTTACGTGAAAAAGCAAGAAATGTTTCTTCGGAATTACTCCCAGAAAAGTCAAAAGCACGTTACGAAAGGTATTATCAAGTTTTCGTACGGTGGTGTGACCAAAAAAAAGTCAACAATTACACTGAGAATGTTCTCCTGGCATACTTCACAGAATTGGTATCGCAAAATAAAAAATCTTTATGGGCAATTTATTCGATGCTAAAATCCTGCATTATGATTCACAAAAACAAAGATATTTCGAAATATTCAAAATTAATGGCATACTTGAAAAGAAAGACTGCAAATTTTAAACCTAAAAAGAATAAAATTTTAGAAGAAGAACATATTAATTCATTTATTGATGAAGCTCCTGATAATGAGTTTTTAATGGTCAAAGTAAATACTTACCTACTAAAATTCACAGATACTTTTCCATATTTTTGTAGTTACATATATAGTTCTAAAATAGCATGGTTTTAGGTTGCTTTAATCATAGGCGTATCAGGCGCTTTACGAAGAGAGGAACTATATAAAATGGTAGTTCAAGATGTTAAATTTCAAGGTGACATAATAGTCATAACTATACCTGAAACCAAAACTAATGTATGTCGCCAATTTGTTATAACAAATATTAAATGGGTAGCGCTTATTCAAAAATATTTAAAAATTAGAGTCACTGTTTCGAAAATTAAAGATCGTTTTTTTTTGAAATACCAAAATGGACGGTGTGTTAACTCACCTGTTGGCATAAATACAATCGGCAGTATACCATCAAAAATTGCCAATTTTCTTAATTTAGACAACTGTCATGAATATACAGGACATTGCTTCCGTCGAAGTTCAGCCACGTTATTAGTAAATCGAGGTGGTGATCTGTTAGCTTTAAAAAGGCATGGTGGTTGGAAGAGTGCGACAGTTGCAGAGGGTTATGTAGAAAATTCTTTAAAACGAAAAATTGACGTGGCTCAGATGATAACAGAAGCAGGACCATCCTCGTCGAAAAAACCGAACTCAGAAATACACACTTCCTCCCAATTAGCAGTTGAAAATACCACTGTCGAGACCACTGTTGAGTCAAATCGATTAATTTCAGGACTCTTTTCAGGTGTAGAAAACTGCACTATCAATGTTAATATTTTTAATAAGTAAAACGTTTTATTTAAAATAGATATTTATTTAAGCATTAGGATAAGTTGTATTATAAATTAATAATCACTATTAAATACATTGTTTAATTAATTAACTACTTTAATTCATGTGATAAAAATTCATGCTTTTTGAGAGGTTGGGACAAGGATCAAGAATTTGTACTTTGGTTATTTGATTCTGGAGTTGTATTATGCTGGAAGAAAATTAAGGTTAGGTAGACTATTATAATTGATTCCTACATATATCTAGTCCTAAACAGACTACATGAATGATTCTAATGTTACTTACCGTTTTTAACATTATTAAAATTAATTCCATATATTTTAAATAAAATAATCAATTCTCGTTAGTCATTCATTGAATATTTTAACATTCTCACTGATTATTATTGTATGCTAACAGATGGCGCCAGCAGATTAAATTAAAAGAAATTCAGGTTTATTTATTTATTTATTTATTTATTATTATTATTATTATTAATTAATTAATTAAATTAATTATTATTAACGATGAACTGCGGTAGCTAGCGTTTTTGTAAGTACTCTTTATTATTACAAAGCAGCTTTATTTATTAGTGTTCTCTTAAAACTTAAAAATGTGGGTGCGTATTACTTTACTGAGTGCGGTAAAGTTCCGCGCATGTGTAAAATCGCAACTACCATAGACGTCAACGATGTGTGATTCTTAAGTTTACAGTTCATGAGGACAAAAATGCAATTTAACTTGTGGGAACACTATGCCAGAAAATATGTCTGAATTATACAGTGCAAAGTAGTTACTTTGGGATGATTTGTAAAAATATTTATTTATTCTGTAAAACCCTTATAATAAATATTAATTTGAATTAAAATTTATGTTGTACTGTATCTAATAGTGTCTGGCTACCTAAATAAATACATACATAATTAGATTTTTTTATATTTTCTCCTTCCAAGAGATACAATAAGTCAAGTATACAAAACGTAGTTATTTTATTTGTAATATAATAAATAATTTATTATAATTTCTGCCTCTAAAGTTATACAAATTAGAATATAATAATTATGAAAATAAATTTATTTAACACAAATAAGTTGTGAAAATCTAAATATTTATTGATTTGTGAGTATTGACCCTAGAGACTGGAATATTATTTAACAATAAAAATAACGGATATACGGTACCCGTAACGCGCCACTACGAGCGAATACATAGCGCGGGTCCAGACAATGAAATACAGTTGCGCGAAATAGTTTTTGTATGCGCAGTAAAATCTGGTAAGAGATATCTTATATGTATAAGCGTATCAATTATTCATAATGAATCAGGGAAACTTTTTACCGGCGTATTTTTTCCAAATTTTGTCTACATAAAAAGTTATTAAGACAACATTTGTATGCAAAAAAATTAAACTTGAACTTTGACATTTTTTAAAAACAAAGTATTATCAAATATTGTATTATACCTTTACATACTCCGATTCCATGATTCTTTTTGCGTATTTTTGTTTCCAGTACGTTAACATTTATTTCATAATATATGAAATAATAAATAAAAACTGTTGTCAAGTCACGTTTACAAAAAAAAACACTGTTTTTATGATTTTTTTATAATTGAGTACAATGGACATGTGGACAACATTCATATTCCAATCTGTCATGAAATAAGCTACATTTTGATACTAAACAGTACTTGTTATACCTCCGTGTCGGGTCAGTGATATATTTTTAACATGTTGCCGATCTACTACAAATGCAGACGCTCTCTCTCGTATAAAATCCGTACGACTCATATTTCATAATAAACATTACGCACCAGTCATATGGGATCGTGACTTCATGAAATATGAGCAGAGAAAGGACGCGCAGATTATGACATACATAGATAAAATTCACAACGAGCCCAGCTGTAAATTTTACCTCGACGATGACGGTTTGGTGTATCGCAAATCCGATGACGAGCGTTATGAAGATCGATTAGTGGTGCCATCAAAATTTCGAAAACATATTTTACAGGTTATGATTCATCATTATCAGGTCACTGTGGAACGGAGAAAACCGATGTAAAAGTAAATTCGCGCTTACAGGATTACGTGAAGAAATATGTGTCATGTGCACAACGAAAAACGTCTCCTCACTTACACCCCGCACCCTTAATGAAATTTAAACTTGCAACTCATACATTTGAACGAATTGCAATGGATGTAATTGGCCCGCTAGTAACTACTGATTTGGGAAATAAGTACATTTTAACAGTAAAAGATGCAGCCATCCGTTATCTGGAAGCTTTTTCAATAAAAGATCAATTAGCCCTTGCAGTAGCGAAAACGTTCGTAAAAGGGATTATTTTACGACATGACACCTCTCGACAGTTACTGACGGACCTCGTTACAAACTTCGTTTCCAAATTAATGAAGGAAGTTTGTGAAATATTAAAAATTGAACATTTACACACCACTGCATTTCGATCACAAACGAACGGAAGTTTGGCACGCAGTCATCAAACGTTGTAAGATATCTCGTCACATTATATTAACACAAGTCATACTGACTGGAATGAATGGCTACCATTCGCAGTGTCTGAATTTTGTAGCACTATTCATTCAATGGTAGGTGAAACTCCATTCTTAATGTATGGCCGTGATTTTGAATTACCTTTCGACGAAATAGTTAGACCCCTAAAAACTCGCAACGACACGGATACCAATTATGCGAGCGAAATGATCCAAAGATTAAAAATTGCACACAATCGAGCACGCGAACAGTTAGATAAAAATATCGACAGAATATATCGCACCTTCAACAAGAAAAGTGCTCATGTTAATTTTGAAGTAGGTGATCGTGTGTATTTGTTTACACGGTGAAGGTCGACACCAGTGCAAAGTTGGCATAGAAATGGACAGGAAATTTACGGACACAGACAAATGAGGGTGCATGTCAATAGACTTAAACCCTGCTACTTGACTCTAGACGACATAAATACCCTTCCACTGATAGGTCATACAGAAACACCAAGACGTATTGAATTGCTCGAATAAGAAGGTATAACACCTATTATTCCGTGGACTGAAAGGAAGTTAACCAAATGTTAGTTTCAGAAAGCAGCTCCAATAATACAACGACTGGTCCCAATCTCTTTGGACATAATAATTCCACAGTGATCGACTCTGTGATATCCACGGAGTCCTATACCATAGTCGAGGAAGGTACGCCTCCGCCACCACCTCGATACGCGACTAGATGCCGCAGAGTCGTCTCTGAATATCCTTGGATCAACGACACTAAAATTTAAGACAATGTATAAACATGTAATATTCTCTGTAATAATTTTAAGTTTTTGGGTACGGTTACATGCTGAGCTCATAGCGTACTACTGTGCGGATCTAGATATCGAAGTATCTAAGATATTCCTACTGGAAGTGCAACCATGTATGGACCCGAAACGAGACTTCTTGGAGATGACAACACACATACATTTGGTTCAGTGGTGGGAGCACGCCCCGGTAGAATTCTACTGTCGGCTGCCGGCGAAGGCGATTCTATGTATCGCAAGCGTCGTAGCATCCCAGGTAGAATTCTATTGTAGAAAAATACTTCGTGCGCTTTCGGCTGTCTACCACCCGATATGAAAACATAGCTCAAATTATACTGCTCAACACAAAAACATTTCATTGTTACACATTTTTCTAGACTGTGAGCATGAGTGACGTTGATTGTTGAACATTTTGTTTCGTTGCGTATTGGTTTATTACGGGTAAGATATAACATTAATTGCGAAATATTATTTTAATTATTAATAATTTATTGTTTCAGATATTTGAATAAAAAAATAAACAAATATTAAACTGGTTTTTTGTTAGTGATCACGGAGTTGATTTTCTATTTGTTCTTTCGTTACATATTGTTTTATTACGGGTAAGATATAATTTTAATTAGGTAATATTATTTTAATTAATAAATAATTTATTGTTTCAGATATTTGAATAAAAAAATAAACAAATATTAAACAGGTTTCTTGTTAGTGATCACGGACTTGATTTTCTATTTGTTGTTTTTTTACATATTGTTTTATTACGGGTAAGATATAATTTTAATTATGTAATATTATTTTAATTATTAAATAATTTATTGTTTCAGATATTTGAATAATGTTACCAAATCAACTGTATTATGCAAATAACATAATTGAAGAAAGGCGACGAGAAATAATTACATTAATTTTATTTGGCTTATTCCTATACCTTCAGTTTATTTTAAATCTATGAGTTTATTGTTTACTAAAACTTTTTTAAATATACATAGTATTATAAAATATTGTTAATATATTCTTTCTCATATAGTTTACTTAATTTATCGCAAATGGGACATACATAATTTAAGTTTCTATAGCTAAATTTCATTAATTTTCTTTGTTTTATATTAAATAGTTATTCATACTTTGCCTGAGCATCATTTTAAATAATATTTTATCAATAGTATAAATTGAATATTCATAATTTATTGTAATTTGTAATAATTTGTTTATTAAAGTATGGAAAATTAACAATTTATTGTTTGAAGTGTCATTTAGAAGTATTTTTTCTATAAATATTAAATTCTATGTGTTTATCTACTAGGAAGATAGACTTGGCGACAGCCTTTCGATCGCTTCGTTTCCTCGCTTCAAAGCGATTCTACAAATCGCCTCGTTACTACAATTTTTAGGGGCGTGCTAGCGTTAAGTAGTTTCGTAGCGATAACGTGACGTCACGGATAGAATTCTACCGGGCGTGCTACTACCACAGGAACGACTCTACACCACTGTACATGTATATAACTGCCTAGTGACGGTGCAACAATTACTCAAACATTGCGGCATGCACTCGCACAAGAGTGCAGTTTCGGGTGGATTAGCCAAGTATGTCCACTCAGTCAAGGCAGAACGCTGTCTGGAAGCTCACCGCTTCCAACGCTTGGATCTGACTGGCCTCGGAGCCGGCATTGTTTCGGATCTCACTATCAACGGCACGACAAAAGTATCTACCACCATCGCCGGCCACCTATAATCCAGTGGACGATGCGCCGGTGTACAGTACACGCAGCAAGGCGACACGTATGAAGATGTAATCGTTAGCGCCGCCGTCAGTATCAAGTTGTCGGACTATACCGCCATCGCCGACGTCGAGAAAAATTCATTACTTGTATTGCTTTGACGATTTGACTGGGGAAGACACTTGGAACGCTGATGTCGAATACCGATGCTCTGCTGAGGGTCTCGACGTCTTCTATTAAGGATCCGCTACCCTTCTCAAGGTGAACAGGACAAATATGAATTACATTATCGAAGAAGCTCAAGATACGGTATTCGCCCTCCGCTTTGTACAACAGGAGCTGCTGTGCCACCAACTAGTCTGGCGCACTGAGCAACATCGCCTGTTGATAATCACAGAATCCTTTCTTGGCTTCTATTTCAGGAAATCAAGGACAGTGAACCAGAACACAGATATGATGGCTCAAGTTCTTAGTAAATTATTGTTTCTCGAAATTGCTTTCAAGCAGCATACTAAGGAACTTGTGTATAAGGCCATCCTTAAACGTTGCTATTTAAAAGAAAATATTCTACGAAACCGTATCATGTTGGCTCTGGAAAATTCTCACATTCACACACGTGAGCGGCTTGGTGAAGGAAACTGCTGGACACATGGAACGCGTAATGGGTGAGGTGGTATATATTATTCGGTGCAGCCCAAAGGTAGTGGATTTCAGAAGAACAACGTTTTGCTACCAAGAGCTACCAATAACTTATAGAAATGAAAGTAAATTAATGACCCCTATTACTTACATTATTCAAGCCCATAGAAGCTAGGTCGAAGTAGACCCAGAGCTGCGGAGAACTCAATTGAACCGATTAGCACTCACTGTATTTATACCCAGCAAGACATGCCTGCCTTCCAGCAATCGCTGCTCTTTCCGAACGAGCAACGTGCCGTGACGAATATCATGACGCGTCAAGTTGTAGGAGTAGAAGCCGATGGACTTAATCTACACCTCCCAAATGTGTCCAACCGCAATGAATTTTTTAAGCTGGCCTGGAGCGCAGCTGCTGAACTGTGGGGATTCCTGTCCTACACAGGGAACTTATTTTCTGTTCTTATGCTCCTATACAGCCTTTATATCACGCTCAGGTACGTCACCTCGGTTATATTAAACTTGTTTAGCCTCAAGAAAGCAGCGAACAATCAACCCCAAAAAAGATGGTTCTTACTCGCCAGCCTGTGGGCTAATGACCAAATACCTGGTGAATCTAATGCAGCAACGGGATACGAGAACTGAGGACTCTATTACTACGAGCACTACCCACCTCGGATCCTCGGTGACTGTCTATCCGGCGCTGCCGCAGGTAGTGGTCTATTCACCCCCATACAATTCCGAACCGCCAGCCGACACGACTATTCTGAGACAGCATGTAGCCTAGATTATAGAATTTGTAGTATGTAGTAATTATATAGGTAAATAGAGACCTGGGTCAATTGACTTCGCTGGACTCAACTATAAATTCTTTTATTATAGTTGAGTTTAAAGGGGGAGGGCATTGTAACAGCCACGTGCGTGAACCTTATTATTTTTTTGCAAAATTAGTAAATTGAGAAAGTACGACGTGACTGTTGCTGACTAGTGGCTGGTAATATTCCATTAACGTATTGTGAAAGATGGTGAAAAAATCGGAATATTGCCGAGCAAAAATTGATAGCGTGGTCAATTGAGCCAGGTTACGACGAGTTCGTTTCCACGGCGAATCGAGATTTTGAGCCCGATCGTGGAGGTGAACAGTCGTGAAGTTTTTGTATTATAATTTTAATTCTTTATTATCACTTATAACAATCCGTTTAAATCCACCCCTGCCTGAGCCAGTAAACAACGAAAGGAAGCCAGTTCAGCGCGCAACCGCAAGCTATACGCATCGTCTGTAACCAAGCTACTTAAATTACCCACATTTTCTTAAACTGTTATAACTATAATTGTTATTTTATTTTCATACGAACTGTGGATGTAATAATTAAACAATAAATAGTATAAATAATTAACAGCAGTGTTATATTGGCGTCCAACTAGTGGCAAAGTAATTTAAAGGTTATGTGCATATGTGTTGGTGGCGCGTCATTTTTCTCGCTGACTCATAAGTACAAGTGGACGGATTCCGTAAGTTGTAGTGACGGAATTCCGCAAGTGTCATTTTCATAAATGCAAGTGGACGGATTCCGCAAGTTGTAGTAACGGGATTCTGAAAGTGGTATTTTCATTAAATTGCGAAGGAAAATTTGTTTTGTATTAATCGCTGTTATTTTATCGTTACGCAAGATGCCGCCGAAACGCAATAGCACTTCGAGTGATGCAAGCAACGACAACAATTCCTTTGTAACATTAACAAATGAACAGTTTAATGAACTTATGTCTGGAATCTACAAAGCTCGTGCACAACCTCACTTACAAACGGTAGACGAAACACGCGTTACCGGAAGTTTTGTCAATTGCACCGCGCGTTTTAACGGTGATGAGACAATCAGTGTCGACGCATTTCTCGACAACATATTAACATACAAAGACTGTTCGGGAGTGACAAACGACAATGCATTACGCGGACTGTCAATGCTATTGGAAGGTCAAGCGGCTACCTGGTGGCAAGGTGTAAAGTCATCCATTACCACATGGGATAGTGCAGTGACGGCGTTACGTGACGTGTACTCACAAAAACTTCCACCACATTTCGTGTACCGGGAAATATTTAAAAATGAACAGAATAGTGACGAAAAAACCGAACATTTCGTGTGCCGAATTCGCGCTCTAATCGCTCAACTTCCCTATCAGTTGCCAGAGCAAGCTCAACTCGACATGGTATACGGTTTACTATCACGAAAAATTAGAAAACGAGTATCGCGAAGTGAACTAAAAAGTTTTCAAGAACTTCTCCAACGATCTCGCGCAATCGAACAATCATTCACGGAGAACGTGCAGCTACAACAAACCAATAACAAGAAAACAGAAAACGACAGAAATTGGAGAAAACCGAACAAACTCCGCCCGAAATGCGATTACTGTCATCATTTTGGACACAAAGAAACTGAATGTCGTACAAAGGCCGCGAAAGGAACCAAAACTGAGAAAACGATCACGCCAAAAGAAGAAAAGAAAGAATCTTCAACTCTGCGTTGCTATGGCTGCCAGAAACCAGGTTACATTCGTGCAAATTGCCCAGATTGTTCAAACAACGAACAAGCAAATAAAAACAGTTTCTATAGTGCAGACATACAAATGTCCATGAAGAAATCAAATGATCCGAGACCAATGCTACCTATTGAAATACTTGGCAATAAAGGAAGCGTCATAGCTGACACAGGAGCTACTCGCAGCATAGCGGGACGGAATTTATATGAATTAATAAAAAACAAATGTGATGTACACAAAGAATACATCTCAATCACGTTAGCAGATGGAAGTATCGAAACTCAGGAAGTACTCAAGTTACAAGTAAACATAAAAATTAAACATAAATCAATACCTACACAAATGTTGGTACTACCTACAGAATATGATAACAGAACATTACTTGGTTGTGACTTTATTGTACAAGCTGGTATTATCTTAAATACAGCTGAACGAACGTGGCACTTTAAAGAAGGGCAACATGAACTGTTTTCCTTCAATGAAGACAAACATTGCTCAATAACTGCACATGATATTGAATCAGAAACTCTTCGCCTGCGTTCCGATGAAGGAATGAAACTAAATATCGAAGAAAAGAATGAACTCAATACACTCTTGAAGAATAACGAGGACATTTTTCAAGCAGGGGGAGAACCAACCCCCTTTGCCGAGCATAGCATTAATATCGAGAGAGGACAGCAACCCATTTCTTCTCCTCCTTATACGTTAGCGAAACCCAAAAAAGAATTTTTGGAAAAAAAGATAAACACTATGCTAGAACAAGGAATCATCGAAGAATGTGAGTCACCTTGGGCTGCACCAGTAGTTCTCGTTCCGAAAAAGGATGGACAAACGAGAATATGCATAGACTACAGGAAATTGAACGCGATTACCATTAGTGACAAATATCCGATGCCTCGAATAGACGAAATTCTGCATGCAGCAAAGAAAACCCCTTACATGACTACCATCGATCTAAAAGCAGGATATCATCAGGTGCGAGTGAAGAAAGAAGATCGTGACAAGACGGCTTTCATAACTCCATTTGGGATCTTTAGATACACCCGAATGCCATTTGGATTGAAGAACGCGCCGGCTACATTTTGCAGACTGATAGACCGATTCCGTGCGGGTTTAGACATCACCATTTTTGCATATCTTGATGATTTGATAATATTATCAGAAACATTTGCACAACATGTGAATGACTTAAATAAAGTATTCGAACGACTAAGACAATTTAAACTGTGCGCGAATAGGAAAAAATGTAAAATCGCGTGCCAAGAAGTCAAATATTTGGGGCATGTTTTAACGGAAGACGGAATAAAAGCTGATCCTGAAAAGATCTCCGCAATTGCAAAAATGCCAGCTCCAAAAAACTTGAAACAACTAAAAGGGTTCTTACAGACCTGCTCTTGGTACAGGAAATTCATCAAGAACTTTTCCAACATTTCGCAACCTCTTTCGATCCTAACAAGGAAAAACTCAAAGTGGGAATGGAGTGAGAGACAGAAAAATGCTTTTGAAGAGTTAAAACAATGCTTGATATCGGCTCCAATCCTTGCTCAAGCAGATGAACAGCAACCCTACACTATAAGGACAGATGCCAGTGGATATGCTCTGGGGGCTGTACTACTACAGGGAGATGGAAACAATGAGCGACCCATAGAGTATGCTTCAAGACTATTAACAATAGCTGAGAAAAATTACAGCACGACTGAACGTGAGGCTTTGGCCATAGTATGGGCTGTAAACAAATACCGAGGATACATTGAATGCTCAGAAGTGATAATTAAGACTGACCATCAACCTCTACGTTGGCTCATGACTCTTAAATCGCCTACAGGACGTTTAGCCCGATGGGCATTACTTCTACAATCGTACAACCTCAAAATAGAATACGCACCTGGAAAAGTAAATGTGATAGCAGACGCACTCTCCAGACCAAATTGCGTGCATGAGAGCGAAACGTGCGAAATATGTACAGTTACCGTAGATTTACCACATGACTCTATCGACGATGTTAGAGAACAACAATTAAAGGATCCCGAAATAGAGAAAATAATTGCTACCTTTGAAAACGACTCTCTAAGTGATGAAGCAAGCCGCTGGTCACAACGGGGATACCTAGTAGAGAAAGGAATACTGTATCGATTATCTCAAAACACCGACACAGAAGAAGCAAGAAGAGTAATACCAGTACACCAGAGAAGAGAGATTCTAGAAGAAAATCATAATTCACCGTTTGCCTGTCATGATGGAATAGAACGAACGTTGCATAGAATAAAGCAAAAGTATTATTGGGTAGGCATGAGAAAAGATGTAGCAAATCATATGCGACAATGTCTAGCATGCCAAAAATATAAACCAATAAATAACAAACCAGCAGGGTTAGTACAAACCCCAGTACGTTCAACTCGATTTGAAGTGTTAGCTATTGATTTTTTCGGACCATTGCCTGAAACCGAAAAGGGAAACCGTTGGATTCTACTAGTGGAGGACGTAGTCTCTAGGTGGATACAGGTCTTTCCTATGGCGCAAGCAACAGCAAAAGAAACTGCAAGACTCCTGATAGAAGAGGTCTTCCTCAGATATGGAATACCGAGAAAGATAATCAGCGACAACGGAGTCCAATTCATTAGTAGCATACTACAGCAAGTTTGTTACTGTTTGGGAATTAAGCAATCTTTCAATCCTCTGTACCACGCCGAATCAAATCCCGCTGAAAGAAAGAATAGGGATATGAAGCCTAAGTTAGCCATCCTCGTGGGGAAAGAACATAAAACGTGGGATCAGAAATTGCCTGCTATAAGATTTTCACTAAACACAGGTATATGCAATAATACAGGTTATACACCCGCATTTATAACCTTTGGAAGGGAACTAAGAAGCACCCATGATGTACAACATGATGTCCGTTCCATTGTGGCCGAAGAAACACACATCCCAGAAATTACTCCATACCTGAAAAGGCTTGTTCACGATTTACAAGATGCAAAAGAGAGATACGAGAAGGAACAAGATCGACAGAAGAGGTACCAGGACGAGCATCGACGTCCAGCACCCCTGTATGAAGAAGGTGATTTGGTTCTCATCAAAACACACTTCCTAAGCCAAGCAGACCAAGGTTTGACCGCAAAGCTGCTACCATTACGAGATGGCCCATATGTTATCTCGCGGATGGTTTCGCCAACTACTTACGAGATTGCCGAGAGGAACCAATCTAAGCGAATAGTCGGTAAGTATCATACAGCCGAACTAACGCCATTTATTAGTCCAGTTGGTGAGGAAGATGCCGCTCCGATCTATCCCAAGAAGAAGAGAGGGCGACCCCGCAAATCCGCGCCGCACCAAGACACGCTGCCCAATCTCCTAGTCCCTTAGCGAGGACGCCTAGACGGGACCAGAGGGGGAGGATATAACAATCCGCCTAAATCCACCCCTGCCTGAGCCAGTAAACAACGAAAGGAAGCCAGTTCAGCGCGCAACCGCAAGCTATACGCATCGTCTGTAACCAAGCTACTTAAATTACCCACATTTTCTTAAACTGTTATAACTATAATTGTTATTTTATTTTCATACGAACTGTGGATGTAAAAATTAAACAATAAATAGTATAAATAATTAACAGCAGTGTTATACACTGTAATATTTAAATTATATTATATTTTCGTATCGTTTAATATTTGTGTTATTCAATCAAGGCCATTCCTTCAAGTGTCGTTTTCCAACAGCGCAGTGATACAGATAAGTATAACTTTTATGAATGTCTTGCCGTAACTGTTAGGAATAAATAATTCAATACGTCAACGAGCGTGTAGTATCACTGACTCCCATGCGCCCTCCGTTACACTATAGAGCGTCCATTTATGCAGCACAAATAACTTTACTTAGATCTAATTTGGTTTGATCCTACGACATTTGTTGATATTAAAGAAAATCTACCTCCTCAGGCATTGAACACGGTATGTGAAATCATTCCATCCATTGAAATGGGAAAACTTAAAAAAGAGCTTATTTCTTTTCTAAAGTCTGGCCCCAGATAAACAAGAAATCAAATAACAACGATTATGAAGAAAATGAAAAGAAAGAAGATAGTAATGATGAAGAATTCGACTGGAATAATAACGGAGAGGACATTCAAACAAAGCTTATTAAACGTGGCATAAAATGTGCATTTAATGTTTTAGTTGATTATAATATGTATTCACTTCAGTATAAAGAACTTTATAAAGTATACGAAATCTTGTTAACAATACCTATGACACAAGTAACATGCGAACGAGCTTTTTAAAAAATGAAGTTCATAAAACATCGGCTTCGATCTTCATTGCCTAATGACAATTGGGAAGAACTAATACTAATGCAGTCTGAGAAAGACATACATATCCCCAGCACGATGCGCTGTTACCGAGTGCTCAATTGCCAAATCTCATCAATGTTTGTTTACTTATTTTTTACCGAATATATACGAGTATAAGTGAGTGTCCACCGCCCTCTTTTGTATCCCAATCTGGGTCTGGGGGTTGTTAGATGTAAAGAATTATAGGACTGGGCTGAGTTGTCTCCGTTTTTCCTGTATTGAATCAACAATAATCTATGTACATATATTTTATAACAATAAAAAACAAAATAATAAATAATAATTCATATATTACTATATGTACATTTATAATATAGTATGACCAAAATTGAAACCTAAATTAAAAATATATTAAAATATAACAAACCGGACGAATATCGACAAAATAATTATCATTCAAATAAATTACAAATAGAATACATATTTTAGGTAAATTTAAAAACTGTTTTATTCCAGTTTACAGTAATTTGAAGCTTTTCTAAATTATGTGGAGTATAAATCCATGTTTTCTAAAGTAAGTATTATAATCAAGGATGGCCTGATTTTTATGAAAAATTAAAACAAATACAAATTATAATGAAAATGTATTTATTTGCTACAATACTGTTAATTACAACCAAAATAAGTTCTGTATTTAATAATATCTTAAAATTGAATGATATTTTATAACTTTAATTGTCATAATAAAAAAAGTAAAATAAGTATTTAAATGTGTAACATAAGGTAAAAATTCTTTGTTACTTTTCGTAGTTTTATTCAGATGAATAATTTTGGTTTTATTACAGATTTCATTTTTGTTTGTGTAACAAAATATTAATATAGTTTTCAAAACAATTAAGAAAGTGCTGTAAAACTCAGATATCTTTAAAAATTAAGAAAATCATTTATTTTCTTTAAAAAATATGAACTAATTTTGTTTTTTTTAAATAAATCATGATTTTGCCAACCCTTGATTATAGTTAATACAGAATTTTTTTATGTAGGTGTGATATATAATTCATTTTTTGGAATATTTCAGTTAAAATGTTGACGTTTTGAAAATGTCTCTAGAATTGTAAAGTTATTATCTTTTAAAAGTCAAAAACTCAAATCTTCAAATACAAATTTTTTTGAACCATTTAACTCAAAAAGTGTATTAAAATAAGTAGATCAAATAAAACCAAATTAAAAATCAAAAGTAAATTTGACAAACCCAAACGTCGAATATAAAAATGAAGACACAGTAATTTATTTTCGTAAATATTAAGAAACAAGTAAATATTCTTAAGTAATATAACAAGAGCTATGAATTTATTGAAAAAAAAAAAACGAATAGTTAAAGTATAATTATAAAACAATTTCGTCAAATTGGCTCATTTGCACAATTAACAAAAATTAAGTAAAAATTTTTTTTCTGATATGAATGTTTTATAGGTGTTATTCCAGACGGTTTTTTTGGTACCGACAGTATACTGGAAATAAAATGTCCAGTGTGTGTCTGTGTGTGTGTGTGTCTGTGTGTGTGTCTGTGTGTGTGTGTCTGTGACGATTTTTCGTCCACGATAACTCCAATAGGATACATGTAAAAAATATAATATTTGGTATTTAAGAGTTCTATTCTAATATGATGAACTGATTAGATTTTGACAACAATTGGTTAACCGGAAGTAGTACTATATTTGAAGCTTTAAACCGTTTTTCCTAAAAAATACCTCTAAATACTATATTTTCGCAAATTTCGTTATTATAAATACAAAGATTTTTTAATTTTCTACCGATCTGCATAATTACGTTTATATATATATATATATATATATATATATATATATATAACTTCTACTTAGATAGAAAAAAACATATAAATTTTAATAATTTTACTTATCGTTTAGGCTAATTTCGATAAAACAGATGAGTTATTCATATGTTCATAAAATTTGACTTATGATGTCAAATTTGATGTAAGTGTAAAAGATAAAATAAGTAAAAATGAAGTAATTTTATTGTAAAATTTAAAAAGATGGAAGAAATATGTTAGGAATGTATTTACATGCGTGAATCAAAGTAAGTTCAGTTCCGGTTTTAGTAACGTCAAAAATAGCTGTCATATTGGTCATACAAAATTTATGAAGGAAATTTTAGGTATGAAATGAATTAAAAATATTCTGAACTGCAATAACAAACTAATTTTAAAACTACAAATTAAATGTATTGAAAAACTTATATACAGTGGCGGGAGGTATTGTGTTGGACACACCAGATTTTTTTTTTTTAGAATAAACGAGACAATAAGTACATACAAGAAACATGCCTATAAGGAATCCTTTTAGAAATGAAAGTAAATAAAAAAAATTGTTGTAAAAAGTATTGATATTTTATATTTCATTATTTCCCATGCACGCAACTACCTAATCCTACTATACATATTATATTTATTTTCCTTGATTCTGAGTGTATCATAATTCGAAAATGTTTATTAGGTTTATTATATTATTTACGTATATCAAGAATACATTTTAAGAAATAAATTGCTACATATATATATATATATATATATATATATATATATATATATATAAAACAATTAATATGAATATAAATAAATAATTTTAAGTTTAGTAATAAAATTGATAATACAAAATTTTTGACAATGTGTATTTTTAGATATTTGCTTTTAACTTTTGTATATAATAATAGAATTAAATATATTAAATAATCCTTTTTTGGTTAGTTCAATTTTACAGAAAAAAGCTTCTTATGTATGGAAATTATCTAGAAGTCGGCTTGGATTTTTTTTCTTATGTGTTCACCTGTTTAGGGTAATCGTATTTCGGATTTTCTTGAATATTAAGCCGTTCTATAAACATACTATTGCAAATCATAGCATGTACTTTTAAATTATCTATTCTAAAAATTTAAACTAATTTTATTGCAATTATATAGGTACTATTTTAGTAAAGTATCTTGAGCAAAATTAAAAGTATAAAAACAGTTCCTAAGTATTACTGAATATACATTTACAAAAGAACAAGTAATATTATTCTATTCGTCATTTCTAATTAACAAATTTTTCCAATTTCCAAATTTAAAACTGAATGTTCACTTAACGAATTTTTCACAATTTTTTTTCCAAAATAATATTCAATTTATTTACAGATTTTATTATTATATTATTTTCATCAGCATCTCAGCAACATTCCCCTCTCGATATAAAGAAATTTACTGACAAGCACAAAACACTACAATTGAGAAACGCAGGCTCTTTGAAAAGACATAGAAACACGATCGGAGCGCCATCCAGTGTTCGTCTAGATATACTATTGTATACAAGCGGGAAAATTGGCTTTACTTCAAATGTAATATACGAGTCGTAGCTTCTGTATTATGTAAAATTAGGAAGTAGGTCGAGGATTATTTTCAATAATAAAAAAATAAAAGTATATAATAAAAAAATATAATTCTAATAAAACAAATGTAAAAAACAAAAAAATATTAGGAACAATAATTACAAAAATTAAAGATAAAATAATATAAATAAACTCTAATTGGACATGTTGATGCAAAGTATACAAAACTGTGCAGAAACAACAATCACAAATATCAAAAAATATATAATAACATATGAACACAAAACAAGTGGAACTGAGAGAATTTTATAAACATAAAAAACAGAAATAAATTCTAGAAAAATATTACAGGTACAAGTTAGGAACTGTGAAAATTTTATAAACATAAAAAACAAAAAAATTCTAGAAAAATAGTACAAGTACAAGTTAGGAACTGTGAAAATTTTATAAACATAAAAAACAAAAAAAATCTAGAAAACCATAACAGGTTCTAAAATATTTACATAGCCTTAAATTTTTTGGTTTTATTATAGTGACCAGAAGTAAGATTCTTGGATTTTTTTTTATCTTTCCAATATTTGTAAACTAAATAGTGAAACAGCTTTATTTATCAATAAAGAATCACAGTTATGTGTATTACAGAATGAACGACTGTAATTTTTAAAAAATAACATTTTAAATTCATCTTCTAAATTAGAATGATGTCCATTTTTATCCAAAAATGCATATAACATTGTATGCAAATTTTCTATAAGTGCTACGACTTGCTCACTAGCATAAGTTAAAGCAGTGTCTTTGTTTGAAGGTTGTAGACAATGGTTGATTTTGAATAAAAGATGTTTGTTGGACTTTCATTGTCTTTATTTTAAAATATCACAACGTTTCGATTAGTACAATCTCTAATCGTTATCAAGTGTAAACTAAAAATGATCTTAAGGGCTACAACTTATAAAGTATATGCAATACAGAAGAGGCACTGAACATGGAAATGGAAAACATAAAGAAGGACTTGCAGCGGAATGGCTATAAGACACAACAAATTGAAAAAATAATCCAGGACCGTCAGAAACAACAAAAGAACAGCAGAGAAGGACACAAAGAAGAATCCATCCTATCTATTCCATACATCAAGGGTATATCGGAAAAAATAAGCAGAATATCAAAAAGATACAACGTAAAAACTGTCTTCAAAACATCAGAGACATTAAGAAGTGTTCTCACCAAAACCAAACCGCAGCAAGACAACACCAAAAATTGCATATACAAAGTCCCCTGTGAATGTGGAGCCTCATATATAGGAGAAACAAAAAGACCGCTTTCCGTTCGACTTAAAGAACACCAAAAACATACAAAAATGGGAGAAACTGAAAAATCTGGAATTGCTCTTCACGCCTGGGAATCCCATCATCGCATTCAATGGGATAACGCACATATTATAGACCGAGAAGAACACTGGCAAAAAAGGAAATTTAAAGAAGCAGTGCATATCACCACCAACAAAAATGTGTTCAGTCACCCCAGCACAGATATTCGGACTGTTTGGCGCCCTCTGATTGGTGAAGTCAACCAGCGGAACAGATCCTCCACACGTCATCAAACATCCTCTAGTATATAAGTTGTAGCCCTTAAGATCATTTTTAGTTTACACTTGATAACGATTAGAGATTGTACTAATCGAAACGTTGTGATATTTTAAAATAAAGACAATGAAAGTCCAACAAACATCTTTTATTTAAAGCAGTGTCATTTGAATATTCTTTAAAAGATGTAAACAAATGATTTTGACCTAAACCATCTGCAAATAAATCTTTTATACAATGTTGGCAATTTTCATCTGGAAATTTGATTTGATTTATTAAATAGCCAGCTACGTAAGTTGCAGCTTGACAATTTTCAATACTTTCAATACCAACAAGATTTAAATTACGTAATTCAGTACAGCATGTGGCATGTAAGTTTTTTGAGTCAGATAAGTCAAGATGATGATTATCGGAAGCAGTTGTAAGAAAATAATTAAAATTATCCAAATTTTGGCAATTGTCACTTTCGCAATTGCTACTGTTGGGTAATGGTACTACCAGGTTATTAAGAACAACCGTTTTTAGAGCAACCGTAAATTGATGTGTTGGTGGATTGGTGTTAGATATACCATGCTGTCTTATTTGGCAAAATAAGTTTTCTATAATGTCTTGGTTAAAACATGTTAAATTGAAATACGGAAAACCTACATTTTTAAGTTGCTACCATAAATATGTAATTGATTTTATTGTAATAGTCCAACTTTTTAAGAAACAATATTGATTCGTAACATTTTTGCTTAAATTCTTCTCGATTAAATTTCAATTACTAATTTTTGGTAATAATCGTTCCCAAAGTTCCAAATGAGGAGACCCGTCCTTTAATGCACATCGGTACATTTTGCCTTCATCGGGAAATTGAGTAGAACCATTGAGTAAGTAA
This sequence comes from Stenolophus ochropezus, assembly GCA_035578165.1. NCBI lineage: Eukaryota > Metazoa > Arthropoda > Insecta > Coleoptera > Carabidae > Stenolophus > Stenolophus ochropezus. The sequence continues at coordinate 4,837,677 of JAQOWZ010000008.1, read as the reverse complement.
CATATAGAGAGATAATGCTTATGGGCCATTTGTAATAAGTTTCTGACGTTCCCTTACGAATAAATGTAGCCAGAAAGTGATGCCACCTATGAGTCAATAGCTAGATTTTGGAAGCTCACAAGAGCAATAACTTGGGTACCCTTACAGTACCTGCGTTTCTTGGAAATGTTTCGCATTGGGGTAAATTATGAAACCAGATGTGAATTGAACTTATGGAGACATTGAGAACTTGCTTCTATTTGTTTTTTTCATATCTTCTAGACGCAAATTACCCTGGTTATATTAATTAGTTAGAATTTTTTTTTGACTAAAGATACGTAAATTATTTATTTTAATAGATTGTTTGTATATATGCATAGAAGGAAAAATACAGAAGAAACAAATTATTAACAGGCTGTATAATTGTAAGGAAGACTAAAAACGGTGTTAAAGCGGAGAGATCAACAAAGATTTGACTAGGGCAAATTCGTTCATAAGAATTTTGTTTTCATTGACGGTCTTTGGATATGAAATGATTCATAGAAATCAGATTTGCAAGGATTATAATATCCATCTTTAAAATATTTTTGCCCAAATGTTTTACATTTAAATTATTAATAATAACGGAATGGTTACGAACAGAGTATTTTGTTATCATTTATATTATAGGATGTTTTAAGAAAAAAATTATTCAAGTATGTCAAATGAAATTACACTTAATGAAAAATTAAAAATCATTCTTTAAACAATAATTAACAATTTATTTCTCCAGCGCAATATATGCTAAATAGTGTTTTCAACAATTTATCGTTGTTAGGCATTTCAAATAACTCGTCAAATAAATAACTTAAAAAAATATTGTTGCTAAGTTAAAGATTAAGGTTGCAGACTCTTTCAACAGATATCAATCTCAATAATTAACAATTTATAAATAATTAATTTCAATTATTAATAAATTATAGGATAGTTTTTTCAAATTGTGCCATTGTAGCTGTGCCAGTGTTACAGTCCAAGATTCAAGAATATTAATCGATATTTATATTTTATATCGAACCCTGTTGAACAATCATTAAGTACTTTCACTATTTTGATATGAAAAAGGTTGGTAGGATCGTTTTAAATTTCTGAATAGTCAAAAGGCAAAAATGCGCTTGTGTTTCTAGCGAGAGGGTTGATTGATAATTGGAAAATCCCAGTAGCATATTTTATTTGCAGTAATAGTATGAAAGCCACAGATCTAAAAACGTTATTATTTTCTTGTTTAAATATGATGTTCTCATTAGGCCTAAATGTACGTGCCATAGTTTGTGACCAAGGATCGAACAATAGATCACTTTTTAAAATATAAGGCATTAATAGCATTTTATATATAATAACAAAAATAATTATGCATTATATGATCCACCACATTTAATCAAAAGTGTAAGGAATACACTTTTGAGCCAAATATTTCTGTAGATGTATACGAAATTTTTTGGAAAGATATTAAAGCAACATATGAAATCGATTTGAAAAGTTTATTTTGTAGAGCATTACCAAAAATTACTCCACAACATATTAGTCCGAATGCATTTGAAAAAATGAGCGTAAAAAGAGCGGTTCAAATTTTTAGTAAATCTTTCTTTGCTGCTGTATTTTCTGCTGTTGCCACAGCCGAACTAAAATCAAAAACTGCTTTAGAAACAGGAAAATTTTTGGAACGATTAAACTATTTATTTGACTGTTTAAATTCAAAAGTTTTACATAGTTCCAATCCATACAGTTCAGCTCTGTGTTGCAATAATCATTTAGTTTTGAACACTCTTCGTGAAAGTATTCCATGGATAAAATCATGGCGTGCAACGAAAACATCACCATTTTGTTTTGAAGGATTATTATTAACAATTAACAATATTTTAAATTTATTCAGTGATATATCACCAACCTACTCATTTCTATTAACAAACAGGTTATGCCAGAATCCTACTGAACATTTATTTTCTAAAATTCGCCAAAGAAGAGGTTACGATCCAAATCCTTCAGCAAAGCATTTTCGTCTGGCACTACAAGTAATAATGGGTTCTAGTTTACAAATGGCAACGCAGAAATCTAGCTATGAAAATAATCATGATGAATATTTATGCAATATGTTGGAATCTGTTAATGGGAATAGAAACAATGAAAATATAATGCTACTTCCAATAGAATGTACTGGTAATAAAGAAAATTCTTCAGATAGTGACTGCAATATATCCCATGAAACATCAATTATTAATCATCCAACATTGCAAACCTGTTCAATACTATATTTTTCGGGATATTTGATATACCACCTTTTGCAAAAATATTCTGGTTCTTCTTGCGAATATATGTTAAAAAGTAATGAGGAAATGTACGACGAAAATTATTTTTTTTTACTAAATAAAGATTATTCGGCAAATTTCAATAAGTCATGTTTATTGAAGCGACCAACACAACGTACCATACACATTACTACTATTTATTTAAATATATTTGATAGAATATTTGAGAATAATGGTTACATATATGGAATCAAAAATTTTTGTATTACAGCAATTTTAAATGAAGAACGAGTATCTACTTGGATAAATACTACTCCAGAATGCGAACAATACAGGCTACATTTAATTCAACAATTAATAAGGACAAAATTGTTTCATTTATCTTAATTCTACAATACACTATCAAGATCTGCAAAGAGTACAAGTAAGCCTCATCGGAAATAAAAAATTGTGGAACATAATTAAATACATGATTATTATATTTATTGTTATAAGTATTTTCGTTTATTTATCAATTTCATTTTTGTTGTTTTTATTTCTTTGTTAGTATTGTACTACTACTTACTGTAATACATAATTTCTACAGTATGTAATATATGCAAAAATATATATTTTATAGTAAAAATCTACATTGTTATTTATTCCTTGATCTCTTTTTAAATTTTACTGCACACATTTATCTGTCCTTTATAAAGTATCGCATAAGTTCATCAGGCGGTCAGCAATTCCGGCACTTTAACGCAGATAGAAAAACTAGCCCCATAGTGGGTTCCTGGAAATTTAGATTTTAATTTCGCTTTTCTTTCATAGATGGCGCAATAAAATACAGTACCATCTGTCGAACAAAGTTCAGAACTATTTTTTGTCGGTGGTGCTATCTGGTGTATAAAGTTCTCGAACGATTACACTTTTCAACATGGGCATTATTCCCCTATATGTAATTAAATACTCACTGGTAGAACCATTCAAGGAATCAAACAAATCATCCATTGTTTGTACAAATTCTGCTGTATATAGTGATTCTGCATGGAAAAGATCATTTTGATTTACAACAGACCGAACCTCGATACCTGCTGCTACTGTGTGGCTTAATTGAGCAGCAGCCACTTTAACTTTCATTTTAATAAACGAGTCTTTAAAGTTAAAATGTTCTTGTTTTAATTTGTACAACATAATATAATTTGATTTCAGGTCTTCATAAAACAATTTCTCAATTTATTCAAATTTTGCTGTTTTATTTTTTTCGTATTGAATATTACATCGCAATAATGCATTCCTAGTAAATTTTAATAGATGAGGTACGTCATATATTGTTACTATGGTTTCATCGTTCACAATAAAAGTGTACGGTGTCGGATCATTTCTTTTTTCGGCACATAATTCTGTCAGAGCTTTTCGTTGAGTGGAGCCTTGGTCACAAATTGTTGCTTTTACTTTTAAACCAATATTTTGCAATTTAGTAATAATAGTTTTGATTAGTATTTTTAAATTATGACAAGAAATTGTGCCGGAAGTAAAATAGTAACCAACAACTTGTTTCCATGTTCTTCTCAATCCCCTTATCATAAATACCAGCGCATGGTTGGCTGTCTTCGCACTTCGACCGAGTTCTCCCAAATCTTCATACCCAAAAATTACTTGTCTGTGTGCTTCATAATAAAAACCATTACTTAGGGAAATTTCATCAAACAGCAATCCACAATATTTATCTAATTCTTGCATGTCGTCAATTTTGATTTTTAACTGATTTAACAAAAGTTCGTTTATACCTGGATGAAATGGCACTCTAGCAAGCAATTCTTTTCAAGTTCGAGTAGATGGTAACTGAAAATATGCCGATAAATATTTCTAAAGTCTTGGGCTACGTTTGTAAATTGATAACGCAAATGTTTTGTCATTATCTGACCACCGTCTTCCACAAGAAGACCTATCCACGTTTCTTAGTTGGGAATTAATAAAATTTTTAGTAACCTCATTTAATTGTGTCGAAATACAACCAAATACTTTTTATCGTATAACTCTTTTATTTTTCTAAATTTGTCCCGTTCAGTTTCAAGAGCTTTTTTTTAATTTACATAGCTGAGAACTTGTCTTTCTATGTATTTTATACATAACTATTTTTTTTGGCGTTAATTCATTTCATGAAGTTCCTGCTTCTTTTAAGAAACCATTATGTCTATTTTTCATGGGGGTTGAGAAATTATCGGTTACGGATGGACAATCAGTATGAGACAAGGTCATCCCAATACAAATACAATAACTATTTGCTTGGCATGAATTGTGTCCCGGAATATTTTTATTTGGAGGATGAGCAGTATCATTTGTACTTACTTTGTCGATGCAGTAATCATGTTCATTTAATACGTCAGTATTATCAATATTGACGGGAATGCAATTATTTTTAATATTATTATTAAATTCATCACATACGTTTGACTCTTCTAGAATGTTTAAAGGAATGGCGTTTGGATTTAGCAAATGTCTTGTAGAATTAACAAAATCTTTTTGTTGAAAATGATCCTCACAGATAAATTTATTTTTACAGTTTGTTTCTAAATTCATATCACATGCTTGTTTCCATTTTAATGAAACATCTGGATTCTTAGGAAACATATAAAATCGCTTATTTTTAAGTTTTTCCGAACTTCCTCTATTCCAAAAGTAACTATTACCGCAATTTTTAAATTGGCAAGAATATTTTTTATGTGGTGCTGCCATGTTGTAACTAAATTTAATAATGCACATTTACTTACATAAAAAATTTTAATACATACTAGACCGACCCTAGACATAATTTATCAAGTATTTACTTTTATAACTACACTAGTAGCAAGTCGTAGTACATACAGGGCCATTTGGACATCACTTACATCTTATTAAATTTTTCGTCTTTCCACGAGTATCCAAATTGCTTCTAACATCTCATAAATTATGAAAATAGTGCTGCCAAGTTGATTCTACAAAAGTTATTAAAATATATTCAATTACTAACACACTAAAACAAATTGCAGTAAGCTTACTTCAATATTTAGATGCAAACGGTGTAAATATTTTGCTGGCAAAAATAAATCAGCTAAGTAGTGGTGCGTCGTCAGACGATAAAACAAGTCTTCTTTGGACATCTCAAGGAATCGCCGTGCTTAGTCTAAAGAGTTTATAATTTATTAAAATTTAGTAAATGAAATCAATTAAAATAAAATATACCTTTAAAATGTTACTTTGATGTAAACCTTCTCCATTAGTAGTGTATAAACAGCGACATAACCTCTAATATATATAAATGTGTATATAATTATTTTAAAAACTTATGCTAACTACACGTTCTTGTTACACAACAATCTTTTATAACATTTATTTGCATGAAGTGTAATTCAATAAATTACAAACTCAACAACAGTTTCTCTCACACCACGTGTTAACACCAAAACAGAAAAAGCCAAGCCCGCGCCAAGCCAGACCGAAGATCTATTGTGACACAGCCCTTACTTAGTTTTCCGGAAGTAGATTCAGATTTTTGATGAAGCCGATTATGGCTCCTGGAGTCAAGTTCTTGATCTCATCTGCCGTAAGATACCTCTTACCTAGTTGATTGAGTCTCTGCGCAGTTACGGCTGGGCATTCACACAGTATGTGTTCCGACGATTCTTCGTCCTCTTCACAGAGTCGACAGATGATTTCATTTTCAGCTATACCAATTTTGTGCAAATGGTACTTTAAAGGACAGTGGCCAGTGAGAATTTCTGTCATTATATTAAGATCCTGTTTGCTGAGAGCTAGTATTTCTTTGGCGTTTGAGGAAGCTGGGGAAATGAATTTCCGAGTTTGATTGAGGCCTGGAATATTTTTCCAATATGAGGATATGGCAGATTCCTCCCAGTTTTTGACCACCTTCTTATAATGGCTTTGTGGAAGACCACATGAAGGTTCCGGCCCGTGGTATGAAAGTTTAGCCCCTTTTTTGCAAGTTCATCAGCTTTCTCGTTTCCTAGGATTCCCTCGTGCCCTGGTACCCACCATAGGGTGACTTGGTTTGCTTTGGATAGCAATTGAAGGGTCTCCCTGCAGTTCCAGACTAGCTTTGATTTACATGTGAAGACATTCAATGCCTTTAAAGCTGCCTGGCTGTCTGACATTATATTTATTAATGCTCCTTTTAGACCATTATCTAAATTTATGTGAGCACAGAGATTTATTGCATAAATCTCAGCCTGAAAAATTGTGGAGCAAGTGCCTATGGATTCCTTAATTCGGTAATCTGGGCCAAGCTCACCTACTCCAGTTTCCAGTTCCTCCTGTGTCCAATTTTGAACCATCAGTGAACCAGGACAAAGAATCCCTTACAACAGGTCTTTCCGTTGCCCATTCAAGGCGATTACCAATAACAACCTTATACTTCTGGTCAAAATTATATTTTGTTGTCATCTTATCACAGACAGGCCAGTATATCTGGTTGTACTTCCCTTAGAATTTCCAAGTGGCCTACGAAATCTCCGAGCATAAAGTGTTTCGTTCTGCAGAGAGTCAGTGCCTGTTGCATCGCCTCTTTTTTCACCTGAATGTGTAGAGGTGTTAGCCCCAGAATCACTTCCATTGCTGCAGTCGGACAGGTACTCATAGCATCTGTAACACTGAGGCAGGCCATGCGTTGTAGTTTCCGCAGTGATGCCTGTGCTGTGATTTGTTTCACTTTTGGCCACCATACAAGTGACGCGTAGGTGATCATGGGTCTTACAACAGTAGTATATGCCCAATGGGTCATTTTTGGCTGTAGTCCCCAGTTTTTACCCAGAAATCGACGCCATGTGTTTAACGCCCCTGCTGATTTCTTTGTAATCTTGTTGATATGTGAGTTCCACGTGAGTTTTTGGTCTAGAATGATTCCTAGATACTTAACCTCTGTAAAAAACTCAATTCTAGTACCCTTCAAGTAGGGATCTTGAAGATTTAGCTTCCTTCTCTTTGTGAAGGGGACGATTGTAGTTTTGGTGGGATTTACACTAAGTTCATGTTCCAGGCACCACTCATGCACTAAATTTAGAGCTTTTTGTATAAGGTACGAGATAGTGGTGTCACTACGTCCTCTGATCATAATTGCAACGTCGTCTGCATATCCGTTTGCAAAATAGCCAGCTTTATTGAGCCTATTCAGGAGGTCATCAATGACAATACACCAGAGTAGAAGTGATAGAATCCCACCTTGTGGGCATCCTCTATTGGTTTTTATCATTACTGATTCTCCTCCTATCGAGGCTGTAATCGTTCGACTTTGCAGCATGGCTTTTATCCATTCCACTACAGCTGGGTCGAAACCTTTTGACCTAGCAGCTCTTTCAATGGACTTATAGGAGGTGTTATCAAAGGCACACTCAATATCTATAAATATTCCCAGAGCTATTTCCTTTGCCATAAAGGTTTTCTCTATTTTATTGACAAGGCTATGGAGAGCCGTAGTTGTCGATTTTGCTTCCTGGTAAACAAATTGATTTACGTTTAGTGGTGAAGCAGTTATCACTTCATTCCTATGGTATTGATCTAAGACCTTTACCATACCTTTCAGTATAAATGATGATAAACTAATGGTATGACTTAGGCTGGACGCTTGGACGCCCTCCTCCCTTAGGTATAAAGACTACATTAGTTTTCCATCACAATTTGGGAATGTATCCTAGCTTTAGGCTTCCCTTGTATAGTTCGCAGAGTATTGGCTGTATATCCTTTATGCAAAGTGCCGGAAAATGCCATCTCCACCAGGTGTCTTGTAGGGTTTGAAAGTATTTATCGCCCATTCAACTCTGTTTTCTGTAAAAATATTATAAGCAGTGTTAAGACTGTTAATTAAGCTTAGCTTAGTTGTAGCTCCGGAAGAGTTGTCCCCCTCCTCAACTGGCCACGACGATCCTGGGAAGTGTGTGCTTAACAGAAGGTACAATATTTCCTTTGAATCTGTCGTAAAGTCCCCGTCTGGTTTCTTTAGTAGGCCTATCTCATTAGTATGATCTTTTGATAGGACATTTTGAATGCGAGCTACCGTGGGCGTTTCTGATAAGCCCTCACAAAAACTAAGCCATGCATTCCTTTTAGATCTGCGAATTTCTTTATTATATGAGGTTAGGGCACTTCTATATTGCTCCCAGCTCTCATCGCTGCCATTGGTTTTGGTTTTATTGTATAACCTTCTAACAGTGACTCTTTGTTTACTGAGCTCCTCGGTCCACCAAAGTACTTTCCTAGTACTTTGTCGAAGCTTTATTGTACAACTGTTTTCATATGCTGTGTGTAGCGCATTATGAAAGTCAATAGAGGCTGTTTCCAGTTCCTCAACTGTGTTTATATTAATTTTCGTAAGTTCTTCCACTTCACACTTTAAGTGGCCTTCGTACAAGACCCAGTCTGTTAGTTTCGGAATAGGAATTTGAGTTTTAAGTTCTTTATTAGCCTTTATCTCGAACCTTTAATACGAGTATCTATGATCTGATATTGAGGCTTCATTTGAGACATGCCAATTATATATTTTAGAGCTAATTTGAGGAGTGGCTAACGTAATGTCGAATACCTCACGCCTGTTTTTAGTTATAAAAGTGGGTTCTTTACCCCTATTTATTATATCTATGTTAGTACTAGAAATAAATTCGAAAAGGTATATACCCCTTGTATTTATGTCCGTACTACCCCAAACTGTATGGTGTGCGTTTGCACCACATCCCAGGATGAGGTTTCTGTTTCTATGTTTGCAGTAGGAGATCAGGTTCCTTACCAGCGGAGTTGGGGCTTCCATTGTTTCTCCCGGGAAATACGCCAATGCAATGATTACCTCTTGTATACCTCCTGATACAGACAGTGTAGCTTCCACAGCTACCAAATCCCTAGATATAAATTTATTTAATGTAACGAATTTAATCGATGTCTTAATGAGCAAAGCTGCTATTGGAGTGACATCTTGTTCGTTACAGTAGGTTAACTTACCTACTGGTGTAGTAAGTTTCCTTACTACGCCTCCATACACATAAGGCTCTTGAACTAGCACTATATCGGTGTTAGTGGTGGTGAATGTTTTGTTCAACACATCAGAGGCAGTTTTGCAGTGTTGAAGATTCACTTGCAGCATCTTTATATTACTGCTGGACATCACGTTTTGTTCAGAGCCACGTCGCAGCTAGGAACTTGTTTCCCTTTGTGCGTGATTCCGACGGCCACCGTCTTGGAGTGTGTAGGTGTGGGATTGGGTTGAGGCTTTGAGGCAGCCTCTTTACCTTTACCTACTTTTAATCTGGAATTTCCAGTGTTAATATTGGTGGCATTACTTCCTGCCTACTTTTTTATGTTAACCTTACCTGTAGCAGTGCTGGTAGTGGCTTTTTTGGCAGTGACGTCGGTAGGCTTTTTGTTGGGTTTTTTACCCTTTAGCCTGATCGTTGTCTGGCCAAATTTGTAGCTGATTTTGAATTCAGCTTTTTTAAGGGTGTTAGGACGTCGAGTCTATGGACAGTGTAAGAAGCACTGCTGAGCCCTCATCTGTCCTCTTTAAAACCCTCCACTGCTGCGAGTCCAGGCCCTCGTTTTGGCCCTGTATCAGATTCAATATCTGATCTGTCGGATTGTCTTTGCTGTTGGGGAAATAAGCATTTAACAATGGTGGACTTCGGCAAATCCTTTTCCTCCACAGCTTTTAGATGGGCTCCTTCCCAAGGCTTTAAGCTAAAAACTTTGCCTAATAGCCACTCGGCGGTGGCTTTGTCGGCGCAGTTGACGTTCAGCCATCCGGAATTCAAGGTTGTCTCTGAGGCTTCACAGAGCCTTTAGCCTCTTTAATGATTAAATCCAGGATTGAATCCTGTATTTTCGTCAGCTGTCCTGTTTCTAAAATATCCTCCGGATAATTATAGTGCAGGATGCCGACGCGTGTGCCCAGGATTGCCTGTTTAAAGCTCACAGACGGCGTGGCCTTATCAGATGGTGGCGGAGCACTACTGCTGGGTTGGCCTTTAGCATCTGTTTTTTGCCTTTTTACAGACATTTCGGGCGTTGATTCCTCGGACCGGGTCCGTTTTGGACCCTTATACTTCATGGGTTGAAGGGCTTTGACACGTGCTTCGTCAGCACTAAGCCCACTTTTTATGAGCCACTTAAAGCGTTTTCTGGCGGCACCGCTCAGTTTACTTTTCTGCTCATTCAATCGGAACTTTTCTATAGACTCCTCGAGTTTGGAAGTGGATGGAGTTGGGCTACGTAGGAGCTCCTCCTCCATAGTTAGGACGTCCTTGGGACTGGAATCCCTTAGGACCTCTAGAGAAACATCTCTTTTACTCCACTCATCCTAGAAACCACAAGAATTAACTAAAAATTGTGTCATATTGACACAGCGACATATGCTTTTTATAAGTGAGGTAATGTGCAGTGCACGTGTAGTGAAAAATTTGTAAATTTTGAATAAATTCTTATGAAATGAAATGAAATTGATAAATATTTAATTATAAATACCTGCAAAAATGTTTAGAATAAATTTACTGAAAAGATTAAGCAAAATATATATATTGAAACGATTTCATTCGTTTCGCGGTTTTTTTATTTAAATCTTTTATATTTTAATTAAACATACGACATCTCTAGTGCGGCTTGCGAGGAAATCTCCTCAACTTTTTTTTTTTCTTCTTTGATTGATCTTATATTCAAAATTTCTCGTGTATCTTTCACAGGAAAGATTCTTTTTTATTAGTTTGCTTAATATTTTTTTGACTACGATTTAGGTTATTTTTTATACTGTGGGATTTAGACAGAGCTCACGCTGATTTACTGTCGTAAGTAGAATTTTTATCGTTCCAATTTTATTTTTCTCTTTGTTTTTGGATGCCATTAGTTACCTTTTTACCGTTAATTATTTTTTTTGGCAGCCAAAAAGTAAGTAATATACTTTACAAGTCCCGCAGTTAAAAACGTTAGTTTTTGAAAACCTTTCAAGTCTGTTATATTCTTTCTTTCTCTATTTTCTAGTCTTTTACAGCCTGGCCAGCTGATAGTTTTTTTGTAAAATTATTTGTAGTATTTTTTTGTGCACAAATTTTTTGTGAATAATAATTTTTGCATTTATTTATTGTAAAATAAATTATTTGTTAATTTTTTACTCTAAAGATTTTTTGTATTTTTGCCACGGCAAGTTATTTTTTTGGGGTCAATTATCTGCTAAAATTTTTTATGTTTTATATTCCCTCCTGGTCCTGGATGGTCGAGGTTTGTTGGTAGTGGAGTGTGGAGTTCCAATCCAAACTGAATAGTACTGCGACACGTGCTCACGTACACAGTACCAACTTACACACAGTACTCAGGCATCACGCACAAAAAAACAGCAGTTTGCAGTTACACACAAACAATTCACGCAACCGCCAGACACGCTTAGTCCGGTGACATCACGCATTATCCTGCTATCCTGCTTTACGCTACTACACTGCTTGTGTCCGACATCCTGCGTCGCCGCTTAATACTAACACGAACAGTACACATTCCGTCGACAAGCCGAACCTCGGTACCAAGACGTCCAGGGACTCACTCCAACGACCTAGCCATTCCAGACCCATCGATATTTTGTTACCCCACAAAAGGTATTTTTCTTATTTTTTTGTAATAGGCAATAATTGTCCCCGTTAACTTCCCTATTGTATTTTACTTGCCGTAAATAAAATTAGTTTTATTTTCAATTTGTTATTTTCGGTGTTGTTGTGTCCACCATTTTCCTTTCGACACAACTGGCGCCCATTCCTATTATTGTTATTACAAATATCTTAGTGACCCACGACCTAGCGATACCACGACCAATTCTGAGCCGTCGAGGTAAGTGTGTGACGAGTGATTTCTCTTCGAGAAATCACGGTAATTTTTTAAACATTATTTTTAAATTTCTGGCATACGTCACACAAATAATTTTGGCGCCCAACGTGGGGCCCGTGGTTAATATTTTGTTGGTCATATTTTTAAATTTAAAGTTATTTTTCGTGGTTTTGCTTGGTCTTTTCAACATCTCTCTTTACTCTTTTATTTCTATCTTTCTCTTTGCTTTTCTCTTTACATTATTTTTACATTTATTATTTGGCACTAATATTATTTTTTTTCAAAAATGTCACTTACCGTGGAACACATCCAATATCTACGAGGAGAGGAAATCAGTTACGAGCTCAAAATTCGAAATTGTTTCTATCCCGGATCAAATGAGGAAAATTTAAACATATTATGTGGATTAATCGAGATGGAAAGTATTGGGCAAACTACAGTTAATGCTGATTATTTTCCTGATCCCATCAATGACTCTCGGACATGTCTGGAAACACTTAAAGAGATGTCAGGTATGATTCAAAATTTTAATAGTAGAAATCGTTCTCATATAGAGCAATTTCAAGTTGAAATAAATTCTCGTTTAGTTGCCTTGTATCTTCGTATTTCTCGGTTGCCTCAACATTTAAATGGCGATCTTTTGAGATTGCTCTCTATGATAAAATCTGCCCTTTCTTCCATGTCCCGTGTAGTTGATACTAACCAGGTAGTAAATTTAATTGATTTTGATGAAATACCTTCCACTAATTCTTTTCCAACTACTCTAGCTATTCCTATTGCCATGCTAAGTTCGTTCGATGATAGTTGCCAGAGCTTTTTGCAAAAATTGAATGCTATTAGATTTAGTAACGTAAATATTACCCCTACGGTATCTAATGTACATTCTGAAATTCCACCGACACCGCTACCACATCATCTACCAAGCAGTACTGTTTTACCTCGTTCCGCGACTTGCGATCATAAAAATTTAGTTGCCAAATGGAATATTACCTTTGATGGAAATACCGGCCTTAATAGTTTTCTCGAAAATATCGAAAGCACGGCTTATTCTCGTGGTGTCTCTCACGAACAATTATTTCGCCAAGCTGGTGATCTCTTTACCGGCCATGCTCTCGTTTGGTATCGCATGATACGCAACTCTATATCTACTTGGTCGGAACTTGTTTCTAAACTTCGTTCTACCTTTTTACCTGCTAATTATGATCTAGCTCTTATGGATGAGATTCGGAATCGAACTCAAGCTTCTTGTGAGAAGGTAGAGATTTTTATTGCCATCATGGAAAACTTATTCTGTCGTTTAACTAAAACTCCTGACGAACAAACCAGGGTTAGTTACATTATTCGTAATTTACAACCGCATTTTCAGAGATTTTGTTCACTTCAAAATATTAACTCTCTATCAGAATTGATTACTATTTGCAAGAGACTTGAAGACACTGAATTTAATGTCTCACAGTTTAAAAATCCACCAACTCGTTCCTCAAATACTTTACAACCCGATCTTTCATTTCAAAGTAGTTCTAAATCATCCTGTAAATTGGATAGAAATTTTTCTCGTTCAGCCGTTGCAGCTGTAGGTCAAGGGCGTGTTCTTAGTTGCTGGAACTGTAATAGTACAGAACATCTTTATCCAAAATGTCCAAAGCCTCGTAATCTCTTTTGCTTTTCTTGTGGTAAAAGAAACGTTACCAAACTTAAATGCCCTAATTGTTCAAAAAAACGTGTGCGGCGTCTCGGTCTTGCCAGCTGTCGAGGAAAACGCCACCCCAACGCTGGTAAAGTCGTTAGAAAAACCGACAGAGATGAGTGGTCTCAATGGTTAAACCAAGTCTCTAACTTTTTCACGAATAATGTCATTTCACCTATTTTTAATAAATCAAGTGATGATAACCGACCTTTCGTTAATATCTTCATTCACGGAGTACCTATGACAGCCTTAGTTGATTCGGGTGCTAATATTTCTATTGTAGGTGGTCGAGGCTATTTAATGTTAAAACATCTATTTTCTCTAAAACCCAGTGTTGTTCCTACCGTTTGAACTGCTGGTGGTAAATCTCATCCAACCTTAGGCAACGTTTTTGTACCTTTCTCGTTGGGTAAAACGAGTAGTCATTTTTCTTTTACTGTCGTTCCTTCTGTAAAACACCCTGTAATATTAGGTGTGGACTTTTGTCGTTGTTTTGGTCTTAAGTTAGACTTTTCTAAGAATTCGTGGCATGCCCAAAATGAAATTGCTTCTCTTAGTGGTGTTTCTAGCCGTGAAAACTTATCTTCCCGTCCGCAAGAAATTCTTAATTTCGTTGTTGCTGATTTTGAAAAGCTCGGATCTTTAGGACTCGGTTGTACCAATAAAATTCAACATGTTATTGATACTGGTGACGCGCTTCCCTTAAAACAGCGCCAATATCCTCTTTCTCCAGTGATGATGGAGTTCGTTAATAAAGAACTGGACAAAATGTTGGAATTGGGAGTGGTTCGTCCATCTGTGAGTCCGTGGTCTAGTCCAATATTACTTGTCAAAAAGAAATCGGGAGAATATCGGCTATGTTTTGATGGTCGGAAACTTAATTCGGTTACGCGTAAGGATAGCTATCCCTTGCCTCGCGTAGATTACATCTTAAGTAAGCTGGGTAATGCAAAGTTTCTGTCTTCTGTTGATCTAAAGAGTGCATTTTGGCAAATTCCTTTATCAGCTTCGTCTAAAGAAAAAACCGCTTTCTCTGTACCAGGTCGCGGTCTGTTTGAGTTCGTTCGAATGCCATTCGGTCTTTGTAATGCCCCTCAAACTCTTCAAAGACTAATGGATGAAGTTTTCGGTCCAGAATTAGACCCAAACGTTTTTGTCTACCTGGACGATTTAATTATCGCTACTTCTTCTTTTGAAGAACATATCGTTGTTCTCTATAAAAGCCTCAAAGCGGCCGGTTTCACCGTAAATGTCAAGAAATGCGAATTTTGTTTACCTTCTCTCAAATACCTTGGTTTTGTTGTCGATCAACACGGTCTTCGCACTGATCCCGATAAGGTATCTGCTATTGCAAATCTTCCTAGACCTAATACCGTAACCGAAGTGCGTAGGGCTTTAGGTTTATTCTCGTGGTACAGGAGATTTGTACCAAACTTTGCCTCTATGTCTGCTGTTATTTCAGACCTTACTAAAGGGAAAGGTAAAAAGTCTACCATTTCTTGGACGTCAGCTGCTGACGAAGCTTTTAATAAATTAAAAAATGCGCTAATATCTGCTCCAACTCTTGCTAGCCCTGATTATAATAAACCTATTAAACCTTTTAAGATTTATACTGACGCTTCCAATTATGGACTTGGAGCTGTGCTTACACAGATTGGCGATGATAATGAGGAACATCCTATCTCATATGCAAGTCGTACTTTGAATAAAGCTGAGAAAAATTATTCAGTTACGGAAAAAGAATGCCTTGCCGTAATTTTCGGTATCTTAAAATTTCGTTCTTTTATCGAAGGGCTTCATTTCGAAGTTATTACCGACCACTACTCTCTTTTGTGGCTGCTTCGCATGCAGGATCCGCATGGAAGATTAGCTCGCTGGTCGGTACAATTACAACAATTTGACTTTAGTATCACTCACCGCCCTGGTAAACTCCATGAATTACCTGATGCTCTATCTAGGTGTCCTCTTGAGGTTTGTGTCATCGACAATAAGACTTTTTTAAATACCCGGGACAACTGGTATAGTAGAATGTGTGAAAAGGTAGTTTTAAGTCCAAACGACTATCCGGACTGGCGCGTGGAAAATAATTTTTTGTACAAAAACATCTTATCTCCCTATTCCCTTCCTTCTAATTTGTCTACATGGAAATTAGTTGTAGCCCGGGAGTTTCGTAAAGAAATTGTCTCACGATGTCACGATGATGCAACTGCCGCTCATTTTGGTATCTTTAAAACTTTTCACCGTGTTGCATCAGAATATTACTGGCCTAAGATGCATCATTTTATTGCCGGTTATGTAAAACGTTGCAAGACTTGTTTGTCTCAAAAAGTTCCTCAAGTCCCTCCACCTGGTTTAATGGGCAGGGAAAAGATTATAAAGTTTCCTTGGCAAGCTATCTCGGTTGATCTTATGGGACCATTACCTCCTTCGTCAGCTGGAAATCGCTATATTCTAGTAGTGACCGATTGGTTTTCCAAATTTGTCATTGTTCACCCTATGCGTGAAGCTACCGCTCCAAAAATTTGTAAAATTTTAGAGGAAAATGTTTTTCTTTTATTTGGTGTACCACAAATTGTCATGTGCGATAATGGAACTCAGTTCGTCTCTAAATTATTTACAGATCTTATCGCTAAATATGAAATACCTAAATTATGGTATAACGCCAAGTTTCACCCCCAGGTGAATTTTGTTGAGCGTACCAATCGGGTAATTAAAACAGCTATTAGGTCTTATCTCGACAATAATCATCGCGCTTGGGATAAAAATCTTCAAGCCATCGCTCAGGCCATTCGTACGAGTGTGCACGAAGTTACTCGAGTTACTCCAGCTTTCCTTACTTTTGGTAGGCATGTTCCAGTTTCAGGAAACTTTTACCGTTCTTTACCTGACAATATCTGTTCCGATTCCCCAGCTGATTATGGCAACTCATTATCAGAGATGTCTGAATTTTTCTTAATCGTTCAAGACCGTATTCATCGAGCTTATGAGCGAAACGCGAAATATTATAATAAACATCGTCGTCAGCTCGAATTTGATGAAGGTGATCTAGTTTATCGTAGAAATCGAGTTTTATCTGTTGGTTCTAGATGTTTCTCTTCGGCTCTAGCACCTCGTTATGTCGAAAGCAAGGTTTTTCGAAAACTATCTCCTCTCGCGTATCATCTTCACGATATCGACGGAACTGATGCTGGCATCTACCACATAAAGGACCTTAAACCTGCACCTACTGTCCCCGATGATCCTGACACAACTTTTGATGATTCCGTTACGTCATCATCCTTTTTGGAGGGGGGGCAGTGAAACGATTTCATTCGTTTCGCGGTTTTTTTATTTAAATCTTTTATATTTTAATTAAAGATACGACATCTCTAGTGCTGCTGACTGCTTGAGAGGCGAGCGCGGTCTGTACAGAGAGTTGAGTTTCTGCAAGCTGAGACAACGGACGTATGTTGATAGCATTTTGTTTGTTCTAAAAAATTTTATCTAAAGTTATTTTTAAAATCTTCAAGATTTTATTTAAAATATTCTTATTCCGGATTTTTTATTTCACTGATTTTGGTGAGTAAAGTGATATTTTTTATTTTATTCGAACCTTTTGTTTTAAATAAATATTTAGATAACCACGTGTTGTCAAAGCTTGCGAGGAAACCTCCTCAACTTTTTTTTTTCTTCTTTGATTGATCTTATATTCAAAATTTCTCGTGTATCTTTCACAGGAAAGATTCTTTTTTATTA
Source organism: Stenolophus ochropezus (assembly GCA_035578165.1). Classification (NCBI taxonomy): domain Eukaryota; kingdom Metazoa; phylum Arthropoda; class Insecta; order Coleoptera; family Carabidae; genus Stenolophus; species Stenolophus ochropezus. Next base: position 4,820,175 of record JAQOWZ010000008.1, on the reverse strand, counting down.
GTTTGCTTAATATTATTTTGACTACGATTTAGGTTATTTTTTATACTGTGGGATTTAGACAGAGCTCACGCTGATTTACTGTCGTAAGTAGAATTTTTATCGTTCCAATTTTATTTTTCTCTTTGTTTTTGGATGCCATTAGTTACCTTTTTACCGTTAATTATTTTTTTTGGCAGCCAAAAAGTAAGTAATATACTTTACAAGTCCCGCAGTTAAAAACGTTAGTTTTTGAAAACCTTTCAAGTCTGTTATATTCTTTCTTTCTCTATTTTCTAGTCTTTTACAGCCTGGCCAGCTGATAGTTTTTTTGTAAAATTATTTGTAGTATTTTTTTGTGCACAAATTTTTTGTGAATAATAATTTTTGCATTTATTTATTGTAAAATAAATTATTTGTTAATTTTTTACTCTAAAGATTTTTTGTATTTTTGCCACGGCAAGTTATTTTTTTGGGGTCAATTATCTGCTAAAATTTTTTATGTTTTATATTCCCTCCTGGTCCTGGATGGTCGAGGTTTGTTGGTAGTGGAGTGTGGAGTTCCAATCCAAACTGAATAGTACTGCGACACGTGCTCACGTACACAGTACCAACTTACACACAGTACTCAGGCATCACGCACAAAAAAACAGCAGTTTGCAGTTACACACAAACAATTCACGCAACCGCCAGACACGCTTAGTCCGGTGACATCACGCATTATCCTGCTATCCTGCTTTACGCTACTACACTGCTTGTGTCCGACATCCTGCGTCGCCGCTTAATACTAACACGAACAGTACACATTCCGTCGACAAGCCGAACCTCGGTACCAAGACGTCCAGGGACTCACTCCAACGACCTAGCCATTCCAGACCCATCGATATTTTGTTACCCCACAAAAGGTATTTTTCTTATTTTTCTGTAATAGGCAATAATTGTCCCCGTTAACTTCCCTATTGTATTTTACTTGCCGTAAATAAAATTAGTTTTATTTTCAATTTGTTATTTTCGGTGTTGTTGTGTCCACCATTTTCCTTTCGACACAACTGGCGCCCATTCCTATTATTGTTATTACAAATATCTTAGTGACCCACGACCTAGCGATACCACGACCAATTCTGAGCTGTCGAGGTAAGTGTGTGACGAGTGATTTCTCTTCGAGAAATCACGGTAATTTTTTAAACATTATTTTTAAATTTCTGGCATACGTTACAATATATATATATATATATATATATATATATATATATATATATATTGTGACGAAGTGCTCGTCACAATGAACACAAACTTGCCTTCCTCGTTGCTCCACAGCTCCACAACATCGACTCCACGAGGTCCGAACCGCATACCAGGTTAAGCGAACCCGCCGTCCGAATCAGTAGCCGCCGACCGCTCCAAACAAATTCAGGAGGCTGTGCGACATCTCCAACAGTCTGCCGGATTCCCAAATAGCCGCCGGGAAACACTTTGAAGAAAGCACATGGCAGGGGACATAACCTCAAGACCACGTGGGTCAAAACTTTCACCAATGTTTAACCTACAACCACAGCACTGGAGGAAACAATAAATTTTCACAAAAACAGCCAGCGCGTGCGCACGGCCGCAGTTCTGCCAACTTCCAACACAACGCTTCGGGAGACCGAATTCCCATGATACATTTTCTAAAAAATATGTAAATCAGATCAAATCAAATACAAAACTCTGTAAAGCCAAGGGAAGTGATTTTGCGAATTTTTAAAATAAAACTCAATTTATTAAACGAAAATAACAATACAAAAAGTCAATCTGTCTCACTTTAAAATCAGTAGCTGCAGATTTAATTAATTTTCGGGTATAAATACGACCGCCGGAGCCGTATTTCTTCAGTCTATGACGACTCAGTCTTCGACGACTATACCGTCTAACAGCTAGCCGAGGAGAGTAGCAGTCCGTTTCCGCATCGTACCGTTTCGAATCGAGTCTTTTTGTAAGTTGCTTGTTTATTTTTGCATTTTCTTGAATTCCGCTGCTATCAGAGGATACAGGTTGGTGGCGACCACCGCCGTTCCTCAGAGCCTTCAGCTCGCTGCATTCCACGCCTAAGGGGAAGCTCCGTTGGTGGCTACCACCGCGTACTTCTACGGCTGTCGGGCAGATCCGCTTGTTAACTTAGTAGCTTTTTTTTCACTGCTCTACGTTCCGTAGTTGTCGGAGAAGCTCCGTTGGTGGCCCCTCACCGCAAACTCCGTCGACGGCTGAGTAGAACCGCGATTAGTTTGTCACTTGTCTCACTTCCTATGGCTCAGTAAAAACTAGGTGTAGTAATTTTAGTACAATAAAATATTAAACTTACTTTTGTCTGTCTGTGCTAAACCTTGGCCCGACGTCACTTTCCTCACAGGATCCGCAAAGAACCCGACATCCTGTAAGAGAACCCACGACATCGCGGACCAACAACATCCCGCAGCGGCCCAAGTGATCGTCACAAATTGGCGCTCGTCACAATATATATATACAGGGTGTTTGGCGGAAGGCCGGCACCCAGAATATTTCGTTCGTTTGAAAGATACAAGAAAATGTTAAGGAGCAAAGTTAAACTAGACAAAGGGACTCATAAAATGGCCGTAGTAACAATTTTGTGTCACTTCCGGTTTTAGCGGAAATGTGTCCAACTTTAATTCTAGCATAGGGAATCGGTATTTTTATATTTTTTTTCGAAATGTACATAAAATTAGCTTTATAATGATACCAAAATATCATTGTTTTACTTCAACCATTTCAAAATGGCGGCACTTTATTTATAAAATATTTATTAATAAAAATTCATAAAAAAATACATCATAGCCAGCTATTTGAGATTTTGTTACCTGAAACCAAACAAATAATGTTAAAAATAATATATAATTTTGTTTGTTATATTTAGAAGGTTTTTGTATTGTGTTGATTATTGTAAGGTATTTTAAACATTTTTTTTCGTTAATTACCTATAGTTGTAAGTACATAAATATGAAAATAAATTGTCGCCATTTTGAAATGGTTGAAGTAAAACTATGATATTTTGGTATCATTGCAAAGCTAATTTTATGTACATTCCGTAAAAAAATATAAAAATACCGATTCCCTATGCTAAAACCGGAAGTGACACAAAATTTGTACTGGGATCATTTTATGAGTCCCTTGGTCTAGTTTAGCTTTGCTCCTTAACATTTTCTTGTTTCTCTCAAAATAAACGAAATATTTTGGGTGCCGGTCTTTCGCCAAACACCCTGTATAGTGTAAGGTAATGGTTGTTAAGAAAAAAGAAAGAAGCAAGTAGAGAAGTAGTGTGGTATAGTTAGTGGCAGACGGCGGTAGTAGACAGAAGTGTCATTGGAGATGAAACCAAATGTAAGCCATTATTAATTATATTTATTTATACTTTTATACAAATGTAAGTATTATGTTTAATTCAATATCAGTCTCCTAATACTTGCTCCGTATCCAGTGTGAAAAAAACCCATTTATATATATTTTATAATGCCTATCCTTTTAAGCGGAGGATCACAAACTGGTAGCAGTGGTCCTGTAAGAGTGTTACAAGTTAGTAGTAATGGAAGTTATTGAATGGACGTGTTTGATGGCGCCAATCTCCTGCGGAAGCGGTGTTACAAATTGGTGGCAACGGTTCGGGAATTCTTGTCAGATTAGAGTTACCTTTCGGGGTTCAATCGCGGAACGACAAGTATTAAGAGTTGTTGATCTGGCCTTCTGTTTACCACCGCCGAACCAAGGTAAGAGATACCACAGTAAAAAAAAATAAAAAAAGAAAGAGTCGGAAACATTGACAGTTTCGAATTGGATTTTATTTTGAGGAACAGATTAGAAGTAGATGGACATTCAACTTATAGCAAGCAGTACAGTGGGAAAAATGCTGACAACAGCAAATGTAGAATCAACAACATACGATACCGCAACAGGGCCACATGAAGTAGTCAACGTAGGTCAGAGAGATGACGCTACGTAAAGAAATAAGCTCGTGGTAGAAAAAAAGGATCGAGAATCTTAAAGGGTACAGGAATTACTGCTTTTGAGAGAATACAAGAATGTGTCTCGGGAGAAAGTTAACAATGAACTACAGAGACTATTAGAAGATGAGTTTGTGTAGCCGAAGTTTAAAGAAGAATATGAGAATATGTCTCGGGAGCAGAGTGCAGAGTGTCTCAAATGGTAACAGTGGTCCAGTCAGAGTGTTATAAGTTGGTAGTAATGGAAGTTATTGAAAGGACGTGCCACAGTTTGATGGCGCCAATCTCCTGCGGAAGCGGTGTTACATTTATATTAAAACAGTTTAGTTTAATATTAGTTGACAGGTAACGTATGTAGATAACCATAAAAAACAAAACCATATCAATTGCAAAAATAATAAATGATGTATTGTTGATGAAGCTGTCATACATAATATTTATAGCGATGGACAAAATATATTACACTTCGAGTGAAGAGAAGAACATTAAATTCTTTATTATATATCATTGAAGAAGGCTATATAACAACTCTTGTTTTTGCAAGTAGTTGACTAAATAGGTATTTTGAAATATCAGAATTAAATATGTAGGTAGGTTAGTGCAGGTGTATTATTTATATTAATTTTATTCCAAATAGATTATAAATTTTCAGATCAATTTATAATAGATTTGACGTTGATATGTAACAGGTTCAAGACAAGCGGTCGAGCATTTAATATTCAAAGTAAAATATTTTATAAAATGGCCCTCTGGTAATTATGTTGAGGTCGTAAAAAATGATTTTAAAAGAATATCCAGATTTAGGAGTTATTACTGTCCTATACGTATACCCGAACCTAAGGAATTACGTACGTCACCTCAATTTAAAGTATTTGAGAGTGTAGTATTATTATAATTACTTGCAGTGTTTTATGCAGGTATATATTCGCAACAAGATGATATAATTGAATTCGCTTTAGAAAAGCAAGCATATAGATGAGTAAATGTAGATCATGATAGAAGGAATATGAAATGGCGAAACAGTAGATAAGGATATTGTGCAACTTTGCCATTATAATACATTTACATATACTTCTCATCAATAAATAATGCATATTTTACAAAATCATGTGTGATATTGTGTATTATACTGTATAAAAAATTATTATTTTTTTCTTTACACGGTATTGATGTACAGTCGTCTTTTCAACCCGTATCAGACGGTGAACTGTTTTAATTAAACCTCCAGTGTTTACAATGAGTATGAGAAAAATATAGTATTACAAATTCCGTGAATTAATTATTTAACACATTATTGAAAAAAACTGTAAAACCGTTTACCTACAAAAATTGGTAAGAAATAAAATGTAATATAAAGGAATATATTAATTTATTTAAATCCATAATACATATCACTCATATTGAAATTGACAGTTCACTAGTTATTTATTTTTGTCGCATGCAGATTCAGGATGGTAGGCTTAGATGAGGTATAACTAGAGATATGGCACACTCCTATAGCTACGTACTACTGAGCAAGCAAAACATGTATGGTAGAGAATCGCCTAACAGTGCACACTTACAGTTAGACGAACGAAATATTGGTCATAGTGTTAGTCACCTATCCTCATTATTTGTGTGGTTAAGGTTTCCATATAACTACTCCACTGGTCCACTGTTCTCACACTGCTGGCTGCAAGCGATTTTAAACCTTAGATCTTTCGACAATATATTTGGGCAATGCCATATCTCTAGATATACCTCACCTAAGGTGGTATTTTTCTCTCCTACAGATTGGGAGAATTGAAAGTGCGCGCATGTATTTTTCAAAATACGACGAAAGTGGTACATGTCATATAAACAATTATATCACATGTAGCTCGCGAACAAAGCAATATTTATATAAAATATTTCACTAATACTAATTAATCAATGCATATTTTTATATTCTTCACTTCAACAATGAATGATACAATTATAAGGTTTTCGCAACGCTATCTGTTACCTTTGTTATTTTTGTAATATACCCTAAAAGTTATATAATTCATATTGAATATGTATTACGAAATGTAAACAGTTTGTAGACTACGCCAATAAATATATGAGTAAAATATATTGTTTTATAATACATATATTTATAATAATAAAAATAAATTAAAAATACATCATTTTATATATAGAAATTTTATTTTAGAGGTAATATACACAAAAAATGTAAATGGGATAAGTAGTCATCTATTTGTAACTGGGACGACACCCTGCTGCCCGAAATTGGGAGACGCAAAAAAAGTAAAAAAAACTGTCAATTTAGCTTGTTTTTAGCATAAAAATAGCAAAAAAAGTGCAAAATTTGAGCAAAAAAGATCGATTTTATCAATTCCAATTGTTATATTTCCATCTCCCATCCGCAATTGGGGGTAAAACATTTAATTTTGTGAGATTCGGGAGATGCAAATTTAGCTTGTTTTTAGCACTTTCTTTGCTTAAAATACATAAAAACTTACAAATTTTTTATTTAATAAATGTATTGTTGTGATTTGAAATGTTTTGTTGTCCCAGACGATCAAGTAGATGGTATGGCTTGCAGAAAATGTAAGTGTAAATCACATAATACTATTTTTATAAAAATATTTAATAAGTTACATTCTCTAATTAGCAACTAACGAATAATGTCCATGAGCCAATGTATCTGTAGAATTTGCTAGTAAGTATCTTTTATCATCCTTCCAACTTAAAGATTTTTTATTTACTTCTTCAGTGAAGATATCATGTTTGTAACTTCTAATTACTGTTTGTTTATTATAAAATTCTTTTTGCTCAAATAAGCATGTTTTATAATTTTCAAAACTAATTTCTTTTTTTAACACGGATTTCTTAATTCCTTTTAACTTTTTTTCAAATATTTTTTCTGGGTCTGAATCATTCGTTTTGTAACTGTACATTTTTGATCGTAATCCTATAAATTCCAACATTTTCACAGATTTCAACTCATCTTTAAATTTGCCTATTACTTTTTTATTTACGTCAGAATATAGGGGGTTATCTTTTGGATAATCAGAGGTATCAAAGTAATTGGAATTTTCCCCCATAAATTTATAGAAATCAGCATTTTTAAACTCATATATAAAACTATCTGTATCTGTATATAATAATTTTACTTTATTGCTAAATTCTTTTTTAATTACATTATAATGAAAATCATACATTAATAATTTCGATAAATCCAACACGGCCTGTCCAATATAAATAGGTTTATTAAACAGTACTTTGGTTTTATATCTATGAACTGCTACCAGATTCTCACTAAATATTGTTCTACGTTTAAAATTAGGTTTATTTATTGCTTTCTGTAATTTTTGCTCATCTGAATATAATTTAATATTTTGCTGGTTTCTAACTGATTGCATAGACTTTCCAAACACTGCATTGGATACTAGTTTCCAGTAATCTTTTTCAAACTCATTTTTTGATTTTTGTCTTTGCTCCGTATTAAATTTTATGTATGGTGTCATGAAATTTGATTGTGTGAATTTTAAACCTCTATGAATTTTATCAATTCTCATTCCTAAACTTACATAAAGCTGTAATATTTTATAATGTACTATATAGTTTGTTTTATCATAGAAATGACAAAGTAGTTTTGATACTTTACCACCAGGAGGTTTTCTTTTCTCTGGAGCTAGAGGAATATCGTTAAATTTATCGTGGAGATCTTGTGGAAATGATAAGTCAACTTCTAAAACATATCCTGTATCATCATCTGACACTAATATTTTATTAATATCTTGAAGCTCTTCAAAAGTCATCCACTCAAAGTCTTTTTGAGGCAATTTTTGGGATAAGGAATGACCATATAAATTATTTGCATCAATATATGCAAGTTGTGTGTTTTCATCTGCTTTTGCATACCTATTACTACATTGTGATATTCCCCCTCTAATTCCCTTCTCAAAAAACATGTACATTTCATAATCAGTTAATAACTCCAATTCAATTTTTGTATATTTTAACATACAATCCCACGCAAATCCTGGTGTTGTATAATACCAAGCAGGATCTAATCCATAACTTTTATTCAAACACAAATCTCTAAAATTCTCAAATACATCAGCTAATAACAAAACATCTAATTTTAAGTATAAATCATGCCATTCTCCTAAATTTTTAATTTTAAAATATGCCCAGATTTTCTGTGCATGTTCATATTCTTCTTGCGAAATTTCTTCTAATGTTAGCGAAGAATAAAATTTATCTATTGGTGGTAACTTTAATTCTTCAAATTTTTCCCAAGAATTCATATATTCATAGGGGTAAATTCCTTTTCTAATTAACTTATTTTTATCTTCATCTTTTCTAAACAAAATATCTAAATCATTATTTGAAAAATATTTAGCTGCTTCCCTTATTTGTTCCGGTTCCAAATTAGATGATAAAGTATCTAAACTACTTGCTAAAAACCTAAATGAATCAATAAACCTTAAATGAATATACTCTTTATGTCCCACTTTCAAAATCTTGCTGAAAGATATATACTTCTCTTCATTACTAGGAATTAAATTCAAGTTACTCTTATCTTCACCCAAATTCTTTACAAACAAGTGACAGTCGTATGCAGACAAATTATGAAATACAATTGGAATAAATATGGGTTGTTTACACTTTAAATTACAGTTGTTACATGCTGCCCCTCTATATTTTCCAGTTATATGATCATGGTCTCTAACTTTTGGGTTTTTAGCTGTAAATTCATTTTCACAAAGATAACATTTTTTTGCTTTTTCATATTCCTTTAAATCTATATCTGTTATAGGTCTATTTGATTCTAATAACTCATATATTGTTTTAGCATGGTTTGATATTGAATTTATAAAATGTTTATCAGCATTTTCTCCTCTATAACTTTCAAATGGATTATCATAATCATTAATACTCTTAACATATAATCCATATCCACAGGGGGTATGAGATTGTTTTTTAATTGTATACGGTTTTTCAGGATCAGGGATGCATGTTTGAATAACAGGTTTTAAAAGTGATTCAAAATCCGCATAAATTACATAGGGATGTCTTTGCATTCTTTGAATGTTTTTAAATTGTATTGCTGGTTTAATTGTTATAATCTCATCTAAACCTTTAGTTTTAAGTTTTTGCAATATGCTAGTTTTAAGTTTTTTCAATATATTAGTTTCAGTGCATTTTTCCATATGCTCTTTTATTTCATTTTGATTATTACTATTAGCTCCAGTGCATTTTTCCATATGCTCTTTTATTTCATTTTGGTTATTACTATAGTCTCCACACTTACTACAAGCATATCTAATTGAAGGCATTACTGGAATACATGGTTCATTGCTAAAACAAAGTTCTTGGTGTTTCTTCAAATATTCTTCAGTTCTTGTGGCATAATTCAAACATCTTCTACAGAAATGTTTTTTACTCCTACTTATTTCCAGTTGATTATTTAATAAGCGACTCAGGTTTTTAATCCAACAATAATGGTTCTTTTCTTTATTTCCAAAGTATAACAAGTCGATATTCCTATCATAGAAAACCTTATTATTATGATATAACGGGTAAAATGTTTTACCTTCAAAACTAAACACAGTAATATTTATTTTGTTAAGTGACTCAAATTTTGCTATGTCTTGAATTTTAACAGGGAAACTTATTCCTTCAAAATTTAATTCATTTATATAATCCGCTTTATTATATTTAGACACTCTGTATGGATTGTTTTTATAACTTACAGGATGTAAGCAAGATATTACGCTATACATGAAACACTTGTCGTCATTGTTTTTAACATTAACACAGGCTTCTTTGTTTTTAATCCATTTAGGTAATTCAATATATGACTTCCCACTTAACGGTTTATATTTATTTATATTAATTCTTATACAAATTATAGATTCTAGAACCCAGTCTGAACCTTTTGCTTCCATTTCATCACATCTTGCTATAAATAAAACCTTCTGATTATCCCAATATTGAAATAAATCATCCGCTTCTCTTAATATCTCATTCTCCAACTGGAATGGATTGGTCATTGTTATACTAGGATCTAATAATTTTTTGAATTTACATTCCATATTTAAATTAGTTTTAGTATTCTTATGTATACTCATAGCGTTTTGAAGTATATTTACTGCTTTCTTTTTTAATAAATTCATATATGTCGGTATGTCTAAATCCATTTGTTTATTATTATGTTGATAGGTTAATAATCGATTCTTATAAACACTTTCCACTAAAATAAAGTTTAGTTCAGGATCATGAAGTACTTTATGCGATTGCATACGGGTTTTCTTAATATATTTTCCACACTCATCACACTTTACTTTTTGCACTCTTTTTTTCTTTGGTTTTTCATATAACTCATCATCGAATGGAAAAATGTTATAGATTTCTCCATCTTTCTTTGGTTTGATTTTTTGCATTCTTTCTTTCTTCGGTTTTTCATATAATTCATCATCGAATGGAAAAATGTTATTGATTTCTCCATCTTGACTTTGTTGATCTTTAATCTTATTAATTAATTCTGCTTTCTTATACTTTTTAATATACCGTATTCCCAATGATTTTGCTAAATTGTATAACTCAGGCAATCGGAGATCTTCCAATTGAATATTATTCACCTCCATTTATTACAAAATAAATTTGTTAATACTTTTTCAATCTTTAAATTTTAGGTGCTAATTATAGAATGTATTTTTGTATTATATTACTCACTCCTGATTCTGCTTTTTTAATAAGAGAAAGAAATGTGATATCACAGTCTATTATAAAAGAAGATGACGATAAAGATAAAATTAAGAAAATTTTAACCCAAATTAAGCATATCTTTAAGTGCGGACTCCTTTTCTTTTAAGTACAATTTACCATAGTGTTTATTACTTTCTTTATGAAGTTTTAAATGTTGTTTTTTTACTGTTTCACCACAAGTACACACTTCGGTGTTTTCATTATAATATTTACGCATATATTTATTTATTTTGTCTTTATTTTTCTTGCGATAATCTTGCATGTAACTATTGACATTATTTTCAGTAGTCATTTATAAGAGAAAAATTTTGTTAATATTTTTCATAAGAAAACATATATTTAATCAAAAATTCATTCCACAACTTATCCTTTTTATTATTAATTTTCTGTGGCTTGTGATTTGAGTCTAATTCAGCTAACGCTATGAATTTGTTTATGAAATATTTATGTGATACATTATTTCTATAACCACTTGCATATAAAAAGCTAAGCAAATATGGGTATTTTTGAATTATTTCATCTTTAGTAGTAGCATTAAGAGATGTATAAAAATTAGGTTTAATTACAATTCGATAATTATGAACTAATTTCTCAACATATTTCATTTTATCTACGTGCTTAATAAATAATTTCTTATTTTGTTTATTAATTACATGAAAATTACAATTAACGCAATGTGGTACATGAGCTGAATTATCGAATGAATATTCTAAACACTGTCTACATTTTTCATAGACTTGTTCATCAATATCTATAACCCGAGCATCTGGAATACTAAAAATTTCATTTATTTAATTTTATTTTTTAACACTGGAGTAATAATAATTGAACATTTATTAATACGTTGTTGAAATCTTTCACGATCTACAGCATATAGATGCCAAATACCTTTACGACTTGCTCTATAAGCATAATTCCAAGTAAACATATAATGTATTTTAACATTATCACTAAATCTAACACTTAAAAACCTCTTAGCACTCCTAGAAAAAATTCTGGAGTTATTGTATTTTTTTCAGTAACTGATTCCTCAACTACAGGTGTCTCAGTAACAGATTCCTCAACTACAGGTGTCTCAGTAACAGATTCCTCAACTACTGGTGTCTCAGTAACTGATTCCTCAACTACTGGTGTCTCGGTAACTGATTCCTCAATAGACTCTTCAGTAACTGATTCCTCAACTACAGGTGTCTCAGTAACTGATTCCTCAACCGATTCTTCATTATTAGCAACTGCGACTGATTCTACGTCTGATTCACTTTCAAAATTCGTATACAAATACTTTTCTATTGCTATTACTCTAACATTTGTATCTTTAACAGTGTTACTAATATCTTCAATCTGTGTTCTCAATGGATTTGAATTATCATTTGTCATATCTAGTTGATTTATTAAGTTTCTACAAACGTTTAAATCGTCGTTATTAAGCTTTTCAATTAGTTTAACTATACGTCTTAAGATAAACGCACATTCTGACAGTTTCTCCTTATTCGCCATTTATTAGAGAAAAATTAATTTGATTTGAAAACAATATCCCAATGAATTTTATTATGAAAGTCTTCCAAAAATTGTTGACTATACCGTTTCCAATAATATGATAATACAGTCCAATCTAATTTGTCCTGAAACTCTCTAATAAACTCTTCATCTAAGTTTGGTTGATACGATATTTCAATAAAGTCAAGTTTATCCTTAAACACTCTAATAAAATTTAAACTTAAATTCTTTCTGGTTGAAATTATGTGCCATGGAAGTTTTTCAGCATATTTAGTCATAAAGTATTCACTTAAATTTTTTCTTTTAGCAACAACATTAAAGTCAATATACTCAATCATATCTTCTAAAAAGTCATCACTTAAATTTTCATGACTTGATATTTCAGGCCAATCTACTTTATGTAAATACCTCATACAGATATCTTCACTCAAATCTTTTCGCTTTGATAATATAGTAAAATTCACATACTCTTCGTATTTTACAATATGATTCTCATCAAAATCATAACGACCTGATATTTCATCCCACTTAACTTTACTATGATCAATTTCCATTGGAAAACCATAATCATTCACAAACTCAACAAAGTAAATATGTGAAAGACCTGTTAGAAAACTGTCAATCAATCGAAGTTGCAAGTACTGACTCATCATTTATTAGATAGAAATTATACGTTTATAATTTTTGTTATCTCAAACAATAGTTCGTTTTGAGAAAGATGTGTTTCAAAATGATTTCCATAATATCTAATATCAATAGTTTCTTTAATTTTGTTGTAAAATTAATACTGTTTGGATTATACTCAAGTCTAAGTATAACTACCATGTCTGGATATACAGTTCTTAGCATCTTGATGCGATTATTAGCTTTACACTTTTGAACTCTAAGCACATAATAAGGATATTCCCACATGTGATTTTTTTCAATAAGTATAAACTGATGATGTTTGTTTGTATTGTTTGGTTTAGAAACTACATCACGCTGTATTTCTTCAACCTTTTCTGCTAAAGATTCTACTTTACTTTTCAGATTGTTTACTATAGCCTTGTACTTGAACTCTATCTTGTATTCTCCATATTTTCTTATTGATGGTAAGACTTCAGAAGTAACCCACCGCTTAAATTCTTTTGCTTTGGGAAGTTTAGAAGATAGTATTAGTGAATATAAACCTGATTCATTAACATATACAGTATTTGGTTGGTTATTAAAGGGGGTCGCGTTTTGCGACGCCCTTATAAATTCATATATTGTACGGTCTTCTCTATCAATATGCTTAATAATTGCATCTCTTGAATTTGTATATCCCAATATCTCAGCAACATCTTTTGCTTTGAACCAAGGATTGTTATCTTTATCTGCTAGATAATTGATTTTATTATTATTGAATATTATGTTGTTGTTTATAAGGTCTACAACTGATTCCATTTATTACAAATAAAATTTGTTAATATTTTATACTATTAAAATGATTCATAGTTTTTATAAACATTTTGCCACCTGGTTTATATAAATACTCTTTTATTAATCTTTGCAATGATATTATTTTATTGTATTTACTTAATAATCTGTTATATTCATCACTAGGTATCTTGTCTTTAAATTCAGTTAAAAATTCTATTATGAAAATATAGTTTTTTGTAAGGTATAATTTTCCCAATCAACTTTATCTTGAAACTCTCTTATAAAAGGTTCTGATAATTTTTGAGATCTTGATATATTATGCCAGTTAACTTTATCTTGAAACTCTCTTATAAAAGGTTCTGATAATTTTTGAGATCCTGATATTGCTTTCCAGTTAACTTTATCTTGAAACTCTCTTATAAAAGGTTCTGATAATTTTTGAGATCCTGATATACATACCCAATCAACTTTATCTTGAAACTCTCTTATAAAAGGTTCTGATAATTTTTGATATGTTGATATTCGCACCCAGTTAACTTTATCTTGAAACTCTCTAATAAAAGGTTCTGATAATTTTTGATAATATGATATGTAATACCATTTAACTTTATCTTGAAACTCTCTAATAAATTCTTCTGATAATATTTGATCACATGATATATATTCCCAATCAACTTTATCTTGAAACTCTCTTATAAAAGGTTCTGATAATATTTGATCACATGATATATATTCCCAATCAACTTTATCTTGAAACTCTCTAATAAAAGGTTCTGATAATTTTTGAGATCTTGATATTTCTTGCCAATCAACTTTTTTATGGTTTATATTTAAATCCATGGCTTTAGCAAAGTTAATATGATCCATATTATACAAGTAATCATCTATACAGCGTAATGTCCAGTAATCCATTTATTACGAAATAATTTTGTTAATAGTTTTATGTAGATAAGATTGTGATGACGTTTTGCTCAGCCGCGCGGCGGAGCAAGATTCTCATGATCTGATTTGTCTACGATAGACTCCGGTCTGCGACTATACAATATTCTTTGCATCAACCCATGAATTATGAGTATTATCAAACCCTAACCATTTTACATATGCTTTATTACCTTTACGTTTAATTACTTTCTCAACCAAATATACGTCATCTCTAGCAAAATTTAATTCTTGTTCATAGAAACAACCTTTTAACTCTTGCTCTTTATAATCTTTCAAATGATAAGTTATTGGATTCGAATATATTATTTTACACACAGTGAATATCTCATTTGACCAATTAGGCGTATAACCTTTCTCAAAAACTGTTTTATATTTAGATACTCTAACTTTATCGCCAATTTGATACTTGGGTTTATAATTAGGAATTTCTTCTTGAAACAGAGGTTTTAATTTTTCTTCATTCTTTTTCTTTGATGCTTCAATGGGTGTCATTTTTATCGTACTATGTTTTGTATGATTGTAAGTATTTACTAGCACAGGTAACATGTCAAGCCACTTGTAATTACCATTAATTGTAAATTGTTTCCACATTTTTTCTTTCAAAGTTCTATTAACACGTTCTACTACACTTGCTTTTCTTTCTGAATATGTTGAATAATGGTTAATATTATTTTCTTTCATTAACGCTTGAAAATCTTTATTGTAAAACTCTAAGCCTTGATCAGTTTGAAGATTTTTCGGTACTCGTTTCACTAGTCGCAGACTTAAGTCTGCTTCAGCTGACGCTAAAATTGATTTAAATGCGTTTGTTATACTGTTACCAGTTTTATTCTCAACAGGTTTTGCCCACAAATATTTAGAAAACACATCAATTACAACTAATAAATATTTATAACCTTTATTCACTCTTGAATATGGAATCATCTCAACTAAATCAGCTTGCCACAAATCATCAATACCATATGTTATTACTTTACGTGTTGGAAAATTTCGTCTTAGTGGTTTATGTAACTCGCTTGCAATTTGTTCTCTAGCGTTATTACTTAAATTTTTTTTATAAACTTTGATTTCTTTGAACCACATTGGGAACACTTTGCCTGTAACATAGGTCGACCATTTTTAGTTACTGTTTTAGTAACGCTAGTTGAACTTGTTTGAGACTTACATTTAAGACAATATATTAATTCAGCCATTTATTAATTAAAAAATTGGTCTGTGACTACTCCAAGAGTCTATTAATTGTATCATGATTTAAATTTGTTGTGTTGATCACACTTTCAGCAAATATTTGGAATACGTTGTTATATGTTTTAACGAAATCAAGAAAATCTTCCTTGGTTAATTCTGATTTTTTATTAATTGCGCTATAGTTAACGTTTACTATTTTATTAGTGTTATTAGCAAATACCTGAAATAAATCATTTACTGCTTTATGTAAATGCAAAAAAAGTGTTGTTATTTTTCTATTAATTGATTCATTTTGTGCTTTGTTTAAATCATTTTTAGTGTTTTCCAATTTTTTATTAAGTGTATTATACTTTAAATTTATAAATCTCTCAGTGCTATCTGAAAATTCCTTTATTTTTAAATTATTCTCATTAAATTTTGTTGTTATTAAAGCATTTATTTTACTTGTTTCTGAATGAACTTGCTGAATTTTATTCTCATATTCACCAATAATTCTTGACACAAAACCTTTTGTACAAGCATCTGTGTCTTCTTCAGGATCTTGTGTGTTGCATAATCTCTTGTTTTGAATATCATAATTACCATCACTTGTTAATTTGAAACCAATTCCTGACTCGCCTTTTACAGCTCTTGAAAATATTTGATTATTAGAGTAATCATCACTCTCACCAAACTTGTTTAATACCATTTATTACACTAAAATGTTCCCGCTTCTTTTTTGTTTTTTCTTCTTCTAGTTCTTCTTCTATATTCATGATTTCATTTCCAACATTGTCATTACCAGCGGTTTGTTCAGCTTTAAGGAAATTTAAACGTTTTTCTAGTTCGCTAATAGTGTTCCAATAAACATATTCTTTTTCCTTGTTGTTATATTTTTTAAATCCTTTTCCTGTTTTCGGTGTTGAAGTTAGGTCTTCCAATGAGTGATACTGCGATACAGGTGTTGTCGGCGTAGTTGGTATATCTGAAATATCGGATAAATCTTCTGTTTGAGGAAATTCTGGTGACTTTGCTCTAGCTTCGTCATACAATTGTTGTCTTTGTTTTTTACGTGGAGATTGTTTTTTGCTTGGAGATTGATCCTTATATTTCTCCCAAATAGGTTTAATAATTTTGTTATATTTGTTGCTTCTACTTGCTCTCGGTTTAGACGGATCATCAACTCTTTGTATACAACCGCTATGTATTAAAATTTTCTTGTAATTTTCTAGATCCTCTGCTGTGTAATCTTTAGGTTCTTTTTCAGTTAATAAACTCCATATACCATGTGTAGATGGAACTTTAAATTCAACTATTTTCTCATCTTCACCAACCTTGTGGATATTAATATTATCACGATCATATGTTACTAGCACGTTTTTACTACCAATTTTACCGCTACTTCTATTAATACCAAAAGTTTCATCTATGTTTGATTTGACTGTTTTTGTAAGATACTTATCTCCTAATGTTTCATCACCTAACGTTCTATCTCTTGATGTTCCCGGTTGAATTTCATCAATACTCAGATGTGGTCTTTTGTATAGTTTTTTCTGTTGAAAATTATCTTTTATTTGTTTCAATATTTTAGTTTGTTCTTTACCACTTTCTGTTTGATTTAGTATGGCATTTTGTAATGGTACTAGAGCGTTTGTAATAGGTTCGTATTGTTTTAGTAATTTTTCGTGTTTAATAGAATGGCCTTCAGTTCGTTTAATGTAAGCTGCTTTAGCTTTGTTGAATGATTCTCTATACTCCTTTACTTTTTTCTCATCCATTTATTACATTAAAATTACCGTTCATGTTCCATGTTGATGTTTTATGTTTCTCATGTTTCATGTTTCATGTTGATGTTTTATGTTCATGTTCCATGTTGATGTTTCATGTTCATGTTCCATGTTGATGTTTCATGTTCTATGTTTCATGTTTCATGTTTCATATTTCATGTTTCATGTTTCATGTTTCATGTTTCATGTTTCATGTTTCATGTTTCATGTTTATACTAAAAGCACCTCATTGAAGTTTCGACTGTATTTACCGTTGCTTACATCTTTTTCTAAATTTATTACAAGAAAATCATACTTCATTTTCCAACAAAAAGTACATAACTGTCTAAACGTTTCAAAAGACATATCTGTTCCAACATGATCATCATAGATATGTTTCAAATTAGTATTGTCGTTATGTTTAAAAACAATAAGCAAATTTAAATTATCACGTATCATTTGTTTAGGTATACGACTATATGTTTGACAAAGGTAAAAGCAACTTATTCGTTTATGTCTACCTCTATGGAAATATTCCTCTATTACTTTCTGTTTGTCGCTAGCAACGTCGTC
The DNA here is from genome assembly GCA_035578165.1 of Stenolophus ochropezus. Lineage (NCBI taxonomy): Eukaryota > Metazoa > Arthropoda > Insecta > Coleoptera > Carabidae > Stenolophus > Stenolophus ochropezus. Next base: position 4,802,123 of record JAQOWZ010000008.1, on the reverse strand, counting down.
AAATATAATTACTGATAATGGTGGGATTTCTTCAACTCGTAATACATCATCTGAATTATTATATGTGAAGAAACCAATTTTATACTGTTTCTTAATATGTTTATTTATTTCACTTACATAATTTTCAAGATACTTGTATAGTGGTTGATTTAAAGATTTTGAGTAAATGTAGATATTACTATAGATTAAACTGTTTTTATTATCAGTCAATATTCGAATTAAAATATTTGTTTTACCACAATTTGATGAACCTACTATTCCAGCTCTAATTATATTAGGATAATATTTATAATACTGTATATTTTCTTGTTCTATAACGCATTTTTGCAACCCGTTACCAAGTTTTTTTATTTTAAAATTGTTGCAGACCATTTATTTATAAAAATTATTCTTTCCTTACCATGTTATCACCAGGACTATATGCTACAAATGAGTCATTCGCAATAATACAGTGAATCATCGTGTTTGTTGGTGCTTGTTTTTCAAATGTGAATTTAATTGTAAGATTTGTAGGTCCTTCTTTAATAATTCCACTCTTATACGTTAAATCAAAACAAAACAAGGGATACTTTTTAATAAAATCTTGTTTCTTAATAATGTTATTCAGTTGATCTGCATCTTTATTGGGATAGTACGTTGTCTTAATATTGGTATACATTGAATACATTCTGCTAAACATGTTTAATTTTATATTCAAATCCATATCTTCTGCAGGATAATATTCAACTTCACTAAACAATAATCTTATGTTTTCTACATCACAAAAATCAAATTCTGAATTATTTTTCGTAAAGTCAAATTGTCTATTGGTTTGTAAAGCAAAAATAACATATTGAGGTCTTTTAGATAAAGTGGTAATGGACCAAGAATAATTTTTGGATTGTGCCAAGAATGTTGGGTGATTTGTATAGGACCAGTCCAAGTATGGTATTGTTAAATATTTATTTGATTCAATTAATTTATTGATTTTGATTTTCTCATCTATGATTAGTGTCATATGAGGCATTTCCCAAATTATATCGGTTAAATGAATTTTCAAATCTTTATCTTTTACTTTATTTCTCGATGCCTCTGTGGTAACAATTAAACAATTTGCGTCACTGGTATTTCTTAAAAACTCTATTGATTGTGATACTCTCAACACAGGTTTATCATACTTTTCAAATAGTGAAAATATTTGTTTAACTGGTACACTTATTGAAAAATAGCCATCATCAGTAATTAAATTGGAACCATCCCAACCTTCAAGAATATCATTATTTAGTGCAACATATAATCCTTTCAATAAAATATTATAGCCTGGACTGTTTACTTCTTGTACTACTTTATTATTAATTTTGTACACTATATCACTAAACATGTGCATATAACCATTTTTCACAAATTTTATATTTTTGTAATCATCTTTTAAGTCAACATCTGTACAAGTAATTTGACCATTCAAAATAATATTACTTTTAGCTGTATCAAACTGAGCATCTTGACTATTAATATTAATAGTTGTACGTCTATTTGTATCATTTATATAATCTTTCAGTTGTGGGTAATATTTATAATAGTCATATTTTTCTATTATTTGTTTCTCACTTTTCGGAGCACCAGTGAACACTAGTGATGTACTCATTTATTTAGTAAAAAATAGTGCTTATTTAATTTTTCGAATCTCAAATTGTACTTCTACATATTCGCCTCTAAAATCAATGTATTCACCATGCTGATCTTTTAATTCTAATTTAATGTAATCTATAAAATTTCTACCTTTTAACAGGTAACGATCCAAATTTTTAGGTATAAATACAATATCATAACCTGGATTAACTGTAATATAAAAATCACTAATAATGTCAGTTTGTTTTGAGTTTACGTATTGACCTATAGCTAGGGGACAGTGAATGTTAATAGATTTAATTTTGAAAATATCAATTTCGTTATCTGAAATATATTTCTTGTTTGCTTCAGTTGTTTGTTTGTTAAATCCTAATAAATTTAATATAGAAGTATCATCTATAAAAATTGAATACGGTGATTCTATTTCACATTTAAAGGTATTAGTATTGGGTGTTAAAACGAAACCATCGCCAATTTTTTCTTCAAAAATATCTTTTATATGATAAACAGAATACGTACCATCTTCAATAATAAACGTTACAAATTTACTGTTTTTAATAATTGTAAGTGTGTTATTTTTTAACTTTTTCGAAACATTGGGTATTTTAAAATTTGATTTAAATTTTCTAATACATATTTCATATTCACCATCACTGATATCTAGCGGTGGATAAAATTTTGCTTCTAACACAGATGAATCTAAGTTTGCAGAATTATTCAGTTTAAATATTCCGCTCTCCATTTATTTATCTAAAAATCTTAAGCATAATTTACCACATATTATTTGATCATATTTCTGGTAACTGTCATAATTATAATATATATTTGCTTTACCTGAACTATTAAAGTATTTTATTAATTTCTTTTCTGGGTTAACGTTGCCGAACGAATCAAAATAATATATATTATTATTTATCTTCTTATAAGCAATCCAATGAGTACCAGGTCCTGAGTTTGAGTCTAGATTTACAATACCAGTTTCGTTTTTATTTATTTTCTTAGGTAATGTGTCATCCATAAATACACCTCTAAAATATTTAATTTTTAACTGTTTAGCGTAATTTATTAGTTCAATATCGGATAATGCTTTATTTGAAATTTTTATTTTTTTTTAGACTTGTTCCATTCAGCATCACCTATTGAAAAAATTCCTTTACCAGTTTTCTTAACACCTGAACCTTTTTTTCCTTCAATTGCTTTATTGTGACGTTTAGCCTCTTCAAGCATTTTATTTTGATATTGTTTTTTATGTACTGCTTGAGTTATACCTGCTGCTCCACCAGCAGCGGCTCCTAATGCTGCTATAATTGGCAATAAAGGTATAATGCCACCTCTTTTAATTTGACTTTGTGATAATTTTAAAGTTACTCCTTTACCGTCTTTTTTTGCTTTTTCAATTTTATTAATTTGAGCTTGCGTGAGTGATAGTTTAACAGAACCTTTCAAATCTTCATTCTTTAAACGAACTGAAACAGTGTCTGTTGCGTTGGCAATTTTCTTTTGTTGATTTTCAGACAAACTCACACCATATTGTATATATGACATTTTAACTGATTTATTACTAGAAAAATTATTATTTAAACCCATACCCATTTTACGTTTAGCTTTCATAATATTTGTAACTGACCATGCTGCGGTTTTTTCACCCAGGGAAGATTCTTTACTGTTAACTCTGTCCCAAGCCTTGTATTCTAATATTTGATCTGCTTTATTTCTATTGGGTACATCTTTATACTGAGAATATGCAATATCGTGTTCCCTGCATGCTTCATCTAAAGGATTTACACCTCTATCTCCTCGAGCTAATCGTTTCTTTAATTTAGTTCCCGGTCCACAATAATTGTAACCCGGTACATGCGCTTCAAATGGCAAATTATTTATTAAATTATTCACAATACCTGATCCTTTCTTTCTCATTTATAAATGGAAGAATATTTAGAAAAGAGAAAATACGTTTACCGTAAAAGTTATAAACTTTATAGTAATATGAATATTGCACTTCATATTGGTGAGGTAATTTTTGCGGGAAGTAGTTTATCTGCTCTTGCGTTTGTGCCTTTAGCTGCTTTGTCTATTGGTAGTCCGGTTTTAATGGGTCTTAATGAAATATTAAACATTAAAGAAAAAATGATTGAGTTTAAAAAGTGTTATAAATTTTATAGAGATATGTTGTTATTGTTAAAATCTGGTAAAATTAGTGAAGTTGAAATATACGACAAGGAACATGACTTTTTAGACAGCATTACTTATTTTGCTGTTGAAAAATATTTAAAAGAGAAAAAATTAAATGGTTATGTAACTTAAGTAATCCGACCACTACATCTTGCGGAATCCAACTTGTTAAGACTTTATATTTAACAAACAATAATTACTAATAGAATTTTTATAAATTCTGTTAAACAAATAAATTGTTCTAGAAGTTTCTTCTCATCAGCATAAATGTGGCATTACATGTATAAATGTTGTACACATCGGAAGAGTTAAGAAACATTCATCAAGAATTGTGGAATTATCACACAAAAATGTTAGAATTATTGAACAATAGTGTTATTAGTGATCAAAACTACTTTCAATTAAAAAGACAAATTGAATTAAATAATATTCAGTTACCAAAAAAAACCTAAATTCACTATAGAAGATTTTTTTCAATTAAAAACAAGAAAGAAATTAAATATATTAACAGGTCAGGACTTACATAAATATTTAAAATCGCTATTAGGAAATAATTTAGAACATTGTCATGTTGATTTACCAAGTGATACATAGGATGCATATGGAAACATTTTTGGAAAACAACGTCAGATAATATTTCGTGAGTAGATATAATATTTTAAAATTTAAATTCTGTGTTAATTTTTATTTTTTAGAAATACTGCGTCATAAAAATTAGTCATTCAATTTTTTAAACAAATTTAATTTTGTGACGTCGTCGCAGAAGAACTGTTCGGTATGAGTCATAATATTTTAAACAAATTTAATTTTGTGACGTTGTCGCAGAAGAACTGTTCGGTATGAGTCATCCATATATCTTTTTAAACAAATTTAATTTTGTGACGTTGTCGCAGAAGAACTGTTCGGTATGAGTCATCCATATATCTTTTTAAATAAAGTGAATATCATGTATTTGTTTATTGTTTCTTTCTACTTTACCTTTATAAACTAAACTGGGTGGGTTTTTATTCATGTCTTTAATTTGGGGAATAAATTTATTAAATCTTTGTGGTAAAGATACTTTGCAGTTTTCCAAATTTGCTATAACTTGTTGGCCGTAATTACCTGTGCTAGTTTCAAACGATATAACTTTATAAAGAGTATCTAATTCTAATTCAGATAATTTTTTAAATTGAGATGATGCACTGTTCAACATACCTGCATAGTTAGTTTTGTTCTCCATTTAGTACAATAAAATTATGTTAATATATTTATTTAATAAATTCTTCATTCCCATTTCACCGCTCCAATTCGATCAATCCATCGTTGCCCACAGAATTCTTGATTCTTGACACTATAGTTTTTAATCATTATTATTTTGTAATATAATAATTTATACTCACTCATAGATAATCTAGTATAAAAAATTTGTAAGTTTTTATGTATTTTAAGCAAAGAAAGTGCTAAAAACAAGCTAAATTTGCATCTCCCGAATCTCACAAAATTAAATGTTTTACCCCCAATTGCGGATGGGAGATGGAAATATAACAATTGGAATTGATAAAATCGATCTTTTTTGCTCAAATTTTGCACTTTTTTTGCTATTTTTATGCTAAAAACAAGCTAAATTGACAGTTTTTTTTACTTTTTTTGCGTCTCCCAATTTCGGGCAGCAGGGTGTCGTCCCAGTTACAAATAGATGACTACTGGGATAGGAAAAATTATGTATTTAATATTTATAAAAAAAATATTATTTACTATTATATAAATGTAACTGATTCCAAATTTGTAAAAGTTACATGTTGGTGAATCAGAAGACGCAGCATGGGGAATTAAATTGTAAATTCTTAAATGCATTTATTTGCTTCCTTAATTATTTTAAAGAAAAAAATTATGTGTCAAAATTTACAAAGTAAAATACTGCATTTTTACTTCCCGCAACCCTAGTAAGGAAGGTATAGGATCGTGCTGAAAATCGCATATCTAGATTTAAATGAATAAGCACGTTTCAAGAGCACTGTAGTCCGATAATAACATTTTCACGATGATGTCTTTGTGTGCGTGCGTGTATGTGTGTGTGTCAGGATGAAGTATGAATTCTAGCCATCCCCACTGTAAGATATAGCAGACATCATTGTGAGAATAGTCTTTATTGTTGATTATACTACCTGTACGTTGATTGAAGCATAACTTGGTGATATATGAAAGTAGTAAATTTCAAAATGTTACGCAAACCACTTTGCGCTATACTCTGCTTCTCAATTTTTTCAACATCATGAGAAGTGGTGGCAAAGTTAAGACCAGCACTTATTTGACGAAATTGTTCTAAAAACAACAAGTAAAAAAGTGGGTTCGAAATATCCAAACTCTCAAAACTCTTTCTGCAACTCTGAACTAAACTGAACTAAACGGTATTGTATTCACATATTCTAGTGAAATTATACCTGCAAATAATGATATGTAAGCATAAATATTTTCTTTTACTCTTACTGTGTATTTTTTTATAAATAATATCATCTTTCATTCCTGACAGCGTATCATTGCTAGTAGGCTCTGAGAACTTATTAGAGGGCTCTTAAATTTCTACATACTTTTCTCCAACTATGCCTATTCTAGTGTGTGGAACTTTCCGAGCATATTTGACGTCAGTCACCGATAGGTACATCTCTTTCAGATAATTTTGCATTGTCCATAGCGAATAATAAAGCAGGAAAATGAGTACAAGCTTCATCTAGATCCGCAACATGAGTACCAGTGTCCACAAATAATTTCAACATCAAGCCGACATATCACTAGAGATTTAAACATTTCTCGTTGATGCTTTTCATAACCTAAAAAGCACAAAAAAAAACAAATTATCTACTGTCTTACACCAAACATATTGTGTTATTCAAATAAATTTTAGAATCATAAATATAAATAACATGTATAATGAAATGGAAGGAATACGAAAAACTTTGAAATTATGTATTACACTTACTTTTCCAAGTATTAACACACTTTATTTATAATTTCCAACGAAGACATTTTGTGCTCATGATACATATTTGTAGGCTTCCAAACTTTTTGAAAACTTTTTGCCAATACTTAAAGGATCAATGCTTACTGAAGTTTATCTTTGTTCTTCCCCAGGCATTTGTCAGATTTTTTAAATCAATGAAACATTTCTAAAGATTAACATTGTGTTCCATTTTTAACATTGAATGCTTTCTATACTTTCTGTAACAACAATTTTCACAAATGACACTTCTCCAAATCAGGGCGTATTCAATTATGTCAAATTGACTGTCTAGTTGCACCAATGTGGCTTAAATTTAAGCAAAAAAAATCAAAATAATGCTAATCGAAATTTTAAAGGCAATGTTGAATGACGTACCTTAAATTTTATTTCGATACTGTAGCGATTCCAGGGTCGCGGCAACGGACAGGTCACAACAGGTCCGTCCGCTTCCCATTTTTCTGTTTACAAGAAGGGTGGAGAACATTCTAGCAATTAAGTGTTTTACTTTAAATACCCCGAGCAAGAGATCGCGAGTAGAGTCTTATATTGATACGTGTATTGAACAGATGGTGTTGTAAATAAATAGATAGTGATATAAATATTTTGGAAATAAATATTGCGTAGTTTTAATTGTTTAAATAAATTATCTTAGTGTTTAAGTATCTATTAATATTTGTCAGTCTTATATTTGTGTTTATGTTTATTTATTCTTAGTGTTACTTATTTTTAATTATTCTTTATAATTCATATTTCTTTTATTAAACATAGTTATATAAATATTTGTGTTTTAATCAATTTTACACTTCACCTAAATAAATAAAACGTTACAATACGATATTGTCTATTTAAGATTATAATTTAAGTTATATTGTACAGAAACTTTTCTTTAAAACTTAATCATGGCATATCTCTATGTAATACGAACGGAAAATCTGCAGCTTTCCTCGAAAAACTATAAATAACAACTATATGAATCAACATTATTAATTAAGCTAATATTGCTTAAATAACGATCTCAAACTTCGCCAGTTGAACGTGCAAAATAAATCGTCATGTTCATATTTTCGCACTGACATTTATTTGTTTACATTTTTCACGTTCTCCGCCGCGCTACTCCTTTGAAATGAGATATGAGTAGACTCCGATTATATTATATATATATATATATATATATATATATATATATATATATATACAGGGTGAGTCTGGGAAGACGCCCCCCCCCCTTAACTTTTTTATTATAAGTAATAGAAAAAAATGGCTCATATAAAAGTTTTATAATTTTACATATACTATTTGATGGTAGATGTAGATATTTTTTATAAAGTCAGGTTTACAAGATACGACTATCAACTTTTATTTTTCAAATGACAACCTATAATTATTTCAATAAAATAGAAACCGCCATTTTTTTCTCTTTTCAACGATGTATTAACTTTTATTAATGTATTTGAAAAATTTCAAGAAAAATGAGATCATTTAGAAATGTCAGAAATAATTTTTAAACAAATATCATAGGTGGCTATGTTTCTCGAAATCGGGTAAACATCCTTCTCAGTAAGTAACAAACAAATGTATACATTTTTGGCATTAATTTAATTGTTTTACATTGTTACGTTTTGTTTATTTTCATATAGCCACCTATAATATTTATTTAATAATTATTTCAAATATTTTTAAATATCTCATTTTTCTCGAAATTTTTCAAATACATTAATAAAAGTTAATACATCGTTGAAAAGAGAAAAAAATGACGGTTTCTATTTTATTAAAATAATTATAGGTTGCCATTTGAAAAATAACAGTTGATAGTCGTATCTTGTAAACCTGACTTTATAAAAAATATCTACATCTGCCATCAACTAGTATATGTAAAATAATAAAACTTTTATAAGAGCCATTTTTTTCTATTACTTATAATAAAAAAGTTAAAGGGGGGGGGCGTCTTCCCAGACTCACCCTGTATATATATATACATATATACAGTAGTGTGCTATAGGGGGCTCGCGCGAGCCCTTATTAAAATTCATTGTAATTTCGCGAGCACCCGTTCTTTTTATCTTTATATTATATTTGCTTTTCCAAAAACCAATTAATTTCAAATTTTAAAACATTTATAAACATAGCATTTGCTTTTAACTTCAACATTGGGCGCGTTCAGCACGGACGTAGCGCTTTGAGCGGTTTCTGCTTCGCTCTACGTAGCGCTACGGTCTGTGCTGATTGCTGAACGACACGTAGCGGGTAAACGTTTCCATAGCAACACTTTCAAAACAAATATATATTTGAAATCTATAGCTGTCACTCATAGACAAGACTGTTTTCATTAGCAAAATGGATTTAGGTGAAATAATAGATATTCTTGCAGAATGTATTAGGTGGTAAATTATAATTCTATAGAAATAATATTAAAATATATTAAACACGTATCAAAAACAATCAAACAATACAAGCATTAGAAAATGAAGTAGAGGTGAGAAATGTTCCTTTAAGGAATAAATATTATTACGAAAACATTTTAAGAAATTATTGCATTTTGTTCCGATGGAGCTAGTGTAATGTTAGGAAGAAAACCTGGTGTTGCCATCAAACTTTTGCAAAAATATCCGAATATTGTAGTTTGGCATTGCGTAGCTCATCGTTTACAATTAGCATTAGACGATGCAATAAAACATTAAAGAAATGAATTATTTTAAAATATTTCTCGATAAATTATATGTTTTTTATCACCAATCCCCTAAACATCAGAGAGAACTAAAAGCGATTTGTAAAGATCTTGATATCGAAATATTAAAAATTGGTCGTGTGCTTAGGCCACGATGGGCAGCGTGTACTTTACGAAATGCTCTTGCTGTGTGGAGAAACTATCCAGCTGTATGCAAGCATTTTTCATCTAATGATCAATATAAGGGATTATTAAGCCGACTTCTGAATTTGGAATTTTTAAAAGATTAATGATTAACATCTTATAGGAATTATCATATCTGTCTGAAGCTCTACAAAGTCGCAATATAAACATCGTAAAAGCGAACTCCCTTATCATGCGAACAATTAAAGCAATTAATAATTTTAAAAAATCAAAGGAATGCAAGGGTTTGATGATAAAAAGCATAAATAACTTTGACAAATTACCGCGAGATAAATTGCTGGATTGTCTTGCGATATCTTTGCAAAATAGATTATTCCAGAAAAATTGTTATAAAATTAAAAATGAAAATATTGAGGAACTCGAAGATGAAGAATTAAGGAAAATTTTTAATGTTTCTTATCCCGAAACATGGAACATGGAAGAAATAACGTGCCCATGGTCAGAAGGAGAAACAAGATTGCATTCATTAAATTTCAGTTTGAAACATGAAATTAAAGTGAATGATTTTCGGTAATTTGTCGAGATGACTTTAATGACTATAAAAGAAAATTATTATGGAAACAATCGCTATTAGTAACGCAGAAGCTGAACAAGCTTTCAGCTCGATGAATAATATTTCCACTATAAAAAGATCTTCTCTAACAGTGCAACATATTTCAGATTTAATGACAATTTCATTAAATTGTAAACCTTTAAGCAAATTCGATGCGATACCATACGTGAAAACTTTTTTAAATAATCATTGCTCAGCCACTGAATGTTCTAGGAGACCAAAAAACACTGAAAACGAAGAAAATAAAATATGGGAACTTCTATCATAATTATATAATTTTATATAAATTATATATACATGTTTTTCTTTATTTTCATATAATTTATTTGTAATGTTTTTTAGTTTTTCTATATGAAATATATTTATCTATAATTTTTTTATTTTCGTTCAAATATATAATTATTTCACATGAAATAATATTATATATATATATATATATATATATATATATATATATATATATATATATATATATATTCATTCAAATACTAACATAAAATGTAATTTAAAATATGGTTTTAATATATTATTTATTATATAATTAGTACGTACACATATATAAAATAAATAGGTAAACTGCAAATAAGTAAGAATTATTTTAATTTAGTGACAACTAAACTTTACTCAATAAGTTTGCCGCCAATTTATCTAGTTTTGGTCTTGTTACTGTACTACTTATTGGTCCTATTAAATTTTTGCTTTTTTTTTTTCATAACTCAGTACTTTTCAGTGCTACCGTTTGTGATTTGATTTCAAATCTTCCTTTGCGAGTATTTCTTATTACTAGTTGATATTTAATTTATTTTCTTTCATTTTGAGATTCTTAGTACCATTACTTTTCCTTTTTTATTTGGGAACCTCTAACTGTTCACATTATTGTTTATTAAATTTGTTGAGACAACATGGAAATCGAAGGTTTTGAATATCTTGTAAGCCGAGGAACTGCTACCCGAACGTACAAGAATGTTTCATAATGTAATTATACTCGAGAGCACATATTAGAAGTACGAAATAAAATTGAAATTGTCAATTAATAATAATTTTTTAGCTATTATTCCTGCAAATATAAAACTCGATATCTCTACCCGGGGTCAGTGAAGGTGTCCACAGAGGGAGAAGTTACTATAATAAAACCCCATAACGGACACAGAATGCAGGAGAACCAAGTGGATTGCTTCCGTAAAGTACTAGTACGTCGCGCTGCCAACGAACGAGTCAAATTGCGAAATATTTACGATGAAGAAGCGGCATGGTTAGTAATTATTCAATATTTCTTTTCACTAAAATATAATTTAAAAACGTTTTTTCGTAAATCATAAATATATTTAGTTCATATATTGAAACATACATGCTATTTCCAATAATATAATATCAATTATCTATTGATAGCAAAACACCCGCATCCGATCCATAATAATAATTTTAATACCTACCTACATACTTTTATATTTACACACTTTACGATTTATAACTTTTATTTGAACCATTTTTGTCTAAAATAATTTGGACAAAAATATTTTCCATGTTCAATACCTTTGAAGAGATCGACGGTATATTCGTGTAAGGAGAGTTATTGTGAATTAAATTTAACATTGAATTTTGTATATAAACAAGTTTTGAAATTTGAAGTCTCTGAAAAACGTTGAAATAGGTTTCACGGTGCTGTCTGTCTGTGGTACGTGTACCTAAAATGTACTTAATAAAGAAACAGGATTTTTTTGTATTTTTAAACTTTTCGAAAATAATGTAATTTTATTTATTAAATGAACAAACAATTTTTTAATTAAACTTTGTAAATTTGTAACTATCTATATTTTTATATACTATTGCTTGAAAATTAGTATCGTCGCTAGCTGGAAGCAGTATTTTATTGATGACAAGCCAATCAATTATGTGGTTGCTACATTAGATTTTTATTCTTGGTTTTGTACTGAATAATTAGTTTCGACATCCCGAGGCAGCGGTGCAGTACCCATATCCAAGTGCTTACAGCACCATGCACTCTGCACGTAGGAGAGCAAATCCTCCCATTCCCCGCACTCTGGACGAATTTGCTCAACAACTATTCGATCCGCAGTGGACTGAACGGTTCCAATGCGTGATAATGGGAAACGACGCCAAGCATTTTTTTCAGCGAGTCGTTCGATGTGACGCTGGGGTAGCCTTTCTATTTTGCGTGCAAACTTTCATTAATATGACCGTTGGCGGGGTAGAAGAAATTCATTTAGATGGAACATTTAAAACTATTGACAATTCATTTTATATAATATGAGAAGGTAGTTTTAAGTAACCTATTGCAGTGTTTATTTTAAAATTTTTATTTAACTCATTTTAGACAATACCGGTGGCATATGTCCTCATGAGCTGTCGACAGCAGCAGCACTATAACGCTGTATTTGAGGCTTTTAAAGAGATTTCCCCAACTCTGAACCCGGTAATTATAATGACCGATTATGAAAGGGCACTAAGAGCAGCACTCATAGAAGCGTTTCCAGAAGCCAGCGTGGTTGATTGTTTTTACCATTACGCAAGTGTAAATAACAAATATTATTTCCTTTTAAGCAATTTCATTAATATTATCATTTAAATAGGCTATCTGGAAAATGAATGCGAGAATTGGTCTTCTCCGATTCATGGACGAAAATCAAGATGTGAAAAAGGCCGTCAAAATGATCATGGCGTTGCCCTTATTGCCCGCAGACCATTTTGTAAATGGATTAGAAGCAAATAAAAACTGGTGCCATACAAGGCAAATAAATATTAATAATATGTTTGCCTATGTGCGAAGGTATGTAAAAACTTAATGACATATTAAATGTACTGAATTTTTATTGCAGTGTTTTTGTTTTACTTACAGGTATAAAGTACAAACCATTGGGCCGTAACACAGAAGTGTATTCGGTTTGGCCCGAAGAACTAACAATAATGTGGAAGCTTTTAACAAAGTTTTACTCTCAAAGATGGGGATTCATCCTAATGTTTTTACATTCATGGGTAATACATGCTTTTCATATATACATATTTATCACGTATTTAATCCAATTTGTATGTGGAAGCTTCACAAATAATTGTAAATCTTGGTATAGATATAGTGTACATTATTTTTATTTTTAATTTAGTAATCATTTTTCATATATTTGAATTTATATATAAAATCATTTTTTACTAGCGGCAGCGCTTATAAACTTAATTTGAGAAGATACATTATAATTCCACATTTTTATTCGTAACCTATTTCTTTACAGAGAAGCTTATACTTATAAATTAAAGAAGCGTGACGCAGTTGTATCGCTTACAAACGGCATTCGAATCTCTCGGACAATAAGCAACCGATATTTATTGAATGTCATAAGAATTCGAGATGCCCAGCAATGGGGTATTCCAAGCCTACGGCTTTTAAAGAAATTCTTATTGGATATCATTGTTTACCATATATAAGTAATATTAAAGTGAATATAATCATTATTTTTCTGATTTTTAATACCATAATATCAAAATGAAATTGTAATGCATTTGAATCGAGTACGAAAATTCAGTATCAGCCTTGTTGTGTCGAAGAAGGCACTCGCGTCAGCCTATTGGCTCTTGTTCGAACGCGCCACGCCTCTGACTCAGACCTACGAATGATGTTCTCAGCTGATTCTCAGTGCCTGTGACGTCACACGCACGGCTGATTTTCTAGGGTGTAATTTATTGAAACTTTAAAAATTTATTTCTGGCGTGTTTGAAACCTTTCGGCGAAAAGAAAAAATACGGGTCTAATATTTTTATGCATAGAATAACATATTAAAAAATGAAAAAAACTTGGAATACCCCTCCATTTTTTGCATATTGTTGCGCATGCAATTGAAAATATTGCAAATCAAATACATGAGATGTCTAAGTTAAAATCTGATATTACAGTCTTATATTGTATGATTTTTCTAATTAGATTCCTACTTCCTACTGAAGTATTTTTTGTAATTTTATTAAATTCAATGTTGTTGAAAATGTTTCACTCACAGAAAGGAAACAAACAATTAGGAAGTGTCTGTAGTAATACCCCGTCCTCTACAAGTGTATTTAACACTTTTTGCACAACAAATCGTGTGGCATGTATACAACGGACTTTTGAAGAACTGCGAAAAATCGAATGTTATTAAAATAGTATTAGTAAAAACTACTTATAATTAACCATTTCTTACCAAATTCTAATCTAATTAGTAATAAAATCTGAAATAAAATTTTGATTGCATATTATTTGAAAAATCGTGCTTTATCAAAATCTTAATATGCAATTTTTAGCCTCAATACAATTCAATGTTTATTTATACTTTGTTTTTTTTTTATTCTAGGGTCACTTGAGAAGATTTAGAGATGACGTTAGTAAATACATATCGATGTTCGAAAACCAATTTTTTTATTTTTGTAATATTCAAGTAAATATAAATTTGGCTATGGCTTTAACTTGTTGTATTCTAGCTTTAAGTGACACTTTACACTCGTTTGTCCGTTACTACAGGTACATAACAACTATTTGTAACATTACTGAAAAATGTATTGCTCATATTACTTATCCTAATAGAAAATATGTCAATGTCTTAAAAACTCCTTTTTATTATGAAAATAGATAGCACTGAAAAAATATAATAATGCTATTTGCAAATTCTCTATTTGATGATGGATATAGGTGTTTTGTACGAAGCGAAGTGTGTAAATACGACTATTAATATTTCTAAATATTTGAAAAGTACATAAGAGGCGTTTCGTCAATCAAATGTGATCTGAAGCCTATGTAAAGTCAATCGGGTTATTCGATGCGTTCGTAAAAGCTACTCTGATCAACCAGCTATTTTTTGACCCTCCTTGGGTAAATAAGCAAATGAGAACATACGAATTATTCATTGGTTGGCTGGGTATATTTTACCCATAGTGCGCGTTCTGACGGGATAATGGTCGTAGGAAATATATATCATTTTACACAATCCGGCGACATACGATATACATATTAAAATATTATGTATTATTTGTACGGTTTGTTATTCTCATATATACATTCGTAATATTACAGATTGTTGATTATGATGAAAATGAAGAAGGAAACGCTCCTCAAGAAATTCGAGATCCAAATGAAGCTCCGGAACCTAACGCCGGTGAAGCTTCACAGCTGGAGCAAGACGAAGAACTTGAACCGGCGGAGGCTGGTGAAGTAGTTGAAATTATTAGCGACCCACCAGATGGAGAGTCAATCGAAGTCCATGAACCTGAACAGGCTGCACATGTTGCACCAAATATGGTAATATTAAACCTTCATTACAACAACAAGTACATATCAAGACAATTTACTAATTTTCTTACAGTCAAGATGCAGCATATGTTACGCACCACCCACACATGTCTACATTCCGTGCGGACACAGGTGTACGTGCACAAATTGTGCAGCACATATTATTGCACGAGGACTTAGGTGTCCAATAGGCCGGGACGATTTTGTATATTTAGTACAAATATTTGATTAAGAACAATATAATTTATTTTTGACTAAAGACGTAAATAAAAATTAGTTAGTAAAATTTTAATTATTTGATGCATTCGTACTAATTGTTCTATAAATATTGATCCAGGTGATACACTTCTAGCAATTACCTTACCAAGTAATCTCTAATTGGATTAAGCTAAGATTTGAAAAAGTGTTCATAAATGTTTTCAACAAGAAACGTACGAATGTGCGGGATAAAAATGTGGCTAATAGCTTGCGAAATTTATCTTAGCTATATAATATATTGAAATTATGGTAATAACAAAAATGATAGTCAACGTTATGTACATCAGTTAGACGTGAGAATCTGATCACACAGTGCTGAATAGTAAAAATTTCGATGAAGAATTCTGGAGCAAAGAAAGCGTACAAGTTCATTTGTTTTGAGAGAAAATTATACTATTAAAATTATTAGGTAAGTTGTACATAATATTTCCGCTGAAATATTTTTTTGTACACTTATGCTTACGTTATCATAATTAACAAATATTTTATTTGATTTCAGGAGTAGATATATTCATATACTGTATCTTTGATCGCACGTCATTACAAAGAAACATACAGGTGTTCTATTTAAGTAAGCACTATTGCTACCACGAGAACTATTTAAGGGATACAATGATGGTGTAATTAGCAGACAATTTCTATATAATAAGACTATTAAAATGAGCGAAAATTTAATCGGTGGTTTTCAGGATATAAAACCTAACATTCTTATTTTAAATAGAACTGCCTATACAGGATTGTTATTATAAAGCAAACATTTATACATTAAAATTTAAAGAATAAAATTCTGCATTTTTTATACAAAATAATTGTTTTTTTGACCAATTGTAGTTGAATAAAGTTTATTTTAAAATTTATTAAAAAATAATTTACTTATGTTTAAATTTTAAAACATGAATGTTGAATTAACTGTATATCTACATCAAATTATTTATATTAAAAAAAATCCTAGTGTACCTAGATGTAATTTTAACACCTAGACTGTAAATTTAAGAAAATTAGAAATTATTTTTTATTGTAATTACAGTTTTTTTATTATTTATTACAATCATTTACTTTAATTTAGTTCAAATTAAATATTTTTTTTACATTTGATAACATATTTTGCGAAGAAATGCAATTTTACAATTTTTTTGTTAGAAACATACAAACATACAAAGACATCATCGTGAAAATGTTATTATCGAACTAGTGCCGTTGAAACGTGCTTATTCATTAAAATAATATAAATAATGTGTTCCTGTATCTCCCAAGCGGAGCATAGGGCAACCGAACTCACCGAGCCGCAGTTCTAACTGCCGTACTGTCGGTTGTTTCATTTGCCAGCGCTACTTCTATTTAAGATGTATAGATGGCAAGTCTATAGCATCCGAGTGTGATACACAAGTAGCTGTGTTTTTTATTTTACGACAAATCACACGTTGTCGGTCGCTGGGACTTGAACTGAGGATCTCAGGTTCGTATGACGTCACAGCGAGCTAAAGATGTGCACTAGCTCGCTCAGGGTTGCGGCAGGTAAAAATGCAGAATTTTATTTTGTAAATTTTGGCACATAATTTTTTTCTTTAAAATAATTAAGGAAGCAAATAAATGCATTTCAGAATTTACAACTGAATTCCCCATGCTGTGTCTTCTGATTCACCAACATGTGTACTTTTTCAAATATGAAATCAGTTACCATTTATATAATAATAAATATTTTTTTTTATAAATATTAAATACAAAATTTTTCCTATCCCATTTACATTTTTTTTGTATACTAACTCAAAATTAAAATTTCTATATATAAAAATGTATTTTTAATTTATTTTACAAAAATAACAAAGGTAACATATAGCGTTGTGAAAACCTCAAAATTGTATCAATCATTGTTGAAGTGAAGAATATAAAAATATGCATTGATTAATTAGTATTAGTGAAATATTTTATAAAATATTACTTTGTTTGCGAGCTACAAGCGATATTTGTATGACACGTCGTATTTTGAAAAATACATGCACGCAATCTCAATTCTCCCAATCTGTAGAAGAGAAAAATGCCTACGACACTGCATCTGCATGCGACAAAAATAACTAACTAGTGAACTGCCAGTTTATCCTAACCTAGGAAGAGTGAAAGTAATTATTATGTATTAGGTTCGAGTATATGTACAGGACAGTCAATAACTCCTAAATCTGGATATTCTTTTAAAATAATCTTCTACGACCTCAACATAATTACCAGAGGGCCATTTTATAAAATGTTTTACTTTAAATTTGAACCTGTTACATGTCAACGTCAAATCTATTATAAATTGATCTGAAAATATATAATCTATTTGGAAAAAAAATTAATATAAATAATACATCTGCACTAACCTACCTACATATTTGATTCTGATGTTGTAAAATACCTACTTGGTCACCTACTTGCAAAAACAAGAGTTGTTATATAGCCTTCTTCAATGATATATAATAAAGAATTAAATGTTCTTCCATTCACTCGAAGTGTAATCTATTTTGTCCATCGCTATAATTATTTATCACATTACAACAATCTTTAGTTCTTGATCGCTTGCCGAAGAATACATAATACTTTATACACAATTTTTGATTGTTAATAATAATATTTACTTTTTAAAGCCTGTTTACTTGTATGACAGCTTCATCAACATTACATCATTTATTATTTTTGCAAATGATACGGTTTTGTTTTTTTAACTAACATACGTTACCTGTCAACTAATATTAAACTAAACTGTTTCAATATAAATAGCCACTTTACAGTATCCTACTGGTATGAAAATCGGGTTCGGATTTTAAATTTTATTTTTGGAACAACTGTATATTATTTTTAAATGCACGGATAAACAGCAGTTCACTATTCGGACGCATCAGTTATGGTGGCAGTAATGCAGTATTAGTAGCTTTGTGCCATCTAGTGCTTGCGTACTATTATGGATTCTAGAATTGCATATTCTAGGACTGAAGAATCGGGGATACATACATACTTGTTTTGAAGATTCTAGGACACGGAATTCTGGATTTGAGTTATACGATGTTTGAAGATTCTAGTTTTACATACCTAGCCGTCTTATGCTTGAGAACTAACTCTCTAACAATAGGAAATACGCATGATTTTCCGAAATTTGTTTCTTATTGTAGCGATCCCAGGGTAGCGCCACGGGCGACGGCCGCTAGCGGACAGGTCACAACAGGTTCGCTCGCTTCCCATTGTTCTGTTTACGAGAGGGTTGGATAACATTCTAGCAATTAAATGTTTTACTACAAATACTCCCGAGCAGGAGATCGCGACGACAGTCTAATATTGATACGTGTAGAGATCGTTGGTGATATATATATATATATATATATATATATATATATATATATATATATATATATTTAAATAAATAACCTTAGTGTTTATGTTTATTAATTCATAGTGTTACTTATTTTAATTATTCTTTAAAATTCATATTTCTTCTATTAAACATAGTTATATAAATATTAGTGTTTTAATCAATTTTACACTTCACATAAATAAATAAAACGTTACAATTGGTGTCAGGTGTGAGGGTTAAAAACTGTGAAGTGTAAATAAAAATAAATAAAATGGCGATAAAACAAGTAAAATTAAGTGTATTAAACGTGGCCGATCTCAAGAGGGAGCTGGAAGAACGAGAGTTGGAGACATCGGGAACCAAGTTTGTTTTACAACTTCGTCTACTCCAAGCCTTAATAGAAGCTGGTGAAAATCTAGATGACTTTTAATACGAAATTTTGTTAAAATTTTGAAAGAAAATTCTAGAACTTTAGAACAAATGAAAAAAGTTCTAGAATATTGGAAGAAATAATGATGGAAAATTCTAGAACATTGAAAGAAGAATTAATAGAAAATTCCAGAAGTTTAGAATAAGAATTAAAAGAAGAATTAACAGAAAATTCTAGAAAGTTTGAAGAAAGTTCTAGAATATTGATAGAAGAGTTGACGGAAAATTCTAGAACTTCGGAAAAGGAACTAAACAAGCAATTGAAAGACAGTTCTAGAATATTGGAAGAGAGAATAGAAATCTACGAGAAGAAAGTTGAAGGGTTACAGCAAAATTTCTCTAAAATTTGGACAGCGGTGTCAAATTCTGAAATGGCAGATATAATTTAAAAAAAAAACAGTAAAAGCGAAACATAATTCAAAACTGAACATTATAACACATGAATTTGACGGCAAGACATCGTGGCCGAATTATGTGAAATAGTTTGAAGCTGCTGCCAAAGCAAATGGCTGGACTTTCAAAGAAAAAGCTATAGCGCTGACAGTTTCGCTGCGTGGAAAAGCCATCGATATCCTACAAACGCTAAAAAAAGATGAACAAGAAGATTACGAAAAACTTGTTAAGCGATTGGATATGCGATATGGCAATGCGCATCTGGCGCAAGTGTACCAAACGCAACTGTGGAACCGATATCAGAGTTCTAAAGAAAACCTTCATAAAATTCAAAGCTGATATAGCACGTTTAGTTCGTCTCGCACATCCCGTAGCTCCTAACAGTGTTTTGGAATGTCTGACCACTCAATCATTTATCTATAAGTTCCGTGACAATGAAACTCAACAAGCACTGCGATTGGCTCGAATAAAAACTCTGGTTAACGCACTTTTATATGCTTTAGATCATAAAGCAGCTAAACAAGCTTCACGTAACCAATCACGCATGCGAAATATCGATGCTGACAGGCCCGAAGACACCGAAGATATAGAAGACAAGATAAGACGAATTACGTCTGAAATTAATGCTGCTGGAAGAAAGAAACTCCGCTGTTGGAATTGCGGTGAATTAGGTCACCCGCAAAGACTCTGTAGAAAACAACAGAGGAAAGCAGAACCAAGAAAGAATGAAAAGGAGTCGGGAAACTAAGTCAGGTTGATGCGAAGGGTTAAACGTTGACTCGTAATCCAGTAGCCCCAGAATCCATTAGTTATGTCGCATCCCTTCATCATCAAGCTAATAGCATCTATGTAGACGGCTCCATAGACAGAAGGCCGCCTAAAATGTTGCTGGATACGGGTGCGACAAAAACAATAGTCAGACACGACTTAGCAAGAAAACTATGAAGAAAACATCTACTTCCAACAAAATGGCAAATACGCACAGCCACAGGAGAATAAGCTTCCGCATCTGGAGAAATTATGAAAAAGCATGAATTTAAACTTGACCTGAAGAATGGAGTGATGATGGTCAATGATGAAGAACTGATATTAAATCCACGAGATGACAATGCCATGCGAGTATTAATAACGGACGATGTAACCCTCCCACAGCGGAGTGAATCAATCGTGGAAGCACAGTTAGAGGGTAGCTTCTGTGAGGGAAACATTTTCATGCTCCAGCCGAAAAATGATTATTCCAAAACTGGCACTGGAATTGTAAATGGAAAATCCTTGCTCAGAACCGAAAAGACAATCCCAGTTCGAGTATTGAATATTAATTTTTATCCCGTTGTAGGAAAGAAAGGGACCATAAAGGAGAATGCTCAACGGTATCATCGATGAATTTTCAGCGGTATCATCAATTATTCGAACTGTGAAGGCCAAAGAGAACACATCCTGTGAAGTTCCGGATATTCTAATCAAAGAGCTGTCAACATCGTTCCAGGACTTGACCGCAGACCAGAAAACCAAGGTTAAGAATTTAATTGGGAACTTTCAAGATGTGTTCCAATTTGATAAGAAGGACAAAGAAGGAATCAATGTAGTCCATCATAAAATAGACACCAGAGACGCAAGACCCAACCGCCAAACAGTAAGAAAATTACCACTGGCGATGCGGGAAGAAACAAAAGAAATTATTGAGGACTCGAGGACGGAAGGTGTGATTGAACCTTCAGCAGTCCTTGAGCTTCACCAGTGGTGCTAGTGAAGAAGAAGGATGGCTCTACAAGATTTTGCGGCGATTATCGTCAACTTAACAACGTGACGAAAAAGGAAAGCTACCCGCTATCCCGAATAAACGATACACTGGTCACATTGACAGGATTAAAGATCTTCTCTACTCTAAAGAGCGGATACTGGCAAGTGGGTTTAGACCCAAAAGACAAAGAAAAGACGGCATTTACCATCGGTACCGGTCGTTGGCAATTTACTATTATGCCATTTGGGCTCTGCAATGCCCCTACAACATTTGAACAACTTATGGAGACCATGTTGGCTGGACTGTCGTGGAAAACATGTTAGGTGTACCTCGACGATATCATTGTGGTAGGAAAAACGTTCGAGGACCACATGAAGAACTTGGAAGAGGTTTTCCAAAGATTGAGGAAGGCTAACCTGAAACTCAAAGAAGTGTTACTTATTTCAAAAAGAAGTTCATTATCTTGGACACGTAATTTCTGGTAAGGGTAGTGCAGTTGACCCGGAGAAAATAAAAACTGTGAGTGACTTGTCAGTACCGAGAGATAAACACGAATTGAGAAGTTTCCTTGGTCTCTGTACATACTACCGACGTTATGTACATGGATTTGCCAACATAGCGAAGCCATTGACAAGGCTTACTGAAGAAGGCAGAAGATTTATCTGGGAGATGGACTGTAAAGCCGCGTTCAAACAACTTAAATATTCCTTGACAAGCGCACCTGTCCTAAGTTATTCTTTACCAGAAGGAGAATTCGTTCTAGATACAGATTCCCAGATACAAGACGGACAAGAGGAGGTTATTGCCTATTTTAGTAAGACCTTGTCAAAACCAGAGAGGAATTATGGTGTCACCAGAAAAAAACTTTTGGCAGTCGTAAAATTCGTGGAGCACTTCTAAAAATATTTTTACGGTACAAGATTTCTTATAAGAACTGACCATGCTGCTCTCAAATGGGTGCTACAATTTAAGAATTCTGAAGGTCAGGCAACTAGATGGATTGAAAGAATACAAGAATATAACTTTGTTATCGAGCATCGGGCAGGTACAAGCCATCGTAATCAAGAGATCAAGAAGAAATGCCAAGACGAAGGCAAGCATTGCAGTCGTCTAGAAGAAAAACTCTCTACCATCACTAGAACAACAGTACTGAATGATAGTTGGCAAACCTTCGCAAGGACCAAGAGAATGACTCTGACTTGAAAATCATATTGAATTGGAAACGTGGTGATAGCAGATCAGTTTAGGAAGATGTTGCATGACACTCATAATAATAATAATAATAATAATATGTTTATTTCCTGTCGACCAAGATACATGGTATAGGAACAGTCAAAATACATGTACAGATACATAATAATACATTAAAATTACAAAATTACAATTGTTAAAATTAAACAACATATTACAATTTGTCATTTAAAAATTCAGAGACATTATAGTAATTCTTAGTTATTAAGAAACTTTTGAGATCTGATTTAAATTTATTTTTTGTGTTGATATTTTTGATGGTTAATGGTAAATGATTAAATAATTTAATTCTAATATGGTTTGGATTTAATGCTGATTTATTTAAGTTAATTCTTGGAATTTTAAATTTTTGTTTACCTCGAGTATCATAATTGTGAGTGTCACTAATAGTTTGATACATGTCTTTGTTTTTCCATGTGTTAACTAATGTATTAAATATAAATATACAAGGTAATGTTAACATTTGTTCTGTTTTAAATATTTCTTTACAGGATGTTCTATTAGTCTGTAGAAAAATATTTCGTATCGCACGTTTTTGCATTTTAAAAATGCGTACTGATGAAGGTGACAGAACCCCAGAGAATTATGCCATAACTAAGGATTGGGTAAAACTTTGCTTGATAAAATGTTTTTGCAGTATTCACGTTCGTTAGTTGTCTTAACCTTCTAAGAAGATAACACAAAGGTGTTAACTGTTTACAAAGATTATCTATATGAGGCTCCCATAGTAGATTTTCTTGTAATTCAAGACAAAGTACTCTAAAATTTTCGACTTGTGGTAAGCTTTGATTATTACAATGAATGCGAAGGCTTTCATTACGTTTTTTATTAGAGAAATTAATAATTACAGATTTATTTATATTTAAAGTTAGATTTAAAGATGCAAACCAATTAGATAATTCAGAAAAAATGTTTGATATTTCGACCGCACTGGCAGTCCCAGATATTAGTATAGATAAGTCGTCCGCATACGCGACAAAAAGTTGAATGTAAATTGAATGTAAAGTATTTTGCAAGAAATTTTTTATACCATTCACATATAATGTAAATAATACAGGACCAAGAATGGACCCTTGTGGGTACTCCACATGTAGTTGTTTGAAAATTTGATTTGTTGTTCTTAAATGTTACTGTTTGCTGACGATTTGTAAGGTATGATTCGATCCATTTTTCACAGGGACCTCTTAAACCATGACAATTTGCTATATGAACAAGAGTAGAGTGTTTGACACAATCGAAAGCTTTCGATAAGTCAATAAATCCACCATATACATTGTTGCCAGCATCTAAGGTGGTGTAAATACGATCAAGAAAATGTGTAAGTGCGGTAACTGTACTGTGTTCCTTCCGGAACCCATGTTGTTCGTCAATTAGTAATTCATTCTTCTCAAGGAAAGATAAGTCTCTATTTAGCATAACTTTTTCAAAAATTTTGTGAAAACCAGAAAGGAGGGATATGGGTCTGTAATTTGAAACTAACTCATTATCCCCCTTTTTAAATAACGGTACAACTTTTACCTTTTTTAAAATTTCAGGAAAAATTCCTTGAGTTAAGGATACGTTAATGCAATAAGTAATAGGAGCTATAATCCATTCAAGACAATTTTTGATTATGTTATTAGGAATATCATCAATGCCACTGGCTGAAGAATTATTTAGTGTCATAATGAGCGAACATATTTCAGGTTCCATAACAGGTGCTAAAAAAATAGATTTATTACAAATTAAGGTATTGTGATCATTGCTACTTGGAACATTTGGCAGATTATTTATAAGAACTTGTGAAATATTTACAAAGTAATTGTTAAACAGGTTAGCAATATCTCTGGGGTCAGATGTTTCACGATTAGCATCTTTGAGTTTTTCTATAGTATTTGTTTTATTCTCCACGTTATTTAGACTGTTATTAATAAGATTCCAAACTTTTCTGGTATTATTATTTGTATTTTCTGTTCGTTTTAAGTTATAGTCTAATTTAGCATGCTTGATTAGGTTACGATATTCTTTTTTAGCTTGATTGTAGTTTTGTTTAGATATTAACTGCTGTTTATATAAATATGAGAGTTCTTTTAGTTCTAATGACTTAATTTTAATTTCGTTTGTAACCCATGATTTATTATGAACTCTATTGTTACATATCTTAATTTTAGGATGAGTTATTTCAAAATTATGTAAGAATGTATCATAAAATTTGTTAAAGCAATTATTGGTATCATATTCATTAAATACATCAGACCACGTTTCTTCACTTAGTCTAGTAACAAAATTATTTAAGTTACCTTTTCTGAAACATCTTTTCTCAACTATTAAATTTTTAGTATCGTTATAAATTTGTGAATTTATATTTATTTTCAAATTTTGCGCTGAATGATCAGAAATTTCGTTGTGAATCACATTGGTAACATAATTATTCTTACAGTGATTTGTAAAAATATTGTCAACAAGAGATTTACTATTTTTTGTTATACGAGTAGGTTCCATGATAGTGTGATGTAGATTGTATGAACTCATAAGATCTAAAAACAGTCTCTTCTCTAGTTTGTTTTCTAACAAATTGATATTGTAGTCACCTACTACAATTAGTGTAATTTTTTTATTAATATTAAATAATTGTGTTAAACATTTATCCATTTGAGTAAGAAAAACGTTAACGTCAGAGGAGGGTGATCTGTACACCACCATAATATAAAATAACATTCAAAAATATTCTCTATGTTATTTTCTTTGATGCAATCTACTGTTTCATAACTTATGTTTTTTTTTACAAAAAAATCGTAACTCCACCATTTTTATGAACTTGTCAATAATAGCCATTGGCTAGATTAAAATTGTTAATTGAATACGATGATTTTTCGCTGCACTGTAATCAATGTTCTGAACGACACAGGAAATCACAATGTTGTGAGCCTAGAAAAATTTCTAAATCTTTATAAAATGTAAAATCTTACTGGGGGCAGTAGGACTCTATTATGGTTGAAGTGGGCCTCCTGAAACGTGTCATTGATAATACTGAAGGCACTGAGAGTAGGACCCAGCTGATAATCCCTAGGAATAGAGTACCGGAGTATTGGAGGAGATAAACGACGGTTCTGTACATTTTGGAGTAAATAAAACCCTTGAGAGATTGCGCCAACGATTTTACTGGGTAAATTGCAAAGAAGATGTTAATGAGTAGTGCAAGAAATGTGTGGTTTTGGGCGGGATGTAATGGGCCACATACGGAAAGAAGGGCTACAAATGCGCCAGTATAACGTTGAAAGTCCCTTTGAACGCATTGCGATAGACGTGGCCGGACCATTCCCAGAAACTGACGACGGAAATAAATACATAGTGGTAGTAATGGACCACTTTACTCAATTTGCCGAAGCTTATCCATTACCCAACCAGGAAGACGTAACGGCCGCTGAAGTCTTGTAAAAGAATACATCTGCCGATTTAGAGTACCGCGAGAGATACATTCCGACCAAAGAAGGAATTTTGAGTCTGCTGTTCCAAAATATCTGTAATATATTAGGAATCAAGAAAAGTAGAACAACTGCATTACATCCACAGTCTGATGGCATGGTTGAACGGTTGAATAGAACAATAAACCGGTATTTGTCGAAGGTAGTCCCTAACCATCAACAAAATTGGGACCGACATCTTCATCTGTTCTTGTTAGCTTACCGTTCATCCGTGCATAAAATAACTGGGCAGACCCTAGCTAACATCCTATTCGAGCGAAAGTTGCGCTTACCATGCGACTTAGTATTTGGCAGTAAACCCGGTGAAGATCTAGCCGGGGAGGACTACGTAACGGACTTACGGAGAAGAATGAAAGACATCATGAACAAGTCCGTGTAAGCATTCAAGATGCCATCGATCGGATGAAGGATCAATACGTTATCAAGGCTGAGAAAGGTGGTTATCAACCTGGGAATTTGGTGTGGCTTTACATTCCACAAAGACGTCGTGGTTTATCACCGAAGCTGCATTAGAATTGAAAAGGTCCCTACGAGATTGTAAAGAGAATAAATGATGTGGTCTACAGAATTAGAAAAACACCTAATGGAAAGCCGAGAGTAGTCAACTTTAATCGGTTAACCCCTTTCGCTGGTGATAACTGTGACGATCATCGTGGAGCGACGATACGCCGAGTTGTACCTGAGGAACCTACATTTGAAGACTTCATGGAAAGCCATTCCATTGGTCACAGGGCACGGTATGGCGTGACACGAGAAGAACAACGAGATCTGTTCACCGTGGCCCCGGAGTATTCCCTCGCTCATTGTGTAGCGAAAGACATTAAATTGTCCCGCAGTATCGCTTCAGTTTTTAAACGAAAATTTGGACGAGTACAAGAACTAGCCAACCAAAGTTCAACTGTCGGAAAAACGCTACAACTGAAGGATGATGACGTAGAACACAAGCGGTACATTTACTATACGGGTACGAAACA
The DNA here is from genome assembly GCA_035578165.1 of Stenolophus ochropezus. Classification (NCBI taxonomy): domain Eukaryota; kingdom Metazoa; phylum Arthropoda; class Insecta; order Coleoptera; family Carabidae; genus Stenolophus; species Stenolophus ochropezus. The sequence goes on along the minus strand of JAQOWZ010000008.1, from coordinate 4,774,843 downwards.
ATAATCATATCAGAAGCCGTCATACCGCAGTTTGTGTGACTCGCTGTACGATATGAAGGATCATCTGTTGCAGAACGACATCATGAACCTGGCAGTACCGAAGATAGGCTGTGGACTAGATGGTTTGGATTGGAGGATTGTGAGAAGCATGTTAGAGACAATCTTCCGCTTTATCGGAGTAGAAATTCTAGTCTGCAGCTTCAACCCTACCGGGTAAGAAGAGGTCAAACGTACCGTCGACTGTTACTTCTTCAAGACTTTCAGATGCACCAAGGGTGATGCGTATAGATTTTGTCATAACACACTGTTCCGGCACGAACCAGTCTTAAGGAGGGGGCACTGTAGCGATCCCAGGGTCGCGCCACGGGCGACGGCCGCTAGCGGACAGGTCACAACAGGTCCGCTCGATTTCCATTGTTCTGTTTACGAGAGGGTTAGAGAACATACTAGCAATTAAATGTTTTACTACAAATACCCCCGAACAGGAGATCGCGAGGACAGTCTAATATTGATACGTGTAGAGATCGTTGGTGATAAATAGTTGATAATATAAATATTGTAGAAATAAATATCACGTAGTTTTAAGTGTTTAAATAAATAATCTTAGTGTTAAGTTTTTATTAATAATTTTCAGTCTTAAAATAGTGTTTATGTCTATTAATTCATAGTGTTACTTATTTTAATTATTCTTTATAATTCATTTCTTTTATTAAATATAGTTATATAAATATTAGTGTTTTAATCAATTTTACATTTCACGTAAATAAATAAAACGTTACATTATTTTCTTCTTTATGTATATAAACATCGTCGATATATCGATTTAAATCGACTTTTGAAAAGCATAATATCGATTAATTGAATTTAAACTTTCGACTTTTTTATTGTCGACTTTTTCCATTAATTAGACTTTTAGACCTGAAACTTTAAAATCTTTTCTAATTATTTACACTTAAACTTTTATAATATTATAGTATTTACAATATGTTGTTAAATATTTTTCTATATATTGAAATACAGAGAAAATGTATTTTCAGCTTCATGATATAAAAAAAATATTACAAGAATTAATCACAGATTAATTTATTATAATATTATTATAATTATTATATACAGGGATTAAATAACTAACTTTTACAGTCTTATATGGTATTTTAACTTTTTCAATATTTTGACTTTTTCGACTTTTCTTATATTTTGACTTTTAATTATTTCGACTTTTTAACTTCTTAATTTTTTTCGACTTTTCATTTTTTTTAACTTTTTTATTTAGTTGTCGATTTTCGATTAGTCGATAAAAATAGATTTTTCAAAAAGTTTAAAGTAGACTTTCAGTTTTCAAAGTCTGCCAGCCCTAGCATGGGCTTTTAGTAGACATTTGAAAAATAAACTTGTTAGAAATATAATAGATTCGAATTCTGTACAATTCAGGGAAAAGTTCATGATAATATTAAACCAGTTGAAAATGATAATTCAGATTTGTGTGTTTTCTGATATCACTAACGAAAATAGTGCCGATTATGTTGGCAGTTGCAGTAATAATACTTTATATAATGTATCTATAGAAATGGAAACTGAAGAACAAATTATAATTTCAAAATTATATGGTTCTTCTACTGTACTAACAAAAATTGTACAAGAAATTATGCGAATTCGAATATTTTTTTGTTCTGGATTTATCGAAACATTAAAAAACAAAATATTACATAGGAACAATCTAGTTGCAACAAAGGGATAATCAAATAATGCTGAAATCTAAAGAAGTAACAGTACAAAATATTCTATTGAGAAAACTTACGTTGAAAAAATTATCAATGAAAAATGTCATATAGAATAAACTTTGGAAATTAAAACATGTTTTCTATCATTACCTCCACAATTTCAATCTATTCTTGATATTTTTAACTTGTTTAATTAACACAGAGGATAAAAAAATATTGGTAATTATAACACTTTGAAATATGTTGTCAATGAGCTAATTTATTTAGAAACGGAAACCATTGGCATACAATTTTCAGGAGAAGTTAATAGAATTTATTTTTGTATTGGACTAGTCATAAGAGATAATCGGCTCTATCATGTAACTCATCGCTTATATTAAGCGACGTAGCTTATTTTTAACTATCGACTCTGTTTTAAGCGAGCAATGCTAAATTACTCAATATATAACAAATGTCGCTAAGACAATAGCTATGCTTTAAATTTTATCGATGTGGATAACAAATAAGAGTGACGGTAGGAACAATTTAGGAAAAAATATGTTTGACAACATTGTGAATTTGTATACATGACATTTTTTTGACGTTTCTCTTATCAAATCGATTGTAAAAAACAATGTACAGTAACGTTAATTGATGACATTTGGTTCGTTTTGCTCTGCCATCTATTCGTTGATCCCCAGAAGCACAGAAGTTTACTAAAAATAATAATTTAGTTGGCTTTTAATTTTTCCACAAAACATTCGATTTTTTGTTATAAAATTGAGTACGTTTGACAAAAATGACAACTGTCACATAAGTGAATACAGTTATCTATTTCTTTGGAAGTTTTTGAGCGATTAAATTAATTTTGTGTAATGGAATAAGGAATAGTGATAAACATTTTAATAAAATTTTGCAAAAGATCATCGATTTGGGAGGAGTTCGAATATGCAAAACGAATGGAAATGTCTATGCATCTCGCTATAAGTTTTGTTTGTATTATAAAGATTTAAAATCGAACAGTTAGATATTTATATATGAATAATACGGAACATAAAGACCGAAAATTTGTATAAGACTTTACTGAAACTATGCAATATTAGATTCAAAATTAAGACAAGAAAAAAAAATTGCTTAATTTTGTTTGCCATTTTGACATTTGAAAAATGTTTTTAATATTTTAGAGACAGTTCGTACCTTGTCTTTAAATATTAACAAGTTAGCGAGTATTATTACCTATGATCGCTTAAATATTTGGTACAATGATAAGATTTGAATACCAATGTCTTTAAAAACGTTTAACTACGTCGCTTAATATAAGCGCTGTGTTACATGATAGAGCCGAATATCGGTTTGCATTCGACACTAGCTTTTGTTGAAAGTTTTTCTAATAAATATCCATGCAGATTTTGTAAAATTACAAAACAAGGACAACAAACAAATTATTATATATAAGATTCAGTTCTACATAGAAATGCGGATAATTATAACCTAGATGTATTTAAATGATTGTAATCAGTTTGGTATAATAGAAATGTGCTTTTTCATTGAAATTACTATTTTTCACGTTACGGAGAACTTTTCAGTGGATAAAATGTATGATATCTTAGAAGGAGTGTGTCATTATGACATTATAATATATTTATCCAACACCGTGTAATTATAACACTTTAGCTATGGTGTTTTTAGTGGGTCATAGAATACATGTGGGTTAGAAGTTATAACTCACTGTTTGTTAGTTCGTATCATAGTAACTACGTAATAAAACTTTCTCTACTATATTTTTTTAATATATGTCATTTTGAAATGTCATCTGACACAAATACTTTTATATATTTTATATCAATGATTAAAGGGTGGTGGATAAATGTGTTAATTACCTAAGTCAAAATGACCAATGGAAAATCGTTGTATAAAACAGTAAGCGTAGAGTCAGATAGCCAATATATTGAATATCAAAAGAATACAAGTTTGCTCAATCAAATAAATTAATTCACGCGAGAGGTTATCGGAAAATAAAACATCAGAAAGAATAAACTAGAATTTCGGCGTAAAGGAGGAATAGGAACTTGCATTACAGCAACGACAAATAGGGCACTACGTTGGTTGGTATACCAAGCGGTCGAGGCTTATGCGCAAATTAAAAAAAAAGAAACTAAAAAGCAAGATTTTAAATTTGATGTAAAATAATCACTCGTATAAGGCTTTCAAAATTAATAAATTTAATAAACGATAATCAAATAAGTAATAAGTACCAAGTGCCAATAATCACTCGTAAAAATACTAACATAAATCGATAAATTCTATAAACAAAGAACAGGTACTAAATAAGTCGTGATAATAATCACTTGTATGAAGGTTAACATATAAATAATAAATTTAATAAACAATAAATGGAAATAAGGCTTATCTAGCTCTTCCGGCAATATGTGGTGTGGCCAACGACACAGCACAAGATTGCGGTTCTGATCCGCACGGCGGTCTCAGATCTCTCAAATCTCGAATGAACCTTCTGTCTGTCCTGGATGTTCTCGATTGTGAACAGCAACTAATACAATCGTGTGTGGTCTCGATAATATTGTCCAGTGTTCCCAAAATCGAGGAAAACGATGAAGTATGTATGTATACGAATAAATGTAATACCGCCTTCGTATTCGATAGACGAAATACGAAAAAAAGAAAAGAACCTGAAAGAACGTTGTTTATAACCACTCTCACAATTTGTGGCTTTAGCAAGCCACTGGAGTAGTGTAGAGAGAGATTTTACAAATTTAACTATAAGATCAGTATTACAAAAAAAAAGTTAAGGCTAACAATTATTTCATGCGGTTGTGTAAAGTGGTTTACATGTTAGTGCCGTATAATAACCGAGCTTAACTCGCGGGAACTTATGTTCCCACTAGTCGCGATCTATCAAATATCCGGAACAGGTCCCTACCCTACGATACATCTGACCACGCCAAAAGATTTAGAACAATTGTCCAACGTTCAAAAATCGACACCTTTAGTACCAACACGCTTGTTACTTAGTCTTCACAGGCAAGTCGAAATCAGAATTCCCGGATTACCTCCACGGGAGATGGGTAGCTAACATCATCGTCATAAAATTATTTTAAACCAGAACAGAAGTATCAAACAATATATATACTTAAACAGAATACATTCGAAAATTTTAGAAATATTAGATATAATACAAATAGTTTGAATATAAGTTACTGCACCAGATTTGAAGATTGGACAAAAAAAAATTTAAAAACAGTGCGAGAATTGTTATTTTGGATAGATAAATTTAACAGATATTTAAGGGGTTCAAAAAACAAATGACTGCAAGCTTTTAAGATATAGGAAGGTAAATAATCAGTTCCGGGATTGCGAGTTGATTTTAATCGTTGAATTGTCATTAAAATATTATTGTCAGAAATTGTAGGAATACTGACAGTGTGAGTATTACTGTTAGAGTAAGTGGGAGAAAAAGTAAGATCAACATCTGAGTTAATATATACACTTGAAAAAAATTCTACAAAACCTTGCAAAATATCAGGTGTAGTATTTAGGGTCTTATTATGAAAGTGCATATATCCTGAGATCCAAAAAGAACATTTCTTATTGTTCACATATGTCAAAAAAAGGTAGGATTATTATTAATAGAATTTTCAATATTCTTATGGTATTCAGAATACGCGTGTTTAATTTTTTTCTTAGCAAGTGAACTTAATCTCTTAAAATCAGACTACTGATGTTCATTGTTATTCATTTTATATAGCTTATGATATTTTTTTTTGTTTGATGAGTTGAATTATATCGCCATTAAATTTACAGTGGATATTTAGATGGGCATCTTTTAGTATAGGGAATACATTCATCATAAATACTGTTTAATATTTCATAAAATTTCTGAAAGGCAATATTAACATTATCGTAGGGGTAAATGTTTTCTAATTAACTTGACAGTGGAAATTTCAGAGATATCATACATGGGTGAAGAAATAGAAAGGGCAGACGAAAGGAATCTTTATCAAGAATAGGATCAATCTAGTGAGTAACAGTAACAGGTAAATTAGCTACAACAACCTCTGATATTCGACTTTGTCTATTAACTATTTGATTATATTGCGTTGCATTTATAAATAATGTGAAATTCTCAAAATTTGATGTTACATTGTCGACATTTGATTTTTGACTACTTTAAACTAATTTGTTTATATTGAAATCACAAACAATTATAAATTTACTGTCTGAAATGGTAATTAAGGATTCAAGGATGTTATAAACTTAGTTTTGTTGTTCAAGGGCAACTGGTTGAAAAATATAACATACAATAATGTCAATAAATATTGTGGATGTTAGAAATATTTCAGTGCAAAAAAGATCTGAAAAAGATTGGGGACGTAAAGATTTATTATGAATAGCACATAATACTCCACCAACCATACATCTGTCAGTTCTAAGCGAATCTCTGTCTGCTCTGTAGATATTATAATGAATTAGAAATAACACTGAAGTATTTATACTGTTATTGAGCCATATTTCAGATAAACAAACAATGTCTAAATCTAAATAAAATAAATTATTATAGAAAGTATCACTTTTGGCTCTCCACCCTTTAACATTCTGATAACACAAATGTAGATTTGACATGAAAATATAAATATAAACTAAGAATTAAAAATTTATAAAAATATACAGACGGTTTTGCAGTGTAAATGCCTAGTGAGTTTAGCGTGACAAATTATAAGCAAACCTAACAAAACTAACTAAATTCGAAAGAGATAACTTGAAGTTTTACAAGTAAGACAGGGATTTTTAAGATTGAATTTACTTGCAAATAAATACAAAAAATAATTACCTAAAAGCGCATTATTAAATATGAAAAATTAAATTGTAATAGAAAAAGATACGAATTAATTAATTACATCAAGGTTAGTAACATTTTTAATAGTACCACCTACATTAGTAATATAATACCATCGTTTGTCCATACATTTCTAAAAACAATTTTTTTAGAAGCTAATTATAAGTTAATATGTAAAATCATATTTTATGTAAAAAAGCTTCAAATAATAGTATTAGGGCATACAATTCTACATCTGAATCAATAAGCAAAATTAATTTACATATCTTGTAAATAAATCACCCCAAAAATAGCAATAGCCATGAAATTGAGACAAAAATAACAAATGTTTAATTATTTTTATGTCAAGTTAGCTGCGTTAGTTTATTATTATTATTATTATTTGTAAGTATTGTTTTGTCATGGTACGCTAAAAATATAACTATTTTTTTGATATTATTTAAATCCAAAATTAATGTATGAAATGTATTTCACATCAACAGTAATTTCAAATAATAATAACAAGAAACTAACGCAGGTAACTTGACAGATCAACTATTAAACTTTTTTTCATTTTTGTTTCAATTCCACGGCTACCGCTATTTTTCGGGTGATTTACGTCATTTTCATACCTAATTTCTGAGCTTACAAGCCACGTAAAATTATTTTTAATTATTGTTTCAGATTCAAAATTCAATTTCTAATACTGTTATTTCAACCTCTTTCACATTGAGAACTATACATTGATAAAATATCATATTTTTAGAGAATAAAAACCTGGGTTTAGTTGTAATAACCAGTAATATTAAATTAATAACAAGTAATATTCTCTGATATGGAAGGTTTGGAATTATAAACAACAAACTATGTCAGATATTTTATTATAAGAACTAAATACACATGATTTAAACATGTATATAAGCAAAATGAAAAATTACAATAGAAATACTAACACATGTAGAGTCTTATTATGATCCCTAGTAAAAAATATAACAATTGATGTTACCTACTAAAAAATATAACTATCGATAGTAATTATAACATTTATTTTATTATCTACAGTAATAAGGTGGAATACTGGATAATTTTTTGTACAAAACTCATGCTTTCACTATACAAGCACTAATTTGCAAATTTATCCTCTGGACACTCTAAGTTCCACTTTTTAAACGCAATTTAATGAAATCATTCATTATTATAATACATAAGTAATTATTAAGACTATTGCAGCAATAAACTCGTATACTGCACACAAACCATAATATAGTGACTTGATCGTGTGTGAACAAGAGAACGGTTGAATATTTTTGTCATCATTGTAATAGTATTATTATATAAGGGATTATGATAGTCATTATTTGCGAAGGTGAAGTTTGCACTACGAGCCGTAGGCGAGTGATAGAAATCGTCTAAGTGAATAAGGAGTATCATAATTCCTTATATAATAATAAAAAAGTGAAACTTAGAGTGTCTAGAAGATTAATTTGCAAGTTGTTTACTAAATTTGAACATTTAATGTTTCACGTTTAAAAGGCATTTTAAACTAACGCCACACGTACATAAAAACAGAAACTAACATTTTACTTGCCTCAGCTGATAATTCTAAATTTATTCTTTTACTAATTAATTTACTCTGCTACTTATGGTATAGAACAGAAAATTATGTTTACTCACACGTTAAATTAACTTATAATGTAGTTAGTTTGCACTATATTCGGTTTTTATAAAACCAGGCATAAAACATTTTTATCTACAACTATTGAAATATGAGTACATTATACGTGTGATACTACATATAATATACTACTCATATTACACAAGTGTAATATGAAATGTTATATTACACGCTACACTTTTCTGTAATAAATAGAGCATATAATTTAACTCATAACATTTTAATAAACTGTTAATTTATTAATAATATATTTTTTATTATAAATATCAGTATAAATGATTATAAAAGTATAATAAATACAATTTGAATAGTTATTTTGACATTTAAGTGCTACTGTGACGCCATCTGTTAAGCTATATATGAACTACTCACACCTAACTGAATATTTAACAAATAATATCAAATTTTTGATATGCCTGTTAGTTGTAGATAAAGTATAGTATTTGACTCGCATAATATGGCTACATTATACTCGGATGATTAAATATACTCGCTACCGCTCGTATTTTTAATTACATCCTCGTGTAATATAGCCTACATATTGTGCTTGTTAAATAATATACTATTTTTTAGTTACAGTTATTTCTAGTATATTTAACCTAACGTAACCTAAGTAACGAATAACAAAATATTTTATATGGGAAGCCATGCTTCACTAATTTCCAAACCATCGTTGTGATTGAGATTAATATGCTTAGTTTTAAAAATCTAAATAGCTTCCCTAATTAACATTGATGTAAAACTTGAAGTAATTTCCGTATCTTTAAATTTTAATTTCTTGAAAATCCTCTAAAGCATTCTCTGCGACTGACTATTTCTCATATTTCCCACCTGACACTTGATATTTTGCTAATTTATTCATGCTACTTTCAATGGATGCCGCTATTTGAATGACTCTGTACCTCTATTTTTTTGTAATTTCTAATGTGTGCTTTAACAACCCATCTTCCTTTTTCGATTTACTCTCCTAATTAGCAAAAACATATTTCATTTTCATTTGTCTGCTTTAAAATTAAAAAAATCCCTGCTTTTATCTTTAAATAATACGTATAATTTTATAGTATTGCTAGTAAACTTTGATAAAACTCTTAAGGTTCTTGTTTAAAATTTTTTGAAAATTGTATAATTATTACATAAAATGTCGAGCAGGCTGCAACAAGCTAAAATGAAGAAAATTATATATTAATTACATCATTGACTTAAAAATCCAAACATTTATATACTTTACTGAGACAATTTCTTTATTTATCATCACAAATATTTTTTGCGACGAATATAAATCAAAAATTAATAGAAATATCTTATAGAGGACAATGTCAAGAATCATACTACTGTAACTGTAATGTGCACTAAAGTCCAAATAATAAGATCACCTAACAAACAATCTACCGCGACTAATCAACCAACAATGCTAGGCTTCTAAATCATCAGACGGACTTAAGGATATCTATAGACTATGTTTGCAACAAACTCCGAATATTAAATGATAAATTGAAAGTGATTGATGAACTTTAAAGAAAATGCGATATCATGAGATCCAAAATTGCAGAATTGGCGCAACGATCTAGATTGAACAATATTGAAATTGTCGGTATTCCAGAAAAACAAATGAAAATGTAATTACCATAGTTAGCAATATAGGTAAAATCATAAACTGTCCCTTTAATGAAAATGATATCGATGCTATTCATCGTGTTGCTCTCCTCTTCAACACAATAAAAACAAATCTAAAAACATTATCGTGCGTTTGACATCCAGGTTAAAAAGAGATAAATATGTTGTAAATACGCGCTCGAATAATAACAGTACCCATATAAATTTTACAGAGAAAAATTATGCATTTGTCAATGATCATCTGACTCTAGAAAAGAAGCTTCTTCTAAAAAATACAAAATCAAAATCATATGAAAAAAATATTAATTTGTCTGGTTGAAATGATTTAAAATATATGTCCGCAAAACCGAATCCAACTATTCTAATTAATACAGAAAAAGATCTCAATAAAATAGTGAAAGTAAATAGATCTATATAAATGAGGGATGAGATTGCGCGTTGATGACGTGAATGCGAGTACCTAGCAGAAGGCTAGAACAAGTTGTTATTGACATTTTGATTGTGTCAGTGTCCGCACGGGGCATTAAATATATTATAATCATAACACATTACTGTACTTAATGAACTGAGGCGTATGCCAAACAGCTGAAACGGTTACTTGGAAGTTCGTCGACGAATTAGTTTGCCGATTTGGAGCATCAGATGTTGTACACATGGACCAAAGCAGACAATTCGAGTCTGAGATGTTTCTGAAAACGTGTAACTCTCGTGAGACGAGGAACTTTCTCATGTGATGATGGCATACCGTGCTAGTAAGTACGAGAATAGTAAGTTTACACAGAATCTACTTATGTTCCCTAACGAAATCCGTCTGTCAATTTTAGATTGCAGCCATGAAACCGCCAGAGAACTTCTCAAGACAGCGCATTTAAGACAAAAGGCAAAAATGTGGTGATTTGGTGTGCTTACACCAAGCCACTCCAAATGTGGACGGTCCCTTTCCGTGTTCTCAATGACTTAGGGATGAATACCCACAAACTCCAGCGCAGGAAATTTAAATATAAAAGGATAGTTGCGCACCACGACCGATGAAACCTTGTACTCGAATGCCGGATTCAGAGCAAGCACAATGCAAACGAGCTGCTAGGCTACCCGAAACCCCGAAAAAATATTTGCCGTGCCAATGATCGGGTTGGTTGTAACCCCACTATAAGAGAGTGACGTAAAATTATTGTTAAGTGAAATTTTTAATAACGGCATCATGGACATACGGATGTGTCAATGGGCAAGTTCGCTTCATCCTCGGGGTATACCGACTCAGCGAAATTCCTCCAGTAGGAATCGCCATTATAGACGCGAGATACCTCGAACCAGTTGGCGGCGTTCTGGTGATACGAGTGACAGGATGTTGTCGTATGAAACGGTGGCTGATTCAGAATTCTCCACTTCTCCAACCAGCTATGGAAGTGTTCGGAGAAAACTTCCCTTGGCGAGGAGACCGTATAATTCTAGTACATATATAGTGAGAACATTATTTGTTAATAGTTCTAGAGATCCTCTAACTGGTTTCGATGATCCGGATCGGGAGCTATAGATTCCGTGCGGGTCAAAAGAATATTTCGCATCCAGTGGACACCCTGAGCATACAGTCGGCATGCACTCTGGGTCCACTAACGACGGGCAACCTGACTCCAAAATCTGCAGGCACCCCGAGCTCGCAGTTTTGAGGTCTTCCGAGCCTGCAAATCAGCGGGCCTCCCAAGTCAGGAATCAGTGCATGGACACTCCGAGTCCGCAGTCTGCTGGCGACACGAGGCCGCAATCGACGGACGCTACGAGCCCGCATATTAATCTTGATAGGAAACAAATGCCAACATGGCCGAATTTCTAAATCTTCGATGTCAAATACTTGATGCCGTATCTAAAACGAATACATTACAACTTCAAACTAATCAAAATAAATCTCATCCGAAAGTCACAGCATTTCATATAGCGACTTCTGATTAGGGCTGTCAATGAAATAATCCGGATATCCTGATATCCGGATTATTGTTTTTAAAATATCCGTTTTTTTCCTATCCGGATAAACCGGATATCCGAATATCCGGATTTTTCAATACGGATATCCGACAATCCGGATTTTTCGGATTCTTTAGTTCGGAAATCCGGATAACCGAATATCCGGTTTTTCAATCCGGATATCCGAGTATCCGGATTTTTCAATCGGAAAACAGGATAACCGAATGTCCGAATTAATTTTTCAGGTTATAATTTATAATAATGATTACTAATTTTTAAATATCATTGTGAGGTTAGTCGTGTCATACAGACTTCAGGATCGTGTGCGCCTGCGTACTTACGTATTGTGTGCGTTGCGCGTGCGTATAGTGTACTCTTTCTTTAGTTAGGTTGGGATACATGTTTACGCCGGTGAATTGTGCATTTAAGTTGTTCATATATGTTTATGTTCTAGCCGTATTCGGACTTCTAAGCTTATAACGTTGTAAGTAAGCGAATATAGTCATTATTTAGTCATAGTGTTTTGTTTAGTTGGTGTATGTTTTATTGTCTTCACGTTTTCAGTGTTTTATTTAGTTCGACTGGACTGGGCAGCAACTTGTACATATATAGTTAGTACAATATTACAATAATGAGTGACATATGGTCTCATTTTGCAAAAAATAAATCAAAATATAAAGCAACTTGTAACATTTGCAAAGCAGAATTAAAGTATACTGGTAGCACTGGTAACTTGTGGACGCATTTAAAAAAACATGTCATTTACAAAGATAATCCGGGCACAAGTTCGGTCCTTTCATTAGCCCGAAAAAGGTAAGTAAGAATGTAAGAAATAATATATATGTAATGTCCAATTCAAATTTCTTAATTCAATTCAATTTTGTATTTCACGCATTTTATTTTTCATAAATTTGTCTCTACACTAGTAAGATGTAGTACTAGATTAAATTAAATACTTGTTAATATTTTAGAAAATCGGCGGAAAATATTGATGATGCAACGAAGACAGAGTCAGACACCCAAATATTGGATGCATCTGCTTCATGTTCACAATCTGAAGAAGATAGTAGCGAAAATTATTTTGATTCGGCATCTTCATTAGCACTAGTGCAACCTCGAATTGACAATGTTTTTTCCCCTAAAAAATGTAACGCTCAACGCAGTGAGTTAATATCAAAATCTATTGCGCAAATGATCTGTGCAGATATGTTACCTATATCCATAATAGAGGGTAATGGTTTTAAAAATCTTTTAAAACAACTTGAACCTGACTATAAAGTACCAAGTAGAGGTACAATTTCAAGTCGAATTAATATTTTATATGAAACTGAAAAGTCCCGATTGACAGATATGATGAAATTGATGGATTACGTTGCATTGACAACTGATTGTTGGACGTCCAGGAATAGTCAGTCTTATATTACGGTTACTATGCATGCGGTGTCAAAAGACTGGAAGCCAGTTAATTTCACTTTATCTACTGAATCAATGGAAGAAAGACATACTGCTGAAAATTTGAGAGAAAAAATTGAAAATATAAGTATTGAATGGGGACTCAAAAATAAAATCATTGCAACAGTACATGATAACGCTGCAAATATTTGTAAGGCTATTGAACACTCACACCATTTAGGACAAAGCATATCATGTTTTGCACATTCCTTACAACTAAGTGTCAATAAAGGACTAGCCATAAATATAATACAAAATTTAATTAAAAAGGCCAGCAGCATCGTTAGTCACTTTCATCATTCTACAGTAACTGCCAATGCATTAATAAAATTACAAGAACAATTTAATTTAAAACAGCATAAATTAATTCAACAATGCTGCACAAGATGGAATTCGACATATTACATGTTTGATAGATTGATCGAACAAAAAAAAGCTGTTGTTGGCGTTATTTGCGACAGAGATTATACCAATAGATCCAAAGCTACATTACTAGATTTAAGTGAATCTGACTGGACCTTAATGGAAGCCCTTATTAAAACACTAAAGCCATTTGAGGTTGCTACCACACTGCTGTCTACGGAAAGTTATCCTTCTCTATCTGTAGTTCAGCCAGTTATTAAATCACTAACAAATAACTTTTTAATGATTGGAATAAATGAGGAGTGTGTTATAAAGGATTTAAAACTTACCATTACGGATGAATTAAACAAAAGATTTTCAATAACAGAATCAGATAAACCAGATATGAGTAATATTGTTACATTTCTTGACCCCAGATATAAAAACCACAGCTGCATAAATAAAGAACAAGTGCTTAAATATATAGATACAATAATAGAGGAAGAAAATTTAATAAGTTTACAGGACACAGATAATAGACAAGAAACTGCTATTGATTATTTATTTCCTGGCGAACCAATGAATAATATTGCCGAAAGTGAAAGATATTCTTTGGAAATAGAAATTAATAAAAATTTATCTCCCCTAGATTGGTGGAAAAATAATGAATCCCGCTATCCCATTCTATCAATTATTGCTAGAAGATATCTTTGTATTCCCGCAACATCTACACCATCTGAGCGAGTATTTTCGTCAGCTGGTAATATAGTTTCCGCAAAAAGAAGTTGCCTACTCGCCGAAAACGTTAATAAATTAATATTTTTATATCAAAATTTAAAATCTTAAAATAAAACTGTACAAATGAGTATCTAAAATATTGAAAGTATAATATTTCGAATTCAAAAAAAGATGTTCGACTGGAATGGAGTTGGAAATAAAGTTCTCGGACTTGAAGTCGATATTAATAAAATTTATTCACGCGTTACTACATTTTATCAATATTGACTGTAAGTTCAAGAACTTTATTTCCATCTCCATAATATTTTGTGTTTGTTTGTAATGAATATATTTTTGGTTTCATATCTTTTTCTGTCTGATAATGATTTTTTTATTTCTTGTAGTTAAAATACTTATAGTTAGCACTTTACTATAAATATGTAAATGAAATAGGAACTAAATAAAATCATGTTATTACTTATATTTTTTCCAATGATTACCTTTGCTTTTGGTTATCTACAAAATTATGTATAGGTAATAATAGGTTTGCATGCATATGGTTAATATTTGAAAGTTGTAACTTACATTGTATTAGAAGCATAGGAGCTAGGGGTTTTTGGTTTTTACCTTTTAACAATAATGAATTACTGTTGTCGGTTTTCCGCTTATTTCCATTACCGGTTTATCCGACTACCGGTTTATCCGGTTATCCGGATACCGATTTATCCGGATACCGGTTTATCCGGATACCGGTTTATCCGTATTTCAAACCGGATACCGGTTTTTTCGGATACCGGATACCAACTTATCCGGATATCCGGATTGGATTTTTTACGGATATTGACAGCCCTACTTCTGATATATCATGCCCAATCTGCAGAGCACCTTATTCCATATACAAATGCGATAAATTTTTACATTCTTCAATTGATCAACGATTCCAGGCAATTAAAAACAAGAATCTATGTATTAACTGTCTAATACCTCAAATAAATGCAACTCCAGTTCTTGCAAAAAATGCAGCAAGCGACACAGTACATAAATTCATTGCGATAATCAAACTTCGTCATCTGTAAATCCTTCAATAAACCCGACAACAACAGTTACCCACTGTAGTACAATTGAAAACAAATCGGAAGTATAGCTGGCTACGGCCATAATCATAGTTTCTGATTCAAGGAGCTATCCTCATCATTGTAGATCTGGATTGGACTCATATTCGCAATCTAGTTATGTTACCGAAGAATTAGTTAAGCAATAGAAGCTTTCAACGACTTCTTCATTAGTTCAAATAACCGGAATAAATCAATCGCAATCCTCCACTAGTTCTAGTACAAAAATAAAAATCAAGTCACGTTACAATGCCTTTAACTCTACATTGGAAAGTTTAATTCTCAAGACAATAACAGAAAATTTGCCACTTGTCTTTTTCGACAAATCAAGCATAAATATTCCCGACAATTTTAAATTAGCCGATCCAGAGTTTAACGTTTCGTCTCAAATTAATATGTTGATATGAGCAGAATTATTTTGCAAGTTATTATGTTTGGGAAAAATTAATATTGGAAAAAACATGCCCATACAGTAAAAAACTTATTACGTTCAAAATGTACGATTTCTTTGAAGCAACCAATTATACATTTATGATGGACATATAGCATGTCGTCTGCTACCGCTTCTTTTCTTAGCGGTGACTTTAGGTAATTGATTTTAGGAGAAGTACACTCTCGTTCATTTGAAATTGAGATTTTGTTTAATAAATTTGTGCTTCGGTGTTGCGCGACAAAAGAGAATAAATCTCATTAGAAATTCGATTAGTGATATCGTATCGATTTGGAAGATTTATTTCATACCCGTTATTTGGGGAAAGTCTCATGACATTTTAAGGAGGTAGTTGTTTGTTTTTTCGGTAAAAGTACCCCGAAAATCGAGTGCAAATTACTTTTCAACACACAATATTCCGCCAATTCCATCAGGTTTTTAAGTTTGGGAATAATTTTATACATTGGAAATATTTTAGAAACCTATTAGAATAATTCAACGTGTTGGAATATCGTTGACCGAGATCAGCAGTCAGTTCAGGACACGGCAAGTCAAGTGGTTCCCGCCCTGTACTTATTCGGCCCGTACCGGACAATCTTGAAATTTATCAGATAAGATTTCTTAATTATTTTTATTTGATATTGTTGTCTTGGTCAATTGTTGATTTATTTTATATCAACTACAATAATTTTTTTTAATATTTTTTCGTTATTGAATACTCTGGATGAATCAGATTTGATTGTTTAAATTCAAATATTTATTTATTGTTGAACTTGTTGATTGGAACATTTTATTGTAATATTGAGTTCCTTTTCATTATTAATTGCTTATTTAAAACATTTTCTTTTGTTCGTTGAATACTTTATTGTAGTATTTTGTTGATTCACATTTTTTTTCAATTTCATAGTTAGTCTGACAGCTTTCAGTCTGTATAGACAGTGCCATTTTATAATTGAATATTTTGTCATTGTGATACTTAATTATTTCTACGATATTTTCGACACTAGTGTACAGGGAACGTCAGACTAGGAAATTTAGAGCGTTTTGTTTTCATATTAATTTTGATGGAGTATACCTCGCGCATGCGCTTGATTGATCAACCGTCCCGCGTTCGGGTATTTTGTTATTCATATTAAGGGTAAGTTTTGCATCCCTTATATGTTCTCCTTAATCGCCAAACCGTGTATCCTCGCTCTTGCGACTGTCATTGTAAAATTTACTTTGAACATTTTCAAAAAGAATTTATTATACGTGAAGTAAAGTCTGAAATTTACTCGGTAAGTATTTTTAACTTATAGAATTTTATAATTTAAAAGTTTATATTTTTTGTTAGTATTATGAACATTATGAAGAAATTTTGAAACTATTTTACAATATATGATTTTTATTTTGTTTTTTTTTTTTTATAGACTTAAAACTTATAGAAAATAAAAAATTTTAGAATATTAAAATTCAATAGCTGAGAAAGTATTGCTGTACGTAGTTTTAGTTCTTCATCGTGCACAAAAAATCAAAATTCAAATTTTTGGCGACCTATTTCTTGTACATATTGTTTATCAAGCCATGATAACAGTTTGATAAATATTTGCAAATTTTGTCAGAGAATGAAAAAAGCAGTTTCAAATTTTGCCACTCAAATAAAAAATTGCCAAAATAAATATTCAAGAAAAAAAAACGATCCAAAAAAAGGTAAATGTTATTAATAGGAGAGCCAAACGATTGAAATTAAGAAACGCGAAAATATTAGAAGTGAGAGAAACTAACAGAAAATTGAAACTAATAGACAAAGAGGACGTTCTAAATAAAATAAACAAATTAAACAATACGTCCTGCACACAAAAATTACTTTTAGAAGAATGCATTAATGCATGCAAATATAAAAAAAAAAAACATCAAACCGTTATTCTTCGGAATAGTTACTATTATGTTTGCTTTTGCATATTCGAGAACCAGCTAGTTAAATTTTTTAAGAACAAATGATATTTTGGTTTAGTTAACGAATTTGTTAATTGTAAACCTATGAGCTAATGTACAGTATCAAAATGAATTATGATTTGAAAAAATAATATCATCATTAATTTGAAGTGTTTGTTTTTACGCTATAAGTGGCTAGAGAATATTCGCTGCTGCGGAGGGATAACTATTATATCTACTACCGTGTTCCTGAATTGTCAAGCGAAGCATTTATATCTATTCAGAAAATGCGACCAACATTGTGGGTGCCAACAATGAATTGATAAAATATTTACCGAAGAGACATTTAAGACTAACTTTACACAACAGAATCATATTTTGTGGCATTTTATACCTCCCAAATCTCCACACTTCGGTGGGCTCTGGGAAGCAGCAGTTAGATCCGTAAAGCATCATTTAGTTAGAACAATTGATAATATATCACTAACATTTGAAGAAATGTCGACTATTCTTAGTCAGATCCAAGCAATTCTAAATTCAAGACCCCTCACGCCACTTACTGATTGGAGCCAGAATTATTGACTGTACCAAATAATCGTCTTTCCCGCTGGAAATATATTGAGCATCACAAACAACAATTTTGGAAGTAATAGCATCGACAGTATCTCTATACCGTTCAGCAGAGGACGAAGTGGGAGACATCAACCAAGAATCTAGAACACAATCAATGGTTTGTTTAAAGGAGCAACAGCAAAATTGTGCCCATTGTCGCTTGACATTTAGTTTTCTTCCCATGAAGTGAAGTGCAACGAAAGTCAATCCTTTCAAGGAAGGCGGCATATAAAGATTTTAGGAACTTATTTTATTTTATGGAAATATTTGTTAAAGCATGGATGTTTCTTGTTTATTTCATTTTAAGAAAAGCCCATTAAGGCTAATTGTATTTTAAACCATCATAAAAGCATTAGGCGAGTTTAGAAAAGCTGTCTAGGCCCAGTATATGTGTCTGCGAAAAACTCTATTGATCTATTCTCAGATATTTGTAATCCGCTTAGGGTACTTTTCCACATTTGGACATCAGATCCTTGCAGATCTTTGTTCAAATCACTACTTTGAAGTAATTTCTTAAGCATGATTGGTGCCCTTCCTTTCGAGGATTGTCCAAGAAAACTTACTGCTTTCTAAATATTATCTAAAGAATCAGTCGAAATCACGAAGCCCCAGAAAACGGTCTCAAGGGTCGAGAGTCTAAATTTGCACATTCTCTCACTCATAGTGTATATTTGGTTTCAGATGACCACATATAAAAGTAGCCATATTTACACTGTAATTAACACCAGAAAATGTAACATAGCACACAACGTGTGTTATATAACCGGATATGACGATTAGTGGTCAATAGATGGAACTTTGATAATGAACTGTAACAAAATTAATGAAAATTTGCTTGAAACTACGATTTTAAAATTAGTAGTGAATTATTTACTTTTATTTTAGTAATATTTATAAAAATTTTGTTCTATTTTTAATTTTAATTATGCAGTAGTTTTAGATTTAGATTAACTACGTTGTCACAACTGATTTCTCATAACCTCAAACGTCATAGTGCTTTCGGGAGTGTTGTAATCGTGCAACATTTATATCTTCTAGATAAATAAAGACAAGTTGTATATATTAAACACTATGGAGACAAATTCTGATGAGGAGATAACTGTACACCGCCAGCAATTGCCCAAGTGGCAAAAGAAAGTACAATGAATTTGTTGCCTACCAAATCTAAAGAAAGATATCAATTCACATACGATCAATTTATGAAATGGAGGGTGGAGAATAAAGTGAATTCATTCTCGAAACAAGTTCTACTGGCATACATTGATGAGCAGTCAAAAAAACTATGTCCAAACTCATTACGGACTATTTATTTATTTGTTAAAATTTACTCTCAATGTTCATCAAAATATAAATATAGACCAATATATGAAATTAAGGGCGCATTTAAAAAGAAAATCATAAGCGTACAATCCTAAAAAATCTAAAGTGCTCAGTGCCCCAGAAATAAATTTATTTTTGAACCAAGCTCCGGATGACACATTCTTGTTATCAAAAGTAAGTTGAAAAACGATAATTTTTCTTCAATTACATCCTAATTTATTTTTTCGCAGGTGATTTTAGTAGTAGGGCTTAGTGGGGCTTGCAAAAAAACATGAATTATTGCAATTAGGAATCAATAATTTGGAGTACTTAGGTTTTGCTGTAGTGGTAAATATACCAGACACCAAAACCAAAAAACAACGTATATTTACAATTACTGAAAATTTTTACGAGATTTACAAAAAATATGCTGGATCACAATAGATTCTTGATCAATTACCAGCATCAAAAATGTACAAAACAGCCAGTTGGTATAAATAAAATAGGAGTCGTGCCAAAACAGATTGCTATGTATCTGAAATTAAAAGATCCCGAGTTATACACCGGACATTGTTTCCGGCGTTCATCAGTCACTATTTTAGTGGATGCTGATAGTGACATCACCGCATTGAAACCCCACGGAGGATGGCGATCTGCTTCTGTAGCAGAAAGCTATATAGAGGAATCTATTGCGAAAAAAATAAAAGTAGCAAATACAATTGAAAATTCTGTAAGTGAGACTGATACAGACCGAAATCGACCAGAACATAACATTGACCTTCATAATAATATTATAAATTCAAATTCGCCCATTATTATCGCTTATCAAAATACTTCCATTCATGAGAACTTTTTAGATCATACATCAAAATGTGCTGTTAATTTTATAAATTGTTACAATAATACAATAACTATCAATGTTGTAAATAATATATAATAACAAAAAAAAATCAAAATGTACTGATAGTTTTATTAATTGTTCAAATAATACGTACTAGACTTTCAAATCAGTTTCCGGTTAAATAGTGATACTTAACCTCAAACCCAAACGTCAATGCTTTTGTGAGTTATGTTTGACATTGAAACTTTTGTATAAATTTTGTTTTTATTATAGTATTTTGTTGTCGTCTGAAACATAGTGTACATAACTCGCTTGAAAGTGCATAGCAACGCTCGTGTATTAATCTCTACACTCGCTTGCTATTTACCACTTTCCACGCTTGTTATGTAAATAACTATTACGTAATATATATATATATATATATATATATATATATATATATATATATATATGGCTATAAGTCAATGAATTTCATTACACAAAAGCGTGATTTAAGCAGCGTTGTTATAGTCATTGTCATCACAATTATACCTCAGATTACTTATACTACGTAACCAGATGCAACACTCTTTGTCGGTACCTTTGAAGTTAATATCTCAAAAAAAAAATTAGCGGCCATATTTTTAGTGAAATACTTCACTACTTTGAAAATAACAGAACTGGATGTCGCCAGTGTACGCAGGCAGATTGACTTATATTTTAGACGATTAATGCGTTACAAAATGAATTTCCATTTTGAAATTATGAATTCGAATCAGGTAAATAAAGTTTTTTTTATTAAATTTAAATAGAATTTAAGATTTGATTGCTTCAAATTATACGGTAAGAAAAATAAATTAATACAAACAAAAATTTTGACATACGTGATTTCATTTCAGAAATATAGGTACTCGTATTTAAGATTGGGTATTAAGTAAAAAAAATATAGATGAATATATAAATATAAAAATATATTATTCTAACAAGATTAAGAATTGGACATACTCGAATGACTCATGAATATCTATTTGAAAAGAAACCACCACCCAAATGCGACACATGCGATATTACACTCAGCGTCAAAAATCTACTACTACATTGTACCAAATTCAATCAGCAGAGATTAGCTAACAATATGCCAGACAACCTCAAAGACGCCCTGCGGAACAACCCAGAACAAACGGAGAACATCATAAAATACCTTAAAAATTCAAACTTATATACATTGATATAACAATACCTACCAATAATATGTAATTAACCCATAAAACATACTGTGTAAAATACCACCACTAACCACACTACGACCATGTAGTTAAAGTGTTAAATTAAATAAAAAAAAATATAAAAATAAAGATCTTATATCAATCCAAAATTTGCATCTAAAATCAATTTTTTTATAGCAGATAGTAAAGTGCAATTTTATCAACTCAAAATAGTGGATAAAGTAGCACTTTAACGACAAGGGTAGATAAAGTGACCCTTTAATAGCAAAGGTAGATAAAGTACTTTGACTTATATTTGCTTGAAGTACATTTCCAAAGCAATTCACACTACTGACATTTTAAAATTGTTCTCAAATAAAAATAAAATTTTTGTAATTTCAATTTCCGTAAAATCAGATACAGAAAAAAATTGAATTTTATTCACGACGATAAAATTAAATTATCGATTAGCGAAAAATAATTCACTCGCGATTGTATCGGTAGTAAATTAACACTTTCCGCTTGTCGATAAATTATTATTTTTTAGGCGGCTGGTACATAAATTGTTATTTTTCGTATCTGCTGGCAACCTTAAAGTATCAATTTTTATTTGTCATCTGTCAAAGTCAAAATTTTTGTCCGCATGTTTGTTTATTAATGATTTACATAGTTCATATTAATATGATTAATTATTTTAGAATATAATAACAAGTGTAAGTAAAATATTAAATATTCCTTTACAAATGTTAATCAAAAAGTAATGAATTTGCGAGTAAAACTAGCGGCCGTAAATTAAATGCGGCCTTAAAGTAAATGCGGCCGTAAAGTAAATATTGATGGATGTCAAAAATTGATTTTGAATGAAAATTCATAATTTCTTGTTGTAATCGCCTAAAAAATATATTGTGCACCTCGGCGAAAAGTTCTTTTTGGGCCTCATCTGATTTGTAGTCTCGGCTTTGTTTCGGCTGCAAACTTCGAATTCGGCCAAAAAAGATTACTTTTAGAACCTTGATACACAAATAACTATTACCGTCTTGTATAAAAAAAAGTATTATTTTGTTCATTTATAATTTCAAATTCAAATAAAACGTTCCTTTCTTAATCTACAGGAAAACGAAAGAAGAAAAGTTTTTTACTCATTGCGACGAAGCGTCACGAAGCAGTTTTATTTTAACAGTGTTTTTGAACGTAAATTTGTAGTCATATTTACCGAAGCTCTACCTTCCAAATATTTTAATTCTATTGCCTAGAATTTGCATTCGAATCAAGCAACCGCATATGGCTAGCGCGCGTGTGTCTAGTATCCAAATATTTTAATTCTATTGCCTAGAATTTGCATTCGAATCAAGCAACCACATATGGCTAGCGCGTGTGTGTCTAGTAATGGCAGAACATCATGTCGTTTTATTTGTTTACATTGTGTTTTTTTTGTAGTTGTTTGCAAACCACCACTCTGATTTTCCTGATTCGAACACCATGAGATGTAAGACATTGTTCTACGTAGTGTAGTGCCAAACATATTTCAGTGGTTTTTGTGATAGTGCAGTTTTGAAAAACAACCATTGAACATGTGTTTTTTATGCGGCGAAATTAACTCGTTTATTGATTTAAGGCAATAATAAGTGTTTTTATTACTGTTTATATTGTATTATAAATGTTATTTATTTATTTTTATATATTGTATTTTATCTAAATATGTTCACCCACCGGGATGGAAGGACGGAGGGGAACAGTATAAAAGCGCGGTCGCTGACCGACTCGTGGCTTTTTTGAGTAAGTTTTTGGCCAAATTTAGACGTAACAAATATAAGTTGTGAAGCAGAGTTTCTTTATTTGAATTATTTTCATTTGTTTTTCTATCCGTCCACTGGTGAAGGTAAGATAGATGGAAGTGAAGTATTTAAGGGAAAATTCGAATAATGTTTTGCCGTTTTTTACACCATTGTATGAACAAAACCTATGTATGCGAAAATCGTTCATTTTCATCCCGTGCACGAGTTGTGCGTAAGTTGCGATAGTTTGTGAATTCCGGTTACTAGGGGCGGAAAAGAACTAGTGAGTGCGTTACCACTATCGAGATAATTTTGAATGAATTTTGGCGTGGAAAAATCCTCAAATCCGGATGTAGTCATTTTGCTTCGTGAGCCGCGGAACAGGATTCGGCTTGTCCATCAGGCACCGCCAGGACGGATCAAGGATAATTCTGCTGAATTTGGTTTTGCGTTCGTTTTTACCTCACCCTCGCATCGCGTGCATGTGCGTGAGCGAGCAACGCAGGTTGTAAGAATAACCGATTTTTATCCCAAATTTATTTATGTTTTTATTTACGTCTTGTTACTGTCTTTTTTTTTGTTGGGAAATCGTTCCTTGATATTGTGTCCAACAGAGCGACTACAACCAATGTTAGAATCCGTACCTTGGACATTTTTCTCCATTGGGATATCCGTAGCTGTCGTCACTGGAAGCCTGCGAGTTAGACGTCTCTACCGTTATGTAGAGCGGCGCCCGAGATTTGGCAACGAATAGTGCGACAGCTTTTGTATATTTTATTATATCGTACCTGTCGACTAATTATTATGCTTTTGCATGAGTTACTGTTTTGTAGGCTGTGACGACATATTTTACATTGCAAAATCTACGAGTGCCTATCTGGTTACGTAT
This sequence comes from Stenolophus ochropezus, assembly GCA_035578165.1. Taxonomy (NCBI): domain Eukaryota; kingdom Metazoa; phylum Arthropoda; class Insecta; order Coleoptera; family Carabidae; genus Stenolophus; species Stenolophus ochropezus. Next base: position 4,750,497 of record JAQOWZ010000008.1, on the reverse strand, counting down.
ATAACCTAAAATAATGTTTATGTGATTGATTTTTATATGGGTTTGTGAAAGTTGCGTATTTCCGACAATCGTGGGTTAAGCTGGATTCAGAGTTTTCATATTATAACATAGTATAGCATAACGTAACGAAAATATCAATGTATGTAAATCAGTATAGGATTTAATAGTACAGCTAAGAACATACATAAAATGGGTAAATATTATTTCTTTGCGGTTACGCCATGTAATCGGTTATGTTCGAACGCGTAAGTGCAAAGTCCTAGTATCTATATCACATTGTATTGAATATGTAGTCTTAAAATTTTTAATAATCTGTTACATTAACTGTCACATTCGTTCTTGTATATGATGTCATTTTTATAAAATGATTTGTATAAAAACAAATTGCTAAGTCACGGCTCAAAACGAAAAAAAATTAAGCCGCGGGCCAATCACAATATTTCCCTGGTAAAACGAAGAAGAACAATACGAAATAAATGAAGAGTAAGAAATATATGAATAATAACAATAAGAAATAAACAATGAAAAATAATAAGAAATAAAACAGCAGTAAGTTCGTACGAGGTTTCAGTTTAAAATACTTTATTTTACAAGAAGAAAAATATAACGAAGAATGAAGGGAAAAGTGAAAATAAAATTGATAAGTAGATAATGAATGATGACCAGAAATGATGATGATCGAAATTCTAACGTTACAATGTTGTTAATATTACTACCGGAATAATATGTCCTGTGTCATTGATTTTTTTATATTTCACACTATAAAGTGTCAAAAATCAACAGAATAAGGAACAAGAAAATCAAAGTGAAATGAGCTATTACTTATGGTGGCATGGGAGTTCATTATGAAAACTATGAATCCTTTACGTTTTGTTATGTTGTATTATGTAATGTTATGGTATGTACACTCCAAATCCAACTTTAAACTGTGAGAAATCGTTTCTCACAGTATTTGCCAACAATGCGCATATACAGTGTAGGAAATAACATTTTTCATAGTAATTGCCAATACTGCGTATGCTTTGTTAGGTTACTGCGCTATATTGTTTTTTTTTTTTTTATTTGTGCATGGTCATAGAAAAAGTATAGTGTGTAACTTGTGCAGAGTCACCTATTTCGCACCTTGTGTGATTTTAGCACTCGACTTCGTCTCGTATCGAAACTTTCACAACTCATGGGAAAAAGGCGACTTACTGAACTTGTTGCACAATATATTATAAGTGATTAATGGTTTTTATGGATATACAAATTTTCATTATAATAGAATGATGATGGAATACATTGAAAGTCTCATATCAGTGATATGAAATTTTTTGGATACGCGTGTCATATTCTTAAGGTTATTTTTATGATTGTGATGACAATGGCTATGGTAACGATGCATAAATCAGGTTTAACGTACACCACAAAAGCTATCCTTCATATTTGTAATGATAAACGTTCTCTAAAATTTGACTATGACACATTATAACAATTTCTGTTGTACTAGAAAACAATTTATAACGAAATGATATGCAAAAATTTGCTTTCCCAATACTTACGGAATACAAATAATTGGAATTAATTTCAAATAAACCTGCTGCAGTGAAAATCATTTTATTATGATATAAACGGAAGGCAACTGTATCCACCTAAAAATAATAATATTTAGTTAATAAGTTTTTATAAGACTTGTGTCATTGAGTATACGGAATCGGATGTTAACCCCACACCATAATACTGTGAATACATAGATTGTGCACTGCCACATTAGAATAAAGATTTGTGTACCTCTCGACATATCAAAAAACAATTTATTTCAAATACAAAACGTTATAATATTCCAACAACAATTGTTACATACATGTCCTATGCTAATTACTGTTTTTTATTACACGATCACTAGACATCTGTTACAACATTAACCATTCTGGCTTCCATTGAAATGATGATTTCAATCGATACGAATGTAACTAACATACTAGATAAAGAAATTTTAATTTTTAAACATTTCCATCGAACGGGAAAACGAATAACTTCTTTAAACTGCGTCGCAGAATAACCTGAGTCTTTCTGACGTTCACAACCCTTATGATCTTATTTGAGTCAGTATACAATTAGGCGATTCAGCCCACAGACCATTTGAAAATGAGAGTGTTCTTATCTCTCAGCAATACCATGGTGGACTTGCTGCAGATACTTGTCTCGCCAAAATTACTGCCTCACCTTCTTAAGAAGTTGCCACCGGGAAAGTCTATTATCTGCAACATCAGAAAAATAATCGGAAACAATATCTGCCGTAGGTACCCAATCAAAAAGTGGGAAGAAGTGAGAACATTTAAGTCGTGAATATACTCGTACATGGGTATCAAGATAGTATTAAATTCTTGAAAGGTGTGTAGGATATCTCTCGCAACTATAAACAAATGTCTTTTAATCGACTTGACAGCTGATTCCCTTAAGCCACCGAAGTGGGGGGTTCTAGGTGGAATAAATGCTGTTGAATGAATTTCTACAACTCTTTCAGTTGACGTGGCAGCAACAAAATTGCTAGCATTGTCTATATATATATATATATATATATATATATATATATATATATATATATGTATATATATATATATATATATATATATATATATATATATATATATATATACATATATAAATTATGTAGACGCCCATCCCTTATTGCATCATTTTATGTAACTTTCCACTCTGTAACATTAAACCCTACACAGCATAAACATCATACGACACAAAGGTAATAAATAGACCAACTCTACTAGAATCCGTTAGATTATGTAAATCTGTAGTATAATTAACTTCGTATTATTCTTGTTGTATTTTGTATGTAAAATAAAAACTTTTTAAAAACATTAAATCATATTTCATTGATTTAATTGGCGCAGTCGGTAGGATTGCTGAAAGACTTTTACTTCGAAGACCTAATAAATTAGTGTCCAATTCATTTAAAAGTGAAGTCGTCACTTTTAAGTGTTTATTCGGCATCCGAATCATCGTTCTCCAGAGTGTTATAAAAATCTGAAGTAAAATACAGATTTTACACTCAAAACATAAACGCAAGTGCAACAGACATCTACAAAAACTGCATAACCTCCGACGAAGAAAGGCTCAACATATCGTCGTTAATTCCGTGAGTTCCGAGAGGCCTGACCACCGAGAGTACATCGGCTGCAGACGGCACCTCCAGCTCCTTCATCCGCTGAGCGAACATCAGTGACAACCAAACTTTCGTCTCCTGGACACCTGGACCATGAAGTTGGCCTTCATCAACTCAATCCTAGTGTTACTGTGAGTTATTATTCAAAACTTTATTATTTCTATTTTTTGAATTGCTGTACGAATCACTGACTAACAAATTAACGTAGCATCAATTGTAATTTGCATAACCCAATATTATTAAGAAACTTACTGTTATAATTATTATAAAACAAAACACACGTAACAATGCCCAACAACACAATTGTACAACCCGTTACACTTAACCCCTTACCCAAAATTCCTTCAGAAATCAAGGAATTAATAGAAATAATACCCGAGTACGATGGAAGTACGGGCACATTACCTCATTTCATAAATATGTGCGATGAAATTCTCGAAATAATCGACAAACAAAATTTATCAATCATTGTAAAACGAATTATCTTACACACTATTAGAAAGAAAATTATTAAAGACGCAAACATAAAACTAGCGACAAAAACATATCTAGATTGGAAATCCTTAAAAGACCTTTTAATTGAGGAGTACGGAGACAAGCGAAACGAAGTACACTTCCTCACAGAATTATCACACTTAGAACAGAAACACAATGAAGATATCTTTAGCTATTTTGATAAATATGAAGATATTTACAACAGACTTATCAGCTTATTAAAATTGAATTTTAGCAACAATTCAGAAAATATTATAATATTCATGTCTTCATATGCTTCACACAATTTCATAATAAACTGTAGAGAGCCATATAGAAGTCAGTTGGCTGCTCGAAATCCCAAATCTTTAAGTGATATTCAGAATTTAATCAAAAATGACTTCCAGTACATTCACACAAACATACACAAGCAGAACACTATCAAAGCGAAGATAAACGTCCCAACACCTGTTTACAAACCTGCAACACAAAACCAAAATCCAAATTTAAATCCAAATCAATACCAACATCGATCACCAATGTTCCGCTATCCTCAACAACAACGAAACTTTCCGAATCAATCAATACATCCAAAACCGAGAATAAATAATTATCCTCAGCCTATGTCCATCAGTACAAACACTTTTAGACCACAACAAAAAAGACAGAGACAGGACTTACAAATGCTAGACAGTAATGTCGAAGCCTTTGTTGAACCCAACAATGACAACGAATCATTTGAATATTATGACTATGAACAAACACACGATGAACAAAACATGGAAGTAAACAACGAACTAGAGTCACAAACTGAAAATTTTCCCATAGAACTTTTAGAAGATTCGAAACCCTAGCAACCTACACTTCACGTCTACCATTTATCCAATTTAAAAATTGCCGTGTTTTAATAGACACTGGCTCCTCTGAAAATTTTATTAGTCAAAGTTTCGTTAACAAAAATTAAAACAAATTTAAAATTTTTGATGAATATTTTGAGATACAAACCGCAAATGCTGTTTCAAACGGTACTCAATTTACATTTGTTGAACTACTTAAGAAAAATTTAAAATGTTTCGTTTTTGAATTTCATAAAGATTTTGATATTGTAATAGGAAATTCTGGCTTAAAATTATTAAATGCGAAAATTAATTATTCAGATGAATCTATTTTACTAGAAAAAAGTAAATTTAAATTTAGCTATTTCCACAAAAACAAATTAGAAATGAATTGTCAAGAAATTTCAGAAAAATTAAATTTAAGAACTGATCATTTAAATAACATAGAAATCAAAGAATTAAAGTTATTAAAGAATTCGAAGACTTGATTATTGACGACGACAAAAACTTAACTTTTACTAATGTTATAAAACACAAAATTAAGACAAGCGACGAAAATCCAGTTTATCAAAGATCATACAAATATCCAATTATTTACAAGGAAGAAGTTGACAAACAAATTAATAAATTATTAGATCAAGAAATAATTAGACATTCATACTCTCCTTGGAGTAGTCCAATATGGATTGTTCCGAAAAAACAGGATGCTTCGGGTGAAAACAAATTTCGTATGGTTATAGATTACCGTAAATTAAATTCTAAAACGATTGATGACAAATTTCCGATACCAGACATCACGGATATTTTGGACCAACTTGGTAAATGTAATTATTTCACTACAATTGATTTAAAAAGCGGCTTTCACCAAATTGAAATGGATTCTGACTCAATAGAAAAAACTGCCTTTTCAACTGATCAAGGACATTTTGAATTTCTTAGAATGCCTTTTGGTCTCAAAAACGCACCAAGTACATTTCAGAGACTAATGAATTTTGTTTTAAAAGACCTCATTAATAAAATATGTTTCGTTTATTTAGATGATATAATAATATTAGGCAAATCATTACAAGAACACATTCAAAATATCAAAATTGTTTTCCAAAGACTAAGAGAGGCAAATCTTAAATTACAACTCGATAACAGCGAATTTCTTAGAAAAGAAGTCGCGTATCTCGGACATATGATTACTACCGAAGGCATTAAACCGAATCCAGATAAAATTGAAACTATTAAAAAATTTACTCTTCCAAAGACTCAAAAAGAAATCAAATCATTTTTAGGCTTTCTTGGTTATTACCGCAGATTTATAAAAGATTTTTCCAAATTAACTAAACCGTTTACCAAATGTTTAAAGAAAAATGCCAAAATTAATATTGAAGACAAGGAATACATTTCAAGTTTTGAAAAATGTAAATTATTACTTTCGAACGCACCAATATTACAGTATCCTGACTTTTCAAAACAATTCCGTCTAACGACCGACGCCTCAAATTATGCTTTGGGTGCAGTCCTATCCCAAAATATAGATGGAAAAGATCTTCCTATAGCTTACGCAAGCCGGACACTCAATGACCATGAAATAAATTATTCAACAACCGAAAAAGAACTACTTGCTATTATCTGGGCTACGAAACATTTTCATCCCTATTTATACGGTCACAAATTTAAATTAATTACAGATCACAAACCCCTTATTTTGCTAAACAGTTTAAAAGAACCAAATTTAAAACTTGTACGTTGGAAATTAAAATTATCACAATATAATTATGGCATAGAATATCAAAAAGGCAAACAAAATTACTTTGCAGACTATTTGTCCAGAATTCCGAAACCTTTCGAGATGAATTATAAAACTTCAAATATTTTCGACCACAAAGAACCCATAATACATTGCATTTCCAAAGATTTTGAAATGGGTCAAGGCTTCGCAAAACAGATTAATGAAAAATATCATACTAAGAACGATTTAGATAAAATAAAAATAGTAAATAATATTGCCATACAAACATCACCTAGATTAATCATACATTTGATTACAAAAGAAAATTATTTTAAAAATCCAACTTTAAAAAGCATCGAAAATAGTTTAAAACAATTAAGACATTACCTAATCGAAAATAATATTAATTCAATTAACATGCCAAAAATTGCATGTGGTTTAGATAAGCAAAATTGGTTAGATATAGAAAATTTACTAAGACAAATTTTTGAAAATACGAATATTCAAATTAATGTTTTTGCTTCAAATAAAATCGAGAACTACGCAAACTCCGTTATCGCTGAAAAAGACACGGACAGCTGTACTCAGCATTCTGATGACGAATATCCTATCAACGGCCTTCATTACAAAGAGACTTCAATAAATTTCGGTAAAAATCAAATTATTTTTAAAGAAACAAGTTCGAAAAGCTCTGTAGAAATTTAAAAAAATGTTTGGACACGAAAAACAAAGAATTTATATTTACCTAAACAAAACTAATTTTAAAAATACCCTCTTAAAATTTATCAAAGAGTACCTCATACCTGGAATACATTATTATTGCATTGTTCCGGTACAATTTCAAAAAATGTTAAATTCAATTTTACAAATTTATTTCCAACCAGGCACTTATATTTTAACTAGTTGTAAAAATCAATTACAAGACGTAGAATTATCAGACGAACAAATTGATTTAGTAAAAAATTATCATTTAGGCAAAACGAACCATCGTGGCATAATTGAAACCTATCAGAAACTAAAACAACAGTACTATTGGCCAAACATGCAGCAAACTGTTTCTAAATTCATAAACAACTGTGATGTATGTCAGGAAAACAAATATGAAAGAAATCCCATAAAACTACCCATTATAAAAACACAAACAGCGAACAAGCCCCTTGAAATTATTCATATTGATATATTATCATTAAAGAAAGAAAAATTCTTAACAATAATCGACAGTTTCTCCAAACATGCACAAATTTATCATCTGTCAGAAACCAACACCGTAACTATTATACAAAAATTAATAAAATATTTCTCCATTTTCGGCACTCCTAAATTAATAATATCAGATAATGGTTTACAATTTAATAACCAATTGATATATAACTTTTTATCAACTAAAAATATTCGTATTCATCTTATTAGTGTCAATAATCCAAAAAGTAATGGAAATATTGAAAGGTTCCATTCAACAATAATAGAACATGTTAGAATATTAGAACAAAATAAAGATTTTAACGATTTAACAATTAGTAATAGAGCCCGTTATGCTCTTCAAGCGTATAACCAGACTATTCACTCAGTTACAAAACGTACACCGAATGAAATACTTTTCGGCCATTATAACGAATTAAAAGAAGAAATTTCTCCTGAAATTGTTACTGACAACTATGTTCAGACTCACAAAGAAATTATGAAGAAAATTTACGATGAAACTAAATTGTTATTAGATAGCAGTAAAAGGAAGTACGCTACGTTACAAGTAGATAGTATTAAATTACCTGATAAAGCATTTGAAGAACAAGCCAAAAGAAACACCGGTAAAGTCGAGAAACCCCGCTATAAGAAACAAAAAATCAAAACATATGTAAAAGACAAAGCTCAAATAATAACTGACAAGAACAAAAAAATAAAAATTGACAAAATAAAACCTCACCGTCAATTTACAGACTCATACGAACAGCAACAACCATCAACCTCAAAGACGAAACACACAACCCCGGAATTAACGTCCTGAAGCTAGGAAATGCCCTAATTTCAACTAATAATAAGTACATTTATGTTAAGCTTAATTTAGATAGAATTAAAGAAACGTATAATAACCTTACATATCATTATAATCAATTAAAATTAGAATTAAATAATAAATATAAGAAATATGTAGAAGACTTAAGTAATAGTTTTATTATGTTAGAAAACTTCTTGGACATTGTAAATAGTAAAATTCAAATTCTCTTATATGACAACAAAGAGAAACGTGGACTTATAAACGGAATAGGTTCTATAATAAAAAGTATCACTGGCAATTTAGACGCCACTGATCAAGAAAAATATGATAACGCCTTAAGATTAATTCAAGAAAATGAAAATATCCTGAAAGACAATCTAAATCAAGTAATTACTTTTAATAAAAATATTTCGGAATATTTCAATAAACAAGTAGAGAAAATTAACGTTAATAACAAAATTATAACTTTATATAGAAAATATAATAACACAACTAACATTTGCAGCCACAAATTTGATAAGTATTCTTAACGAAATTGAAACTACCTTCGCTTTTTGCGAAACAAACACTTTATATTTTGGTATTTTATCGAGAGACGACGTTAAAAGAGAAATTAACAAATTATTACCAAACAGTTTAAAATACCTTGTAATCAAAAATTGGCAAAACCAACAATTAGTTAAAACATATTGTAAATATGAAAAATTCACTTTGGACATAATAATAAGACATCCCTATTCCTCTTGTACAAAACGAACTTCTACAAATCACCCCCATTCCTACTTTACACGAAAACACTTATGTTACATTAGACATAACCCCCGGCTATTATACTAAATCTAATACACACATTAATAATTTGAATAAATGTACTTTAGTAGAAGATAAGCTTTATATTTGTAATAATGAAAATTCCCTACCAAATAAATGTGTAGAAAATTTGTATTTTAATAGAAATAGTAATAACTGTGAATATATTAAAGTAATTAACCACAATGAAATCATTCCAATACCTAACTCAAATATTGTATATCTCTTTTTACCAAATAAAGAAGTAATAAATATCGAATGTGATCACGAAATTCAAGATAAAGAAATTTCCGGAATTTACTCTATAAAAGACTGTTTAATAAACAAACAAAAAATGTTTAAAAATATTAAGTATGATAAAATTATTAACATAAATATCGGGCAAAATAAAAATAAAATAATTCTTAATAAAACATTGAATATAAAAAATCTAGAACCAGTTAAAATTCCAAATCAACAAATAACATACTTAAATGAAATTAATAACTTTGAGTCACATTCAATATTTTTCGATATAATTTTATGTATTGTAACCATAGTTGTAATCATGTTATTATTTTATAAAATTTATGTAATAATTAAGAAAAGAAATTTAATGAAATCAAATCAGAATAAATTAACCATTGAAACAATACCTATTGAACATCCAACAGGTATTCTTTCATCTTAGGGGGGAGGAATTATGTAGACGCCCATCCCTTATTGCATCATTTTATGTAACTTTCCACTCTGTAACATTAAACCCTACACAGCATAAACATCATACGACACAAAGGTAATAAATAGACCAACTCTACTAGAATCTGTTAGATTATGTAAGTCGGTAGAATAATTAACTTCGTATTATTCTTGTTGTATCTTGTATGTAAAATAAAAACTTTTTAAAAACATTAAATCATATTTCATTGATTTAATTTATATATATATATATATATATATATATATATATATATATATATATAGTACTCGTATATATATATATATATATATATATATATATATATATCTTCTAGCATAGGCCTCTTCTTCCTGTGAACCTCGTCATTGCAGCGAGAAATACTTCCGTGGTGAGATTACTGACGACTTCTAAATGATGTGCGGAGCGTCACGAAGCGGTTTTATTTTAACAGTATTTTAGAACGTAAATTTGTAGTCAAATTTACCGAAGCTCTACCTTTCAAATATTTTAAAACAATTGCCTAGATTTTGCATTCGAATCTAGCAACCGCGCAAGGCCAGCGCACGCATGTCTAGTATTGGCAGAACAACATGGAGTTTTATTTGTTTATATTGTGTTTTTTTGAAGTTGTTCTGCAAACCATTACTCCGATTTTCTTGATTCGAACACCATGAGATGCAAGACAATGTTCTACGTAGTGTACTGTTAAACACATCACAGTTTTGAAAAACATAACCACCGAACATGTGTTTGGGTTGAAGTCAAATTGCTCGAGCAGTTAATTTCATGTGGCGAAATTAACTCGTTTAGTGATTTAAGGCAATAGTAAGTGTATTGTTTTTTATTTCTGTTTGTATTGTATTTAAATGTTATTTATTTATATTTATTTTTATATAAATTGTATGAATTGTGAATATGTTCACCTCTGATGGTTGTTACGGAGGGGAAGGGGTGAACATTTATACAAGCGCGGTCGTTGACCGATTTGTTGCTTTTTTTTGAGTAAATTTTTGGGCAAATAAAGACGTAACAAATAAAAGTTGTGAAGCAGAGTTTTTTTATTTGAAATATTTTTGTTTTCCTATCCTTCCACTGGTGAACGTAAGGTAAATGGAAGTGAAGTATTTTTAGGAAAATTGAAATAGTGTTTTGCCGTTTTTCACACCTGTATGTGAAAAAACCGTTCATTATCATCCCGTGCACGAGTTGTGCGTAAGTTGCGATAGTTTGTGGATTCCAATTACTAGGAGTGGAGAAGAACTAGTGATTGCGCTACCACTATCGAGATAATTTTGGATGAATTTCGGCGTAGAAAGAATCCTCGAATCCGCCATTTTACTTCGTGAGCCGCGGAACAGGATTCGGCTTGTCCATCAGTCACCGCCGGGACTGATCAAGAATAGTTCTGCTGAATTTGGTTTTGCGTTCGTTTTTACCTCGCCCTCGCATCGCGTACACGTGGGTGAGCGAGCAACGCAGGTTGTAAGAATAACCGATTTTTATCCGAAATTTATTTATGCTTTTATTTACGTCTTTTTACAGTCTTTTTTTTTGGAAAGTCGTTCCGTGATATTGTGTTCAAGCGGGCGACCACAACCAATGTTGGATTCCGTACCTTGGACTTTTTTCTCCATTGGGATATCCGTGGCCGTCGTCACTGGAAGCCTGTGAGTTAGACGTCTCTACCGTTAAGTAGAGTGGCAGCCGAGATATGGCACGAAGTAGCCTGTCGACTAATTCCGGTGCTGTTGCACCAGTTCTTGTTTTGCAGGCTGTGGCGTACTGTACGTTGTGTGACACGAAGATATCGCCGTAGGCCGTCACACGTTTTCGAGAACGATAGGGACTGACGACGTAATGACGTCACAATGAATAGTCTTCATACAGAAATATACGACGACTGCGACATATTCTCTCAAAACATGTACTCTGCCACTGAGACTCTCCCTCAACTGAAATGGTCCCGCGTAGTCGACTCCTGTAGTCTCAAACGGAAAACTAGTAGAGTATAGAAACGTGTGCCGGCCGGTCGTACTAGCTAGCGTATTTAACGACTTCCTCAAAATAACCAATATTTTCGCTTCACAGAGTACAACTGACGTGGTCCGCAATGTAGAAGACGCTCTTGTTAATCTAGAAAAATGCTCTCGTAATGGAATGTTTCAATGGTACAATGGCAGGATGTTATTATTCGTACGGAAGATCTGCGTTTATGAAGTCATCTTCATCTGAAACGGGTTTAAAGCGATGGGATCCTTTTTTTCTTCTGACTTTAGCATCGTGTAGCTCTTGTACCGAAAGTGGTCCGTTTATTTATTTGCTGCTCAATGAAATGTCAGGAGAACGCAAACGGTAAGATATCACGTGTTATTACTATCCAAATGACGAGAATTTGCATAGTAAACTGTAATCATTGTTTGTGATCTAACAGATTCAATTCATTGCTCAGGAATTTCGTTTATTCCATCAAAGATTTGAGCTCAGAAGGTTTTTTTTTGCAGTCCGAGTCCGCCGGATTATCCTGCAACGGAATATATCTCTAATTACCTTTCTGAGTCAATTATTGTATTCCTACAACCCGGTTTGCTACGAATGTGTTTAAATTGTTGGGAGTAGTTTGAATCCAATGTAAAATAACCATGAAATCGTTCCACTAGTTAACATCGACTTCTAGTTTTAAAGACGCAGTTACAGTTGAGATTACAAAAAAAGAGCTGCGCATAGTTCGATCCTTGGTAGCGACAAAGTGTTTAAAGGTGACACCTATGATTTTCAACAAAAAAGTTTTTTCTGCACTTCTCCTGGACCATCATCTGTAGCAACATAAATACATACGCCAGATACCCTCTCCGAGGCATCTGAAAAATCGTGAATCATCATTCGTTGTTATGTTATTTGCATTGAAGGGAGACTGGAACTTCTTTGTCCCACTCAAGCTTCAGTTTCCATAAATCTTGTATGATGATTTTGGCGACTACCAAAATCGGTCCTATTAACCCGAGTGGAACATATATTTGAGAGATTTCTGATAAGATCCCTCGTTTCGATACTGTAAGCAATTTGTTAATTTTAAATAAAAGAACATTGTTCTTACTATCCCATAACGATTCCAAAGTTTCGGAAGAAGTCATCCAGAATCAGCAGATTGTCTGTCTTCCTCTGCTTCTCCAAATTATGCAGAATTCGAACGTCACGATACTTGTTTTTCTAGTTCGATGGCTTCATATAAAGAATTCGACCCGGTTAATAGATCATTCATGTAAAAATGACAGCTGCTAATTTTGGGAATTCGTCTTGGAAATCGACATCTCTCAAATATCGCATTGCTAGAAAGGGTGCAACGCGATGTCCCCTGTTATATTGTATGTTAAATGATATTTATTTATATTTATTTTTATATATATATATTATAATTTTATCTGTGGGAACAGTATAAAAGCTCGGTCATTGACCGACTCGAGGCTTTTTTTTGATAGAGTGGAAGAATAAGTAACCTGTCGACTAATTCCTGTGCTTTTGCACCAGTTCTTATTTTGCAGGCTGTGGCGGGCATACTGTACGTTGTGTGACATGAAGATATCGCCTTATATATATATATATATATATATATATATATATATATATATATATATATATATATTTGTGGTATTAATTAAATACGATGACGGGTACTGCTGACGATGGCATTCCGGCAGGAGAATCCAAGGGTAGGTCTTGGATCTATCGGCTCCGATTATCGGAGCTACAGGAGGAATTAGCTTCATGAAAGCTGGATAGTAATGGTACCGTAGCTGAGATGCGGGCGCACTTGTCACAACATGTGCGTGACACGCAGGCCGCCGAAATGGAGGCAATAAGCGTAGTGTTAGCCCAGTCGACACCTACGCCGAAACCCGAATTGTCTACGCGAATGGGCCTAGAGTCCGATGAACAAGTCGGAGAGAAGGCACGTAAATGGGGATTCCAATTTAATGGGATCGAGGAAGTAAGGCTTGGTACCAACTTCGCCAATGACCAGTTGCTGTCGGATTTTGAGGACAAGATCCAAGTCCTCATCGACAAGGGTAGTTTTACAGGCCGCAACGGCCTGCTGGGGAAGATAGAGCAGGCAGAAAAGAAGTATGCTCTCTGCTTCGCGAGAAGCGGGATGCACAGCGGCGTCGCGAGACGCGCATCAACGTGCTGGAGGTCCCAACGAGTCCAGCACCTAAGGCAAGTACGCGTAATGAGATTGGTAATATGAACCGAAACCGTACCTCAAGATCAATATGTTTTAGCTGTGAGGAACCCGGCCACATCAGTCGCTTCTGCCCGAAACCACGCCGGGTTTACTGCTACATAAGCAAGAAACCTGGCGTGCGCACCGGTGAATATTGTCGCAGGCCGGAGACGGGCAACGAAAACCGGGCTGCAATGAAATGAGGCCAGAGCAGTTTGAGCCGTTAGGACCTCAGGCCGTCGTCGCGGGGTTACCGATTGTTACTGCCCTCGAAAGCGACGATCAGTGATTGTACATAAAGGTAACAATCAAGGACTGAATAATTACTGCGTTAGTCGATACTGGCGCGGCGTATTCATATATTGACGAGCCTACGTCCGACATGCTGTGCCATGAGGGGCTAGTGGTAAAGCCGACAGCACACACCAGAGCTCGCACAGCAACAGGGGAGTTGAAGACCGCAGTAGATGAGCTACGTACATCATTCGAAGAAGTTGATGGCAACAATTATCAGATACGACTGATAGCGTTGCCTGGTCTTCCGTTTTCGATGGTACTAGGAATTGATTTCCTACGAAGAATTGACGCGACGTTAGCCGTCAAGGAGGGCCAGCTAATAACGTGTCTGAGGTCGAACCAGCTGAATTAGCAGCTGCTGACCATGAAACGTGCAGCATCTGGGTATGTGATAAGGTAACCCTTGTGACGTCGCCCCATGAGTCAGTGGAGACAGTGCTAGCACCGATAGGAGACGTCGTGAGCGAATGTAGACGTTTGGACGAGCTTCTGGTTTGTACCAGTTCCGTGTCATGCCGTTTGGGCTGCATTTCGTGGTGATGACCGACCACCAAGCCTTGAAGTGGTTGAATAGCATCCGCAGCCCCTCGGGACGGCTTGCGCACTGGGTCCTGTACTTACAGCAGTTTTAATTCGATATCGTATATCGAAAGAGTAAGTACAACCAACTGGCGGACACGCTGTCACCCAACTCAGTGGAACCGGCACCGGCGTTAATGAGTGTAGGGAGCGGCGATTTGCGTTGATTTAGTAGGACCGCTACCTCGTACAGCAGCGGGACACGAATACATCATTGCGTGCCAGGACAGATGCACCAAGTTCGTCGAAGGTCGAGAACTGCGAAAGGGTTTGCTGTAGCGAAAGCGATTCGGGAGTTAGTGATTTGCCGGTATGGGTGTCCGATGTCTATCATCTCTGACAACGGCACCGAATTCGAGAATAAGATCGTAAAAGGTATGCTAGCAGACTACAAAATCAAGCACCACTTGACACCACTGTATAGTCCGCAATTATAATCTGAGAAGAAGCGAAGTGAAATTCCATCTAGGAGATAAAGTGATGCGACGCGAACGCGATGCGCGGATTTGCGGCAAAACTGGCTCCTAGGTATTCAGGTCCCTGGAAGGTCCACAACGTACGTTCCCCACAAGTCTACGACCTCAGAGGCGGCAATGGGAAGAAGTTACTGCGAATCCACATTAAGGATTTAAAACCAGTAACTTCCAGTGAAGACTAACTTGTTTTCTTCATCACTTTGTTTACAGGCGGCTCGACGGCTTCCGACGGAGAAGAATCCACACCCACAATAAAGCGACCCGTTCCCCAGGCCCATAACAGCGCTTTTGTGGCGTTAGCTGCTAATGACTTTGTATTTTTTTTTAGAATTCATCCATGGATTGAAACAAGCACACGTTTTTTCGTTCCATTGTGTTCGTCTGTCTGTGTTTCTGTGCTTCGTGAGTTGTACACCCGGTGAACAGTCGCAGATGGCTCGTATCGGTGTACAATTAGTCCTTCCGTTGTGTATCGTTACCTGTGTTTTGTCATTTTCATTTCAGTTATATGTTTTATGTGCAAAACCAGGTCGTAAGTATACAGCCAACGTGAAACGATCTGGTGCTAAAAACCTCCTTGTTGTATTTTTGTTAGTATGGACCTTAGCCAACCAGCCAGTGGGGTCAAGGACGCCAGGGAGCGATGGCGACCCATGGGCGGAAGCCATATCGCTGTCGTCGAGGGGCGAGGACGCCGAGACCGTCAGGGCAGTTGTCAGTGCCGTGAACACTGCGTTGACCGTAACCGGCGCGTACCACCGGTCGACCTGCGCGTTCACCTGCGTCGCAAGAAGCGCCCATCCTCCAGTCGACGGAGGCAGCCGTGGACAGGAGCGACTCCGGTTCCCTCGCAGGAGCAGAGCCGTGGACCGACGCATCGACGTCCAATGGAGGGGTCCCAACCGAGCCGCCCATTGTCGTCTCGGCCCTCACCAACTAAACCGTCAGCAACCCGCCCTCGACGGGAATACCCGGACGATGTCCGAGATTAGATCCCGGAGAACGCGTGGGAGCTGGTGCCGCCACACTAGCAAGCGAAACTGCGCGTGAGGATGCGTTTCCCCACCCCCTCCGGATATCGGTGGGCCACCATTACAAATCCGCGGGCTAATTCAAATGTCGCCCTCACCCAGCCACCAGCGGTTTACCAAGCGGGCAAGGTGAAAAACAATATTTTTAGAGAACTTTCGGGGGTAATTGGGGTAAGAATTAATATTTAATTTGTTGTGGGATTTAGTTGGGGGTTTTGCAAGGGAAGGTAGACGCATTTTTTTTACTGTTTTTTTTTTTTCGAAGAAAAGGGGGATTTGTGACGAAGCGACACGAGGTCATTTTATTTTTAAAATATTTTTGAACGTAAATTTGTAGTCAAATTTACCGAAGCTCTACCTTCCGAATATTTTAAAACTATTGCCTAGAATTTGTATTTGAATCAAGCAACCGCGCAAGGCCAGCGCGCACATTTCTACTAATGGCAGAACAACATGGAGTTTTATTTTTTTATATTGTGTTTTTGTGAAGTTGTTCTGCAAACCATTACTCCGATTTTCTTGATTCGAACACCATGAGATGCAAGACAATGTTCTACGTAGTGTAGTGCCAAACACATCACAGTGGTTTTTGTGAAAGTGGTGTTTTGAAAAACATAACATGTGTTTGGGTTGTAGTCAAATTACTCGGTTAAGTTAATTTCATGCGGCGAAATTAACTCGTTTAGTGATTTAAGGCAATAGTAAGTGTATTGTTCTTATTAATGTTATATTGTATGGTGAATGTTATTTATTTATATTTATTTTTATATATATTATAATTTTATCTGTGACTATGTTCACCCTCCGGGATGGAGGGGCGGAGGAGAACAGTATAAAAGCTCGGGTAGAGGGAGAACGAGAACCCTGTGTTCATGCTTCAGTTTGCTTTTTATTGCCGTGTTGTTAGGATGTGTAATATATGAGTAAAAATATAGAATAAAATAATATACTTTTAAATCTATCGAGAAGACACGTAAGTTATTTTAAATCAATTATATTTTATTCATCGCAGTGGTATGTGTGTTGATTATTTTATCCCAAAATATTACAAAATAATTCGGAAGCTAATCAATTTATCAATATAAAACCAGATGATACAGCAGAATTTCCTATGAAGTCCGTAGGAGATTACAATATGTTAATGAAATATTTGGAAAGAGAAGAGGGGTACAATTATTTGGTAAATTAATTTTTCATACTTATTTCAGTAAGTACATATAATACTCAAACTTATTTGTTTCAGCGAGCACGACTTGCTGCTGTTGCCGGATTTACCGGCCGTCAGACAACGATGAACATTTTTAAATATTTGTTTACAAATAAAACGGCAGTGTATTTCAACTGGGCCGGTAGGGACAAAATTGGCCTAAAAGGAACTATATTAACTAAAGTAATTTTTGGTAAGAATAAAAAAGTGAGTACATAAAAAAACAATATTTATTTTCTATTTATTTTTCATTGCAGATGCTATCCATCAGCAGTTCGGAACCAAAACTGACGAATTAATAGCCAGCACTATAAAAGATTGGTTAAAGATATCTAAAACTCGTTATAGTTATGAAAAATCATTTTTTAATGCAGATTAAAATCACTTTGTATTTGTAGTGTTGAATTTTATTAAACATGTTCTAGTATTAAAACTAGTTATTTGAATTATCATGTCATATTTTAGTACAGATGTACAGATTGCTCTTAACTGACAATGTAGTTGTGATGTTGTATAAATAGCAACAGCAGCTTTATTTTTCAACCAGTACCTATGTTATTTTTTTTTTCAAATGCTGGATAAAAAATAAAGCTGCGCTAATAACTACCCTCTCACAGCGAATTTTAGAAGCTAAAATATGACTAAAAGTATTTACTGATAATTCTCATTCTTTTTATATTATTAACTCAAAAATAGTTACTGTTTTAACTAACATAATATAAAATGTATATATGTACTTGTTTTTTTTTGTATATTTATATTAATAAAAAAATAATAATTTAAAAGTATAATAAATGTTTTATTTAATCGTTTAATAAACATAGCTATATTTTTGACAGTATACGTTTATTTAAGTACGACATTAATGTTTTTATTATATGTATGTTTATATGAAAATATAGTCGTATAATTAGAGTATAATGTATACAACATTTTATATGAGTTTTTCTACAAATAATATACATTTATTTCATAAATAACTAAACGTTTTAGATAAACGTCTTTATATATAAGAAAATAAACGTATAATTCAAATATATAATAAACGAACAATTCAGATAACAAGTAAACGTTTTTTGTAATACATATAATAGACGTCTAATCGGCGGTCATTTTGAAGAGTTTTAAACTGTAGTATAGTACAAAAACTATACATTTATTACCATATTCTGTGTTTCCTGGGTTGTAATTACTCTAAACGAGGCTCTTCATGTAATTTTGACCCAACTTCACTTTCAGGTAAGTTCGTTTGATATTTAATTGCGTATATTAACTGTACGCTGTACAGTATACAAAAACAATTGAAGTGGGCCGATTTTGTTAGGTTGGAAGGTAAGGTAAGTATTTGTCATATGTATGCAGATGGTAGTAGCTGCACTGCTCGCTGCGAGCTTCCCTATACGCTTAGTTTGTCGCCAGGAGTCTAGCGAACGAATGAGTCCAGTTTGATAATTCTATCTACCCGCGACGCTTGCAATTTTGGAAGAGCATTTAATAGCCGCTGTCTATTAACCGTTTAGAAAATAACCCGTTGTATATTTTAATAATAAATCATATTTATAATTTTGTTCCATAAATAGTTTAAAAACATAATATTTGAGGCATATTTTTGAAAATTGGGTACCTACCTCCTACCTATGTATAATTGGCCAAAAACCGTCTTGTGGGAGGTTTAGCATACCCTGCATTGTGTTTATTTAAATAAGTAACCCTTCATCGTCGTAATACAGAGTAGCTGTTAAGGGTGGAGGCATCTGAACAGGTATTTGATAAAATTGCCATTGAACAAATAAAAGAATGATATTCAATCCAAAAGACAGACAAAATATCTGATCTCATATATTTATTGATAACGTGAGATATTTAATTAATTGGTCATATAATGCTGTGGAATTTTACGCTCTCTTGGAATTCACCTTATAAACCTGAGGGAAACCACAGGCAAAACCTCATGTAGAGAGACAATTTGATAAGGAGTTGTCACAAGGAGTTATTATAACCATTTATAGTAAAATTGAGTGACTGCGACCAAACTTTTATCGGTTGTCAGTTACAATTGTAATTCTGTGTTTTGGTTTGCTTGAGTTTTTTCGTTTATTACAGAGTCAGCAAGCCAATGCTCTGAGGTCTTTTGTTTATAGGGTGCTCTGTTTTGCCAGAGGGCTATTATATATATATATATATATATATATATATATATATATATATATATATGTGAGGGCGACATTTGAATTTGAATTAGTCAGTTACAATTGTAATTCTGTGTTTTGGTTTGCTTGAGTTTTTTCGTTTATTACAGAGTCAGCAAGCCAATGCTCTGAGGTCTTTTGTTTATAGGGTGCTCTGTTTTGCCAGAGGGCTATTATATATATATATATATATATATATATATATATATATATATATAGTCTGAATTGCAACGACCGGCCCATGAGCTCATGGTTCTACCGGCCCTAAGAGCACACAGTAATCATGAACCGGCCACGGCGAGCATACAGTCAAATTGATCAGAAATAATTCTTGATAGTAGAGTTTGAGGCAGACACCCAGCTGAGCTGGCAAATCTGTGGTGGTTGAGTAAACTTAAAATTGCTAGACAACCAATATTAGATCGGAAAACAATCATATAACATTAAGACAACTACAATTAATATTTCTTTACATTAAACTATACAGTTTGCAAATCAATGCCTATCTGTGTTCGTCAGCGTTGAAATGGTATAACTTGTGATCCTGTACAGAAAAATACCGAATAAATTGCATGTCCGAAGTAATTTCTGATCCAACGTCAAAGTGAAAGGTGCTGACTTATTCCTGGCAGAGCCATTGAACAAAGCCAATAATAAGGAAAATGTTGACTCATTCCTGGCAGAGCTATTGAACAAAGTCAGTAAGGAAGAAGCTGACTTATTACTGGTAGAGTCATTGAAATAAGTCAGTAAGGAAGGTACTGACTTATTCCTGGCCATTGAATAAAGTCAGAAAGGAAGGTGTTGACTCATTCCTGGCAGAACCATTGCCCAAAGTCAGAAAGGAAGAATTGGAGTTCAAGAGACCAGGCAAACCTACCTCGGACATATCAAGCATAGTGGAGTCCTGGCTCTGACTCCCCGAGTATAAATTCTGTCTCAGGTTATGTACAAAAAATTCCCTCTTCACTATTTCAGATCTAATGGTGTTTTGAGGAAGGTCCACGATCCAAGCTTGTGATCATCGAATCTTCTAGAAAAATGTATATTAAAATGCATGTGCACAATCATCGTCTCGAAGTCTGACCCTTTCAGGGGTTCTGCAGTTTGACAAAGGCGCCAGGACGTAGAGTCCATGGGCGTGCGAATGATCCCTTGAGTATTTTTGTGCATGTCAATATATCTACCAAAAACATTATATTCTCTGTTATATTACATATTTATTTAAATTAGCAGTACCATCAGCAAATATAATATTGTGTCACTTATTCTAGCGTGAAGTAGGTAAATTTAGTTTAGTTAAAATCTAGTGTCTTATTTACATCGGGCGTATTTTACTACGGAATATTGTAATTTATATGTGTTGTGATAATACTATAATTTAGCAACTTTAAGTATGACTTTAGAACATAACTAATAATCAACTTTATGTTAAAGTCTTTAATAACAACTGGAAAATATATGGTTTTTAAACTATGTTATTGGAATAGATATTCCTGATATCTAAACTATTTGATTGGTACATCCGAGCATATTTAAACAAACACCTAACTCATATAATAATCCACGGAAGTATGAATATCATAAAGAAATTTATGAAATCTAAGTGTATAATATTCCCATATGTGGTAAAGCGTCGTCTGTCGAAGGTATGGCGATTTGACTTATATTATTCGCAAGATACTAATGAAACTGACATAACATAAAATTGTTACACTATGATGAGTTTAAAAATACAAACTCATGTCTGCGAACTAAATTGTTCAAAAACATTGTTTTATATAAATAAAGATGATTCTCATACTAAATCTGTTTATGGATTCGTGTGAAATAAATTCAGGCGAATGAAATTTAATTAAATTTCATTTAAGTCTTGATACGAGGTCTTCAACTTTACGTAAAAATAAGCTAAAGTGGGAATTTTCTGTTATCATTATTAGTTAATTATTTTTTATAATTTTGATAATGACAATTTGAATTTTTAAAGAGTACTTATATTAAACTTAGTTTTTCAATAACTGGATAATAATTAGATTAATTCGCAGGTAACATACTGATTCAAAAAAGAAAATAAATTATTTAACGTAAATGAGACGTTTTAATTTTAATTGTGATCGCGCAGTGCGGCCGCACTAATCCAACAAGTAACTGTAAGCCTCCAGCATCTATCCACTACCCATTTGCAATCCGTCCTTAGCTAATTTGGGCGCAAATTTTTCGAGCCGTAATAAGAGAAACTTATTAAGTTGATGAAATTTACAACGAAACGGAGCTAAATTTGTGTATTTGTTTTTATTTATAAAAAAATATTTAATTATCTATATTAAGAGATTGTTTAGCCTAAAATAAAATATTTAATTTTTCTTTTTTTACTCTTTGCGTCTTGAAAGGCTCGCACACCAACGCCCTTATGGACTATTTATTGTCTTTAATAAATTAAGTAACTATTGGCTATTTATTCATTACTTTAACATAGCAGTGTCGAGAAAATGACTATATTACATAATTTATAATTATGAAATGTTGTACTCATATTAAAGAAACGGTATATACTTACTAAAGCACGTAGCTCGTGTACATGTTTGTATTTATATCGTAGTTTATATATAACATCAAACGAATATTCTGTCTGAAATAATAATCATGAAATAATTAATATGAAACATGCATTTAATAGTATATTATCCAATGAGCACGTAATGTGTACTTTTGCTTATGGCATTAAAGTTTGCCGACATAAGCGATAACAAGTGTTGTAAATTATTCGAATAAGTCATAGCCATTACATACGATACGAATAGAATACTGTACTTTATCCACAACTAAAACATGAAAAATATATATTTCTTATAACCAAATATATTATCACACTTTGACAGATAAATAACATCTCGCATCACTGTCTCACAGCATACTTAACGCAATACAATTATTTCTAGTGTTATTTAGCTACAGTTTAAGCTTGGAATGAAAAGAAAAGTATAAAAATAACAAAATTGTGTAACTTTAGCTTAAACCATATGCCCATATGACACGATTAATTTTTTGTGTACATTTTTAATGTCAAATTTTAACAAAGTAATTTATTAAACGTATCATATAAATATTTTCTTCAATATTTACTTCAATTTCTGATGTCAATGAAATAATAGAACTATTTGTGCAAATTATGCGTAGTAGATATGCGCACAGTATCACATCAAGTAACTTTGTTTCGTTGGTTATATTTGTAACATTGTGACCATGACACTTCAATTTGTGTCTCGTTTTCTCACATAATATAAAATATTTTTTCTTCACTACCAGACAGTAATTTTTCAAAACAGTTATTGGAAAAGCGTAAAAAGTTTTTATTTAAATCGCTATCTTGTAACAGCAGTTCATTATTTAACATTGTTAAAATATAATTACCCAGTGGCGTAGCCAGGCTTGGAGATTTGCAGGCGCTCTGCATATTAGACAATACATACGTATAATTTAGATATCTATGCTACATAAATAGTGGGTCTAAAAAATCAAACATGCATGCTATAATATATACAGTGTGTGCAACGAAACGCGGAACATAGGACTTTAACATTCAAAAAATTGCGGATAATCTCTCTCCTGATAGATTTCGAGCAAAGTACAAAGTTGTTCAAAATTAAATTCTACATCATATAATTGATGCAACAGTTCGTTTGCAATACGAGATATACTTTATATAAAATATAATACTTTCTGTAAAAATAAGACAGCCATGGAAATAAAAAAAAAATATTCATGTGCAGTTTAGTGAAGTATTATTGATTCTTCTTACTCTCTGTATTTTAATATTAGTTAAGTTGAATTTTGATTTTCTTTCTTAAATAATGTACCAATGTTACAATACTTATTTACAATACAAATGCGGAAACATGAACTTTCATGCATGAGCTTTAGTTTTCATTTAGGCGAATGCACGGAAGGTATTTTCGCATAAGTATTGTCCAAGATTTTTTGTAACGAACAAATTAATTATAAAACGTAATTAATAAAAATGTACAACTGTCATTTATTCATCAACAAAGCGAATAAACATTCGTTGCTATGGACTGTATGCTATTGTTCTGTAGTATTAAAATGTCAAAATTAGCAATGAAATTTCTAATTTAATTTAGTTAATTTTCATTCTTTTACCTAATTGTGCTCAATTATCTTGTTCTTATATTAAATTTGTTGTAATGTGCTAAAAAATTAAAAATATAATAACAATTTTTTAGCTAATCAATCAAAGTAGTTTCCGTGGAGACACTAGTGCGCGAAAGTAAAACAATAGCGGGAATATGGCCTTTCTGATGGTGAGTTGGCTGCGGGAAACATTACTTTCTAGGTAGTGAGTACAAAAAAATATATAATTATCTACAACGACATATCATTAACTGTTACAACTGACATATCGATATTTTCTTTTATTTCCATGGCTATCTGATTTCTAACGAAAATATAACATAGTTACCAAGGTCCATTCTGCTGAGATTGCTTTTTAATTTTTTTTTATAATTTTTATAATCTGAAAAACGCGACTTGTATACCCTAAATATTGAAATAACCGAATTACGCCAAGGCAAAGAATCAGCTTTTGAATTTTTTAATAGTGTACAAGACCTTTTAAATTTGCAAATTTTATACATCAGTATACACTGTATCGGGTTGGCTAAACCTGTCCAAATAGAATATTTTCAAAATTACACCTTATGAGAACACAAGATCCGAAAGACATAAACACAGTAATGAACATGTTAACAAACGACATTCAATTAGAAGCACTAAATTTACTAAACCTACGAACAACTAATCAACAATCAATACACCAAACCGAATCAGCTGACCCTAATCGTCCACAACAATTATTTCACACTTAACACAGACCCCATTATATTGCGAAAGAACTGCATAACACAGAAAAAGAATATATAAAACCGGACAACAAACAAATTTACGAATATTACGTACAAGATGAAACAAATTCTGAGTTTATAACTCCTCCAGATTAAAACAAAGAAAACGAGTTCTTTCCAATAATAGCCTCGGAACTAATATCGTATTAGTAAATGTAATTCACAACTACAGTGAATTACCATTTATTATTTTACCTGAACTAAATTTAAAAACTTTGATAGATACAGCAAGTATACGATCTTTCATTAACCCAGATATAGTCAATAAATATTATAAAGACAAAATTCAAAATGATCCATTCCATATCACTACTGCTCATGGAACTTCTTTAGAAAATGCTAGTATTGCAATTCCCGCCTCAAAATTGTGAAATTCACCAGACACACTTTTGAAGTATCATCTATTTAGTTTCTACAGATTTTTTTTTAATACTTTTAAGATTAGATAACTTTAAAATATTAAGTGCAAATATTAATCTGACAACCGACAAACAAGAAATCAAAATTCATTATCACAAAATCATTCCAAAATCAAGAATAGCAAAATTCCTCCTAAATCTGAAAAAATAGGAGAAATCTTTGTAAATAATATCGTAAATGGCGAAGTGTTAATACAAGAAATTAAATTCAATAATTTATTAAATACAAAAGGAATTGCAAAAACTCAAAATTAGAAAATAATCTACCCTATTAAAAATTGGGGCCAAAAAAATAAATTATAGACTGTAAATTATGTACAAGTACAAGAATTAAACAATTTCTAAATTAACAATCTAAATTATTCTCAAAATGAAATACCAAATAAACTTAACATAGATAAAATAAGAACGGAACATATCAACGAGGAAGAGAAACTTGGGGTAACAAAACTATGTATACCCCGAAATATTTCGAAAAGAAGTCCACTCTCAAATCAACAAAATGCTCGAATAAAACATCATTCGCCCTAATCATCCCCCTACAGTCGTCCTAAAAAAATTAGATGTTTTAAGAAGAAAGAAATGGAGATAGGTTATTGACTACAGAAAATTGAATGATAAGACAATGGGCGATAAATACCCGATACCGAATGTAAACTTATTGCATGATAACTTAGGTAGATGCCAAAACTTTTCGACGATAATGAAACGGCCTTCGGCACACAAAACAGAAATTATGAATTTTTAAGAATGCCATTTGGGCTTATCAACGGACCCAATAATTTCCAGAGAGCGAATGAATAACATTCTTCGAAATTTAGTTAACGAAATTTGTCTTTACTTCGACGCTGCCATTGTTTTCATTACATCCTTTCAGGAATATATACAAAATTTGAGAACAATTTTTAATAGATTAAAACAGTTAAACCTACAAATACAGCCGGACTAATCAAAATTTTTACGCACAGTAGTTGCATGTCTGCAAAATCTATGCAATTAAAAACTACCCTCTTGTTGTGGACCCGGGAGTTGGAAATAAAACCCGGCAATGGTCACAATATATTTATTGTTAAGTCAGGAGAAGACCGTCTCGTATCTCTGTTCCTGGATGGAGAGTGGCTGACTCGGAGGTCGGATGGTTATGTCCTACCCAGTCATGGGAATCGGAACATGGAGGTTGATAAGATCTTGGACCTTGAGGTGGGAGTAGTACGTGACTTAGGGATGATTATGATATTTGGGAAAAACAGATGAGTCACGTACTAAATATTTTAAGGGAAAACAGAGATACGAAGTACGTGTAAATAACAATAGAAATACAGATATACAGAAATACATAGATAAATACAAAAATATTGACAAATAATAATAGTAAATGGCTGGGTCTCCAACACTCTACGTAAGACCACAAAAAATAAATAAAGCATTTTTAGGACTTTTAGGATACTAATTTTGCTCAACTCGCCAAACCTTTAACGAAATATTTAAAGCAAGATGCAACGATAAAGTACAATGAACCCAAATACATTCACGGTTTTAGCACTTGTAAAAATTTACTGATGAACGAAACAATACTTCAGTACCCAGACTTTACAAAACCCTTTAACTTAACAATAGACGCAAGTAAACATGGTATAGGGGCCGTACTATTCCAAGGTCCTATCAGACCTTCCTATTGTATACGCAAACAGAACTTTGAACGACACTGAACTAAAATACTACACTACCGAAAAGATACCTTTATCCGCAGTGTGGCCAAATAAATAATTTGGACCCTACCTTCATGGTATAAAATTCAAAATTTTGACAGCTCACAAATATCTTCAATATTTACATACGCTAAAAGACTCACATTCCAAATTAAGGAGATTGAGGACTAATATTGAAGAATATTCACCTTAGATGGAGGGCGCTTTTGATTTTTTTTTTCAGAAGGGTTCGGCTGGTGTAATTAATCCGGGAACAATACCCGTAGGATTTTTAAATTCCAAAATGAAACTTCACAAAATAATCCCCAAAAGGGTAGTTAATCTTTCTTCAAAAAAATCGCTAATAAAAATTCTCCAAAGAAAAATAACTGTTCTTGCAACAATTTCTAACACCGCAACCGTCCTTCAACAACTGACCTAAGTCAAGGCTCGACAAGCCAAGGCTATCAATAATTAGTTTTCAGTTCAATTAATAAATATTATCAAGGTGTCTCGTCGTAAACCTGGGTTGCTCACGAGTTCAGGTAGTGGCCTAACCCAAGGGGTACGCCACGAAGAGGATAGGCAACCAGAGGCTACATTCGCTTTACGGTAATATAAATTACAAAGAATTTTAAGAAAACTAGCTACATACGATTGGTGACAACAACAAAATAGGTATACTAATCTTAATATAATCATCTTGAAATCAAATTCTAAGGGTCAGAAATAACTAAATGAAGCTAAATGAACGTATCCAAACAATGTGAAAGATGAAGTAAAAAGATAGAAGTAAATGAGTGAAATGGGAATGTATGACAATGAAATAACAGTAATAAGATGAACTACGTCACATTAAGGTGTGATTTTTTTGAACTAAAATGTGATTCAAAATGACGATGTAAATATTTTAGGTGACAAATCGAAATGGACATGAAATATGAACACGAAATGATACTAAACCGAAATTTACGCATAAGAATATATAGGTTATTAGATATTAGATTTTGAGAATATGCAGTTAAAAATTTTCAGATAACATCAATTTCTGACATTATAATATATTATATACATATATATATATATATATATATATATATATATATATATATATATATATAATTATAATGCAGAAAGGCTCTAGTAATTCTTTTGTCATCAAATTAGGTGATCTGGGAGACAAGCAATTGATTGCTTATATTATTTTCGCTGAATATTCTGCGTAATTCAACTAGAAACTTGTCAATAATTGGATAATAAGTATTAATTCTGAGGGTACTTATTTCATTATCGTTTACTGCATGTGTCTCTTGTAGTGACGTTTACATAAGTTCCTTGCTGGCGTATAGACATAAATTGCTTCGTTTTTCTGATTGGCATATATATCGAGTTCTCCTGCTATGCTAATTGCTCTGGCCCAAAATTCTTCAATATTTTCGGGATATGTTTTTATTGTTTTTAAAATTGAATTTCTAGCATTATCTTATATGTCCATATTCTCTGCCTGCAGTACATTGTTAATTATTTTTGTTGTACTGAATAACAATTCAAAGATTACTAGATCGTTGAAAATTTTGATAAAAATAAAAATACGCCAGACCACTGAATTCTTTTACTATACTGTTAATTTTTGAAATATTTTATGAGAGATAAGTAACAAAAACTGCTTTAATACCACGAATTTGACACATCCATCTGGTAGCACTAATTGACTTAAGATCTCTAGTGTATCCCAATAATCCCAATAATGTATTTATGTCCAATACACATAAAGGAATTCAAATTTATATCAAAATCAATCTGTTTTTTTTATTACTAAGTCACATAAACCACGAACATTCAATTCAACTATACGTTCAAATCCCAAAAATCTTCCTTGTATTATATTTCTTTTATCAACATACCACACACAAATACTCATTTGTTCTTGCCGTGATATTTCCCGCGTATCATATACAAAGATGGGGTATTTGTATATTCGTACGTTAAATTTAATTAGTTCATTCTGTGTTGCTGGAATCAAATGTGTAGCATTTACAGAACGATTTATTAAATTTTATTAAATTCTGAGTGAAATATTTTCAAATATTCAATTCTTTCTAAAAAAGTTCCCTACAAAAATTAAAAAATAAATATATAGGTTCCGTAAAAGTCAGCTAAGGTATTGTTACTTCTGTTATAACTCCGCATTTCCCGCTTTCTCGATGACCAGGCAAAGATAGGCCTTATCATTCACAAAATAAAATAGTATGTGTTGTCCGAGTCGTATAAAATCAGATTTTTTCGAAATTTACGTTTTTAATTTGTTGTGAAACAGTTCCAGTAAGACATCTATTGATAAAATATGTAACTATCTTATTTTCAACATTACAAAAAATAATAATAGTTATTTATGGTACAAGTGTGTTACATTACAGATAAGTCACATGGGAAAAGTTTAGGTATTTTTTTAAGTGACTTAGGTAATTAACACACGTGTGCCATACAACATTTGATCCAACACATTTTAATAATTGATATAAAATACATATAAGATTTTTGACAGATAGAATTTCGAAATGACATTTAGGAACAAAATAGTGTAGAGAAGGTTTTGTAACGTAGTTACTATGATACGAACAAAAAAACAGTGAGCTAATATATTTAGCTCACTAGTTACTTATGACCTACTTTATTTATCAAAAACAGCATACTTATATCGCTATAATTACACGGTGTTGGATAAAATATATTTTTTGCAGGCGCTCAAAGGAATTTTGGGGACCTCCAAAGAGGGTCCTAGCTACGCCGCTGTCTTTATATATATATATATATATATATATATATATATATATATATATATATACATATCTTCTTTTTCTGCAGCTAAAGCAAAATACATTTTGAAAATCAAACAATCAAAGCAGATCACGTAAATGACAGAATTTATTGTTGACTAAACTACACTACAAAATCAGAAAATTGTCGTATGTAGCATACAAAAGCTTTTGATTTCAATGCTTTAAGTTCATAAAAATGTACACAAGAATTCTAATCAGAACAGAAAACAGTTTCATATGGGCTTTGTGTAGAAAAAAATATGTAAAAGTAATTTTGTGTTTACTCTGTTGACAGGTAAGATTTAAATTTTACATAACGATTGAATATTATGCCATCGAACTGTCAATTTTATATAATTAGCAACAGTATGGTCATTAATTGATAAAAAAAACGATTGAATTATAGGTATATTATTTGACAGTTGTGGATAAAATTATTAATTTGTTAATTATTTTATGTATATTTGTCTAAAATATGACTTTTGACTTAATCAAGCATTTCATGAGCTCTGCTATATTTGTAAAAATTTGGTTTATGTTTACTTCTCTAGCGCAACTATGAATGTGTCTTGATCAACTTTTGTTTTTTTTTTCAAGGAATCAAAAATATATTCCTGTAAACTCACTAAAGAACAATCAACAACAGTAGCTGTGCATATATGAATGTAAATATTTAAAAGAAGAGAAATCATCATAATTGTAAACTAAATGTAATGATGTTATATCTACAGTATGTAATAATGTAAATTTAAGTAATTAAATAAATCTTTGAAATATATTAAATTTTAGGATAATAATTACTTGTTTACAAACTGATGATGGATGTTATTATATATCCGAAACGTCTTCCTCACATGTAATATTTAATGAAATGTACATGTTTCTTTAGATTTCTAAACCTACTTTTATCCTAAAAAGTTAAATAAATCGTAAATTAGAACAAATTTTCAATTTAATCAAAAGTAAACTATTTGTAAAACCTTGATAAGAATGAGTCGTAAATATATAAGTAATTGTATAAATGATATCTACATACCTCTTTAACTAAGAATTCACATATAAGAATTAGAAATGTTGGCCCTAGTATAAACGCTATCATCCAACCTGTTAAACAAAAAGCTAACATAATTGACCAAGGAACATTGTTAGTACCCGATACACATTGGAATAAAGTCATTTCTACTTCCAAAAGAAAATGAACAAATTTCATTACTATATATATACTAAATATAGACGAAATTTTACGACATATTTTTTTATAATAATCGATTATATACAGAATTTGAATTAATTCTTTCTTTTTAATAAGCAGGATTGCATCAACAATACTAAGGTATTCGTTTAATGCGATAAATTTGTATTTCATTAAGATCAATGTACATGTTAGTTGGTATTCGATTATTGCTTCCAAAAGAACACAGCTTATAAACTGTAAATATTCATATATTCTGTCCGGAAATATAACAAATGTTGTTAATGTTGTTAATATACTTAACAATTTTAGAATGCCATAACAACTAATTATTTTTCTAAAGCGTACATAAGTTTTCATAAAATTAATGAAATTATATGCTTTGTCCAAATTGTCAAGTTTTAAAATAAGTTTTAATAATTTCTTGGAACGAAAATATGAATTTTTTAAAGTGAAAATTTGTGTGAGAAATAATCCAAACAACTGAATATAAACTAAAATTCTTGTGTATTCATCAAATTTTTCATAAAAACTATTCTGTGTACATATTTTATAGGGCAGATATAATGAAAATATAATATAAACAGATAACTGTGTACAATATTTAAATGTCGTAAATTTTGTATTATTAAAATCAAGTGAGAATAAGCCCGATAATTTTCCAATTATAAAAATTGGTTTTAATGCCCACAAAATATTACTATTTCTTTGAATCATTTTAAAAATTTTGAGTTAGCACTACTTCCATGTAACTTAGTAGTTTCGATTGATCCAAGAATTTCTATTACTGTATTATAATTACATTAATGGCAGATAAATAATTTAAGGGTAATATAATTAAAAATGATAAAGTAAGATAATTATTGAAATTGTGAAACAATTTCAAATAGGTTAATGTAATTTGTTTTATTTGCTCATGCGGTAAAATTGATTATATTTACGATAAATTAAACTAAAGTATAAAAAATAAATAACTTTTAGAAACATTGTTTTATCAAATGTAAATTTCATTTTAATAGGCGATTTCAATCTTCCAAATCTTCTGAACTCCGCTTCTACATGTTCAAAATCATCATCGTTTCTTAATCTTTGTGATATCCTAAATCTTGATCAATATAATTCTGTACGCAACTTTAATGATAATACACTCGATCTTGTCCTTTCTAACTTCACTACTTTAAATACTGTCAAATGTGACATCCCTTTATTACCTGAAGATGCTTACCATCCAGCCTTACTAATCACTTGCGAAGTTATAAGTCTAGCCAAAACTGCTAATTTTCCAAATGCAAATACTTTTCGCTATAATTTTCGTAAAGCTGATTTTAATCTATTATACGACCATATCAGTAACTTAAATTGGTCAACTGTTAATGAAATTGAAGATGTTGATAACGCTCTTAAAGAATTCTATTCTATTTTGTTCAATGCATTTGATAAATTTGTCCCTAAATATAAATATTCTTCATCCAATTTTCCATTATGGTTCACCCATGAAATAAAATATAACATAAGGACTAAAGATCATTACCGGAAGAAATGGCTAAAATCTGGTAATCAATTTTATCTCTGTGAATTTAAAAGATTGAGATCTTTAATCAAAACTCAAATTCATACTGCCTATAATGACTATCTAAAGAAGGTTGAAAGAAATATAAAAACTAATCCTAATGAGTTCTGGAATTATGTTCATGTAAAACAGGGTCATTCTCGGATACCTGGTAGCGATAATGTTATATACAACAAGCCCCAAGATGTCGTAAATATTTTTGCCACTAGATTTCTTAAATTCTTTAACACTAGCTCTCAATTTAATTGTAATGATGTTACTAGTTGCAATAATTCTCAATCCTTCACAATTCAAAATGTAACCGAAGAAGATGTAATGCATTTAATGGCTCAACTTCCAAATAAAACATCCTGTGGCGATGATAGAGTTCCAGCGTTCTTAATTAAGGACTGTAGATTTGCTTTGGCCGCACATCTAGTTACCATTATTAATTTAGCAATTAAAACCTCTACATTTCCAGAGCAATGGAAACGTATGCGAATTACTCCTGTTCACAAGAAAGGAGATAAATCTGTTGTATCAAATTATCGTCCAATATCCATCTTAAACAATTTCGCTAAAATATTCGAGAAAATAATCTATAACTGTCTTATAAATAACACCAAATCTATCATTTCAACCAATCAACACGGATTTTTGCGGGGACGTTCTACAACTACAAATTTAGCTTGCTTCTCCCAATATATCTCTGAAGTTATCGATAGCCAAGGACAAGCCGATGTTTTCTATAGTAATTTCTCTCGTGCCTTCGATTCCATTGATCATGGGCTTCTAATATCAAAAATTAGTTCATTTGGTGCCACGACATCATTATTACAACTTTTATCATCTTACTTATCACAGCGTCCCTGCTATGTTTTCTACAACGGTTTTTCATCTTTTGAATTTACTGCAACATCAGGATTCCCCCAGGGTTCCAATTTGGGTCCCCTATTATTCAATTTATTTATTAATGAATTGTTACTGTCATTTACCTGTCCAGCTTTGGCTTATGCAGATGACATCAAACTATACTCTGAAGTTTCTTCAGTTGATGATCTAATTTTACTACAAAGTAATATTAATCTGCTTGTATCCTGATGCTCCCTAAATAAGCTAAATATAAATGTGGAAAAATGCTTCGTTGTATCCTATACACGCAAAATTAACTATGTTCAGAATTCATATACTTTAAGTGGCCTCACTCTTGCCCGAAAATATACCGTTAAAGATCTAGGTGTAACTTTTTGTTATAATTTCAATTTTAATGAGCATATTTCTACAACTTGTTCATCTGCCAGCAGAACTTTAGGTTTTATTTTCAGAATTTGCAGTACTTTTCATGATGTAGCAGCAATTCAGTTGCTATATTTTGCCTTCATCATTTTCAAACTTGAGTACGCTAGTTTAATTTGGTATCCCTTTTACGCTAACCAACGTTCCCAGCTCGACCGCATCCATAGGAAATTTTTAAAATATCTCTCATTTAAGCTCGACAATGTCTACCCCACTATAGATATCGATCAAAATTCTTTACTTGAACGCCTTGATATGCCCTCATTAAACTTGCGGCGAGATTTGTCTTGTGCTAGGTTCGCATGGCTACTTGTCCACAACCACGTAGATGCGCCATCTCTACTTGCCCGGATTCCTTTCCATGTTCCGAGGCCTGCTTCCAGTCAGCATTGGACATTTCGACTTCCCACTGCACGTACTGACATCTTGCGACGTTCACCACTACATTTAATGTTTCATCTTGCAGATGTACATTACACAGATATATTCATGTGATCATTCGTTTCTCTTATTATTGTACACAACACACAGCTATAGTTTATCAATTTTGTTTAATCTGTTTATTTTGTATTACTTATTATTACATTTTTACCCTGTAATTGGTTTCCTGTTGGGTAATAAACATTATTATTATTATTATTATTATTACTCGTTTGTATATCGAACTAACAATTCTTGTTCACGTAGATACATACGTATGTACAAACGACAACCTTGCTTGAATTTCTTCTTGACAAGTCTTCTTTTGCGCCATGCTTTTTAGACTTCTTTTCAATCTTCGCTACAGTTTTCCTTTTTTTGTAGTTTTCCGCACAGCCTTTTCGGATGGGCTAGCTCTCTATATTTTCAGCAATGAAATTTCTCTTTTTCAGCAAGAATTTCAGAAATGACTCCTTTTAACTTGCCTTCATCCTCTCAGCATCGATATTTCGAACTTGTGATTGGTTACGTGAATCTTGTTTCGCAGCTTCATGGTCTAAGGCATATGAAAGTGCGTCAACCACAGTTTTTGGTCGAGCCAATGGTAGTACTTTTGAGTTTCATTGACTCGGACCCCATAGATAAATGCTTGAGTGACTAGGCTTTCCAAAACGCTTTCAGAAGCTGTAGGGTATACGAGACGAACCAAAGGAGCTATGTCGGCTTCAAATTCTTGCAGGTTCTCTTTAGAACTCGTATAACGATTCCTCAGTTGCGCCTGGTACATCTGCTTCACATGCGCATTACCTTATCGCATATCCAATCGATCAACAAGCTGGCCGTAGTCTTTTTATTCATTCTCCCATAGCGTTTGTAGGATATCGATGGTTTCTCCACACAGAGAAACTGTCAACGCTTTAGCCTTCTCCATGGAAGTCAAACCATTTGGTTTAACAGTGGATTCAAATTGTTTCACATAATTCGACCTTCTTTTACTGCTTTTTTTTCTTAAATTATATTTGCTTCAGCCACATCAGAATTTGATACCGCTGATGTAATTTTAGAGAAATTTTGTTGTAATTCTTCAACTTTCTACTCATAAGTTTCTATTCTACCTTTTAATATTTAAAAAGTTTTTATTAGTTGTTCTTTCAATGGTTCCTTTAGTTTCTCTTCCAGAACTCTAGTATTTTCCACTAGTTTCTTTTCCCACATTTTAGAATTTTCGGCAAATTTTTCTTAAAATTCTATAATTTTCTGTCATTTCATCTTTCAGTTGTTCCTATAAGTTTTTCTCAGATTTTCGTAAGTTTCTTTTTGGCTATTTAGATAGTACATCGGCCTCTCTGCTTCTTTTTATTGTTTTGACGCTGTTTTGGAGCGCTCATGGAGTGCTCAGTGACCAGTGCAGGTAAGATTGCACTTTGTTACAATACATATATATATATATATATATATATATATATATATATATATATATATATAAACTTGTAAATTTAATATGAATACTGCGCCATGTGGTGCATACATAAATTTCTGTGATTTGTAATATTTTACTAAATTATTATTTTAAAATTATAACAAAACATTTTTAAAAATCAACAATGGTAATTACAACAATTTAAAAAATAGTCAAGATAAAATATGTTCATGGACTCGACAATTTTCAAAATTATAACTCTACCAAAATTGTAAGTTAATTAAAAAATTATTATTGTACATTAGTACTATTTTAAATTACTTTTTTATGTAGTGACCTGAAGAAGGAATAAAGAGATTCTGAAAGCTTGTCAAAATTTAAAAAGACGTAAACATTATTAGCCCGATTCCTGACTGCTATTCCCACGAAATACAGTTTCCTTTACTAATTACAGTCACAATTACCTACAACTGATATATATATATATACAGTGTGTGCAAGGAAATGCGGAACATAGGACTTTAACATGGGATTTCAAAAAATTGCGGATACTCTCTCTCCTGATAGATTTAGAGCAAAACTGCAAGAGTACAAAGTTGTTCAGAATTAAATTCTACGTCAGACAAGATCATAATTGTTGCAACAGCAGGCCTGTAATACGAGATATATTAAATATAAAATGTTATAGTTTCGTTAAAAATCAGATAGTCATGGAAATAAAAGAAAATATGTATCTGTCAGTTTAGAGAATTTTCGTTAATTGTAATACTTATTGTCTATAATTTAATATTATTTAAGTTGAAATTATATTCATTTCTTTAACAATGTGCTAATATTAAAAAAACAGTACAAATATAATTTAAAAAAATATTGAACACAAAGTAAGGTTACTAACTGTCACAATTGACACATAGATTTTTTTCTTTTATTTCCATGGGTGTCTGATTTTGAACGAAAATGTTACATTTTATATTTAATATATCTCGTACTGCAGACGTGCTGTTGCAACAATTATGATTTTATCTGACGTAGAATTTAATTCTGAACAACTTTGTACTCTTGCAGTTTTCTTCTAAATCTATCAGGAGAGAGAGTATCCGCAATTTTTTGAAATCCCATGTTAAAGTCCTATGTTCCGCATTTCCTTGCACACACTGTATATATATATATATATATATATATATATATATATATATATATATATATATATATATATATTAAAATACCATTTAAAAACCTATCCTATCGATAAAGAATTTTAAGTGGCGCAGTCGGTAGGATTGCCAAAACAATTTAACGCACATAAATTGTTTCACTTTTGTGATTAATTTGGCGATCCGAACATTCAATATTCTGCATACATCGATCAACGCACCTTACATCTGAGAGGACATCAGACGCAAGGAGCAACCTCGACGAGCCTAAGCCAGCTGAACGGACATCAGCACAACGCCAGCCGCTACCTCGAGTTCGTGGACGACTTCAGGGCACATGAAACCGAAACTCCTATTTTTGTGAGTACCATATGTCATTGAGAGCACTTTATAATATATCAGAATCAAGTAATTCCGAATCAGACTCCGATCTTGAATTAGAAGATCGAATTAATTTAAATTCAAACTCTATCAATAATATAACTTTACGCATACCACAATTAAACATGGCTACCCCTCCATTAAAAAAAGAATACCTGGATATGTTGCCAGAGTTTCATGGGGAGCGCGAATTACTTCCTAGATTCATTAGTATTAGTGAAAAATTAGTTAAAACATTTTATAACACTACAAATACTAACGATTTTCAGAATGAATACTTGATGAATAGCATTGTAACAAAAATTAAAGGCGAAGCAGCTATAAATATTGCTAGCTGTACAATTAAAAAATGGGATGATTTAAAAACAGCATTACTAAACGCTTACTCAGATAAACGCGATTGGTTTACTTTGAATATGGAATTATCAGAATAATTAGTTAAAAAATAAACACTTTTCTTGATTTTCCACAAAATTTAATTTAAACTTAAACGTTACAATTGTTTCGACTTTACAGTCATCATCAGACATGAATGTACAAAGAAAGCTATACACAGGTATTTATATCTTATTAGGGATTACATATTAAGAAGCGGTGAATGCTTAAAGAGTGCAAATCAGTTTTTAGTGAAAGTGACTTGTTCAATATGAAGTGTATGAATCCAAGACCCCCACAATTATTTGCTCAACCTAAACTACATAAACCTAACTGCCCCATGCGATCTATAGTTTCGTACATCAACGCCCCTGCTTATAAAATCTGTAAACACCTTAGTAAAAAACTACCAGACATTCTTAATTTTAAACCTAAGTACAGTATCAAAAATTCATTAAACTTTGTTGAACGTACAAAAGAGATAAAAATACAAAATAATAATAAATTGATTTCGTTTGATGTAAACAGTTTGTTCACTTCAATCCCTACAGCAGACCTGAAGTCAATTTTATGGAAGATGCTAGATAGTAATTACAATCTTAATGCTGTTGAAAAAACTGAATATTTCGCAGTTATTGAATTATGTTCAAAATTACTTTAAATTTAAAGATAAAGTCTATAAAATGAACTCAGGTTTACCGATGGGGTCACCAATTTCTCCGTTATTTGCCGACATATATATGGATTATTTTGAAAACCTTGTAGGTATTTAAAAATACTAAATTTAATAATTGTATAAAATTTTTGGTGCCGATACGTAGATGATGTTTTTTTGTGTTTGGAATGGATCGGAAAGACAACTCAATATGTTTCTAGAATTTATAAATCAACTTAATAATAATATTAAATTTACAATAGAAAAAGAAACTGATAAATCAATAAATTTCCTTGACTTAACAGTGAGCATAATAGATAATAAACTCAACTACAAAATATATAGAAAACCTACATTCTCTGATTCTATTATACCTAACGACTCTAATCAATCCCTACCAATTAAAATGTCTACTTTCCATAGTATGGTCCATAGATTATTGACAATTCCACTTAACCAAACAGATTATGACAGTGAACTTAATATAATTAAAGACATAGCGGTAAATAACGGATATGACACATATATTATAGATAATATTTTTAAAAATAAAAAGAAAAATATTATTTATAAAGAAATTTATTGTAATTTGAAAATGGCTGATTCTACTTCCAAGTGGCATTACATAAATTACATTCCATAAGTTTCCAACAAATTAGCTAAGAAACTAAAAAACTATAACATGAAAATAACTACTACAAATAAATGTAAACTAGGAACTTTACTTTCAAATAATAAAGATAAATTAATTAAAAATGATCTTAATGGGATTTAGCAGATTAACTGCAATAATTGTGATGCCATATATATTGGACAAAGTGGCCGAAGTTTTAAATTAAGAATGAAAGAACATCTCAATTCCATTGATAAACAAATTTTCCCAACGGGTTTTTCTGAACACTGTATCACAAATAACCATAGTTTTAACGGGAATTTCAAAATTAAACATTTTGTAGATAAAGGTAGTTGAATGAACCTTCTCGAAAATTTAGAAATAAGGAAAGCCATTAATTCTGGGAAAAACATCTGTAACGACCAAGTAGAAGTAAGCCATTCACCCCTTCTTAATATCTAATCCCTAATAAGATATAAATACCTGTGTATAACTTTCTTTGTACATTCATGTCTGATGATGACTGTAAAGTCGAAACAATTGTAACGTTTAAGTTTAAATTAAATTTTGTGGAAAATCAAGAAAAGTGTTTATTTTTTAACTAATTATTTGATATCATGTTCCATCAAGAACCGACTACACATACTCTCTCAATAATTATCAGAATTAAAAGAAAATCATAATGAAAACTTTTTGATTTTTATGGCCGGTTGCAACATTTATTAAATTTACAAATAGCATATATTTCAACACATGCAACTACTGAAGGAGCAGCAGTTATGGTTGATTATTTCCAAAATCATGCTCTACGCGTCTTACTAAAAGGACTAAAAGAACCCGTAGGTCAATTAATGAGGGCGAAGAACCCGACAGATCTAAATTCTGCCTTAAGCATGTTGGCAAACGATTTCTAATTTTTTTTTCCTAAACCAACTCCAATGAGCATTTCAACAAGAAATTCAACAACACAATATCGTGCTAGACCTGGCTCATCCAAGCCGGTACAAAACCAATTTGGACAAAACCAGTACGGACAAAACCGCGTCATTACACCACACTATACAGCAGAAGAATTGCTGAACAATGATAAATCAGATACACCTGCAGATGACTCATATAATCTCTACGCCACAGAACAAAACAATCAAATCGCGATAGAAAACACTACTTGTGATAATTCACAACACTTTGAAAGTTTTGACGACAATTATTTTTTAAATATCACAGCATCGGAGACAGTACATACCAATTACTCAGACTCGAACTAATGAATCTGACAAAAAAAAGCAAACTACCGTATATCGTTTTCCCAGAATACAACTTGAAAGTTTTACCGGTAGTACGAAATCCTTCATAAAACCCAACATAGCAAACAAATACTATAAAAATTTCATTATTAACGACCCATTCCAAATTTAAACAGCACACGGTACGTCTGTAGAAAAAAATAGCACATGTGTACCTATTTCTAAACTATTTAATTCCAACGAAAATACATAATTAAAATACCACATTTTTAATTTTCACGATGACTTTGATCTATTATTGGGATTAGATAATTTAAAATTATTGAAAGTAATTATAGATTTAGACAAGAACTTAATTGTAACACCTAATTGTCAAATAAAAATGCAACATGAAAATTTCGGAAACAAAATAAATACTAATAACATCTACCATTCAGAAAATAATATCATATTAGACCCCAAAACAAAAAAGGTAGTCAAAATTAAAATCAATTGTCAAAAAGGAACAATTTTGATATCGTAACAAAAAACTAATAACTTCATTATTCCGGAATGTATCACTACAGCTAAAAACTATCATGCAATTTGCACTGTCATCAACAACTCTGACTCCCAAATTAAATTCAAACAACTACAGCCCTTTGCCGTCGAAAATATCTCCAATTACGAAACGTCCACATCTCTCAATTTTAATTTTATTCAATCAAATAAAATTAACTTTGATATATTCAAAATTCGCACTGATCACATGAATAAAGAAGAAAAAATAGCCATTTCCAAATTAATTCGGGAATATTCTGACATCTTTCATATCGACGACAAAAATTTAACTTTCATCAACCAAATAAAACATTCGATAAAGACTAAAGATGAAATTCCAAATTATACAAAATCCTATAGATATCCCGAAATTCATCGACAAGAAGTATGTTGCCAAATTCAAAAAATGTTAGATCAGAATATCATTAGACCCTCATGTTCACCATGGTCATCGCCTATTTGGGTTGTCCCACAAAAGCTTGACGCATCCGGTAAACGCATATGGAGAATCTTAGTGGATTACAGAAAACTTAACGAAAAGACCATTTACGACAAACATTCACTGCCAAATATTACCGACCTACTAGACAAACTTGGACGCTGTCATTACTTTACCACGTTAGACCTGGCATCTGGTTTCCACCAGATTGAAATGGACGCTGCAGACATACAGAAAAAACTGCATTTAACACAGAAGACGGGCATTATGAGTTCACTCGTATGCCATTCGGCTTAAAAAATGCACCCGCAACATTCCAACGCGTCATGGACAATGTTCTGAGAGGATTAGTAAACGACAAATGCTTTGTTTACCTCGATGACATT
Source organism: Stenolophus ochropezus (assembly GCA_035578165.1). Lineage (NCBI taxonomy): Eukaryota > Metazoa > Arthropoda > Insecta > Coleoptera > Carabidae > Stenolophus > Stenolophus ochropezus. The sequence goes on along the minus strand of JAQOWZ010000008.1, from coordinate 4,709,312 downwards.
ATTATATACAGAACTAGTCTGCAAGACCATATTCAAAATTTAAAATTAGTTTTTGATCGTTTAAAAAATTCAAATTTCAAAGTACAGTTAGATAAATGTGAATTTCTTAAAACGGAAGTAGCCTATTTGGGGCACATAGTGATTCCCGATGGCGTGAAACCAGATCCCGATAAAATTTCGGCTATTCTAAATCATCCATTGCCAAAAACAACAAATCAAATTAAAGGTTTCTTAAGACTTTAAGGCTATTACAGAAAATTCATAAAAGATTTCGCCAAAATAACTAAACCGCTGAGTAAGTGCTTCAAAAAAGATACAGTTATTAACACCAATGACCCCGCTACAGACAATGTTTTGAAATTTGCAAGAATTTGTTGACTAATGAGCCTCTTCTCCAATATCCTGACTTTCAGAAAAAAATTAATTGACATGCGACGCGCGTCAAGTAGCAATAGGAGCAGTATTATCTCAAGGAGATCCAGCCAATGACCTACCGGTAGCATACGCTAGCAGGACATTAAACGAGACAGAGACAAATTATTCCACCATCGAAAAGGAACTTCTTATGGGCGACCAAGTACTTTAGACCCTATCTGTTTGACCGAAAATTTATACGGACCATCTGTGCCATCTGTGCTACAATCCAGAAGCACTAAGCGACAGGCGAGCGACAGCCCTACTTTACCGGCCGAAGACACTCCCTCCACTCCTGTAGCGAGCACGAGCCACGATCACCTACCCCTACCCAAGCCGCCACGCCCAGGCGTGAAGCGCGTACGCCAACAGCTGCAGCAGAGACCGTCTACGTCGCCATCGTTCAATAGGTTCGGTCCCACGACATCGAAACCCAAGAAACAAAGTCCCCCTGCCCCCATCATCATCAAGGGTAAAACCAAGGATCACGACGAGCTAGTCGGTGCTTTGAAACAAACCCTGAAAAAAGGGTTTAATATTAAATACACTAAAAACAATACCAACATTTACATCGAGGATATGGAGGAGAAAACACTTCTCGTACAAAACTTAAAAAATACTCCTGCCGAATTTCATACTTACACGGAAATAGACTCATGCTTTCGTGCTTCGGGGGCTAGACTCCAGACCAGAGCCGGAGGAAGTAGGGGAGGCTCTGGAAACAGAACATAATATCAAAGTTGTTAAGTGTTACAGGATGACAACAAAGTACCGCCCGCTGTACCTGGTGGTGACTGAGGCCGACATCACGCTTATCCTTATGGGTGACTTGAACGCGAGGCATATATAACCGAAAATCTTGGAATTCTTCCCATCAACCTCGGTTCTGCCAAACTAGAAAAGACAACTCATACATTCATACATTACTTCAACCTGAAACCACTATTCAATCAGTGCAACAGCCTAAATACGCAATATGCAGAACTGAAAACAACCATTTCTAACAATTCCCAATATCTCAAAGAACTCAGTAATTATGATAAAATAATAGAATTCGTTCGGGCAAGTAAAGACAACAAAATTAATTTAATTTCAATCACCGAAAAATTAAACGTGGTTTAGTGGACGGATTGGAGACAATATTTAAATCAATAACTGGAAATCTTGATGCCGAAGATGGTAGAAAATATAATGAAATGTTAGCACACATGCAAGAAAATGAGCATAATCTGGAAAATCAGTTAAAACTTGGGTACTCAGTAAACCACCATATTATTAAAATTTTTAACAATACTATTCTAGATATTCAACATAATGAAGAAATAATAAAATCTAAAATTCTGCAACTTTTCGACAAAATAAACAATATGCATTTCCAAGATATTCTTTATGCAAAAAACATCTACGACCAACTAATTATCTTGTATAATTCCATATTAAACATCCTGCAAGATGTAGAGAATTTCATTACTTTTTACAAATTAAGAACGCTTCATCCAAGTATAATATACCCCATGGAACTCCTAACAGAACTAAAAAAGATCTCTAGTTATTATCACTTGCAACTACCATTTGAACCACGCCAAAAAAATTTATTGAGTATTGAATCCTTGCTAAGAATTAATTGTAAAATTGAAACTACTTAAATAATTTACTTTTTTTCCACTCCCATAAATTTTGAAAAAAAAAATTTGAACTTTATTACATGTTTCCTATTCCAAGTAAACATAATTCTGAATTTATTACCATAATATCTAATAATAGATATCTTTTGAAATCTGATACAGAAATTGTACCTCTGAATGATATGTGTGTCCGAGCAAAAGTATTTCAGTGTCCCAACCTCCCAACAAGTACCACGCCCACTTCTCTGCAGTGTACGAGGAAGAACTATTCCAAAAGCAAACATCAAATCACTGCCATTACACAAAAGTAAACTTGTCAGAAAATCACGTCGAAATTATCCCAGAAATCAATAAATACTTAGCCGTGTTCTTAAAGGAGGAAAAAATCACCATTAAATGTCGAGAAGAAACTAAAATCAAACCGTTAAAGGAAATCTTCTAAATAACCAATCAAGATAATAGCGAGATCTATTTCAAACAACAAAACCTAGTATTCCATAGCAAAACACTTGGACGACCTTCGTTACTTCCTAAACTAGATTTCGAAATCCTACCACATAAAATTACAAACTTCTCCGTTAACCTAAATCCATTGAAACTGAACGACATATCTTTTAACTCAATCGTTCCTATTATATCACAAGAAACTTTCAATATGCACATCCCAAGTATCTGGTCTATCCTGTTATATTTGATCCTGACCATCATCGCTGGGTACACCATACATCAACGAGTAAAAACCTGGAAGCTGAAGAAATCCACCACAAAGAGGTCATCCGAAAATTTTAAAGACATCGAGCTTCAATTACCAAGGGGGGCTCAAATCTGAGGAGGGACGAGTTACAGTGTTGATCCCAGTGGTAAGTGATGAGATGACAGAACGTGACATTTTAGGATTAGAATATTATATAAGCCAATGTACTCCATATGTTTAAGTCAGTCTGTATTCGCTATTTTAATTTGTACAATAATATTATTAATTATACTTGTACTCGTAACAATAAATATTTTTAAAAACCTCTCCTCAATGTCGTTACCTTGTCGTGGTGGGAGAGCTAGTGCGGCGGACCCGAGCAGACGTGAACAGGCTGGTTAAGCGGGGGGGCACAAAGAGATCCTAAAACACCAGCAAGTGCTCCTTTAGGGCATTGGCATACATACCAAGGTATTAAGTTACCTCCTTGCAGTATTGCCTGGCCCGTGCTACGCTGGAGGGTAAATGCCTTGGACATAAAACTCCACAGTGTGGGTACTCTGGGCTACACAACGTACTGAACGGGAAAATCCAGACTAAAGACGACGTGCTCACGACTGTTATGGTCGACAGTTATGAGGCGGGTCATGGGACCAGACTACTTCAGGAAACTGGGCGCATCCTGTAGTATTGAGCCTCGGGTTTATTGGACTCGTGGGCCAAATAAGGCACTAATCTAGGAGAAGGGTACTCCGAAATTAAACCACGGGCAGGCAGTGGCTCGGGAGTTCTGGGGATCAAACTGCCTAGGAAAAGGAAAATTCCGAAAGAAAACCACAACAAAGAATCTAGATAAGTGCAATCCTGTCTTCTGTTACAGGCGACAGGACCAGACGACGGGGGTCCCAGCAGCGAAAACTCGGGAAACTTGACCTACGACTACGACCAGTACACGATACGGATTACCCAGCTAGGCGAAAGCCTGGGCTATGTCGACAAAGGCGCCGGGGTCGCTGGTTGGTTGGATGGTAGACCTCGGTTAGCCCTACTTCGTAGCCTTACCGGGGATTGGGAAGAGTCTTAATGGGAGCTGGAATCCGTAAATGACTGTGCTGCGGCTATGGCTTAGCGCAAGTGCACCGGGACGAGTAACTGTTGAGGCCAGGGCCGTGACCAGCCGGAAGAGACGGTTACCATGGATGGCCCAGCCATAGCGACCACGGTGAGCTCGGAGGGGGAACCCACTAAGATGGAACCGCCCAGAGGAACGTCAGCCTCCTTCAGGACGTTCAAAGGCATGCATTTTGCGGACCGGAAGAAGGACTGTAACTACGCGCGTCCATAGGTGGATCTGTCCAGAGCATGCGTCGGAGCATTCCGTGGTAAGTGGCCAAACTTGTTTAAATACGGCTTCTTCAAGAATAAACAGCGGGGGTAGGAAAAAGGGGGGACAAAAGGACACAGAAGGAAAAATGACATTACTAACGACCAATGACCTTGAAAAAAGATAACTGATATCACAGAATCAATCATTAGCATTAAAGAGTCGGAGCATTTCGTGGTAAATGGCCAAACTATTTTAAATATGGCTTCTTCCAAATTAAATAGCGGTGGTAGGAAAAAGGGGAAACAAAAGGACGAAGAAGAGAAAACGACATTACTAATGACAAATGACCTTGAAAGAAAGATAGATCACATCACAAAATCATAAGCATTGAAAAGTCGATGGACGCAAGTGGGGAATCTAGTAACAGTATACTAGATAGACTAGTATGTACCCCACCCAAGGCAAGGAGAATTTCTCTTATGGACAAACTGGCACAGGAGCAGGGTCTGCAACCAGAAGATACAGACATTACTCCACCGGCACATAAGTCTAGCCCAATAGACATAAAAACAAAGGGCTATAAACGTAAAGCCAAGGACACGAGTATGGAACAAACATTGACCGCAGATGAAATCCACTGCGACAAAAGGAAGAAAAATAGTGAACCGCTCATGGAGAAAATGAGCCAGGTCTTAGCTCAACTATATAACTTGGTTGAGTATAAGTATAAGAATAAATTAAAAAAAATAGTGGAAAGGAAATAGAGGAAATGACTAAAAAAAATAGCATAAGAAGAAACGGACATGCTGCGGGAAGAAATTGAAAAACCAAAAGAAGAAAAATTAGCCTACAAAAGCTACGTTGAGGCTGTAAACAACGACAAAGAACGGAAATGGCTCACAAACTTCCGGGAAGTCATAGGGAAGGAAGAGAGAGACTTCCAAGAGATATGGCCTCTCATAATGGAGAACTGGCCAATACAAGCGTATATTCCCATCACGAATAAGTCAGGGAATATACTTGAAGAAGAAAACAAGAACATAGTTATTGTTCATTGGGATGCAGAAGAACACCCAACTTTAAACACCATTAAAGTAAATTACGCTAATGGGAAACAAATGTTGGAAAGAAGAGTAACAAATGTAAATGCAGCGACGCTCACTTGCAGCAGTAACCTGCAAATAGACGGCGAGGTGTCCAATGAGGACAAAAAAAACCACCAGAAGCCTCAAAATACCCTCTGGTATTATGATGGAAGAGAGATGGGAAGAAGTATATAAATGTCAAAGAAAACAATCCAACAGGCCTTAACAGACAATGAATACATAGAGATGCAGGTTACGAACAAAGAGTATGAGCAAATAATCAAGAAACTCACAAGAAGTTTAGTAAACACAGAGAACAAAATAAACTTCTACTCTGCACAAAGGAAAAGAAGGCATAGCAACGTCTTATTCGCCGACGTTGTTAAAAAGAACACCATAAAAATAAATACTAACACACAGGGGCAGACAACGCCAAGGTTGCAAAATACACAACCAGCGCAGAAACTAATGCCAACGGCAACCCCAAAAAGAAAAAACAGACAACGGATGCGGTAATCATCCAGACATAAGGACAAAAAACTTATAAGGACATGCTCCTGTCAATTAGACAAATACGAGACACACTGACACAAAAGAACATACCGATACAAGACATAAAACAGACGAGAAACGGAAACATGGCTGTCCTCCTCAAAAAAGGATCAGACAAGTAAGACGAATTGAAACAGACGGTAGAGAAACATGTAGGAGAAACAGCAACAATTAGACTTGCACAAGACAAGACAATACTAATAGTATCGGGTATGGACCAACTGACGACAGGGGACGAAGTAAGAAAAGCGTTACTAGACAAAACTGGACAGATAGACACAGACATAGACATAGACGACCTACGAGACACTTTTGGCGGTAAGAAGAGTACAACAATCAAGGTCGCACAGAGCACTGCATATAAATTATTGAAGATAGGAAAGATACAAATAATTTAACACGTGCTATATTCTCGAACGAATAAGCGTGCCAAGGTGCAACAGATGCTACCATATTAACCACATGATGCACAGCACAAGATAGGAGGACGCAATGTAATAAATGCGAGAAAAGGCACACGACGCGACGGAGTGCAAGAAACCACCACACTGTTTCATATGTGGAGAAAAGCATAGAACAGACACAATGGAATGCCCCACATTTAGAAGACTGATACGAGACACTAGGACAAAAAGACAGACTAACAGACAAAAATCAACATTACTATGACGCTAAACATAATCCAATTAAACCTTAACAGGAGCAGAGACGCACACAATGCCACGAACTGGATTATGATACATAGACAGGCGGATATACTGTTAGCGACAGAACCAAACTATAACACAATGACGAACTAAGTAGGCTGGATCTATAATGAAGACAAGACAAAATGTGACTGCGCAATAAAAATAACTGAGTAGGAAATCCAAGGTGAGGAACTTTGCAGCAACAAAGGAAAAAAAACATGTTAGCAAACTCTTCTATTATAGCCGGGGACTTCAATGCGAAGCATACAGATTGGGGGTCACCGATAACGGACCGAAGAGGTAGGATGCTGTCAAAGCTGCTATACAGACACGACATGACTGAGACGAACACGGGCGATACACCGACCTTTCCAAATGCAAACGGGACATCGTTCATAGACGTGACAGCGTGTACGGACAAAATGGCAGACCGAATACAAAACTGGATCACTGACGAAGACGAACTCACGTACAGCCCACATAGACTAATAACTTTTCAAGTGACACCACGACTAGACACATACGTAGATAAACAACAAACGACGCCTGACAGTACACTGGGCTGGAACATAAAAACGATATATCAGGAGAAACTAGAAAAGATATACCCTATAAACTAATTATGAAACGGACAAGACACACGACAACAGTTCAGCCGACAGACAAAGATGTAGAACGCATCATACGGCACCTTTTCCCAGAAAAAGACAAAATATAATGGACAATACTAATATGGAGCCATTGACTAATATAACAACTGACGAGATAAGACTAGCAGGACAATGCATGAGATCGAAGAAGGCGGCAGGTCCAGACGGTATCCCTCCTGAGATCATAAAGGCGATTACAAGGGTTAAACCAGAGTGGTTCGTACCACTTTCGAAATAGTCCTCAGTGCAGGAAAATTCCCAAGCAGTTGGAAAAGAGGTAACCTCATTCTCCTGCTAAAACACGGGAAAAAAGACCTCTCATCTCCCAGTGCCTTTAGACCACTTTGTCTCCTGAGCACATGTGAAAAACTTTTCGAACCAAATTTCTTACAGGAAACGGACTCATATCTGACCACCAATATGGTTTTCAGAAGGGAAAATCCACGATAGGTGCAATGACGGAGATAAAGAAAACGGCCGAAACAGAGAGGGATAAGAAGGGCAAAGCAAGGGGGCTATGCACTTTGGTTACCCTTGACATAAAGAACTTCTTCAACACAGTGCCACGGAACCACATCCGCGACGCTATGCTAAGCATAGAGTTCCCACCATACTTGACAAATAGGGTGGGATCATATCTACAAGATAGGCAAATTGCATACAACAACAGAAGCTATGAGACAACCTGTGGAGTCCCACAACTTCTGTAATGGGATCCTGTATATCCCAGTAGGGGCGGGAACCCGTCTCATAGCATATGCAGACGACATAGCGGTGTTAGCACGTAGAAGAAGTGAAAAGGCACTGCAGTTGGAAGCAAACCGAGTTCTGACAGGGATACAGGAGTGGCTGAAAGAAAGAGAAATGGACCTGGCGCCAGAAAAGTCGGAAGCTAGCTTTGTTAGTTCGACCTCACCGTCCAGGACACACGCATTACACCAAAGAACGACATAAATGATAGGGGACTCACCTTCTTACCCCATGTGCGAGAAGTAGTACTTAGAGCGTCTAGAACAGTAAACGCTCTCCGGGCAGTGTTCCCTAGAATAAAGGGACCGACGGAACAAAAAAGACGCCTGCTTGCAGTAACAGCGCAGGCGATTGTTACTTATGCGGCGCCGATCGGTTCCGCCCTAAAATATGGAGAGAGTAATAAACTGTTGGGCACTCTAAATAGAAAACTCTCACTTGGAATAAACCGAGGGTACAGGACAATATCAACAGATGTCTCCCAGGTACTAGCAAGACTAGTTCCTCTACAAATTATTGTGGAGGAACGAATACTAGGACAAAAACAACCTAAACAGACTAAAGACGAACAGAGACGAGCAGACTTGATAAGTGGCAGAACAGATGGAATGCAAATAACACAAGTACATGACTGCACGAGCTGATGCCGAACCTTCAAGACTGGACAGACACGGGATTTGGGGAGGTAAACTTCCACCTAACCCAGTTTCTAACGGGGCATGGATGCTTCCAAACATACCTCCATCGGATAGGGAAGGCAGAGGCAAACACCTGCTTGTACTGCGCCGACATTGACACACCAGGACACACTTTATTACACTGCGAACGATATAAACACGAAAGACACACACTTAACTCTAAACTACCAGAACCGATACTAGAGACCTACATCATGACACAAACGACCAGGACACAGGAAAATTGGAAAATAATAAATAATTATATAATTTACGTTATTTCAGACAAGGAGGCAGAAGAAAGAAAACGACAGCGTAACGAGACTTAGGACAGAAGTCAACCTCTAGCCGGCGAAGAATGCGAAAGCGTACCACGGCTTTTGGGGCGGTAAGGAACGGGAGAGTTTATTAGGTTAACGTTCTACACTATCTATACCCCTAGGGGGACGTCCTCTGCGTAGCATGACGCCAGGTGTGCATGATGCATTCTCTACAACCCTAAAATGGAGGAGCAGGGTCGTTACGCGTGAGCTAATACTTATGTGTAGTTTTGTTAATATGGTTGATGTAAGAATATTGTTATTGTATTTCTTATTTATTCAACCATTTTTTTTTATTTTTTTTTATAAATCTGCAAAAAGAAATATGTTGCTAAGTGCTAATTCGGTTTAAAAATTCTTAGTATTAAGGGAGAAAATAATTATTTAATGTACAGCGCTGCAATCTGACGTCATCAGTACTAAATAGTGATTCTCAACCAGTAGGTTTTCATGTGATTTGCATTTCCTTCATTTTATATTTGATAAAAACTTAAACATGAATTAAATGTTATCTTTGTTCAATAATTTTCTTTAAAAAGATTAACAAATATATTTTTATGGAAAGTAGGTAAATATTGTTGTACAGTGTTGCCAACTTAGCGATTTTATCGTAAATCTAGATCTTTAGATTAGGCGATTGAGAATTTTGAAGTTTATTTGCGACAAGTCGGAATTCTAGCGTTTTTGTCAAAAACTTGGTGATTTTTATTTTTAAAGCAAACATCTATATTTACACGCATAGAAAAAATATGATGTTTTGGAATGCATTCTTTATTTTCTATTTAAACACAGAACTACACTGAACGCAACTCGTACTCGTGATGCAATGGCGATGGATGTGGATGTGTTTATATCGTGTATATGGACTACAGTTAATTTCTATGTGATTTTTATACATCGAACAAAGTGTAACAACTTCCGCTCGTGCTCTGCACGACAAATGGTTTAGAAAAATCAGGGCACGTAAGAATGGAAACCGAGACTAAGCACTCTTTAAGGGCATTGAACGCGCGTTGACACTTCTCTGACCACGAAAATTTCCTATCCTTACGCGTCAGCTGTGTCAATGGTACTACTATTTCCGAGAAGTTTGGCACAAAACGGCGATACCACGACGCCATCCCCAGAAAGCTCCTTACTTCGTGCACTAATTTCGGAGTTATAATGTTATGTTAATATTAATAAATATTAACAGGGTGCCTCGTCGTAAACCAGGGTTGCTCACGAGTTCAGGTAGTGGCCTACCGAGAGGAGTACGCCACGAAGATGCTAAGCAACCAGAAACTACGTTCGTTGTACGGTAATAAAAACTAAAAGAATTTTAAGAAAACTAGCTGCATAGGATTGGTGACAACAACAAAAAAAAGTATACTAATCTTAATATAATTGAAATTAAATACTAAGGGTCAGAAATAACTAAGTGAAGCTAAACGAACGTATCTAAGAATTTATTAATTAAGGAAGAGCTGTCAACGAAGTACGCAAACAACGCGAAAGATGAAGTAAAAAGATAGAAGTAAATGAGTTAAATGGGAATGTCTGACAATGAAATAACGACCATAAGATAAACTACGTCACATGAAGGTGAGGTTTTTTGTACAAAAATGTGATTAAAACTGATGATGTAAATGTTTTAGGTAACAAAAATGGACATGAAACATGAACACGAAATGATACTAAACCGAAATTTAAGCGTAACACAGGGAACTGACGAAGCAGGAACGCAGATATTGCGTGACCAGAAGAGAACTTTTGGCTCTACTATTAGTAGAAAATAGCAGAAAATTCTCGCAGAATACGTCATGGAAGTGTGTCACCGACCAGAAAAAAAATCATTCGAACGCCGACTGGTTTTCCAGACGACCATGCACACAATGTAGTTTGGAAGAAATCGATATAAATGCATCGGTACCATCGACTATGAAGGAATCATGTTATAAAAATGATATAAATTCGATATCTGCAGATCTGATACCAAAAACTAACTCGGGACTGTGCGACTTCAAAGTCAATAGTGCAAGCGCAATTAAGTGATGTTCTATGCGATTCCGTGATTCGAATTGTGCGCGGAGAATTTACAAATTCGAGTGATTTGCCAAAAGACGTGCAGCGATTGATTAACCTGAAACCAGTGTAGATAGATGGTTATGGCTTATGTATAGTTGAGCGTGATAAGAACACAAGTAAATATCACGTTGTAGTACCGAGTAGTATGGTGTCCGAAGTGTTGCGTGTGTCCCACTCATGGGGGTGGCCAAAACACTAGCAAAATTAAAGAACACTATTATTGGAGTAGCATGCAACATGACGTGAAAAAATAGTGCCGCGATTGTGAGTTATGTAATAGACGGAAAGCTATTACCCCTGGTCTAAAAGTACCATTACAAACACAAGTATCGTAACTACCGTTTAAAAGAATTGCGATCGACTTGCCCACGCTACCAACTACAAAGGAAGGAAATAAGTACGTCGCGGTAATTGGTGACTACTTTAAGAAATGGACAGAGGTATATTCGTTGCCAGATAAATGGGCAGAAACAGTTGCTCGAGTGTATGTACAAGAATTCGTGATTCAGGAAATGTGTCGATCGTTCGGTATTAATAAGACGCGTACGACACCGTTTCATCCGCAATTAGATGGTATGGTGGAGCGATTTAATCGTACACTGCTCGCCATGTTATCCCATTATGCGGGTGACAGGCAAAGAACATGGGATAAAGAACTGCCTTACGTTATGACGGCCTACCGAACAAGTCAGCATGACAGAACCAAACATACTCCATTCTCCTGGTGCTGCACGTGGATAGAATGAAACCGTGCCATAATCTACCAAGCTCCGAGCAGGCCAAAATAGAGAAACGAGCTTATAGCCGCCCGGGTCAACCTGGAAAAGAAGATGAATCAGAAGGTCGTAGTAATTCTATTAGGTCATCAAGGGATGAAATTTTTAATAAATTTATTAGTTTTTTGTTAAGTGAAGTACTGTGAACTACCCTAGTAAATATGGTTTTGTTACAATTAATATTACTGGCTCTCTCCTCAATGTCGTTACCTTGTCGTGGTGGGAGAGCTAGCGTGACAGACGTGAACAGGCTGGTTAAGCGGGGGAGCACAAGGAGGTCTTAAAACACCACCAGGTGCTCTTCTAGGGTTTCGGCATGCCTGCCAAGGTATTAAGTTACTTCGGTCCAGTATTGCCTGGCCCGTGCTACGCTGGGGGGTACCTGCCTTGGACGTAAAACTCTACAGGTAGGGCTACATAACGTTCTGAACGGGAAAACCCAGACTAAAGACGACATGCTCATGACTGTTATGGTCGACAGTTATGAGGCGGGTCATGGGACCAGACCACTTCAGGAAACTGGGCGCATCCTGAGCCTCGGGTTGATTGGACTCGTTGGCCCTATAAGGCACCAATCTAGGAGAAGGCTACTCCGAAAATAAACCACGGGTAGGCAGTGGCTCGAGAGTTCTTGGGAACAAACTGCCTAGGAGAAGGAAAACTCCGAAAGAAAACCACAACATAGAAACTAGTTAAATGCAATCCTGTCTTCTGTTACAGGCGACAGGACTAGGCGACGGGGGTCCCAGCAGCGAAAACTCGGGAAACTTGAAGGGCCCTCTACGACCAGTACACGATACGGATTACCCAGCTAGGCGAAAGCCTGGGCTATGTCGACAAAGGCGCCGGGGTCGCTGGTCGGTTGAATGGTAGACCTCGGTTAGCCCTACCTCATAGCCATACCGGGGATTGGGAGGAGTTTCCATGGGAGCTGGAATCCGTAAATGACTGTGCTGCGGCTATGGTTTAGGGCAAGTGCACCGGGACGAGTAACTGTTGAGACCAAGGCCGTGACCAGCCGGAAGAGACGGTTACCATGGATGGCCCAGCCATGGCGACCACGGTGAGCTCGGAGGGGGAACCCACTAAGATGGAACCGCCTAGAGGAACGTCAGCCTCCTTCAGGACGTTCAAAGGCATGTATTTTGCGGACCAGAAGGAGGGCTGTAACTACGCGCGTCCATAGGTGGATCTGCCCAGAGCATGCGTCGGAGCATTCCGTGGTAAATGGCCAAACTTGTTTAAATATGGCTTCTTCCAGAATAAACAGCGGGGGTAGGAAAAAGGGGGGACAAAAGGACACAGAAGGAAAAATGACATTACTAACGATCAATGACCTTGAAAAAAAGATAGATGACATCACAGAATCAATCATTAGCATTGAAGAGTCGATGGACGCAAGTGGGGAATCTAATAACAGTATACTGGATAGACTAGTATATACCCCACCCAAGGCAAGAAGAATGTTTCTTATGGACGAATTGGCACAAACGCAGAGTCTGCAGCCAGAAGATAGAGACATTACTCCACCGGCACATAAGTCTAGCCCAATAGACATGAAAACAAAGGGCAACAAGCGTAAAGCAAAAGACACGAGCATGGAACAAATAGGGGCCGCAGAGGAAACGCACTGCGACAAAAAGAAAAGAAATAGCGAGCCGCTCATGGAGAAAATGAGCCAGGTCCTAGCTCAACTATACAACTTGGTTGAGTACAAGTATAAAAAAATACGGCGGGGGAGATAAAAAACCTGACCACGGAGGTAGGGAATACATTCGTCCAAATTAAGAAAAAAAAGTGGAAAGGAAACAGAGGAAATGAATAACAAAATTAGTCAGATAGAACTTAAAATGCAGACCCTCACACAGGGAATGCAACCAAATATTGATATCGAATATATCAAAAGACAGCATAAGAAGGAAACGGATATGCTGCGGGAGGAAATAGAAAGATTAAAAGAAGAAAAATCAGCCTAAAAAAGCTACGTTGAGGCTGTAAACAACGAAATGGCTCACAAATTTCAGGGAAGCCATAGAGAAGGAACAGAAAGACTTCCAAGACATGGCCTCTCATAATGGAGGACTGGCCAATACAGGCATATATTCCCATCACGAATAAGCATAGGAATATACTTGAAGAAGAAAACAAAAATATAGTTATTGTTCACTGGGATACAGAGGAACATCCAACTTTAAGCACCATCAAAACAAACTACGCAAATGGGAAACAAATGTTATAAAGAAATGTAAAAAAATGTAAACGCTGCGACGCTTACTTGCAGTAGTGACCTGCAAATAGATAGCGAGGTGTCAAATGAGCACAAAAAAACCTTTAGAAGCCTCAAAATACCCTCGGGTATAATGACGGAAGAAAGATGGGAAGAGGTGTATAAATGTCTAAGAAAAACAATTCAACAGGCCTTAATAGACAATGGAAACATAGAAATGCAGGTCACAAACAAAGAATATGAGCAAATAATAAAGAAGCTTACAAGAAGTCTTATAAACACAGAGAACAAAGTAAACTTCTACTCTGCACAAAGGAAAAGAAGGCATAACAACGTCTTATACGCAGACGTTGTTAAAAAGAACACCAAAAAATAAATACTAACACACAGGGGCAGACAACGCCAAGGTTGCAAAATACCAGCGCAGAAACTAATGCCAACGGCAACCCTAGAAAGGAAAAAACAGACAACGGATGCGGTAATCATCCAGACACAAGGACAAAAAACTTATAAGGACATGCTCCTGTCAATTAGACAAATACGAGACACACTGACACAAAAGGACATACCGATACAAGACATAAAACAGAGGAGAAACGGAAACATGGCTGTCCTCCTCAAAAAAGGATCAGACAAGTTGGACGAACTGAAACAGACAGTAGAGAAACATGTAGGAGGAACGGCAACAATTAGACCCGCACAAGACAAGACCATACTAATAGTATCGGGTATGGACCAACTGACGACAGTGGACGAAGTGAGAAAAGCGTTAATAGACATAACTGGACAGACAGACACAGACATAGACATAGACGACTTTCGAGACACTTACGGCGGAAAGAAGAGTACAACAATTAAGGTCTCACAGAACACAGCAAATAAATTATTAAACCTGGGAAAAATACAAATAATTTATAATACTTGCCACATTCGCGAAAGAATAAGCGTGCCAAGGTGCAACAGATGCTACGACATTAACCATATCGAAAGCAAATGCACAGCAACAGATAGGAGGACGCAATGTACTAAATGCGGGGAAAAGGCACACGACGCGACGGAGTGCAAAAAACCACCGCACTGTTTTACTTGTGGGGAAAAGCACAGGACAGGCATTATGGAATGTCCCACATTTAGACGACTGATACGAGACACTAGGACAAAGAGACAGACTAACAGACAAAAATCAACACGACTATGACGCTAAACATAATACAATTAAATCTCAATAGGACCAGAGACGCACAAGTTATGTAACTACAAAATATGTCATACTACGCCTTATAAACATGTCTAGCCAGAAATCTTAGACCTTATGAGTAATCCCTGCAGAACTGTATATATACTGTAATAAAATAATAAATATTTATTCTCATTCTTGTAATCAAACTGCACACTTCGTTGTTATTAAATAAATATTTTTAAAAAAGGAAAGTCAAACTGATTTTTCATTACTGGCGCAGTCGGTAGGATAGCGAAACAAATTTATTATCGGAATACTGTACAAATGTATCAATCCGTTTAAGTAATATTTTGTTCGTTTTTAAATGTTAATTCGCTATTCGAATCAAAGAAGTTACCCAGAGCCCGCAACGCGAGTGCCCGTATCTTTCTTTCATCAAGAAATGCAGTAGAGTGAGAATCCGGTGCACAGTGCCAGCAAGTGTAGAGCCAGCATCGTCAACCCCAGTTGCAGAGAGCCACCAAGCGTAGTGCCAGCAGCCAACCCCTGATCCAACCCCGTTGCAGAGAGCCACCAAGCGTAGTGCCAGCAGCCAACCCCTTCCAGACCCAGTGCCCGTATACCGAGAGCCTGTCTGTTCCACATACTACAACCCCCAACACGCCCATGAAAAGGGCAGTGTTCAGTGTGTACATAATTTTATTGTAAGTAAAATTTCAATAAGTATTGTATTAAAAATCTAAAATACAATGGCTGACAGAATAAGTCAAATTAATTTTGCCCTATGTGAATTTCCAAATTACGATGGAAATATCGAATATCTGTCATGTTTTATAGCAGCAGTAGATGCCGCTCAAGATGCAATAGGTTTATTGCAACCACCCCTAAGTGATTTCGAAACGGCTTGTGCGTTTCAAATAATTAAGAGCCGATTAATAAACGAAGCTCAAAATACAATTAAATATAATAATATAGATACTTGGAATGAACTTAAGATTCAGTTAGCATCAAATTTTGAAGATAGAGAAACATCATTAACATTATTATGTAAAATTTTAGATAAACAAATAAGTAAAAATCCTCTTGATCAACTCAAATATATTGACTCAAATTTTAATAAATGTAAATCAAAAATTCTGTTATAAAACGGAACTAAAGAAGAAAAACAATATTTGGTTAACTACTTAGAAAAATTAGTAATTAGAAAACTCATCACAAATTTAAATGATCCCTATCGCAATAATCTCGCGACAAGGAATCCTAATACACTCTTAGAAGTAAAACAACTTTTATTTAACGATTTTAAATATCTAGGAAATTCTTACAATAGATTTCCAAATAAAGTAACAAATAATCAATCAATGAAATTTCCAAATAAACCACCTCAACATATGTCACAACCCTACATTACAAAAAAAACTCAATTCCCAACTGGTCCTATTAATTTTAATAATAAGGCAGCAAATTAAAAATGCTCAAACAACCAATGCCTCTCAACCTACTTCTATGTCAGTGCAAACTCGACAAACATTTCTACCCCGAAATCAACAAAATTATTTCCATCCACAGACTCATTCCTCACAAAAATATCATGTTGAAGAATTATTCAACACTAAATAAATGATGACGAAACTAATATCCAAAATATGAATAATGACGAATCCTCTGATTTTGAGTACAAACAAACTTACGAATCCACCGAAGACAATGACTCTTTTTTAGACTTAACCAGCCTCCATATGATAGAGAACTCTTAAACATAAATTGCAATTCTAAATTACCATTTTTAAACGTTAAAGACTATATTATGTTACTAGACACTGGTTCATCAATAAATTTAATTAATAAAGAATTTAACGAATTATTCCCGCGTGAAAATCAAGTTCTAACACATACAAGTGCAATAAAACACGAAATACGAACAACAGACGAAGTCCCAGTTCATTCAAAATTTTACAGATATCCTGAATGTTATAAAAAGAAATTGACTCCTAAATTGATAAATTATTAGAAGACAAAATTATCCGCGAAAGTTATTCACCATGGAGCTCACCCATTTGGATGGTTCCAAAAAAATTAGACACTTCTGGAAAACGCAAATTTCGAATGGTTATCGATTACAGAAAATTAAATTCAAAAACAATAGACGACAAATTTCCCATACCAAATATTACAGACGTTGTAGACAAACTAGGACGCAATAAGTACTATACGACATTAGACCTTACTTCCGGTTTTCATCAGATCCAAATGCACGAAAACTCAATACAGAAAACAGCTTTTAATACGGAACATGGACATTACGAGTCTACTCGCATGCCCTTTGGTTTAAAGAACGCCCCCGCAACATTCTAACGTCTTATGAACTTTGTTCTAAAAGACTACATAAATAAAATATGTCTCGTTTACCTAGACGATATTATTGTACTAGGTACTAGTTTACAAGAGCATATCGAAAACATCAAAAAAGTCTTTGAAAGACTACGAGAACACAATTTAAAGATTCAGCTTGATAAGTCTGAATTCTTGCAAAAAGAAGTTGCTTACCTCGGACATATTGTGTCGAGAGAAGGCGTAAAACCTAACCCCTCAAAAATTCAAGCCGTAAAAGAATATCCAATTCCAAAGACCCCCAAAGATATTAAATCATATCTCGGATTATTAGGATACTATAGAAAATTTATTCCAAATTTTGCAAAGCTTACTAAACCCATGACAAAATGTTTAAAGAAAGGTAGTAAAATTGATATTGAAAATTTAGAGTATAAAAATTGTTTTGAAGAAAGTAAAAATTTATTAATAAATGCCCCAATACTACAATATCCAAATTTTAATGAGAAATTTATTTTAACTACGGACGCTAGCGATTATGCTTTAGGAGCCGTATTGAGTCAAAATTTAACTGGTAAAGATTTGCCAATTGCATATGCTTCCAGAACCCTTAACGAACACGAAATTCATTACAGTACCACAGAAAAAGAACTTTTAGCTATAGTATGGGCTACTAAATATTTCAGACCTTATCTTTACGGAAACAAATTCAAAATTTTTACAGACCATCAACCATTAGAATGGCTTATGAATGTAAAAGACCCGAATTCAAAACTCATGCGTTACAAAATAAAATTAGACGAATATAACTACCAAATAAGATTCAAAAAAGGAACTCTTAACAGTAATGCAGATGCGAATGCGAATTAGACAAAAATTTGAAATTAAAGAGACAACTAAAGACATTTTCGATAATTATCACAACTTAGTACATTGCATGTCTGCAGATAAAAAATTTGGTATAGGATTTGCAAAACAAATAGAATCAAAATTTAAATGTAAAGAATATTTTAAAAATCAAAATAAAACAAAAGGCAATATATTAATACAACCCATTTATAATAGGCATAAATTATTTAATTTAATAACTAAAGAACATTTTTACGATAAACCGACAATAGATACGATTAAAAATTGTTTGACCAAATTAAAAGAATATTGTATTCAAAATGAAATATACGAACTTCATATGCCGAAAATTTGCAGTGGACATGATAGAATAAATTTTGAAATAATAAAAGATTTAATAATCCAAATTTTTAAAGAAAGACATATTCAAATTATAATTCACAAATTATTAGAGGAAGTAAATATATGACAATGACAGTACTACACCCCAGATCAGTGAAACTGACTCAGAGACATGCCACTCCGATGACGAAAATATCGTAAACGGTATAACACCGCCATAAACATAGGAAAAAACCAATTAATTATCTCGACACATAATTTACCTACACAAGTTAAATTGCAAAAATTATTTAAACATTTTAAACAAAGATTAATAATAAAATTAAATAATAAAAATTTAGATAAAGAAATAATAACATTTATAAAAGAATATCTCGTTCCGAAAGTTAAATATTATTGTTTAATAGAAGACGAATTACATTTCAAAATAAACGATATACTTAAAAATAATTTCACTCATGACTCTTATAAATTAATTAAATGTGAATCTCTACTACAAGACACAGAAAAAGATGACGAACAATTAGAAATTTTATTAAATTATCATCAAGGAAAAACAAATCATAGAGGTATTCTAGAATCTTACCATAAATTAAAACAAAAATATTACTGGCCAAATTTATATTTGAGTATTCAAAAATATATTAATAATTGCGATATATGGCAAATTAACAAATATGAAAGAACCCCTTTTCAAATCAACGATAACCTTACAAAAACTCCTACAAAACCCTTTCAAATAATTAATATAGACACCCTTACACTAGAACAGGAAAAGTACTTGACAATAATTGACCAATTTTCCAAATTTGTACAAGTTTATTATTTGAAAAATCTGAATGCTATTACCATAGTAACAGAATTACTAAATTTCTTTAATTCATATAAAATACCAGACGAAATTATTCACGACAATGGTACTGAGTTTAACAATAACTTAGTAAGAGACTTATTAAAAATGTACAATATTAAGATCCATATGACTTGTCATCCGAAAAGTAATGGACCCATAGAAAGATTCCATTCAGCACTTATCGAACATTTACGAATAATTAATCAAAGAAATGAATTTAGAAACATAAATAATCAAGAAAAAATTAAATTTGCATTAATCGGTTATAATAAGTCAATAAATTCAATAACTGAAGTATCTCCTTCCGAAATATTGTTTGGTAAAGATAACGATAATAAAAATATATTTAAAACTAATATTGCATCAGAAGATAGCTGAGTACAAAAACAAAATACAAGTAATTGAAAACCAAGTCAGACATAACATACAAGCAGAGAAAAATAAGCGATTGTCATTACAAACTAAAAACAACAATAACAAACCTGATAACTTACCACAAAATTAAAAAACCATTATTTAAAATACACGAAATTAAAAATTATAAACCTAAACTCGGTGTAATAAAAACCAATAATAATAAGAGATTTAAAATTGATAAATTAAAGAAACCGCGTTTGTATGTTACAGATGCACAATAACTACTGGACAAGAAGATCTCGAAGAGATAAACGAAAATCCCGGCATAAACATTTTAGAATTAGGACATGTATATACTCATATTAACTCACGCTATAATTATTATAAATATAATCTTAGTACTATTATAAACGAATATTTTAAAATTATTTACTATAAAAATGAATTAGATATTAAAATATATAACCACACTACTAGCATAAAAAATAATAGTTTTAAACGCGAATTTGAAACATATACTAACATTTTACAGTTTAACTTAAACCGTTTAGATAATAAAATCAAAAACATTTCCAACAAGAAACGTGTCAAAAGAGGATTAATTAATGGTCTCGGAAATATAATTAAAACTATCACTGGAAATTTAGATGCTAACGATGGTCAAAAATACGAGGAATTATTCTCAAAAATTGGGAAAAATCAAGATATACTTCAAACTCAAAATTTAGAAAATATTAAAATGAATAAAGAAATGATCAATAAATTTAATTTGCAAATTAGAAATTTACAACATAATGAAGAAGTATTGAAATCTAGAATAATCCAAAGTGAAGAATTTCTTAATAAAACTATCGATTGGAACAATATATTATTAATAAAAGATATATTTACGCAACTTATTATTCTAACAATAAATTTAATCGTAATTATATCAGAAATAGAAACAAGCCTTACTTTTTGTAATATAAATAAACTACATTCCTCCATTATAAATTTAGACGAGTTGCAGAAAATTATTGCAGAAATAACTGACATAAACTTTTGGGAAATATCAGCATTTATAACAAGCCATTGTAAACTGGAAAACAACATAATATAATATTTGTTGGAAATACCCATATACATAAACAATTCCAATAGACTTTTTCAAATAACACCCATACCAATATTTAAAAATAGAACAATGTATATGTTAGATTTAAGCAAAGAATTAATTATGAAAAATAACAATAACATAGTTTTAATGAATAATTGTATTCCAATAAAAAATAATTATTATTGTAAGACAGATTATTTAGAAGTAGATATATGTTTAAGTAATATTATTAACCTACAAAATAATGATAATTGTAGATACCACCAAATTGACGAAACTTTTGTTATAACTAAAATAGAAAATTCAAACATTATAATAATAGCCAGTACAGTTAACCAAAATTTAAAAATAAAGTGTAAAGATTTTGAAAAACAGAAACAAATTGTTGGTATATACAAATTTAAAACTAACAATAATTGTATAATAAATGATTATAATTTGGAAAATTATGTAACAAATAGTAAAGAAATAATTTTCGAGACTGACAATTTTAATATCAAAAATGAACATTTAGCTAATAGAACTATAGAAAAACAAATTGATACTCAAAACATAATTGTAAATGAAATCCCTAAAATTAAAAAATTAAAACTGGAAACAGATTATCACTCTATTATAAATTCGATAATATTAACTATTATTGTTATAATTATAGCAATAATTATAATTGTAAAATATAAAATTAAGAAAAGAGAACCTGTATGTCAATCAACATTAGAATTAACGGAAATTCAAAAAAAAGAGATAAAGCTCCGTTTTAGAAGGGAGGAGTTATGTAACTACAAAATATGTCATACTACGCTTTATAAACATGTCTAGCCAGAAATCTTAGACCTTATGAGTAATCCCTGCAGAACTGTATACATACTGTAATAAAATAATAAACATTCATTCTCATTCTTGTAATCAAACTGTACACTTCGTTGTTAATAAATAAATATTTTTAAAAAAGGAAAGTCAAACTGATTTTTCATTACTCACACAACGCGACCAACTGGATTATGACACATAGACAAGCGGACATACTGCTAGCGACAGAACCAAACTACAACACAATGACGAACCAAGTAGGCTGGATCTACAAGGAAGACAAGACAAAATGTGACTGCGCGATAAAGATACTTAGTAGGAAACCCAAGGTAAGGAACTTTGCAGCAACAAAGGAAATTACCTAGATGGAAATAGACGACTAACTGCGATATACAGGAGTACTCTGACATACTTGACAAACTTGACTACATGTTAGCTAACTCTGGCACTTCTATCATAACTGGAGACTTCAATACGAAGCACACGGATTGGGGGTCACCGATAACGGACCGAAGAGGAAGAATGCTGTCAGAGCTGCTATACAGACACGACATGACTGTGACGAACACGGGCGATACACCGACTTTTGCAAATGCAAACGGGACATCGTTCATAGACGTGACAGCGTGTACGGACAGACTGGCAGACCGAATACAAAACTGGATTACTGACGAAGACGAACTCACGTACAGCCCACATAGACTAAGAACTTTTCAAGTGACACCACGACTAGACACATACGTAGACAAACAACAAACAACGCCTGACAGTACATTGGGCTGGAACATAAAAACGTTATGTCAGGAGAAATTAGAAAAGGACATAACTGAACTAAAACAAGTAAACAGCGCAGAAGAAATGACAGTAGAACTGAGAAAGTTATGCGACAAAAACATGAAACGAAGGACGAAAAATACAAACGACAAACGTAAACCAGCCTACTGGTGGACCCAAACAATAGCTGACATTAGACGTGACTGTATCATAGCTAGACGCACATACCAACGTAAACTACGCAGACAGGACAATGTGACAGAAACGAATGACGCAAAACAGACATATAGGGACCTAAAAAAGAGACTGACGACAGAAATAAAAAGGGAAAAGGACAAAAAATGGACTGAACTGATAGAGACAATAGAGGACGATATATGGGGGAAACCCTATAAACTCATTATGAAAAGAACGAGACAGACAACAACAGTTCAGCCGACGGACAAAGACGTAGACCGCATCATACTGCACCTTTTCCCGAAAAAAGACAATACAGTATGGGCAAGACTAACCAATTTGGAGCCATTGACTAACATAACAACTGACGAGATAAGACTTGCAGGACAAGGCATGAGATCGAAGAAGGCGGCAGGTCCAGACGGTATC
This sequence comes from Stenolophus ochropezus, assembly GCA_035578165.1. Taxonomy (NCBI): domain Eukaryota; kingdom Metazoa; phylum Arthropoda; class Insecta; order Coleoptera; family Carabidae; genus Stenolophus; species Stenolophus ochropezus. Next base: position 4,686,261 of record JAQOWZ010000008.1, on the reverse strand, counting down.
CCTCCTGAGATAATAAAGGCGATCACAAGGGTAAAACCAGAGTGGTTTATAGCAACCTTCGAAAAAGCCCTAAATGCGGGAAAATTCCCAAGCAGCTGGAAAAGAGGTAACCTCATCCTCCTGCTAAAACCCGGGAAAAAAGACCTATCATCTCCTAGTGCCTTTAGACCACTTTGTCTCCTGAGCACCTGTGGAAAACTTTTGGAATCGATTATAAACAACAGGATAACCAAATTCTTCACAGGAAACGGACTGATTTCTGACCACCAATACGGTTTCCAGAAGGGAAAATCCACGGTTGGTGCAATGACGGAGATAAAGAAAACGACCGAAGCAGAGAGGGATAAGAAGGGCAAAGCAAGGGGGCTATGCACTCTGGTTACCCTTAATATAAAGAATGCCTTCAATACAGTGCCATGGAACCACATCCGCGACGTTATTCTCAGTATGGACTTCCCACCATACTTGACAAATATGGTGGGATCATATCTTGAAGAAAGACAAATCGCATACGACAACAGAAGCTATGAGACGACCTGTGGAGTCCCACAGGGATCCATCTTAGGTCCAACATTGTGGAATATATTCTATAACGGGATCCTAAACATTCCAGTAGGGGCGGGTACCCGTCTCATAGCATATGCAGACGACATAGCGGTGCTAGCGCGCGGAAGAAGTGAAGAAAGGCACTGCAGCTGGAAGCAAACAGAGCTCTGGTAGGGAAACAAGAGTGGCTGAAGGAAAGAGGAATGGACCTGGCGCCAGAAAAGTCGGAGGCCGTCATGCTGGTGGGTAGAAAAAAGTATGATAGTTTCGACCTCTTCGTCGAGGACACACGAATAACACCCAAGAACGACATAAAGTACCTGGGACTCACCTTTGATAGGGGACTCACATTCTTACCCCATGTGCGGGAAGTAGTTCTAAGAGCGTCCAGAACAGTAAACGCTCTCCGGGCAATGTTCCCTAGAATAAAGGGACCGACGGAACAAAAAAGGCGCTTGCTCGCAGTAACAGCACAGGCGATAGTTACCTACGCGGCGCCGATCTGGGGTTCTGCCCTAAAATACGGAGAGTGTAATAAACTGTTGGGCACTCTAAACAGAAAACTCTCCCTTGGAATTAACCGAGGGTACAGAACTATATCAACAGAAGTCTCCCAGGTACTAGCAAGACTAGTTCCTCTACAGATTATTGTGGAGGAACGAATACTAGGACAAGGACAACCTAAACAGACTAAAGAAGCGCAAAGACGAGACAGACTTGACAAGTGGCAGAACAAATAGAATGCGGACAACACAAGTACATGGCTGCACGAGCTGATGCCGAACCTTCAAGAATGGATGGAAAGGGGATTTGGGGAGATAAACTACCATCTAACCCAGTGCCTAACGGGGCATGGATGCTTCCAAGCATACCTCCATCGAATAGGGAAGGCAGAGGCAAACACCTGCTTCTACTGTGCTGACATAGACACACCAGGACACACTTTATTTCACTGTGAAAGATATAAAAACGAAAGACAAACACTGAACTCCAAACTACTAGAACCGATACGAGAGACCAACATCATGACACAAATGACCAGGACACAGGAAAATTGGGAAATAATAAATAATTTTATAATAAACGTTATTTCAGACAAGGAAGCAGAAGAAAGAAAACGGAAAAGTAACATGACTTAGAATAGACGACAACCACTAGCCGGCGAAGAATGCCGAAAGCGTACCACGGCTTTTGGGACAGTAAGGGACGGGAGAGTTTAGTGGGTTAAAGTCCTACACTACCTATACCCCTAGGGGGGCGTCCTCTGCGTAGCACGACGTCAGGTGTGCATGATGCATTCTCTCCAACCCAAAAAAAAAAACAATATTACTGGCTAATAGGGTAGTTAAAGTATCGTTTTTGCATATTTTGAATTATATAAATTAATTTAAGTCACCTTCATCCCCTGAAATATTAAATAATTTTTGTGGTTTTACGTTAAGGGAGATACTGTGAACTACCCTAGTAAATATGGTTTTGTTACAGTTATTCGGGGTTATTCTGGTGACACTTGTTTAATAAACAATATTGAAACGCAAACAAGTTACTAAACAAGTACAATATTGCTTATTTGTTGTATTCTCGTCACAACATTGAATACGAGTCTTGTTTAGTTTTCAATATTGCTAAAGAAGCAATTTCGCGCGTGTGCAGAGTTATTCTAAACGTCAAACAAAAGTTTGCTTATTTGGTTTAGTTGTCTCGTAATTCGCGAAGAACATGTCGACCAAAAAAAGAACCAGCAAAACCCAACAAAGAATATACTTAAATTATTTAGAAAAAGAAGACATTTTATGAACTGGCAAAACATCACTATATAATACTAATAAAATTAGTGAAATATGGGACAAAATTACATCTGACTTAAATTGTTGCGGTGAGGACCCGTCAGAGATCAAGATACATGGAGGAAGGTAAATGTTGAATATTTAAAATGTAATTTTTTGTGCTTGCTTGTAATTGCAGGTTTTTACTGAGCGGAAAGGTCAAATACAAAAAAGAGCCAGGGATAAAAAAGAATTGACAGATGTTGAAGAAAAACTGTTAAATTTAACAGGAGCAATGGTGATCGGTGGAATAGGTAATGCTCCTGAGCTGGGAATTACGATGCCAAAACTACTGCAAGTGGAAGTTGACGCAGCTGCTTCAAATGAAGTAAGAATTGACTAGAAATATTTTATTAAATGAAACCTTGATGTAATGTCTTTTAAATGTTATGTAGGAGATCATTTTCCGGAAGTGTATGTATTAGAAGAGGAAGCTGTAGCTACGGAAGATGTAGCACGAGCAGTAGAAAGTATAAATGTGGAACTGGACTCTGCGAATCCATTCAAAGAAATAAGAGGTACTCCAGCTGCCAGAAATAAAAGTAAGTTCAAATCTTTATTACATTGGATCGACTTGCGTTTCAGTTTTAAATCAATTTTATTTATATTTGAATTTATTATTTGTGAGTATAAATAAGTTATGAAATACTAAAAAGAAACATTAGAAAAATAAAAAATATATTTTAAAAATGTAATAAAAATTTTGTAAATAAAAATAAAATTTTTATTTTATTTCAAAAAACAAATTTTTACTATAAATCAGTTAAATATTTTGCTGTTTGTGAATGTTAGTATGCAATTTGCAATAGTATGCAAAATGAGTTCCTTGAAATTGACAACATGAAAGAATTATAAAAATAATTATTTTTAACAATATAATTATGTAGATAAATTTAAAATTGATTCAAAAAAGAAACACATTTTCATTATTAATTTTTTTTTTTGATATAGGACCGAAAAAAAAAGAACATAGGGCATAAAAATAACGATTTATTAGAAGCCTACATAAGAGGGCAAACTGATGCAGGGAGTGGTAAGTCCGAAATAGCTTCATCTCTAAATAAAATAGCGAAAGGTATACATCGACTGGCAGATGTATTAGAGAAAAGATCTCAATGAATAATTTTTAGTTTACATATTTAATTTAGAGAAAGTTATTTAATTTTTTGTTTTCATATTATTATTGAATGTTAGTTTTCATTTTTTGTTTTTATATGCAGTGTGCAATTTTATTTTGTGTAATATTTTTTATGTTCGACTAAATAAAAAAACGACAAATGAACAATATGATATGTATTTATTCTTTAAAAGAAAACATAAAACAATCATTCCAGATCAAGAATTTGAAAACCTCGCAAATATGTTAAATCAGTGCCAGGGACCAAAGCGATCCGTGGCAGAATGGAAAAAGGTAAGTTGATGAATAATGAATTGAATAATAATAACAACTATTTTTAAGTGTTTTAGAGAATGGCAGACTAGTGTGAAAAGAAAAGCTAGAGATATTTATTTATACCAAAATCAAACTGGAGGTGGCTATCGCGCTAATAAAGTGCTCACTGATAAATAAATATTTTGTTCAGTCTTTAATAAATGTACAGAGAACAAAAAAATAAACTGTTATTACTGTTAATTGAAAAAATGTATTGAGAATAAATACAATTTTTTAAAAAAAAATTCGTACTATTCGTTGTATAGTATCCCTCCCTCGTTGCAAAATATTATAATTTATATCAGCGTTTACTGGCTGAGGCTCAACAATTTCAGATCCAACTAAAAATTATAAAATATAATTTCCTTCATAATTAGTATACAGATTTAAAGTACCTTCCTCTTCATTTAAATTACAATCATCATTTTTATGTTAAGGGAGGTACAGTGTACTACCCTAGTAAATATAATTTTGTAACAGTTAATATTTCTGGGTAATAGGGTAGTTAAAGTACCGTACTTCCTGGACCTGGAAATCAACTCCTTCATTTGATTTTCCAATGAGTACTTCCCCTGGGACCAAAGATCCGATGGGTTAACTCCCTTGCCAAAGGATCATCCCGTGACACCAGTCGGTTCACCAGATCCCAGAGATAGTTTTCACCTTATATCTCCGGTGACTCCAAGTAGGAGTGAAATAGATACACCTAGAAAATCAATCGGCGATCAGGAACCCTCAGAGCCAACGAGCGTGGTTCGACAACTGACGACATCAGTGTGCAGGAGGAAAGACTATCGGCGGGCCCGTTGGTAGAACCAACACGGCTCCGTGTATTGACTCCAGACGTCATGTCATAAAATCTTTATTTTCTATAAAGCCGACGTTTCGACACCACTTATGTCTTCTTCAGGATTCACAAGTGGTGTCGGTCCCACGCTTTTGTGCTGACACTACAGTCTGTGTTGCACACGCACCTGGAAAACATCAGGCGACCACCAAGTCGCGACGCATCTCAGGTGTCATCCACCAAAATCATTTGGGAAGCCAATCATCTTTAATGACTTTAAACCCAAATTCACCATCAACCTGAACAACATTCAAGAACTACAACTGCCAATCAACAAACTGGAAGACATCGACTCCGGAATCATCGCTAATAGCATTCCAACAACGAATTATTCGATAATTATTTTATATTGTCTTGTTCTAATAATCGCATTCAGTATAATTGCAGCCCACATTATCAAAAAATTTGTGAACTCAAAATCAGGGCCACCCCAAGACATCGAATCTAGGCCTTCACCAAGCAAGTCCATCCGACTTCCCGATGAAGCCCACATCTTAGGGGGGAGGAGTTAACACTACCCGGTCCCACGCTTTTGTGCTGACACTATAGTCTGTGTTGCACACGAACCTGCAAAACATCAGGCGACCACCAAGTCGCGACGCATCTCAGGCGTCATCCACCAAGATGAAGAAACATCAAATAGTTAGTCTTAGCTGGAATTCGTTAATGTAAACATTAAACTTGTGTATTGTAATTCCTAATTCATTTGTACTTATAGAAATATTTTTTTTTATTGAACAAATAAATTTGTTCTTTAACTGGCGCAGTCGCTAGGATCCTCAGTGAAATACAAAAATCGATTTCGTTCGTTTCAACGATTAACTGAGGATTCGAAATCAAGAAGATTGTTCGATAGCGTCGCGCATCAGCTACGAAGACATCGGGAACATCGAACCCCAGATCTTCAACGGACACGCATCACACAACGCCAAGATGGCGGACGATGTAAACGTGACAGTTGAAGATGCTCTGGAAAGTTTAGTTTGTGTCACCGAAAAAAGCGGAAATCTGAGAAATTACTTCAAACAAGCTATTTTAAGTGCAGTGGCAAAGCTGAGAAAAGTGTTTAACAAACTACAGAAAGAAATTGTAAGTAAAAATAGAGAAAATAAAAACTTACAAAATGACCTCGAAAAAATAGTGCCACATCCAGTGACATCTGTAGGAGAGCGCGCATTCTTCTCTGAAGTTGTCAAAGTCGGTAAGGAAGAAATTAGTAAAAAGTTCAAAGTAATTATAACCTCAAAGAAAAACCAAACGTGATGAAATTAAAACTAAATTAAAATAACAAATAAATCCCGTTGAACTAAAAATAGGAATTAATTCAATGAAATCCTTAACGAATGGTAAGATAATAATAGAATCAACAACTGAGAGAGATATTAAAATAATAAGCAACAAAATTAATGAAATTTGTAGGGAAGAATTAGAAGCGAAAATAGTTCACAAATATGATCCAAAATTAATAATATATAAAGTGCCAGATGACGTAAATCTGGATAACATTGAAGATATTATACTTCAGCAAAATCCTGAGATAAATCTCAAAAAAGGAGATATAATACCAAAATTTAAATTCAAAAACAAAAATAACCTAAGTAACCTAATAATTGAAGTTAAATCCCAAACACAACAGAAACTCAAAGGTAATAAACTTAAAATAGGGTGGAATATATGCGCTATAGAAGACTATATTTCAGTAAACAGATGCTTCAAGTGCTGCAAATATAACCATTAAGCTACAAACTGCAAAGGAAAATTAACCTGCCCAGTCTGCTCTGAAGAGCATACTTTGAAGGAATGCAAAGCTAATCAAAATCAACACAAATGTATTAACTGTAATATATGGAATAAATTTAACAAGAACGACAAAATAAATGAAAATCACACAGTTCTAGACAAAAATTGTCCCTGCTATAATAAAATGCTAAAAAGAATGAAACTAAATATTAACTACTAATGACGGTAAGACATTTACGGAATAATATAAATGATAATTCAATCGCTTATACGAATTGTAGAAACCAAAATCAACACAGGGACACTATTAAAGTACTACAACTCAATCTTCAGCACTCGAGAGCAGCTACTCAAAATCTCGTGAAAATAATGGAAGAACAGGATATCGACTTAGCTCTCATCCAGGAACCATATATAATAGAAAATAAAATACGAGGAATCCCGAAAACTATTGACATTTACGCACTAGGAAGTGGTCCAAAGCGGGCCGCAGTTCTACTACGGAATAAGAAGATAGAAATCATACTACTCAGCCAGTTTTCGAATGAGGACACAGTTACAATTGATATAAATTACAAAGGTAAAAAAATCTATGCAGTGTCCGCATATTTCGACATAACTCAAGAAATCGCTAATAATATCAGACAGCTTGATAGTCATTGAATTTGCAGGAAACCAAGCTATATTAATAGCAGTGGACATCAACTCGAGATCCACATTATGGCATGACGTATTAGTTAATCCAAGAGGAATAGCAATGGAAAATTTCATAAGAACACAAAAGATATATGTTATCAACGAACAAAGTGATCTCACAACATTTGATAACGGAAGAGGGAAAAGTAACATAGATTTAACGCTAGCAAATTCTCAAATTACTACCCAAGTAATAAATTGGAAAATAGAGAAAGAAGAAAGCTGTTCGGACCACAGAATCATAACATATGAGGTAAAATTTTCAAATATAAATAAGACAAGAATACAACATAACAGATGTAAATTTATTGTTAGGCAAGAAAATTGGGAGAACTTTGACAAACATATTTATGATGAATTTTCAAAACTAACTCAATGCCCGAATCAAGAACCATCAATCGAAGAGTTGGATACAATATTAAAAAGAATGTTAGAACGCGAAACAAATCTTGAAATTTTCAAGGAAAAATACAATGCAGCATTAAAAAACGCATGCAAACGATCATTCATACTTTCTAAAGGAGGCTCATTTGTAAAACAAGGTAAAACAGTTCCGTGGTGGACAGAAGAGGTAAGTATTATGCGCAAAAAAGTAAATGCGATGCGAAGGAAATTTCAAAGAACGAGAGACAACGAGATTCTCAGAGAAGAAAGAAAAAGAATTTATGAGAATGAGAGAATTTTATACAAAGAAAAAAATAACACATGCAAATTTAAATCATGGAAAGAATATTGCAACATAACAAACAAAACAAACTCTTGGGGAACAGTATATAAGATAGCTGCAGGGAAAAATAAACAAAAGCTTACACTAACAACAATTAAGGACAAAAATGGAGAATTTACAAACGACACTAAGGCACACTAGAAGTTCTAATGGAGAAATTTATCCCGGAAGACGAGGAACTAAAGGACAAGGAATATCATAAAAACATAAAAGAGGAGAATAAAGAAGAAATAAATACAAAAGATGGTCAAATATTTAAGAGGGAAGAAATAGAACAAATTTTATCAAAAATGAACCCCAAAAAATCCCCAGGGGAAGATGGCATTACAAGTGATATTATATTAAGAGTTTTCAGAGCATACCCTGCTCTTATAACTGAACTGTATAATAAATGTCTCCAACAAGCATACTTCCCAAAACAATGGAAATCCGCAATACTAGTTCCGATAGCAAAACCAGGGAAAGAAAACTCAAGCGAGGCTTCCAAATTCAGACCGATAAGTCTTATAAATATAAGCGGAAAAGTACTGGAAAAATTACTAATTAACAGAATTATGAACTCTATGTACTCACACAATTTTATGAATAAAAACCAATATGGTTTCACGCCAAAAATACAACGGAAGCAATAATGAAACTTAATAAATATGTACAGCAATGCTTTCAAAAAAAGAAAATAATAATGATTAGCCTCCATGAAAAAAGGCGCATTTAACGCGGCTAGGTGGCCAGCCATAATAAAAGCCCTAAAAGATTTTAAATGTCCCAAAAACCTGTACAATCTGGCCAAAAACTATTTCAGCGAAAGAACAGCAACTCTAGAATTAAACGGATGCAAAGTAGAAAAAACAGTGAACCGTGGATGCCCACAAGGTTCGTGCAATGACCCAGGTTTTTGGAACTTGCAATATAACTCGCTTCTAAACTTAAATTTCTCAAGTTCAACTAAAGCGATAGCATTTGCAGACGACTTGATCATCTTAACAAGCGGCAAGAAAGTGCTTCAAACAGAAAACAAATATTAAACTTAAAAAAGTAACAAACTGGGCTATCAATAATAAAATAACGTTTAACGATAATAAATCGCAAGTAATGCTAGTATCTAGAGCTGCAGCGCAAAGAAACAAGGACGTTACAATATTTTTGAATTATGAAACACTAAAACAGGTAAAAGAAATCAAATACCTAAGGATCATTATCGTTAATAGATTCCAATTCGATAATCACATAAAGTATATAACAGAAAAATGTAGCGTATTAATTCACAAGCTATCCAAATCGGCTAAAATATCCTGCGGCATTGGACAAGATGCATTAAATATTATCTACAAAGGAGCCGTTATACCAGTCTTGTCTTACGCAGTACCTGTATGGAAAGATGCATTGAAAAAGAAGACAAACCAGAAAAAACTAAACAGAGTTCAGCGACTTATGAACATAAAAACTCTAAAGGGCTATCGAACAATACCGCATGAAGCATCATGCATACTAACAGGAAACACGCCAATAGTACTAAAACTAGAAGAAATAGCAAGAATATATGAAAAATTAAAGACTATGGCAGAAGAAAGTCCAGAAGTAAGCGAAGAAGAAGAGAGAGTAAGAAAACGAACAGTGAGACGAGAGGAGGAAGAGCACAGTGTTGAAAAGTGGCAAAGTGAGTGGCTAAATAGCGTGAATGGTGCTACAACAAAACTATTCTTTCCCAGTGTTCACGATAGGATAAATACAAAGTTAATATATTGCCCGAAAATGACAACTATACTAAGTGGCCATGGAAAGATAAAAAATTACTATTACAGGTTTAAAATAACAGACAATGAAGAGTGCAAGTGCGGGGCGGGAAACCAAACTGTGAAACATTTAATCTATGACTGTACGATACTTAACTCGGCAAGAAAAACATTGATCGAAAACATCCAGAAAACCAGTGGAAGGTGGCCAGTACAAGAAAGGGAATTAATACAAACTTTTACGCCATTCTTCGTCACTTTCGTGCAACAAATAGACTTCGAACGTTTACTAGAAAATTGAAATGTGATCACAAACAAAAAATCTATTAATGTTAATTTATAACCATTTAATTAGCTTAATTAAAAAAAAAAGTATGTACAAATAATATAAAAATGTAAATATACAAATTGCATGATTACGATAAGAAGGAAAAAAAAATTCTATGAGATATTAATATAAACGAAACAAACAAACAAAAATGCGATAACAATGTACCTCTTAAATTGTTAAATGTGTAGACTTTAAGCATGTAATATATAATGGGGCATGCTGAATAAATATGTTGTTAAAAAAAAAAGAGACACACATCGCCCATCCAGCCGTTGCAACTGACCAGTGACACGCCGAGCGAATATCGTCGATCACAGACCAATGGACATCGTCTTACTCCTGTAAATACCTATGTCAATTAGAGAATTTAATAGCGATACAGAATTAAGTAATACAGATACAGAATCGGTTTCTGGTGACTCACTAACATCTTACAATAATCCTATTAACAATTTAGAATTAGAAATTCTATTATAGAACAAATTAATAATCTTACAATGGTTCTACCACCACCAATTACGAAAGAATATCTGGACATGATCCCAGAATTCCATGGCGATAGAAGACATTTACCGCGATTTTTAGAAATTTGCGAAAAATTAGTAAAGAAATTTTATAATACAATAGATAAAACAGATTTTCAAAATGAGTATTTAATGGCAACTATCTTAAGCAAAATTAAAGGAGAAGCCGCTAACAATTTAGCGAGATCCACCATATCAACATGGGACGATGTAAAGAAAGCATTGTTGAACTCGTACCAAGACAAACGAGATTGTTTCACATTAACAATAGAAATGACGGAATTAAAACAAACTAACGAATCACCGTTTGATTTCTATACTAAAATTCAAGATTTATTACAATTACAAATTTCTTACATCAATAATAACAAACCTACTCATGCCCCAATAATTAACGAATATTTCCGCGAGTACGCATTGAGAGTATTCCTTAAAGGTTTAAGAGAACCCTTAGGTACGTTGATGAGAACCAAAGACCCTAAAGATCTTAATCAAGCTCTTAGCATGTTAACAAATGATTTTAATATGGAATTATCTACACGCGGACACCACTATAAACAGACGACACACCACCCATAAAAACCTAAACAACCACCACCACCTCCTAAATTCACACCCCAGAAAAATACACAGCCATTAACTTATATTTACAGACCCAGTTTTAATCATCCAAAAACTTTCACTAATAATCCACCATACAATCCCAATAATCAAACTAACGTATTTAAACCCAATAACAACCAAAGGTTCCCCAAACCGACGCCTATGAGCATCAGCACAAAGCAGTCCTCACTTTCTAGAGCAGGTCCTTCTTATAACACACAATACCGTCCAGTACAACAAACACAAAGACCAAATTTCATTGCTGAAGAATTGTATAACACGGAAATAAATGATGTTACAAATGACCAAAATTATGACGAAAATTATCAAAATAGCGATGAAAACTATTATCAAAATTATGAATGTGAAACAAACCAAAATTTCGATAATACTGACTTTGAACAAAATTATGACCAAGATTCTACGGAAGTAGCCTGGAAAGAACAGTCGAACTCTTAAATTTAAACAATTCTAATACACAAAGCGAACTAACGTTCATTATACTCCCCGAGCATAACTTTAAAGCCTTAATTAATACCGGCAGCACAAGATCTTTCATTAAACCCGAAATAGCATACAAATATTTTGGCAATAAAATTATAAATGATCACTTTAAAGTCACAATAGCTTATTAATTATTATTATTATTATTTTATTCAAAAATCCAAATTTAATATTAAAATACCATCTCTTTGATTTTCACAATAAATTTGACATTTTAATTAGTCTTGATAATTTAAAATTAATAGAAGGAATAATAGACCAAACAAGAGACAAAATTATAACACCCACACAAGAAATAAACATACACTACCATAAAATTTTGCCTGTCAAAAAACATGTTAGCATACCACCAAATTCTGAAAAAATCACGAAACTTTACATTAATAACATAGAAAACGGAGAAGTCCTTATCCCAGAATTAATAGTGAATTATCTAATCATACCAGTAGGTGTCGCGAAAGTTGAGAATCATGAATCAACACAGATAACAATGAGCACGTGTTTTCACTTGAGTTTGAAATTATCGCACAGCCTCTTGAAAACTTTGAATTAAACAATTTAAATTTTAATATTCCAAATTCAAACAAAAATGATATTGCTGAAATTAGAACCAATCACATGAATTCTGAAGAAAAACGCGAAATAACTAAATTATTAAAAGAATATTCCAATTTATTTTACACTGCTTATCGCTACCCTGAAATCCATCGCAAGGAAGTCGATAAACAAATACAAGAAATGCTAAACCAGAACATCATAAGACACTCGCATTCCCCATGGTCATCCCCAGTATGGGTTGTACCAAAGAAAATTGACGCATCAGGCAAACGTAAATGGGGAATAGTTATAGACTATCGCAAATTAAACGACAAGACGATAAGTGACAAATATCCTATCCCGAATATTAACACCGCCTTGGACAAATTAGGCAGATGCCAATATTTCCCCACCCTTGACCTCGCATCCGACTTCCATCAAATTGAGATGCATTCTGGTGACATTGAGAAAACAGCTTTTTTGACAGAAAACGGACATTTCGAATTTTTACGAATGCCGTTTGGGTTGAAAAACGCGCCTGCTACATTCCAGCGCGTTATGGACAATGTCTTACGTGGCCTAGTGAACAAAATTTGCCTCGTCTATCTAGACGATGTTATAATTTTCAGCACTAGCCTTCAAGAGCATGTACAGAGTTTAAGAGCTGTATTCGAAAGATTAAAAAGCGCCAACCTCAAAATTCAGCTTGATAAATCGGAATTTTGCAAAAAAGAAGTATCATATTTAGGACGGGGTTAAACCAAACCCAGACAAAATTAAAGCTATAAAAAATTATCCGATACCCAAAAACACTAAAGAAATCAAAGCTTTTCTCGAACATCTTGGGTACTACCGAAAATTTATTAAAAATTTTGCAGACATAACTAAACCATTTACTAAGAAACTAAAGAAAGGCGCACAAATTAACTTAAATGACCCAGAATACATCAGCTGTTTTAATACATGCAAAGACCTCGTCACCAATAATCCTACAGTATCCTGACTTTGAAAAGACGCTAGTAACTTTGCAATAGGTGCCGTTCTTTCACGAGGCCCTATAAGTTTAGATCTTCATAGCATATGCCAGCCGTACGCTGAACGAAACAGAACAAAAATATGCTGCTAACGAGAAAGAATTTTTACCGATAGTATGGGCAGTCAAATATTTTCGACCATACCTTTTTGGCAGAACATTAACATCATAACAGATCACAAAGCCCTAGAATGGATCGCAAATTTAAAAGAACCAAACATGAAATTAATTCGATGGCGTTTACAGTTGGAAGAATATGATTACAACATTAAGTATAAAAAGGGATCTTTAAATAAAAATGCCGACGCTTTATCGCGAATCGAATTGAATACAAATTCAGTTGATACAGAATTTCAACCATTTTTCGACTATATGAAAAATTTTAATGAACAGCTACAACAAAACCGCGAATCAAATTCAATGATAGCCGAACCAGATGACTCACCCGATTCAGACTCCTACGAAACTACACATTCGAACCCTGAGAACCCGATCATAGGAATTCCTATTTCCGAATCTCCTATCAATACTGGCAAAAACCAAATCATTATACCCGAAGTCCCGCACTCTCCTTCAAACCCAAAAATATCAAAATTGCATGGTGATAAAATGAGAATTCATTTACAAAGTTCAAAAAATAACTTTAGTGAAGATATTACAAATTTTATTAAAACCTATATTGCACCAAAGGTCAAATATTATTTATATTTCGAAAACCCTATATATGAAAAAATTAGTAAAGTTTTGCAAACAAATTTTAAACATTCACAGATAAACTTTGTAAAATGTAATACGAAACTCGTAGACGTAGAAAAAGAGGATGACGTCATTGAAAAGATAAAGAACTATCACGAAGGTAAAACTAACCATCGTGGCATTCATGAAGTTCACAATCAAATTAAAAGAATTTATTATTGGCCAAACCAAATTAAAACAATAACCGATAACATCAACCAATGCGAAATCTGTCTTGCCTCCAAATATGACCGTAACCTATTGAAACCTAAGTACAACATAACTCCCACACCATCAAAACCTTTCGATACCCTTCACATTGACACAATTAGTTTAGAGAACTCGAAATTTTTAACGATTATAGACTCCTTCTCAAAATATGCTCAAGCATATAAATTAAATTCGAACACCGAATAGAAATTAGTAACAAATTAATACAATACTTCTCTCATCTCGGCACACCCAGGCAAATAGTTTCCGATAACGGTCTCGAATTCAAAAACAATGTTGTTCAAGAATTATTAGCTCTACACTAGTCGAACACATTCGTTTATTCAATTTACAAGATAATTTTAAAAGAGATCCTATTGAAGTTAAAGTATGTTATGCGATTTTGAATTATAATAATACCACACACTCCTCAACAAAAAATAAACATTTAGAAATTATTACCGGACATTTGGACATAAATTCGCCTTTAGATATTGAAATAGAAAATAAAATAACCCAAGATTATGTTCAAAAACACAAAGAGAAAACTAAACAAACTTACAAAATCATTAACGAGCGATTGCAATCAGGAAAACAAGAATATATCACAAAACTAAACGAATCTCGCGATAAATTACCGGAAATTCCAGAAACAGTTTTCGTACACAATAAACAAAAAGTGAATAAAACTATACAAGTCAAATATAAGAAAGAAAAAATTAAAAGCATAGATGAAAATTTGAAAACCACGAAAATAGAAACAGACGGCAAAGATAACAAGCTAAAATTCATTTGGCAAATATTAAAAGACCCCGAAAAAAAAACAAAGAATTCCATATTCCAGATCCATCCTGTTCCCACTCACCCACGGACTAAACCTGATGGACATAACGCATAACCCTGGATTGCTGACTCTTAAATTAGGACAAGCTAAACTACAAAAGTCCACGCACACATTTTTACATTACTACGACTTGTTATCATTATTCAACCATTACAATGACTTGAATATTCAATATCTCAATCTTAAGAAAACTCTGACTAACGAATGCTCACAAGAGTTCATAAATAATGATAAAATTATTAATTATATACAAAATTCAATAGACAATAAAATTGATCATCTATCAATAAATTCAGAAAAGGTAACACGTAGACAAAAAAGAGGATTAATAAACGGGCTTGGTTCAATTCTCAAAACAATCACTGGAAATCTGGATGCCGAAGACGAAAAACGTTATGATGAAATTTTAAAACATTTGGAAACCAACCAACAAAATTTAAATAAACAAATAAAACAACAATATTCAATTACTTTTAAACTTACAGAACAGTTCAACAGTACTTTAATAACTATTAAAGAAAACGAAAATATTCTGAAGTCAAAAGTTGAAAAACTAATGCAAATTGTTACTGGCAGATATTTTCACGAAAATTCATTTTTATTTATCCTTGACATTTACAATCAGTTTGATATACTCTATGCGATGATCTTAAATAGTCTGCAAGACATTGAAGACTCTTGAACATTCTGTAATTTGCACGTTTTACACCTAAGCAGTATACAAAAACAAGATTTCTTAACAGAACTAAACAAAATTCACAAACATTATAACAATTAACTACATTTTGAACCTATTCCAACAAATATACCAAAAATTAAAAAAATAATTACAGTTAATTGTAAATTACAAGTAAACAGAATTGTTTATTTCATAGAAATTCCGGTCAATTATGAAACAAACTTTGAATTACTCCACCTTATTCCCATCCCAACGAAGCACCAAAACGATTTTGTAACTGTTATTCCAGATAAAAATTATTTTTTTAAATCAATAGATGGTACTGTTATATCTCTTAAGGGGCTATTGCACCGAACAAGAAAAATGTAGAAATGCATAATTTTCTGGAACTTCCTGTTTAAATTTGATTAAATATTTTTAACTAAAACTTGGGCAGGTAGTTAGTTAAAGGTTCAATAAAGTGCGGTAGGAAGAGATTTTTCAATTTTTCTTATTTATAAACAATTATATTTATATCCAAAAATAGGTCATTTTAAAAATGTAATTATTCAAAAAGTATACAAATAATTGATATTTTCTCTTCCTAGCGCACTTTTCCCATCCTTTATTTATCCTTCTACTAAATTTCATTACTGAATGTGCAGCTGTGCTTGCACAGGAAGTTTTGAGAAATTATGCTTTTTTCTATAATTTAAGCTCTATACACTAGCGCCGCTCTGGTTGTGAGCGCTGTTGAACTAACTGTGGATATAAGGGCTCCTCCCCTTGTATTATTCTAAGAATTTGATTTAACTGTATAGCAAGGGATGATATTAATGTTGTTTGGGACTACGGCATGAAACTACCAAAATATACCTTCAGAAAAGATAAGTTTCAGGACAAAACTATTGAAACTGGATTAAAAAAAATAATGTTACTGTTAGCACAATGTTAATTAAAATGAGCTAGCAAAATATTTTTCTGTACGTATTTACTATTTTTCATAAACAATGTTACTAACGCCCAAAAAATGGTCATTTTTAAAACATATGTAGTTATTTAAAAGCTACACAAATACCTAACTGATATTTTCTCTTCGTGAACCTAAATAGTTTCTTCCTAAAAATGGCGCTATTTCTTAAACCTTGTTATTCAAAAACTACATAATACCTATATGAGAAATTTTGTGCCAAATTTTGCCAGGTAATATGAAGCGGTGCTTATTTTGTTGGTTTCATTTAGATTGTATTCTAGCACTACTTTATTTGTGAACTTCAGTAATTACTGGTAAAGGGAGGAAATTCTATGAATTTGTTTTCCTTCCGATCAAAAGGATTATTTTGATTCTACAGGTTCAGTCTTGTTTATGCTCTTTATACGACTAAACGTGATTATTATAGCCGCTCTTGTGTATTTCGTTGTTTCATATTTTGTTTTTTCGTTTGTTTATTTTTCTTGTTGTTGTTTATAATATTATTGTTACTGCTTTTATTGTTGTTTTTGTTATTTTTGGGATAGGTGTTATACCTTTAACTAACTGAATTTACTTATTATTTGAATCATTGGTAAGAAGAAAAATAATTATTATGTAGCTATTATTTTATTGTGAATATATTATTATTCTAGTAACTACACAAAAATGGGAAGAAAATGCAATGACATGCGTTTAAAATTGTCTTCTAAGAGAAGAAGCACTAAAAACGCTGTAAAGTACATTCAAATAAACGATTACTACCAGTAACGTCTACAAAACCTAGTCAGCAAAATTTTGAGCACGAAACTGTATCACCTCTTGTGTCTCCGAAAAAAAGTTGCAGGAAGAAGTTATTTGCGACAGTGAACAACACTGAAAATCATTCCATTCCAGTGACTACGGAAGAAGTACATAACAACATTTTGAATGAACCTATTTCATTATCTTCTGGTACATCCATGAATAATAGTATTGACGGCCGACGAATTGTTAATATTTCACATTTTTTTGGGGAATTAAAAAGATTTAAACATTTGGACTTGTTCTGTTGCGGAATAGAATTTTTAAACATTATAAGTGAAAGTCGGCAAGGTCTCATAAGTACCTTTACTGTCAAATGGGAAATTTGTTTAGAAACAAAAAAAATCTGTACTGAAGATAAATCAGATTGTTTAGACATAAACAAATCAATGATTTTAGAAATTGTATCGACTGACGGTGGATTTTCACATTTTGATGAAATAACTGCATCTTGCAATATACTAAACATGTCAACGCACTTTTATTCTAAAGAAGAACAATTGGTTGCTGACCATATCCATGACGTTGCTTGGGAAATGATGGAGACTGCGGGAAAAGAAAAATCAAATATTGCTCGTAGTTTAGGTCATGTTGATAGCAATGGAGTACTTTTAATTACCGTCAATAGCTGATGGATCCTATAATTTAAATTATAATGCACTTTCTGGCGTTGGTTGTATAGTCGGCTACCATACAAAGAAGTTGTTATATTTTAGGTGTCAGAAACAAATATTGCTGCGTATGAGAACGAGCAAAAAATAAAAATGCAGAACCGGCAGCACATCAGTGTTTTAAAAATTGGAATCAGTCAAGCACTAGCATGGAAGCAGATATAATTGTTGAAGGGTTTTGTAAAAGTATGCAACTCCATGGAGTCAAATATGCCTATTTAGTAAGTGATGGTGACAGCAGCTTGACTAAAAAATTGCAGATGGTACGTCCGTATGGTAGTATGCTAGTTCATAAAATTGAATGCAGTAATCATTTACTTCGTAATTTCTGCAATAAACTAAGAAACTTAACAACGAAAAGAATAAATTCAAAATGTAAATTTGTTCCGGTTCAACAAAGGAACTTTTTAAAAAATAATATAAGACGATTACGTAATGCTGTCACATGTGCTGTTCTGCATCACAATAAAACAAATGATGATTATAAGGAAATAATCATAAAACTAAAAAAAGATATTTTGAATAGTCCACACCATATATTTAACGACCATGCTGCATGTGCGGAATATTTCTGTAAGACTAGTAAATGTCAAGAAAGAAATCATATCCCAGAAATGAAAGAAAGTGGACTATATGATGACATTTTAACATCTATAAATAGATTAGCCTGTAACGCCAAAAGTTTAATTCGTAATATGGACAATAATGCTGCCGAACATTATAACAGTATTGTTGCTAAATTTGTGGGAGGAAAACGTATAAATTATAGTGTGAAAGGATCATATAAGATGCGTTGTGAAGCTTCAGGAGTGTCTTATAATTCTTCCGTTAAATATTGTAGATCCATTCATAAAAGCATCGCAAAGTCTAGCACAGGAAAATATACTAAAAGTTTGAAGAGAAACGGAAAAAAATTACAATGTACAACAAAGAGCACCGTCGATCAAAATCAAAATTATTTAGAAATAAAAATGTTGCAACTACTAATAGTGAAAAAAATTACAATGTACAACAAAGAGCACCGTCGATCAAAATCAAAATTATTTAGAAATAAAAATATTGCAACTACTAATAGTGACTATGGCCCTCAAGCTGAAATCGTTCCAGATATGTTACCTGAGGTTTACAATGCATTAAAGACTGACTTTTTAAAAACAATTGCCGTGAGCGAAGAACAAAGGAAAAAAATAGAATGCGATACTAAAGGTCAAGCAAATTGTAAATTGTGGAAAGAAGAAAGATCGAAAAGATTATGTTCATCGGTATTTGGAACAATTTGCAAGTTAAGAAAAAAAACATCTTGTGCAAATACTGTAAAACAAATTTTATATTCAGAATTTTCTGGAAATACGGCTACCAAATATGGGAAAGAAAACGAATTTATAGAAAAAAAAACATTTTATAGAAATTACTGGCCTACATGTTCAAGATAGTGGTCTTTTTATAGACAGTAATAATTATTTGTTAGCGGCTTCTCCCGACGGATTAATGGAAGAAGACGCTTTAGTTGAAATAAAATGTCCATATTCTGCTCGCAATGTATAACCAAAAGAAGGAATAATTAATAAGAAAATACGTCGTTTCCTTATAGAAAATGAACAAATAAAAATTAACAAAAACCATATTTATTTCTACCAAATACAAGGGCAGCTTCATATAACTGGGAGACAAGTTTGTTATTTTATAATATGGACTCCAAACGGCTTACATTTTGAGAAAGTATGTTTATTTTATTAAATACATTATTAACAATATTTAATGTAAAATGTTTTTATTAGGTGCTAAAGGATACTACTTTTTGGGAAATGAAAATGTTTCCTAAACTTAAACAATTTTATTTTGAAGGCCTTCTACCAGAAATCATCGATCCACGATTTACGAGAGGTCAAGAAATAAGAAATTTCATTAAACAATAATTTTGGTATTTTTCTGTTCCCCTGTTTGTATTTACTCCAGATTATCAATGTTCGTGAATAAACATTATCATAACTAGTATTATTATTAACCTGTATTACCATTATTGTAAAATTTTGTAATAATTAGTTATGTATAACTTTATATAAAATTAGTAGATGATTATTTCATACTGAAACAATACCAAAACGACTTGTTGCAGATGGAACATTAAAATTCTAGATAATAATAACATATTCGAATACAATGAATATGATTGGTTGCTAATAACAAGTAAGGGTGAAGATGAACTCTTCCACTTCAAACACGTGTTGCTACCCCCTGCATACCGACCCCGCGCGCACCATTTTGTATCTGAGCGCTATACGCTCTTAATGACGTACGTACTAAAGGAGATAAGTATCAATGTCCAAAAAAGTAAGGCGGCCAACCGTCCCGCATTCTGCGGGACGGTCCCGGAATGGCCGATGTAATCCCGCATTGCAATATTTAATAAAATAGTCCCGAAAATCGTCTAAGGCGTCTCGGATGTCCCGCATTCCTCTTTTCCCATCGTCTCGCTCGCAAAAGTGTTCCACATCAAAAATACGAACGACGAGACGCCGCCCGCTGCCGCCGCCGCCGCAGCGTATGTATCATCAAGCGTCTGTGCGTGTATGGCTGCGCGCGCATGTCGTCAGTGTGTTCATGCCGGCCGCATGCGGTACCTATACTCTTACGTGAGTTTGAGTGTGCCTTATTTTGTTTCGCGCGCAAATTTAAAGAGCGCCAGTGTGTATATGTAAATGAATTGTTTGTTTCTTTTCGTTTCGAATTAGTGCACGCCGTGACACGTAATTAATAACACGCATTTTTCAGTTTCGCTAGAAAAAATATTTGTTGTTAAAATGCCGCCTGGCGCGAAAAAGCGAAGTTGTAAGTTCACCGAGGACTTGCAAAAAGAATTTCCTTTCTTGCAAAAGTGTTTAACACTTTCAGAAGTGCGGTGCAATAAATGTAATGGAACATTTTCTGTTGCTCATGGCGGCAGACATGATATACAAAGGCATTTGACGTCGGAGAAGCATAAAAAAGGACTGACCGCCGCAAGTACGTCGTCGTCACTGACTTCGTACTTCCGTCACGAAAAATACGGTGACAAAGAAGTAAAGCTGGCAAAAAGCCGATGGTTTGTGGGCTTTCCATACAGTATGTCATAATCAAAGTTTTCGATCGATGGAATGCACTTCCAAATTAATTCAGAAAGTTTTTGAGAAGAAGTTTTGCTGCGGGAAAACTAGTACGAAGCTATTGTAAAAAATGTGATTGCGCCGTGTTCTTCAGACATTCTGAGGACAGAACTTAACGATGTCCCATTTATCTGTATCTCTACAGATGCTTCAAACCATAAAGACATCAAAATATTTCCAACGCTAGTAAGGTACTTTCACCCAACAACCGGCATTAATGTCAAAATATTAGATCTGGTGAATTTACCTGGTGAAACTGCACAAATTATTTACGATTCCTCAATGGAAATTTTGGAAAAGCACAACCTTAAAGAGAAAATGGTTGGATATTGTGCGGATAATGCTAATACAAATTTTGGTGGGGTTCAGCGTGAAGGTCAATGCAATGTTTTTAGAAAACTGCAAGAGGGCTTGGAAAGACAAATAGTTGGTGTGGGCTGCGCAGTACATATTGCACACAACGCCATTCAAACAGCAGCAGATTTGTTACCAGTTGACGTGGAACACATAGTTACGAAGATTTATTCGTACTTTTATATATATATATATATATATATATATACTTACACTGTGCGTGTAGAAAATCTAAAAGATTTTTGTGAAGAAGCAGAAATGATATACAAAAGAATATTGGGATACTGTTCATGTGCAAGCATCTGTATTTAACGATTCCGTAAAAATAATGGAAGGAGACAAAGAGTTTTATAGAAGTGTCACATCTGTTTGTGGATTTAATAAATAAATACACAAACCGCTTAGAAAATGATTATATTCCTCTGACTGTAAGAAATGAATTAACAAAACTTGTGGAGGATGGTCAAATCAACAGAGATTATTTTATGGGGCATGTTCGTAACTTTTATCACAACTGCATCCAGTACCTGCAAAAATTACATCAATACAACGAATTTAAAACTTTTACTTGGATTCAATTAAAACAAAATCTGAAATGGGCTGATGTACAGCAGACATACCAACAGTTATTGGTGCAGATGCCTACAGCTGCTAAGACTTTAAAAGAAGATAGTTTGTTCGATGAAGTAAGTTACGTGACAAATTATGTGAATAACGACGTCTTAAAGAAATGGGAGGAGATGAAGAGCAGTACAGAACAACGATGGATAGAGGTGTTCAAAATTTTCAAAGACAATGGAATACCATTCCAGAATTGCCTAGCCATCATCCAGTACCTTCTTTGTTTGCCAGGAACAAACGCTCCTACGGATCGAGTATTTTCCTTAATGAATAGCTTATGGACATCCGAAAAGTCGTCGCTAAAAGTAGAAACATTACGTGCAATGCTAATTATAAAATTTAATATGGGCAGCTGTGAAAACTTTTTGGACATTCTAAACCAAAACCCGGAACTAGTAAAAAAATGCCACTCATGTGAGAAATAAGACTTTAAAAATAAATGTTAATTCAGTAGTATTGTTGTTTGTTTGTAAATCAATTATACCACCAACAAATCCTCAGTCTTGTTGTGAATAGGGGTAGGTGTCCCGCATTGACTTATCATAAAGTTGGCCGCCCTACATAAAAAGGTCAATCGACTTGACGACAATTCCTGTGAGAAGAACATCATCCTGAAGAACAACGCGGAAAACTGCCAATACATTAAAATCAACATCAAAAAGAACCATGTTGAAATCTTAGAAGAAATAAATCAAATATTAGTAATTTTTCCAAAATCAGAAAAAAATAGTCTGTCTTGCAACAAAAGTGAAGAAATCAGAAGTTTACAAGGAATTTATTTATTAAAAGTCGAAAATTGTAAATTCAAATTTAAAAACGAAATTTTAACACTTACACAAAAATCATTTGGGAAACCAATCATCTTTAATGACTTTAAACCCAAATTCACCATCAACCTGAACAACATTCTAAAACTACAACTGCTAATCAACAAACTGGAAGACATCGACTCCGGAATCATCGCCAATACCATTCCAACAACGAATTATTCGATAATTATTTTATATTGTCTTGTTCTAATAATCGCATTCAGTATAATTGCAACTAAAAATCAGGACCACCCCAAGACATCGAATCTAGGCCTTCACCAAGCCAGTCCATCCGACTTCCCGATGAAGCCCACATCTTAGGGGGGAGGAGTTAACACTACCCGGTCCCACGCTTTTGTGCTGACACTACAGTCTGTGTTGCACATGAACCTGGAAAACATCAGGCGACCACCAAGTCGCGACGCATCTCAGGTGTCATCCACCAAGATGAAGAAACGTCAAATATATAGTCTTAACTGGAATTCGTTACTGTAAACATTGTATTAAACTTATGTATTGTAATTCCTAATTCATTTGTACTTATAAAAATAATTTTTTTTATTGAACAAATAAATTTGGTCTTTAACTTATATATGTACATATTCTACAATCTT
The DNA here is from genome assembly GCA_035578165.1 of Stenolophus ochropezus. Lineage (NCBI taxonomy): Eukaryota > Metazoa > Arthropoda > Insecta > Coleoptera > Carabidae > Stenolophus > Stenolophus ochropezus. The sequence goes on along the minus strand of JAQOWZ010000008.1, from coordinate 4,662,749 downwards.
TACATTGCTAAAGCTACCTAAATTTAGTGCATTTATTGTAAAATAAAATATATACAATTTTGTATACAACTTACAATATACAACTCCAATATGCCCAAATTGTACGGTTTACCAAAAACTCATATGTTAATATCTTTAGATGTAAAATCATTATTTACGAATGTTTCCAAAGAATTGGTGTTAGAAGCAATAGAAGAAAAATGGGCCATTATCCAAGTTTAATCATTCCCTTAGATCATTTCAACAAATTAGTGGATCTAATTTTTGATTGCATTTTCTTTAAATTTAACGACAAAATATATAAACAAATTTTTGGATTAGCTATGGGAAACCCAGCTTCAGCAATTTTTGCAAATTTAGTTATGACTAAAGCCATAAAAGAAATTAGTAAACTATAAAAATTAAATATTTAAAATTATATGTTGATGATATTTTCCCTATTGTACCAAAAAACATGGAATTTTACAACACATTAACAATTATAATAATCATTTACAATTTACAATAGAACGTGAAACAGAAAATAAATTACCAATTTTAGATATTTTAATCATTAAAAAAGATTATGGTAAGTTGATTACTGATTGCTACCAAAAACCCACAACATCAGACAGAGTTTTAAATTTTAATTTTGCACAACCCATTAAACAGAAAATTAACACTATTAAATGTCTAAAATATAGATATACTAATCTTTGCCATGAAACATTGATAAAAGACAACATGAACAAATTACGTACAAAATTAATAAAAAATAATTACCCCCGCCCTTTAGTGGACAAAACTTTAAGCCAAAATTACGATACCAATAATGCAAATCCGAATAATAGTAATATAGTCAGCAACAAACATTATTTCAAAATTTATTTGGTAAAAGGATTATCAGATAAATTAAGTAATGTGTTCAATAATAGTAACATAAATCAAGTATTTCATAATACATGTAAATTAGACGAATTTTTTTCAAATTTAAAAGATAAAACTCCAACAGAACTGCAAACCTATATAGTTTATGAAATAAATTGTAAGAATTGCGACAAGAAGTACATAGGTCAGACAAAGAATTGGCTATACAAACGAATTCAGAATCATAAAACTGATTGTAAAAATCATTTACTTAAGAAAGGTAAAACTGCTTTAACTTTTCACCATTCAGAGACTGGTCATCATTTCGATTTTGAAAATCCTAATGTCATAGACAAAGAACAAAACTACAAAAAACATTTTTAGAAATGTTAGTTAAAATAATTAAAACACTGTAGATTTTAGAAAAGATATTCAATCTTTAAATAATCTCTATACTAAATTTTTTCAATAGTTCATAATCTAAATTTAGTAAATTTCATTTAATAATTCTGATGTTGGTTTCACACTAGTATTCCTTTAAATACAGAGACCGTTACCTGTCAACGTTTGTCACTTACATTTCTTCGTCGCAACAACATCTACTTAAAGCAGCGTTTCCATCTTCGATGACTTCAATAAAACTGGGCAATTCGTTTTACATTTTACTGTATCATAGTTTCAATATTTCAACATAACGGTGTTACATTTGGAATTTTATTATTATGTTTGCTTATTGTATACATTTTTATTAATTTAATACTTTAATACTTTAAACATATTGTTAATTAGTAACATGTGTTAAAATAGTCATTAAATAAAATTGTTTAAAAAAGTGTTATATTGTTATACACAGAAAGAAATTCAATATATCTTTTGCCTAAAATAAAATAGATAAATATATTATCTACATTTTAAGATATTGCATCTAACTTTTATATGAAATTAAACGAATAAATTGTTGATGTTGTTATATATTTCATTATTATATTTCATTATTATATTTCAATGTATTTCCGTTTGGCGCTACCAAAGTGTATCCGTGCAAAATGGACTGGCGCGCCACTGGAGAAACGGACAGTGTGACTCTAAACAGGACGGGTCTTGGATTTGGCACTTATGTTATACATGTCGTTAGAAGAGGTTGCAAATAAAATAGTTGGTGAATGGTGCATCCGAGTTACATTTATTTCTTACACACCCACAAACACAACAGATGTATATAATTTAAATTAGATAAGTATAATTAGATATTAAATCTAAAAATATTAAATAAAACATACAGTATATTATATAAATATTTACCATATTTGATATTATATATTTTTCCGATTATAATAGTTCGAAAAACTATTATAGTGAAAGAAAATTCGTCTATAAATATTGGTAATATGTCTAAATATATTATATGTAATTCATAGAAATTATGTACATGATTTATCTAAAGCATTTATATTATTAACTATAATAATTTGAAAAATTTACTATTCTTTAGATGCATTTCCTCACACAAAAGTTATTTTATTCAGAATAGTACTAGCACATGCGCAATGTTCAAAGAACATATACAAGATTGTTCGTGTTGTTTTCACAAGTCGTGTAGGGTGTATTTCACGTTAGTGTTGTTATTTTCATTTATTGGTAAGTAACTTATTATACCGCAATATACAAACACAATATGGCAGAAGAAATTAATGTGTGTGAAATTCTATTAACTGAGTGGAATTTACTCGAACTAATACCAATTTTAAGAGGTAAATAATGCATTTTAATTAATAAATAAATTAACTAGAAACATTTGATTGTACAGCCAAGGGAACTTTAGATATAGAAGTGTTTGAAGAATTAACTGCCGATGATTTAGAAAAATTAATACCTGAAGACGAAAATTTTGGATTGCGAATAAAATTTCGGAAAAAGCTCTTCGAATGGGAGACAAAAAATGTAAGCTATATAGGTTAATATGCAGACAATAACTTAATTTTAAATATTCTTTGAAAAGGGTTATGCTAGCCCTTTAAATACAACCAAAAGTATTGAGTCAACAATTTCTACAGCCGAATGGCTCAATTCTACACCAATAATAATAAATACAACGAATATCGAATCAGAGAATAATGCAACAGCAACCGCGGTCACTTTCAACAATAACGACTAAGTAAGATTATTTCTTTCTTTTTGTAAAACAAAACTGATTTTATTATTATTTTTCTATCTTTAGGATTTAAATATGCTTCTAGAGGCATTTTTAAAAGGAAAAACAGTACTTACCAATTTTGAAACTAATAAATTCCTAACAAAAAAAGATAGAAATAATCTTGTTAGTGAAATAATAAATTATTGGATAGCAAATAAAATAACGCCGTCCGAAGAAATATACCAATCTGCAGGAGAGAAAATTACACGTTTATTTTTTACAGAAGATATAGTAATTTTTACTATTCATCTTTTATTAACATTTAAATTATTTTACATTTAAAGTAATAAACAGCGTGGAAAATTAGCAAAGAAATATTATTCTGAATATAAAAAATTCCAAAAAGCAGGAATATTAAAAAGTAGATACAAGGTAATAAAAAATATCAAGATATAGAAGACAGTAGTTCTTTATTATCCATTGACGATTCAGAAGAAGTTATTTGCCATTATGAGTGGCTAAAAAATAATATTTTTCCTGAAAGTATTGTAGTGGAAAAATGGGAAATTACATTTAATTTAAGAAAGCAACACATATTAGACAAAAATATAAATTTGTTTGAAAAATGGCCTATATTGAAACAAAAAATTGCTGTATCATTGGTAATAAATTTTGTAATATTGAAGAAATAAATGAATTTTACATTTATTTTAATGATGTCTTTTATGAAGTGGATTCATTTTTAAAAGCTTTATCTGTAACGTTTCAATTACACCACACCTTAAATATAGAATATTCATTTTTTGTCTTCAAGCTTGGCAATTTATACAAGAATTCTGTTATGAAATTCTTGTTGAATCAAAAAGCACGGCATTAAATGCAGTGTTATCACAACTTTGTTGTAAGTAATTTTGTTTAAATTTTTTTTTTTTTTTATTAATAAATCAGAAGAAATATATATATTTTCTATTATTCATATAGTTCACGAAAAGACTAATAATCAGTATTATTTTATTGTTCATGCTATTAATGTTAAAAAATATGACAGCCATTTCGATGGCTATATTATTGACCAAAATAGTACAAACAAACTGTTTGAGATAAAAAATGTATGTGATATTACATATCCCCCCACTAATTTAGTTACTATGTCCAAAAATGATATTATTGTAAACCTCCATTTATGTAAGATAGAACATGAAAAATAAAATTTTTGAAATTTAAATAGCCGTTGATTATATCAATTTTCCATTTTGTAGGTATAGGTACCGATATATACATATATATATATATATATATATATATATATATATATATATATATATATATATAAATTATCTAATTTTAATAATTTTTATTAACTAAATAATTTAGGTTATACATATAATGACAAATTAATTTTTCGCCGAAATAATTAGATGAAATTATTAAACCAGTATCTAATTGTATCGAAAATTATTCTAATTTTAATTAGATACCTTATATATTAAATATATGAAAGATCTATACAAAATAGATCAAATTTAATGTACAATCAGTTCAAATATCTAAGTATTTAGAAAATTATTCTAATTTTATTTAGATTTCTTATATATTAAATATATTAGCCATATATTAAAAATAGATTAAGTTTTTATAACATATTAGTTCAAATACCTATTTGTATTTAGATGTCTTATTTAAATCAAATAGTAGGCTGAAAATCAAATTTGGTTAGATAGATGAACTACAATTTAGAAGGATTTCCTACTTTATTTTTCTGTGTGTACAGGATGGCCCAGTGAAAATTATCAGCGCAATTTTTGGCCACTTAACATTAATTTTGCAAAAAACGCTCGAACACGTCAATTTTAATATAAAAGGGGACACCTAAATGGATTAGAACCAATGGCATAACTTCAACCCTAAAATGGGTGTGGACTGCACCTCAAAAATTTTAAATGGAAAAGGGTGTCAAACATGATACAGTTCGAAAGGCCTTTCAATTCTCTTTTCAACAGTTTTTTTTATTTTTCAAATCCGATCATTAGTTCCACAGAAATATCGTTTAAAACATATTTTATCAGGTGTTCAAAATTGCCATCAAGTAGGCTAAAACAAATTACAGAAACTAAATAAACAATTCTTTCAACAAGTTGTTTGTAATAAACAAGTAATTTGTAAGTTGGATTTTTTTTGTGGGGTTATTTGAAGTCTAAAGTTTATGCCACGCTACCCGAATTTTTAGAAGATTTACGGCAACGTATCGTATCTCCAAAATGTTTAGAAAAATCTTTATTATTGTATGGAAGTTGGAAATAGTCATTTTGATTACCTAATAAACTGATATTTGAGTTTCTGTCATTTGTTTAAGCCTACTTGATTGCAGTTTTTCACACCTGATAAAATTTGTTTTAAACGATATTTCTCTGGAACTAATGATCGGATTTGAAAAATAAAAAAACTATTGAAAAGAGAATTGAAAGGCCTTTCGAACTGTGTCATATTTGACACCCTTTTCCATTTAAAATTTTTGAGATGCAGTCCACACCCATTTTAGGGTTGAAGTTATGCCATTAGTACTAATCCATTTAGGTGTCTCCCTTTATATTAAAATTGACGTGTTCGAGCGTTTTTTGCAAAATTAATCTTAAGTGGCCAATAATTGCGCTGATAATTTTCACTGGGCCAGCCTGTATTAATTTGTTATACAAATTTTATAATTTAAACCATAAAAAACATATTGGAATGTAATTTTAAAAATTTACTTGAATTGTATCTTATGTTTTATTTACCAAAGAAACTTAAAATCTCGACAATACAATTTCTACATAATTTAATTAATTGTATCTTATTTCTTAGATCTCTGAAGATGAATATAATATATTCGAAACGTTAGAATTATTGAGAATAGTGTTTTCTTAATTCCTATGTCCAAATTCCAACTACCTTCGATCTAAAAATAAAATATATTTTTAATTTTATTTACAACGGGACTATCTAAGTGTCAACCGCCGGGACTTGAACCCGAGAACTACACCTTTTCGGGATGTTGCTCTAGCACCTAAGCATGCATGCTTTTATTACTTTTTTCACATTTTATTTTATTGCATCAAGGGTTATTCAAATCACTTCTATTCTTATATTAATATATCATCTTTTCGTAGTTTTTCTTAGAGAATCGATGGTATTTCATTTATTTGATTTTTTCTTATAGCTTGCTTTTCCCATACTTCATTGAAATTTACTTGATTTAGAAATAGTTTTAGTTACGTGCAGGAATTGTATTCAGGTTTGTTACCTGGTGCTGTCAAGTTCTACTATTTGATCGTAAAAAAAATTTTAAGTATCGCTTGGAATCTATGAGTAGAAATCCATAAATTTAGGATTCTCTTCCAAACTTCACAGACTATATGGACTACTTCAGTTTCCTTTCTTATCATACGGTTAGGTGTATTCCAAAAGAATATTAAAATGCTCTTTATAAATCTTAGTTGAATACATTCTAATTGCTCAGTATGCCTTAAACCCCACATTTCCGCAGCATGTATTGCTGACGCAGCGATTATTGTTTTGAGTAATTTATATTTCTCATTTTAAGTGTTTCATTTGCCGTTTATTAGTATTTGGTTTACATTTGCTATTAACGCTTTTAATCTACTCTCATTAGTGGCAATAGCAATTTTACCAGAAGTAAATGTTATGCCTAGTAAGGTGCATTTATTTACTACTTCAATTTTTTTTCATTACCAAATTTTAATATGTTCTGTGTGGGTCGCCGTTCTTTATGAAAAAGCAAAACTTTTTGTGTATTTACTTCCAATGAATTATACTATCTGATGTTCATCTGTTAGATCTAAATCCTATTTGATTTTCTCATAATATATCATTTGTCTCTGTCTATGTTTGCAGCCTTGTATGAAGGATTTGCGTAAGAGTTATTGGCCTGTAGTTAGCTGTGTCTTTGATTTCTCCTTTCTTGTACAAGATGGTTGATTGTGTCGCGGACCATGCTTTTGGCACTTCCTCATTTTCTAGTATGATGTTGTATATATTTAGAATGTTGTTACGGTTTAAAATAATTCAGTGACGGTAAATGTTAGCAACCCATCTTCCATGGAGGTAATTCGGGAATTTTGTTCTTCAACTTGCCTGTGAAGACTAAGTAACAAGCGTGTTGATACGAAACGCGTCGGTTTCAGACCGATGGAGAATTGTTCTGAATCTTTTGCCGTGGTCAGATCTATCGGAAGGTGATTGAAGAATTTGGATTTTTATTGACTTCAATTCCACGGACCTGTTCCGGATATTTGATAGATCGAGACTGTTGGGATATAGTTCCTGCGAGTTAACCTCGGATTTTATACGGCATTAGCACGTGAACCACTCTACAGAACCGCACGCCATCAAAGGTTCTTTTTGTTTCCTTCTTTTTATTATATTCGTATTTCGTCCATTAAATACGTTAATATCTTATTCGGACACGTATACCAGTCATCGCTTTCCTCGATTCTGGGAACTGTCGACGATATTATCGCTGTTCGTACTCGAGAACATCTAGGACAGGCAGGAAATTCCGTCAGGATTTCGAGAGATCTGAGACCGTCGTGCGAACCAGAACCGCCATCTTGTGCTGAGTCGTTGTCACGCCATACACCACCGGAAGAGCCAGATAAGCCTTATTCCCATTTTATTGTTTATTACATTTATTTATTTTCATCATTTTTACAAGTGATTTATTTAGTCTTACGCTTGTTTATTGAATTTATTTATATTTCTAGTATTTTTGCAAATGATTCTTTTTCACAGTTTATTCAGTATTACTACTTGTTTATTGAATTTATCTATTTTGTTAGTATTTTTTGCAAGTGATTATATTCACAGTTTATTTAGTATTATCCATTGTTTATTGAATTTATCTATTTTGTTAGTATTTTTTGCAAGTGATTATTTTCACAGTTTATTTAGTATTATCCATTGTTTATTGAATTTATCTATTTTGTTAGTATTTTTTGCAAGTGATTATTTTCACAGTTTATTTAGTATTATCCATTGTTTATTGAATTTATCTATTTTGTTAGTATTTTTTGCAAGTGATTATTTTCACAGTTTATTTAGTATTATCCATTGTTTATTGAATTTATCTATTTTGTTAGTATTTTTGCAAGTGATTATTTTCGTAGTTTATTTGGTTGGTATACCAACCGACGAAGTGCCCTAATTTTGTTGCGCCATTCATTGTCCGTACGTTGCTTAACGCGAGTTCCTATTCCGCCCGGTACGCCGAACCCCTATACGGAGGCTAGTTTATTCTTTAGTTTTTTTTATTTTCGATAACCCCTCGCGTGTGTTGACCTATTATTTTAACATACTGTATTTTTCTCGTATACTCAATATATTGGCTATCTGACTCTACGCTTGCTGTTTTATATAAGGATCTCCCACCCTACTGATCATTTTGCTGTTACGTCTTGAGACACTTTGGTAGTTGTGTGTCATTTGTTATTTACAACTACGTGGCGCCCTTCATTTCCAGTTTCATCTTAGTCGTTGCCTTTTAAAAGGGAACCACCCCTTCTCCACTGTCTAAAAGCTGGCGGCCGCATTCCTGACCACCTTGGATCCGTAGGGGCTACCATTACACACAGCATTGTGTTATACGTAGCAAATTTGGCGCCCAACGTGGAGCCTCCTTGTTGAGAAAGGAGATTTTTTTTGTTTATATATAGTTTTGTTGCGAACAATTTTATTCTGTTCACTTAGTTGCAGTCGTCGACATTTTTGGTAGTCTTCCTATTCTTATTTGCGTAGGAGGGTTTCGTTTATTTAGTCTTAATTCTTACGTTACTTTAAGATTAATTTTCAATTTTTAGTTAAATTAATTCAGGCAATTTGTTATAGGTATATATAAGTTACATCACCATCCAAAGCCGAATCCTGCATAGGTTGCAGATCTCACGCCGCAACCCTACACTACTTTATACAAATGTTATATAAGCATGTTAAACTTAGTTTTAGTTAGTCTTGTTGTATTCACTTAGAATTGTAGCATCTAACAGATGCAATTTGTAATAAATAAATTTTTTAAAAACTCAACGGCAATCTTTGAAATTATAAGTGGCGCAGTCGGTAGGATTGCCGTTACGATATTAGCGAATATAATATCGGTTCACTTCGTGATTTATTCGGCAAAACCATCATTTTCGTCGTTGAACAATTGTGCCAGCCCGAGCCCAGCTGAGAAGACATCGGCAGTCGTTCCAGCCGCTGAACGGACATCAGCAGCACCAGGACCAGACGAGAGGGCAGAGCGATCCTCACGACTCCAACCTACTACAGAGGACCAATGTACTGGATTCTACTGTAAGTACATGTCGCTGAGAGGCACTATTATTTATTCTAGTAACGAAAGTTCTGACAATTCAAGTGATTCTGACTCTGATCTTGAAATTCAAGGTCGTATTCCAAAGTTTACCCCAACACAAAATATTTTAAGACAACCAGTCTTAAACCCACAAAGACCAAAAATGGCAGAACTACGTAAAGAATATTTAGACATGGTACCAGAGTTTCACGGCCAACGTGAACTCCTACCACGATTTATTGAAATAGCAGAAAAATTAGTCACTAAATTCTTTAATCAACAAAATCCAAATGATTTTCAGAATGAATATCTGATGCTTAGTATCTATTCAAAAATAAAAGGCGAAGCCGCCATTAACGTTGCTGCATGTTCAATAAGAACTTGGAGTGACTTAAAAAATGCGCTCATCAATACATACGCAGATAAGCGCGATCTTTGTACACTAAATATAGAACTCACCGAGACCAAACAGAGACAAAACGAATCAGTTTTCGATTATCATAATAGAGTGTTACACCTACTAAATCACATTAATTCCTATATTGTTACTCAAAAACCCGAAGCCGAACAGGCAGCATTAACAAAATATTTTAAAGACTATGCTCTCAGGATTTTATTAAGAGGATTACGAGAACCCATAGGCCAGTTAATGCGTACAAAAGATCCTAAAGATCTAAATATGGCTTTGAATATGCTCACCAACGATTTCCAACATGAGAAACCAATTTTTTCGCCCAAAACACAGACAGTGACTAAACCAAATAATAATATTCAAAATTTTGCACAAAAACAACAACCTCACCACAATACTAATAATTATCAAAGAAACTTAACACCTAATTCATTCCCTAAAATAACCTATCAATCACGACCGCAACCAAATTTTAATCAGTCACTTAACAGACCCACATATTCGCAAAATAAACCCGTAAATAATCAAAGATACGAGCCAACGCCTATGAGTATAAGTACTAGGAACTCAAGCCAGTTTCGACCAGGGCCGTCTCATAATTTTTCTAAAACAACCGCAAGAAACGAATTATTTAATATCGACGAGAACGAACCCGAAATCTATCAAGAACCTAATGAACAAAATTATGATCACTCGGAAGAAGCCCCTGAACAAAATTTTGAAAATAATTTTTTAGAAGACAGAGCCTCGGAGACGGAACAAGATATTTACGAAATCTCGAGCTAATGAATTTAACAAACCAAAGTAAACTGCCATATATTGTACTACCCGAACACAACCTTAAAGTATTAATAGATACCGGGAGTACAAGATCCTTTATTAATCCCAACATTGCATACAAATATTATAAAAACTCGATTATCACAGACCCATTTAAAATATCCACCGCACATGGTACATCTATCGAAAAACACAGCAAATTAATGCAAATAATATTTCATCAGATAACGCTATAATAATTGCACCAAAATCAGAAAAAATTGTTAAACTACGAGTTTCACAAAAACACGGGACTATCGTGATACCTGAACACCACACCGATAAAATTATCATTCCAGAATGCGTAACGTCAGCAGAAAACTATCAAGCGTTCTGTACTATCACTAACGTTACAAATAAAGAAATCACTTTTAAACAAAATAAACCATTTATAGTAGAAAAAATCGAAAACTACGAAATGAATACTTGTCCAAATTTGAATTTTAATAATTCGGAAAAAATTAAATTCGATATTTCAAAAATACGTACAGAACATATGAATGATGAAGAGAGATCAGAAATTTCCAAATTAATTCAAAATTATTCACAAATATTTCATCTAGATAACACGCCACTAACTTTCACAAATCAGATCAAACACGATATAAAAACAAAAGATGAAATTCCCATTTATACCAAGTCGTATAAATATCCGGAGATTCATAAAGCTGAAGTTCGCATTCAAACACAAAAAATGCTGGATCAAAGTAATATTATCAGACCATCTTGCTCGCCTTGGTCATCACCCATTTGGATTGTACCCAAAAAAATTGATGCCTCGGGACAAAAAAAATGGCGAATAGTTATCGACTACAGAAAGCTCAATGACAAAACTATAGACGACAAGTACCCCCTACCAAATATCAGTGACCTACTTGACAAACTCGGACGTTGCCACTATTTTTCAACACTAGATTTGGCTTCCGGTTTTCACCAAATAGAAATGGACGAAAACGACATACAGAAAACCGCGTTTAACACCGAGGACGGACATTACGAGTTTACCCGTATGCCATTCGGACTCAAAAACGCGCCCGCGACATTTCAACGCGTGATGGACAACGTTTTACGAGGACTAAACAATGACAAATGCTTGGTATATCTGGACGACATAATCATTTTTAGCACTAGCCTTCAGGAACACATTAATAATTTGCAATTAGTATTCGACAGATTAGAAAAATCTAATTTCAAAATTCAATTGGATAAATGCGAATTTTTGCGAAAAGAAGTATCCTATTTAGGCCATATGGTAACTGCGGACGGTGTTAAACCAAACCCAGACAAAATTACCGCGATTCAAAATTACCCTATTCCAAAAACTACAAAACAAATAAAAGGATTTTTAGGATTATTGGGGTACTATAGAAAATTCATTCAGGACTTTGCCAAAATTACTAAACCATTCACAAAATGTTTGAAAAAGGATGCTCTTATAGACATAAACGATCCAGAATATATTAAATGCTTTGAGACCTGTAAAAACTTATTAACTAACAAGCCACTCTTACAATACCCGGACTTTACTAAACCATTTAATCTTACTTGTGATGCCAGCGACCTAGCGATAGGTGCTGTCCTATCTCAAGGCAGCATAGGCAACGACCTGCCCGTTGCTTACGCTAGCAGAACTCTCAATGACACGGAATGCAACTACTCTACTATAGAAAAAGAGCTGTTATCCATTATATGGGCAACTCAATATTTTCGACCCTACTTATTTGGCCGCAAATTTAAAATATACACAGACCATAAACCCCTGCAATGGCTATTTTCCCTAAAACAGTGCAGCCAAAAGTTAATTAGATGGAGACTGAAGCTTGAAGAATTCGATTACGAAATCATATACAAAAAAGGAAAATTGAATACCAATGCCGACGCCTTAAGCCGCATTCCCCAAAATCAAAGTGACAAAATTATTATAGAAAACCTCACAGATCCTTTAGCATTGTATCAAAATTATTTGAACGCAAAAATTAATAAAGATAACCAAAATAACAATTACAATAATAATATTTTTGAAGTAGAAGGCGATTTATTCGACGCACCGCGCACAAGCAGCCTAGCACATTGCGTTATTCGAGATTTGCATATGTCAGCAGGTATTGCAAGAGAATTCAAAAATAAGTTTAATCATGTCGAGAATTTACATAAACAAAATCCCAAGCTTCACTCTTTAGTCTATTTAAAAGACAAATTTCGTTATATTATATACCTCATAACTAAAGAACGTTACTTTAATATTACCACAGAGCAGGACTTATTCTACACACTTCTAAATTTTAAAAATTTTTGTTTGAAAAATAACATAAAAGATTTGAGTATACCAAAAATTGCATGCGGATTAGACAGACAAGACTGGACAGTCGTCAAAAATATGTTACAATTCATTTTTAACGATACAGATATACTTATTACAGTTTTTAAACATGTAAATAAACCACCTACCCTTGACCTAAACATAAACGACTCAAAGGAAATAGACGATCTTACAAAATATATTGAGCAATTCCATAAAGATCTAGACAACCGTATAAAAGAAATCGATAGCCAATCTCTCATAGTAGAAATCAGCGACAAAGAAAACGATAATCACAGCGAAAGCGACGTCACGGTACACACTAGTCACGAAAATCCTATCATAGGCATCCCCATCGTCGATTACCCAGTCAATTACGGTCAGAACCAAATATTTATATCAGAAGTAGAACATAGTCCTACTAGTCCCAAACTAACAAAAATTCACGATAAAAAGCAAAAAATCTTTATACAATTTTCAAAAAACAATTACGAAAAAGAAATGATAAACTTCATAAAAGAATTCATCGTCCCCAATGTGAAATATCACATATATTTCGAAAACGACCTCTACATAAAACTCACTAACGTTTTACAAAATTACTTCAAAAATTCGAAAATAAATATGATAAAATGTACTAAAAAATTAATCGACGTAGTCAATGAAGACGAAATTATCCAGCTGATTACTAACTACCACGAGAGTAAAACCAATCACCGTGGAATAGATGACACTTTAGCTCGAATCAAAGTAAAATATTACTGGCCTAACCAGAAAAAATCTGTACAATCCTTTATAAATCGCTGTGAAATCTGCCAAGTGACCAAGTACGACCGAAATCCGTTAAATTTAAAATTTAATATAACTCCCACTGCCACAAAACCATTCGAAATTTTGCATGTGGACAGTATTACATTAGAAAGCGCAAAATTCTTAACAATAGTAGACTCCTTCTCTAAATACGCCCAAGCATATAAGTTAAATTCAGCTCAAGGTATCGAAATTGTTAACAATCTAATAAAATTCTTTACACACCACGGTATTCCAAATTCTATCATTTCGGACAACGGATTAGAATTCAAAAACTCTTTAGTGCAAGAACTTTTGGAACTACACAAAATTAAAATACATTACATCAGTTCACAACACCCGGAATCAAACGGTATCGTTGAAAGATTCCATTCAACCTTAATAGAGCATATAAGACTGTTTAATAACCAAGAAAATTATAAAAAAGATCCCATCGAATCTAAAGTCAATTATGCGTTATTGGCATACAATAACACGATTCATACGTCCACTAAATTAAAACCATTCGATATAATTACCGGTCACTTAGAAACCGACTCCCCATTCACTTTGGATATAGAAAAACAAATATTAAACGATTACATTTCGAATCACAAAACTAAAATGAAATTACTGTATCAAAATTTAAACGAAAAATTACAACAAACGAAAGACAAAGTTATTAGCAAAATGAACGATTCGCGAGAAGACCTACCCCATATCCCTGAACAGATTTATATTAAAAACCGGCAGAAACAACAAAAAACTAGAAATAAGTACAAAAACGAAACGGTCAAATCAATTAACCCTAACTTGAAAACCGCAAAAATTAAAACAAGACACGGTAATACTGCGGAAAATATACACTTGTCTAATATCAAAAGACCAAGAAAAATATCTTACAAATTTAAAACAATTCCAGGTTGTTCGGGATCTGCTATGGATCCGAAATAATAGATCTAACTCAAAATCAAGGAATCATGCCGATTAATTTAGGAGCAGCCAAATTGCAAAAATCCCAACATACATTTGTGCACTTTTATAACCTAAATCCAATATTCAATGAACTAGAAAGTTTAGACAATCAGTACAAATTATTGAAATTAAACATTGCCAATAAAACAAAATTCCACATTGACCTCGAAAATAACGATAAAATCTTGGAGCACGTGCGAAAGAACATCGCTGAGAAATTAAATCACATAATAACCTATTCAAAGGTGCGATCTAAACGTGGCTTAGTTGACGGATTGGGAAGTATATTCAAACAAATTACTGGAGTTTTGGACGCAGAAGATGGTAAAAGATTTAATAAAATACTGAAGCATGTCCAGGAAAATCAACAATCCTTCCAAAATCAGTTAAAATTGCAATACTCTATTAATATCGAAATGATTAAGAAATTTAACAAAACAGTTGAAAATATTAGACACAATGAAGAAGTACTAAAACCAAAAATTGAAAACTTGAATAAACTACTGAAATTATCAACAAGCAATGAAATTTTACTCGTAAAAGACCTATACAATCAATTAAGTATTCTTTACAGTTCACTTTTAAACACCTTACAAGACATTGAGAACTCGATAACATTCTGTAAAACAAAAACCATGCACCCATCAATTATGAACCCAAGTCAACTTATACAAGAGTTACAAAAAATTTCCAATCATTATGGAAAGCAATTGCCTTTCGAACCGAAATTAGAAAATCTTTTGGATTTTGAAGGAGTATTAACTATAAATTGCAAAGTCGAGCAAAATCAAATAAGCTATTTCATTTCAATACCCATAAATTTCGAAAAGGATTACGAGTTATATTACTTACAATCATTGCCCACCAAACAAGGATCAGATTATTTTACCATAATACCAAACACAAAATATTTTCTAAAATCTTCCGACGAAATTAAGCCTCTGAGCGACGTGTGCTCAAAAAGTAGAGTATACCAATGTAAAAACCAGTACCACCCGCACTTCAACCCCTCGTGCGAGGAAGAAATCCTCTTACAAAGAAACCTAAGCCGATGCCGTTACACCAAGCTGCAAGTTACCAACCACGTAGAACTCATCCCAGAAATCAACCAATATTTGGCAATATTCCCAGTGGAAGAACAAATTAATTTAAAGTGCCCCGATAAAACGAATCTCAAAGCCCTCACAGGTGTCTACCTCATTAAAGAAAACAATTGTGAAATATTGTTCAAAAACAAAAGACTAACATATTTAGACCAAACCTACGGACAACCTGTATTACTACCAAAATTAAACCTCAGCCTTCGTGAACGTGAAATACCCAATTTAACAATAAAACTAAAGACTATAAAACTCGAAGACATTCCAATCAAACCACCAGTAGAAATATTTCAAGTACCAGCAATTAATCACGTGCCAAGTGTATGGACTGTAATACTGTATTGTGCTATAATAATGACAATAATTTACTTTGCTTGGACTAAGTTAAAACCAAGGTGTGTCAGAACAACCCTAGAGAACCAGCCAGGCCAACCCCAAGAACTTCGACTTCCAGGGGGAGCTTCATTCTGAGGATGGAGGAGTTACATCACCATCCAAAGCCGAATCCTGCATAGGTTGCAGATCTCACGCCGCAACCCTACACTACTTTATACAAATGTTATATAAGCATGTTAAACTTAGTTTTAGTTAGTCTTGTTGTATTCACTTAGAATTGTAGCATCTAACAGATGCAATTTGTAATAAATAATTTTTTTAAAAACTCAACGGCAATCTTTGAAATTATAAGTTATATATATACCTGTGTTATATTTTGTTGTTTAGTCATGGATTTTAAAATGGATCCTAATCGGCTTCTTTCGGACGAATTGTCGTATGAGTTGCTAGTGCGTGGTTGCGAAACAGCTGGTACGGTTATTGAAAAGCGTGCTAGGCTACGCGATTGCTTCCGGTCGGAACGCTCGGGCGATACTGTTGGTTATGTCACTCCATTTCTTCCAGCAGAAACAGAACTTAAGATCTGTGACAGCAAATTGACGGAATTAACTGGGATGTTAGAAAAGTTTGATAGTGAGAAATATCAAAGTGAGTACGCA
Source organism: Stenolophus ochropezus (assembly GCA_035578165.1). Taxonomy (NCBI): domain Eukaryota; kingdom Metazoa; phylum Arthropoda; class Insecta; order Coleoptera; family Carabidae; genus Stenolophus; species Stenolophus ochropezus. The sequence continues at coordinate 4,646,037 of JAQOWZ010000008.1, read as the reverse complement.
CGTTTAAATACTCGCTTAACCCACGTAAAGTTACGACTCGGTAGGATTAAGGCGGAGGAAGGAATCGATTCAGAGACAAGGAATAAACTAACCAAAACTTGTGAGGATCATATTCGGCAATTGTGCCTAAAGTTTTCCGCTAAGGCTTCGGCTCTCCTTATGGAAGAACATGAAACCTCACTAAGGGAAGGAACCCCAGTTGATGATGTTGTTCCTGACAAGGAAGCTTGTCCCGAGGCAGCGTCTAGTCCTCAAAGGTCTGACGTTTTAGATTTTGAAGCGCGATTGGCTCATGCCATCAATTCCATCTCACTGGGCTTAACGACACCTTGCTCACCGGTGCGCGATTCTTCAAACTTTAATTATAATTGTGGAATCCACAAGTGGAATCTAACGTATAGTGGTGGCCCTGGGTTGTCAAATTTCCTCGAGCGTGTAGATGAGTTGAGTACTGGGCGTGGGGTATCGAAATCTCAGTTGTTTTCGTCTGCTGTAGAACTGTTCACCGGAGATGCATTGACGTGGTTTAGGGCTAAGCGCCATAATTTTAGAGATTGGGACGACCTAGTTTCGTCATTAAAGGCTACGTTTCTGCCGGTCGACTATGATTTTAGTTTATGGGAGGAGATTAGGCGTAGACCACAAGGCCACGACGAAAGAGTTTCAATTTATATCGCCAACATGGAAGGCTTGTTTAATCGTTTAAGTCAAAAGCCACCGGAAATCGATCGGGTTAAACACATTCGCCGTAACTTGTTGCCCTACATGCAACAAGGTTTAGGTCTCGCACAAATAAGTTCGGTGGACTTGTTGGATGACATGTGTCGACAACTGGAAGATATTAAGGTTCGGACTCAATACTTCCCATCACCTCTACCGGTTCATAAATCTCTTGAGCCTGATTTAGCGTACCGACGCGGGAGGTCTGATTGTCGTGTAGCGACGGTAGATTGTTCGCCTCCGACCTCTGATAACGAGAGACCACGCATTGCCAGGCCGCCAAGTTCCTGTTGGAATTGTGGTCGGATTGGACACCTTGCGCACAGTTGTAGGGAAGAAGATTCATTGTTACCGCTGCGGTAAACCGGATGTAACAGTACACAGTTGTCCTTCGTGCCGTCCGGGAAACGGAAAGTAGATACTGGGGGTGGCCGTCCGCAGTGTCAGCCGCGTTTACCTGATGCAAATAAAATACTTCTCGATTTTATTATGGCTCATGCTCAGGGAGACGAACGGCCATATTTGGAAGTTCATATTTTTGAACAAGTTATGTTAGGGTTGTTAGATTCGGGTGCTTCGCGTACCATTGTGGGTAAAATGGGATGGGATATTTTAAGGGATTTAAATTTACCGATGCGTAAAGTCGTGACAAGTTGTACCGACGCGAATGGGCAACGTTGTACAGGTCTCGGGGTTGTTTCAGTTCCGATTAGGTTGCAGGACAAGATAAAATTAATAGACGTTTTGGTCGTTCCGGAGTTACCACACCAGTTAATATTAGGGGCTGATTTTTGGCGAGTCATGGGCATCGTGCCGGATTTGAGAAAAAAAAAATGGCACTTCTCAAGCGAACCGCTAACTTCGCTAGATGCAATTACGGCCCGTTCCAATCTGACGACGGCCCAAGAAGAAGCTTTGGGGAAATTGGTCGATGAGCTGTGTCCGATACTGCGCTTGGGTGTGCGAATTCTGTAGAACACCGCATAGAGACAGATAGTGCGCCGATCAAACAGCGATACTACCCGATTTCCCCCGCGGTTCAGAAACATGTAAACAGAGAACTCGATAACATGTTGGCTCAGGGTATTGTGGAACGTTCAGATAGCCCTTGGGCCTCGCCGATCTTATTGGTGCCAAAAAAGGATGGGTCATACCGCTTCTGTGTGGACTACCGTAAACTTAATAAGGTCACGAGGCGAAACGCGTATCCTCTTCCGTCAGTGACGCATACTCTGGACAAGCTGCGCGATGCTAGGTTCTTAACGTCGCTAGACATTAAATCAGCTTACTGGCAGATTCCCGTTGTTGAGGCTTCACGGCCTACGACCGCGTTTACTGTACCTAACCGTGGGTTATTTCATTTTCGCAGGATGCCGTTTGGTCTGCACAATGCCCCGGCAACCTGGCAACGTTTCATTGACAGGGTTATTGGGTTGGACTTGGAACCACACGTCTTCGTATATCTCGATGACATCGTGATAGTGGCGAATTCTTTTGAGAAACACATGGAGATACTTAGGAAAGTGTTGACTCGTTTACGGACAGCTAGATTAACTGTTAGTCAAGAGAAGTGTCAGTTTTGTCGCGACGAGTTGCGATATCTTGGTTATGTTGTCGATAAGCGTGGTCTCCATGTTGATCCGGAGAAGGTGCGCGCTATTCTCGATATTCCGAAACCGACGACCGTGTCTGAAGTACGACGTTTACTAGGGATGGCGTCCTGGTACCGGCGCTTTGTGCCACAATTCTCAACTTTAGTTACTCCACTTACGAGTCTATTGCTTAAAAATGCGCGATTTAGTTAGGACGAGAGTTGCGAGAATGCGTGGGCATCAATTAAAAATCATTTAGTGTCTGCCCCGATTCTGTCTTGTCCTGATTTCGAAAAAGAATTCTGCGTGCAAACTGATGCCTCCGATTTTGGAATAGGTGCCGTGCTAACTCAAAAGCACGAGTCAAGTGAGCAGGTGATTTGTTACCTTAGTCGCTCGCTCTCTAAACAGGAGCGAAAATTCTCAACTACCGAGAACGAGCTCCTTGCACTATTGTGGGCGATAGAGAAGTTGCGACCATATGTGGAGGGCTCACATTTCACCGTAATTACGGATCATTACTCTCTATTGTGGCTGAGAGACTTACAGAATCCATCTGGCAGATTAGCACGTTGGGCACTGCGTTTGCAACAATATAGTTTCGACATAGTACACCGCAAAGGCAAAGACCACATAGTGCCCGATGCTTTATCCCGTTCGGTACCGGTCTTAGACACTGTGGAAGTAAAAGTTAGCACTGATAAGTGGTACACCAAGATGTGTAAGCTGGTCGGGGAAAAACCGTTATTGTTTCCGAACTATCGAGTTAACGAGGGTCGTTTATTGAAATTTGTCAAACCCGAATACGTTGGTCTAGCGGATGAGGGAGACGAGTGGAAGGAGGTTGTCCCAAAAGAAAGAAGAAGTGATCTACTTAGACAGTGTCATGACGAGCCAACGAGCGGGCATTTGGGGGTATATAAGACGTATTATCGGCTTCTTCAGAAATATACTTGGCCGAAAATGAGGGCAGATGTCGGCAGGTACGTACGACGTTGCACCGTCTGTTTAAAATCTAAACCCGAACAGAAAGCCCCTGCAGGGAAAATGGGAGGGCATTCCCAGATATCACGCCCTTGGGAGGTAATCTGTACAGATTTGGTTGGGCCTTTGCCGACGTCACGGCAAGGATATTCTAATATTTTGGTAGTGGCAGATTGCTTTAGCAAATTCTCGCTATTTTTCCCGCTGCGGAAACCTACGGCCAAAAACGTTGTATCTTCAGCTTCTGTCGTCGTACGGTGTCAATCGTTCATTCGCTTCGTTGTATCACCCGCAAGCCAATCCGGCCGAACGTGTTAATCGCGTACTAAAGACCATGTTAATCTCCTTTATTTCAGATAACCAACGCGACTGAGACAAGCTTCTCCCTAAGGTATCCTGGGCCCTGCGTACTGCTAAGCACGAGATCACTGGACTAAGTCCATATTTCATTAATTTTGGGCGGGAAGCTATCTTGATTAGGAATGCTGATGAAAGTGGTGACACTGAAGAAGTTGTTAGTGGGTTTGATAAGGATCGGGTAGTGGAAAGAGCATCTAACTTTCCCAAGCTTTATAGAGACGTTTATAGTAAGCTGCAGAAGGCGTATGTGAAGTCGAAGGCTCGGTATGATCTTCGTCGTCGGGAGATTACGTTTATGCCTAACCAGCTGGTCTGGAGGAAAAATTTTGTCCTTTCAGACGCGTCAAAGCATTATTCGGCTAAGTTGGCGGAAAAATTTGTTGGACCTTTTCGAGTTTATCGCAAAGTATCGTCAGAAACTTACGAGTTAAAAGACTTAGACGGCACTGTCCTTCAAGGCACTTGGAATACTCGACATTTAAAACCTCATCCCGATCCCCTTGATATTAATGACGATTTAGATAATGAGGTTTGAACTTGGTTTTGTGTAGTGATTTTGGATTCTGGCTACGGATATTTTGTTTATTGTTTCTTTCGTAGTTCGTTTCGGCTTATCGGAAATTTTGGGAAAATTTCCTGGTGTGGTGAGGGAGGAGTTGTTACGGTTTAAAATAATTCAGTGACGGTAAATGTTAGCAACCCATCTTCCATGGAGGTAATTCGGGAATTTTGTTCTTCAACTTGCCTGTGAAGGCTAAGTAACAAGCGTGTTGGGATATAGTTCCTGCGAGTTAAGCTCGGATTTTATACGGCATTAGCACGTGAACCACTCTACAGAACCGCACGCCATCACAGGTTCTTTTTGTTTCCTTCTTTTTATTATATTCGTATTTCGTCTATTAAATACGTGAATATCATATTCGGACACGTATACCAGTCATCGCTTTCCTCGATTCTGGGAACTGTCGACGATATTATCGCTGTTCGTACTCGAGAACATCTAGGACAGGCAGGAAATTCCGTCAGGATTTCGAGAGATCTGAGACCGTCGTGCGAACCAGAACCGCCATCTTGTGCTGAGTCGTTGCCACGCCATACACCACCGGAAGAGCCAGATAAGCCTTATTCCCATTTTATTGTTTATTACATTTATTTATTTTCATCATTTTTACAAGTGATTTATTTAGTCTTACGCTTGTTTATTGAATTTATTTATATTTCTAGTATTTTTGCAAATGATTCTTTTTCACAGTTTATTCAGTATTACTACTTGTTTATTGAATTTATCTATTTTGTTAGTATTTTTTGCAAGTGATTATATTCACAGTTTATTTAGTATTATCCATTGTTTATTGAATTTATCTATTTTGTTAGTATTTTTTGCAAGTGATTATATTCACAGTTTATTTAGTATTATCCATTGTTTATTGAATTTATCTATTTTGTTAGTATTTTTTGCAAGTGATTATTTTCACAGTTTATTTAGTATTATCCATTGTTTATTGAATTTATCTATTTTGTTAGTATTTTTTGCAAGTGATTATTTTCACAGTTTATTTAGTATTATCCATTATTTATTGAATTTATCTATTTTGTTAGTATTTTTTGCAAGTGATTATTTTCACAGTTTATTTAGTATTATCCATTGTTTATTGAATTTATCTATTTTGTTAGTATTTTTGCAAGTGATTATTTTCGTAGTTTATTTAGAATTGCCCTTCGTTTATTGAATTTTTTTTTATATATATTGTTAGTATTTCCTGAGTGATTAGTGTCTCTTGGTACTTTGTAGTATTTATTTGTTTACTGTTTATTGAATTTATTGTTCTGGAAAGCTCATGCGAGTGATTATATCACTTTAGTGTTTCTCAACTCCCTTGGGTTTGTAACGCGCTAGGAGAATTAGGATCTTGTCTGTTAGTTATTTCTTAATTGTCACCTGCGCATGCGCTTAGACCGTTTGGTATACCAACCGACGAAGTGCCCTAATTTTGTTGCGCCATTCATTGTCCGTACGTTGCTTAACGCGAGTTCCTATTCCGCCCGGTACGCCGAACCCCTATACGGAGGCTAGTTTATTCTTTAGTTTTTTTTATTTTCGATAACCCCTCGCGTGTGTTGACCTATTATTTTAACATACTGTATTTTTCTTATATACTCAATATATTGGCTATCTGACTCTACGCTTGCTGTTTTATATAACGATCTCCCACCCTACTGATCATTTTGCTGTTACGTCTTGAGACACTTTCGTAGTTGTGTGTCATTTGTTATTTACAACTACATGGCGCCCTTCATTTCCAGTTTCATCTTAGTCGTTGCCTTTTAAAAGGGAACCACCCCTTCTCCACTGTCTAAAAGCTGGCGGCCGCATTCCTGACCACCTTGGATGCGTAGGGGCTACCATTACACACAGCATTGTGTTATACGTAGCAATGTAAGATTCCCATTTTGCTGGTAAATTTTTGAAAAATTCATAACTAAATTTACATGCTTTTATGTTTGAATCATAAATTGAGAAGTACAAATAGATTACAATCTGGATGCATTCTCTAGGAATGCAGGGGATTCAATGTTTGTAATTTATTTCGGAATACCTCGCCTATTACAAGCTAGCTAGAGAGCTAAACAGAGGTAGAAAGAATGAAATGCTAATATTGCAATCATATTTTCTGTTTGGGAAGTAAAATAAATGTATCTATTATGGATTTTTCTTTCATTATTTTTTATTTCAAACGATAATTTTGTGACTTTTTGCGTTTACTTATTTGTACTTGATTTTGTATTGTAAAACGTAGTTTTCTTTTTTTTATAGCAGGTTTTGAAGAGAAAAGAATTAGAAAAATTAAATTAATATGTAAGAACAATTTTAAAATGTCAGTAGTGTGCGTTGTTATGGAAATATTCTTCTAATAAACAAAAGTTAAAGTACTTTATCTACCCTTGCTGTTAAAGTGTTACTTTATCTATCTTTGCGGTTAAAGTGCTATTTAATTCACTATTTTGAGTTGATAAAATTACACTTTAACATCTGCTATAGAAAAAAGTATATTTTATTGGAGAGGTTTGATGCATTTTCTTTGTTGGTATTAAATAATGATTTTCATTTGGCGTTATTTCGTCGTCGTCTGATTTGGTTCTTTTCATATCTAAATAAATTCTCTTTATTGGTTGTGTTACTGTCAATTATGGTTCCGAATATTGAGAGGAACAATGATACTGTAACGTTTTATTTACTTAGGTGAAGTGTAAAACATAAGTGAGATACCGACTAATCACACTTTCTTCAGTGACTCTCTGCACACTCTGACCAATACTAATTCACTGATCTCCTGAGCCCACCGATGGGACCCTTATATACTTACCGTCAATTAATTTCTACAACATTCTACAGCCTTCCGGACTCTATAAAAGTCTCGAACAATAGCAGCGTCGCTCCATACTCTCTTGACCTTTAACGCGACTACCTGTCCAAACAGGTCACCTTACAATTATAATTCAGAATTGCATATTTTACAATTTGAACTACTTATAATAAATTTTACGTCAAAAGTTCGCATATTTTTCTTTTAGATAATGCATCGTTATTTAAATAAATTAGTTCAGTATTGCCACTATTTTCTATCCACGTTTGCACGTCAGGATGTAACATAGACAAATTAAAGAAACTAATTATTTTATTAATTCGATCTTCCTTAGTGCAATTTATATGTACACAACGGTAACTGCTGATATTAAAAGTCATTTTAAGAAAATAATTCTATAATATTAAGTTTAAGTACTTAATCTTATGTAGATATTATAAAACTTATATATAAATAAATACTTTGATATCCATGCAGATAATTTTTTCGGAAGTGCTGAATGTGTTAATTTGAAAACTAAAAGAGAATTATTACGTACATGCAATTGAAAACAACTGTTTTTGCGACAAAATTACGGAGTTACAGCAAATTTTAATTTATTATTACGCAGCAAGTGTTAAATATTTATAATACTATAATTTTATAAAAAGAATATATTCTAGCGACCCCAAGGTCACGCCGCGAGCGACGACCGCAGGTAGACAGGTCAAGACATGTTAGAAATACTTCTATTGTTCTGTCGCATCGAAGCTCTATTCTTCTATTCCAGAGTTTAATAACAGGATTGGAAAAACGCATAGGACATAAACAAAAAGAATATATTATCGTTAATAATTTGCATAATAAAAATAAACACACTCAGAAAAAAAATAAAGAAAAATAACTACGAACTCGCTACGAACGAATAAAAATTAGTATTTTTGTTTCTTTTCTATCTTGTTGGAAATAGATATTTGTAATTTTGTATTATATAGTGAAAAAAAAATGTCTGTCCGGTCCAGCAATACAATAATAAATATACTTTCGGCAGTATAATAACACTGCACGGTCCATATTTGACCCGCTCTATCCATACATTGAATCTTTATGCTACTTGCTTTGTATAGCAGCTCAGTAGTAAATGTATTAATTGTGATATTATTTTAGCATTCGACGTCATATATTAGTAATTAAAAAAGAAAAGGAGCCAGTAAAAAAAATAGAGGGAAATCGTATAGTTGACAAACACTATATAGTGACAAAAATAGTGAATTTTTAGTTCGATCATTTTAAGATTTGTTCATTTGGAAAACTACTTCCTGCAGGAAGTACAATCGTACAAAATGCCATATTTGCTACATGGAAGTTTCTTTCCTGACGGAAAATCCTGAGGAAACCAAATCGATGTATCTCATACTATACGTTTTCTAAAATAGAAAAACAATTAGGCGATGTAAGTTTAATATAAAATATGATTAAATAGTTTATATTAACTAAAATATTTAAATGAGGCTTGGAAAGGTGATTTGTACAGTAAAATGGAATTAGCTAGTAAGAAAGAAAAGAAGATGGCAATAAAAAATAAGCAAATTACCAAAGATGGTATACCATGGATAAAAGTACACGCCGATGGAGGATGAAGTAAACGGTCATATGGACATAATTATAATGCAGCTTCAGGAACTGAAAGTGTTATTATTATTATAATCAATAAATAATTCATATTATTAAAAATGTTATGTTATGAGCTGCAGACGAATAATTAATAGACGTTTAATTTTCTAAGCCGTTATTATTGGTAGTGCAAATGAAAAAGTTATTTATGTTGGCGTGCGCAATAAATATTTCTCTATTTGTGTCCTAGCAACAAACCAAAGAAAACCTGTAGGAGAACACAAATGTTTTAGAAATTGGAATGGCTCTTCCCGTGCTATAGAAACGGATATTTTAATAGAAGGTTTCAATATGAGCGAAGAGATGCATGGCGTGCAATATTTGGAATTAATTTCGGATGGCGATTACAGTGTATACGCAAATATAAAAGAAAAAGTTTTATATGAACGAGAAGTGATTAAAAGAGATTTCACAAATCACAGCATAAAAAACTACGGCAATAAAATTAAAGAAGACACGTCGGCAAATGTAACAATACGAAAATGGCTGACAAAAGAAAAGATTACAGAAATAAAACAAATTGCACAGAAATCTTTATATTTTAATGCAAATGGAGATGTGGAAGTATTAAAAACTGATATACAGTTGGAACAATTACACGTTTTTGGAGACCATAGTCATTGTAAAGATTATTTTGTGATCAAATTGATCAAAGTTCTTCGACATCAACTTCCGTTAATAATTTAATTTATATATACGTGACTAGTGCAATTGAAAATTTATTAAAGCACGCTTGAATACTAATATCAAACGAAAGCAATAATAAGTCAGACTCTTTTATGGCTGTAGTAGCTCGATTTAATGCAGGAAAACCTTTAAATCTAATTCAACGTGGGTCTTACGAAACAAGAGTGCATATATCGGGATTAAGATACAACAGAGGGTTTATGTGGCACAGTTCTCCATGGAAAAAAATTACAAATTCAAGTCCAAGCACAGTGTTGAAATTTTACATGTCCCGTAAGACTTAGAACAAAAAAGTCTGCATTAGAAGGCTAAATTTCCAAAGAGTTTGGACAAAAAGGGGTAATTCGAAGGTTCCAAATATTGATTATGGCTCAAAATCATATCAACCTGATTTATCACCTAGCAACCTGCAGTCGGAGATGGAAAGATTATTAAAATCTTTAACAATAACTAAAGAAGATCACTTGAAAATTGCGTCTGACACCGTTAGTTAATTCGGAAATCCGCGATACAAATTTGAAAGGAAAAACAATAAATTTTGGTTCCGTTATTCGCCGAAGAAGAACAACACCTTGCCATACTTTGGTAAAATCAATTTTGTTTGGCCAAAAAATTAATTATTTCCCCGGCTATAAAGTACAGAAAATAAGGGAACATATGGCAATTAAAAAATTCGAAATGCATTCTGAGTCCACGTTAGGCCAGCGAGATTATTCATTTTCAATACTAATAGTTTTCTTAGAGCTTCCGCTTATGGTAAGTTATTCCATAAACAGAATTAATATTATAACACTAATATATGCTAATTAAAAAGGTTTAATTGACGATGACTGCTTAGCTGAAGTACATTGTCTGTACAAATATCGGAACTGGACTAATAAATTTGAAGAGGCTATACAAATCGATAAATCTATGTGTTTGGAAATTAGAAATGGGAACGTGCAATTAAAACGGATACATAATTACAATTATCAATTAGGTGTTTTCACATTAAAAAAGGTATCGAAATATTGAAAATAACAATTTTATAGGTACAGGAACAACTTAACATCTGCAAAAAAAGTTACTGTTATTTTGTTATTTACATTAATGATAAGTCAGATCTATTTGTTGAAAAAATAGAAAAAAATGAGCATCTATCGGAAAATATTAAGCTGCTGAATAGTAATTATAATAAGTGCATATTACCCGAAATTTGTGATAACAGATTAAAACGGGGAACCCGCTGTAGAGATAAATTGTAAGGAGCATATGAGTTTCAATTATTATTATAAAAAATTAGTTTTTCAATTGTTTACTATTTATGACATTAAATATTAATAAATATTTGTGTAAATATTTAAGTACGTAATTCGGAATGTTATTTTTTATTTTTGTTGTGATTATGTTTTCAGTCAGTAAATAAAATGTGATTATTACTATTTTTATTGTTTTGATGTTTACCTTTTCAGCACAAAAACCAATATTTAAATCTCTGTCCCTATAACTACAGCAAGTAGTAAATTTAAATTTCAATCCCCTTATTCCCCAACCCTTCAAACAGTGCTGCCCTCAACGTTCTACCACAATAGCGTCTAGAAATATAAACGGACAAAAGCTAAACTATTTCGTGCTAAATTGAGCACTGAAACATTATTTCCACACACATTCAAAAACTACGTAATATTTTTAAACGAAATTTTGTATACACAATATATGTAATAATATCTAGTCAAATGACAATTTTTGATGGAATTATTAGTTCAAATACTAATACTTTCTAAAAATATTATGATTAATAATGGTCAATTAATTATGAAAAATAGTCATTTGACTAGATATTAAATTAATAAATACAAATAAACCACTATACAATTATTTAGTAGCATAGTAGTAGATTACCGGACGCAGGGTCGGGAGTTCGAGCTCCACAGCCAGTATAAAATATTTTTTTCTTTTTTCTCTCAAATAATTTTAAAGTATAAAGACCTGGAATATTTCATATTCCAAACCGATTAGTCAAAACCGGCTATATAAGGCCGGCTCAAAACATTGCAAGGTAATCAGCCTTCTGGGTTTCTTGGGAGGCAGACGTGCGAGAGAATAGTGAGTGTAGCCTCTAGTGGTCTTGATGTCTAGGATCGCGTACTTGTCTCCGTGTACAACCTTGGTGACTAGGGTCGCGCTCGGTCTTGTCTACAGGCAAGGATCTTGGTTTCTGAGAATTGTGCATTCACTCTTGTCATCACCACTAGTAAATTTACTACCATCTTGATGTCTAGGATCGTATTCTTTCCCCGTACGCAACCTTGGTGACTAGGGTTGCGTTCGGTCTTTTTTTACAGGCGCGGATCTTGGTATTTGGGATCTGTACGTTTACTCTGGCCATTGTCATATTCCCTCCGTCTTATTTTTCAATTTCACGGGTATATATATATATTTTGTTAGAATTAAAAGTCACTACTAAATTTCACTGGTACAACTTGTTTCATTATTTTGATGTCAATATATGAGTATGAGCTACCGACTAAGTTAGACGTGCGCTGTGTGCTCTGGCGACTTTGACATAAAAATTTCGCAGATATTTTTTTAAAAAATCCTTCATTCTTCACAATTAAAATGCTTACCCGAGACGACCGTGAGACAATAACATCTATGATTTCAAAATCTTTGTCTATGCTAAGTGAAAATGAAGAATTTGTGAACTTGATTGTGCAAAGTGTTTCCGTGGCGGTTCAAAAAGTGTTTGAAGCTAAAATCAAGCATCTTGAAAACGAGATTACGGTAATAAAAGGAGAAAATAATGTTCTCAAACAATCATGTAGAACATATGAGAATGCATCGACGACATGGAACAGTACTCACGTCGAAACAACATCCGCATTTTCGGTTTACCAGAATCGAAGAAGGAACTCATTGATGAGAGGGTTGTCAATTTTTGTCGTGAAAATTTAAATGTTGATATTTCTATAAAGGATATAGATCGATGTCATCGAATTGTAAAGCCGAAAAGTAATAAAATCCGCCCTGTGTTAGTGAAGTTTGTGAGTTATCGCTCGCGCTTCAAAGTGTTCAGTGAAAAAAAGAAGCTTAAAGGTTCAACAATGACAGTGCGGGAAGACCTTACTCAACCCAGGCTGACTCACGATGGCCGTATCTATGCGAGTGTAGAAAAAAACGGGGAAAATATTAAAATCTCTATTAACTCTCACGAAAATCTATAAATGTAATCCCGCATTTTGTACATATGTATGTATGGTTCTGTATTCTTGTTCTTTAACTACATTTATTTTAACATAAAACTGAATAAAAATACCATTTTTCAATCAAGCCAGAGTATACTCCGAGTCAATGTCCGACTAATTAAGTGTGAATAATTCTGTTTAATATTGTAAGTCTTAGTACCTTTGGCTGTTTAAAACTTCTAGAGCATTGACATCTTGTCCAGTATGTTTACATTTGGTCATTTGAATGTAAGATCTCTTAATTCATGTTTCTCTGACTTCAAAGAATTTTTATATAATCATGATTTTGACTTATTAGCAGTTTCAGAAACATGGATATCTGATATCTATCCTTCTGATTTTTTTTAATATCAATGGTTATAATTTCATCAGTATTTCTAGAACGCATAAACGTGGTGGAGGAGTAGCATTTTATATACGCCAAAACCTTAGTTATAGTACTATTAAAACATCTTTTGTTGCTAGAAATAATGTTGAGCATTTGTGGATTCGAATTATGATTGATAACAAAAGATTTATATTTGGTGTTGTTTATAATCCACATTTATATATGTACAAAGACTTATGTGTTTTGAATACTATTTTAGAGAAATATTTGATTGAAGCGGATTATTTAATTTTATGTGGGGATGTTAATATAAACTTACTGTGTGATGATATATATTCTACTTTTTTTTAATGATATTTTGTCTACATATGGGATGCAACAATTAATTACAGGTTACACACGGCCTGTCTCTAAAACTAGTTGACATTATTGCAATCTCAGATCCAGCCCTGTGTACTCTTGCTGATATTATTGAATGCCCCCATTTGTCAGACCATAGCTGCACGCTTTGTATTATTAATTTACCTACATCTGTTCAATCTAGTACGCGCATCACTTACAGAGATTTCAAAAACTTCGATTCTGAATTCTTTTTGGCTGATTGTAATAACGTTAATTGGAATAATATTCTACTATTAGATACAGTTAATGATAAAGTTAATTTTTTAAATAATAACATCTTGGCGCTTTTTAATAAACACGCACCTTTGAAATCTTTTAATTGCAAGAAAAAGTACTGTCCATGGTTTACACCTGTAATTAAAATTATGCAAGGCAAGAGAGATAAAGCACTCTTAAATTATAAAAAAAATAAAACTGTAGCTAAGTTCAATTACTACAAACAACTGCGTAATCTCACAACCTCAGCGATTCGCAGAGAAAAACAGGCATATTTTGAATATGAAGTTAATAATAATATTAAAAACTCGGGTAAACTAAACGGAACAGCTTAAAGCGCCTGGGTGTGAATAATGACCCAACAAAGAATATTCCAGACATATTACATGAACCAGATAAATATGGGAAACATGTATTAGAGAAAATAGGAAACTGTAGTACAAACTCTGATACGACTAATTTTTATCTTAATAATAAATATCTAAATGGTTTCTGTGAGTCTTTTGAGTTTAAATGTACAGATAGCGACACGGTCGAAAAAATCTTAAGAAATCTGAGATCTAACGCTGTAGGTGCTGATGAAATCAATTTGAAAATGATCTTGATAATTCTACCTATAATTACAGATTACATCACCCACATTATCAACTCATGCTTACTACAAAGTATTGTACGTGATGTATGGAAATTTGCAATTTTGAAACCAATAGCAAAGCAAAAGGACTGCTCTTCATTTGATGACCTGCGACCAATTAGTATTCTACCAGTGCTGTCCAAAATACTTGAGAGAGTATGCAGCGATCAAATCATGGATTACGTAAACATAAATAAAATATTACCAGGATGTCAGTCTGGGTTCAGACCTGGTCATAGTACCAATACGTGTTTATTAAGTATTATTGATTCATTAATAGATAACTATGATAAATCTAAGATATCTCTTTTAATTCAGATTGACTTTTCGAAAGCATTTGATATGATTGATCATAGCTTACTACTCGCTAAACTTCATTACTATAACTTTTCTTGTAGTGCCATTCAGTGGTGTAAAAATTATTTGGAAGGTAGATACTTCATGGTTAACATGTCAACGAATATTGAAACTATAACTTCATCTCCTTTCCCTTTGCGTCGCGGAGTTCCGCAGGGTTCAATGTTAGGGCCACTCTTCTTTTTAATCTATGTTGCTGATATGCCGTTAATTTTTAAATTTTGCTCAGTTTATTCGTACGCGGATGACACACAAATTATTGCATCAATTGACTCCGATTCCATCATTGAACAATGTGAAATCGTCAATAAGGAACTTGATTTGCTACAAAAATGAGTTCATAATAATGGTTTGAAAATCAATGCTGCTAAATCCTCTCTACTTTTAATAGGCAAATACATAATACCTGATATTATTTTGAATGGTGTAGTATTACAACGATGCACATTCGTAAAAATTTTGGGGCTCCTTATTGACGAAAACCTAAAATTTAGGGAACATTTAAATAGAAAATTGATTGCAATAAGATTAAAACTTCGGCATCTGTATCAATTCCGACATGACATGAGCTCGACTGTTAAACTACGCATAGTTCATTCTCTAATTTTACCTTTATTAGATTACTGTGCATGCTCTTATGTTCCAAACCTTACTCAAACTGATAAAAACAAAATTATACTTATTGAGAATTTATGCCTAAGATTCGTTTATGGAGTGCGCAAATATGATCATATATCTGAATACAGAGTTCTAGCAAATATCTTGTTCATAAAGTTATACAATCAGGGACTCCCTTATATCTATTAGATAAACTAATCCTAAAACATTATAATTACTCTTTACGTATCAGAGATTTGTACATTGTTCCGTCCTACAACAAAACAAAATTTAAAGGATCTTTCTCTTACCTGGCTCCCACTCTTTATAACGACTTACCGTTATCGATGAAGTCTCTGTCTGTGCGTAACTTTAAGAAATCTGTTAAATTCTTATATTAGTCTTAAGGTATTTATGCCGTATGTTAACATGTTACCTTTATAATTAGTTTTACTTTCATATATTCTTATATTTGTATGTTCCATTTACCACAGTTGGCATGCTAATAACTTTATTTATTTCTTGTATTTGTATATTTACTCAATGTATGGTTAGGTGGAAGAACAGCCTTTGGCTGAACCTCACCCTTTGACTTTTCCTGTCAATAAAGGTTATTATTATAATAAAGTTAAACTGCTTATCGTTCCGAAAACTACGAACCGTTCATTATGTGATCGCATTATTGTTCTGGTATATAAATATATGAATAATTATTTAAATCCTATTATATCGCTTGTACATTATATTTTTTTGATGAGGATATTACAAAATAAAGAAAGTGTTTATTTTCTGGGAGTTGCAAATTTTCATTAGCCCTAAATCCCTGGTTTCCCGCTAGCTATCCTGGCTCCTCTCTAGATACGTGGTTACCCCTGACTGTTACCGATTGGCGCCCGAGAACCCGTTTACCTGCAGTACGTCAACGGAGATTGTTAGAATTAAAAACAGCTTACAATATCACTGATAGGAATCTGCTCACCACGTTACCTGAACTATTCCGCGGAGATGCATTAAAAGGGATTGGCAACAATCGAGAAAACTGGACGACTTGGACTGAGTTCGGAAAAGAATTCAAGAAGTATTATTAACTAACTAATAACTATGACCTTTTGCTAGAAGAACAAATAAGCCACCAGGAACAACGACCAGGAGAACCGGGACGCAACTACATCACAGATATACGCACTATGATACACCGATGCGAGAAATTCCATCAAGACCAGACTTTGTACCGTAACTATAATAATATGCTACCGGAGTACCGGCAATACATTCGACGCAAGGACATAAAATCAACCCAGAACCTGATTTACGAAGTAGACGAGTTCGAGAGATTATGCAAAGAAATAACGGTCAAGACCAGGAATTCTAGACCAGCAAGAATAACGCCGGTGGCACCTGGTATAATAGAGAAAGAAACAACCGCAGAGTAATCGACCCTTGCTGGAGGTGTGGAAAGCCTGGAAATCTTCGAGCCTCATGTAGAAATACACCAAAGAAGTTCTGCTGGGTGTGTAAAAAATGATGGGTCCTCACAAAGGAATGCTGCTGGAAGCAGAGAATCGCCAAGTAAGTTGCGCTGACAAGGGGCCAACGCAACTTTCACCGACGGAAAACTCGTTTCCTACTATTCCCTTACCTGTCATAGTTACCGAACAATCCGATACGACTGCAACCATCAACGGGGCAGAGTACGAGTATCAAGCCTTAAAAGACACAGGCGCGACGAGATCTTATATCAACGCGAATATTGCAAACTCTTGTATAATAGCCTTTGCAGAAAATATACATGCACAACTAGCTAATAGTGTTTTTGTCACGGTTGAATGTCGTGTTCTCTGCTTCCCTGATCTAGTTACACCAATCGTTCTAGGGATGGATATAATTTGCGAATACCAAATGCAAATAGACGTGAAAAACCGGCGAGTTCATGTTCGTGCACCAACTATTTGCAATCATTTTGCTTTAATAACAGAAGACACCAAATCAGCCTGAATGTATTCTAACAAGAGATGAAGGAGCATGTTTTGGAGCAAATAAAAAGAGTAGCTGGAAAATTGACTCAGGAGCGACTAGTCACATGATACAGAGCAAAGATGCTTTCGAAGAACTAAACTCTAACAAAAGAGGTTATGTTCGCCTCGCAGATGACGAAAAACGCGTTGAAGTAAAAAGTATAGGTTCTGTAGCCATAAAATGTGTAGCTGGTGCACGAAAAATTTCCAAAGTGCATGAAAATGACGCGCTTCATGTTCCTGAAATAGGATCAAATTTATTATCAGTAAAAAAACTAACTCAAGACGCATACAAGATCATATTTGAAGATGACGACAGCAATTTCATGAAAAATGGAGAGCTGCAGGCTGTAGCAAAAGTATCACCGGATTTATACAAGCTGAAAACTGTAGAAAAAAATTGTACTACAAGTGAAGTTATGAACATTTCTAATGAGTACATCGACAACTGCTAGTACATCTGGCATAGACGATTTGGGCACCGGCATCCAGATGCAATTAAGGAACTGTTTGAGAAAAAATTAGCAAGTGGAATTTAGTTAAAGGATTGTGGAAAGCGTGAGACTTGCGAATATTGCGCAAAAGGAAAAATGTCACGCACGCCTTTCCCGAAAGAATCAAAAAATCTTATCCATACCGATGTTTGTGGTCCAATGCAAACAATTGACACCTGGCAATAAAAGATACATTTTGTCAATTATTGATGATTTTTCAAGGTACTCATACATACCTGATAAGTCATAAAAACGAGACAGTAAAATTCATTTAAAAATTTGTTGAAATGGTAAAAATATAGTTCAACAAAAAAACCAAAGATAATAAGATCAGGTCGAGGAAGAGAATACGTAAATAAAAACTTGCAGATGTATTTGAAAAAACAAGGTATCAGAATGCAGTACACAGCACCTTACACACCGCTACAAAACGGTGTTGCTGAAACGAAAAATAGAACTTTGTTACAAATGACAAGAAGTATGCTGTTTGATGCCAATTTCGATAAAAAAGTATAGGCCATTCCAAAATGACGTCAGAAAACCCCCGCCATCTTTGTTGAGGGGTATATAGAACTGTCATTCGCCTTGATCACTCGTTTAAAAGCGTTATGTTGTGTTTTGTGATTCTCTATTTCTTTTTTTGTGTATTTTCACTTATATTCGATTCGTTAAATATGGATAAAAAAGTGAATATTTTTTAGCAATGGCAAAAATTAGTGATTTAGATTGGGAGACAAAATATCAATCTTTAACTACGTCCAAATTAATTCCCACATTAGAAACAGAGAGTTTAGAAAAATTTCTTCGATGTGTGCAAGAAACTGATACTGATTCAGCTATATTTCGTGTTGTGGAACAGTTCGCTTTAAAACTTCACGACGATCAAGTTACACTGGAATCATCTTTATCTATGGAACTAAGTAATTTGTTCAATGAGCATTCTTTAAATTTATCTTTAGAAGAGCTTATATCATTGGCTAAAGATGCCACTCTGACTGTATCTAAAGAAGAGTGTGATGCTGTAAATGAAATTACTACGGACCAGAATTCCAGTACTTACTGGTTTAAGTTTAGAACAGGACGAATAACTGCATCAAACTTTAAAGCAGTATGTCGCACCTCACTCAAAAACCATCGTTGATATTAATAAAAGGCATATGTTATCCCTTAAAGATGTTGTTTAAATCCAAGCAAACTACATACGGTTTAAAACATAAAAAAAGCTTTGTCAGACTTCGTAAATCAATTTAAAACACTGCACGCCAATTTCAAAGTTAGTAATTGTGGCTTACAATTATTACCAGAACATCCACAAATTGGAGCATCACCCAACGCAATAGTATAATGTGACTACTACGGAAATGGTTGTATAGAAATAAAATGCTCATTTAGTTTGAAAACTAAAGATATGAATTTACAGCAATTTAAAAAAAAAAACAAATAGTTGTCTTGTACACAACAAAGAAAACAACCTATTTCATATTAACAAGAATCATAGCTATTACTACCAAATACAGCGGCAAATGTTTCTTACAAAGTTTGATTATTGCTACTTTGTAATTTGGTCACCAGATTTAATGTTTATTGAAAAGATTTCAAGTGACATTTGTTTTATGGAATCTGAACTTCCAAAGGCATTAATTATCCATGAAAAAGGCTACGAACCCAAAACCTCTCAAACCTCCCAAAACCTTTTAATCCTTTTATCCTTTTGTCTTTTTTTATAATAAATTATTAGGAAGATAATAATACTTCAAGTAAGTATTTATTAATCTTTTTTTTAAATATTTCATATAATTAGTTTTTATTACATTTCTATTAAGAAATATATTTAAAGCACGTTACAGAAGGATCAGCGTTGCGTTGAAGTCAAAATCCCTAATCAGGTGCTAGCGATGACCTAAAGTATGCCTCGTAAGCGAAAGAACTGTAGTTGGTCGGCTGGTTGATTGACGTGTTGGTTATTTGGAATGATTATTGCAAGCGTAGCGATATTCCAAAGATGTCGGTCCGTATACCAGTGTATTCAAAGCGAAATAGAAACGAGAATACAAATAGGACTGGATACAACTCTTAAAAATGACAGGATAAATTGATAAAAATGGATAACAAATGTTGATTAGGATAGCGAAGCTAATGAAGTTCTTATTCCTAACAACAGCGAAAGATAAAGCAAATAAGTAGAAAGCGAATACAAATAAACCAGCAAGCAGCACAACATGTCCAGTAGAAACTCGGTGCTATAAATGCTGTAAATTTGTACAAAAGAGGACAAAATAAAAGGATACTTTATTTAACATAAGTATATGTTTAACAAATAATGTGCTGCTAAATATTAAATGCAATAAACAATGTACCCAAGCGTAAATAATAAGTATAAGTTGTCTAGAAGTTTAACAAACAAAGTCCTAATATAAGTAGGCAAGAATAGCAAAAGTACAAACAGATTAAAGAACAAATAATAATAAAACAAAGAGAATATGAACTTTAAACAAAGCTAAACAATCTATTAGCGCTTGTAAAAATAATTAGAGCAATAATAAAAGCAAAGCAAAACCTGTCAAATGTAGTCAAATTAATTTAAACTACATGCGATCAAATGCAAATAAAATATGCAGCAAATGTGCAAAACTATATAATGTTGCAAATAAGTAACAATTGAAAAGAAACAAGCTATATTTAGTGTAAAACAAAATTGCAAAAGTGGCGCAAATGTAAAGTGTTCAACAATGTAGAAAATGTGTGTACTTACAGCGTGTAAAATGTACAGTGTGTGTATATTTGTGTGTTGCACAAAAAGAAGAAAAGTTGAATTATAAAAAACAACAATAGAAAAAATATATTGAGCCTCGTGGTCAATTTTAGCGCAGAATATTAATCATAGACAAGTGATCAGTTCTTCTGACTCTCCAAGTGTTTGTGAAATATTTTTGTACGAGTTTTCGTGTTCATTTTGTATAAAATAAAGATCAAGTATTGCATTCCTGGTTGCACTGTAGGTGGTAAGTATTTTTTGTATTAATTTTCAATTTGCATGGGTTAAATAGTTATTTGTACAAAAAATAAAAACCAAAGCAATACTCTTTTCATAAGTTTTAAGTTTGGTGTTTGTTTGCTGACATTTAATTTGGAAATATCAATATATTTATTTATAAATTATTAGTTTTTTAGCACCGTCAATAATTATATATTTTAATTTTTATTTATTTCTTCTTTTAACTTCAATATTTATTCATTAAACAATTTTAGGTGTTACTTTGCATCGATTTTCAAATCCCCAGAAGGACCGACAACTATTTAACCACTGGTTGAATGTTATCGTGTTAGCATCCTTAAGGGAAATGGATGATCCGGCGAAAGTGTATAAAAATAAGCGAATTTGTTTCGCACATTTTGATCCTTGTCCAAAAGCCCAGGAAATCCTAGATTACATCGCAATGCTATTCCTTGTTTCGGTTTACCAGGTAATTTTACTTTAATTTTATTTACGTATCACAAACAGTGAATCTTTAAAGGCGTTTAGCACAATATCCTAATTACTTCCAAACATACCTTGAGACACTTTTTCGTCAAAATTATTTTATACTTACTACTACTTTATACACTTAATTTGTAAATAGTTTTTTGCCTTACATCATAAGAATTGTCCTAAGGTAAATAATGAATTTTAGATTAATGTTTATTAAGTATAGGTATTATATTAGTTATATCCTTAAAGTGGACGAAAAGACGATGGCTTTGGCCCTTTTGAAACGTAGTCCAAAGGGCTACGATCTGTTAAAAGAAATGTTTACATTGCCTGGGAAAAAACATTAAACAACTTTCTCGGGCGATTGAAATTAAAGTGTGGAATAAATAACAAACTTGTTTCAATTTTAAAGAAGCAAGTGGAGAAAATGGCAAATCCACATAGATTATGCAGTCTCATTTTTAATTAAATGAGCGTATCTTCATCAATTTCTTATGATGAGTAAAATGACTGTTTGGAAGGATTCAGCGATGATGGGAAAAACAAAACTTTGGGATTTGCCGACCATGCTCTCGTTTTCATGGCCCGAGGAGTAGTGAAGAAATGGAAACAACCAGTATCGTTCACATTTTGTGAATCTGCTACAAAGAGCGACAATTTAAAGGCTCAAATTAAAGAGAATATAGCTGCATTGCAGGAAGCAGGACTTATTGTCGCCGCTTTGGTTTACGACATTTGGCAAACCAAGCCAAAAGGCAATCAAAGAGTTGGTTGAAGAAAAGGAATTGGACATAAATAGACAACAGATTGTTCCATTATTCGATCCACCTCATCTTCTGAAATGCATGCGGAACAACCTTTTAAAGAGCAATTTGCACTTCATTATGAATGGGGTACCAAGAATTGCAAAGTGGGACCATGTTCGACAAATTTATGAAATTGATACAGAAGAGGAGTTTTCCGACTTAAGGGAATTACCCAAACTAACAGAATCTCATGTCAACCCACAACATAGGGAGAAAATGAAAGTAAGCTACTGTTCACAAATTTTCAGTTAGCGAGTTGCTGCAACATTAAGGTCGAAAGCAAAGCAATGTAAGTGAACACATTTATTTTCATGTTATTTATTGATAACTCAATTTAACAATACATAAAAATAAATAATTTCTTTAATCTTAATTATTTCAATTTTGATACTGTTATTAAACAAATTCAATCTACAGTTCAATTAACTTATGCAGATAATTTATTTACCTGCAAATATAATGTAATTGTTTATTAAAGATTGAAGACTAACCTACAATCCTTAAAAACATTGACAGTCTTATATTAATGATTTCTTTACTAATTATGTTTAATTGTTAGAGATCCAGAAAAGACCGATATGACAGACACTGCCTTGCTGTTTGGCTTTCTGGATAAGCTGTTCGACAGTGTGAACAGTAGTTCACTGCAAGTGCCTAATGGCAAAAGTCTCCGAGGAGCAATTAAAAGTGGTTCGGCACATACGGGATTTTGGGAGGAAGCGATAAAAATTTTATCGACGATGGAGTTCGTAGACGAAACTAAGAGGAAAACCAGGCCGGATTGCTTAAGGAATTTGCAATTTACAATCCTTGGGTTTCAGTTGGTTTGGAAAAATTTACAGGGGATGGGGATTAAATTTCTTTTGTTAAGAAATTTCAATCAAGATCCCCTAGAAATTTTTTTCGGATCAATTAGAAGCCAAAGGTTGCGCAACGTAAATCCTACAACGAGAGCATTCGTGGCAGCTTATAAAACGTTGCTCATTAATAATTTTATGGCTCTTCATTCAGTTAGATCCAATTGTGAATTGGATATTTCTGAGCGTTAACTCTCAAATTTGAGAGACATATTGGAACAAGAACCCAATAAGAAGGACGCTCTGTTATGGCACCAAAAAATTATATGTAACATAATTTTTACCCAAAACCAAACGGCATTGTTAAAAAGTAATTTTTGTTGTAGGTATATCATAAAAAAAAAATTAAAAAACTTTTTACTTCTTGCTCAGAAAGCTCAGAAAGTTTAAGAGCCGCGAAGATTGGGCTTCAACATAACTTAATATCAGAACGCGAATATTCGCAAAATAGGGCCTTGGAATATAAAAAAATAAATTGTATATTGTATAAAAATGTATTGTATATTGTATAAATATATTCAATGTTCATATATATGTAACTGCCTAAACCATCTCTGTTACCAAATGTAATATTTTATTCCATTTAAAACCACAAATTTACCTACCTTGGTAGCAGGGGTTAGACTTTATTTCCAAATCTGACCGAGCGGTGTCAAAATGCTAAAGAAACTAAATAAGAATTTGAATTTAAAAATAAATGTAATTTAAAAAATAGTAAAAATGAATTTATAGACAGTTAAATTAGATAATAATATACAATAATAATAATATAAATACAAATGTTACGCTGTTACGCTGTTACGCTGTTACGCAATATTACATTAACAATAAAATGGTAAAAATATACAAAATATGAAAACCTACCTTCAGTAGATTCTAGCAATGAAAGAAGTCTACCTGGGACGATTCTTGATCACAGGGATTCGGTTTCACTTGAAAGTAATTTCTTTTTTTTTACAAAATTTTGACCCAACTCCTTCGAAAGAACTCTGAAAACTAGCCGCGCCCGAATTCTTCATAAGATGCGTCGCGCTTTGTTTAGATAAAGTACAGTCGTACGATCAAATATTAAATATAAAATGATAACACATTTACGGTCGTTACATATATATATATATATATATATATATATATATATATATATATATATATATATATATATATACAGGGTGTTTGGCGAAAGGCCGGCACCCAAAATATCTCGTTTATTATGAGAGATACAAGAAAATGTTAAGAAGCAAAGTTAAACTAAGCAAAGGGGCTCATAAAATGGTCGTAGTAACAATTTTTTGTTTTAGCGGAAATGGGTCCAACTTTAATTCTAGCATAGGGAATCTATATTTTTATATTTTTTTTGGAATGTACATAAAATTAGCTTTACAGTGATACCAAAATATCATAGTTTTTCTTCAACCAGTTCAAAATGGCGACAATTTATTTTTATAATAATTTACTAATAAAATTCTTAAAAAACTAAAACATAGTAAGCTATGTGAAAACAATTTTGTTACCTGAAAACAAAACATATGTCTAAAAGTGTTTTATCTACCTTGGTTTTGTTATACTTTTTCAATTTCTGTAATAATAATGGCTCACGTGCAATACACGAATGAAGAAATGACTGATATGGTATTAATATTCGGAGAATGTAGAAGAAATTCTGTTAGAGCACTCCAACTGTATGGAAAAAGGTATCCTCACCGGCAACAACCGAGAAGGCAATATTTTAATGAAATTGTTAACAAAATGAAAAGATATGGTTCATTTAAAATTAAAACTCAACGTGCGAGAAGGAGAAATGAAGAAGAAAACTTTGGTGATGAAGAGGAAGAAAGAGTTTTAGCTTACATTAATTTTAATCCTGAAGTTTCGGTAAGAGAATTAAGTAGTGAATGCGCAGTATCAAATTGGAAAGCATTTAAAATTTTGAGAAAATATGGATTTAAGTCTTACAAAATTCACGTTAGCCAATCTCTTAAAGAATATGACAGAGATCGTAGATTAAATTTTTGTAGTTGGTTTTTACAAATGTGGCGAAACAATAATAGATTTCATCATAAAATTTTATTTTCTGATGAATCATATTTTTCGAATAATGGATTATTTAATAGAAATAATTTAAGAAAATGGGCAACAAAAAATCCCAGAGAAATGAGATCATCCAGGCATCAAGAAAGATTTGGCTTTAATGTTTGGCTTGGAATACTAGGAACTAAAATTGTTGGCCCTATTATTTTTCAAGGCACTCTAACAGCAGAAAAATATTTACAGTTTCTGCAAAATGAAGTGGAAGATCTACTGGACGAGTTGCCAATTGCTAATACTATTAATATGTGGTTCCAACAAGATGGAGCGCCAGCTCATAATGCTAGGAATGTAATAGCATGTTTAAATGCAAAATTTGGGAACAATTGGATCGGAACAAATTCTCCAAATCTTTGGCCGGCACGATCTCCGGACCTAACCCCACTGAATTTCTTTCTTTGGGGCTATTTGAAGGATAGAGTTTATAGAACCCCCCCAACTACTTTGGAAAATTTGGAAATGAAAGTCAGAACTTACGTCCGCGAAATTTCACAGAATATCCTGGAAAATGTAATGGCAGAGTTTCTATTCCGTATGACAAAATGTATAGAAAATGACAGCGGCCATATTGAGCATTTGTAATTTTTATATTGTTCCTCATATTTACTCTGTTTCTGTTTTGTTTTGTTTGTTATTATTCTCTTTTCATTTCATAGTTACCTAGTTGTAAATACATATTTTTAAAATAAATTGTCGTCATTTCGAATTGGTGGAAGTAAAACTATGATATTTTGGTATCATTGTAATGCTAATTTTATGTACTTTCCGAAAAAAATATAAAAATATCGATTCCCTATGCTAGAATTAAAGTTGGACCCATTTCCGCTAAAACCGGAAGTGACAAAAAATTGTTACTACGACCATTTTATGAGCCCCTTTGCCTAGTTTAACTTTGCTTCTTAACATTATTTTGTATCTCTCAAAATGAAAGAAATATTCTGGGTGCCGGCCTTCCGCCAAATAGCAGTAGAATACTGAAAACCTTGACATAGGGAATTAACATGGGAAAACAGTTTTTTGCTGTTTCCCTCTGTCCCGCTAAATAAAATCGGGTGTATATGGTATCGTTAGTTAGATTACTTAATTTTGCATCTAATAAAACCAAATGTTGTGTAATATGTACGTTTAAACGACTTTAATTAGTAATCGGGGTATAAATACGGCCTCCGGGGCTGAGCATGATCACTTGTTTACTAGCTTCTGATAGCGACCTAAACTGAGTTCTCTAGCTACAATTGCGATTTATCCCCGAGACACACCGATCCACCGACCGACCTTTTGTAGGTAAGACCGTATTACCGTCCTAACCGCTAACCCCGACGAGTAGAACTTTAAGCTGGTCCAGTTTAGCGATACTCGTCGTCCTGACTCCGACCGTTGACCACTAAGACGATACCACCTGAAGCTGGCATCCAGCTTGGTAGTATTTGTCTACGTGACAAGACCGCGACCCATGCCTACAGTACAGCCTCAATCTGGTATCCGGTTTGGCTGTACTTCCCTCCAGACTGTGATAGATTCAGACTGCGACCGCGACCGAGACTTCCTAGCGTTAGCATCGTTTGGAATTGCAAGGATCTACAATAAAGACTTGTTTTTAGTAATTCTGGATTTAGTGTTATCATCCTGGCCTAACCGTCCTAGAACTTGCGTGGCACACTATTTTTCTTCCACAGGACCCGCTGATTGGCGCCCGAGAAAAAACCCGACGTCCTGGAGGAGAACCACGACATCACGGACCGACAAGTACATATATATATATATATATATATATATATATATATATGTATGTATATATATATATGTATATATATATATGTATGTATATATATATATATATATATATATATATATATATATATATATATACAGGCAATTTTTGGCTACTTAACACTAATTTTGCAAAAAACGCTCAAAC
This sequence comes from Stenolophus ochropezus, assembly GCA_035578165.1. Classification (NCBI taxonomy): domain Eukaryota; kingdom Metazoa; phylum Arthropoda; class Insecta; order Coleoptera; family Carabidae; genus Stenolophus; species Stenolophus ochropezus. The sequence continues at coordinate 4,619,274 of JAQOWZ010000008.1, read as the reverse complement.
ACGTCAATTTTAATATAAAGGGGGACACCTAAATGAAGTAGTACCAATGGCATATCTTCAACCCTAAAATGGGTGTGGACTGCACCTCAAAAATTTTAAATGGAAAAGGGTATCAAACATGATACAGTTCGAAAGGCCTTTCAATTCTCTTTTCAACAGTTTTTTTATTTTTCAAATCCGATCATTAGTTCTAGAGAAATATCGTTTAAAACAAATTTTATCATGTGTTTAAAATTGCCATCAAGTAGGCTAAAACAAATAACGGTACGTTGCCGTAAATCTTCCAAAAATTCGAGTAGCTTTGCATAAACTTTGGACTTCACATAACCCCACAAAAAAATCTAACTTACAAATTAGGTACTTGTTTAGTACAAACAACTTGTCGAAAGAATTGTTTATTTAGTTTCTGTCATTTGTTTTAGCCTACTTAATGGCAATTTTAAACACATGATAAAATTTGTTTTACGGCTCTTCCCGTATAAGATTCCAAAGCGTCGTATTAATGAAGCGTGCGATCTCCTCAGCGGACAGACATCGAATACAGAATATAGAGGAAGATCACAGTTTGCAGATGCGTGAAGACAAGACAGGAACTGACGTCATTGCGCTAAGCAAAGTCGCATAAAATAAAAACTGTAAAAACATGCTAGTGCGCCTGAATGACACTAGACAAGGATATGATAATGGGGCCAATATGGCGGGGAAATATAATAGGGTTACAAGCTCACATACTACGAAAAGATAATCTAGCCAAATTTGTTCCATGTGCATGTCATTCTCTCAATTTGATTGGTGTTCATGCAGCTAGCAATAATGTTGAAATGGTAACATTCTTTGGTATAGTCAAAAAAATATTAATTTTTTTTGTGCTTTCTACCAAAAGATGGGAAAAATTTTCCGAAATGTTAAAAATTACTCTGAAAGAACATAGTCAAACAAAGTAGTGTTCCAAGGAAAAGGCTATTACTGCGCTGTATTCAGAAACTGACAATGTTTTAATTCTGTTACAGCAAATATCTGAAGATGCTTCTTACGACGATGGTGTAGCTTCTGCAAAGTTGTTGCTTACAAGTATGTCATCTTTTAATTTCATTTTTGCTTTGATAATGTGGTACAAAATTTTGGGGATAAATTAACGATAAATTAAAATACCTGTTTTATGAAATAAATGATGTGATCATTAATCAATTAAATCATAGATTTGAAAATATGCAGTGTATAACATCATTGTTTGATTTTTTATCCGGAAATAGTTTAAATGAAATACCACTTCAACAATTAAATAAAGCAGCAGCTGACTTGTGCAGAGAATATGAAGAAGAATTCAATTATATTCAAATGCAAAATGAACTAGAATGTTTTAAAATTCAGGAACAAACAATTTTTAAAAATTTAAAAGCTCTGCAATATTTTCAAATTTTACAAGAAATTGTTAAATGGGATTTGTGCGAATCATATCCAAGCAACACAACTTCCTTAAGGATTCTTCTTTGTCTACCAGTCACTGTTGCTACAGGTGAAAGAAGTTTCAGTAAATAGAAACTTATAAAAAATTACCTAATATCCAGAATCAATCAAGATAGATTTAGTAATTTAAGTTTACTCTCAATAGAGTGTGACGTGTTTTCTGAAGTAGACTTCGATTCAGTCATAGATAATTTTGCAGCTGCGAAAGTACGAAAAATTAAAATTGTTTGATTTTTATCATTAATATAATATGTACTTGAGTTGGTTTTGTTTTCCTTAATTCCCGGTTTCATGAGAAGGAGTTAAATAGAGAGTTAATAAACTCTGGATTAATTTTAACCTGAGTTTAAAACTCGAATGCGTTTCATGAAAACAATTCCAAAATTTTAACCCCGGGTTAGTAACCCTTCAATAATTTGATAGCATGTTTATGTTGGAAATTATTCCAAATCTGATGCATACTTCGCAATCACAGATTATACACATATACATATACAATATTGATTTTTGCATCATATTCAATTGTTCAGATTTTTCTTTTGACAGTGACATAAACAATAACGGCAATTCATAATTGTAATATTCTTTCGAATTAATATATGTAAGAACAAATAATATTTTTTGCTTAATGTTAATACGTTTATCAATTTATTTGATTTTATTTATTATAGCAAATAGAATGTCGACTAAAAACCAGGGGCAAAATTATACGGAGAGATAAAAAATGGAACTGTTAAATATTATTGAAAATTATAAAAACATTATAGAAAATAAGAAAACCGACAATATAACACTTAAACAGAAAGTAGAATGTTGGGAACAAATAACTGATGAATTCAATAGTTTGAATAAAAGGAAAAGAGAAGTGCAACAATTAAAGGGTCTATATAAAACATTAAAAAAGCAGGAAAGCAAATCATTGCTAAAGAGAGAGTAAGTACAATAATATAATTTTTGTATCAAAATAATAAAGTCAAATTATATTTTGGGACAAGAATTTCTAAATTTCATATGCGTTGATGCGTTGGTGCGAGTAGACGTATCTAGCTTGTTGCTCCGTAACTAAGTGTTGTGATCTTCAAAAAGTGCGATCTGAATTTTTCAATTATGGGCACTCGAGGTCTCGCTGCAGTTGCTAAAGACATTGTTGTATCTTTGCTCGCTGACACTTCATTTATTGACAAACTAGTCGATAAAATTTCTGAACGACTGAACGAGAAACTAGACGAACAGCAAAGGCACTTCGAAACAATAATTGCTGAACTAACAACCGAAAACAAGCTCCTGGAGGACCGTTTGGATCAACTGGAGCAGTATTCGAGGCGCAACTGCATCCGAGTGTTCGGGATTCCTGAAGCCGCTACAGAAAACACCGAGGACATAGTGAGAACAGTGTTTAAAGAAAAACTTGCTCTGGATATAAAACCTGAGCAAATAGACAGATGTCACCGCACAGGTAAAAGAAAATCAAATTCTGAACTCACTATAAATCCCAAACCGCGACCTATAATTGTAAAATTTACCTCATATAAAACACGTGCTACAGTTATACAGAACCGTAAAAGACTCTCTGGTACCAAAATTACAATTAAAGAAGACCTGACAAAAAATAGACTGGATCTGCATCAAAGTGTTACGGTTTTAAAAATGTGTGGTCAAGTGATGATGTTATTTTTGCAAAAGTCAATGGCAGCATAAAAAAACTCACGCACGTTGATGTACTAAATAATTAAAACAAATATCACTAATTGTTTAATTAATATTTTCTTTATGAGCACTGTGCTTCTATGATATATAACTTTTTTCCATCTGATACAATTTAATTTTATATTTTCGATTTTATTGAAGATAAAATCAATTCAATACAATCGTATTTCAAATCTTTATTCTCAGCTGATTTTTGTAAAAACTGTGTTTCTTGAAATTAACAAGTTATCACTGTTTAATATTTAATTGCAGGTCATTGAACTCTCTCTGTTGATTCAAAGTTTCGTCAAGTCTTGTTTATTTTTTCATTTCGCTACACTGTAAAGTTTGTTCATTGCATTTATTATTATTATTATAAGTTAACAATTTAGTTTATTACTTTATTCCTATTTTTATGCATATTTATTACCAGAATGTCAGAGGAGTGAATACCAAAACAGAAACTTTTTATAACAATCTAATTTCACTGCAGTCAGACATTATATGTCTTACTGAGACTTGGTTGAATAACAGTGTACACAATTCTGAATTATTCTCACCTAACTATAATGTGTACAGGAGAGACAGAGATACCGCCAGTGCTGGCAAAAATCGTGGTGGAGGCGTATTATGTGCTGTGAATAATATTTACAATTCTACGGAAATAAAAATAACACTTCATCCTAATTCCCTTTCTGACCTAATTTGTACAAAAATTTTTATGTCAAATAACTGTTGCATTTATATTATAGTTGTTTATTCCCCACCTCCCATATCTACAGTACAACAAAATTATATTTATGAATGTCTCGAATCGTTTTTACCTTTGTTAAATAATAATTTTATAATTGTCGGCGATTTTAATATTACGAAATTTGTCGATTATACATTGCATGGATTCAGTGATATCCATATTTCAAATTTTAATAATTTTATTTCATTTTTAAATGCATGTCAGTATAATCAAATTACTAACAGCAGCGGTCGTTTGCTAGATCTTATTGTCTCAAATGTGCATTGTACTGTCTCTCGTGATCTTGATCCTCTTGTTGATGAAGACTCACATCATCCTACACTATTCATTTTATTTTCATCCTCTATATCTGAGAGATCGACATGTTCCACTTTTAACACTAATTCATTATCATATAACTTTCGTGCTGCCAACTTTGATATGCTATACACATTATTATCAGATGTGGACTGGGATTGTCTGTCACAATATAATGACGTTGATACTGCCTTCAACGAATTTTATCGAATTCTTTACGATATCATGGATAAGTGTATTCCCCAAATCAAATTTAAAAACAAATCAAGTAAGTACCCATCATGGTTTAACTCTCATATAATCAACAATATTAAGCTGAAGGCTAAATATCTAAATCTGTATAAAATACACAATGATCCTGCGTACCTTGGTGAATTTAAACGTTTGCGTACTTTAGTTAAAAAAGAAATTAAATTCGAATATGCGAGATATATGGCGAGCACTGAATATTCAATTTCATCTGACCCGCAAAAGATATGGGCATATATTAATAATAAAAAGCGTACTTCACTCATTCCGGGCCGTATGCATTTAAATAATGAACAATTTAACTCTACTCCTGATATTGTACAAGGATTTGCGGATTTCTTCAGCAGTATCTACACTCCTAGTGACGAATATTCTGCTTCCAATTCTATATCTTCAAGTAACCACAACGTTGTTACAATTTCTAATATTTCTGAAGAAGATATTCTTCATGCAATTAATAAACTTAAAGTAACTCGTAATCCTGGACCTGATAATTTACCAGCCTATATTATTAAAGCATGTAGCCATATTTTTGTCAAACCTCTTTATTTTCTTTTCAATCTTTCTCTAAACACGAACAAGTTTCCTACTGCATTGAAAACATCTTTTATTTGTCCTATATATAAATCTGGTGACAAGACCAATATTTCTAATTATCGTGCTATTGCTATTTTACCCAACATATCTAAAATCTTTGAAACTATTCTTTACAAATACATCTACAATTCTGTTCATACTCACATCTCCTCTCAACAACATGGTTTTATATCTAGCAAATCGACCACTAGCAATCTAATGAATTTCACTAATTTCACATTGAACTCATTGCATGATAATTGTCAAGTTGATGTAATATACACGGATTTTTCAAAGGCATTCGATACTGTAGATCATAATGTCCTCCTACATAAACTCGATAAAAATTTTAATTTCTCAAATAGTTTAATTCAGTTTACGTCTAGTTATTTAAATCAACGTAAAATGTGTGTTCAGCTTAATAATTACTCATCCCGCCCGTATTTTGCCACATCTGGTGTTCCACAAGGGTCAAACCTTGGTCCTCTATTGTTTATTCTTTTCATTAATGATATTGTGGACACTTTTGAACATTCTCAAATACTGCTCTATGCAGATGATTTAAAATTATTTAAAACAATTAATTCTTTAGATGATTGTGTTCTTTTTCAAAAGGACATTGAAAATATTCTGGCTTGGTCTCAATCCTCTAAACTATTCTTTAATTTCAGCAAATGCAAAGTAATGAGCTATTTTGTTAAAAAATTCGCATATAGTTTACCTTATCATATGAATAACATTGAACTTGATAGGGTTAAGTATTTCAAGGATCTTGGCATTCTTTTTGATGAAAAACTATCATTCAATGAACATATATTATACATTGTAAAGTCATCTTATAAAAATCTTGGATTTGTAATTCGAAATACACAATCGTTTCGAAGGTTATCAACGGTAAAAATATTATACTATGCATTTGTTCGATCTAAATTGGAATATTGCCTTCAAGTATGGAATCCAATTTATCAAAAATATATTTGTATTATTGAATCTATACAAAAAAAATTTGTTAAATACTGTTACTTTAAAACTCATAGGAAATATCCCAATTTCGACTTCGATTACACTAACCTTCTGATTCAAACCAATATGACATCGTTATGTAATAGAAGGAAAATACTATCATGTATATATTTATTCAAATTGTTAAATGGATATATTAACGACAAGTATTGTTTGAATCAGATATCTCTAAATATTCCTCGTATTGCATCCAGAAATAAGATGACTTTCCATTGTGCTATTGCAAGAACAAACTACGAAACTAAATCTCCCTTAAGACAGCTTTGCAATATTTACAACACACTGACCTGTAATATTGATATTTTTGGTGATAATCTTCATAAATTTAGATCAACTTTGTTTAATTATTTTTTGTAATTTATAATTATTAAGTATTTCAGCTTCTTTATTGTTTTTATGTTTTATTAGATCAGATTTGAATTGTTTTTCGCTTCAAATGTTTAATTCTTTTTTTGTAAATTGTTATTATAATTAATGTTGTTTCTTACTTGTACTAATGTATATATCATTGTAATTGTAATATATAATCGTCCTGTAATTGGGAACATAGTATCCTGTTGAATAGATTTGTTAATAAATAAATAAATAAATAAATTCTACATAATACCTATGATTCTGTAAATTCTAATGATTTAGAAAATGTTTTCGAGGAAATGAAAAAAGAAGCAAATAAGAACAACAAAGATGATAGAAGAGTCAATAAAAACTGGTGGTGGAACTTATAGTACTACTATCGTAGAAATAATTATAGTCAGTTCACTTTGAACGGAAATAAAGTCTATAATAATCCGTATAAAAAATTGCGGTAAATTTTAAAATGATCACCATTCTTTTCTTAAAATGTATGTAAGAGAAGGATTTTTTATGTAAAGCCATTAAAAAGATAACAGAATAAATGTATAAAAAGACAGCATTTTTTGATACGAATTCGAATATATGGAAGTTTAACTTTAAATTACAAGTAAATGTGTTGTATTATAATTTTCAAACTTTGGAATATTATAAATAAATCTTCTTAGAAAAGAAATGTGCAAACAGAAAATAAAAAATTATCGTAGTATTGTTTATAAAGTAATAAAAACAAAAAGACAGCATCTCATTTACTGTTTGTAGTATCGGTTTTGAACATGAATATTTAAATAATTTGCACATTTTTAATCATATTTAAAGATAAAAAACTAAAAATTATATATGACTTACTGGTATAATATTTTTAAAAAAAAAATTATTCGTATTTTTCTAAGCGCACGTTCTGATCACTATAGGGGCGAGGAGATGCAAGGCGGGGGACGAACTTCGCTACACTTCGGAACTTTTCGGAGATTTGAAATGTAGTAGAAACCAGTATACAATTTACACGGCACATATATATATAAGTTTTTCTATAAGAAGTTCAAAGCGGGGTAGATACAAAAAATAAATTTATTTTCATTTATATATTATTAATAATAAAGATATATTTACAGTGTTATCATTTACATATATATATATATATATATATATATATATATATATATATATATATAAATTTAATATTTAAAATACACACAAAAAAAAACAAAATAAATCATAGCTATGAACAAAAAAATATATTCAACAATAACAAACACTGGCATAATTAAAGTAAAAAACTAATTATCTACAATATTTCAATCATCTTCGTCACTATTGTCAGATTCTGTTGAGTCGCTTGTATCCGAATCAGATTGTAAATTTATTATTACTGGTTCAACACAATCATCAATAAAAGGTTCTTTTTGCCTATATTTTTCTTCTATTTTACAAACGTGATTTACACAATTTGTCCATAAATTATCAGGAACAGTATTCATGACTTCCTCACACAAATCTCGAACGTCATTTACTTTAAAAGTTCTGTTTTTCTTTGCGACTTCATTTTTCACGTACGCCCAAATTAATTCTATCGCATTTAATTCACAGTGTGCCACTGGTAGCCATAATAATTTTACATCATCACCCCTTACATCTTTGGCAATTGTTTCTAATAAATATATTTTATTGAAATGGTATGGTTTGCATAAAATAAGTAAATTAGGTTTTGTAAGATTTTTAAAATCTGTAACTCCTTCGGGTAATGGAATTTGTCTTTTCTCCATCCAAGATATAATATTATCTTTCAGCCAGGCAGAAGTTGGATTTTTAAAATTAGGATCTATCATGGTATGGTAAGGAGCTTGGTCAATTACTATTATTGATTTATTTGGAATGACAGATAAAACATGGCGAAACCATTCCTCAAAATGCAAAGCATTCATTTCGTCGTGGTAGTCAGCTGAATTTTTATTCCCAATAAAACATTTCATACAGCCCTCTAAAAAACCTTCTTTACTACCCATGTGTAAAATAATAACACGCTTGCCTGCGCCCGAAGGAGTTTTAATCCCTCCCAGAAAACCTCCAACTTCTTGTAATCCAGCCCTGTAGTAATCGAAGTCGTATGTAATTTCTCCAGGTAAGACGTGTTGTACCCAACCAAATTTTTTAGAGTGATTTGCTCCACACCAGGTTTCATTAGTATAATAAATTTTCCAATTATTTTCGCGAAAATATTTAATTTTTCTTAAAAAATCTGCTCTGTGTCCAGACACTGAAATACTTTCCATAAGAACAGGTTTTTTGTTAAATTTTTTGAATTTAAATCGTAATTTTGTAAACAGATTTAAAATTGTTCTGTCACAACAATCCGGAAAATCGGGTACAATTTCTTTCAATTTTTTATGAACCTGTTCTACAGTAGGAAATTTTTTTTCTACATAAAAATCAAACATACATCTTCGTAAAATACCTTGAAGATATTCATCGAAATTAATTGGTTGCCGGCCACTTCTTTTTTCTGGTGAACAAACTTCATTTTTATTGTGTTCATTTATTATTCTGTACACTGTTCTTTCCGAATAACCCAAACAATCAGCAGTCCTTTTAAAACTTGATTAATATCATTGCACTCTTTTTTATCTTTTTCAGCTTGGAAATATTGTTTAGCTCGAATTATTACTTTTTTAGCTTCCGAATGTAGCTCTTTTCCTCGTGGCATTTTCGTTTGTTGTTCAATTTTAACTGACAAAGTAAACCAGTTCCATATCCAAACCCCGCAAATACTATTGTAAAGTCTAAAAGATGTTAGTTTTATTATACTATGTAATAAAACAACTCATTCAACCTCAATAATATTTATAATACGCAGAGTACGAATTCAGTATGTTTTAACTCATGCGCCGCTTCGTAGCATTGCAAGTCTGTAGTACTCAGCGCGCGGAAGTAAATAGATTTACCAATAAAAAATCATTTATTATTTTAAAACAGTATAGTTTACTTTTGTGAAATTAAAGAAATATTATTAGATTTGTTATTTTATATAACATATTTTAAATTCAAGTAAAACAGATCAGTAATTTCCGGAATAGACATTATTTACAATTATATCAAATAAACAAATTTTATAATAAAATATATAATTATAGATACACTACCTGAAAGTGTACTGTTTAAAGAACAAAATATATAAAAATCAATTTTATTGGCCACGTAGTTTAAGAGCAATATTAAGTTAAATATGCATGTAAGAAAAAAACTGTATAAAATGCTGATCATTTTGAATATTTATTTATATAACTAAAAATAACACTCTGTAACATATCTTTATTTTTACATATATTAAAGAGAAATGTTCAGGCTTTAATGTGATGTATGAATTTTAAAAATTGAAGGCCTACTGTAAAAGTTATTGACGTTTATTTCCAACTGACTATAATTATTTCCACGATAGTAGATGCACAGATTTGGATGTACGAGTATTGGCCATTTGTCAGGACCAATTTAATCCTCTACCTAATCCTTTTGATGATGGTACAGAATATTTTAAGGACAACGAAGAAAGTTAACCAATAGAAATAAATGAAGATAATATATCACCAGATAGATTAAAAGAGCAAGGAACACAAAGAAAAGACACATTCCAGGAAGAATTACGAAAATATACTATGCAGAAAAGACAGAAAGTAGAAGAGGAAACTGATTTAGCAAAAAATTATAATAAGAAAAAAATTGAATTAATAGACATACAAATTGCTAATGAGCAGGAATTACATTCCTTTAAATTAAAATTGTTGAAATTAGAAGTTCAATTGAAAGAAAAAGAACTAAAAATGAAAATTAAACAAAGATAAACTTTAAATTAAATTTAATCTATTACAATCATTAAATATTATTTATTAACGCATTTCTTGCAGCATTATTATTGCGAAGCATATATTGTACTTGTACGTTTTCTAAATCGTCTTCTAGAATGTCAATATTCTTCCGGTACTTCATCTTTTAATTTTATAGCAATATTGTACAATACAAAACAAGCAACAATTATTGCTACTGTGGTATTTAATTTTGTTCTTAATCCTTTAGACAAACATGGAAATCTTTTTAGGACACCGAATGCTCTTTCCATTGTATTTCTTGTAGTTTTATGAGCGTTATTGTATTTATTTTCTGCTCTATTTTGTGGGTTTAGTAAGGGAGTCAACAAATAATTTTTACACGGATATCCATTATCACCAAGTAAAAAGCGATTTGGTACCAGTCCAGTCTCCATTTCATGTTTTAATAGACAAACATTAAAAATTGTACTATCGTGAACTGATCCAGGCCATCTTGCAATTATATTTAATAGTTATTTATGGTACAAGTGTGTTACATTACAGATAAGGCACGTGGGAAAAGCTTAGCTCATGAGGCCGTCAGGCCGAGTGTGGTATTTTTTCAAGTGACTTAGGTAATTAACACACGTGTGCCATACAACATTTTATCCAACACATTTTAATCATGATATAAAATACATATAAGATTTTTGACAGATGGAATTTCGAAATGACATTTAGGAACAAAATAGCGTAGACAAGGTTTTATAACGTAGTTACTTTGATACAAACCAAAAAACAGTGAGCTAATATATTTAGCTCACTAGTGACTTATGACCTACTTTATTTATCTAAAAACAGCATACATATATCGTTATAATTACACAGTGTTGGATAAAAATTTTAATTCTTCATCACAAATTGCTTGCACATTGATAGAGAAATATCCTTTTCTATTTCTATACATTTCGGCATTAACACCTCCAGGTAATTGAATACGCACATACGTGCAATCAATGCACCTACGAAATAATAAATGTCTTATAAATACATAGTAATATAAATAATGATCAAATATTACCAATTACTCCAGGAAAAGGTGCAATATTGTAAAATTTTCGTTTCACATCGTTTCTTTCATCTTCTTGTGGTAGCGTTATAACACTCTTTTTCAAATCAGCCAGACAATAAGTTATATTTTTCATTATTCGGCATATAGATGCTTTACTAATATTAACATTGACCCCTATTGTAGTGTAAAATGACCCTGTGGCATAAAATCTCAATGCGCAAAAGAGTTGTAACATGGGTTGAATTTTGAGTTTCCTTGTACGAAAGGGTTGTATATTTTCTTCAATTTGGGCCAAGATAAAAGAGCTACATTCTTTGAAAATATGAATCTATTTTGAAATCAATATCATTAATAAATCAAATAAGTTACATATATTTGTGATACGCCTTGATCTAGGAATAATATATACAATATTGTCCAGGAATTCATCATCCGAAGAGTCGTCAATCATAGCGCTAACTACAAATATATGCAATAAAAGTATGTATAGTAGTCACTATTAATTATAAAAATACTTACAATTGAAGCAAACAGTAATAATTATCGCTTATAACATCTGAATTCTCTGAATATTTGATAAAACAAAAGTAGAAATGTCATTTTAACCCGAGGTTGAAATTTAACCTCACCGCCATAGACGGGTTAATTTAGCTCCACATTTAAGCCAAGGTTAAATTTAACTCTTGTGGAACCCATTTTCAAATTAATCTAGAGTTAATAAATTTAACGCGGGTTAAAGTTTAACTCGCGTTCATGAAACCGGGCATAAGAGATTTATATATGATAAAGTATAATTTTTCTATTTAAAAAATGTGTTTCTTTTACCGTGCAATATAATAAAATTAAGTATTATAGCTCGTCCAATATAAAAATGAACTTGCGCGAAAGACGCATTTTCGTTCATACCCCCCATTGCGTTTTTTACCAGTGGCGTACTTAGTTCTTAGTTCATATGGGGAAACTATATTAGGAAATTATTATATAATATTAAGGAAATTCGAAATTAAGATTTAAAGAACATATAATGAACAGAAAACAGGACAGGATTTGCCGAGGATTATATTAGCAGGTAATAATCATTTATGGAAAGGGTGATTCGTAATCTTACATGTAGCAGAAAAAGGATTAACTATAATTTGGCTTGAAAATGTAGAGATTAAAGAAGCTGTTATTTCAAAGGAAAATATTGTCAGTGACCAAACCGATGTAATCCATTCGCCTCTACTTAATTATAATTTTTTTATGATGTTCATAAATGTGATATTTTCTTTTGTTATTCATAAACATTATGCATTTTAAAATATAAATATTTACAAAAATTCAATTTGTTATTGAAATAATCCCACGCCAATGGTAGATTGCTTTCCCATTTATGGTTTACGCCGCTAGTTTATTGGATCAGTGCAGTTTTGAACTTGGTTGACATGGGGTAGGTATAGCTACATAACCCAGAACTGCACAGGGCAACTGGTAGGCCAGGCATGGGTCTACGATACGTTTAGTATGTACTGTGCGGCACATTGAACACCATTAGAAAAAAAGTATATTTATGTTGCAGTCTCCTTCAACTTGTTTGTTGCATTATATGCGCGAGAATGATTGACAGGTCCTTTTCTATTTTGGACGAGCTATAATATATCTACGTTTTATTTTATAGGCGGTTAGGTATTTCAAAAAGGGCGTATATTTCTTCGCTCGCCATAGGCGCTTTAATTGCTAGTTACGCCTCTGTATTTGCCGGAACCTATGGGGAGATATTTTACTCGTAATGCTGCGAATGGAGAAGTACCTATTTGATGTATCTGCAATAAGGGTGACGTTGGTAGGCCAATGATTCAATGTGGCAATGATGACTGCAATATAAAATAATTCCATATGGAATGTTTGGTCATGACGGTTGTACCTAATATACTATGGTATTGCTCAGATTGTGCAAAATATACATAATTTTTTTACATTTCACCAAGAGTCAATAGGGTTAATGGCGAACTTCTCTTGTACAAAAAAAAATTAATGTGCCATTGGTAGTTTCTCAGTCTGTTTAGGATAAGGAGATGTGGAAATCTACAAAAAATTAAACAAGAACATTTTTAATTATGTATTTATTTAAAACTCTGCAAATTTATATTCCATTATATAAAAATGATTTAACATACATATTTTCCATTCGCAAGAAATATTAATTCCAACCACATATAACAAAAACAAATGAATATTACTAGAAAAAATAGTAATTATTTAACGAGTTTTTGACACAACTATGTTAGAATGAAGTTTAAAATACGAGCAAAAAACTATTTATATACAACACAACATAGATTGTGAGAGAAATAATTACAAAACGAACATAAAAATTTAAAAAAAATGAAGATATGAAACAAATATAAATATATCTCAGGTAGTATGCACATACTAGAACCACAACTGAAACTTAATAAATAATTATTTCCTAGGTACAATAGAAGGACAAAGATTTAATAATGATAAACCCACGTAAACAATACGATCTAAGACACATTTATCATCAATCTCAGACAGCACTGAAATGGGAATAGGTCCACCTAATATTTTGTATTTCGCTCTCAATAAATCAATCACGCGTTCTACATGTATTCGAACATGAGCGATGTTTCTAGTTTTTTCCAAATCCACAGGCTCTAACTGCGTTTTACCTTTTCTGAAAGCTGAAATTAAGACTTTTGCCTCAACATCTCAACTGATTATTTAATAAGGAACTCTCTATCAGCCATAATAACATCAGTAGGGTGAATTTTATTCAAAAATCCAGAATTTTCTGTTATATTTTTATCATTTGCACGACCGCCCCATGCATCCGAAATGAAAAATATTGTTCCTTGCAATGTAATTCCAATTAGAAATTTCACAGTTTTATGATGTTTATAATTACTCGAGCACTAAGTGGACGTTAAATATTTTTTTGGATTTACAATAAAAATTTCAAAACAATCGATTAAAATTGCCACTCGATCGCCAAAATATTCTTTAAAAAAAGCTGGCATATATTTTTCATAGTGGCCCTTTCCGGCCAAGAAATAAATTTTTTAAATAATATACATATACATAACATCTATGCATTTGTAAAAATATGCTAAAATTTTAAAGTCCAAATTTAATCTTAATTTCTTTAGAGTTAATAAAATTTGTTGAAAAGTTGGTAATGAAGATCTATGGTGCTTAGATAAATATGGTGCAACAGTATCATGTATTAGAAATAATTATTTAGAATTTGGTAAGCCGGTAAAATATTTTGTTTTCGAGTCATTGTCTGCAAATGAATTTTTCTCTATATTAAAATTATCTAATTGACTTGTTAAGTTATATATTCTGCTGTTTGCGCCCACGGAAACTCAGTCCATTAGTATCAGGACACTAATCTCCAACCGTCACAGCTACACAGAAATCTGAAGAGAAAATAGATAACTCAAATCAGAACTGAAATCTCAACAAAATTATTGATTTAATCACAGATATTAATTTAGACGTATTTATTCAGTTTTTCGAAGAAATTCAAAACGCAAAGACAACGGCCAACCTATTAAAAGTCGTCGTAAAACAGCTGCCAAAAATGTTCTCCTCATTTCAAAATGGTAGTACAAAGTAAAGCTGCAGAAGAACTCAGAATAATCGCGTGGAAAGCGAACAGTCTCCTAGATAAAATATTCGAGTTGGAAGAGTTTGTAACCCGAGTAAAAGCCGACATAGTCCTCGTATCAGAGACATTTCTCAAACCTCATCACCAAGATCCTAAACTTAGAAATTTCTTCACATATCGAATCGATCGAGACGGGGAAAGAGGAGGAACGGCAATCTTCGTAAGACGCTCGCTCGAGCACTCTGGCACACCCACTCCAGAACTCGAAAATCTAGAGGCTTGCACAGTTTTAGTAAACACTAGGACTATGGGTCAAATCCGAATCGTGGCCGCCTACAACTCACCCACTAAACCATGTTTAACTGAAGATTTGGACGCTATCTTTGAGAGCAACATCCCAACCATATTGACAGGAGACATCAACGCCAAAAACACAGCCTTTCACTGCAGAACATCAAATACAAAGGGCCGAGTTCTGCATAAATACGCCGTCGACAAACAACTGGTAATATGCAGCCCAGAAGAACCGACGTACTTCAGCCCCAGTGGACACCTGCCGGACATCCTAGACATAGGTATCACTAAGAACATAAGTGTCGTTCATAAATTATCGTCGGACTACGACCCAATAATTCTCGACATCGAAGCCCGGGGGGCATTTACGAACTCAAAGAAGATGTCTACAGATTGGGAAAAATACTCCAAGCTGGTGGAAAAGTCCTTGGAGCCGCTAACCAACATTCAGAGCCCCAAACAACTACAACTCGCAGTAGAAAGCCTAACTAGTACTATAACTAGAGCCGTACAACAGGCAAACAGGCCGGTTAATAAAACGTACATCTCGCCGACGCTACCTGTTGAGCTGCTAGAGTGCATCAGAGAACGTCAAAAAATTCGACGCACATGGCAACGCACACTCGACCCCATTGTTAAAACTGCTTACAACAGGCTAACCACAAAGCTCCGAGACGCCTTCAGACAGCGCCGTAACGACGAGTGGTGAGAGACGCTGGACACAGCCGACGATGACGACGCCAAATTCTGGCAAATCAGCACATCTTTGCGACACAAACGTGCCCCGCCATTCGCAATCCATGGCGATCAAGGACTCATATATACAGCCAAAGAAAAAGCAGAAGTCCTAGCATAGAGCTTAGAAAAGCAGTATTCTCCTAATTATGAAATAATTGACATTGAGTTCACTGAAAAGACCCATCGCTCGCTCCGTAAAACACTCCGAACTAATAACGTCGAACCAATTAAATTCTGCTCACCCAAAAAAGTCCAAGACATCTTGAGCAGAATTACGTTACGCAAAGCCCCAGGTCCGGACGAGATCCCAGCTGCAGCGCTGCGATATTTGCCAAGGAAAGCGGTGGTCGGCTTGACCAACGTAATCAACGCCATCATGCGACTTCATCACTTTCCCTCGTCGTGGAAAGATGCTACGGTGATTACATTACCAAAACCGGGAAAGGACGCGAAATTCCCACAAAATCACAGACCCATCAGCCTTCTCAACCTACTGGCAAAAGTGGTTGAGAAAATAATTCTCAAGCAAATAGAACACCACACAGTGGAGCTAAAAATCCTACCTTCAGAACAGTTTGGCTTCCGCCACAGCCACTCAACCGTCCAACAACACACACGCGTAGTGTTAACGTTAACGTTAATTCGCGTATCGCCTAAGAAATTACGACGAGTGACCCGGTCGCACAGAGCCACCAACGGTAGAGCCAGTGATCGTCATCTCCAGGACAACCAGTCCATCTTTACGAGCCACCAGCCCGTACCAGTTCATCGAGAACAACATTCCATTTCCCGGACAACCAGGCCGTCACCACGAGCCACCAGTCCGTAGCAGTTCATCGCAAACATCAACCCCCAGGACAACCAGGCCGTCTCTACGAGTCCCCAGTCCCTAGCAGTTCACTGAGAACATCATCCCCCGGTCATCAGGTCATCACCAGGTGCCAACCCAATTTTCTAATGAAAACACTATTCATTATTACTACATGTATTTTATTGTAAGTAAATACTTATTTTATTATATATAATTGTGAATATTCTATCACATTAACAATATGGCAGAAGCAAATACTGCAAATATTAAATTTGCATTAGAAACAGTACCAAACTACGATGGTAACCCAAAAACATTATCACATTTCATAAATTCAGTGGAAATAGTACAAAGATTACTTACCACCTTACAACCACCCTTAACCGACTTTCAAAAAGTCATAACACTGCAATATATTAAAGCCAAAATAACAAACAAAGCAGCTGAAACTTTAAAAAATGCAACATTCGAAAACTGGAATGCCTTAAAAACACATCTTATTAGTAATTTTGAGGACAAGCAAAATCCTGCTACCATTATTATAGATATCATGAATTTGAAACCTAGTAAAGACATATTCCAATATTTGAAATTAGTGAAAGAAAAATTTGAATTATTCAAAGCAAAAGTAGCTCTTTTAGAACTAACACCAGAAAACAAGGCATGTTTAATCCAATTTCAAGAAACTATTATTACAACTCAATTTATTAGTAATTGCCACGATCCTTATCGTAATAATTTGGCTACAAGAAATCCAACAAATTTAATAACGATTGAACAGTTATTAACAAATGATTTCCAGTATTTACGACCAGGAAACAAATTCCAATTTCAACAAAAACCTCCTGTTCAGAATCATAATCAATCAAAAATTAATATCTCTAATAAACCATCCTTCTCACAATTTCCAACTGGCCCTGTAAACTTACACACACAACCCTCAACTTCAAGACCATTTACACCCCGGCAACAAGTTAAAAATGCCCAAGGTATTAAACCAACCCCCATGTCAATACAAACAAGAAATACCTACCAACCAAGACAAAACAATAATTACTTCCAGCCCCAAACTCGTAATTCTCCAAATTACGCTGCAGAAGAATTATTCCACAATGATGATTGTCAGACAATTTATAACCCAGAAATGGATGAAAATCAAGAATATGACGAAAATGGCCTAGAACAAAACGAATCAGAAAATGAAAATTCTTTTTTAGAAATGAAGAGCCTCGAAATTCAGGAGAAATCCTAAACATAAATTGCAATAGTAAATTACCTTTTCTAAAAGTTAGAGATTATACTATTTTATTAGATACAGGATCTTCTATCAATTTAATTAGTGAAAATTATGTTAATAATAATAAGGATAAATTCAAAATTTATAATGAATCCTTTTCTTTTTCGACAGCATTAGGTAAAACAACCGGTAATCAATATATAATACTAAAAATTGAAAATGTTGAAATAAAATGTTTTCTATTTAATTTTCATAAAGAATTTAATATTTTATTAGGAACGCCAGCTCTAAAACAACTAGAAATAAAAACAGACTTTACTAATAATTCCGTTAAAATAAAAAATAAATTATTTAAATTACAATATTTTAATAATAACGAAATAAATATGACCGAGATTAACGAAATAAAAATTCGCGCTAATCATCTAAACCCAGAAGAAAAAACTAAATTATTTAATGTAATAAAAGAATATAATGACTTATTTTTAAAAGATAACCAACCATTGACTCATACTACGACAATAAAACATGAAATAAAAACAACAGACGAAACACCAGTCTATTCCAAATCTTATCGCTATCCCGAATGTTATCGCGAAGAAATAAAGACACAAGTTAACAATCTTTTAAAAGATAATATTATACAAGAAAGTTATTCCCCTTGGAGTTCACCCGTTTGGATGGTCCCCAAAAAAATGGATGCTTCCGGAAAACGAAAATTTAGAATGGTGATAGATTACCGAAAATTGAATTCAAAAACTATTGACGACAAATTTCCAATCCCTAATATTACCGACGTACTGGACAAATTAGGCAGAAACGTTTACACACGACATTAGACTTACAATCCGGATTTCACCAAATTCAAATGGCAGAGAACAGTATTCAAAAAACAGCTTTTAACACAGATCAAGGACATTACGAATTCACAAGAATGCCCTTTGGACTTAAGAACGCACCAGCTACCTTTCAAAGACTAATAAATTACGTTTTACGTGACTATATAAATAAAATCTGTTTAGTATATTTGGACGACATTATAATTTTAGGAACAAGTTTGCAAGAACATTTAGAAAATATTAGAAAAGTATTTCAAAAATTACGAGAATATAACTTAAAAATCCAACTAGACAAATCTGAATTTTTACAAAAAGAAGTCGCTTATCTTGGACACATAGTTTCGGAACAAGGAGTAAAACCCAATCCTGACAAAATCAAAGCAGTCAAGGAATACCCAATACCCAAAACTCAAAAAGAAATTAAATCATATTTAGGACTTTTAGGCTATTATAGGAAATTTATACCAAACTTCGCAAAATTAACTAAACCTCTAACCCAATGTCTAAAGAAAAATAGTAAAATTGACATGAAAAATAAAAATTATATAGAAAGTTTTGAGGAAAGTAAAAAATTATTAATAAATTCACCCATTTTACAATACCCGGACTTTACAAAAACTTTTATACTGACAACAGACGCTAGTAAATACGCCATAGGTACAGTATTATCACAAAATTGCGACGGTAAAGACCTGCCAATTTCATACGCTTCACGTACCTTGAACTAACACGAAATTAACTATTCAACCCCAGAAAAAGAAATGTTAGCCATTGTGTGGGCAACAAAATACTTTAGACCCTATTTGCATGGCGTCAAATTTATAATTATAACCGATCATCAACCTCTTACTTGGCTTCTCAATTTAAAAGATCCAAATTCTAAATTAATGCGTTGGAAAATTAAACTAGACGAATATAATTATAAAATAGAATATAAAACTGGACGTTCAAACAGCAACGCTGATGCTCTTTCCAGAATAAAACCAAAATTCAAAATTACAGAAACAAATGACGATATCTTTGAAAAACACCATAATTTAGTACATTGCATTTCATCTGATAAAAGATTAGGTAAAGGATTTGCAAAACAAACTGAAAATAAATTTCATAGTAAAAAACATTTTGAAAATAAAAATAAACACACAGGAGAAATTTTCATACAACCAATTTATAAAAACAAATTCTTATTCCATTTGATAACTAAACAATATTATTTGGAAGAACCAATAATTCCAGATATCAAAAAATGTTTAATCAAATTAAAAGACTATTGCATCCAAAATGACATAGTAGAGTTACACATGCCCAAAATTTGTTGCGGTCTAGACAGACAAAATTTCGAAGAAATAAAAAATTTACTTAACGAAATCTTTGAACAAACCCATTTACAAATTTTTATACACATATTACCAGACGAAATATACATAAACGATAACGATAGTATTTTACCTCAGTTCGACGAATCCGATTTAGAAACCGTACATTCCGACCAAGAGAATGAAATTAACGGAATAACATATAAAGAATCTGCAATAAATATAGGAAAAAATCAATTAATTATATCCACTCACGATAACGAAACAAAAATTACTATACAAAAATTATTTAATAATCAAAAACAAAGATTAGTAGTTCAACTGAATAAACAAAATTTAAATTTAGAAATTTATGATTTTATAAAAAGTTATTTAGCACCAAATTGTAAATATCATTGCTTATTTGAAAAAGACATACATTTAAAATTTAACGAAATACTTTCACAAAATTTTGTAAAAAATTCATATAAACTAATTAAATGCGAATATCTGTTAGAAGATATCGAAATTATCGAAAATCAATTGGAAACAATATCAAATTACCATTTAGGAAAAACAAATCACCGAGGAATGTTAGAAACATTTCAAAAATTGAAACAGAAATATTATTGGCCAAATATGTATCAAGATATCCAAAAATTCATAAACAATTGTGAGATTTGTCAAATGAATAAATATGAACGAAACCCTTACCAAATTAACGACAATTTAACAAACACTCCAGAAAAACCATTTCAAATCATTAACATAGATACTTTAACTCTTGAAAAAGAAAAATATTTAACTATAATAGATCAATTCTAAAAATTTGCAAAAATATATTATTTAAAAAATCTGACTGCCACAACAATAGTAGACACGTTAATAAAATATTTCAACGATTACAAAATTCCTGACAAAATAATTCATGATCCCGGTACTGAATTCAATAACAACTTAGTAAAAAATTTATTAAAATTGTATAAAATCAAAATTCATATGACGTGTGTCGACAACCCAAAAAGCAATGGATGTGTCGAAAGATTTCATTCAACAATTATAGAACATTTACGTATTATAAACCAGAGAAACGAATTTAAAAATGAAACACCTCAAAATAAAATCAATTTCGCATTAATAGCTTACAATAATTCAATTAACCAAACAACAAAATTTACACCCGTAGAAATAATTTTTGGAAAAGATAATCTAAAAAACCCTTTTGACATGAAATCCACTAATGAAGACTATTTAAACGAACATAAAGACAAATTAAAAATAATTTATAATAGAGTAAAAGAAAATATATTAACTGAAAAATATAAACGTTATAAACCACAAAATAATAAACCAGTAAAAATTCCTAAACACGTATTAATTAAAGAAGGAAAAAGACGCATCCAGAAAATTAAGAAACCCCTTTTTAAAATCCATAAAATCGAAAAATATAACTCTAAACTAGGATTAATTAAAGTTGATAAAAATAAAAAACATAAAATTGATAAAATTAAAAAACCCCGACTCTTCGTTTCAGATGCGCAAACGGAATAGAAGAACTGGAAGAAATAAACAACAATCCCGGTATAAACATTCTAGACTTAGGGAATGTCTATATATATATATATATATATATATATATATATATATATATATATATATATATATATATATATTAATTCCCAATATAATTATTATAGATATAACTTAACTAATATAATCTTAGAATATGATAAAATTAAAATACATAGGGACGATCTATTTAAACAAATAAATAAAAGCAGTATATATTTAAAGGAATTGGAAACCTACATTAACATTTTAGAATTTAATTGTAACAGATTAGAAGATAAATTGAAAACAATATTCAATAAAAAACGAGTTAAAAGAGGCTTGTTCAACGGTCTAGGAACAATAATAAAAGCCATTACTGGAAACTTAGATTCTTCTGACAGTCAACGTTATGAAGAAATTTTTAACAAAATTAATAAACACCAGGAAATACTCGAACACCAAAATTTAGAAACAATTAGATTAAACAAAGAAATGATTTCAAAATTTAATTCACAATTAGAAAACATAAAACATAATGAAATTGTTCTAAAATCCAGAATTATGCAAATAGAAGGAATAGTTAAAGAAAAAATTAATACGGAAAACACATTTATGATCAAAGACATACTAAATCAATTAATATTATTAACTGTGAATCTTATCGAAATAACCTCCGAAATAGAAACAAGCCTAACATTTTGTAATCTCAACAAAATTCATTCATCGATAATAAACTTAGAAGATTTGAAAAAAGTAACTAATCAAATTTCAGACCTAGATTTTTGGGACATTTCAATGCAAATAACAAGTCATTGTCAAATGAAGAATAATATGATAGAATATTTATTAGAAATACCACTGTATGAAAACAACCTTAATAATAAATTACTACAGATAACTCCAATTCCTACACTTATAAATAAGGACATGTTTATGTTAGATAATAGTAAAGAATTGATAATAGACAAAGAAAATAAATTAATAGTAGCAAACGATTGTATTAGACTCACAAATAAATATTTTTGTAAAACTAATTATTTAGAAATAAATCAATGTTTGTGTAACATAATAAAATTTCAGAAAAATCAAGACTGTATGTATCACAAAGTTTATAATTCATTTGCTGTAATAAAAATAGAAAATTCTAATATTGTAATTATAGCAGCAAGCAAAGAACAAACCTTAAACATATTTTGTCAAAATTATCAAAAACACAAGAATATTATTGGCGTATATAAATTTATAACAAATAAAAACTGTGCCATAAATGATTATACTTTGGAAAACATTGTTCATTATAATAGAGAGATAATATTTGAAAACATAAATTTTAATTTAGAAAATAAACAATTGAGTAATAAAACTTTAGAATTAAAACAAGTTAATAAACAAGAAATATTCGTAAAAGAAATACCAAAAATTCAAACTACAAATATACAAGAAAACAATCATTCTATTATCAACTCTATTGTTATAGTTTTAATGTGTATTTTTATGATAATTATTGTAATAGTAATTAAGTATTTAAAGATAAGAAAAAGAGACATTTCTAAACAAAAAAGTTTTGAAATGAGCAATATAGAAGAACATGATAAAGCTGCATTTTAACGGCGGAGGAGTTATGAATATCATAATTTGTTATGTGTATCAAATTCTGTTTTGACTTCGCTTTATCATATGGAACCAGACCCCTTCCTGTTATAGAGTATAAATACTCATGTTATTTATTATTCGTGGTCATTCGTCACTCCTCACTCTGTCTTGTATAAGATATAAGTAATTTCATTGTATTAGGCAAAATAAATCTTTTTAAAAACAATAAACCTACGAGTTTTATTATAATTTACTCAGTAAGTTTCTTCTTTTTTCTTAGTTTGTTGTATTTGTTAATATTTTCAAACATTCCATAATTGTTGTTAGGGTTTTGTTGGTTTGCGCATTATTTTCGTACAAAACTGTATTGTCTTTGTTATTTTTATATCTAAAATACAATAAGGGATCCTATCTTTCAATCCCCCTACATTTTTGTTGGTTTCTAAACAAATGGAAGCTGTCAGGCAAAGCTATTGTAGATGGCAGCAGTTCAGTTGTAGCGATTTGAGGAAAAATATTGGCGGTTGGCGGATATTACGAATACGAATACTTTGGCGCGTATACATATAGGTAATCCCTTATATTTTACATTGTGATTTTATTTAAAGAATGTAAAACCTGAATGTGTGTTAATGGCATATGTATAACTGTATATCAGGTTTATTATTTATCAAACAAATATACAATAATAGCATTACAAATTGTTGAATTTAGAAGTTGTTAAATATAACATAATATATTTGAAAGTGTATATAATATATACGAATTAAATGACACGCATGTATAGAATGTAATCCTGTATCATAGCTGTGAATAAAAACAAGCCTTTAAGTGAAAAGAAATATTTACTGCATTGACAGCTAACCTGACACAATGGAAACTAGTAACTATAATTTGTGGCACGTATCTAGTTTAAAACAGAAATTAAAACGTAGAGGAGCAAGACACACAGGTAGAAAGAAAGACCTTATAGAACGGTAGTTATAGGTAAAATGATATATAAGACATTTATTACAAAAACAAGTTTTCAGGTTAATATGTTACGAAAGAAATAAAAATTTCCAAAATATTCTATCCATAGAGGCAAATTTAAATTTTAAAATGGTTATACCTCCTTTAGAAACCTACAAAGACATTCATGGTGGAATAATACTTCCCATTAATTTAACTGTTGCTAATATTGAAGAATATTTACATTCATTTGACTTAAATATAACAATAAAAAGTCGACAGCTATATTTAAGCATATTTTTGCAACTACTAAGATTTAATATTTTAGAGAAAGGTGTTTTTTAAAAGCATCTGCAAAGCTGCAATGAAAAAAGTTATTTATCATGTAGAGATTTTTATTAACATTGATAATAATATTTCGGAGTGTCAGTGTGAATGTGTTGCTAGACAAGGACCCAATGCTCATTACAAACACATAGTCGCAGTTCTTTTAGGTATTTTAGAATTTTTGTTCCGAAAAAAAATATTAATAGAAGAAACATGCACTAGCAAGTTACAATCTTTTCAGAAGCCATCTATTAAATTTAACAAATCGCCGATAAAATCAGAAAACTTGAAAATGAAAACAAATATTGTAAATAATAAAAACGTATTTGATCCTAGACCAGTTCATTTAAGAAATTGTGCATCTTATAAAGATTATTTTACAAACATTTGTATAAATCATTGCGATAAGATGCCAATCATGCAAAGTTTTAAATCCGCCAACATTCAGGGCATTGAAAATGATCATTGTTATATTTCAAATACGTATTTAATTGACCAACTCTTTGAATCAATGGGCCTGAAAGATCTGACGGATGAAAGAGTACGCGAAATAGAAAGAAGTACTCTTGGACAAACCAAAAATACACAGTGGAGCTATGAAAGATCTTTCCGAATAACGTTTTCTTCATTTAAAGATATTTGTTGCATGACTGGAAAAAGAAACATAGAGAAATTAGTAGAATCAATTTTAAATAAAAAAAATATATATCCAAATCATTAAGCCACGGAATTAGACACGAAATATCTGCAATTGAAATGTATAAAAAGAAGACAGGCAATGAAGTAACTGAATGTGGTGTATTTGTTGTGGCAGATTTTCCCTTTTTATGTGCTACACCGGATGGTCTAGTAGGTGATAGTATTGTATTAGAAGTAAAATGCCCGTATACTTCAAGATATAAAGAAATATCACCTGTTACTGCACCCTATATTGAAATAGTAAATTCTAAACTTACTTTAAAAAAGAATCATACGTATTATTTTCAAATTATGGGTCAGCTCCTTGCTACAAAACGAACGGTTTGTCATTTCGTTATTTTTACATTCGTACATTTTGTATTAATAGAAATCGAAAGGAATGATAATTTTATTAATATTATGATAATAAAACTTCAAGCGTTCTTTCATGCACATATATATCCGGCTTTAAAAAAAATATTTATATAAAGTTTAGTTAAATAATGTATATGATACAAATCCTACGTATTTTGTTCTTCTTCTTGTAGTTATAATCGTTATATTTGAATATTTTATAATTTTCTTTTGAGACTGAGATATACATTTTTGTTACGTTATTATTGTTGTTATATACAATATTTCTTCGAAAATTACAAATCATACATATTGTAAAAAAACATGTTACTAGCAAGAGAAATATAATTTTTATTGAGAGGCTAGAAAAGAATTTTGTATGTTTTTATTAAACCAATTATTCTTTCTATATGTATTCGTTGTCTTGCAATTTTTCGATCTTTCTGGAGAACCAAACCAGGAAGTTGAGATTTCCCTTGTAAAAATGCAGGAATATTTACATGAACATCTTTTTCAGCAATTAAATCTTGCACATTAAATCTGCGGTCGGCCATTATGGAATCTCCTGCTTGTTATTTTTCTTTTAATGTACGTTTCTCAATTATTTGTCGGTCACTAGTTGATCCTGCATACGCAGATGATACATATGAAATAAGTCCACCTGGAGTACAATTAACAACAACTTTTAAGGTATTGCGGTTTTTATAACTCGAAAACGAAGCTTGTTGACTTATTAGTTCCACAGGTTTCACAATTGGAAACTCTGTTCCATCAATTACTCTTGTTTTCAGAAAATTTGCTTTAAATGTATCTGGCATATAATAATCAACAAGTTCTCTAGACGGCCATATATCAATTTCACTCCATTGCAATGCCATAAAATTAACCCAAGTGACAAATAAATTGGATACTGTGGCAGTGCTTATTTCAAAAAGTACTCAATTCAAAATTAGTTTTATTTGTTCGCAATTTAATTCATGTTAAAAAAAAATTGGTCTTCTACTGAAATAGTAACATTTTTCCAACCTCTATAATAAAGTTGATATCTGTTCGGTCCTAAAGTTGTAAATACAAATTCAAATTCTTTGTATGTTTCAAGACCTGTGTAAAAATTAATAGCTGCATCATTATTCACAAATTTATGTATTTCAAACATTAAATTATTCCATGACGTTTGTGTCTCCTTATCTACTCTTCTACACAAATTTTTTTCCTCTTTAAAATCACTATTTGTTTCTATCTGTTGGTCAAGATTTACGCACAGGACTTCATTATGAAAATCCAAAATCATCTCTTTGTCATCTGCACTTTTTGACTCTTCATATTCCAATGATAAATTTTTACAAATTCTATTCTTAGTGGCTTTCTCCTCACTTGTACTAATTATACATTCCTCTACTTTCTTTACTCTTTTTTCATAAATTTTTAAAGATGGAACAGCATCTCGTCTTAAAATCCGCCGCGTATTTTGTGTTCCTACGACAAAAGCACGTAAGTTATAATATTAAATACCAACTACACATTTAAATATTAATAACTTACCATACTTTACACTTTCGCATATGAAATCAACTTTATCGAAGTGATTACTACAGACATATAAACATTTTTTTTTTAGATGTAATATTATCTATATTTAATTCTCTCATCCATAATTGTCTCTTAATTTCGGAAACGATGTAATTTTGTTCGAGAATTACAAACACAACAAGCCGTATACATTTTTATTAAGAAAAAGGTTAGAAATAAATTGGGGGAAATCCAGATAGCTGTCAGATTTTTCCTCAGAAAGCTACTGCTGGAGTGGTGCCATTAGTTCAACAACAGACCACCAATTGCTCCCATTCGAGAGAATCGTGTTGGTGCATAATTGTTTTCTCGGTATTGTTATTTTCTATTTTAGTTTCTAAGTTCTTGTTTTTCCTTTTAAACTAAATATTTGTTTTGTATAGACAAAACTGACAATAATACAAGAAACCTATCTTTCAAACCCTTTGTATTTTTATGTATGTTTGTAATTTCAAATCATAAAAAATATTTAAGACGAAATTGTTTAGTAACGAGTATATCTACTATCTTCTTAAGTTTTTATTTTTTTCGTAAACCTATTTATTTATGATGGGTTCTAAGGATCATTTATTGAACACAGTCAGGTTTTTTAAAGCTACTGCTCCCAATAAATCAGAAAAATATTTTCAAAATATTAGTATGTCTGATGATATTGTTTTACTGGCTTGTAGGTACGTTTTTAAAAGTAACGGACGTAAAGAGAAGAATCGATTAGTAAAATTAATAAAACTAAATTCAAAGTACATATTGAATTATATTAATGATGTAGAAATGGATATAAACCGATCATATCATAAAAGATTAAACAAATTAGATTTGTTGTTAGATATTATTAGGAATAGAAATATTGCTATTGACAATTTAAAGAAATCAGATTACAAATTATCCTCTTCAATTTTTGGTGATTTCTGTGACTATTTACATATTCAAAATAATTACAAAAACAGATTAAAGTTACACAAAATGGTAACAAGTAACATGGATAAAGTTGTAAATATACGAGTAACAGTAAAAGATACAGCAATGAATTCGAAGATAGAAATGTCGCCTTGTACATTTTTTTTAAAAGAAGATAAAACTTTTCCTTTTATCCACATCCACTCCTAATAATAATTTATCTGAATTTTTTTGTTTTTGTTCCACCCTTAAATCTACTAATAAAAAGAATATATCAAGTGTGAAAGTAGATTCGTCATTTTCTATAGTTGAATCAACTTCTATATCAGAAAAACCTTGACGTGATGTAACATCTAATGTTTATTTTAATGTACCATCTAAAGTACATAACGTGAAAAGAAAATTATTCGAAGAAACACAATCTATTTCACATAACCTCAATAAAAAAAATGTACTCCAACCCAGGAATTGTCATGCATTTCTCTTTCAACTCCATCGAAAAATAATTTCTCTCCAGATTAATCTAAATTAAGAGTAGTAGATTCTTTAGAAAAATTTTCAGAAACATTAAATGAATTTAATGTATGAGATGAAAGTATTAAAGTGCCATATTCGGGTTTAAAATGTTATAAAACAAGTAATAAATATAAAGGACAAGTATTACCCGCTGGTTCAAGAAGCGTATGTAAACCAATAAATATATCATATTCATCATGTACTTTTAAAGAAGGTACTTTTACAATAAATGAAGACGAATGGAAAGAAATTTATAATGGCAGTACATTAATAAAGCACTGAGAAAAAGGATTTTTTATAAGAAACAAATACGTTGTTTTGAGTATGATTTATTTGTTTTAAAGTTACGATATTCGCCATAAATTACCCTTATGTACCAGAAATGAATCGTGATATTTAGGATTACACTAGCGAATTCTCGGCTACGCCGAGCATTCCCTAGAGCTCCGCTGTCAGTGCAAAAAACAAATGCCGATCGACATGAAACAATTATTTTATATTTGCACTTCAGGCCTCACCAAGACCTTTCATTAGATTGCAAACACGATATACTTCCAATAATTCTTTGCAAAAAACATTAGCCGGTCGGCATTAAACATTTTTGTCATTTATGTACCCCAGCCCTCACCGAGACCTTTCATTTGATACCAAACACGACAGACTTTTGACAACTTTCTGCATAAAACAAAAGTCGATCGACATGAAACATTTTTATCATATCTGCACGCTAGCCCACACCGAGACTTTTTATTTGATACCAAACATTATATACTTGTGAGAACCTTTTGCAAAAAACAAATACCGATCGACATAGCACATTTTTATTAATTCTGCACGCTAGCACTCTCCGCGACCTTTCATTTGATATCAAACACGACACACTTCTGACAACTTTTTGCAAAAAACAAAAACCGATCGACATAGTACATTTTTGTCAATTCTGCAGGCTAGTCCTCTCCGAGACCTTTCATTTGATACCAAACACGACATACTTCTGACAACTTTTTGCATAAAACAAAAGCCGATAGACATGGAACATTTTTATCATATCTGCACGCTAGCCCACACCGAGACTTTTTATTTGATACCAAACATTATATACTTGTGAGAACCTTTTGCAAAAAACAAATACCGATCGACATAGCACATTTTTATTAATTCTGCACGCTAGCACTCTCCGCGACCTTTCATTTGATATCAAACACGACACACTTCTGACAACTTTTTGCAAAAAACAAAAACCGATCGACATAGTACATTTTTGTCAATTCTGCAGGCTAGTCCTCTCCGAGACCTTTCATTTGAGACCAAACACAACATACTTCTCACAACTTTTTACAAAAAACAAAAGCCGTTCGATATAGAACATTTTTGTTTATTCTGCTCGCTAGCCCTCATCGTGACCTAGCCTAATATAACTTTCACTGTCTTCAGTAACCTTTCATTTGGGAATATTTTTTCTTTGTTTAATTACTTTATTAAACAATTGGCAATATTGTCTTATGTAATTCGAAAATACCCAAATACGACATTTTTCTAACAACATTTTGCAAAAAACAAATTTTAATATACGTAGAACATTTTTGTCATTCGTGCACACCAGTCCGTATTGTGTCGTTTCCTTAAAACCCAAGGACGACCTACTTCTAACAACTTTTTACGGAAAACAAATGCAGATCGACATGACACATTTATTTTGTCATTTTAAAACTGTCCCTTATGGTTTTCTTTCTTTTGAAAACAAACACAGCAAAGTATTCAATTTATTTTATTTAGGAATATTTGATTTTTATTTAGTTATTTTATAATTTGGCAACACTGTTTGTATTAAAAAATAGTAGTTAATTTTTAAATTTATAAATTAATATTGTCAACCCTAATACAACTGCCACCGTCTTCAGTGAAGTTAGGTTAGGAATATTTGGTTTTCATTTAGTTACTTCATCACACATTTGGCAACATTGATTTTTGACATTGGAAACGTCAAAATTTATATTTATTAAATACGTTATGTTTTAAATTTAAATTAGTTGTAACACATTTGCTCAAGTCTATTATTCATGATACTGTTTTTAAATTTTTGATATCAATGTTCTATTAAAAGATTTATGGCCGGTTGCACCACGAATACATAACTACTATGTATTCCATAAATATGATATGTATTACTTAACCGTTGCACAAGCCAAAATAATGTTTATGTATTCCTTAAATATCCCTAACGGTTCCTTAAAGTTAAACGACCAATTTTGACGGTTTAAATTTATGTATTGGTTTTTAATATAACATATGACTTGTGTGATGACCAAAAGATAACAAATATGAATAATATATATGATATTGTGGACGATCTCGACGACATAGACGACATAAATGAAATAAATATTTTCAACAATGGTGATGTACGTCAAATTTACGAAAGAGCTGATAACTTCAGAAATTTAACCGAGAAAGAATTTTTCTAACGTTTTAGGTTAACAAAAAATACCGTTTTATCTAGTTTAGGATTAATTGAACATAGATTCAAATATCCATATGACAAGTAATACATATTACGTATTTATATTGCAGTATAATATATATTTAAAAATTATTTTTTAGAAATAACTCTGTGTCACCAATGAACCAATTATTAACTACGTAAGAGTATATGCTACAGGAGGACATCTATTAAGTTTAGCCGATTTTTACCAACCTAACTCATATCTTTCATTTTATTAAAAATATATATATATATATATATATATATATATATATATATATATATATATATATATGTAATGTATCAGAAGAACTTTAAAATGTCTTTATTCGTGTATATAACATTATAGAATTGACAAAATAATTTCCAAAAAAAATTTTTCATTAAATATTTTTAGATCTGTCGTTTTAGATCAGTTGATTTTGGATTATGTATTCGTTAGCTATGGAACACATAAATATGATTCATGCAACAGAATGAAAATTTAAGGATTCTCTAAGTTTATGCAATTCATAACTATGTATCTCTTTATGGAATGTTGGTGCAACCGGCCAATAATCATTTAAAGTTTATAGGCAGATTGTCAAAAGTGACGGATGACGGCGTGATTCTTCTTAAAGTTAGACATGGCCTCTGGGATCCATTGTTTCAAGGCAGCATTTGTGCAAAGTTTTAATTTTTTACACGAAAACTACTAATAGTAAAAATATAAGACACCCAAAAGGCACCAGATCTCATTAGCCCCTATATACTAAAAAAAAATTTATAACAATCACTTGCATGGTTCAGGCTGTAGGTGATTACTCGATGCTCGTGATGAATCTATATATATATATATATATATATATATATATATATATATATATATATATATATATATATATATATATATATATATATATATAGTGAATCTAATCGTTTAGTATATAGGATAGCGAAAGCTCAGCTACGCTGAGCGTTCCCTAGGCCTCCGGCGTCAGTGAAATAATAACATTTAACAGCTAATTTCATATCTGCAAGTCAGGTCTTGTTGAATGCTTTCATTTAATACCAATCACGGTGTATTTCAGACTAATTGTACAAAAACAAATGCAGATCGACTTGGTAATTTTTTGTCACTTCTGCAAATTAGCCTTCAACCGATATTTAATTTGATACCAAACATGACATACTTCTGACAACTTTTTCCAAAAAACAAAAGCGGGTTTACATGAACCATTTTTGTCAATTTTGCATGTCAGCTCACATCGAGACCTTTCATTTTATACCAAACACGATAACTTTTTGCAAAAAACAAAAGCCGATCAACATGAAGCATTTGTGTCAATTCTGGACGTTAGCCCTCAACGATACCTTTTATTTGACACCAAACACGATATACAATTTTTTGCAGAAAACAAAAGCCGATCGTCATAGAACACTTTTGACATATCTGCTCGCCAGTCCTAATCGAGTTTTTTTATTTGATTCTAAGCACGATATACTTCTTACAACTTTTTGCAGAAAACAAAAGCCGATCAAGATAGACCATTTTCGTCAATTCTGCAGGCGAGCCCTCAACAAGACCTTCCATTTGAGACCTAACATGATATACTTTATACGACTTTTTGCAGAAAACAAAAGGCGATCGACATAGATCATTCTTGTCAATTCTCTACGCGAGCCTTCGCTGAGACCTTTTATTCGATACCATCATGACATATTTCTGACAACTTTTTGCAAAAAACAAAAGCCGGTTGGCATAGATCATTTTTGTCAATTCTGCTCCCCAGTCCTCATCGAGACCTTTCAGTAGATACCAAACACGACATACTTCTATTACTTCTAACGCTGAGCGTTTCCTAGGCCTCCGGCGTCAGTGAAATATTAATATTTGATAGCTAATTTCATTTCTGCAAAACGGGTATTGTCGAATGCTTTTATTTAATACCAAGCACGGTGTACTTCCGCCAACTAATTGTAAAAAACAAGTGCAGATCAACTTAGCAATTTCTTGTTACTTCTGCACATCAGCCCTCAACAAGACATTTAATTTGATTCTAAACATGACATACTTCTGACAATTTTTTCCTAAAAACAAAAGCGGGTTAACATGAACCATTTCTGTCAATTTTGCAGGTCAGCTCTCATCGAGACCTTTCATTTTATAGCAAACACGATATACTTCTGACAACTTTTTGTAGAATACAAAAGCCGATCGTCATAAAACAT
The DNA here is from genome assembly GCA_035578165.1 of Stenolophus ochropezus. Lineage (NCBI taxonomy): Eukaryota > Metazoa > Arthropoda > Insecta > Coleoptera > Carabidae > Stenolophus > Stenolophus ochropezus. The sequence continues at coordinate 4,586,043 of JAQOWZ010000008.1, read as the reverse complement.
TTTTGACATATCTGCTCGCCAGTCCTCATCGAGTCCTTTTATTTGATTCCAAGCACGATATACTTCTTACAACTTTTTGCAGAAAACAATAGCCGATCAAGATATACCATTTTCGTCAATTCTGCACGCGAGCCCTCAACAAGACCTTCCATTTGAGACCAAACACGACATATTTCTGACAACTTTTTGCAAAAAACAAAAGCCGATTGGCATAGATCATTTTTGTCAATTCTGCTCGCCAGTCCTCATCGAGAAATTTCTTCTAACATCATACACGAGATACTTCTGACAACTTTCTGCAAAAAACAAAAGCCGATCCACATGGAACATTTTTGTCAATTTTGCATTTCAGCCCTCAACGAGACATTTCATTAGATACCAAAAACGACATACTTCTATTTACTTATTGCATAAAATGGAAAATTTTTATTTCTGCACACCAGTCCTTCCCGAGACTTTTCATTCGATACCAAACACGCCATATTTCTGACATTTTTCAAAAAATAATTTTTAATCGACGTAAAAAAAATTTGTCATTCGTGCACACCAGTCCACCTTGTGTCATTTCATTAAAACCCAAAGATGACCTACTTCTAACAATTTTTTGCGAAAAACAAATGCAGATCGACATGACACATATTTTTTGTCATTTCAAAACCGGCCCTTATTGTTTTCTTTCTTTTGATATCAAATACAGCGAATTGTTTAATTTATTTTATTTAGGAATATTTGATTTTTATTTAGTTACTTCATAATTTGGCAACACTATTTGTAGTTAATTTTTAAATTTATAAATTACCATCGGCAATTCTAAAATAACAGATTTTATCTTCAGTTTAGTTCCTTTAGGAATATTTGGTTTTTATGTAGTTACTTCATGACACATTTGGCAACACTGTCTGTACTGACATTTAAACGTCAAAAATTAGAAATTTTAAATTCGCCACGAAAGACACTAAAATTTTTAGTGAAATAATTGCTCATGTGTACAATGTATAACAATGCTTTCATATTTTTGATATCTTCATTCATTAAGAAGTAATAAATGATTAAAGTTTGCTTCTGACTTGTCAAACATGACAGCTAGTAGTTGGCATTCACTTGAAATTTTCCAATGCTTGCTTGAGCTATTGTTTCAAAGTATCAATTTCACAAAGTTTAAATTTTTTTACGCAAAAACCACACACAGTAAAAATATAAAAACTAAAAAGGAAATTAATTTGAATCAAGCTCTATAATATGGTGCAAAAATCATTAAAATCGGATAATCAGTTTATGCTGTAGCCCGTTGCAAAATTTTGGCGATCGTCTGATGAAAATATATATTGGAAAAATTGTCTAAGCCTTTTAGTATATAGGACTAGCGAATTCTCGGCTACGCCGAGCATTCCCTAGAGCTCCGCTGTCAGTGTAAAAAACAAATGCCGATCGACATGAAACAATTTTTCATATCTGCACATTCCAAACACAATATACTTCTAATAACTTTTTCCATAAAACAAAAGTCAATCGACGTGAGACCTTTTTGCAATTTCTACAGGCTAACCGACACCGAGATCTTTCATTTGATACTAAATACTATGAACTTCTGACAACTTTTTCTAAAAAGAAAAGCCGATCGGCATGGAATATTTTTGTCAATTCTGCACGCTAGCCCTCAACGACACCTTTCATTTGAGACCAAACACTACACATTTCTGACAACTTTTTGCAAAAAACAAAAGCCGATTGACATGGCACATTTTTGTCAATTCTGCACGCTAGCCCTCAACTAGACGTTTTGTTTGAGACCAAACTCGACATACATTTGAGAACTTCTTGCAGAAAACAAACGCCGATCGGTATGGAACATTTTTGTCAATTCTGCACGCTAGGCCTCAACGAGACCTTTCATACGAGACTGAACTCGACATACTTCTAAAAAATTTTTGCAAAAAACAAAAGCCGATCTACATTAACCATTTTTGTTAATTCTGTACATCAGCCCTTATCGAAATCTTTCATTTGATACCAAACACCACACACTTCTGACAACTCTTTGCAAAAAACAAAAACCGATCGACATGACACATTTTTGTTAATTCTGCACGCTAGCCCTCAACAAGACGTTTAATTTAAGACCAAACTCGACATACCTTTGAGAACTTTTTGCAAAAAACAAAAACTGATCGACATAGCATATTTTTGTCAATTCTGCACGCTAGCCCTCAACGACACCTTTCATTTGAGACCAAACACTACACATTTCTGACAACTTTTTGCAAAAAACAAAAGCCGATTGACATGGCACATTTTTGTCAATTCTGCAGGCTAGCCCTCAACCAGACGTTTTGTTTGAGACCAAACTCGACATACTTTTGAGAACTTCTTGCAGAAAACAAAAGCCGATCGGAATGGAACATTTTTGTCAATTCTGCACGCTAGGCCTCAACGAGACCTTTCATACGAGACTAAACTCGATATACTTCTAAAATTTTTTTGCAAAAAACAAAAGCCGATCTACATTAACCATTTTTGTTAATTCTGCACATCAGCCCTTATCGAAATCTTTCATTTGATACCAAACACCACACACTTCTGACAACTCTTTGCAAAAAACAAAAACCGATCGACATTGACCATTTTTGTTAATTCTACACGCCAGCTTTTATCAAGCTCTTTCATTTGATACTAAACACCACATACTTCTAACAACTTTTTCCAAAAAACAAAAGCCGTTCGATATGGAACATTTTTGTTCATTCTGCACGCTAGCCCACATCAAGACCTAGCCTAATACAATGTACACTGTCTGCAGTAAAGTTCATTTGGGCATATTTGTTCTTTGTTTAGTTACTTCATTACACATTTGCCAACATTGACTTATGTAATTCGAAAATACCCAAACACGACATTTTTCTGACAACATTTGGCAAAAAACAAGTTATAATGTACCTAGAACATTTTTGTCTTTCGTGCACACCAGTCCACATTGTGTCATTTTCTTAAAACCCAAGGACGACCATCTTCTAACAACTTTTTACGAAAAACAAATGCAGATCGACATGACACATTTTTTTTTGTCATTTCAAAATCGGCCCTGATGGTTTTCTTTCTTTTTATATCAAACACAGCAAAGTGTTTAATTTAATTAGGAACATTTGTTTTTTATTTAGTTACTTCATAATTTGGCAACAATGTTTGTATTAAAATATTGTAGTTAATTTTTAAATTTATAAATTACCATCGGAAATCCTAATATAACAGCCACTGTCTTCAGTGAAGTTCATTTAGGAATATTTGTTATTTGTTTAGTTATTTCATCACACATTTGGCAACATTGACTTATGTAATTCGAAACGTCAAAATTTAAAATAAATAAATGTGTTGTGTTATAAACTTAAAATATTGGTAAAACCTTTGCTCAGGACTATTATTCATGACACTGTTTTCAGATCTTTGATATCAATGTTCTATTAAAAGATACAATCGATTAAAGTTCATAGACAGATTGTCAAAAGTGACGGATGTCTGCGTGATTCTTCTTAAATGTATACATGGCATCTAGGATATTTTTTTCAGTTTTGTTCCAGTTATACTTTTTAGTTAAGTTTTCGATTTTTTACACAAAAACTATGCACGGTAAAAATATGAGACACCCAAAAGCACTTGGTCCTCATTAAACCACATCTAATAAAATAATATTACAATTATTACATGAATGGTTTGATCTGTACCCGTGAGCAAAGTTTTTGCGATGCTCGAGATGAATCCAAATATATATAGTGAATCTATCGTTTTAGTATATAAGACTAGCGAATTCTCGGCTACGCCGAGCATTCCCTAGAGCTCCGCTGTGAGTGTAAAAAACAAATGCCGATCGACATGAAACAATTTTTCATATCTGCACATTCCAAACACAATATACTTCTAATAACTTTTTCCATAAAACAAAAGTCAATCGACGTGAGACCTTTTTGCAATTTCTACAGGCTAACCGACACCGAGATCTTTCATTTGATACTAAATACTATGAACTTCTGACAACTTTTTCTAAAAAGAAAAGCCGATCGGCATGGAATATTTTTGTCAATTCTGCACGCTAGCCCTCAACGACACCTTTCATTTGAGACCAAACACTACACATTTCTGACAACTTTTTGCAAAAAACAAAAGCCGATTGACATGGCACATTTTTGTCAATTCTGCACGCTAGCCCTCAACTAGACGTTTTGTTTGAGACCAAACTCGACATACATTTGAGAACTTCTTGCAGAAAACAAACGCCGATCGGTATGGAACATTTTTGTCAATTCTGCACGCTAGGCCTCAACGAGACCTTTCATACGAGACTGAACTCGACATACTTCTAAAAAATTTTTGCAAAAAACAAAAGCCGATCTACATTAACCATTTTTGTTAATTCTGTACATCAGCCCTTATCGAAATCTTTCATTTGATACCAAACACCACACACTTCTGACAACTCTTTGCAAAAAACAAAAACCGATCGACATGACACATTTTTGTTAATTCTGCACGCTAGCCCTCAACAAGACGTTTAATTTAAGACCAAACTCGACATACCTTTGAGAACTTTTTGCAAAAAACAAAAGCCGATCGACATAGCATATTTTTGTCAATTCTGCACGCTAGCCCTCAACGACACCTTTCATTTGAGACCAAACACTACACATTTCTGACAACTTTTTGCAAAAAACAAAATCCGATTGACATGGCACATTTTTGTCAATTCTGCACGCTAGCCCTCAACCAGACGTTTTGTTTGAGACCAAACTCGACATACTTTTGAGAACTTCTTGCAGAAAACAAAAGCCGATCGGAATGGAACATTTTTGTCAATTCTGCACGCTAGGCCTCAACGAGACCTTTCATACGAGACTAAACTCGATATACTTCTAAAAATTTTTTGCAAAAAACAAAAGCCGATCTACATTAACCATTTTTGTTAATTCTACACGCCAGCTTTTATCGAGCTCTTTCATTTGATACCAAACACCACATACTTCTAACAACTTTTTCCAAAAAACAAAAGCCGTTCGATATGGAACATTTTTGTTCATTCTGCACGCTAGCCCACATCAAGACCTAGCCTAATACAATGTACACTGTCTGCAGTAAAGTTCATTTGGGCATATTTGTTCTTTGTTTAGTTACTTCATTACACATTTGCCAACATTGACTTATGTAATTCGAAAATACCCAAATACGACATTTTTCTGACAACATTTGGCAAAAAACAAGTTATAATGTACCTAGAACATTTTTGTCTTTCGTGCACACCAGTCCACATTGTGTCATTTTCTTAAAACCCAAGGACGACCATCTTCTAACAACTTTTTACGAAAAACAAATGCAGATCGACATGACACATTTTTTTTTGTCATTTCAAAATCGGCCCTGATGGTTTTCTTTCTTTTGATATCAAACACAGCAAAGTGTTTAATTTAATTAGGAACATTTGTTTTTTATTTAGTTACTTCATAATTTGGCAACAATGTTTGTATTAAAATATTGTAGTTAATTTTTAAATTTATAAATTACCATCGGCAATCCTAATATAACAGCCACTGTCTTCAGTGAAGTTCATTTAGGAATATTTGTTATTTGTTTAGTTATTTCATCACACATTTGGCAACATTGACTTATGTAATTCGAAACGTCAAAATTTAAAATAAATAAATGTGTTGTGTTATAAACTTAAAATATTGGTAAAACCTTTGCTCAGGACTATTATTCATGACACTGTTTTCAGATCTTTGATATCAATGTTCTATTAAAAGATACAATCGATTAAAGTTCATAGACAGATTGTCAAAAGTGACGGATGTCTGCGTGATTCTTCTTAAATGTATGCATGGCATCTAGGATATTTTTTTCAGTTTTGTTCCAGTTATGCTTTTTAGCTTAGTTTTCGATTTTTTACACAAAAACTATGCACGGTAAAAATATGAGACACCCAAAAGCACTTGGTCCTCATTAAACCACATCTAATAAAATAATATTACAATTATTACATGAATGGTTTGATCTGTACCCGTGAGCAAAGTTTTTGCGATGCTCGAGATGAATCCAAATATATATAGTGAATCTATCGTTTTAGTATATAAGATTATCCTTTATTTAGGTTTATTTATTTAAATTTAAAAAATAATTGTTTCAAGAGAAGAAATGAGTAATTTTAAAATATAAAAATAAACATTTGTTTCTGAGAATTTAGAATAATAATTTAGAGAAATAAATATATTGTATATTCATTTCAAATACTATTTGTTTCAAAGAAATAAAGATTGTGTAAAAATCATAAGACTTGATTTATAGAAAAAATATATTATTTTCAATAAAAATAATATTTACTATTACTTCTCTCAAATAAATATAATTTAATGATAAATATCTTTGTTTGGGAAAAGTCAGTAGATATTTACTACAAGTAAAGATTTGTTTGAGTGAAAGAAATGTGTAGCACGTAGGCATCAACAAGCCTGTTCTTGCATATACGCCATTATACTCGTACGTATAAACGTGTACTGTTGTAGTCGTCATAGAGAATAGTTCTGAGCTATTTCATAATTAGTAATTTATAATTTTCATACATATGACTGACGAAAAAGTGGAAGAATTATTAGTTGAATGGCAAATGCCACAATTAATAGAACAGTTTAAAGGTGAGTACAAAACATAATAGGTATTAAACAAGGTATAATAACATTTATTTAGAAGAAGAAATTATGTACGATGTAATGTGTTCAATACCATACGTAAACGATCATGAAATTTTGGATAGATTAATAAATGGATTAGGACAACAAATTAAATGTAAATCAATGCTAAAAAGTCACTTAGAAATTAGAAAACACCCCAACTGTATCATACACTATTTCATCTCCTTCTGTTGTACTGATTCCTTCTCCCAGCACACCGTCTTCGTCGTCCCAATTTTTCGTTCCTACTAACTCCATGAATGACTCTTTCGACATAAATAATATTCCTGTTATAATAAATACTAAAACCACTCTTGATGACTCACAAACAGTACCCACAATAAGTGGTATTAAAAGAAAAAGAAACAACAAAGTAATTGATTTTAACTTATATGAAACTTTGAACGCATCAAGCATTGGACGAGCGATACTAGCTTTATACAAAGCAAATCAGTTATTAGACAACAGGAGTCAAAATTATTTAGTTGAAATTATTGCTTTGCACTTTTTAAATGATCCTAGTTATGGGTAAGTTAAGAGTGGAAATATAAAATCACAATTTTTTACAATATTATATTAGTTTTCTCTCAAATAATGTGCACCTACGTACATATTTGTTATTTTTTAGTCGCTTAAATAATGATGATATTGATGAAATTGCAAACCAGATAGTGTTATTGTTTCCTAGAGAACAAAAAGAAGTTTATTATATTCCGCCAATTAGAAAACGAAATTCGAAAGATCACAAATCTGGAATAGCCCGCGGAAAGTTAATAGATAAATACAGAAATAAATTAACTTATTTGAAATCAGCAGGTATTTGGAAAAATAAAGAAACATCAGATTCCGAAACAGAAAAGGAATTATCAGAAAGTAAATATCAATATTGTTTATCAAAATATTTATATATCTTACAATATTATGAATTAATTACTCAGGTGCTTCAGCCACAAATAATGAAGTCAATGACAGTGTAATATGGCTACAACATCATATACATCCAACAGATTGGACTGAAACCTACATGCACTGGAACAAAACATATCATATTCGTGTAAATGATAATAAAAATTCTAATATAACCTTGAATGAAATTTTTGGAAAATGGCCCATTCTAAGTAATCCTTTGAGCTATACCTTGGTAATTTATTGATAAGCCCAATTGACGAAAATTTAAAAATTTTCTTTTCAAATTGAAAAAGATTTTTTGTGTATGTATTCAGAAGAACAAAATTTATCTTTATTCACAAAATTTGATGACTTTTTTGACAAAATACTTGCACTTAGAAAGAAAAACGTAGTCTCTGCTGCAGACAATTTTCTTTTAGATCTGTTGGATACTCCATCTTTATCACAAGGTACAAATATATGATTTGTATTATTTGTGAGAAATCTACTTATGTACTTAATTATTTGTAGGTTCAAAGTATTTAATCAAAATTTCTTTGCTGTGTACTTTGGTACCACATAAAGGAAGAACACGTCAAGGAACAAGTTATTGGAAACCGAGTGCAATAGAGAGTCGGGAAGGTTTATTATTAGAAGTAAAAGTAAGTTTCAAATTTAAATAATAATTTAAAATGTACTTATTTTCTTATTTACAAGCATATATTTTCAAATTTTTGATTGCTGGTGACATCGAAAAAGCTATAAATGATAGACACGATAAAATGAAAAAATTAGGTCTAACTGTCTAACCATTTATTATCGTCCAAGGTCCGACAGCACTAGATATTCAAGATATTTTTGTAAGTTTAAATAATAACTTATATAAACTATATTCTTTACTGAAAGCTCTAGATATTTGTTTTAAAATATTTAATGTCTATAATTTAAGTTACCCAATTGAGTGTGAACAAATTTACTATTTGCTGCAACTGGGTATTTACAAAATTAAAACTAAATACGATAAAACAGTACCGTCCATCATCGATATATTAAATAGATTAAATTAAAATTTATTTATTAAATTATGTCTTGTCCTCTCTGCAACAGTAACATCTCCTGGTTTATACATAAGACATCTGAAAGCAGATGGTAAATTGGTTGTTTCAGTTATGAAAATGGATTTCGTATAATTTAAGATCTGTTATATTGTTTTATATTTTATTTTAATACATTTATTTTATAATGCAATTTTGTATTAATAAAATATAGTTTTCAATAGAATAAATATGTATTTTTTATAACCCTATTCCTTATTTAACACAATAAAACACCTGTATAAATGAATCTATAACTTGTTTGCGGAAACTTTATATTTATTTCCCATAACATATTATGAACTTTAAAGAATTAAATATTTTTTTAAGAAATAATTTTATTTATTTATAGTATACATAATAATGTAATACCAAAATAATATTATTTTCCTACTAACTATTCTGATTTTTGAAACAAAAAAATTATATTTTTATTAAATAAATGCATAATTATAAATATTCTACGCTTATTTACTGGAAATAATATTTACTTTATTGAAATAAATTATTTTTTTAGGTGTAATAATTATATATTTAAACCAAATAAAATTTTAGTAGAATCCACTGAAACATCATTTGTTTGTATCAAACAAATATGTTTAAAACAATCATTTGTTTGTCGTTAATAAAGATTTAATTCGCTGAATTCAAAAGACATATTTGTTTGTAGGAAACGAACTTCGTTTCGTTGAAATAATCCTTTTTCTGAGTGAGGGTATGTACAATTATATATTGAAGGAGAAATTTAAGAATATTAATAACATAGTAATTTTATTTTATACGGTTATTGTAAACATAAAAATTACAAACTCTTCAAATTTCGCATAACAATTACGTCAAAACAGAAAAGAGTAGATTTTTTCAGTTCCTCATTAGATTATTACCACATCAGTAAAATTACAAGGTATGTAAATGGAATTGAACGAAATATATTACATAAATCTCTTAAAACCAATAAATCATCAAACGTTCGGGAAAAATTAATATTACAATCATCACCACCACTGCATAAAACGAGAAAATTTACAAAACATTAAATCAGACTGTTTTTAAAGCAAAATAAGATCTGAATCGTTAGCAATTAATGATCGCCATGATGATGACTTATTTGATATGATTTTGATGCGCCGAGAAAACGAAAATTATATTCAAAATGTAGCGGAACCTTTTAATGTACATATATATATATATATATATATATATATATATATATATATATATATATATATATACCTATATAAGTACAGAACAGCTGGATATATTAAAACGATGTATTTTTAAAAATAAATTTTCAATTATACATTTAGATGTAACTGCATTAGTTGTGCGTGCGCCGGAAAATTTTAAAAAACTTTTTTTTTATTACGCCGCTTTTGCCCAATTAAATTATAACGACAAAGTATGTCCAATTTTAGAAATGGTAAGCGGCAATCACGATGTTACTACAATTTTGTATGAAAAACAATTTAAAATGGCCACCATTTAGTTTTGCAGTCAGCGATTTTAGTTTTGCAATCATTAATGCTGTCATATTATGTTGGCATCATTTCCCCAATTTGAAAATGTATTTGCAATATTGTTTTGACATTTTAACAAATAATAATGCAAATAAAATATGGTCAGCAGTTATTCCACTTTTAATTTGTTGCGCACACTTTATGAAGATTATTACGAACGATATAAATAAAATAATAAAAGACATTTCATTTAAAAGGATTATAAAAGAAGTGATGGCGGCTGCATTTAGCATAAAATGTATTAATTTTTTTTTTAACTGGTTTAAACTGCTTTGTTACCTTTTAGAATATTCAACAAAATGTCCTCATTTTATGACATCTTATGATGAGTTGATTTCAATGTGCGTAAACGATACCATTATTGAATACGAGGAAAATGAAAATATATCCGATATTAATATTCCACCAAGTGATATTGTAACTTACAAAGCTAGTCCGTTTTATATTCAGTGCTGTCCGATTAGTTCCGATTGTCAAGTTATATGAAAATAATGAATATAATAATACAGATATATTAGATTTAATTTTGAAAAAATATGTTCCATTATGGACTTCACTAATGTGTTCAAATAGTGAAATAAATAGAATTAGCACTGGTCCAGTTGAGGTTGGTTTATTAAAAAATCATATAATGTGTGATGAATCTAAATTGAAATGTAGTCGATTCATTCGCTTGGTCCGTAGCAGAATTTTATCATTAAGAAGAGAAATTGAGTTCAGTATTTCAAAAAAACGTTGTACTAAAAATATTGTTAAAGAGGAAGTTCTGGACGCAGAAGTAACTTAACAAAAAGGAACTCATAAGCCACATACTTATTTTGATGTTTTTTATCTAAAAAATTTAAAATTAAAGACCCCCATGAAACCTAAACCTAATATTTCATCCTTAAAAAATACACCTGATGCTTCCAATGATTTAATAAAGACTTCAACAAAACCTGAATCTAATATTTTATCCCTAAAAGAAATATCTCTTGCTTCCAAAAATGAAATAACACAAGTCCAAAGTACTTCTGTTTTGAAACCCAAAATGGATGCTTCAGAAAAGAAATTTGTAACCAAGAAGAGTTTTATGTATCGTAGTAATGAAGTGCCTCTATAATCTCTGCATAATAATGGTTTAGTGAAAGATGTTCACCACTATGAATATTATCCGGGCAGAAATTACACAGTAGGAATTTATAGTTTTACGTCGTGTTTTGTTAAAGAAATATTAGTTTCTGACTTTGTCTGCTTATCTGGCAATAAATGGCTAACAAATTTCACTGTAGATATGTGTATTGATTTATTAATTAAGAAAAATCAGAGATATGATGTTTCAGCAATACCTGCAGAAATATCTACCAATATTATTGTTAAAAATATTTATAACATAAAAATTGAAAATTTTAAAAATATATTACTAATGCCATTAGTTGTAAATGATAATCATTGGTGCTTAGTTTTATAACAGATTTTAAACAAAATACATTCAGTTTTCTAGATCCTTTAAGTGATAACGGACAATGCGACAATGTGATTTATATTTTGAAAATTTTAAAAAATATTTACGATTTCAAAAGCAGCTAATTAAACCTAAAAACTTTACTGTTAAGCATATTAATTATCCAAAACAACAGCATGGCTATAATTGTGGTACCTTTATTATAAATTTTGCATAAAACTATATTATTTGAAAGGAAATGATAGAATTTGATCCAAATGTATATAGCCTTTTTTGCAGGAAATGCTATTAATAGAATCAGATTCTATGATTAATATTTGTTTGTACTGTGGTCGAGAAAATCCAAAAATAGAAAAATAGGTACAATGTAAATCTTGCCACAGATGGGTGCATTATTCATGTGCTCCTTCTAGTAAAAGATACGGTTTGCCTGATTTTTTTTTCTTTGCAATAAATTTAAAATTTAATTATGCACATACTTATTTCCCCAAAGTTCAGAACAATAAATCTTAATTTAATCAATAATAATAAATTAATCTAGAGCAGACCATTTCATTCCACGAGTATGACATTTACCCCCTATACGTCTTCAACGGTCCTTCGCAAATTTTAAGTACTATTTCTTTTTTTACTGACAATAATTTCTCACGAACCGCATATGTTAATCTGCTGAATGTCAATTTTGATTCGTTGTGCAAGTTATGAATATAATAATTTGTTATGAATATCAAATTCTGTTTTGACTTTGCTTTATCTTATGGAACCAGACCCCTTCCTGTTAGAGACTATAAATACAAATGTTATGTATTACTCGTGGTCATTCGTCACTCCTCATTGTCTTGTAATAGATATAAGTAATTTCAATGAAATAGGCAATAATACATAATCTTTTTTAAAAATAGTAAACCTACAAGTTTTATTATAATTTGCACAATATAGTTTTTAAAAACTTGAAAATCAATTCTAGACTTGGTCGGTTTCTATTATAGGTAGAGCATATTAAAAAACTCTATAAAGTAGCATATGGAATATGTCTTCAGAATTAATTTAAAAATGTCGAAATTAAAGTAGGGCGTTCATTATTATTATAAAAATTGTCGCACCTAACTGATTCATCTGCCTTACATATAGTTCTAAATCGAGAACATTGAACATAAAATGGACTGCAATAACGTGTTTGGGTCGCACATGCCACTACGGATCTATATGTGTAACAGTTTTTAGTATTAATTTAATTTGTAATATTGTTTAAATAATTTGTAAAATGAAACAGTATTCTTTGTAGAGCTCATGCTGACAGGAAATTCGATGTTTTCTAAATTTCTTTTGGTCAAAAATAGTTCACAGTTAAGTTTTGTAAGGTTTCAAATTCCATTTGGCATTTCGGTATATGTCTTCGAAAGTTTGCTTGGGATGGTCATAAACCATTAATCAGAGACAGGAAACCGTTCTGTAATTCCTGGTACAAGCGTAGAGTTCTGTTTTTTCTGGAATCCCAGGACTGTGGGATTTTGGTGCATATGTTAAAGGAATTACGGAACAGGGATGATTTTTGTAACTCGAAGGAGTGGGCCATCTCCAGCAGATTTTCAAGATTTTGGACAGTCGAGAGTTGAGAGTTGGGCAGTCATCATGAGCAGAAGTGTGAGGTAGTCATGCAAGAATCATGACAGAGTAGTTTAGAGAGTTTTATTGTTAATATGTTAGGATTAATTAAGTGTAAATGGTGTGTGTTTTTCATGTAGGGTCAACCGGGGTAAGTGTGGAAATGGGGTAGGTGTGGCCACGTCTTCCTATTCGGTACCAAATTCATAATTCTGTAAATTAGTACTATTTTAATGAAATTTACGTGTTGTTTAGCTGTATCAAAATTTAGAACAGATTTATGTCATAACAACAAATTTTATAATTAATATAAAAAGTCACTTGGTCCAAATACAAATCAATTTCGAACATGTTACGTTTCATTTGATAATAAAAAAATTTAAACACGGGTTTTTTCAGAATGTAATATCAATTTAACACAATACAATCTTTAATAATGATGTTTGTGTATTGAAATATACAAATTTATTTATTTATAACATTTTAAACTTGGCGCCACATTTACCCCATAGTAAATTTTAGTTGGGTAAGTGTGGTGTCACTGTTCGGTGTAAGTGTGGTTCGTTCGCAGTGATAGCTGCAACAATATTGTGTTTCAACAAGCCTGTTATATCAGATCTTAGGTAAGCGGAGCAATGTTTGGGTAATATGATATATTTTGTAACGTTCTTAAATTTAAATTATAGATCATGCCGAGGAAATATATAAGAAAAACTAAACGTGGCGTAGGTGGGCGGTGGACATTAGAAAATCTTGAAAAAGCCATACAAAATGTAACGGAAGGAAAAATGACATTACGTGTTCCTTAGGAAACGTTTGGGATACCCAAGTCTACACTAGGATTGAAAATAAAAGGATGGAAAGGAAGAAAAGTATCAACAACGAAGGGTGGTGGAGGGAGGAGCACAGACCTAGGTGAGGCAGTAGAACAGCGGTTAGTAAAATATTTAAAAGTCCTGCATAAAGCTGGTTTCGGTTTTTCGAAACGGGAAGTACAGGGAGTGGTTGAAAAGTTTGTTAAAGATTATGGTTTAGAAACTAGATTTAAGAATGGAATACCAGGACATGATTGGTTCAAATCTTTTTGTTTGCGCCATAGGCTCTCACTAAAAAAACCAGAAAAATTGGAAAGCTCTAGAGCAAGGCAGTCAAGTGATCCATATATAATTTATGATTTTTACACAAAAGTAGACAAAATAATTAAAACATATCACTTGGAGAATGCTCCCGAACGTATATTCAACTGTGATGAGACGGGATTCACATTAGATCCAAATAATACAAAAATTGTCTCACCAGTCGGGCAGTCAACTAAACGAATAACATTTGGAACTGGAAGAGATTCAACGACAGTATTATTTTGCGTGGCTGCAGATGGATCTAAATTAGCACCTCTTATCCTTCACAAAGGAAAACATAAATGGAACTCTATGATTGGTAAGAAGGCGTACCCAAATACGAGTTATCATGTATCGGACAATGGATGGATGACTGAGGAAGTTTTCAAATCATGGTTTAAAAACGTATTTGTACCGAATGTGCAATCTCCTGCATTATTGATTTACGATGGACACTTATCGCATATTAGTGTTGATCTGGTTGAAAGTGCCATTGAAAATAACATAATTATTCTTAAGTTACCGCCTCACACATCACACATATTACAACCGTTGGATGTTGCTGTATTTAAAGGCATAAAGAACAAGTGGGATGTTCTGCTTGCAGAATGGTGTAGACATAACTATGGCAAACGATTGAGTAAATCAGAATTTGCGGACTTAATTGGTCAGGTTTGGACTAATGTAAATTCTCAAACAATAAAGGACGGATTTCGGAAAACTGGTATTTACCCTCTAAATACGGATGTTATACCAAGAACAAATTTTGACCAGGACAAACTAGATCGATATGATTCTATGAAAAAAGCACAAGATGATGAAAATGGATCTACCAATCAAAATGACATTATTTCGCAAGAACCCATAATTGCAACTCCCTCGACCAGCCAAAAAAACCTTTCATGCTCATCTGATTCACGTGTTTCTCAGTTTTCACAAAATATGGAAATTCCTCATACTGTAATTTCACCAAGTAAAATTTTTGAAAATATTTTACTTTCTACTGTTAAACAGAGTCCAATTGCTGATAAAAAGGTGAGGAGAAGAATAGATATTGCCGAAGTCATAACAGAAAATAATTATTTTGAATACTTAAAGAACAAAAAGAAAATTAAAGAATCAGTCAAAACAAAAACCATGAGTAAGAATATGGAAAAAAACAAAAACGATAAAAACAAAAAAATTAAAAGTAATAAAAAAGAAATTAGAACGGATAGTACAGATAGTGAAGAAGAAGTGGAAGTTACATCTGGTGAAAGTTCTGCATATGAGATTGAAAGTGAAGACGGAGAACCTTATTTAGTTTCACCTACTGTTGAAAATACAAAAAAGGGTTCTTTTATATTGGTGAAATTTAAAGGTGGTAAAAGAAATGCAAGTAATTACTTTTATGCCTGTATTGTTCAAAACATTGAAGAAGAATTCGACGATATTACAGTTATGGCGCTAAAATGTCTTGACGAAACAAAAAAAAAAATTATTACTAACGAAAATGACATATCTTCAATTAATTTTGAACAAATTGTAAGTGTTCTGCCTACCCCAAACATTATTATGAGTGGCAATAGGCTAAAATATGTATTCAGTAAAGCCATTAATGAAATATTTGAAAAATAATGTTTAAATAACAAATTTAATAAACAATAAATATAATTTTTGTATCGAAAAATTGTGTTTTTTTTTCCTCTATTTGAACACACTTATCCCATAATCCTTACTGAATAAATAGATGAGGAAATTATAGCTAACCACACTTACCCAAACATGATCCACACTTACCCGTTTTGAGGGAAAGTGTGGCCACTTTTTCAGTACATAAGAAAGTGAAAAAAATATGTATTTTTTTGTTTAAAAAGAGTTTCAAAAAACTGAGTGATAAAAAAATAATTAAGCTATATTTACACATTTTAATGATAAATTTATCTTCAAAATTAACTGTTTTATGTTTGTTTAAAGTTGAAACTATGAATTTTCCGGTCACACTTACCCCGGTTGACAGTAAGTCTTTTGTAAATATATTTTGAGTGCATGTAACTTGTCCTGTTCTGCTAGTTTAAGTTTATTAGTAATTAGTTTGTGTTTTATTTAATATTTTAATATACATTTGTTTCGTTTTTATTGAAAATTTAATAACCTTGCATCCTCATCGACCATTTGATATTCTAAATTAGTTTTGGTTATTTTAACTTTAAAAAATAACCCAGTTGAAGCAATTCAAAAATTACCCTTTCGGAAATCAATTACTATTCAAAATTTATAAATAATTTTACTTTTTCTACATTTTTACATATGAATAATAAAACACAAATGTAACGTATCACAAAAACTTAAAAACTGAAACAATTTTAAAATTAGTATTAACACTCTGCTCTAAAAATAATAAAACCAGTATTTCAACATTTTAAAAAAATATCTTTAAGAGGAGAAAGGTTTTTATCATTATATAAATAATAAGACACGTATGTTTCGCTAATGTTGGACAGCTTGTCGCACATTTGATTTGTATTTAAATAATACACATAACATTGCTTTAAATCACATAAAAAAATTTGAGTGGGACATCTTTGTTTAAATAATTAAAATTGGTCTAAATCCCGATTTTACTCAGCTATTCCGTCCTATACAAAAATGAATTATTTATTTTGTTAATGTTGGACGGCTTGTCGCACATTTGTTTTATGTTTAAATAATACATATAACATTGCTTCAAATCATATAAAAAATTGGGGTAGAACCTCTTTGTTTAAATAATTTAAATTGGCCTAATCTCACTATTTCTGAAATGTTCTTGTCCTATACAAAAATAATTGATTTATTTTGTTAATGTTGGACGGCTTGTTGCACATTTGTTTTAGGTTTAAATAATACATATAAAATTGTTTTAAATCATATTGTAGAGCGCGCTTTTCCAATACGTAGGTCCACTCTGACAAATACGACTCCAGAAGTTGCAAGCGGAAATTATTCTTCCTGTACATCGCGTTTTTCAGGTCAAAGTAACGAAAACGTCGAAACATTCATCGACGCAATTCAAGTCTACAGAGATTGTACCAACATCTCAGCCTCGAATGCTCTCAAAGGCCTGCCGATGCTGCTCACCGGCCTCGCCGCCAAGTGGTGGGCTGGCGTCAAAAACAACATCGACTCATTCGACGATGCAATTTCACAGTTACGGATCGCTTTCGGAACGAAGAAACCAGCATACAAGATATATCGCGAACTATTTTCCACCGAACAGGACGCAGCCGTTCGAACAGACATCTTTGTATGCAGAGCTCGCGCTTTACTCGTCCAGCTGCCCAAACCATAACTATGCGAAAACACCCAAATCGACATGGTTTACGGCTTACTGCATAGGAATATACGAAGACGGGTAAGAAGAGATGAAGTAAAAACTTTTGACGATCTTCTTCGACTGTCTAGAGCAACTGAAGATGTCCTCGCCGAAGATCAGAAAGTCAAGAAGCCGGCTGCACAACCCAACCATATCCGCGAACAAGGAAAGGTAAAAGAAAGATCTCGTTGTGAAATTTGCAGGAACTTCGGCCATAGACAAGCTGAATGCCGCAAATTTGCACACTCGCAGCGGGACGCTGTAGCCACGAGAGCGACTAGCTCGTCGGAGATGACCGTTCGACCTTTAATCATCCGCTTTTACGGATGCGGCGCTCAAGGAGTCATCAAAAGCCAGTGCACGACCTGCAATACCCAGAAGTCGTCAGCAACGCACATAAGTACAACAGAATTCTGTTGCGTGCAATCAGAAAGCGAAACAACAGCTATTCCACAACCACGGCCCCTCCTGCAGGTAGAAATTCACAGCGTTACAGGAACAGGGTATGCTGATACTGCTGCACAACAGACATGGTTGAAGAACACATTATAACCAGAAGCTAGCTACTCGCTTTATAAAGTGCTCTAGGAGAAAGGGCAGCAACTCACCGCTGGGTCGCTAGTTGCAACATTAGCCGATGGTGAACCTAGAGCCATGGAGGTGCTAACCGCGATGGTCGATGTAAAACTTCATAACCGCGTAATACCAACAAAATTTGTAATTTTCCCAGAAGCCCGCAACAACAGGACTCTGCTAGGTGTGGACTTCCTGACCGACGGTGGCGTTGTCTTAAACTTGCCACAGCAGAAATGGAATTTTATAGACAGCCCCGATGAAGTTTACGACCTTCGCATCGAAACCCTGGGCCGCCCCGAAGAATGTGCTTTCTCTGCCGTCGAGAATTTAAAAAATGATGAAGGCACGGTTCTAAACTACTCGGAGCGGTCAACTCTAGCGAAGATTCTCGTCGAGAATAGCGACATCTTTGCACTAGGGGGAGAGCCAACGCGCTTCGCGGAACACCACATTCAAACAGGTGAGCATCCGGCAATTTCTCTTCCTCCATATAAATTGACAGCGTCGAAGAAGGAGGCATTGCGAGTAGAGCTGGAGGAGATATTAGCGCACGGCGTAATTGAAGAGTGTGAGTCCCCGAGGGCGGCCCCAGTTGTCCTGGTGCCGAAGAAGGATGGTTCTACCCGTGTATGCGTCGACTACCGAAAGCTCAACGCTGTCACAGTGAGCGACAAATACCCACTGCCACGAATTGACGACCTGCTTCACGCCGCGAGAAGTGCATTCTATGTCAGCACCATCGATTTGAAGTCGGGTTATTACCAGGTTGCAGTGCATCCCGCAGATCGCGACAAAACAGCTTTTGTCACACCGCTCGGGACTTACCGCTACACGAGGATGCCGATGGGGTTAAAGAACGCAGGTGCAACATTCCAAAGACTTATGCTGTTCTTCTGCAGAGGGAGGTCGCAGACGAGCGGCCAGTTGAATATGCTAGCCGCCTTCTCACTCCAGCCGAAAGGAATTATTATGGCCGTAGTGTTCGCTATCGAGAAGTTCCGTGGCTACATTGATGGCACTGCCGTGACCGTGGAAACCGACCACCAAGCGCTAAAGTGATTGATGAACTTGCGATGTAACAAGATGGAAAAAAACGGCCCTGGTTTCCATCTTGTTTTGTAGACTGCATTTCTTCTGTGAACTGTGATTCTTTTATCGGCATAGACGTTGACATTTTTGGTAATAAAAATTAGAAATTATGGGGCCATATGCCGAAAAGATCATATTTCACAGACAACGTTTTTGTTTTTAGATAAGAAGTTGAGAGGGTAGATTTGCCTCTCAACTTTGTTTTACAGGCAGTCTTAGTTAGGATTGGTTGAAGAGCAGACATAATGTAGTCTGTTAAGTTTAATTGTTTAATTTTAAATTAGTTAAGTTAAGTTTTGTTTTATAAATAACGTAAATAAAATTAAGTTAAGTAAAAGTAAAGTGAATATGTGCTCCTGTGTTCCCAACAAACGTGTTGTGTTTCCTGTGATCCTGTTGTCATCGTAAGTAATCATCATCGCTTCTTTGCTTCATCAAGATTAATAAGGAAATAAAGGTTTTAAAAGGGAAAATTATAACTTTAGAAACAATGGAAGAGAAGAAAGAAAAAATTGAAAAACGTAACAATATCGTAATTAAGGGAGAACAGTATATAAACAACAATCAGGTTCTTGAAAAACTTATAAAAAACAAATTAGGAATAGATATTAAAGTTAAAAAAATCTACAAGAAAGGAAAAGAGGATAAAAAAGTTACCATTGCCAAAATAGAGAATTGGGAAGACAAAATAAAAATATTAAAAAATAAAAACAAACTTACAGGGACAAAAATTTACATAGAATATGTGCTCCCGTGTTCCCAACAAACGTGTTGTGTTCCTGTTAGCATCGTCATCATCGTAAGTCATAAGTAATCATCATCATCGCTTCTTTGCTATCCCCCGTGTTACAGCGGGCGCCAACCGGCAGACTCGCGCGGTGGGCTTTACTGTTACAGAAGTAGGATCTTCAGGTCCAGTATATTCCA
The DNA here is from genome assembly GCA_035578165.1 of Stenolophus ochropezus. Classification (NCBI taxonomy): domain Eukaryota; kingdom Metazoa; phylum Arthropoda; class Insecta; order Coleoptera; family Carabidae; genus Stenolophus; species Stenolophus ochropezus. The sequence goes on along the minus strand of JAQOWZ010000008.1, from coordinate 4,565,747 downwards.
GGCCGCCGCAATGTGGTTGCAGACACATTATCACGGCCTAACCACGGATCGCAAGAAGAGACAGTGAGCGCCGTGTGTAGCTTCTACGTGCAGATACCAAAGAAGAGTGCCGCGGACGTCCGAGCTGCCCAACTAGAAGATCCTGAAGTAGCGAAAATAATTCGCTGCTTTGAAGAGTCCAACTGCCTTGATTTGCCGAATTGGATGCCCCGTGGCTATTTACTTATGAATAGCGTCCTCTACAGGTGCGAACATAAAGCCATCCGGCTTGTTACGCACACCAGTTGCCGCGCAACGCTTCGAGACCATCGCCGTGGATTTGTTTGGCCCTTTGCCAGCGACATCAGCCAGATACAGACACATTTTTGTTGTAGATGACGTAGCCAGTGGTTGGGTAGAGCTGTTGGTGTCCGCGACAACCAAGGCGTGCGCGAGAATCCTAATCAGTGAGGTGTTTTTGCGATACGGGATGCCACGCCGCGTAATTTCAGATAATAGCGTACAGTTTGTAAGTGCTGTTATGCAACACACCATGCACATTTTACAGGTGGAGCAAGTGCTGACGCCACTGTATCATCCCGAGGTCAACCCTGTGAATAGGGATGCAATCGATACATCGATGTTTTTCAAACATCGATATATCGTTCGTAAACATCGATGTTTTAACATCTATATCGAAGACTGAAACATCGATGTAACATCGTTCTTCTTGAACGATGTTTTATGAACGATGTCAGCAACACATACAAACATATATCTCTCTTAGTCACAAGCGTAGATTTCTATTTAGTGTCTCGTTCGCTCTGCAATACAAACGCACGCAAAATGAAGCAGTTGTTGTGTTGGGAACACTGGCTAGCTCACATTGACGGCCATTGTTTTGTTTGTTATTTGACGTTCACCATATCATACAAGTCACAATCAAATTAAGCAAATTAAGTGCAATTATTGTTAACTGTGATAGGATAGATAACTCAACGGTGTTAAGCTAAAGTAAGTATCTATTATTTCAATAACATAATTATAGTCTGTTTCATTGGTTTAGTTTAAATAGTCAGCTTAAAAAGGTAAACGTTTATTAATAGGTTATGTGTCTAAGTTAGTTGTTGTTGCTTATTATATTATAGTAGTTTGAAGATATTATCTATGAATATTACTTACAGTAGGTCTCTCGATTTCCAGTTGTGTCTAATAGGACATTATTTTTACGATAATTTGGTCAGTGGTTACGAAAATGTTATTCTGATATTCGATTATTTGTACTTTACTAGTTTATACATAATTTTTTTTATCTTCAATTTTTCTATAGATAGGTAATTTAATTTATTACCTTTTATTACAATGTGAATTTTTTTCATATCCAAGTGTGAAACAGCAAAAAATATTAATAAATTAATATGTGTATTGTCAAGATTTTAACATTTAATATATTTTGTTCACGAATTGTTAAAAATAATTTTACTAAAAATATTTGTGAAAAATAATTGTTTAAGTATTACTAATTAATTTTCAATATTGATTTTCTTTACAGATAAAATGCCACCTTATAAAAAGTAAAATTTGGAATTATTTTAAGAAATGTGACAATGACAAAGAAGCTGTTTGTAAACTTTGCAATAAAAACCTGACAACGTCAGGTAATACTTCTAATATGCGGGGTCATCTAGAGAAGGTGCACCCCGAGGTTAATCAGGAGGTTGTAGCAGAGGAGCCAGTTGAAAACAAAATTAAAACCTGTAATGATGATAACATAAACGAAGAAGTTCAATGTGAACAACCTATAGCAAGTACTAGTACTGCTACTACGGATGTTGTTATTGTCGATTCTAAAACATATTCTTGATAGACCCACCTCAAATGTCAAAGAATTATTTTATAATATTAAAAGCATATCAAGTGCTGAAGGTAACAAACATAAAAAAATCACTGAATCGATTGTGAATTTCATCATCTTGGACCATAAACCGTTTTCAGTTGTAGAAGGTAAGGGATTTATGCAACTAATGAAGGAAGTTGTGCCTTTATATAAAATCCCTTCAAGAGAAACTTTTAAAAGGAGTATAGACGAAAAATATGGGACCATATCAGAAGTTTTAAAAAATTATATAAAAGAAGCAGAATATTACCGTCTTACGTATGACATATGGACTAAGACAATGCAAAATAAGTCGTTTGTTGGAGTCACTATACATTTTTTAGAAAATTCCAAGCTTACGAGCGGATCTCTGGGAGTATTGAACTGTTTGAAAAACATACAGCTCAATACGTACAAAAGAGACTTACAGAGATTTTGCAGGAGTGGAATGTTTCAATTGATAAAGTAACAGCTATAGTAACTGATAATGACAGCACGATGATGATAGTAAATCGAGAGATGTTTGGCGAAAAAAAAATACCTTGTTTTGCTCACACAGTGAATTTAGTTGTCACGAATTCATTGGATAAATCTAAAGTTTCATCTACTATCATAAGTAAAGTACGTGAAATTGTAAAATTCATAAAACATTGTGTCAATGCCATGTCGATTTGCGCAAAAAGCAAAGAGAGAATGGAATGAAGGAAGGCCAGACAAAGAAACTAATATTAGAGGTTCGTACGAGATGGAATTCGACCTATTATATGTTGGAACGTTTTATGGACTTATTTGAAATAATTGGCGCGATATTGTTATGCCGTTCAGATGCCCCACCGATGATAACTTCAAGTGAAGTAGTCTGTTTGCGCGAAATCATTCAACTTTTGCAACCCTTTGAGAGATTGACAAGAGAAAGAAATTATATCACAGTGAGTAAAGTCATTCCTCTCGTAAACTGTTTATGAAACATGCTAGATAAATATTCACCAACATTTGAATGCACCCTGTCATTAAAAGTAGAAATTGACAAGGAAGTTTCAAAAAGATTTGACAAACTAGAGCAATGTTCATTGTTGGCAATTGCTACCGCCTTGGATCCTCGTTTCAAGCTAATGCATTTTAAAGATCCTATTGCGAAGGGAAAAGTCATAAATTACATAAACAATTACTTAATGAGTAATGAAACGAGCGGTAATGAGTCTTCTGATGAATCGGAAAAGGGCGATAATAATGAATGTGACATATGGAGCTACCATAAAACATTAACGCACAATACTATGAAAAAAAATACGAAAGATAAAACTAAAGCAGAATCAGAATTTCATATGTTTATGTCATCTACTGTTACTCCTATAAAGGGAAATGTGTTGGAGATGTGGGATGACATAAAGGGATTATTTCCCAGGCTTCATAATTTAGCTATGACCTATTTGCCTATCGTGGCAACTTCGGTACCCAGTGAGCGGTTATTCTCTGAAGCGGGAGCTACAATCAACCAGGAGAGAAACCGCTAAATGGGCACCAGGTTGTCAAAATTATTATTTTTAAATTCTAAAAAACCAAGGTTGTTGCTCTGTAAAGAGATTTATTTTTATGAAACATTATACCTACAAATTATTTTTCAAACACAACTTACTTCTACACTTATTTATAGATTACTAACCTGTAAAGAGAAACAACATTAAAAGCTATTGCTTCAAATAATATGTTTTCAATATGAAATCTATCTTAGTCAAACTCCCTAATTATATAGGTAATGAATATAGTGCAATGCATTGAAAATACTCTGACGTATACAGTCAAAGACAATGAGCGGGAGATTCAAATTAAATGAAGAGTGAGAGAGCTTCATTTACATACATACTTGTTTTTTGTCAAAATAAAATAGGTAATGATTATTCTTTAAAAATAAATGTTAAAATAAATGAAGTAGTGTCTCATTTCTGATAAAAAAAAATCGACAAAAACATCGATATATCGTTCATAAACTTTGATGTTTCAAACATAGATATTTCACTTTTCACAATATCGATGTTCTAACATCGATGTTTTTTTGTGAGCGATTTTGCATCCCTACCTGTGGAGCGCAAGAACCGCGATTTGAAGTCCCAGCTCGCTATGTTAGTGGACGGTGAGCATTCGACGTGGGATGACAAACTCCCCGCCATCAGGTTCGCCATGAATAGCGCGACCAGTCAGTCCACTGGTTTTTCACCCGCATATCTCACCTTCGGGCGAGACTTGCGGACATCGGACGACGTGGCGAACGACATGCGTGCGATAATGTTCTCGGAGAACTTCGCGTCAACAGGATACAAGAAAGGCCTACGCGGACCAGAAAAGGAAGCCTCCGCCCGAGTACGCCGTCGGAGATCTTGTCCTCGTGAAGACGCATGTCCTAAGCGACGCCGCCAAGGGCGTTACTTCAAAGTTCGCCCCCAAAAGAGACGGACCCTATGTTGTCCGCACGGCTGACGGGGTGGTGTGCGAGGTGCCTCCCCGCAACAGCCGACGATCCCTCTAGGACGCTACTACGTGTCCTCGCTGACGCCTTTCCGAGGCGATACGCAGACGGCACCTGAACCAGCGGTCCCCCTTCGACGACAAGGCCGCCCAAGGAAGCAGAAGGGAATCCCTGTAGTTCGCGCTTTTCCAATGCGTGCGCTCTCCCGCCTATTACCCTTGCGTGGGTGGTAGGGGGTTGCAAAACTTACCTCGGGAAAGAAAGCCAAGCCAGTTCCTGTTCGCCCGTTAAGCAGACAATTAGTTCCTTTGTATTTTTTGTTCAATGTTTTTATATTAGTTTATCGTGTTTGTTATATTGTTTTGCCCATTGTGTTTGTTTTCTTGTGTGTTCAATATGAAAAATATAGACTTTCCGCTGTCTTATCCGAACCCCTTTCGATATTATCCCAGTAACATACGAACCCTTTCTTTTACGAACTATAAAATCGTTACAATATTGAAAAATTTGAGAGGAACATCTTTGTTTAAACAATTAAAAATGGTCAAAATCCCGATGTCACAGAGCTATTCTGTCCTACACAAGAATAAATGATTTTTTATTAATGTTGGACGGCTGCTTCTCGCACATTCGTTTTGTGTTTTAAAAAGACTTATGACAGTTCTTTACATCATATTAAAAAAATGGGATTAAACATCTTTGTTGCTTAAATCCCACTGGCTCTGTTGATAACACAAGTAAGTAGAATGTTGTCAATAATGATGCAGTACTGCTAGCATGTATAATTTTGTTATTAATAATATTAGGAATAATCTTTATTACGGTAAAATATTTCTGTGAAACTTATTTTAGGAACATCTATTTTCATTTTTATACTATCGAAAGTTGCTTACAAGGCACTGTCTGGCACATCGATAGATTTTCCTCCCCGCTAGCGTCGTCTCAAAATTGCTCAAAAGGCACCGTCTGGCACGTAGACGACCTGGTGCACCTTCTGTCCACCACGATGGAGTTCATCTACCACTACTCTTGGCTATCCACGACTCAACTCGGACAAGCTAGGTATGATTCTATTATTTTATATAAATGTCACAAAATATTAATATGAAATTATGGTTGTCACAATGATATCATATTTGTATTAAATATAACCGATCTAATATTGGTTGTCTAACAATTGTAAATTTACTCAAACACAACAGATTCGCTAGCTCAGCTAAGTGTCTGCCCCAAATACAACTATCAACAATTATTTCTGATAGCTTTGACTGTGTGCTCGCCGTGGCCGGTTCATGATTACTGTGTGCTCTTAGGGCCGATAGAACCGTGAGCTCATGGGCCGGTCTTTGCAACTCAGACCATCTATAAAAATATAAATAATGGTCCTGTGATAAAACAGAGCGCCCTATAAACAAAAGACCTCAGAGCAACGGCATGCCGACTCTGAAAACAACAATAAAACTCAAACAAATTACAACACACACAATTGCAATTGTACAAACAACCAATATAAGTTTGGTCTCAGTCACTCAATTTTACCATATATGATTATAATAAATTTTTGGTACAAACCTTTATGAATTGAATGCATCTTTTTATATAATTGTTATATTGTCAAATTGTCTTTCTACCTGGGGTTTTGGCTGTGCTTTCCCCCAGGCTATTAAAGTGAATACCGGAGAGCGTAATATTCCACAGCACTTTCCGAATTTCGTAATTATAAATAAATGCACAAGATAGATATTTTGTCTGTCTTTTAGAGTGAATATCATTCTTTTATTTTATCAAATACCTGTCCAGATTCCTCCTCTCTTAACAGCTACTCTGTTGTTGTATATTCATATTATATGTATATGTTTAGTTATAATTGCATGTTAGGCTAAGATAATGTTTATTTGTAAATTGTATTTATTTGTAAAGATTTTGTATATTTTGAAAATGCTGTACATTCCTAAGTTTTCTTCCATATCCTAACTCTCTGTACATTCCTTTCTATTATTCCATATCCAATCTCTATCAAGATAAAAAATCTCTAGATCTGTTACTCGAAGAATTAAATACGATTAAACAAGAAAGTAATGAAAATGTGTCGCAATTTTTTCAAAGACTCGAAGATTTATCTTCTAAAGTATTAGGCTCTGTACATAATTCAAATTCAAAAAAAGATCATGCTAATATTGAGGGCAGATCTTCTATGATTACCGATATTACTTTAAATCGTTTTATTTATCATTCGCATCCCCAAATTTCTCAAATGCTCAGGTACAGAGAATTTCAGTCAATAAATAGTGCACTTACTGCTGCTCTTGCTGAAGAAAAAGTATTAAAGTTAACATAAAAGCATCGATTCAAACATGGAAATATCTAGGAGACAATGAATGGTTATTTGTGATGCAGAAACCAGTCACTTTAACGCTCCTGTGTGATTCATCCCCTTCCGAGGACATCGTGTTGCACCAAACAGGGATAATAAGTATTAACTCTACCTGTAAAGGATATACGGATGAGTACTTATTAACACCGATTCGAAGTCCCAAGAGCAACATGTCACACATTGTTCCATCAGTAGATATCACGAGTGATGATTGCTGCGCATGGAAATCTGATAGTAGCCCTAGTCAGTCTATACAGTTGGATCCAATTAGACTGACCAATGTAGACCTAACAGAACTATCCTACGCCAGCAAGAAATTAGAAGATTTCGACAAAATCATCACTAAACAACTACAGACTCCCTTTATTGTAACACACACACAGAGTGGTATGTCATAGGTTTGGCAACAATTGGAGGCATCGTTACAGTGTTAGTTGGTGTCAAAGTGTTTAAGTGGTGTCAGTGTGTTGCTTTGTTTAAACGATGTTTCAGAAGACTCAAAAATAATGAATATCCGTCCACAAAATATGAAATTGTCAATGCCCCCCATAATTCAAATTCTGATGCACCAGTAGCTAGTGAAAGTTGCGTCCCTGAAATAATAAATATGAAAGACATTAGTGCCCCAACTCAAATTAAAAATAAGTCCCTGCCAAGAAAAAGTAATATACCCTTGTAAATCGGTAAACTTTCCCCACCGATTTCCATTTTAAGGAGAGAGATGTTGTATATTCATATTTTATGTATATGTTTAGTTATAATTGCATGTTAGGCTAAGATAATGTTTATTTGTAAATTGTATTTACTTGTAAAGATTTTGTATATTTTGAAAATGCTGTACATTCCTAAGTTTTCTTCCATATCCTAACTCTCTGTACATTCCTTTCTATTATTCCATATCCTGGCTTTCTAAATTTCAAGGTCTAAGTTCCAACCCTTATCTGCAGGTCATTGCAACCCCTTCCCGTCTATCTTCCCCGATTTTTGCTATATAACATCCTAGCCAAGTAAACTCTTCCTCATTCATTTCCGATTCTGCAACTGGTCCATATCTCCACAAAAGAATCAACAAAAATACTTTTCGTTATTAAATAAATTAGTTAGACAAAATTCTAAACTTTGTTTTATTGCTGCTAATGTGAGCAGTATACAACACTGTATTACGACGATGAAGGGTTACTTATTTAAATAAACACAACGTAGGGTAAGTTAAACCTTCCACAAGACGATCTTTGGCCAATTTATGAATGTGTGCGGAGGAGGTAGGTAACGTACTGTTACAATACTACTTTCCGTTGCTGGCAAGGTTGTTATGCACGACAGCGCACGACTTAAGTGGAACGATACGCCTAGCATTGCAGGATCGTTGCCGTTGCTGTTTTCACACGGGTCTGGGGAGCCAGAGAAAAACCCGCGAAAGTAGCATCATGCGTAACAAGTTACAAGAGCTGTAATCCAACCTAAAAGTGAAATAAATAGTATAATTGAAACCGAATAGTTCTTTCTTTTAATAATAACATTACATTGGCGACGAGTAAAATAAAAAAAGCCAAGATGTGTTTAAACACGAAAAATTAACCTAAAAATGGCAAACCATACTGAAAAATATAGTTTGAAATCTTTTAATCCGTTAAGGGAAGAAAGTGCTATTTCACAAAGATGGGACAGATGGATAAGATCATTCGAACTTTTTATCGAAGCAAATGCAATACAAAGTGATAAACGAAAAAGAGCATTGCTACTGCATCACGCAGGTGAGAGTGTTCAAGAGGTTTGGAACACATTACCTGATGCAAATAGACAATATACAGAGTCAGAAAATGAATGTACAATTTGTAAAAAAGCGTTAACAGATATTTTTAAACCTAAACGTAATTATAGCTACGACAGGCACATATTTAGAACCCTTGAACAAAAAGAAAACGAGCCCGTCATTCAATCTGTTACAAGGCTCCGGGCTCAAAAAACCGCGAAAAATGAAATGATAATAGACCAACTGATTAAAAAATGTAAGTCAAGTGAACTGACAAAACAACTTCTAAAAGAAGGAGACAATTAAACGATTGATCGTACAGTAGAAGTAGGAAGAATTTATAAAACAACGGAGAAACAGGCTGGAAACATAGAACTAGGTGCTAAATCCAGCAACGATGAGCAGGAAATAAGAAGAATACAAAAAGGTAACAAACAAGTAAGAGAACAGCTAAACATTCGTTGTTTTAGATGCGATGTTGGGGATAACATTGCAAAAGATCCAAAATGTCCAGGTAAATACAAGAAATGTTTAAAATGTGGGAATAAAAGGACGCTATAAAAAATGTTGTAAAACAAAAATTAGTAAGCAAATTAGTCACAAACAAAAGTTAAAAAAGTAGAAAAGCAAACTACCGACTCGGAACAAGATATAGAACAAACATATTAAATTAGCTCTAAAGAGGAACCAGAGAACATTAATGTGTGGATAGAAGGAGGTAAAATTAAGTTCTTCATCAATTCAGAAGCTACCTGCAACGTAATAGACAAGGAAAGCTGGAAAGCACTAAAGAAAAAGAAGATAAAGGGTCGCTGCCTTAAAGCTGATAGAAAATTATTTGGTTACGCAAATAAAGATCCAATACCAACTTTACGCATATTTTTCAACAAATGTACTATTGGAAAATGGTAAAAAATGGAAGAAATGAAGTTTTACGTAATGGATAGGAAAGGAGTACCGATTTTGGGGAAAGAAACTGCTAAGAAGTGTGACGACTCAGGTGTCACAATAAGGTATTCATGATTTTTTTTTTGCCTTTTCCATCCGTCTGAAAGTGTGTTGGATACTGCACTGTTACTGTCTGTCCTGTCCTAACAGTATTTTAACACATTTCAGTCATATTTCTTGCAGAAGAAATAGTATTACCGTGTCACTGTAACCTTGAAAGCGTATGTTACCTTATTTCATGAATATTTGTTTTTGCTTCCCTTACCTTTGTTTAATTCATGTTTGTCTGTACTTTGTATTAGTATTTATTATCTTAATTACTGTTTTTGACATGAGAAACACGTCTTTACTGTAATTATTCTGCTCTGTTAATGTCAATGCACCGACTGTGCATTGTTAGCTCACGTCAAAATCAGTAACAGCTGTCAAATGTAATAATGTTTTATATATTTTTATACTGCATTAGGATTAAGATAAATAGTCTTGTGACCAATTATGATTAGAAAAGGACTTTCACACGGGTTTAAATCTCCTAAAAATGGTTTATTTCTTTTTCGCATTTCCAATTCATTCAGTTTTTACTCAATAGGGACATTTACCTATTTCATCTTCACTCTTAACTCAATAGATGGCTCGGATAGCTATTCCTTATCTCGGCAGAACGGTTCACATTTTCATTTAATCAAAACCCCGATCAATTTTAATCAAAAGTAGAACCAAATGGATTTGTTTCCAAACTATTTGAGTTCGAACAAACTTCTAGAGTCCTCGAGTCGGTGAGTTAACTTTAGTATTCTGTTTTGTATTTGTTCCATGTTCTTATTTCTTAAATAGATCAATTGCGAACCTATTAGTGTTTCCACAGTAGGTTTTGCTTTTGGTCTGTTGCGAGACAACTGTCATTTCACCCATGTTTTTCCGTTTTACTTGTCCGTTTCTGTTCCGTTCGTAACTAGTTCAATGGGGTATTCCAAGCCTACGGCTTTTAAAGAAATTCCTGTTGGATATCATTGTTTACCATATATAAGTAATATTAAAGTGAATATAATCATTACTTTTCTGATTTTTAATATCATAATATCAAAATGAAATTGTAATGCATTTGAATCGAGTACGTAAAATTCAGTATCAGCCCATATTGTGACGAAGTTGGCACTCGCGTCAGCCTATTGGCTCTTGTTCGAAAGCGCCACGCCTCCGATTTTCGCGCTAGTTTGAACTTGACATTCCAGCTAGAACACGTGTTTCTTTCTACATTTGAGGTTAGCAGTCAGTATTTGTATAGAATTTCTTTGATTTTTATTGAAGAATATTTTGAAAAAAGAAGTAAGTCAAGAAAAAAGTAATAATATTATTTATATAAAAATTATTGTGTTTACTTTTTTTAGAAATGGATCCTGAATTTGTAAAAGCAGACAGCCGTAATTTACCATGTATTGATGCTATTATGTTGCATCTATTTTACAAAGAAAATCCTAAATTTAGTGCGCAAATTTATTGAATAAGTTACATAATAAATAAAATTTACAGAGCAACTAGAGAAGTGCATGGCGATGAAGCTATTGGCTATGTACAAGTACAGCGGAAAAATAAAATTTGTACTATCAAAGGAAAAGTCACTCCAGAACATCATGTGCACGATAAAGCATATGATGTAATGGTTGAAGTAGTTGAAGATGACCAAAATATTATTTCTTGTCAGTGCTATGGATGTGCAGCAAGTCTTGGTTAGTATTTTGTTATATATACTTAGCAAAGCTGTTCCTGCCCTATTATTATTTGAAAATTTTATATCATTTAAGGTGGTTGCAAACATAGTGTTGCCTTTTTATTCTGGCTGTATCGCAGAGGATTAGAACCAGCTTCAACATCCGTAGAATGCTACTGGCGTGCGTCATCTTTATCTGGGGTCAAAAATATAAAATCAATGTCTCTAAAGGACATGTTTAAAAGAGATCCGTTACCCTGCAGGAGTGATACATTTTTAAATAAAATTGTGGATTATGGAAGAGAAACATGTAGCCAAAGCCTTCTTAATAAACACTTTATAGAAGAAGATGCCGTGGAGAAAACTTCAATCCACAATCTCATCGTAAAGTACTGCAATATAAAGGAAATGGTAGGTGAAGCCGCTACTGCAGATGATTTTCTCATATTCTGCCAAGAGAATATGATAGAGAGTGACTGTTTAAGTGTTACAAGAAAAACAGAAACACAATCTAAAACCTCTAAATGGTACGAAGCGAGATATTGTCGTATAACTGCATCAAGGTTATACGAAGCCGCAAAATGCAAAACAAAAGATGGAGTATTAATAGAAAAACTGTTCAGGGCTAGTAAAATACCTCAAACAGATGCAATGGTTAGAGGATTAAGTTTGGAAGACGCCGTATTAGCAGAAATTAAAAAAAAACGAAATATCACTGTAAAAAAGTGTGGAATGCTTCTACGCTGTGACTATCCAATATTTGGTGCGTCTCCTGACGCAGTTTCCGATAAATATTGTATAGAAATTAAATGTCCATCAAAAGAAAAGACGGTATCAACGTATATCAGCACCGAAGGGAAAATTGCAAATAAATTTTTAGCCCAAATTCAACTCCAGATGCTTATGGCGAAGAAAACACATGGGCTTTTCTGTGTTGCTTCTCCAAATTTTGAAGAAGACAGAAAAGTAAAAATTATTGAAATTGAGTTTGATAATGAATTTTGTCAGCAGTTGATGGAGCAGGCAACAACATTTTGGAATAGCGCAGTATTCCCCAAATTAATTTATGACAAATAAAATATTATGTATATTATTTATATTATGTATATTATTTATTTAATCCTTTCATAATAGATAATTTTTTTGTAAAAATAAAACATCAAATATAACTTATTAATGACTAACAAGGGTTCAGTTTTAACTAACACTAACATTCTAATCGAAATATTACCAGCAATATTGGATACGTCATTTGTGGTTTTATTGTAAATAAAAACCCAAAATATAATATTCAAAATATTTTGTAAATAAATCTGTGGCTTAGGATCATTGAAAAAAATGTGACATTTTATTTAGAAAAAGGTCGTTTCGATGCTTACCAGCATCATCAGCTCAAATGTAGCCTTACAAAGACGAAGCTGAAGATGATGCTGGAAGCTTCGAAACGTCATTTTTGTAAATAAAAATTATTGAAAATAATTTCACATTTCTTTAATGACTAACCCACATTCATTTTGGATCAGTACCATATACAATAATATTAAAAATAATAAACTAAACATACAAAAATTTAAAAAATAAATACCTACAGAAAAGAATGAAATTACAAGATCTTTCACGAAATATTGAAATACATGAAAAGTCAAACACATAAATAAATTAACAAAACACCGTAACACAACTAGAGGCGTCAGCTTTTACAATTTATTATATTATTTAATTAATAAACCTTGTATATTTATAACAGCGCAGGCCACAATAACAATATAATCTAAATATTTCACCGTGTTAATATTTACACAAGCATACGGTGCAAGCATTTCGAATTCTCGAAGTCTTCTTATGACTCTTTCTACATGTATGCGAAGAGATGCGATTCGCTTGCTTTCTAGTACCTCTTGTTTAGAACTTCTTGAACCTACGCTAACTGATGGTGGTCTAATTAAAATGCAATTTTTTGTCTGCAGTTGTGACGCTATGTTCTTAAAACCGCGGTCCGCCATAACTGCAGTGTTTGCAACAAGAGCATCCAAGTAACCACTCCTTTCTACAATATCAAAATCAGATATCCTTCCTCCATATCCTTCTGATATAAAATTAACAAAACCATATGGTGTACAAGATACTAAATATTTGATTGTGTTCGCCTTTTTGTATTGACTCCAAGTAACAGCCTGATAAGTTGCATTGCTTGGAACTTGTATTTGAATTTCAAAACAGTCGATAATAGACTGTACGTTACTATATCTGTACCGAAAAGATACAGGTAAAAGTCGCCTTACAACCCACTTATCAGGCCAAAATACTAAATTTTGATATAAACCAGCTATATTCGGCAAAGTTGAAAGAAAATGGTTACAAACAGTGCTTGTACTTAAACAAAAATCTATAGCTAATCTTGAGAAAGGGTCATTAGTTCTAATTTTCTTTAAAGTTATTAAAATTTTTTCATATTTAATTTTCAATTCATTTTCTGTAAATTTTATTAAAAAATATTCTTCTTTTGGAATGCCTAAGTAAAATCTACTATTATTTTCAATCTTATTAATGGTGTTATTTTTAAATTGTTCTTTAATATCGGTTTTTGATTTTGACCCAACCGAAGATCCAGAATAAGTCACAGAAGAAGGCGAATATATGGAGGAAGATTGCACTGATAATGATGGACTCGAATGAAGTGGTGATTTAATAACTACTTTGAAATCTTCCGGAGCACACATTGTACTCTTTGAATTAGTTTGAACTTTGGCCATTGTTCCTACACTTTTAAAATGACTGGTTTTCGGAAAATACGTTTGAATTTTTTTATGTTTAAATTTTGGTGATTCATGAACTAATTCCAAAAATTCATCAACATGAAATTTACCAGAAGGAGAATCAAACGAGTCAAATATTGGAGGCTCTGATTTCGTTGGGGTCGAAATAGTTTTTAAAGATTCTGATGGCGTAATATTAATGGCTGTAGAAGTTGAAGGTTGCGGTTCAAACGCCAACTTTCTTCTACAACTTGAACTTTCATACATTTCAATATTTTCAGTTTTTCTTTTCTGTGCAGAATCTGTCATATGGCAAAATGCGGTGGTTGTTATTTTCGGTACTACATCCTTTTTCATCCGTAGACTTTTACCAATTGTTTTGTAGTACGTCCAATTTTCTGCATCATTCGGTAACTGCAAATAATTATTTATTTGAAAACTGATGATAAACGCAATAAAATATAAACTAGGTATTTATTTACTAATTTACGTACATCAAAATGATCTTCGCAAGCATACAGATTTCCAGTTCTCGTCACAACTTCATTAGGAGCAACAGCTTGAAACCAATTTGCACGTGTTTCTTCATTTTTTGAAACCGTCACATATATTTTTCTTGGATTGTTTGTTGAAGAATTAGAGCAACCCGGTACGAAACAGTTTTTTACCATATAAATGCTTGCTAGTAGTATTATCATAGCCATAGTAGCAATAAATACGTAAAATAATAAATCGTCCTCGTACATTTCTTAAAATAGAAAAATATTATTAATTATTTCCAAACTTACTAAAAGCACTCATGTTTTACCTGGTTTATATACACAATCACTATTTCTTCAAAATATTCGGTTAAATATCCTTGAAAATGTTAAATATTTATTAGGAAAGATGTGAATGAGCAGAATTCAACAAGTGTTTAAAGGTTATGTACTTGTTTACGCGTTCATGTACGAAACGACGTACTCCGTGCGTTTGTCATATATCCATCTCACTCAGACCTACGAACGTATGTTCTCAGTGCCCGTGACGTCACACGCACGGCCGATTTTCTAGGGTGTAATTTATTGAAACTTTAAAATTTTTTTTCTGGTGTGTTTGAAACCTTTTGGCGAAAAGAAAAAATACGGGTCTAATATTTTTATGCATAGAATAACATATTAAAAAATGAAAAAAACTTGGAATACCCCATTGCGAACCTGCTAGTGTTTTCACAGTAGGTTTTGTTTTTGTGCTTGTTATTTCACCTGTGTTTTTCGTGTTATCCAGTCCTTTGTAACTTAACAGTTCACACAGTATCTTTTGTTATCTTGTATGATTTTAGTCTGTACCGAAACAGGTTTATACATTTTTGAAAATAAAACTCTCTTAAAGTTATTCTTGCATATTTTTCTTTGGACCTCCCGTCTAGCAATTCTAGGGCAAATTAATGAGGGTAGTGTGAAGAGATTGGCGCCCGAATAAACAGACACTACCGACGTAACGTCAGTCGTCACAAATCGTGACAAATTGGCAAGGAAATCTAAGATGACGAAGACAAAAATCACGAAAATGGACGATGGAACTGAAGATGGTTGAAGTGACTCACCAGCGTTGCCAGTACTATCTTCGAACGCCTGTGAAATAGTTCGCAAATGGAATGCGTACTTCGACGGAAAGTCAGACCCAGTATCGTTTCTTGAACGAGTCAGAACTCAAGGTCAGTTATGGTCTATCAGACGCTCAATTGCTGACTGCCCTACCAGAACTCTTTAGAGGTGTACCGTTACAATGGGTACGAAATAACCGAAGCGACTAGGAGTCATGGAAAGACTTCCTCTGTGACTTCAACGCCTGTTACTTAGGCACAGATTATGAATTACGGATGGAAGACGAGATTAGCAAAAGAAAACAAAAACGTAATGAGAAAGGCCGTGATTACGTTATAGATATCAGGACTCTTATTCGCCGGTACGGAAAATTGACTTCCGACGAAGAATTATTCCAAGTTTATTCCAATCTATTACCGGAATACCGACAGTATATTCGTCGAAGTGACGTTCCCAGCATTAAGACTTTTCTACAAGAGATAGAAGAGTATGAACTTTTACAACGTGATTTGAAAGCTTCTGCACCGGTAACTCGTCTCCATGTTGTCGCTACTGAACCTGTCAGTGAAAAACCACGAGGCGCTAGTGCGTCGATCCAGTGTTGGAGATGTGGTCAACATGGACATTATCGAGGTCAATGTAAAAATCCTTAAAAATTATTTTGTTGGAACTGCAACAAAGTCGGTGTTCTTACAAAAGACTGCGTTTGTAAGAAACAGTCAACGGGAAACGACCAATGAGTTGGACCGAAAAGGGGCCGGGACAACTTAAGGATCAACTGCCTCTACATTCAGAAAATAAAATATCTGCACTTCCAGTAAACAAAGGTAATTCAGGGGGGCGGGATCGTATATTCACGGCAATCACTATTAAAGGACGGGAGTTTCAGGCTCTTGTAGACACTGGGGCTTCATTCTCTTACTTCAATGCACAACTGGCTAGAGAACTAAGCGATCAGAGAGATCGTCTACAACCAGTACTCCAACAAGTTCAACTGGCGGATGGAACCACGTCACAAACCCAAGGTGCACTCACAGTAGGGTCTATTCTCGGTGGTAATGGAAAACGCCTCACGTTCCAGAGTTTACCAGGACTTACTACGGATATTATACTGGGAATGGACGCTCTTACAGCATACATTCTCAGTTCTTGACATTCTCCACCGAAGTATTAGCATCAACACACCAGCTAGTATAAATTCAGTATTGCCCTCAACCGAAGAAGAAACTTTAAAACGATTTCTGGATGAAGAGTTGCCTTGGTTCACTAAGATGAAAGGAGTTACGGGAAATATTAAACACCAAATTCGTCTAAAAAATCAAATACCCATCAGGCAGCGCTACGTGCCTCGTAACCCCAAAATGCAGCAAATTATCAACGAGGAAATAGAGAAAATGTTGGCGGATGGGATTATTGAAAAATCGCAAAGCCCCTGGAGCTCACCGGCAGTAATTGTACGAAAAAAAGACGGTCGGCCTAGATTTTGCATAGACTTTCGCCAGCTCAACAAAGTGACAGAGAAGGATGCTTACCCACTACCTTTCATCAATGCAATTTTAGACAAACTACGTGCAGCAAAGTATTTTTCAACTATTGACTTGAAAAATGGATATTGGCAGGTACCGCTTTCTGAAGAGAGTAAACCCCTAACAGCGTTCACGGACCCAGGAAGGGGTTTATTCCAATTCAAGGTAATGCCCTTTGGTCTTCACGCTGCGTCTGCGACGTTTCAACGATGGCTTGACTCAGTCATAGGACCAGAGCTTGAACCTTTCGCTTTTGCTTATCTGGATGACATTGTTGTAGCAAGTGCCACGCTCGAAGAACATTTGCAGCATTTACGGGAAGTTTTTAAACGGCTACGGGAAGCCAATTTGAGATTAAACCCGAACAAATGTCATTTCGGCCTGCAATCAATCAGGTATCTTGGGCACATGGTGACAGCAACGGGGATTCAAACTGATCCTGAAAAGGTAGAAGCTATTCTCAAAATGTAATATCCGACTTGCGCAAAAGAAGTGCATCAATTCCTGGGCGCCGCTTCCTGGTACCGGCGTTTCATAAAGAACTTCTCCATGATAACAACTCCTTTAACTTCTCTCTTACAGTAAGGAAAGAAGTGGAGCTGGGAAAAGGATTAAGACATCGCCTATCAGTGCTTAAAAGAGGCTTTGACCACCAGCACTGGCATGCCTCAATTTTGAGGAACCGTTTATTTTACAGACTGATGCTTCTGACGTAGGCATCGGAGCAGCTCTGGTTCAAGGCAGTTTGAAGAATCCTCGGGCAATAGCTTACGTGAGTCGTATCCTCACTGGCGCTGAGAAAAATTACACGACTATGGAAAAGGAATGCCTAGCAGTTGTATGGGCAATTATGAAACTACGTATGTATTTAGAGGGTTATGACTTCACTATAGTGACTGACCATCAGGCTCTGAAGTATCTGGATACTATGCAGCAGCCAACCGGACTCATGGCTCGTTGAATTACCTACCTGCAACAACACGATTTCAAGATTGACTATCGTCAAGGTAGTTTGAACCAATTGGCGGACATGCTCAGTAGGAAACCATTTCCCAATGTTTGTCTCATTACTAGCACCTGCTCTTGGTATAACCGGAAGATCAAAGAGGTGA
This sequence comes from Stenolophus ochropezus, assembly GCA_035578165.1. Taxonomy (NCBI): domain Eukaryota; kingdom Metazoa; phylum Arthropoda; class Insecta; order Coleoptera; family Carabidae; genus Stenolophus; species Stenolophus ochropezus. The sequence continues at coordinate 4,547,665 of JAQOWZ010000008.1, read as the reverse complement.
TTGAACGACCGTCAGACCACGAGGATTATCAGGTACAAGAAGGTAAATTATACCGACGCTTTTGGGACCCTACTAATCTTTCTGACACCGAACATGGAAACTGTGTATTCCATTGGAGCAAAGGCAAACTGTGTTGGCCGAAAACCTTGATCATCCGACAGCAGGCCATTTAGGAATCGCCAAAGCGTTTGCACATCTTGCTCTTCGTTATTACTGGCCAGGTATGTTTAGACACGCTGCTAAGTATGTGAGAGGCTGCCTTAGCTGTCAAATTTACAAAACGGATCAACAGAAACCCGCCGAACAGATGGGACCACCAAAAATTGGCCAACCTTGGGACACAGTGGCTGTAGACAGGCCGTTGCCTCACCCCACAAAGGGGTATGAATACATTATTGTATTTCAAGACCGCATGACAAAGTGGATCGAATGTCGCCTCCTCCGTCAAGCAAATGCAAAGGCAGTTGTAACTGCATTTCGAGAATTAATTCTATGTCGGTTTGGTTGTCCTAAGATACTCATTTCAGACAATGGAACAGAATTCGACAACCATACTGTCAAACAATTCCTCGCGGAATACCACATTCGACATCAGCTTACATCACCCTACACTTCTCAGGCAAACCCAGTAGAGAGAGTAAATAGGGTCTCGAAGCCAATGCTCGCGCAATTTTGCAAAGATAACCACAGGAATTGGTACGCGTTGCTACCAGAATTTCCGTTGGCCATAAACAGTAGTCGTCACAGTTCGACAGCCACATGGAAGCAGTTGTATCTAAGGAACACCTGCAGCGGTTGAAGGTCATAAAAGCAGCTCAGGAGCTAACTAAAATAAGGATTGCCCAAGCCGCTACCAAACAAAGTCGTCATTATAACCTGCGACATAGACCACAAATTTTCCGGATTGGTGGTCAGGTTATATGCGTCGGGAACATCCTCTCTCTCACGCAACTAAGGGTATAGCGGCTAAGTTATGCCCTAAATATTCCGGTCCGTGGATCATATCAACTTTTGTTTCACCACAGGTGGTGAATCTGTCTTCAGATGTGGGAAAGAAAATAGGTAATATACATGTGAAAGATTTAAAACTTTTTCAGGAAAATGAAAGTCACCAAGACACCAACGTGGTCCCCGGCCAAACGGCCACCATTGCGTCGAAGCACAGAGAACACGGTCACCGTCGTCACCAGTCACCCCTCCCAACGAGAGCATTGGGCGGGAGACAGTGTTGACGTCGGTCACTCCGGAAAGGCCGATGACGCTCCGTACTCCAAGGTGGGTGTCCCAACAAGCGATGGACGAGTTTTTTGGGGCATCCCCGCCACTTCATCATTCAGAGTCCCCGCCTACGTCGCCGCTGCCGTCTCAGCCAAGGACACCCCAGCCGAGACGTAAGGTGAGAATGTTGGTGCCGGACGGGAACAGTATTCTAAGGTGGAAGAACGTATTTAATTCAGACGACGTTCCGTTTTTTTTCTTAAACATGTGTTCTTTTCGAAACTTAAAAAAATATAAGTTTCGGTTTTCATTTTAGTGTTTCGTTTCTTTTTTCTTGTTTATTGTTTATTCAACGAAATGATCGGTTTTCTGCTAACTTTGGCAAAGATTGTTCAGGTAAGAACAACTAAATAACGAAAGATATAAGAAAATAAATTAAAGGCCATAATGAACCAGCATAACTACTGAGCTTCAATGTTACCTAGTATAAGGCGATAATACAAAAAAATAAAATCTAAATTGGAGCGTAAAAGCCTGAAGAATCCATAATGAAAATTGAAGTAAACGACGAAGCAAAAAAAGTAAACTAAAACATATTCAAAACGACAAAGTAAAACAAGAAATTATTGAAATAGTGAAAAACTATAACCCGAATCCAACAAAAACTATGTCCATTAAAACAAAAATTATTCTGAAGGATGAAACTCCGATATACTAAACACCAAGAAGATTGTTGGAAAATAAGAAAAAAGAAGTGGAGCAGCAATTGGAAGATCATCGGATTTCAGCAGTCCGATTGTACTCCTTAAAAAGAAGAATGGGTCAACAAGAATTTGCATAGACTACCGAAAGTTAAACAAACCAGTAGTAAAAGATCGATATCCGTTACCACTTATAGAAGATCAAATAGACAAACTTCAAAAAGCCAAAATATTTACAATAGATTTGAAGAATGGATTTTTCCATGTCCCTGTGGATGACGAAAGTACCAAGTATACTGCCTTTGTTACACCTAGCGGACAGTTCGAATTTATAAAAACTCCTTTCGGATTTTGTAATTCTGAATTTTCCAACGATTTATTAATGATGTTTTTCGTCAATTAATTACCGAAAAGATAGTAAAAGTATATATGGATGATACAGTAATACCAGCTATCAATGAAGAAGAAGCCATAGAAAAATTTCGAAGAGTACTGAAAACGGCATCAGAGTACGGATTGGAAATAAACTGAAAAAAATGCCAATTCATGCAGAATACTATTGAATACTTAGAACATGAAATATATGAACGCCAAGTAGAACCTATCAAAGGTAAGATAAGAGCTGTGCAAAAATTTCCAGAACCGAAGATACTGAAAAATGTACAAAGTTCCCTGGGATTTATTAACAACTATAGTATTATTACGAAACCGCTGACAAGATTATTGAAGTAGGATACCATGTTTAATTTTGAAGAAAAAGAGAGATCATTCGAACAGCTAAAATTATATTATCTCGACGACCAGTTTTAAATTTATTAATAACTAATCCTGCCGAGAAAAACACTCAAGTTACGAACTCGAAATATTAGCAGTAATATCAGCGCTTAAGAAGTTTCGAGTCTACTTACAGGCAAAAAATTCAAAATTATTACAGATTGTTCCGCCTTTAAAAGTACAATGTCGAAGGAAGAATTAATCCCAAAAATTGTAAGATGGGTTCTAGCATTAGAAGATTTTGATTATACGGTAGAACATCGACCAGGAGAGAAAATGAAGCATGTAGATGTTCTAAGCAGATCTTTTATGACACACATAAACATGACGCTAGGAACAACTGATAAAATAAGCAAAGCACAAAAAACAGATCCAAGACTAAATCTAATATTTAAATTATTAGAAAAAGGAAATCATGACGATTATTTTATAAGAAATGTAGTTTTATACAAAGCATGCAATGGAAAAGACCTTATTGTCGCTGTGAAACCAATGCAAGATGAAATCATCAAAAAATGTCATGACGAAAACGGGCATTTTTCTGTGGAGAAAACACAAGAAGATGTGGAAAGAGAATTCTGGATTCCAAACTTGAAGAAACGATTTGAAAATGTAATTGCAAATTGCATACCATGCATTTTAGCAAACAAGAATGTTTTCTACAACAAATTGAAAAAGGAGAGACACCGTTACAAATCTATCATGTCGATCAATTAGGGCCATTAAAAATAACGAAAAAATATTTTTGCAGTGACAGACGGATTCTGTAAGTTCACCTGGATTTTCCCTGTGAAACGCACAACTGCTGATTAGGTTATAAAAAGGTTGGAAACGCAATCTGAAATCTTTGGTTGTACGCATGTGATTTCAGACGAAGGATCCTACTTTATATCAACAATATTTCAAAAATATTGTAAAGAGAAGAAAATTAAACATATTCTAACAACAACAGAAGTGTTGAGGCAATGGCCAAATTGAAAGAGTTAATAGGACAGTAATATATGTTCAAACAAAATTATCATCAGGCAACCTCGAAAACTGCTATAAGTACGAACCACGTTTGCAAAAAAAAAATAATAATAAAGATTAAACAGATTTGCGAACAAAAGAAATATTGGAAGAAGAAGCAGCTATAATTTTCGATGAGCAAAAACATGAATTAAGGCAAGAAGCAAAAGAACAAATAAGAAAAATTCAAGATGACAATGACAATAAAAAAAATAAATAAAGGATGAAAAGAACCCACTAAATATTCTATCGGCGATTTATAAAACGAACACAGTTTCCAAAAACTGCTAAACTTTTAAATAAATTTCTAGGTCCTTATCAAGTCACAGCCTGTAAGCAGTGTGACCGCTACGAGTTGGAGAAGTTTGCCAACACCGAGGGTCCAATCAAGACATCATCCAGTGCTCTGGGTAACAACTCCAGAGGACGACTCCGATCCATCCGGGTCAGATGAAGAGCAATGTACGTTGTTTTAAATTTGATTCTAATTACCCTAACATTATGTTTATGAAATATTTATACAACGAAGACTTTCGTAGTGTTAATGTCGTGAAAAGGGGACGACCAATCCTATCAAAACTAACAGAATTAAAGAATAAGTACAATGGACCAGTGAAAATTAATTCAAAAAAAATATCTGATTTAACCCGTAACTGCTGTTCTCCGGTCAATTTGACCATTGCACTATTTGAAATTTAAATAACGCGGTTAATTTTCTAGTTACAATTTCATCCGTCAGTGTATTTTCTTACATTCTGAATGTCAGTCGACTGGCATACACGCAGTTGTGTGGTCGTATAATTTGTCAAGATATTCATCAAGTCCGTGTCCTACCGGTCAATTTGACCGGACGCAGTAAGTACGTTATACATTTTTATTTTGATATCATTTAATTTTTTATTTAATTTTAGGTTATTTTATTATGGAATCACGCCCCAGTTCTTCTAAACGAGTAAAAATAACAGACAAAGACTACGAAGAGACGGTTATGAAATGGTTCGAAGAGGTGGAGGACGACACTTTACCGGATAATGACGAATTAGCAGGTGACATAGAATCTGAATGCGAAATTGTCATAGAAAGTGAGCATGACTCTGATTCGATTGAAGAAGAAAGTGATACCAAATACATTGAAAGAGAGAATGAAAATGAGCATAGCAACGAAGCTACCGAAACTAATAAAGAAAATATAAGTGCGGCCGACGGGAAACAATATTTTGGAAAAAAAAAATTTTCTTGGACAGCTGAACCAAGTAAACCGAAAAGGAAAACACAAATGCGCAACATAATATCTCAGCGCCTTGGTTTACGAGGACCTGCTAGACTAGAAAGTGCAACTCCAGAAGAGATGTGGAATTTACTAATGGACAATAATATTTTATCTGAAGTTTTAAATTGGACTAATATTCGAATTGGCAGAGAGAGAGAAAAATGCAAAAAGCAAAATCGTCCAGAAATAAAAGTATTAGATATGATCGAACTAAAGGCTTTTCTAGGATTGCTCTATTTTTCTGCTGCATTCAAATCAAACCATGAAGATGTAAATGCAATTTTTGCAACTGATGGTTCAGGAAGGGACATTTTTCGAGCAGTTATGAGTAAATGTCGCTTTCTTTTTTTGCTTAGTACCCTGAGATTCGACGATCCTGAAACCAGAAAGGAGCGAAAAATACTGGATCCTACAGCACCAATATCCTTTATATTTGAATCTTTTGTAAGAAATTGTCAGGAACTTTACAGTGTGGGAGAATGTGCAACGATTGACGAAATGCTAGTAAGTTTTCGTGGTAGATGCAAGTTCCGTATGTACATGCCAAATAAACCATGTAAATATGGTAAAAAATAATGGCACTTACAGATAGCAAAACTCATTACTTTTTGAATGGTTATATATATTCGGGGAAAGAATCAGACGGTCGAACTCTTTCCCCAGAAGAACAAGAGCTACCTAAACCGACTCAAGCTGTAATACGACTTTCAAAACCAATTCAAATGACTAATCGCAATATAACTGCGGACAATTGGTATACATCAATAGGCCTTATTCGCCTATTGGAGACAAAAGGTCTTACTTATGTTGGCACCATAAAAAAGAATAAAAGAGAAATTCCAGCAGAATTTCAGCCTAGCAAACACAGACCAATTGGTTCAAGTTTGTACGGGTTTACGTCTGGTATCGCTTTGGTTTCATATGTTCCAAAGAAAGCTAAAGTTGCTTTATTAGTAAGTTCTATGCATCATTCAAAAGTTACTGACCCCGTTACAAATAAGCCAGAAATTATTATGTACTACAATTCGACTAAGGCTGGAGTTGATGCCCTGGATGAGAAATGCGCAATTTATTGTTCAGGACGAAGAACAAGACGTTGGCCTATAGCCATATTTTTTAAAATATTGGATATAAGTGGTATCAATGCATTCATACTTTACAGTTCATGTAAAAATAATTTGGCATTGAAACGAATTGATTTTATAAAACAACTGGCCCTCCAATTAGTAAAACCAGAAATGGAACGTCGTTTGATGAATCCCCATACAGCACCAGAAATTCGATTTATTATTAGACGAATTTTAAAAATTGACATACCCATATCTGCAGCTGATGGATTACAAACTGAAACAGGCGTAAGACTTGTCATTTGTGTCCTTCTAAAAAAGAAAGAAAAGCATCGCATGGTTGCATAACTTGCAAAAAACCTGTGTGCTCACAATGTTCCAGGCATATTTGCAAGGAATGTGTTTAAAATTTCTGTTTGGTATATCATTTTTCTATATAATATGCTTATTTTTAATTTTATAAATGTAATATATTTATGTTAATTTGAATAAATGCTTTAATTTTGTCGGATTGTTGTTTTTATTTATTTATTTTAGGAATAGAGGGGGGAAGGGGTTTGTTAAAACAAATATTATAAGGGGGAATCTAGTAAAGTAATTAGTGAAATTTATCACACTTCAATGTAAAGATAATATAGATAAAACACGATTTAAGCGGGCCGGTCAATTTGACCAGTGAACAGTGTGCGCGTACTTAAAATGGCTTCACAGCAGTTACGGGTTAACTAAACTTCTGCCATATATCTCGCCCTGTTACCATGAATTTTATAACAATCTTCAAAAAGAAGACAACGATGACGAGGACGATAAAGAAGGAAATGTCGAGCAACTCGAGTAAACAATTTGTTTTAAATACGTCAAAAGAATGACATTTACTTTGTAATATAAACATAAGAACTTTTTCAATAAAAACAATATAAGCCACAAATTATGTTTTATTTTTTGCATGAATAATGGTACAAGGATCATTTTTTTAAAAAAATATTAATTATATCACAATTAAAATGCTATTTAAAGGATTGCTGCTCCTAAATTAGTCAATTATACTTATTAAAACTATTATAATTACTGAATTAAATAATTAATGTACACAGCTATTTATGGAATTTTTTGAAATCTTTAAACAGCAATAACTCGAAAGGTACAATTTGGGCATAATACCTTTTTCCTCCAAGGTCTTCAATTGTTCCAGGAAGGCCGAATGTAACGGAGATTGTGCAATACCGGGCGAGGTGATGCAACACGGCAACCGGGCGGGGAATCTGCTGATGCGCAAGCAGATGCGGCGGCATTCAGAACGCAGCAGTTGGCGTAAGAGGTTGAGGCGTGCTATTTGTATAATTTTATTTTTTTCTATTTTTGATTATTTTGGCGTTATTTATTTTACAATAAACTATTATTCAACTTTATTTTGTGTTATTAGAACTACCCGTAACAGTTTTCTTCGTCGTTCATAGAGTTCTTTTTTTTTAAATATTCTATTTTCATAGGTATGTGATCTGTGCTCACTTTTACACCACTAATGGTATTTTTTAGCATTTAATATGTTTACTGCTTCAGATCGATTTTTAAAAATAACTTTAATAGGCTTTTTTTTTATTTACTCGCTTACCAAGACGGAATGTACGAAGATCAGCGGTTGTTGTTTCAGGAGTAGTTTCATCTATGATCTTAATTACTTCCAGCATAACATGTTGTTTAGCGTCATCAGTATAGGAGTTAATTTTAAGTATATTGTAAATTATTATATTGTTTTCACGACGCTGGCGCAGTTGAATCTTGAACATACTTAAAGTTGCCGTCAGGAGAAAGTGAATTAAACATATTTCGCAATAGAACAATCTTGGAAGGAGATAATGAGTTGTAGAATTGCAGTGAGTGGACTGGATGACTTACATACAGCGCATTGAAATATAATTGCTCAGCTGTTTTAAGTCAAGCACTGAATTTAGGAGCTACTGAATGTAATATAAGATAAGTGCACTGAACATTTACACACATTACATGTTATTTGAGACTTTTCATTCGCATTTTCACTACAAATAGAGCAGTAGTAATATAACCCACCTTCTGCGTTTTGGAATGCAGACCAATATGGCGGCCGGTTTTGGAATGCAGACCAATATGGCGGCCAGAATATGAATGACTCGTAAGAAAAAAAAGTAATGAGATAGATAGCTAGTGTTTGTGGTTATAAATAGAAGTTTTGTTTTCGAGAGTTTATTCTGTTAGAAGAGAAGTTTTCGAAAAAATCTAGCTTATTCAGGTACGATTATTTCAAAATACTGTATGTATTTGTTAGTTTCTATAATCTGTTTTAATATTTATTTACAGAAATGGATTTTTCGAAGTTGAATCAGAAAGGACAATTAACCGATGTAAAACCCCGAGTGAGAGTTATCGACTTGGAAAAGGGAAAGAAATACAAGCTAGTCGACATTAAAGCAGTTTAAACAAGCTATGGAAGAAAAATAATTGCAGAGTGTGAAGAATTTATAACGTATCTCCCTGCTAGATTCGATGATTCAACTGACGAAGACATTTCTGATTTGAAAAAATCTGTTGCAAGATGGTCTATTAAATATACCGGAATAAAAGCCTATGGCACAGGAAAACAAGCTAGGTTAATAGAATTTGTTGAACATAAAATGTAATTGTATAATTTACTATACTCAATAAAAATAAATAAATTATATTACATGTTTCATTATTTCCTTACATACCCTTTATCTTACAAATGAAACACTAAATAAAAATATGTTAGTGTTATACTTAATTTCCAATTGTAAACATGTGTACAAAATTCAAACATCCTTTCTCGGCTATAATTGCTGGCTCCTCAAGCAGTGGAAAATCGTACTTTGTAAACAGCTTTGTTTCTAATCTGCATAATACGAGTGATACTGAGTTTACTAAAATTTATTGGCATTATGGAACATGGCAAAATTTATATAATACTATAAAAGGTGTGGAATTTATCGAAGGATTACCAGACATCGAAAATATTAACGGAAGAGATCCTCAACTTATGATAATCGATGATTTAATGAGAGAGGCGGACGAACGAGTTGTAGATATATTTACTAAATGGTCTCATCATAAAAATTTATCCGTATTTTTTCTTACGCAAAATTTATTTCATCAAGGAAAAGGCCAAAGAGATATATCTTTAAATGCAAATTATATAATTAATTTCAAAAATCCTCGAGACAAAGCGCAAATTTTACATTTATCAAGACAAATATGCCCAGAAAATGATAAATTCGTGCAGGATGCATACAGTGATGCAACATCTGAACCGCATGGGTACATAATTTTTGATCTCAAACAAAGCACTCCCGATTGGCTGCGATATCGCACATCACGTGATAATCTGACATACGTTTATTTGCCTAAAAAATCGCATAAATACGGGAGTACAAATTTACCAGAGATTATTTCATGAAAATGTGTAAAACTGTCATTAACAATGCAGAGCTCTTGCGTGCCCTGCACAGATTGAGACCGAAGGATAGATTAGCTCTGTTAAAAAACGCTGATTGTAATTCAGTTAGATGTATTTGTGAATGTATTTATAATATTTTGCATAGTAAAATTCCTCTCAGTCGAAAGCAGCAAGCTTCAATAGGACGTCATAAAAAAATTTTAAGAAAACTAATAAAACGCGGTGATAGCTGGAAAACTAAAAAGCGTGTGTTAGTTCAATCAGGTGGAGCATTCTTACCTTTTTTGTTAGCACCCCTTTTAACCGATGTTCTAAGTAGTTTATTTAAAAATTAAAAATGGAACATGCTAAGAAAATGATTTTAATATCTCCTGAAAATTTGAATCGCTTACGTAGCAACGTTAAAGAAGAAGAAGATTCTATAACTAGCCAGCTGGATAAAGATATGAAAAATATTTTAAGTTCCAAAATATCGGAATATGAAAAATGGATCAAGTATCAAGAAATTTTACAAAGATATTTATATTTTCAAAAACAAAGTAGAGAGCCTATAAAACTAGCTATCGAGCACGAGGTTTCTTCAGAAGCCCAAGTACCTGTAAAAAAGCAAGAAGATGATGATGAAGATGATGGAAATATAATAAATATTATTCCTAAATCCCTTCAAGAAAAAGCTCGTTTTATAGTACAAAAATTAAAACTAGATAGAACGGTTTCTTGGGATAAGAAGGGTGTTGTTTCAATTTATGAGAAACAAATTCCAAACATATCAGACTTAGTTGCCGACATTGTTAGAAATAGAAAACGTAGTAATCCTACTGGCTGGGAAACATTTTTACATGCATTAAAAGAAATAAATTTTCCAACAGAATTAATAAATAATCCACAAAGAAACAAATATTTTCAGTCGAAGTCTGTTATTGACACTCCTAGAACAAAAAGTAAAAGAAGGCAATCTTTTTGATACGACGATGCCGAAACCGACTACGAATCAGTGAAAGCCAAGTCTAGAAAAGAGTGGAAACAATATACATTTTAAAATGAATAAAATATTGTCTAATATTTATTTTCATACTTCTAATCCTGCCGGTTTTTCAGGAGCTCATAATCTTATAAATTCTGTAAAAAATAAATATAAACCAAAAGAAATACAAAAATTAATTAGTTCACAAGACGCATATACGTTACACAGACCTGTCCGAAAACATTTTATAAGAAATAAATATAAGGTTTCAAATATTAACGATATATTCCAGGCAGATCTTTGCGATATGCGCAAGCTAAGTCGCTTCAACGATAGTTACAAATACATTTTGACAGTCATTGATATATTCAGTAGATATGCCTGGGCATTTCCTTTAAAAGATAAGAAACCTGAGTCAGTCATACAAGCATTTAAAATCTTGTTTAATGAAAGAAAACCAATTTTCTTACAAACTGACAAAGGCTCAGAATTTATTGCTAAATCAGTAAGATCATTTTTAAAACAAAACGATATTAAATTTTATGTGACTCAAAATTCAGATATTAAAGCCTGTTTTGTAGAAAGATTTAACAGAACATTGAAAACAAAAATGTATCGTTACTTTAGATATAAAAATACATACAGATATGTGAATGTATTACAAAATCTGGTTACTGCTTACAATAAGACAAAACATCGTTCAATACAAATGGCTCCTTGTGAAGTAAATGAAAATAATGTATTGGAAGTATGGAGAAATCAAAATAAAGATAAACAAAACTTAACAAAGAAACAAGGAAAATATAAAATTGGAGATATTGTTAGAATATCTAAATACAAAAAAAATTTTGAAAAGGGGTATGAATCTAACTGGAGTGAAGAAATGTTCAAAATATATGCTATTAGCAACAGACTCCCAGTCGTTTATAAATTAAAAGATTTAAATAATGAAATTATAGAGGGCACTTTCTACGAGAAAGAATTACAACGAGTGTATATTGAATCTGATACAACGTATAAAATAGATAATATATTGGAGACCAAAGGCAATGGTAACAGAAAGAAATTGTACGTTAAGTGGAGAGGATATAGTGACAAATTTAATTCTTGGATACCGGCAAATACTGTTCGTTTATTAAACAATGAATGATAAAGAATTTTTTATAACATTACCTAGTAATAGTTCAATGCAATATTTTCCTAATAACAAAACTACACGTTTTACGACTCAATTACCGCAAAACATTAAATTAGTCGGATCCTGGGAAGTAGCATTATCTGAAATTATATATCCTTGTTCTATTTACAACGTCAATGAACGCGAAAATACAGTAAATATTTCGATAAAAAATGATAAACAACAATTAGATGCATTTATTGGCAAAGTTCCTGCAAGAAATTATGAAAGCATTGATAGTGTATTACATGAAATGAATCACCACGCCGTGATAAATAAATATGTAGCATTTTCCTATAACACCAAAGAAAAACGAGTAGCAACAAGATTCAAAGTTGCAAACGTTTGTTGTATGAAATTATCTCACCGGCTAGCAGTTCAACTAGGTTATCCACCGTTTACAGACATATATCAACAAAAAACTTCAATTAATATACCTAATTTAAAATTAGGTATACCTTCTCAATTATATATTTACTGTGATATCATAGAACCTCAATTAGTAGGCGACGTTGTCACTCCATTGTTAAGAATTGTCCACGTTAAAAATGACAAATATGTTTTTGGATCTAATGAAATGATTACATACCCTCAACCACATTTCATACCTGTTTTAAGAAGAGAATTTTCAAATATAGAAATAGATATAAGGACTCACGATGGATGTGCAGCGCCATTTCAATTTGGGATTTTGAGTGTGAAACTTCATTTTCGACGAACATAATGAAAACTTGTCCATATCGACAATATTATAATTTTCAAGCAGGTAGCGGTATAGGACCCGTATATAAAGGAAGTCAATTTCAACGTGGTCATGGAATAGGAAGTTTCTTCAGTGGATTGTTTAGAAATATTTTACCGTTAATACGGAAAGGTGTAGGAGCAATTGGTAAAGAAGCATTAAACACAGGAATTAATTTTTTGGGTGATTTGAGTGAGAATCAATCACCTAAAGAATCGTTTAAGAAACGCATTGGAGAGGCGGGGGTTAATTTAAAACGAAAAGTTGATGATAAAATTGAAAAGCTAATGAGTGGCTCAGGTTATAAAAAGAAGCGTTTAATTGAGAAACCTATTCATTCTACAACTTCTCGCAGTACAGTAAAGAGCAAAAAACGTTCTAGACAAGCAGATATACAGGGTGGCCCAGTGAAAATTATCAGCGCAATTTTTAGCCACTTAATATCAATTTTGCAAAAAACGCTCGAACACGTCAATTTTAATATAAAGGGGGACACCTAAATGGATTAGTACCAATGGCATAACTTCAACCCTAAAATAGGTGTGGACTGCACCTCAAAAATTTTAAATGGAAAAGGGTGTCAACCATGACCCAGTTCGAAAGGCCTTTCAATTCTCTTTTCAACAGTTATTTTATTTTTCAAATCCAATCATTAGTTTCAAAGAAATATCGTTGTAAACAAATTTTATCAGGTGTGCAAAATTGCCATCAAGTAGGCTAAAACAAATGACAGAAACTCAAGTATCAGTTTATTAGGTGTTCAAAATAACTATTTCCAACTTCCAAACAATAATAAAGATTTTGCTCAAAATTTTGGAGATACGGTACGTTGTCGTAAATCTTCTAAAAATTCTGGTAGCGTGGCATAAACTTTAGACTTCAAATAACCTTACAAAAAAAAAACCAACTTACAAATTACTTGTTTATTACAAACAACATGTCGAAAGAATTGTTTATTTAGTTTCTGTCATTTGTTTTAGCCTACTTGATGGCAATTTTGAATACCTGATAAAATTTGTTTAAAACGATATTTCTCTGGAACTAATGATCGGATTTGAAAAATAAAAAACTGTTGAAAAGAGAATTGAAAGACCTTTCGAACTGGGTCATGTTTGACACCCTTTTCCATTTCAAATTTTTGAGGTGCAGTCCACACCCATTTTAGCGTTGAAGTTATGCCATTGGTACTAATCCATTTAGGTGTCCCCCTTTATATTAAAATTGACGTGTTCGAGCGTTTTATGCAAAATTAATGTTAAGTGGCCAAAAATTGCGCTGATAATTTTTACTGGGCCACCCTGTATTTGATTAAAATGGCATTTTTACATGCCCAATCATGTGAATGTGTGAAAACTGAATTAGATTTATTTACCGTACCTCCTACACAAACTAGTATTGAAAGTGGTCAATGGGTAAATTACAGACCTTTGTCGTCAATTACTGAAGACGGACCCATAGAATTTGTAATTCTTGGCCATGGAGAAGATTGTCTTGATTTATCACAAACTATGATTTATCTAAATGCAAAAATTGTTAAAGCTGATAATACTGCTTTGTTGGAACCAGATAATGTTGCCCTCGTTAATAATTGGCTACATTCTATTTTTAGTCAAGTTGACGTATATTTGAATCAAAAACTTGTTTCTCCACCAAATAACACGTACGCATACAGATCATATATAGAAACTCTATTAAACTATGGGAAAGATGCGAAAAAATCTCACCTCACTTCAACGTTATGGTACTCTGATGACGCCGGAAAAATGAACAATGCGGAGGCTGCTGGAAATTCCGGCTACAATAAGCGTAAAAAGTTTGTAGAAAAAAGTAAAAATGTTGATATGATTGGTCACCTTCATGTTGATATTTTCAATCAAGAAAAATTTTTACTACATGGTGTTGAAATGAAATTGAGGCTGGTGAGATCGAGAGACAGCTTCCACTTAATGTCACCTGATTCTAATTATAAAGTACAAATTAATGAAGCTACATTACTTGTGCGGCGTGTCAAATTAAATCCAAGTATATTATTGGCATACAATAAAGCATTGGAAATGTCTAATGCTAAGTACGCCATTACCAGATCTATTGTAAAAGCAGTTACTATTCCGACCGGTATTCAAGGAAAATCTTTAGATAACATATTCTTAGGACAGCTTCCGAAGAGATGCATAATCAGATTTGTCTCAAACAAAGCATTTAATGGCGATTATAAGTCTAACCCTTTTAATTTTGAAAATTTTAAAATAAATTATTTGTCGTTATGTGTAAATGGGCAACAATTACCATCGAAACCATTACAACCGTCATTCAGTGGCAAAAAATCCTACATACAAATGTACAATACATTGTTTTCTGGCACAGGTATTCATTTTGGTAACAGTGGCAACGAAATCGACAGGGACAGTTACCCGAATGGTTACTGTTTATCTGCATTTGATCTAACGCCTGACTTGGCTGCAAATTCTATGTTACACTGCAATTTAACACGACATGGTTCTTTCAGAATTGAAGTTGGTTTTGAAACTGCCCTTACCGAGACAGTAAATTGTGTTATTTACGCAGAATTTGACAATTATTGAAATTGATAAAAATAGAAATGTAATTGTTGATTATGGTAGTTAGTTTATAAAAATATATCAATTATAAAACTCGTATATATATCTTGTAAAATATAACCACAGAAATTAGTTTGGCTGTGACACTCATACAGACATGGATGCTACATTTATACGTACCGTACTTCAAAAATATTTTAAGAAAAACACAAGTCACAATGGAGTGTATGCTGCGAACAAATTGCCGCAGCATGTAAATTTTCCATGTACAATAATTATAAATACTGACCCTGATACGATGCCTGGTACTCATTGGGTAGCAGTATTTATTGATCGCTCAGGACATGGAACCTACTTTGACAGCTACGGACGACCACCTTTAGTAAAGGAACACAATGAATTTTTAGGAAGAAATACACGCACATGGACATACAATACAGCCTCATTGCAAGATTATTCAACTTCAGTTTGTGGTTATTATTGTTTAGTGTATTTGTTATTTAGAATTAATTGTTATACAAATAATGATTTTTTGAAATTATTTAATAAATATTGTAAATCTGAAAATGATGAATTTATAAGATATATGTTTAATTATTACTTTAATAAAAAATGATGAATTTATAATGTATACGTTGAACTATTACTTTAATAAAAAAATATTTTTAATTATTTGTTTTATTTCATTCGTTTTTTATTTTCTATCATACAGATAAATATGTTCATTAGGTAGGTACTAGGTAGGTATACTGTGACGAAGCGTCACGAGGTCATTTTATTTTAACAGTGTTTTTTTGAACGTAAATTTCTAGTCAAATTTGCCGAAGCTCTACCTTCCAAATATTTTAAAACTATTGCCTAGACTTTGCATTCGAATCAAGCAACCGCGCAAGGCCAGCGCGCGCATGTCTAGTAATGGCAGATCAACATAGAGTTTTATTTGTTTATATTGTGTTTTTGTGAAGTTGTTCTACAAACCATTACTCTAAATTTCTTGATTCGAACACCGTAAGATGCAAGATAATGTTCTACGTAGTGTAGTGCCAAACACATCGCAGTGGTTTTTGTGAAAGTGTAGTTTTGAAAAACATAACCACCGAATATGTGTTTGGGTTGTAGTCAAGTTACTCGTTCAGTTAATTTCATGCGGCGAAATTAACTCGTTTAGTGACTTTAGGCAATAGTAAGTGTTTTTATTACTGTTTGTATCGTATTAATGTTAAATGTTATTTATTTATATTTATATATGATATTTGTAATTGTTTTGTGACTATGTTCACCTCTGATGATGGGTACGAGGGGAAGGGGGTGAACATTTTGATAAAAGTGCGGTCGTTGACCGACTCGTGGCTTTTTTGAGTGAGTTTTTGGCCAAATAAAGACGTAAAAAATAAAAGTTGTGAAGCAGAGTTTTTTATTTGAATTATTTTCATTTGTTTTCCTATCCTTCCACTGGTAAACGTAAGGTAGGTGGAAGTGAAGTATTTATGGGAAAATTTGAATAGTGTTTTGCCGTTTTTCACACCCTTATGTGAGCAAAACGTGTGTTTGAGAAAATCGTTCATTTTCATCCCGTGCATGAGTTGTGCGTAAGTTGCGATAGTTTGTGAATTCCGATTACTAGGAGCGGAGAAGAACTAGTGATCGCGTTACCGCTATTGAGATAATTTTGGATGAATTTCGGCGTAGAAAGAATCCTCGAAACCGACATTTTGCTTCGTGAGCCGCGGAACAGGATTCGGCTTGTCCATCGGCCACCGCCAGGACTAATCAAGGATAGTTCTGCTGAATTTGGTTTTGCGTTCGTTTTTACCTCGCCCTCGCATCGCATGTACGTGGGTGAGTGAACAACGCAGGTTGTAAGAATAACCGATTTTTATCCGAAATTTATTTATGCTTTTATTTACGTCTTTTTACTGTCTTTTTTGGAAAGTCGTTCCGTGATGTTGTGGTCAAGCGAGCGACCACAACCAATGTTGGAATCCGTACCTTGGACATTTTTCTCCATTGAGATATCCGTGGCCGTCGTCACTGGAAGCCTGCGAGTTAGACGTCTCTACCGTTACGTAGAGTGGCGCCCGAGATTTGGCAACGAATAGTGCGACAGCGTTTGTATATTTTATTATACCGTGCCTGTCGACTAATTATTGTGCTTTTGCACGACTTATTGTTTTGTAGGCTGTGACGACGTATTTTACATTGTGTGACGCGAAGGTAACGCCGTAGTCCGTCACACGTTTTCGAGAACAATAGGGACTGGCGACGTAACGACGTCACAATACATACGTTGTAGAAAATATTACATTACAAACATTGAATTAAAATTTTCTAGTGATGTTTTATTAAATTTACGCAATGAAATACATTTTTATTGAAATATATGATTATGTAATACATAAAAAGTATATTTAAAATATTTATACACATTTAGTTTTCTTTAAATTATTTACATACATTTCATTATTATTATTATTACAAAATAATATAATTAAAAATAAACTAATCTAATTTCATTCTTTTCACGTCATAGGAAATACTATTTACATCTTTAAATTATTTACATACATTTCATTATTATCATTATTACAAATTAATATAATTAAAAATAAACTAATCTAATTTCATTCTTTTCACGCCATAGGGGATACTATATACATTATCTATTAGTCTACGTTTCATAAATTTTATACTAAATTTTTTTGTTTCATGTTTTGTGACAACATTGTGAGTAGATGTACATCGAATATTGTCGAAAGAAATTACTGGGCCTTTAATATTACTATTAAAAATCAAATTCTTCAAACATTCAAAATTAATGACTTGGGAATTTTTATAATTTAATGTGAAGCCTTTAACTTTACATACTTCTGTAATCTTTTCACTAGTTGGCGAATAAACTTTGTATGCATAATTCTTCGGTCCACCACACACAAATTCAGTTATATAGCTGCCTAACCCATAATAAGATAACTCATCAGTAAGATCACCCAAAAAGTTACCTGTCGGGGGCTCCCGCTGTCCTGGTGAGTGGCAGTATATAATTGAATCAGTGTCGTAGTATAATACCCTATTACCTAGCTCTTGTAAAAATTTATGGAGTCGTAAACGAGCTTGTGCCGTTGTGTAGGCTGCTATGACCACATTCACAGTTCGAAGTTGTTCGATGGCTTCATTTGCGTGAACCCAGTGTATGTACAGCATCTGGTCACCTGCTGGGATAATCCTCTGAACTTCAATTGCTGGATTCGACAATAATTCATAAAGTTCTTCAGCAGATGATACAGTTGATGTACAAGATCTATTTTGTGTTTGTGCAAATTTACCTATTAACAAATTAAATGAATATTATAATAAAATTTATGTTAATTTTTAAATAAGTTATTTATATTACCCCAGAAAAAATTCAGCATAAGTTTGGCAAATGATCATTTTCCAGCGTTCTTCTCAATCTTATTTGGATCTAGATGAATTCCTTCATTGATGTAGTAGTTCTGAATGTACTCATTCCTAGTTTCATTATCGGAACAGTCGTCGGGATAACCAGAAGCCTCTTGCTTCATTTTTAGAAATGTATTAATGTATTCGACGAATAATCCTCCTGTTTTAGTGTCTTTATTGTAAACAGTAACATTGTATTGCCAAATTTCGTGCACTTGTAAAATTTTGTAGCCAAGAGAAACCGCATACTGGACCTCGTCAGAAATGTATGTCCCAATAAATTGTCTCTCATCATCACTGTGATTGCAGTCATTTTGCTCTAAATTATCACAACATGTACGGCATAATACAAACATAAGTTTCCCATGGATTTTTCGTGGTAAGACAGGGTGAAATAATTCACTGGGCGGTAAAACTGTGCATTTAATTAAGCCTTCAACCTGGCTAATATCGTTATTAGGACATAACGATTCGCATTCTGTTCCGATAAAAATTTTTGGATGGCCTACTGGATATTTTCCATACTTACATACAAATGGATAAAGAGAGCAGACATCTACATATTTTATTTTTTCATCATTTTTATTTTTTTTTATATAAACTGGTATTGCCTGTTCTTCCGCCAAAAAATGCATCTCGCGGTTGTAATGGCATATTGTTTAAAATTTCATGCTTTTCAAGTTGACAATTTAAATTTTTATCTTCTTTTAATAATTTTCTGAATTCGCACTCCCAAATGCTAATTACTTTATATTCTAATTTTTTAATTTTGATATTGTTCGTTCGTATCTTTCATCTAAAGTTTCTTTTGAGTTACTAAATATTTTTTCATTTCTTTACGTTCTGTAACATAATGTACACCCATGCCAAAAACACCCCAAAAATTCAAAAACTAATTTATCTAGAGAATAATAACCATCTATCTTAAAACAATTTTCAATGACTGCTTCATCACTACGTCCTGCATGTTAAATTTGTATTCCGCGTACGTTTTCTTCAGTATCAACCATTTCAGCGCAATTTTTGATTGGTTGTCTTTCATGCGATAACCTTTTTGTGGTATAATACCAATTGTATTCGGCTTCAAAAACAAACGTCGGAACACACGATTACAGGCTGAAGCGATAGTAATCCCTTCACTGAAGGGACATACTTTACAATCTTCAATGAAATTATTTCTAAATTTTTCGCATGCTCGACGCAAAATTTCAACGTCAGACACGCAATACTCGATAATTTCTTTATTCATATCAAATATTACATTATTCTCTATTTGTATATTATACCAGTCCAAAAACTTTTGTCGTACAGAATGATTCATGCTATCTACAACATAATATTCCGGGGCTGGTAACGGTTCTATGTAATTTTGATTTTCTACTTTATTAAATAAATGTGGGAAATATCCTTTTATTAAAGAAGGTGGTAAATCCATTGCTTTAGGTAGAGCTGATAACGGCATTTGTAAATAATTTAGAGAATCTATAAATTTAATATGATTAATTTGTAATAGCATAATTTTTGAGCCATTCAAAATTAATTTTGGTTTAAGGTAGCGTTCTTCTACAAGATATTTTAAAATAAACTAACAATCAAACGATTTTGCATTATGTGCGATACAAATAACAGAAGAAAATGAAGTGCGCGGAAGTAAAACATATGTTAAAAAGTTTTGCAACGGGTCGTTTTTAAATATTTGTTGACGAATGCCACAGAAGTTACATATTTGTTTCAAATCATCTATGTTGCAACAGGTAGAGCATGAATGCTGTATAACACATAAATTTATTTCGTGCTCTTCATCATTACCGAGCATTTTTTCTTGATATGTCTCGAAATCATAATAAATAAATAAAGTATTACCTTTTAATACGGTTTTGTCCTTAATAATATAGCACATATGTCCCGGCTTTTTATAAGATTCACAAAAACTACAATAAACTTCACCACAAACATGTAGCCTGCCTTTTTACACTTATACATTTTTAAACATTGTTCACATTTTTTAACTCTTTTACACTCAAAATTTAAATGATTGTCCAAGCACTGCTGTCCACGGAATTCTCTTTGGCAATGTTCACATGTAATTAATTGAATAGTTATACTACATGCAGGAGAATATTTGCAATAAGAACAAATATTTTTACAAGAATGACCACCCCTTACATTGTAAGCAACGTGACATTGTTCGCAAAAATATTTGCACGAAAATGCTGCAGGTAAACTTTTTATAACAGAGTAATGGTTTTGATAGTACAAAAGATTCAGTCTCTTAAGATTTTTCCCCTTTGCACCTTCAAATATTACTTTTCTACGGCTATTAAACTCATATACACATATGTTATAATTAGAATAATAACGTTGGAATTCAGTTAATTCTGGAATACCTGCGCCATTAGTACCTATATTAACTCCTGCATTTCTTAAAAGTTCATGTGTTCTTGTAGTTTGTATTCTATGTGTATTTTTAACAATATATTTTAAACATGGGTCATTTTTCACTAATGATTCTGCAACTACAAGTGCACGAGGTAAACAGAAATTATCTGTATTTTCTATTTCCAATATACCATGTTTCCGTCGACAAAATTCCGAATACATTAAGCCATGTCCTTTTAATTTTCCTGAACCAGAAGGCATAGTTACCCTGGTCATCTCGACTGTGAATTGCCCTTCGGAAAATACTTCTTTATTGCTTTGCAATATTTTGGTCAATGCTTCCCACAAAACATCAACGTGAAGTTGATCTGCACGCCTGAAGCTGAGCCAAGCTGGTCCATGTTCCAGACATGGAGTTTGAAATATAAATCCGACATAATCTTGAGGATTCACTGATTGCAACACAAAATCTATAACGTTTTTTATGCTATCGTAGAACCATATTATAGGATCTTCTTGTACAGGTGGATCATTCAAAGAAAATGTTATTTTTCTCCCAGTTAAATTAAACTGTTTTATGTGTTTTTCAATATCGGAAGTAATGTAGAAACGTTCCCGATTTACACCACCCACACCACCTCCACCAGTTTATACACTTTCACTTATTAAGTTTCCACAAATTTCATAAAAAGTATCATAATCTTCTTGTTGCATTTCTACTTCTTCTTCTTCACTTATCGAAGAAATAATAATTTCCTCACAAATACGAAAAAAGTTATCGAAATTTATTTGATTTCCGCTGTCCATATTGACCCGAGTGTTACTCAACGACTGAATTTCTTCCTTTGCTTTTTTTTGTTTATATGCAATCTTTTTTACTACGTGATCAGGGTGGTATTAAAAAAATTTAACCAACCTGTATATTTTCAAGAGTACATTATCTTAATGTTAGATTCGAACAAAATTTTTATTACAACCCTGGGAAGAATTTTATACCTGCGTTGAAGATGGGGATCTGAGATAAGATTTATAGCATTTAACAAATGGTTTTCTTTCTTTTAATTCCAATAGTTTAAATTTTTGTAATAGCTAATGTTTGCAGTACGATTAACATCATGGAACGTCAGGAGCCTATATAGAGTAGGTGCTTTTACTGAACTAAAGAATGAATGCAAGAAATATAACTGGGACATAATAGCATTGCAAGAGATAAGATGGCTGGGGCAAGGAATGCTCTCAGGCAAGGACTATGTCCTTTTCTACAGCGGCGGGAAAGTAAAACATGAATTTGGAACAGGATTTCTGATAAAAAACTCTCTAAAGAGTATCATTATAGACTTTCAAGCGATTGATGAGAGAATATGCAAACTGAGATTAAGGGGAAAATTTTTCAACATGAGTGTAATAAACGTCCACGCCCCAACCGAAGAAAAAGAAGACTATGATAAAGACACGTTCTACGACATATTGGATAGAACTTATGATCAATGCCAGAATCATGATATGAAAATAGTATGCGGGGACTTCAACGCTAAGATTGGGAAAAATTATGATCTAAAACCCACAATAGGGAATCATAGTCTACACAATGAGTTTAATGAAAATGGTGAGAGGCTACTTAATTTCGCAACCTCCAAGCGTATGACAATAGCGAGTACACTCTTTCCACATAAAGATATCCATAAACAAACGTGGACATCCCCGGATGGTGGCACAGCAAATCAGATTGATCATATCCTAATGGATAGGCGGCATGTATCATCCATACATGATGTCAGAAGCTACAGAGGACCAAATGTTGAGTCCGATCATTATCCGGTTGTGACCATACTTAAACAGAGGATTACCACCCGTATACCGCAACGCAAACAAGCTACCAAGAACACTTACAACACGAAAGCTCTTGCAGACCCAGAGAAAAAAGAAGAATATGTGGACAGAATAGAAGAGCTCAGTACAGACCACGTGACGGAAACGGCGTCGATAGAAGAAAGATGGACTTCACTAAAGCAAGTAATGACCCAAGCAGCCAAAGAAATACTGGGAAGTGCGGAGAAAAATAAAAGGAATGATTGGTTTGACGAAGAGTGTCGAAAGGCGATTGATACTAAGAACGAGAAGAGGAAAAAATATCTACAGAGGAACATTAGAAGCAACGAGCTTGAGTATAAAAATGCTAGAAAGCAGGCAAAGGAGATAATAAGGCGAAAGAAGAAACAAATGTGGTCAGAAGAAATCAAAATAATTGAGGAGTCAAGAAGAAACAATGACTCCAGGAAATTCTACAAGAAAGTAGGACAAAACAGGAAGGAGTTTAAACCACATGCGCCATACATAAAGAACAGAAACGGTGAGTTGCTAATAGACGATAACGACATAGCGGAGCGCTGGAAGGAACATTTCGACGACTTACTGAACAAGGCAAATATATTAAACCATAGCACGGAACCAGATATAATACCACCGAACAACGAAGAAATCAATGCTCCCACGACATTAGAAGTAAAACAAGTGATAAGCAAGCTCCGAAACAACAAAGCACCAGGAACAGATGAAATACCAGCGGAGCTGCTCAAAGCGGGGGGGCCAAAGGTAACGGCAGAGATACATAAACTAGTAACCAGCATATGGAATTCGGAAGAAATGCCACAAGAATGGACACAAGCCCTGATAGTACCAATCCACAAGAAGGGGGATAAAACTTTATGTTCAAATCATAGAGGCATTACGCTGCTAAACACAGCATATAAAGTCCTGTCAACGTTGATCTATGAAAAGATAGTCCCATATGCAGAAAATAAGATAGGAGACTATCAGTGTGGCTTTAGACCAAACCGGTCTACCACGGACCAAATTTTTGCCGTCAAGCAAATAAACGAAAAAACAATAGAATATGGACTGACCACATGGCATATGTTCATTGATTTCAAGACGGCGTATGATAGCATTAACAGACAGGCAGTATATACCTCAATGGCCGAACTAAATATACCAAGGAAATTAATAAACATGGCAAAACTTACTATGAAAGTAACATCAGGCAGGATCAAGGCAAACAACACACTCTCTAATGAGTTCCAAATGAAGCACGGACTACGACAAGGTGATGCCCTAGCACCTCTTCTATTTAACATTGTCCTACAAAAAGTTATAAAAGATTCCCAAATAGACGTAAGAGCAGGATCGATATTCACCAACAAATCTCTAGAAATACTGGGATATGCGGATGACATTGACATCGTAGGGCGAACAAAGAATGACCTGGAAGCAGCTTTTATAGCTCTAGAGAAAAGCGCGGCGAGAGTTGGCCTGGAAGTCAATATAACAAAAACAAAAATAATGATAGTGTCCAAAGAACGGACAATAGAGGGGACAATTAAATTAAACAATAAGGAACTGGAAATTGTCCAGTCGTTCACTTACCTAGGAGCTGTCATAAATAACAAAAACGATGAAACCACGGAAATCACATACAGGATCTCAGCGGGTTTGAAATCCTACTATGCTCTGGGCAACTTAATGAGAAACAAGCTAATATCAAGAACTACCAAAATCCGCATATATAAGACGTTAATACGCCCGGTAGTGACGTATGGGGGAGAGACATGGGTCCTGAACAAAAACAACCGCAGGAAACTGGATATCTTCGAAAAAAAAGTACTACGGAAAATATATGGACCAACCTGTGAAGATGGAGCATGGCGTATAAAATGGAACCATGAACTATACAATCTGTATGATGACGTGCCAATGTCATCCTTCATTAAACTTCAGCGTCTTAGGTGGTACGGACACATACGAAGACTGGGTGAAAACAGACAGGTATACCGATTATATAACCGAAACCCACACACGTCAAGACCTAGAGGAAGACCAAAAAAGAAATGGAGGGACAGCGTCATAGAAGACATAAAAGAAACAAAAATCAACTACACGGACGACAGAAAGAAGTGGAGAAAGATGCTTGATCAGGCCAAGGAATTCTGGAAATTCTGTGGAGCCATGTGAAGAAGAAGAATGTTTGTTTGATGTTAATAAATAAATAAATAAATAAAAGTATGCAATTTCTGCTTTAAATCAAATCAAGAAAAATAATAATAATAATTCTATTCCTTTTACATTTTCCTATTTATTTTTTGTCGATTATTTATGCAACGAAAATATGATTGGGCAATAATATGTAATTTCATTTGGTTGAAGAACGATTAGCCGTAGAAAGATCTCACTTTTAAACGAAATAATTTTAAATGAAATGCAATATATGTGTATAATTTAACGTACAAGAAAGTCATGTGGTGTTCACATCAGATTTTTATCTAACTTATCTAGCGAATATTTGTAGGTACTCAGGCATCTATATAAAGTTATTTTATTATTTTATTTTATACCTTACCTTTTTACAAAATTAAACCCCCATTGGTTGACGACACTACAAATTTTTCTCACTGGACTCTCATATTGGAACAGGTGTAAACGAGAGGTAATTAAAAATACGAAACATGATTGTTCTTTATGTAATATTTTTTTTTTTCTTTTAAAATAAAAGTATTTACAGACTTTACATCCTTATATAATTTATTGTAATAATACGTATAATATTCTATAAATATTAATTTAAAATCTAAATTCTTAAGAAATAAATACCTATTCATATAAACTATCTTTTATGTCTAACTGATTTCTTATACTAAATATTACTACATTTTGTAAAAAAATTTATATACATAACAAAAAAATTTATATTTTACATTGTAACTATCTATTACGTTTACTATTATATTCTCTAACCTAATTAAATTCCTAACATGCTCCTTATTTGACACTATAAACTGATTCTTAAATCTACACTTCAATTGTTCCTGCGGTAATATACTGAAATCAGCCCAAACGAGACTGCATATTCTGTTCATATCTTTATCGCTACACTTACTTTTTAATTCAAGTTTTTTTAAATAATTCACTAATCTAACGTATTCTAAAATGTCTATATAAGTTTTTTTTATTACATTACCCTCACAAGCCTCACAATCACTCGCGGTACCGGATTTGGTTCTAAGCCGACCGTAATAAACACTTTCCGCGTACTATCTAGAGGAATCGGTGTTCCTCTCAGTAGGCGGTCATTGTTGTCGGCTACATCTTTATTAGGCGGTAGAGTAAATCTTGCAGTTTCTGCATCTCCGGTGATGAGGTCCATATTCTCTATAACCCAGTCAGATACCAACGGGCAGTCTGGTATATCCGTGATGTCCGGGGTGGTCTCATCATCTTCGCTGCACACTAGCTGCTGGGCGTACGGCTCCCCGATCTCCGATTCCGGCGACGACGACGAGATCACTAGCGGCTCCAACTCCGGCGATGGTAATGAAAGGCGTTCCACACGCACCTTTTTACGAGGTACAAGTTCTTCTTCATCACCAAAGTTCTCGTCGCACACTTCCTGAAGAGCCTTCTCAAAGTCTGCTTCTGTTACCGGTGATGGAGAAATACCGGAATCATAGTCACGATGCACCACATCAACGTTCAACGAGTTAATATTTTTTATAAACTCATTAACGTTCGCCGTTGAAGTTGACACGAATGGTTTTCTTAATACAATATTTTCAAGTATTCTAAATTTTTGTTTTGAAACAACTCCTGAAGGAGGTATAACAAAGTTATCAAAATTTTGTGAAGACATTTTCAAAATGAACCACGCAGTCAGAAACTATAGGTATACTGAGAAAAAATATTTTCTAGCTCCTTATATAATAGAAAATAAGGTAATTATAGGAATCAGATAAATATTTAGAAGTACCGTAAGGACACCCTTATAGCATAAGCATATCCAGCCGCGATAAAATATTTCCTAACGACGGGCTCTTTCTGTGTACCTGCACAAGGGTCAAATTTATTACCATAGCCGCATGCAGGTGTTGTGTTAAGTACCATTTATATGCGGCCTATTATCTAGCCAGATTCAACTCCGTTCACATAGACGTACTCAAATAAATTTACCAAATTTTATTACATTTTTTCAAATTTCCAATGAAACAGCTTATTGTAATCCACATAGTTCATTTTAAAATTATGTATCATTTATTTTACATCTAAATATGTACTTAAAATTCACATACCATTCAATTAAGCCTATTAAAACTATTTTATTAACCCCATTCACGAGTCGTTAATATTCCGGCCGCCATATTGGTCTGCATTCCAAAACGCAGAAGGTGGGTTATCTTACTACTGCTACTCTTTCTCTCAAGCGATTAGGAGGCTGGAAGTCTTCCAAGCTCGCGGAGTCTTACGTTGATGATTCGGAATCTAACAGAATTGAAATCGCCAAGAAAATTTTGGTTGGTGGTGTCTCTAAACCAAGTACCAGTGCCAGTAATACAACAAATATGCTCTCTACTGAAGGAATCAAAATAGAAAATTGTATAAACTGTAACATTACTTTAAATATTAATAAAAATTAATTAATCATAGATGTAATTATTTTAACTGAGCACGAAAAGTTCTAGGGCGAAAAAGAGTGTCATTTCGCCCTTAAAACAATGTTATTTGTCCGACTTTTACGCCCGGATGTGCAAAAACTAATTAATGATTTTATGTTTTTCGTACAAAAAATATTTTACAAACCTCTTCCATGAACTTGGTTCCCAAAATCGTTATATTGCAGCGCCACAAACCACTCATCCGAGAACGACCGTTCCCACACTTGATATGTAAATAACTATTACCATCAGACTACACCATAAAAACGAATATTTGAACGAATTTGACAGAATCTGGCATACCTACAATAAATTGTTTATATAAAAACCAATAACCATGCTTTTTCAGTTTTTAACATAATAACATCCCAGATTGATATAGTTATAAACAAAATTGTTTTAAAATAACATTTTTTCCTTCAAACTCCTATTTAAATGCTATTAATTTAAGCTCTTCTCCAACTCGTCAAGTAGTTTGTATATACTTTGCTTTTCCCACTTTTTAGTTTTAGATATGTCTATCTCTCTCTTGTGTTCATTAAACTGTGAGCTACGTAACATGTATAAGAAACGCTCAATCCATATATATTATTATATCGATGCAAATTACCAGTTCACAGAAACTTACTTATTAGTCAATTTAATTTGAATTAAATACAACAAATCTTCTGTAACACAAGCTAAGGAACGAGGTCAGTGTTGATAGATATGGCTTGTCGAGACGTGGCCGTTGTTTTAAATATACACAAAATACTAATTGTATGTCGGGCCTCGTTCTCACGATTAACATGTAGTAATGCTTCTTGCCGCTAGATGTCAGCACAGTTTAGAGTCTAAAAAGGAAATAAATGGTTTCCCCTCCAACTCCGCCCTGTCTAACATACTTCATATCATGCTATGCGCACTCTATCCTACCATCGGGACGTATTCATTAGTTCCACGTTCAACCGCTATGTCTCCACTTTCGCTTTAGATAGTTACTAGCGAATGCTCAGCTACGCTGAGCGTTCCCTAGGCCTCCGGCGTCCGTGAAATTTTTAAATTTGATAGCTAATTTTATTTCTGCAAGACAAGTCTTGTTGAATGCTTTCATTTAATATCAAATACAGTGTACTTCCGGCAAGTAATTGTAAAAAAACAAATGTAGATCAACCTTGCAATTTTTTGTCACTTCTGTACATCAGCCCTCATCAAGACATTTAATTTGATACTAAACATGACATATTTTTGACAAATTTTTACATGTCAGCTCTTATCGAGACCTTTCATTTTATACCAAACATGATATACTTCTGACAACTTTTTGCAAAAAAACAAAAGCCGATCAACATGAAACATTTTTGTCAATTCTGGACATTAACCATCAACGAGACCTTTCATTTGACACCAAACACGATATACTTCTGACAACTTTCTGCAGAAAACAAAAGCCGATCGTCATGGAACATTTCTGACATATATGTTCTCCAGCCCTCATCGAGTCCTTTTATTTAATTCCAAGCACGATATACTTCTTACAACTTTTTACAGAAAACAAAAGCCGATCACCGTAATCCATTTTCGTCATTTCTGCACGCGAGCCCTCAATAAGACCTTTCATTTGAGACCAAACATGATATACTTTATACAACTTTTTGCAAAAAACAAAAGCCGATCGACATAGATCATTTTTGTTAATTCTGCATGCGAGCCCTCGCCGAGATCTTTAATTTGATACCAAACACGACATATTTCGGACAACTTTTTGCAAAAAACAAAAGCCGATTGGCATAGATCATTTTTGTCAATTCTGCTCGCCAGTCCTCATCGAGAAATTTTTTTGAATACCACACACGAGATACCTTTCACAACTTTCTGCAAAAAGCAAAAGCCGATCGACATGGAACATTTTTGTCAATTTTGCATGTCAGCCCTTCACGAGACCTTTCATTAGATACCAACCACGACATACGTCTAATAACTTTTTGCATAAAACAAAAGCCGATCAATGAGGAAAATTTTTTTTTTGTACACCAGCCCTCACAGAGACTTTTCATTCCATACCAAACACAACATATATCTGACAACATTTTGCAAAAAACGAATTCTAATCTACGTTTGAGACCAAACTCGCCATAATTTTGAGAAATACTTACAGAAAACAAAACCCGAAAGAAATGCAACATTTTTGTCAACTCTGAACGCCAACCCTCAACGAGACCTTTCATTTGAGACTAAGCTCGTCATTTTTCTAAAAACTTTTTGCAAGAAACAAAAGCCGAGCAATATTAATTATTTTTGTTAATTCTGCACACCACCCCTTATCGAAACCTTTAAATTGATACCAAACACCACACACTTCTGACAACTTTTTCAAAAACACAAAAACCGATCGACATAGCACATTTTTGTCAATTCCGCATGCTAGCCCTCAACAAGACGTTTCATTTGAGACCAAACACGACATATTTCTGACAACTTTTTGCAAAAAACAAAAGCCGATCGACATAGAACATTTTTGTCAATTCTGCACGCTATCCCTCAACAAGCCGTTTCATTTGAGACCAAACTCGACATACTTTTAAGACCTTTTTGCAGAAAACAAAAGCTGATCGCAATGGAACATTTCTGTCAATTCTGCACGCTAGCTCTCAACGAGACCTTTCATTTGAGACCAAACTCGACATACTTTTGACAATTTTTTGCATAAAACAAAAGCAGATCGACATAGATCATTTTTGTCAATTCTCTACGCGATCCCTCGCCAAGACTTTCCATTCGATACCAAACACGACATACTTCTGACAACTTTCTGCATTAAACAAATGTCGATCGACATGAAACATTTTTATCTTATTTACACGCTAGCCCTCAACGAGACCTTTCATTTGAGACCAAA
Organism: Stenolophus ochropezus; assembly: GCA_035578165.1. NCBI lineage: Eukaryota > Metazoa > Arthropoda > Insecta > Coleoptera > Carabidae > Stenolophus > Stenolophus ochropezus. Next base: position 4,517,567 of record JAQOWZ010000008.1, on the reverse strand, counting down.
CTCGACATACCTTTGAGAACTTTTTGCAGAAAACTAAAGCCGATCGTAATAGAACATTTTTGTCAATTTTACTTGCTAGCCCTCAACGTGACCTTTCATTTGAAATCAAACTCGACGTACCTTTGAAAAAGTTTTGCAAAAAACAAAAGCCGATCAACATTTGTTAATTCTACACGCCAGCCCTTATCGAGCCCTTTCATTTGATACTAAACACCTCATAACTTTTTCCAAACAACATTTTTCTGACAATATTTTGCAAAAAAACAAATTCTAATTTACGTAGAACATTTTTGTCATTCGTGCACACCCGTCCATATTGTGTCGTTTCCTTAAAACCCAAAGACAAACTACTTCTAACAACTTTTTCCGAAAAACAAATGCAGATCGACATGACACATTTTTTTAGTCATTTCAAAACCGGCCATTATGGTTTTCTTTCTTTTGATATCAAACACAGCAAAGTGTTCCATTTAATTAGGTACATTTGATTTTTATTTAGTTACTTCATAATTTGGCAACACTGTTTGTATTACAAAATAGTAGTTAATTTTTAAATTTATAAATTATTTGTCAACCTTAATATAACTGCCACCATTTTCAGTAAAGTTAGGTTAGGAATATTTGGTTTTCATTTGGCAACATTGAGTTTTGACAATGGAAACGTCAAAATTTATATTAATTAAGTACGTTATGTTTTAAACTAAAATTAATTGTAACACCTTTGCTCAAGACTATTATACATGATACTGTATTTACTTCTTTAATATCAATGTTCTATAAAAAGTAATAATCGTTTAAAGTTCATAGACAGATTGTCAAAAGTGACAGATGACCTCGTGACTCTTTTTAAATTTAGACATGGCTACTAGGATCCATTGTTTCAAGTTATTAATTTTGCACAGTTTTTATTTTTTTACACAAGAACCACTTACAATAAAAATATGAGACCCCCAAAAGGCACAACTACACATTAATCCCTGCAATATAAAAAAAAATTTACAACAATCCCTTTCATGGTTCAGGCAGTTAGGCTTGTGACAAAATTTGGCGATCGTCATGATGAAAATAAATAAACATCACGACACATGCCTTTTTAGTATATAAGATTCGCCGCGCCACGTATAGCGCTGATAACAAAACCGAGTTGACAAGTATTCGAATGCCGGTTGTCAGAATTACTTATGTTCTCGCTACTGCAGTGTTAACATAGTTTTTTTTGTGTCGTTTTAAGTGAAATCAGTTATTCTTGTTTGCTGTTTGCTGTTTATTATACTTTGTACATTGAACACAAAGAAAAGCAAATGTTGTGTGCCGAATTGTGATAAACTGGAATTGAAAACACATCGTTTTCCCATTTATTACGAAGAGTCTACAATATCTGGTTGGAACCAGGGTTGTTAAAAAGGCCACTTTTTTTAATTTTGGACGGGACACTGGTCAATTTTGGTTTTATTCGTCCAAAATTGGTCAAAAGTGGTTAAAATTGTCCAAAATTTATTTTATATAATTAGTGTGCCGATTTTAATTTTTTAAATATAATTTTCAATAAAGTTTACTATAAATAAGCAAAGAATGTTATATTACTATACAGAATATAAAATTATTTATTTGATCTTGCGCATACCGCATGGTAAACAAGTCTCTACACGCCTGACATGTGATTATGTACTGTTACTGTTAAGGTGGGGTTAGGGTAGCGCGTTAGTATTGCTCAGTTTGTGTTGAATAGACCTGGAAAGTGGTGACGTCATGCCGCCATGTTTGTTGAGGTAGGTCATAGCGTACTTTCCAAACAAACTTTTAGTTCCGTTTGATTAGCATTGACGTGAATTAAAAACCTATGTATTTTAAAATATATTCAATATATTTGATTTATTTTCAAGGTAAGTGATGTAGTGGACTTTAATTTACTTAACTATGTATGAATTTTACTCCTTTTATCTCAAAAATAGTCTGAAATGAGAGATTTGGTTAAATCGTTTTTTGAGGTTATTTTATTTCAACTTTTATTTTCTATTTACAATTATTTGAACAGTATTTTCGAAAAAAAAAGAATGTTTAATAATATTTAAAACTATTATCTATATAACTGATTATTATTTTTACATTAGATTGTTATTTGAAACCAGTGTAAACTTATTTTATGTTTTGTACAGGCACATAAAAATGGCGCAAAAACATGTTTTAAAATTTTCTTCCATCAACGCTTTTTTTAAAGATGAAGAAAGATTAATATTAAAGGGAGAAAATGCCGTGTAGTCAAACCACATAGAAAATATGGTTTATGATGGAGAGAATTCCATAATTCGTGGTGATGTTTATGCCAGTATGAAGAATAAAAAGTATAAAGTAGAGGTAACTTGATATTATATTACTTGAATGCATGGTGAGTTTAATATAATATTTTTTTTTTTTTTTTAGATATATTTAACTACGGAGAACCTAATTTCTTATGCTGTATGCACATGTCCAAAAGGCCAAGTTTTATGTCACCACATGGCAGCTTTAGCTATATTTGCGCACTACAATATTTCAGTGACAGACGCATCCTACTCATGGAGTGTTCGAAGGCCTAGAGAATCTGACACAAAAACTATTCAAGAAATATTTGTACCTAAAGAACATAGGTCTACAACGACGGAAATAAGTCAAAAAGAAATAGACCAGTTAGCTGAAGAGCTCTCTAAATTTAATGGTGCAGTTGGTTTTACTTGGTTGCTCAGCACAGCTCCACCAAGTGACTTCGATAGGTATTTGCTAATGTCGAAGACATACTTCAATCAAATGAATATTGTAATTCATCTCAAAAAGAAGAATATTTGAAAGATAAATTAAAATTGGGCCTGGACGAAATTAAAATAATATTCCAAAACACAATTGGACAGTTTAAAAATGACAATTGGCTTATGTGCAGAAAAAAACGATTAACTGCAAGTAAATTTGGTATTGTATTGGGTGCAGTTAGAAGAAATAGATATACAGAAACATTATTTAAACAATTGACAGGTAAATTTTACTCATTTTATGTCGTCATATATCATAATCCAGTAATAATTTATTATCTTGCAGAATATTATAATTTGGATGGAGTTCGTGCCATCCAAAGGGAAAGGCTGCATGAAGCAGCAGCAGTGAAGATGTTTGAGGATCAAACCGGTAAACAGGTGAAACAATGTGGGATCTGGCTGCACGAATGCGGATTTTTGGGAGTTGGAAAGGATGCTATTCTAGAGGTTAAATGCCCATACAAATACCGAGAGCAGTCATTATACGAAGGCATCAAAAATGATAAGAATAACATAATCAAATTTGAAAATGACTGCTATGTAATAAATAAAAATCATAATTATTACCACCAGATACAGAGGCAATTATGGATATTAAATAAAATTATATGTCATTTATTAATTTGGACACCATCAGAGTGTATTCTGTTAGATGTAGAAAGAGATAATGAGTGGGAAAATAATATAAATGTTTTACAACAATCGTAACATTTAATACGTCGAATCGCACGTTCCACGTGTATCCGAGCTCGAGCTATTCTTTGGGTTTGTAGCACTTGCTCTTCCGTAAATTGTGGAGTTGTTAAGAATGGAGGAATATTTAAATTTACTCCCTCCGGTAACAAATCGCGAATTAAAAAACCTTTGTCAGCGATTACAAGATCACCAGCAACTAATTTTTCTGCAAGGCCACAGTGTTCGAATAATTTCTTATCTGAAGTTGAACCGGGATACAAATTACTCAAATAAGTGCAGACACCATTTGGTGCAACTCCTATCATACCTTTTAAGGTATTCATGTGTTTATAACTACTGTATGTCAGTTGTTGTTTCCATATTTTTTGGAGAAATTGCTCGGATTTCAGTGCAATCTATAATAATCCTACAATTTGTGAAGGTACTGAAAGCGGCAGGTGAACATAATTTATTTTTACGGCGATCTGGAATTTCTTTCATCAGCTGTTCGAAAATTACTTCATGCAAAGCATGGATCCATGTAAAAATAATGTTGGACACTGTTGTTCGACTAACATTAAATCTACATGCTAAGTCTTCATGGTTTAAATTGAGCCTTAATTTCATTAATGTTAAAAGTAATTGGTTTATTTTTGATACTCCAACCATAATAATATTTCATTTCAAAATTATCCATTAAATGGAATAGCGCCATGAAAATGTCTTTGTTAGGCAAGCCTGTATACATTAAAATCCTTTTTTCATTATTCGCAATATGATCCCAGGAAAATGAAACTGACAGATTTTTCACTTGTGCCGTCAAATCGGTAACTTGCTGCTGTAGAAAATACATTTGGGCTTCTTTCATGGCTGCGAAATGTTCTCTGGGTTCCTGAATATCTAAAGATTCGAAATTATCAGCAAACTGGGATGTACCGGCTGTAGAAGTTTCCGATGCTGTTTCGTGCTCTTCTGATGTACAATATATTGCTACAGAAGTTGGAGTAACATATTCTTTTGATGTAGATGGTACATTTAATTTTTCCGGCATGGTAGATATTGATTTACTTGTCATCGGTTTGAATGTACTTGTAGACGGAGCTGTTGGATTCAGCTCTGTCGTTGTCGTTGATGGTACGCACTTTTTTAAAGGTGATACATGCCTGTAAAGTGGAACACGGTATTAATTCTGTATTCAATAATTTTTTAATATTATTAGTAAATAAGTATGTACCTTCGTTATATATCTCACAGCCGTACATTGGTCGTGTTCGAGGTTCGAGGAGAAGCCTTAACTGCACAACTTTATATGCCTGTCCAAATTGCTTCAGTTTTTAAATACACATCATGCCAATGATGATATAATGTTTCGGCCTGATCTAGCTTCATGCCATTACGCCAGAATAACTAGAAACTGGTATAATGAAAACAACGTAGACTTTATTCCGAAATTGGACAATCCTCCCAATGTACCTTAGGCTCGGAAAATAGAAGAATTTTGATCCATATTGACTAGAAAAGTGTACGACAAGGGATGGGAAGCTACAAATGAAGAACAATTACGACGTCGCATTTACCAAAAGATTCGAGAAATCGGTCCAGATGTTGTCCAGTGGATGATGGGACAAGTTAGACGAAAATTAAGAGCTATTGAAGATAATGGTCCATTATCAATAATTTAAATGTTAAATATTAATTGTTATTCTTACTATTAATTAATGTAATAATTACTTTAAATATTAAAAATATTCTAAAAAAGTTATCAGTATCTAGAAATTTTCTCAAAATTTTAGGACCATACGTTATATTTATTAATTCATATGTTTATTTATATGAAGGTTCCGAAAACGCTTTTACAAATTTTTCGTTTCCAACGTCCGTGGCGTCGACATCAACTGAGCAAATTCCTGTCACTCCTGTTGCAGTAGAAGAACGTACACTAGGTAAATAGAGTTTCATATTAAAACTGTTTACATTTTATTTTAAAAATATTAAGTTCCCCGTTAAGTAGGAATTGTTTCCAACCGTTTTCTATTTCATTTACAGTTACAACGAACATTGTTGCTGAAGAGGACTTCAGTAATAATGTACCTGGTGTACTATCGACGCCTAGCAAGAAGAGGCCACGCAAAATTTCCAGTTCCACTACTGGTGAGTTTTATTACATTATTGTTATTTATTATTGAATTTTAATTTAATATAATTTTTGAATGTCTACACTCATACTTTAATTTTAAAGAAATAATAATACGCCAGAAACAGGAATTTTGATTAAACAATATTATTATATCAGTAAATGTATTGTCACATTTGTAATATAAATAAATATATTTCTTTAAAAGTAAATGTAGGACTAAGTAGACATGTACTTTTAGAGTACAATTATTCCCATTGGCCCAATCTGCAAAAATTTAAAAGTGAAAAGTAGCCAAAACAACTTTGCACGATTGTTATATAAATGTGTCAGAAATGAATATCGTTTATTGACTGTTATACACGTTTTTAAAGTAAATATATATATATATATATATATATATATATATATATATATATATTGAAGCAGTACAGCTAGCATGTATAATTTTGTTATTATTAATATTAGAAATAATCTTTATTAAGATAAAATATATATTTTTGTGATTGCATCTGTTTTCATTTTTAAACTAGTCAAGGGTTGGATTTGTTTACATTTAGTAGACCAGGTCAGAAAACACTTGCCACATACGGAAATATTGTATACATTCCACTATCTGTATTTGGAGCATAGGCGTAGATTTCACGAATTTCTATACGGTATTCATACTTTCGTAGATTATTATATAAAATTATATCGTTGTTTAAATTTGTTCGGATATGCAAATTAAATATTTTAAATAACAGGAATATCGATTTCAGTATCATATTGGTAAAAACCATGTCCTTTCAGTTATCATTTAATTACAAATAACTTTAACAACATAAAGTTGGTAAATTATTATGTATTTGAATCATTCTTAAAGCCTCTAAAATTATGTGTTATTACTGCACATCAGTTCAAATATTCCATAATAAAATACGCCCTAAATAAATAAGATATTAGATTTTAACTAATATAAATTTACCTATGTCACGCTAGGACAGGTGTCACAATATAATCTTTGCAGATGGTACTGCTAACTTAAAAAAAAATAGGTAATATAGTAGAGAATATAATGTTTTTATTAGATATTTGGAAATGCACAAAAGTACTGAAGGGATCATCCGCACGCCCATGGACTACACGTCTTGGCGCTAAAGCCAGATGGCCAACCACTTGAAAGGGACATACTGCGAGACGCTGAACCTGTACCTGCAGTTTGATAAACAAATTCTAGAAAATTCCATGATCACGCGTCTGGATCGTGGTGGTGAGGGAAGACACTACCCCCGAAACACCCTAGTTCTGAAGGAGTGAAGAGGGATATTTTTGTATATAATCCGAGTTCAAAGTTGTACTCGGGGAGTCTGATCCAGGACTCCACGTATGCTTGGCTTGTCCGAGGTATGTTTTCCTGGTCTCCTTGACTCCACTTCGCTACCTCCCTAATCCTCTACACTAAGACCGTCTATGAGTAGCACGAGGCCTGATGTCTGGCACCTAGATGACCTGGTGGACCCTCTGAACCCGCTGTCATAAGTCGCACGAGGCCTGATGTCTGGCACCTTGACAGTGTATCCTCCCCACTAAGACCGTCTATGAGTAGCACGAGGCCTGATGTCTGGCACCTAGATGACCTGGTGGACCCTCTGAACCCGCTGTCATGAGTAGCACGAGGCCTGATGTCTGGCACCTTGACAGTGTATCCTCCCCACTAAGACCGTCTATGAGTAGCACGAGGCCTAATGTCTGGCACCTAGACGACCTAGTGGACCCTCTGAACCCGCTATCATGAGTAGCACGAGGCCTGATGTCTGGCAACTTGACAGTGTATCCTCCCCACTAAGACCGTCTATGAGTAGCACGAGGCCTGATGTCTGGCACCTAGACGACCTGGTGGTCCCTCTGAACCCGCTGTCATGAGTAGCACGAGGCCTGATGTCTGGCACCTTGACAGTGTATCCTCCCCACTAAGATCGTCTATGAGTAGCACGAGGCCTGATGTCTGGCACCTAGACGACCTGGTGGACCCTCTGAACTTGCTGTCATGAGTAGCACGAGGCTGATGTCTGGCACCTTGACAGTTTATCCTTCTCTCTGAAACCGTCTCCGTATTTATTGCCAGATCCTATTAAATTCCCACCAACGATGGCGCGACTCGGACAAGCCAGGTATGTGTTATTTGTATTGGAGTGAAGAAATAAGCAGGATTGCAGTCAACTGATGAATTTTATTAGTCTAAGGCCAACGTTTCGCTAGTAGCTAGACCCTCGCTAGTAGCGAAACGTTGGCCTTAGACTAATAAAATTCATCAGTTGACTGCAATCCTGCTTATTTCTTCACTCCATCATCCCTCCAGTCGCTTAACACCAATTCTTACGTTATTTGTATTGTTTTATAGTTGTCACAATGATGTCATATTTTTATTAAATATAAACGATCTGATATTGACTGACTAACAATTGTAAATCTGGGTGTTTGCCACAAATCAAACTACCAATAATTATTTCTGATCTCTTTGACTGTGACCCGCCGTGGCCGGTTCGTTTGACCGAGAGTCATTGCGATTCAGACCATACAAAATATAAACAATTGCCCTCTGACAAAACAGAGCGCCCTATAAACGAAAGAACCAACTAATATAATTATACAAACCAGCACACACACAACTGCAGTTGTGAGCAACAATATCAGTTTGCATCCCAGTGATATAATTTTACCAAATATGTTTATCATAAATTATTGGGACAACTCTTTTTGAATTGGATGCAATATTTTTATATGATTGTTAAATATTCAAAGTTGTTTCTCTACCTGAGGTTTTGGCTGTGGTTTCCCTCAGGTTCATAAGGTGAATACCAGAGAGCGTAATATTCCACAGCACTCTACGATTTTCTTAATTATAAATAAATGCACAAGTTAGATATTTTATCTATCTTTTGGAGTGAATATCATTCTTTTATTTAATCAAATACCTGTCCCGATTCCTCCACTTTTAACATCTACTCTGTATTACGACGATGAAGGGTTACTTATTTAGATAAACACAACGTAGGGTAAGTTAAACCTTCCACTAGATGATTTTTGGCTAAAGTATAATTGTGTGTACGGATGAGGTGGGTACGTACTGTTACAATATATATATATATATATATATATATATATATATATATATATATATATATATATATATATACGCTTCGAATGATTAGCAATACACAATTTTGTATAAGATGTACTATTACCCAGAAATATGTAACGGTTGCAAGGGATTAGGAAAAGGATTACAGAGATCTACCAAAGTTGACCTTTCTCTTTGCTCCTAATTAGGAATTTTCTACTTAATTTGAAAGGATTCTTGGATCCTATGAACGGATTAAAGACGAATATCTTTAATCCTCTCGACTTAATACAATATTTCATGATGTAGAGTATTGTTATTTTTTGCAATTTATGATTAATTTTAAAATAAAAGTCAATATATTATTCTTTGGATACATCTTTATATGATCGGTAACATTTTCTTTATTTCTATAGAAAAATGTTAGCGATAGTACACTGTTGTATAAAGTTTGATTCAAATGACTACTTTTTACGTTTTAAATTCATCTCTTAACTGTCAATATCAGGTTATGCCAAGATATGTTCACATATTTAATTGTTTAATGGTTGCTGCTGCTTAGTATAAAACAATTTCTTCTACTGATAATCTTATTGCCTACCTAACTTACATTACTTTTTTGGCAAAATATAAAAAATGTTTAGATTTGTGAAGCATGATTCTTGATATAAAGCGGGTGAAGGTTTTTCTTATTTCATCATTTTATTCGCATTACTGCAGGCATTTATTTTAAAATATATTTTAATTTTTTTTTTGTAAAATTGCAGGGAAACGAAGAAATTTACTTCCTGAGATAAACTCCAAGAAATCTGAACTAACTCCAAGAAAGGTCCATTTGTACAAAGCTGCTGTGCAATTTCGGGACCAGCACAATAAAGTAACTAAGCGGTGCCTCTCATACAAACAACGGTTGAGTGCTGCTGAGCAGATGGCGGAATCGGATTTCTTTAGAAATCTTTTAGAGTCCGTCGACAAGACAACTTTTAAATTCATAATGTGCCAGATGAGGAATAAAAAACTCAAACCGAGGGGACGCCGCTTTACCAATGACGACAAAGTCATGGCATTATCGTTATACAAACAGAGCGGCAAAGGCTATCGCCTTCTTTCGAAGATGTTCGCCTTGCCATCGAGGAAAACGATGATGTCGTTATTGACAAAATTCCACTGCACACAGGCATCAACAAACGAATTTTTGGAAATTTAAAGAAGTCTGTAGATAAATTGCGAAGCAGGGAGAAATTCTGCACACTCATTTTTGACGAAATGTCAATATCTGCAAATCTTCAATACAACGTACATAAAGACGAAGTCGAGGGTTTCGAAGATTTGGGGACCGAATTTAAAACTAGTGAATTTGCAGACCACGCGTTGGTATTTATGGTGCGTGGAATTTCAAAAAAATTCAAACAGCCTGTGGCATATTATTTCACTCACAGTGGAATGAGTAGTGGGAATATCGAGCGACTGCTAAAAGAAGTTGTGCGGCAAGTCAGGAGCACTGGCTTAAAAATTGTGGCTACTATATGTGACCAGGCCCAGCCAAATGTTGCCGCAATAAATCATTTGAAAAAAGAGACCTCGGGGAATTATCTTCGTAAAGACAGCGAGTATAAAGGAATGGGGTATGAAATTGACGGCAAAGAGATCATACATTTGTATGATTCGCCACATTTACTAAAAGGAATCCGAAATAGTTTACTAAAAAAGGAACGTCGTATTTGTGGAGGACGGGAAAAAGAAGACGGCGAAATGGAGCGACATCGTTGATCTTTATAAATTGGACTAGCAAGGCATGGATGCTGATTTTAAACTGCTGCCGAAGCTCACAGAAGCTCACGTCTTTGAGAAAAAGATGAAAGTTAGCCATGCGGCTCAAGTGATGAGCCAACGAGTTTCGGCTATAATGAGACGTCGGGCCGAATTTTCAAGTGAGTAAATTTTATTTTTGCACGCTAAGAAATGAATTAATTCTTGAAAATATTTTAATTCTTCGTTTACTTTCCAGAAGATTCAGCGAATCCGTTATTAAATCCGTCTGCAACCGACACTGCTGACTTCCTCCTTCTCGTTGATCGAGTATTTGACGGCGTCAATGGGAGTTCCATCACTCCAAAACACGGAAAGTACCTCCGGTGTGCGATGACAAAGTCTTCAAAACATACAGAATTTTGGATTAAAGCTCTGCCCATTTTAAATTCTATCCGGTTTATATGTCCGAAAACAGGAAAAGAGGTATTGGTACCATCAATTAGAAATTTCATTCAAAATTTAAAATGTTTACAAATAATTAAAGAAAAATTACTTAAAACAGGATTCAAATTTATAAATTTAAGATGTTTTAATCAAGATCCTCTAGAAAATTATTTTGGGCAAATTAGAAGCCACGGTGTCAGAAACACCAATCCAACGGCCACATCATTTAATAATTCGTTTAAGGCTTTTTTAATAAATAATTTTGTGTCATCGCACTCGGTTGGTGCTAATTGTGAGGAGGATGAGTGCGATGGAACGTTGACGACGCTACACAACTTCATCAACGACAATGCTCCCCAGAATTCAGATGATGAAGGGTCAACGGAAGAAGAGGTAGCCGTCATAGAAGTTGCTCCGCAATGGACAGAGGCCACGGAGTATGTAGCAGGCTACATTGGGAAAAAAAATTTAGAAAAGAAAAATTGCGTTGACTGTAAAAAGGACATTTGTACCACTAGCTCGGACGTTAGCATTACAGCTGCGTTGAGTTATAAGCCTAATGCTTTATTAACCCCTACACCGCAGTTTACCAATTTTCTCAACAATGTGAAAACTTTTGTGAACCAAAACCTTAAATATTTTTGTTTTAAAAAGAATTAAAAAAAACAAATGATGAGGTTTATAATAGAGCACATCCCAAATAATATTTTTATGTGTATGAAGCATAACTTGTATGAAGATTCCATAGATTTTTTGTTGAAATTTCTGTGCCACAATTATTGCAATTATATAAATAAAATATTAAGTGGCAAAAGGAAAGTGTATCATGCCTCTACGGATGTTATTTTTAATAACGCAATAAAATTTGCGAAAAAATTTTAAAAATAAATTTATCTTAATTGTTAAATTATGTATTCTTTTTCCTCTTTCCAATTCAATCACCATTTCAATTCAATCAAATAAGAATCCAATTCGCCCACAAAAAATTAGTTCCTCGCTCAGCCGCATTTGCGCTGTAGTAATCTCCTCGCGTTTCATTATAGAGTGCGCCTTCTATAAGTATATATATTTTCTATACTTCATATTGTTTTCTGTGCTTGGTGTTGCAACAGTTTATTTTTTTCCTTCACAGTTTTTTTTTAATAGAATAGAAAAATGGGTAAAAAAAAGAAAGGCTGTGAGTGATGACCGTAGACAACTGCTTCATTTACTTAAAAAACAAAAGAAGCTGAATGATAAGATTGCGAAATTCAACGCAGAAAGAAACGATGATATAAGTGAGGTTATACAGCATGCTCAGCTTGGACGAGATACGAATGATCAAAATCAGATCACGATTGAAGCAGTATTACACTCTCCACCAGCAGAACTTATTGATGAAGGTAAAAATTAGTGTATAACTGACAATCTTTGGTGAACCCTTCATACATGAGGGACCCAAATTTCTTTAAAGTGGGCCAGCACTAGTCGTGATCGGTGAACCTTTCACATAAAAGGGACCCGTATCGAATTGTTATAGGTGAACCCTACACATAAGAGGGACCCTATTATTATAATAATTATAACTAATTATTGAACTTTAAAAACAAAGGTTACCTAATACCTTCAATGAATTCATCTTTTGTGAGGTCTGTATATTCTGTAATTTGTTGCCATTGTTTTGAAAGTTCAATATTTAGTTTTGACGGTAAAATTTACAAACAACTAGAAGGTTCCCCTATGGGATCATCTCTCAGTGTTTCAATTTCAAAAATAGTCCTTCAAAATTTAGAAAATAGTATCATCCATGATGAGCAACTACAAATAATATATTATAAACGTTACGTTGACGATTGTTTACTCATTCCTCGTTAAACCAAATTCAAAATATATTTACAAAATTCAATAACTTCCACCCAAATTTGCAATTTACTATAGAACTAGAAAATAAGAACAGTATTAACTTTTTAGATGTTACTTTAACCAGAAATAACAACAATATCATAACTAATTGGTACTAGAAACCAACAGCTTCGGGTAGATATTTAATTTTTTTCTCTTACACCAATATTAAATACAAAATCAGTGTTATAAATGCATTAACTGACAGAGCTATTAAATTGTCAAGCCCACAATTTCATGGCGCTAACTTAAACTATATTAGAAATACTCTCAAAACAAATGGTTACCCTCCAAAGTTCATAGACAATAATATAGAAAAACGTATCCGATGCATTTCAAGCCGCCACACCCAACAGGTTGTTGTGGACAATGTAGAACCCCTCCCTAACCCTGTCTATGCCAAAATCCCTTTCAACATAAATATAAATCATAGAATTAATAATATAATTAAAGAATCAAACATTAAAATTGCAAACTGTAATAATAATACCACAGACTCCCTGCATACTAAATGTAATAAGACGGTTGTCATATTCACGAACTGTACTTGGATTATCGCTGTGGACGCATATCGATAGTCTAGGTCCCTAATCATATCGACTTCCATCGTCAAGTTACTGCATGCGGCCGTTAATTTTTTTGATATAAATCCATTTAGAATTATATCATAACGGTCCCGATTTTAATGGCTATGGAACTCGATAGTGCGGGTGACAGTTATCACTGTTATGGCAACCATATCTCCAGACATATTAAACTTCACCTCTGGAGTCACCCCAAGCCACCCCCTGAAAGCGTGGGAACACTTGTGATAGAATGTTCTAGAACATTTTACCCCACGCATGGGTATTTTTTATATTTAAAATATACCCCCACGCAAGTCGATGGCTAAGATGCTAGTTCAAGAACTAAATGTTAGCAATCAGTCTGATTTCGGTCGGTGAAGCTACAACAAGCTTCTAATTGCGAGTTCGCGTCTCTTTTTTTAAACTTTAAAATATTTTATTTTTGAGCACTTAGCCATCGAAGCGGGAGGAATATTCATTTAATTATTGTACTTAGTTTGTAATATTTTTCTTTGTTGTTATTCATTATTTTCTTAAATATATTTCACTTGTTAAAATTATATCAAACGTCTCTTCTGAATTAATTTATAAATTATTCCTTTCCCCTGCTAAGTGTTAGTGTAGTTGCTGAGAAGCCACTGCTAGAGAGGTAAGTGATAAACCTTTACTTATTTTTAAATCAATCAAATAAACGCTCACACGCTCGTGTTACATTTGGCGCAGTCGGAGTCGGATATCTGTTGAAAGACGCGTTAATTTTATTAGCGTTTCTTAGATATTTGGAAAAAGAATTAATTTATTTGATTTATTAAATTTTTATGTTTGTATATCACACGTTGAAATAAATTTTTACAATTTTTTTTCAAAATGGTTTATCCCCCAACTACGCCAGTAACTACTTCACCTGTAACCGCGACTCACCCGACCACTATAGCTGCACCCATACCTATAGTTACGCAAGCATCAACCGTAGCTAATACTAGAACTGCTACTACCACGTCCTATACGATACCAATTACATCTCCTGTATCATATTTATTGAGCTATCCCTTAGCAACAGCATATTCTCAACCGTCCATTCAACCTAATTACCCTCTTCCTCCTACGTCACCTTTTGCGGATTTAAATATTAATCCCACACAAAACACTCAATACGGACCCGTACCGCCTATCGGTTATGGTCTCAGTTATGTGCCACTAGGTCAACAACCTAGCATCCCTGCTAGTCCCGCACGTCCCACAACACCCTGTCAATCGTCACAAACTTCTTGGCCTTCTGCCGCACCGTCAGGACCGTCAACTAATGACATCGAACCTTTTACTGGCGGAACTGATCTGGAGGCATTTTTAGATTTAGTGGCGTCTGTTGCGGATTGTGCCGGGTGGAATGAACTTCAGGCATATAACGTAATTAGATTGAAATTAAGAGGGAAGGCTAGGGATATTTTCTTTTCGATTCCAGTAACAAAACGACCTAAAAATTTATTAGAATTGAGAGTTTGGCTGCAAGCACAGTTTGGTAAACGTACCGGTTTACCCGGTGGAGAACGCGATTTCAAGAAAATGTTCGGTGGGAAAGATGAAACATTACGCGCGTTTGCTACCCGCTTAGAAATCGCCGCCGAACAGTTAATTCCGACATCAAATAGTACAGGTATGGATGCAGTTCGCGAAAAATTCGTAAAAGAAACAATGATTATGAATCAGTTTCTAGAAGGGTTGGACACTAGGTTGGCAAACGAAATTTGTCGGTATAAACGTTTTCATTCGTTAGATGAGGCTCTGCCATACGCAGAATATGCTGAACAAATTTTATTACGTCTGTTTAAACAAACCCAAGCTGATGCGCAACGGCATCACACGGTACGTGCAATAAATGTCCAGCCTAGTGTACAAAAATCAGACCGCAAGAAATCGCCGCCACCTAACCCTTCAACTTCTACTTATACGGCTCAGAAACCACGAAGGTTAACGACTTGTCAGCTGTTTCCGAAAATGAGAGGTAGATGTTTCAACTGTGGAAACAAGGATCATATTTACACCGCATGTCCCAAACCAAAACAAGATTTCTGTTACGTTTGCTACAAAGCCGGGCATCGGGTAAATAAATACAACCGCTGTCCTTTAAACGCAAGGGCTGCCTCAAAACAGACCCAGCGGGAGGCAGCATAGTAAAATGCGACAAAAAACTTAGGGTCGTGAGATTCGATAATGACCAAGTAAAGAGAGTTACTCTTAAAATGAATAATAACAATCTTACGTTTTTAATAGACACCGGTGCTTCGGTATCTCTTATTAAGAAAAAAGTTATTTTGGAGCATAAACTAAGCTTTGAACCAGCGAATGAAACACTGGTTGATGTGTCTGGTAACACGTTAAATCGCGACGGTGTTACTCGCTTACGTTTACGCGCCGGTAGACGTAATGTTTCACATAAGTTCTTTGTGTGTCCGAACACGCTGTATTTTAATACTGACGGCTTAATTGGAGCCGATTTTCTTGATAAGCACCGAGCAATTATAAATTTTGCGCGTAAGATTGTTAGTATTCAGGACTCTCCTTTACCTATGGTGAACATCGAATCTCCAACTGCCATTGAACCCCTCGACGTTGAAACATCACCTGAATCTATTATCTCACCGTCATGTGAAGGTGTCACAGAACCTTCTCTGATTAAAAATTCGTCTAGTACTCTTACTAGTACACACGCACTTTTGAAAACGTTTAAAGTTCGTTTGGCTGAACAATTAGTAATACCCGCGCGTCACACAGCGCTTTGTGTTGGGCGTCTCGACGCTCGTGCCCCGAATGGCACTTATGTCTTAGAACCATGTGACACAGGTTTACATGGCGTTCTAATTGCTCGTGTAATTATTAATAAAACTGGTAATACTAATAAAGTTCAGTTAAACTTACTAAATGTTAGCCCACTTGACGTTGAGATAAAAAGAAACACGCCCATCGGCACAGCTGTGCAAGCCGATACCTTTGAGTCGCCGCCCAGTAGGAAAAACCCTACAGTAGCCCCAGTAAGCTGTGAAATGAATCCTATTGTCGACTCAATACCGTTAAACCACATTTCTGAAAATGAACGGGAAAAATTTCGGGAATTTCTTTGTTCATGCAGCGATTTGTTTGCGTCTAAAGACAAAACGCTAGGTACCACGTCTTTTGTTAAGCATCGTATCGACACAGGTGAAGCAAGACCTGTCGCACGCCCTCCGTATCGTGTACCTTTTGCTAGACGTGAAATTGTGAAGGAACATCTCGCGGATATGCTAAAAGATGGCATTATCGTTCCGTCAATTTCACCGTGGTCAGCACCTGTTGTTCTTGTAGAAAAGAAAAATTCAGATGGCGAAAATAAAATCCGTTTTTGTATAGATTATCGTGGATTAAAAGGTGTCACAAAGCGTGATTATTTTCCGATCCCTAATTTGCAAGAAACTTTGGATCAGTTGGGAAGCGCAACACGTTTTACGACTCTTGACTTAAGCAAGGGTTATTGGCAGGTTGAAGTCGAACCAGCTGATCGCGAGAAAACGGCATTTTCAGTTCCTTGGGGACATTTTGAATGCGTTAGAATGCCTTTCGGTCTTGCAAATAGCCCGAGTACCTGGCAACGTTTAATGTACGCAGTTTTAGCTGGATTAACCGAATCGCATTGCTTTGTTTATCTGGATGATATTATTTGTTTTAGCGATGATTCTTATGAGAATCATACTAGAAAATTAAAAGACATTTTAGATCGCTTGAGATCCGCTAATTTAACATTAAATTCATGACCACTGAAACTAAATATCTAGGTCATATAGTCAGCAATTCTGGAATAAAACCGGACCCTGACAAAATTTCGGTTATTAAAAATTATCCGGTTCCCGTTACGGTTAAACAAGTTCGCTCATTTGGCCTCGTAGGTTTTTATAGACGGTTCATAGATAATTTTTCGGTCATTTCAATTCCCTTAACTCGATTGACTCGAAAAAACGCAAAATTTATTTGGTCAGCTGACGCTCAAAATTCATTTGAAACGTTACGTGACTCACTTTGTCGAGAACCGATTCTAAAATTTCCAAATTTCGAAAAACCCTTTATTTTATGTACAGATGCGTCAAAATTTGCGATCAGCGCAATTTTGTCTCAGGAATATGATGGCCATGAATTACCGATAGCATACGCGAGTAGACAATTATCTGGACCTGAGACCAGATATAGCACTACTGAACAGGAGTGTTTAGTTCTAGTTTGGGGTATTAAACATTTTCACTGCTATGTGTATGGAAGACATTTTAAAGCGTATGTCGACCATCAACCCCTTACTTGGCAGCTAAAGGCTCGTGATTCTTGTAATCGTTTAACTCGTTGGTCCCTAACTTTGGCAAATTACGATTTTGAAATTTCATATCGTCCGGGTAAAAAGCATGGTAATGCTGATGCATTATCACGAATTAATCCAGTTCGAACACTTGCCGTGCAAACCCACTTTGAGCCCATTATTTGGGATCGTTATTCGATTCTACAAGAGCAACAAAAAGATCCAACTATTTCCCAATTAAAAATCGACGATAGTAATGACTATTACCGCGACATTGATGGTCTGATTTATCATAAATCAGACAGCGAAAAATACGAAGATCGGTTAGTCATACCCGCCGCATTACAATCCCGAATCGTTGAAATGTACCACGTACCACCGTTATCCGGACACTGTGGTATTAATAAAACGTATGACAGATTAAGAGCACGATTTTATTGGTCAGGCATGTATAAATCAGTAAAAGAATTTATTAACGCGTGCATACCATGTGCACAACGCAAAACATCGCCTCATATGCGACCCGCGCCGCTCGTCAAATCTGATCCTGTCAACGGTCCATTTCAACGAATCGCGATGGATGTTGTAGGCCCTTTGGTTACCACTTACCACGGGAATCGCTTCATATTGACAGTACAGGATTCATTCACACG
The DNA here is from genome assembly GCA_035578165.1 of Stenolophus ochropezus. Taxonomy (NCBI): domain Eukaryota; kingdom Metazoa; phylum Arthropoda; class Insecta; order Coleoptera; family Carabidae; genus Stenolophus; species Stenolophus ochropezus. Next base: position 4,499,258 of record JAQOWZ010000008.1, on the reverse strand, counting down.
TTACTTGGAGGCATTCCCCATGAGTGACCATACTGCGCCGACTATAGCCGAGCATTTAATCAAAAGTGTCATCTTAAGACATGGAGTTCCGCGTCAGATCTTGACCGATCTCGGTTCGGAGTTCATGTCCAACGTAATGAAAGAAGTATGTAGAATTTTACAGGTACAACATTTGCGTACAACTCCGTATCGTCCGCAGGCCAACGGAATGATTGAGAGAACGCATCGTACCTTAAAGGATATGATCTCTCATTACGTTGATAATAAACATAGAGATTGGGATGAGTGGTTGCCGTACGCAGTGTCAGCTTATTGTTCAACCTCTCATACCTCGTTAGGTGACAGCCCTTCCTTTCTTTTGTTTGGCAGAGACATTGAACTACCCTACGATGAAATTTTTAAACCGTTACGAACTAAATACGATACTGACACTAACTACGTAAGCGAATTTTTACAAAGATTAAAAATTGCGCACGAAAACGCTAGACAACATCTTAGTAAAGCAACAGACCGTATTCATAAAAATTTCAATAAAAGGGCAAAAGACAAAAATTTTTCAATCGGTGATAGAGTTTATGTATTTAATCCGTCCATTAAAGTTGGATTAAGCTCTAAATTAGCTAAAAAAATGGACAGGACCCTATCGAATCACTGACATTCGTGACGTGACCGCAACAGTCAAGTTAATACACGGACGTAAAACCGAAAAAGTACATATTAACAGACTTAAACCGTGTTTAGCTGACATTCCTACTGAACTTAACGCTGATACTGTGGAGGAGCCCGAATTCTCATACGCCGAACCAACTTACATACCGTCACCGATCACGCAACCCTCATGCGCCGGCAGTGTTGGTGAAGTATCAGCCACCATACCGCCCACGTCACACCCATGTATAGACCCTGCATCCCCTATTCCTACATCCGAACCAGCAGCTGTTCTGGAGTCTGCATGTGAATCTGTAAATTCAAGTCCACGAGACTTAACTGGTGTACCTGTTTCTGCACCAATTACAGAAGTAGAGCCCGATTCACCTGCAAGACCCAGATACAATACGCGAAGTCGCGGATCTGTACCCGATCAGCCCTGGATTCGCTATAGTAGAATTTGAGTTAAATTTTTGTTCTGTTTTAGATGTACGGGATAACGGCATTGTTAATAGCAATAGCTATTGCAGTCCACTGTGACATCGTGGCATACGATTGTCAAGATCGAGACACGGAGTTGACCCGAGTGTCTCTACTACGCGTCAAGCCATGCCTCGATCCCCGCAACGCAACAAAGACAACTGTAAGACGCATGCAGCTCGTGCAGGAGCGCCGTTTCAGCGAAGTGCACGTCTATACGTGCATGGTCTCTGTGCAGCATCTCATACAGCACTGTGGGATGCATTCCCATGTCAGCGCCGTGTCCGGCGGATTCGGACGCTATGTCCACTATGTACGAGTGGAGGCGTGCCTGAACGCGCACCGGTTTCGACGTCTGGACTTGTCTGGCATCGGAGTTGGAGTTGTGTCGGGACTTATCCTAAATGACACTACATATGTGTCAGCGACCCTCGAAGGCTACTTGGACCCCAACGGCAAATGCAACGGCGTTAAATACACTAACAATGGTGTACAGTACGAGGACGTCGTTGTCAGCGCAGCCGTAACAATCCGCCTAAACGACTACACCGCCGTCGCTAATGTGGAGGAAAACCAAGTAACTCTACGCACTGGGACAGCCAGCACAGCGCCGGCTACTGTTTCGACGATTTGGCTAGTGAAGTTACTTGGCAGACTCAAGATGTGAATCGCTGTTCTTCCACGGGTATCGACGTGCTGTACGAGGGTCCCGCCACAATTCTAACTCAAACCATAGAGGGTTCCACCATAGAGCAGCGGTACGTCGTTGTGGAGGCCTACGACACCGTGTTTGCACTGAAGCTCATGACGTCAGAGCTTCTGTGCCAACAACAGGCATGGCGTACCGAGCAGAACCGTCTACTGGTCATCTTTGACACTTCAGTCGGCTTCTTCTACCAACGATCGAAGAAATTAGTGCAAAACACCGACCTCATGGCTCAAGTGTTGAGTAAGCTGTTGTTCTTGGAGATTGCAGTCCAACGGCGGATGGGAGAAGTAATCTTCGATTCCATTATAAAACGCTGCCGCCTTCGACAACAGATACTCAGCAACCGACTGGCTCTAGCATTGGAGTCGCCTGATGTGCTGAGTGGTTTGGTGAAAGACGCACCAGGTCACGTAGGACGTGTGATTGGTGAAATATTGTATATCGCGAAGTGCAGTGCGAAAATCGTGGAGTTCAGACGCACTGAGCACTGTTACAATGAACTGCCAATTTTGTATAAAAATGAAAGTAAATTCATGACGCCAATCACACATATAATTCAAGAACACGCCACAGAGGTCGACTGCAACGAGAATCTTCCAGCTATGTACCATCTGGAGGGAAGTTGGCTGGACATCTCCAAAGGAATCCATCGGTCCAGCCCAGAGCCAATCGAACTTGATGCCAATGAAGAGAGTGAATCGTTGCCTATGCTGAAAATCGCCCCAATTAGTTCTCACGGCGTATACACGCGAGAAGACATGGAAAATTTCTAGAAGGCGTTGATGTTCCCGACAGAGCGCAAGGCCGTTACTAACTTAGTAGCGCGTCGAGTAATGGGTACATCAGCAGACCGACAAGATTTCGACATGCCAAGAATCTTCAGCCAGAGCGAATTTTCAAAAATGGCAATATCATCAGCCGAACTCGTCTGGGGATTCTTGTCTCGCTGGGGAAACTATTTCTCCGTATTCGCCTTATTGTATACGTTCGTGATGGTTCTGAATTACGTAGGCAACGTTATAATAAACTTTTTTGCTCTAAGAAAAGCCAGCAAAGGTAGAAGAAGGCCGACAATATTCCTGTGGGCCAGCCTATGGCATGCGATGGCCAATTGTTACCTGCACCACCTGGGGAGACAGTCCGACGACGAAGAGCTCCAAGCCGTCGAAGTGCAGCCGTCCAATATTTACCCAGACGTCAATACCGTGCCCGCCGTCCAGTGCGCCTCCACCACTTTGTCCCCCGCCCCTATAGCTCCTGCCGAGATACTGCGTCAGCCCTATTGATAATGTAAGTTTTGTATTTTTTCAAAAATTAATTATTTTTTTCTCATTCTCTTATTTGTAATTGCGTTGCCACATTAATTAATAAAATTTAATAGTTTGTATTTAGTAACTGCGTTTGGGTATAATTATCTCGTGCGATATAATTATATCCAGACCCAGGGGTGATGTAATAAGACGGTTGTCATATTCACGAACTGTACTTGGATTATCGCTGTGGACTCATATCGATAGTCTAGGTCCCTAATCATATCGACTTCCATCGTCAAGTTACTGCATGCGGCCGTTAATTTTTTTGATATAAACCCATTTAAAATTATATCATAACGGTCCCGATTTTAATGGCTATGGAACTCGATAGTGCGGGTGACAGTTATCACTGTTTATGGCAACCATATCTCCAGACATATTAAACTTCACCTCTGGAGTCACCCCAAGCCACCCCCTGAAAGCGTGGGAAAACTTGTGATAGAATGTTCTAGAACATTTTACCCCACGCATGGGTATTTTTTATATTTAAAATATACCCCCACGCAAGTCGATGGCTAAGATGCTAGTTCAAAAACTAAATGTTAGCAATCAGTCTGATTTCGGTCGGTGAAGCTACAACAAGCTTCTAATTGCGAGTTCGCGTCTCTTTTTTTAAACTTTAAAATATTTTATTTTTGAGCACTTAGCCATCGAAGCGGGAGGAATATTCATTTAATTATTGTACTTAGTTTGTAATATTTTTCTTTGTTGTTATTCATTATTTTCTTAAATATATTTCACTTGTTAAAATTATATCAAACGTCTCTTCTTAATTAATTTATAAATTATTCCTTTCCCCTGCTAAGTGTTAGTGTAGTTGCTGAGAAGCCACTGCTAGAGAGGTAAGTGATAAACCTTTACTTATTTTTAAATCAATCAAATAAACGCTCACACGCTCGTGTTACATAAACTAAAAGACAAAATAGACCTAGAAAGGCAAAAAAATGTCATTTACCAGATTAATTGCGGTTTTTGCGATAAAATATACATTGGTGAAACTACCCAACCTTTACAAAAAAGACTTTACCAGCACAATTTCCATTGCCAAAGACTCAATGAGCACTATAGTGCCCTTTGTAAGCATTATTGTGAAACCGGTCATAAATTTAACTTTAAAGATGCTAAAATACTAGATAAAATAGCCCCAAAATATACCAGACTCCTATATGAAATATGCCATATTAACATGAACAAAAATATAACTGTAAACCATCAAACAGATTTCAATAATAATGTCGAACATCTAAAACAATTATTTAAAAAACCATAACAGTCTCAGTTCTTTTCACTCCATTTTTTCCCGCTGAATATTGTGATATCTGGCAAAAACATAATCAATCCTCTTATTCTTATTCTTCCATTTTTGTAATTACCTTCCTTTCTGCTAGTAACTTATAACCGCAGTTTCACGCCATACATCATGGCGTTCACATCGTTATGTCAAACAGTAAAAGTTTTTTATCTTATTCATTTAAACACTATTGTATTGCAAATCTGATTTCTGCTAATACATTTTAATTTTAAAAGTTCTGTATATACTTTTGGTAAGTTTCATTCCAAAAACAAAAAAAAAAAAATGTTATTACTCATAAACATAACTAATTTAAAATTTCTTTTTCCGTTTTTACAGTTCAGATAATAAAACTACCAAAACTATCTACAACTATTTATGTAAACAAAATTCAAATGTTCATCCAGTTGATGTTGCAATCCGGCATTGCAATAAACTCATATGTCGCAAAATTAATCTTGGTGAGTTGTAACCTCTTTATGTTCAAACCAACATTTTATTATTTTTAACAATTATGTAGCTGATGATGGGTTGATTTACCAACCCGAAACGTCCAAATAAAGAGTTTACCAAGAAGGAACTATCAAGCCCATTAATTTCTCAAAAACTATATACCTCGAAGTTCCCAAATTTCCAAAGTTTATTTTATTATTTTACTTGTGGCTGTCCGCGTATAAGTCAACAAGGGATGGCTTCACTGTGCACCAGACACCCCACTGTTACATTTGACGCAGCCGGTAGGATATAGTAAAAGGCTTAAGAGCTACTAGATTGAACGTTTTCGATTGATTTATATTGACGGTTGAAAATGGTTAACGATACTGACGTACCGACGACGACATTAACGTCGACCGGTGTTACCACGACGGTTGTATATACAACCACGACCACTACCACCACGTCTGAGGATCCAACCGCTCCTCCAGTCAGTCATATACCTACCCGTATGGTTATGCACCGCAGCCTGGTCCCTCTCGTGTTCCTCCATTGGATGTTCATCTCGGTCTATTTTCCTATTATTTACCGAATTACATGTACACACCAGTTCACCACCTATTGTACAAGCTTTCACAGATCCCACGTCCATCTCTGCCCTTAAAACCATTGATACCTATTCCGGTGGTCCCGAACTAGAAGCGTTTGTAGATAATGTTGCAACCGTAGCAGACTGTTACAGATGGACCGATAGTCAGGTGGTTACTGCGATAAAATTAAAACTTAGAGGAGAACCACAAAATTGCTTCTATTCACTTCCGGCAGACAAACGACCCAAAACAATACCTTGTATGCGCGAATGGCTTGTAAAATTATTTGGTAAAAAGACCGACTTCGCAATAGCTGAAAAAGAATTTTTTTAAATTTTTCGAAAAAAAGATGAACCAATCCAGAAATTTGCTTTACGTTTAGAAATTGCAGCAGCTAAACTTTTTCCGGTGTCAGATCACAATGACATTACTAATTTACGTAATCGTATAAAACGGGAGACCATGATGATTAAGCAATTCTTTGAGGGACTAGATACTAAACTGGCGAACGAAATTAGTAGAATCAGACAATTCGAGACAGCAGAGGAGGCGTTACCGTACGCGGAGAATTGTGAGGAGGTATTGGCGCGGTTATACAAAGAGACAAAATCAGATGCGCATGAAGCTCATGTTCGTGCAGTATCGGTAGCACAAAATAATAATAGCAGATCTATATCCGCACCCGCCAATATGTCACACAAATCGCCGCCGAAGAAAAACGCAGTTTTACGTACAGATCAGAGGTATCATAATATGTGTGGCCGTTGCTTTAATTGTGGTAGCACAGATCATATATCTAAGAAATGCCCGCAACAAAAACAAATATTATGTTACAACTGTGTAAAGGTAGGTCATCGCGCGGATGATAAGTCGTGTCCTTTAAACTCCCAAGCTGTCTCGATGACGACCCAACGTCAGACAGTTTAATCAAACGTTCCTTTATCATTCCAAGGGTCGCGGATTTCGTCGTAGATAAAACCAAATATCTATCATTCAAAATTAATAACGTTGAACGTAAGTTTTTAATAGATTCCGGCGCGGCCGTGTGTTTATTAAAACGTAAAGTAACAGAAGAACTAAATTTGTCTATCTCACCGTCGGATGATGTATTAATAGACGTTTCCGGAAATCAGTTAAGTAGTAATGGAGTTACTAACATGGAATTTTCCATGGGTTCCGAGAATTTAATACCGTAAAACTGGGTTACTTTGGCACCGGGGGTAACTTTGGCACATGAGTCATCCTATATGCATATATAATTTTTTTTCCTCCCGATTATTTTTTAACGATTTTTTTTAGGTTCCTTTCTTTGTTGGAGATCTAAACTAGTGCTGAAATGCCGCGTCACTATTAAAAAAAACTTGGCGGCCGTACATACGGTAACTACACCAGAGCAATTAGAAAGAGCGTTAGCTGTTATAAGAGGGGGGATGTCGCAAGTCCAAGCAAGTCGGGAATTCAAAATCAGTCGGGGAACCCTTCAAAATAAGCTATTTGGTAGACACACCAAGGCCGTGGGCCATCCAGTTATCTTTACTCCACAGGAGGAACAATTATTGACACACACTCTTACGACGGTCAGCAATTGGGGATTTCCATTAACAAAGGTGGATGTACGTGAACTTTTGCACAAATACCTTGAAAAACAAGGACGAATAGTGAGGGAATTTCGTGATAATACACCTGGACCTGATTTTATTCAGCATTTTATAGTACGAAATGATTTAAGTGTCCGCTTAGCTTCAAATATAAAACGTGCCCGTGCAGCTGTTGGAGCAAAAGCCATTAATGAGTTTTTCATAAATATTGAAGCAGTTTTAAAAGATGCAAATCCTGCCTTAGTTCTTAATTATGACGAGACGAATTTTCAAGACAATCCCGGTGCGAAAAGAGTTATCGTTTCCAGGGGAACTCGAAGAGTTGAAAGAGTTCAACAACACTCAAAATCTGCTGTTAGTGTTATGGTATGTGGAAGTGCTAATGGTGTTCTGCTGCCGCCAATGGTGGTGTATAAAGCTACAAATTTGTACGAAAATTGGACAAATGGAGGACCCAATGGAACTGTTTATGCCCACAGCCCAAGTGGGTGGTTCGACATGGCGCTATTCGAGAAATGGTTTTTTGAGATTCTCCTGCTATATTTGTCTAACCTCGATGATCCAGGCCAAAAAATAGTGGTTGGGGACAATCTAGCTTCACATTTCTCGCCTGCTGTTATTCAAGCGTGTGAAGAAAACAATGTTTACCTCACTCCTCTCCCACCCAACAGCACGCATTTGATGCAGCCACTGGATGTGGCCGTATTTGCGCCCATGAAAAAAAAATGGCGTGAAATATTAGACACGTGGCGCAAAGAAAGCAGATCCAGCGGCTCTATCCCTAAGCAACAATTCCCAACCCTTCTGGCGAGGCTATGGACTGGAATAAGACCCACTGTTGCACAAAATTTAATCTCGAGTTTCCGCGCAACAGGACTTTGTCCGTTTAAACCAACCGAAGTTTTAAAGAAAATTCCAAATCGTCAAGAGCAAACAGCAGTGAACCCTGAACTGCTAAGCGAAAGCCTCGTTGATCTTTTACAAGACATGCGGGGAACACAAAACGAAAAAGTGACTCGCAAACGCGGCAAACGCATAGAACCAGGCAAAGCTCTTACCATTACTCCAGACGAAGAAGAAACCCTACCAGAACATTCAACCATTGACATGGAAGATCCTCAAACTAACCAGCAAAATAAAGGGAAAAAGACTGGAAAATATGAAATAAAGGAACCCCTAAAGGACAAGTCATCTGAGTCACAACCAGGACCATCTGGAATAAAACGTCCTACCAAAAATGCAAAAAACACACAATCACAAGACCGATGTTCTATTTGCTTTGCAAACTGGGCAAACTATGCAGGTCCCGATTGGATTGCCTGTGCACAATGCAAAGGTTGGGTTTGTGGTATTTGTAATGAAGCAAGCACAGATCCCTATTACAGCTGCTCAAACTGCGAGGAAACGGATTTCGACAGTGACGACTCCGTTAAAGACAGACCTTATAATCCCAAAGAATAATTATTTAGCTGTAAAAAATGTTAACACTGTTTAAATGTGAAGACTGTTTTCCACAGGGTCAAAATATGTATGTTTATTTCTATTTTGCGTGTTGTTTTATTTATACAATGATTTATAATACGTTGAATTAATAGAGTTAAGTTGTTATTTTCGAATAAAGAAGTTTATTTTGATACAAAACGTTGTTTTAATAAAGCTAAAGTTAGAGTTTTTGAAGCAAAATAGTAAAAATTATAAAAGCTAATCAAAAAAGATGCCAAAGAAGGCTTCTAGAACGGCCTACTTTCTTATTTTATGCGAAATATATACCCTGCCAAAGTTACCCCAATTGTCTGCCTACTTTGGCAGCCTATGAACAAATTTTTTTCTCAGCTGTCTTTAAATATTTTTTATTCAAATTTTCAGTACATACTACCTTATGTCTGTTACGAAAAGATTTTTGTCTTAGGAGTATTGGCCAAGGTTTTAGATTTATTTCCAAATATGTCCCAAAATCTGCCAAAGTAACCCCGTTTTACGGTACATCAGTTTGTAGTATGTCCCCATGAGCTGCATTTGCCAGCTGACGGACTGATCGGTGTAGACTTTTTGGTTAAACATAAAGTAACAATTGATTTTAGAAGATATGAATTTAAAATGAATAAAACGGTTTTATCCATGTCTGAAATTTCCAGGAATAATGATAAAGCGAGCGAGATAGTTATCTCTGCTGACTTAGCAGTAGATAAGCTCGAAGAGCACGTCCATTCGATAGATTTATTTGGATCCCAGGATCAAGTAGTAAATATCGCGGATTGTAATTCTGCTATCGAACAGAATATCGATCAAACTTGTCCGGATCCTGTAACGCCAAATTTAAATTCTAAAATAATGACCGAAGATCGCAATAAAAGTTTACCGTTTAAACAACCTTTAAACGTAGACAACAGATTTAGTTTACGATTAAAAGGTACCGTGAAAATCCCAGCGCGACACACTGCGATTGTTGAACTAACATTAGATAAGCGAATGCTTGATAAGACGTATGTAGCTGAGCCGCGCAATCTTGAGAAGCCCGGTGTTCTAGTTGCGCGCACGATTTTTCGAAAATCAGAAAATTCTGAAGCTTTCATTAATATTCTAAATGTAAATGATGAAGAGTTAATTCTTAACAATAAAACATTAATTGGATTTGCGGTGGAAGCTGAAGAACAACTAGACACGGAAAAGACAGATTGTAAAGTTATTAACTCAGTACAAATGTCACCCAAACATAAATTCAATTTAGATCACCTGGCAGTAGAAGAGCGCGATAAATTCAAAACATTTTTAAATGAATATGTCCACATATTCAAAATGAAAGACATACCGCTAAGTAAGACAACGTTAGTGCGGCATCGCATACACACAAGTTCCGATGTACCAGTAGCGCGCTCCCCATATCGTATACCTTTTAGTCGCCGTCAAGTTATGAAAGATTTAATTGACGAAATGCTTGACAATAAAATCATTCAATCTTCAGTTAGGCCTTATTCAGCACCGGTAGTATTAGTCGAAAAGAAATTAAATAATGGCGAAAGTTCATTTCGATTTTGCATCGATTACCGCGAATTAAACAAAATTACAAAACGAGATTTCTTCCCTATTCTAAATTTGCAAGATACTTTAGACCAATTAGGCAAAGCGAATCGTTTTACAACCCTGGATCTGACTAAAGGCTACTGGCAGGTAGAGATGGACCCGCGTGATAAGGAAAAGACAGCTTTTTCGGTACCATGGCGCCATTTTGAATGTAATAGAATGCCGTTCGGACTAATTAATAGCCCGAGCACATGGCAACGACTAATGAAAACAGTATTATCCGGTTTAACGATTGAGCACTGTTTTGTGTATCTCGACGACATAATTTGCTTCAGTTCTGACGATCTTGATGAACATATCAGAAAACTAAGACTTATTTTTGACAGACTTAGAGATGCAAATTTGACTTTAAACCCCGATAAATGTAAATTTATGATGATTGAAACAAAATATCTCGGACAAGTAGTGAGTAAAGATGGTGTGAAACCGGACCCAGACAAGATAAATGTAGTGAAAGAACTCCCAACTTCACGTGACGTCACTGAAATCAGATCCTTTGTCATGTTTCAATACAAACTCTATGAGACAGTCATATTAGATCGTGACGTCATGAAAACAGAGCAGAGAAAGGACACACATGTTATGACGTATATAGATAAGGTGCAACACGAACCAAATTGTTACTTTTATTTGGATGACGACGGATTACTTTATAAGAAATCCGATGACGAGCGTTATGAAGATAGATTAGTAGTTCCATTTAAATTTCGAAATGCGATACTAAGGGCCTGTCATGACTCACTGTTATCGGGTCACGGCGGGGCGGAAAAAACATTTGAAAAAATTAATTCTCGTTTCTTTTGGCCAAAACTCCGCTCGGACGTAAAGGAGTACGTCAAGAAATGCATATCCTATTCAGAACGGGAAACAACCACTCATTTACGCCCGGCTCCTTTGAAAAAATTTAGACATGCCACACGACCTTTTGAACGCATTGCGATGGACGTAGTAGGTCCACTTGTAACCATTGACTCGGGGAATAAGTACATCCGAACAGTACAAGATGCGGCTACTCATTATCTGGAGGCTTTTCCCATGACTGACCAAACCGCCCCAACAGTTGCAAAAACTTTTATAAAAAGTATCATATTACGACACGGCACTCCCCGACAGTTACTAACAGACCTTGGCACGAATTTCTTATCAAAATTAATTAAAGAAATTTGCTAAGTTTTAAAAATTGAACGCCTGCAAACGACCGCTTTCAGACCTCAAACGAATGGAAGCCTAGAACGAAGTCATCGAACGTTAAAAGACATGCTATCACATTATATTAACGCGCGCCATACTGATTGGGATGAATGGCTACCATTTGCAGTATCAGCATTTTGTAGTACCGTACATTCTATGGTAGGAGAGTCGCCGTTCTTCCTGATTTATGGCCGTGATATGGAATTACCGTTCGATGAAATATTTAGACCCCTTAGGACGCGATACGACACGGACACTAATTATGCAAGCGAAATGATGCAACGTTTGAAAATAGCTTACACTAAGGCCCGAGAACAGCTAGATAGAAATATCGAGAGAGTACACCGCACTTTTAATAAGAAAAGTGCTGAGGTTTCATTTAAAGTAGGTGACCGTGTGTACTTGTTTACGCCAACGGTGAAGGCCGGGATTAGTGCGAAGCTAGCAAAAAAAATGGTCAGGACCGTATCGCATAATTGAGTTACGTGAAGTAAACGCAGTCATTAAAGAAATTTTTGGCAGGAGACAAATGAAAGTGAACGTGAACAGACTGAAACCATGTTACTTAACCGCAGACGATTTAAACGATTTACCGTTGAACCGCCAAAGACTACTGAATTGTGCGATCAGGATGGTATTACCCCCATTATCCCTTGGTCCGAAAGAACTCAAAGTGTTAGCATTCGACAAGGAGACGACAATAGTTAACCGTGCTAATTCGACATTAGTTTCAGAGAGTCAGCGTCAGAGTGTAGGAGAGTCCCAGCTTCCGGAACAAAGTGAAGCCGGCGGCACACTTCTAAGTTCCACCACATCCACGGAGACATACTCCACGGTAAAGGAAGATACACCCCCGCCTCCTCTCCGGTATTGTACTCGAAGCCGTGGCTCTGTATCTGACCACCCGTGGGTGTTACCTAAGAAACTGTAAGTGTAGTGATTATGTATTTACGATTTATTTTGTTATTTGTAAGTGTTCTGTATCAGTTACGCGCTGAGCTGATTGGATATGACTGCGCGGATCCAGACGTGCAGATATCAAAAGTATCCTTGCTGGATGTTCAACCCTGCAGCGACCCCAAGAAAGATTCGACAGAGAACACCGCGAAGATCCAATTAGTGCAAGAGAGGCGATACACTGAAGTCCACGTATATGGCTGCCTAGTTACGGTGCAGCAAATAATCGAACACTGCGGAATGCACTCGCATACAAGTGCTGTTGCCGATGGACTGGCGCGATACGTCCATCCCGTCAAGGCCGACAGATGTATCGAAGCACATAAATTTCAACTACTGGATCTTTCCGGGCTTGGAGCTGGTATTCTGTCCGGGTTGTTGGCCAATGGCACAGTAGAAATGTCCACCACTCTGGCCGGGTATTTGACAACCAGTGGCAAGTGTTCCGGGGTGCGTTATACACAGCAGGGCAACACTTATGAAGACGTGATCGCCAACGTGGAAGAAAATACAGTAAGGTTGAAGTCCGGCACTGTATGCACATACACTGACCTATACTGCTTCGATGATATGGCCGGTGAAGTCGATCATGGAACTCAAGTAGATTGCGGAGTACAACTACCCGTAATGTTCCATTGAGAAGGAACATTCGAAGAACACAACCGGACCCTCTTGTTCTTGATGCCAACGACCCAAGCGAGTCCGTACCAATGATGAACATTGCCCCGATTAGCGCTCATGGGGTGTACACCCAGCAAGACATGGAAGTATTTCATCAAACGCTGCTTTTTCCTAATGAGATGCGTGCCGTAACAAATATCATGACCCGCCGAGTGATAGGAGTAGCGGCCGATGGACAGAATTTCCACTTACCCGACGTCTTCAGCAAGAACGAACTCGCCAAGATGGCCTGGAATGAAACAAAGAACCTGTATCAAATTTTGTGTGAAAAACGAAATTAAGTGCGCGGATGCATTCCGAATGTTGACTGTGGCATACGGAGAAGCTACCTTGGACCAAAGCAACGTTTATCGGTGGTACAAAATGTTCTCAGAAGGCCGAGAAGATGTAAACGACGAAAAGCGTGCTGGACGCCCGAGCACTTCAACAACAGACGAAAAAATTAATCAAGTGGAGAAAATGGTTTTGGTCAATCGTCGAATCACCGTTAGAGAAGTTGCTGAGGACCTAAACATATCGATTGGCTCGTGCCATTCGATTTTTATCAATGATTTGGGCATGAGACGGGTCGCCGCGAAATTTGTACCAAAATTGCTCAATTGCGACCAAAAACAGCATCGCATGAACATTGCTAATGAGATGTTGGACTCTGTCCGCGACGACCCAAATTTGCTCCAGAGGGTCATAACTGGTGACGAATCGTGGGTTTATGGTTATGACGTGAAAACCAAAGCTCAATCATCTCAATGGAAGCTGCCGCACGAACCAAGACCGAAAAAAGCGCGCCAAGTTCGGTCGAATGTGAAAGTTTTGCTGACAGTTTTCTTCGATTGCAGGGGCGTGGTGCATCATGAGTTCTTGCCACAGGGTAGTACGGTCAATAAGGAATATTACCTGCAAGTTATGCGCAATTTGCGCGAAGCAATCCGCCAGAAACGCACGGATTTGTGGAAGAACAAAAATTGGCTTTTGCACCACGATAACGCCCCTGCTCACACATTGATAAGCAAGGTGAACCATCGTATCCGCTGTTAACTGCTGATTTGAGCCGGGCGATCTTCGACTCCGAAAAATGCAAATACGTATAAAACGGATGGAAGATCACCGGCTAAAACCGCTAACGTCGTCAATTGAGACAGCGAACGACCAGTTCGTTTCCAAAATCTGAGGACATTCTCAGTCCGAGCGTGGAAACGAACAGTCGGGAACTGTAGTTAGAGATCGGGAAAGATTTCATTATTTGTATTATTTTAACTTTGTGTACAATATTTTTCTAAGCCAATTATAATATTTGTTAATAATTAATACGATCTTTTAATTAAACAAATTGTGTTCCCATCGAACCGATTCCCGTTAGTGTCAACCAGTCAACACAGGGCAGTTAAGTGTCAACCAGTCAACACAGAGCAGTAAAGTGACGCAGGTAAGTATAACTTTTATTATTTTACTTGTGGCTGTCCGCGTATAATTCAATACGTCAACAAATGGTGGCTTCACTGTGCACCAGACACCCCACTGTTACAATAGCACTAGACACGCGTCGACTTCGGCGGCCTGGAATAAGGGTGTAGACTTGGCGCTGATGAAGAAAACAGCTAGTTGGTCCAAGGACTCCCAGGTTTTCGCAAAACATTATAATAGACCGATTGAATCCGAACAGTTTGCGTCAGTTATCTTAGATTCTTAGAATTAATAATTTTTACTGCCGTGTAGAAGATATACATAAGAATAATTATTTGTTTTTTCTAATTGAAATATATAAGTTCAGAAGATTTAAGAGGCTTACACTCTAAACAGCTACATGTTAATCGTGAAAACGAGGCCCGACATATAATTGAACGATCAAACGAACTTACTTTGTGAAGCTCGATCGTAATTATATGAGGGTCTCGTTCGAAACAATTAAACTACCTCGCAAATCCCTCCCCATGAAAATTACAAACTCTAAACTTATGAAGTATGTTAGACAGGGCGGAGTTGGAGGGGAAACCATTTCTTTCCTTTTTAGACTCTAAACTGTGGTGACATCTAGCGGCAAGAAGCATTACTACATGTTAATCGTTTCGAACGAGACCCTCATATAATTACGGTCGAACTTCACAAGGTAAGTTCGTTTGATCGTTCAAGAATTTAATACTTACCGCTTTGAACTGCTGGGTTTCTATTGACTTGAACCTGAGTGGCAACAGCTGGTGGTTTGGAACTTGCCACGAGGGTAACGACCAAACGATTATGAGTAAAAACACCGTTTAATATAAATATAAATTTAATTTAGTAGAGTTTCAATATTAATAAAGATGAAAAAGTCAATATTTTACAAAAATACACTAAGTTTGTAAGTCCAAAATAATAAATATTGAGACTAAAATTATGCAATTAAATATTGTTACGATAAGCACGTAAACCCGTGACCGACTTCAAACAGAAACACCTCTCCTTAATTTGGTAGAAGTTTAAATATTAACTATAGTGTCGCGGAGATAGGAAACAGCGATAGGATAACGTTAACATAAGGGTACGTTATTTCATAACATTATAAAAAATCATTCCTTCTATAACTTTATACAACAAAAAAAATCAAGAACATAACGTTATAATGACGTTATTTTCATTTCGTTATTATAACGTTAAAATGACTATATTTTTTCAAATTTGTAATAAAAATTAATATAAAAAATTGAAACAATTTTTTTTTAGAAATATTAATACCATATTCCGTAACTGGTAGTTACCTGCTATAAGACAAACGTTAATAATTATAAACATGCAATCGTATTGGCAGTAGGATGTTAGAAGGTTTGTGATTGGTGCATTTGACACAATCTTAAACCACAGAATAAAAAAGAATCAGAAGGCAAACTCCCCTTGCCGGGATAAGTTTGCGCATATATACGCGCACCGCAGGTAGCCATGTTTAAAGAGTAGCTTGTAGCCGTCAGTCAGAGGTGCGCATTCCTTCAGTAGCGTATGATATCCAGTGGTGGCGTGCAAAGTGATTGCTAATTATAAAGTTTTTATTTTACAATGAGTAAACGCAAGGCGGGAGTGGTTTGTACAGCAAAAGATTGTAACAACAAAGCTTATAATTGTAATTTAACATTTTTTAATTTTCCGAAAGATCAAGCAAGGTAAGTCTATTTCTTATGATCGAGCAAGGTAAGTCTATTTCTTATAAGTGTTTAATTTAACCACAGTTTGTTGATTATTTTATGTTTTCCGGAATAAAGAATAAAGCTTCTTTTAATATGTAATTATTTTGAACTTTGCATTAAATTTTAGAGCTCACACGTGGTTATTAGTATGTGGCCGAGAAGACCTGGAAGGTAAACTAGACAAATTGAGCAGTTATAGAGTGTCTGCAGCTCATTTTGCAGATAAAATGTACCTGAACGATTTGAAAAATCGTTTGTTACCAAATACTGAGCCATCCATATTTTCTTCGTCAGAATCCTGAAGACGCAGTATTCTAGATGAGCATGATTATTCCGAAAAATCTGAAAATGCTGAGCCTTCGTGAAGTAAGTACTTGCACAGCATAAAAATAGCTGTCGTTGTTTATGATACACGGTAGCGTGATTGAAGAGATTTAATTATTTTTCTATATAAACCAGGGCATGTAATCGGTTAAAAAAACCGGTAACTGATATTTTAAACGAAAATTGCGAACTTTAACTGTAATTTTAACTGATGTTTTTAAGGCCGAAAATACCTGTTATCTATTTGTATTTGAATATGAGTCATAACAATTTCTAGAATTTACATTTCACCGGATCCATAAAAGTAGGTAGTCTCATTGTCAGCTTTAGATGAGATTACAATGGGGAAGTTTAGCGTATTTTTTTTATTTTATCAAGATTGCCCTCAAAAGTGATATTCTACATTTTATTTCACCCAAAGATGCCTAGATTTCTCAAAAAATGAAATTTTATACCAAAATTACGTCAGTTTGGTTCGCGGAGAACGTATCGTCTATCTTAACCAGCCCGCGCTGGGTTCCCAAGGCAACAGAGAAGCGTGTGATGTTATGCCTCAAAATACAACCTACGTTCAAAAAGTCAGGTCTCACCATCCCTTCTGCGCAAGCGCATAATTCACTTGTGACGTCAGTGTGGCTCGAAGATAAATCATTAATTATAAATAATTGACAACATAATTTTAACTTTCAATTACATTTTAAGTTATAATTATTCATATACCTACGACTAAAAGATATTTCACATGTAATTTCAACCACGCTAAACTTCCCCATTAAAAAATTACCTGTGTTTCTTTGAAGTTATTATGGAATTTTTGTAAATATTTGTGTTTGATGCAGCTCGAAACAGGGTCGCTTGTCATTGGCGCGTAATATTAATTATAATTTTTATTTTTAATTATTTGTAATTATTTTAAATTTTTTTAGAAACCAGAAAAGTAATAATACTCCCTGATAATAATGACGTTTTATTTTGTAAATTGGTTTCAAATTGTTAAAAACCGGTTTTAGAACTAAAACCGATATTATTATAAAGTTATCAATATGAGTTAACCGTTCACCAGTATTTTGTTTCGGTTACTGCCCTGACATAAACCAAGAAAATTAAATTATAATCTTATTTTTAGTTGCTTCAGCTGTATCTGAAAAAAAACATTTTAGAAGAACATGATTAGCCACCTACAAAAATTAGGGTTCTTGAAAATATTTTATTAGCTGGACCTTCTACAGCTACAAGTTCCTCTATTGCCTCATCATGACGTAGTCCAATGGATTCTCTATTGGTTTCATCTGGCAGCACACAAACCGAATCAAGTTTGTCATCTGGAACACCACGGAAAAGCAAATTAAGAAATTCCATTAAAAAACTGACAAATCAGAATAACCAAATAAAGGAAAAAATTCAAAAATTAGAACAAGATTTGAAAGAAGTCACAAATAATATTGCAGATCATGTTTCAATTGCGCAGTATATGTCATTAACATATAAGTTTTGTCCATCAGAGGAACTAGCTAATTTTATAAACAGTCAAGTATTGTATGCTCAAAAACATCCTAAAGGTAGCAGATATTCTTTAAAATTTAAAAATGAATGCCTTGCTATGTATTTTACAGGTCCAAAATTGTATAAAAAAAATTAATGATACAATTTTGTTTACCAACACCCACAACTCTGTTGCGACTTGTTCGAAATTTAAAAGTGGATACAGGATTGAATAATCTTGAATTATTCAAAATGTTGCACAAGAAAGTTAATAATCTCGCTGATGACGATAAACTTTGTGTATTATGCGTAGATGAAATGAGTATAAAAGTAAATTTATATTATGTTACCAATTTGGATGCTATTGTTGGTTTGGAATATGACGGTACATACCAAAAGGTATTTAAGTCCGCATTAACAGCAACAGTTTTCATGATTAGAGGAATTAAAAATAAATGGAATCAGCCTCTGTTACAATTTTTTTCACTCAACATGTCCAGCAAAAAATTTGAAAATAACAATAGACAATATAGTAACTAAATTAAAAGACATTGGTTTAAGTGTTTGTGTTTTAATAAATGACATGGGATCAAATAATATTCAGCTAAAGAAACTCTTGCAGGTGACCGGAAGAGCCATACTTTAATGTTAATGAACAAAAACTTATGTATATGTTCGACACACCGCACCTAATTAAAACTATTAGGAATAATTTAACGAAACACAACTTTGTAAAAAGAAATGGTGAAGAAATTTGTTGGAAATATATTGAAGAATTTTACAACTATGATACCATGATACCCTCTACGAGCTGCTCCCAAATTAATGGACTCACATATCTACCCGAATAACTTTGAAAAAAAATGAAAGTTAAATTTGCCACACAGGTTCTAAGTCAAACAGTACTAGCAGGCTTAAGTTGTATATGAGATTTGAAGCTATTCCTGGGACCGCTGAAGCAATAGCTAATTTTGTAGACATGGTTGACAAATTATTTGATCTTTTAAATTCTTCTCATACATCCAATACAAAATTAACAGAGCTTTTAAGGGAGAACAGTTTTAATTAGAATTTTTAAAACGAATGTTTTCTGTTTTTCAGTGAAATAAAAATTATTGACAAGAAAGGTATCGATATCACGAACCGTATTAAATTTTTAGATTGTTTAAAAATTACAATTAATGGATTGATACATTTGTGGGATTTTTGGTTAAAAGACAAATAAACCTTTGTTTTTACAAGACGACTTAACCAAGATTGCTTACAAAATTTCTTTGGAACCATCCGTCAGCAATACGGAAATTGTGTTATTGTGCCAATCAATTTAAAAGCTCATTTAAAAAACTTCTTCGCATAAAGTTATT
The DNA here is from genome assembly GCA_035578165.1 of Stenolophus ochropezus. Taxonomy (NCBI): domain Eukaryota; kingdom Metazoa; phylum Arthropoda; class Insecta; order Coleoptera; family Carabidae; genus Stenolophus; species Stenolophus ochropezus. The sequence goes on along the minus strand of JAQOWZ010000008.1, from coordinate 4,479,962 downwards.
CCATTCAAGAACTGAGAATTGTGAAGGTGATGCTGATAAAATGTTACTTAAGTTAAATGATATTCAAAATAATGTCAATGTTGAAGAATCTCCCGTTTTACAATTTTCTAAGTGTGATAATGAAATAGTTATCGATGTTGATTATCAAAAAAGCGACATTTTCCAACAAAATTTTTAACGTTATGTATGTGGTTATCTTGTTAACAAGTGTTTAAATATACACATATGTTCAATTTGTGAAAACTATGCCCACAGTGTTGTCAAATTAGACGATACAAGTTTATTTTGTTATTTTAAAGCGTATGCAAGTGGAAATTTGAATATTTTCGGAAATTTAAAGATGCCTGACGATAATTTCGTAATGTATATTACTAAACTTGAAATTTTATTTCAATGTAAATTAGAACAAATCTGCACAGAAAACGATATTATAAAGCAATTAATAAATTCGAGTATGGAAATATCTTTTCAACATCCATGTCAAAACTTTCCACATGCATATCTCGTTAAACTATATTATAGATTAAGATTATTTTATGCTTTGAAGTTTATAAATAGAAACTTTAAAAAAACATTTTTTAAAACAGAATATAAATTATAAATTAAAATTTGTTTTATTCTTAAATTCATAAGGGATCACTAATTATAATTATATCCATACTTAGTGCAATTGTAACAAACATTTTCCTTTTTATAATTCTCAAAATAACAATCTAATTCTTTAAGATAAATATAAATAATCATCATTAAAATGTTCAAATTATATTATGCACATTTTTCTGGATTGTGTAATGACTCTACATTTAAAATGATGAGAGTACGTCCCTGACATGACGTTCATACAATCTGTAAATACGGTCCTGACATTATACTCTAAAAACATGGCTCCCTTGCTGAAAAATATCAAAGGCGGCAACACCGAGTGTGCCTTTTGATTCTATCTTATTCTGTGCTTAAACGCTACTAGTGACATATATGCATACATAATACATATAATAAAAAATATTTATTTATTAGGTATTTATATCCTCTCAACAACGAATAACGTTATAGTGTCTCATTATTTCTTACGTTACGATTACATAGCATTTCTTTGTTATTGTTACGTAATTAACAAAAAAATTGCAAATGAAACGTTATTATATCGTTATCGGGTATCGTTACGTTACGTTTTCCATCTCTGATAGGAAACACACTTTCGAAACCATATTCTCTTTCTTCGACCTCATGTAGGCCAGGAGACTTAAACCCACAACCCTGTTTATAAAAACAACCACAGCTACGATAATCGCTAGTATTTGGTTCACTTACCCATTTATTTTTTATTTATGTGGTTTTCATAGCCGAGTGATATGATTTGCATATGTTTGTGGATAGGATAACGAAAATGACTATTATTACTGCTTCACAAAATGTATGTGTCTGGCCTAGAAATTTTGAATAATTAATTAACAAATTGAATTTGTTTAACTACTCAAAAATTAATCTTTTTACAATTTTTTTATATAAATTTCATTCTTTTAAAATCCTTATATAATTACATTATAACACAAATGTTTATTTATAACAATAGTTTTATTAATATAATATAAAAAATTTATTCGTACATATATAAATTAAAATACGTAGCCCTTCTTCTTTAAATCTTCCTTAGCCATTTCAATTTCCTGAAAAAGAACAACTTATTAAATTCAAACTGTAGTGTCAAAGTAAACTAGTTAGTGGAGAGTAATTTTTGTTTTGGTAAGTTCAAAATTTGCAGCAATTTATTCAGAATAGCTTTATAACTAATACAAAGACAATTACTAAGAACTGTGTATCAAAATGCATAACATATGAGGGGGTCAGAAGTAAAACGGTTCAAGTACTTTTTTTTCCAAATATGAGCTAAGTGCATGTTAGCATAGCTAAATTTTACTTATATTTGGTAGTAAAATAATTCAAGTGCATATCGGTCACCTAGCGACATCTTTTACAAAAATAACAAACTAATGAATATATATCTCAATTTCCGTTTTGCAGGAAAACGATTCAAGTGCACTTGAAACATTTTACTTCTGAAAAAAATTGTGTGAAGTGTGAATTTAGTAACCACTTGTCACCACTGACAGATGACAGACGTGCTTCTAGAGTAGTGTACCAGTAATTTCCACAGATTTAACGACAATTTTACTGAGCGTCCTTTTCATAAACAATGGATAGTGATTACAAAAGTGATGGTAAGCAATTTTAAATAGAATATCTTGAAAAAATGGTTAATAAGACACATAAGAAAAAGTTGAAGTTATGTTGGCATGTTTTTTTTATTTTCTACAGAAAAATCAGATCCATTCGAAACTGATGAAGATTCGGAGTATGTCCCCAACGAGAACGAACAACGCAGCGAAGAATCTGAAAGCCATGAACTTTCTGATGTTGTCGAGAATGAACATTCTCATGACAGTGACAGGGGCGGATTAACAAAATTGCCGCCCTTAGGCAAACTAATTTTTTTTATTCTTTTTAAGCAGAAGAAGGACCGCAACTTTTGAATAATTATTAGATTATACGAAATGAGACTCTTTCACAAAAAGGAAATACTCTTAATTTCCTAATTTTTGAAATATTCTAATTGATTTTGTAATTTTTTTTTAAAAATCATAGCGACCCGAAAAAATTGCCGCCCCCAAAAATTTGCTGCCCCAGGCACGTGCCTGTTGTGCCTATGCGTAAATCCGCCCCTGGACAGTGATGACAATGAAATAGCACATGTTACACCAACAGAAACAAGAAAAAGAAAAAGACGTAGTAAGGAATGGAAAGACAACGTAGCGAAGAGATTGCGAACAGAGGGTAAGGAGTATGTTGGACGTAAGAATAAACCGCAGAAAGCCAGGGAATTGAAAGATTTTATGCACGTGTGTCGTTATCGTTGTAATCAAAATATAAGCGAACAGGAGATACGCCAAATGCACGAAAAATTTTACTCTTTACCTTCATACGATCTACAAACTTCTTTCCTTTCCTCCTGCATAAAGAAAGCTGTACCTGCAAGGCGAAAATCACAAGCTACAAGCAATAAAAAGTATAGTACGGTTATAACTTTGCTTGGAAAGCGTGTGTGTAAAATTTTTTTTTTGAAAGTCTTTGACATTACAGTCCGTCGATTTTAAGTAGTATGTGACAAAACATCAAAATTGGGAATTACTTCGCCGGATAAACGAGGAAAGCATGAACCTCCAAAAAAAATAACGGAAGTTTCAAAAAACAGCATTATTAAACACATCAAACAATTTCCTAGGTATAGAAGCCATTACTCCCGACAGGATAATCCAAATGCTAGGTACCTCTCTGGAGATTTAAACATAAGAAAAATGTACCAGTTGTATAAGGAATTTTGTGAAGAAAAAAGTGAAATTCCTCAAAAGGAATCTTACTATAGGCACGTTTTTAACACAGAGTTCAATTTGAAATTCCATAGGCCTTATACCGACACATGTAGTTGCTGTGATAATTTGCAGAACTTGATAAGAAATTCTGATAATACTGAAACGGTAATGAAGTCCAAGGTTGAGCTAGAGTTACACCAAAGAAGGGCGCAGAATGCCACTAACTCAAAGAAAGCAGATGTGGAAGCAAGTAAAAATAGTGAGGATACAGCAGTTATTTGTTTCGATTTACAACAGACATTGCCGACTCCACTGCTAACAACGTCAAAAGTGTTTTATCTTCGTCAACTTTGGACATACAATTTCTGTGTACACGACTTGTTATCTGGTACGAGTCACATGTTCGTATGGGATGAAACTATTGCGGCAAGAGGTTCGCAGGAGATAGGATCCTGTTTGGTAAAGTTTATTACCAGTTTGCCAGCAAAAATTACTAAGGTTATTGCCTATAGTGATTCGTGCGGGGGACAAAATAAAAATAAAAATATTACCAAACTCTTCACATTTTTAGTTCAAGCCACACACTTAACAGAAATTCACCATAAATTTCTTGAACCTGGGCACACATACATGGAGTGTGATCGTAGTTTTGGCTTAATTGAAAAAAAAAAAGAGACAAATTCCACAAGTTTTCATCCCATCAGACTGGCAACATGTTATCAAAAACTAATCCTCAAAATTTTTAGTGTACAATATGGCTCTGGAAGATTTTTTTTCTTTTTCGCAACTCCATGAGATAATGAAAGATCCAAAGAAAAATACCAATGGTCATGTGTTGAAGTGGAGAGAAATTCGCCGGTTTGGTTATTGGAAAGAAAAAAAACTTTCTTTTGGATATAAAAATACTCTTAACAATGAAATGGAATTTTTCATGTGTTCAATAGACAAACCAAAAGTTGGACGCCCATCTTTCCAGCTCTCAACTCTGAAGCCCCTTAATGACACAACATTAAAAATAAAAATCGACAAATATCGTAACTTACAGACACTCTTGGTCTACATTCCACCGATTCATCATGAATTTTATAAAAACCTAAAATATAATTAAACTTCGTCCGGAACTACCAAAGAAAAAACGTCGGTTGCACTTGCGGACGGAGACGATGATAGTAACGGCGAGGAAGACAGTGTAATGTTACAATCAGATTATTAATATAGTTAGTAGATATAGGTACCTACTTGTTAATTTGTACTAAATTGTACACTAAACCCATTTATTTTTGTAAGCACAATAAAGTTTTTCACTTCAACCCTTTTACGATGAATATTTTTGAAATTGTGTATACGATGCAAGTACATTTTTGACAAAAAAAGTCATGGAAATGCAAAAGTTAACAAAACATACCTTTTCCACTAAAATTATAACAACTCTAATAAAATTATGTGATAAACTTAAAAAAAGGAAGTATTTTCTGTAATTTACTGAACTCATTTAACTTTAAAACTAATTATCTTGGAAATGTTAAAAACGCACTTGAACCGTTTTACTTCTGACCCCCTCATATAGTATATTGCGTCATAAGAGAAGATATGGGCATATTACATCCCGAAGATTTCTGATGCACGAGCGAACGTAATGAGCGAGGGCAACAAAAGCCAAGGGATGTAATATGCCGTTAGATTCCCGTAGGGCACAAGGTATTTTTCCGTATCCTTGAGAAGATTGTATTAAAAAAAATTATAATGTAAAAAACAAACCTGTCATTTTCCTACGCAATACTGAAACCATGGCAACAGATAACAAAATACCTAAAATATTTTTTCCAAGACTTTTTGACATATAACCTTCATTTATAAATGTCTAATTTTGGTATTAACGATTATTTCTATAATAAATTTATGCGACAATTATAATTACATTCGCCTACATGTATTTTTAAAAATAATAGTTAACTTAAAAAGTATTTTGTTGTAAATCAAATTATTTTTACTTTAAATTTTATCGGTAGATGTCACGTCGTATGCTTGAATCGCTAAAACCCACAGCTGTTCATATCATCCCGCTTTCACTTGTTGTTAACCTCAAATGAAGTAAACAATTTGGCAATTAAAATTTTACTTCAGATTTGTTATTAATGGAAATAAAAGAAAACATCAATGTATCAATGTTAGTAAAGTCGAATAGATTATTTTTGTAAAAGAAATCATTTTGTTATCATTTAAGCATATTATAAAAGCCATAAAAAGTTTCATTTTAAATTTTAGAAAATAGATCGTATTTCAACATAGTATTTATATACTAGTGATTTCAAGATCACGCCATGGGCGACGACAGACCGTCTCAGACAGGTTGAGACGCGTTTTAGTCACTCTTCTATTAAAAACGCTTCTATTGTTCTGTCTCATCGAAAGTACAAGAATATTTCAGAACTTAATTGCTCTTGTATAAAAGTTTGTGCAGAAAAAACCAAAGGACAGTCTTATATTAATACGCGTAATGAACATAAATAGGTGGTGGAAATAAATATCGTGTATATGAATAGTGCGTAGTATTAAGCGTTTTAATAAATGTTCTCAGTGTTTTAATTCTTAATTAATAATTATTACTCTTAAATTAGTGTCCATATGAGTTTATTCGTAGTGCTACTTATTGTTATTATCATTCGTTCATTAAATTTTGTTGTATAAATATTCGTGTTTAATTTATTTTTACACTTCATTTAAATGTGAAACAGTTAGTGAAACCTACCACTGGGATAATGCAACAACACTATTGCAAGCCATCTAAAAATTACAAGGAGCTGCTCGAGTGTGGTACAAGAGTTCACTGGAAAACTTGACAACATGGGCAAAGCTGAGTCGCGAGTTGATGGATGCATTTCCTACTGGCCAAGACGAGTTGGACATTCATTAAGAACTTATGAGAAAACAGAAAAGAAGAGATGAAACATTTGAAGAATATTTTTATGACATGACAGCAATTGCTAGGAAAGGTTCGCTGAGTAATCAAGCTCTAATAAAATATATAATAACAAGAATTGGAGATGCTGAGTAAACCAGAGTATTGGCCTTATCTGAATATAACAATCCACAGGAACTGTTACGCAAAATATAATTTTATCAAGATACAATGGCACACGCCCGACACAGACGAGAGGTACAACCGAAAATTACACCAAAGCCTAGCTTCTTGCCGATTCCAGCCGCAACTAGCACCCCAAGAAGAGCAGATGTGAAATGCTACAATTGTGGAGACATTGGCCACATCAGTAGAGATTTCAAACACAAAGCTAGAGGCATGAAATGTTTTAACTGTAAGCAATACGGACATAAAGCTTCTAGCTGTGATAAGAAAAAAGAAAAGGAAACCAGTACAGACAAAGTTAATTTGATTAGAGAGAAGATTCCGAATGTTTTATATAAGGATATAGAAGTAGATAGTCAAAGAATAAAGGCAGTCATTGACACAGGAAGTAGTCTAACTTTAATGAAGATTGAAGAATATGAGAAATTTCCATCCAAACCAATAAGAAAAGAATTCAAAACACTGAACGGAATAGGAGCACAACTGGTTGAGACGCTAGGATGCTTTCATGCAACAATAGAAATAGATTCCATAGTATTTCCAACTACAATTCATCTGGTGCCGAATCATATCATGGATCAACAAATGATCGTAGAAAACGACGTGTTAAACCAAGCTGAAATTCAAATTTGCGAAGGTAACATGAAAATTCTAAAGAAAATAGAGGAAGAAAATAGAGTTGAAGAAAATAGTTATTTATGTATCTAGGTCGTAAGGTAGATCTTTTTCGGCCGCTCTGAAGATTGTGGCCGAGGCGTTAGCCGAGGCTAACAATTCAGAAAAGGCTTTACAGAGAATGTTTTTCTTGCTTATTTTTCGGAAAATGCAAAATCGTATAAATCTTCGACTTTGTGGTCTAAATATTCAATGCTAAAAGCAACGATAATGATAAAAAATAATATTGACATAAGTACATTTGCTAAAGTTGTTGCCTTCATCAAAAAGCAAAATATAGGTTATAAAGCCAAGAAATCAGCAGTGTTCAGTAGAGAAGATATAAATAATTTTTTTTAAATGCACCAAACCAGGAGTATCTCATGTGGAAGGTACGAATAATTTGTAGATATCTTATATTACGATTGTAAATAATATATTGTACTCTTTATAGGTATGCCTAATAATTGGAATAGCTGGCGCATGCCGGCGAGAAGAGTTAAGAAAGATGTCAATATCTGATATAGAAGATAAAGAAAATATGTTAATTATCACCATTCCACATTCAAAAACCGGTAAAAAGAGAATTTTTGCATTAACTGACGAAGTAGTTCAAGGTTTGAGTGTATTGGAGTTGTATAGGAAATACGTAGCTTTAAGACCTACTCATGTGAAACACGACACTTTTTTTGTTAATTATCGTAACGGAAAATGTTCTACCCAAGTTGTGGGAATACATATGTTTGGAAAGATTCCATCACTTATTGCTCAATATTTGGAGTTACCAAACTGTAGTAATTATACTGGTCACTGCTACAGAAGAAGTTCAGCATCACTGTTAGCTGAAGCTGGAGGTGATATATTAATGTTAAAACGCCACGGAGGCTGGAAATCTTCAGCAGTGGCTGAAGGTTACATTGAAGATTCTTTGACAAGTAAACAAAATATTTCCAGCAGAATTCTTACAGGAGAAGATCGTGCTTCAGCGACTTACTCGTCACTTAATATAAACAACGGAGAAAATGATCAGTTCCATAATATACATAATTCATTCACCAATAAACAAGCCAGTTCTTCAAGTGGATTAGATTTTTCAAATTCTGTCAACTGTACCTTCAATATTAGTATTAATAATATATATGATTCATCTGATTAAGATGAATTATATCTATTATTAATAGCTTTTGGTTCAGTATTATAATGTTTATAATGTGTAAGCAATAAGATAATTAATAAATTAATTCCTATATATTTTATAATTTTTTTCATCTGTCTGTATGTATGTGTTGACGAATAATACAAGAAATGTTCATTCATTTTGATGAGATCAGATTTATCGAATGTGTTTTCTTGATGATTATGTCATAAAAACTTCTTATGTAGATAAATTATCTAGTTAATACATCTGTAAGTATAAGGACATATTTAACCCTGGAGCACTGGCGCTATGAGCATTTTGCTCACATTTGTAAATCAAAGTTTACCATTAGTGCGCAAATAATAGGGCGGAGCCAGTTCCCACTCTAGCTGACTTTATGACTTTGTTCTGTGGTTCGCTGAAATCATTTTACCATTTAGTGCGTTGTTGTTTTAGTTATTCATTATTTGCCGTTGCTACGCACGTACCGTGAGCAAACTTCTCATCGCGCCAGTGCTGCCGTTGTGATTATTTGTTCTTGTTTTTTATATTGTAAGTGTTACATTTTGACTTATTTATTTGATAGAATAATACATAGCCTATATTTTAGGTGTTTTGAAATGCTTCGTGGGCAAAAAATTGCTGAGTTGGGGCGACAGCAGTATGAAATTATTCAACAACAGGAGCAAAGTATTCAAATTCCGTGGGCATCTGCACAATACGGCCAAGAAGTAATCGAGGAAATTGCGGAACAACTTGATATTGAGTCGGATGCCGAAAGTGAACACAGCGCCCACTATACCGAGTCTGAGCAATCCGAAGATGAACGTCCAGCTGAAGTTGCAAATGACGGAAGTATCACGGTATCGCCTGAATATGCTGGTGAGCCACAGTATATTGGAAAAGATGGAATTACTCGTTGGTTCGTTCACCCTTTTAGACCTAATGTTCGTACAGCCTCACGCAATATTGTAATTCGATTACCGGGTGTAAAAATGGTTGCCAAAAACGCTAAAACTCCCAGACAATGTTGGGAATTATATTTCCCTATAGATATGGTAGAACACATAGTGCATTGTACTAACATATATCTAGGCAAATTGCGACCGAATTATACTCGTGCTAGAAATTGTCAAGATACAGATGCTAACGAAATATATGCTTTTCTTGGCTTATTGTATATGGCTGGAGTAAAAAAAGCACAATATCTAAACACAAAAGAACTTTGGGCAAACGATGGAACCGCTCCAGAATGTTTTAGACTGACAATGTCTAGAGAGAAATTTCACCTTTTAATGCGGGCAATAAGGTTCGACGACATCACCACTCGAAACGAGAGAAAAAAAATAGATAATTTAGCTCCGATTAAAGAAATATTCGAATGTTTTTTTCCAAATGTAAAGACTGTTATCAGGTTGGAGAATTATGTACTATTGATGAAATGTTGGCAAATTTTAGAGGTCGCTGCAAATTTAGGCAGTATATTGCTAACAAGCCGGCGAAATATGGAATTAAAATTTATGCTCTTGTAGACAGCAGAATGTTTCATACTTCTAATTTAGAAATTTACGCGGGGAAGCAGCCTGAAGGTCCATTTCGGTTAGACAATAGTGCAAGAGCTGTGGTGAACAGAATTGCTGAACCAATTCTAAATACAGGTAGAAATATAACAATGGACAACTATTTTACATCTATCCCTTTGGTGCTAGAAATGGCAGAAAAAAGAACGACTATTGTGGGGACTCTAAGAAAAAATAAAAAAGAAATTCCTCCAATTTTTGTTGAGACCAAGATTAGACCAGAACGTAGCAGCATGTTTGGATACCAAAAAAATTGTGTCTTAGATTCTTATAAGGCAAAAGCAAACAAAAATGTATTATTGCTGTCTTCTATGCACTCGGATGACAAAATAGACCCCGAGAGCGGAGATATGCATAAACCGGAGATCATCACATTTTACAACCTAACAAAAGGCGGGGTCGACGTAGTCGACGAACTAGTATCAAACTACTCTGTGTCTCGATTCTGCTGCAGGTGGCCACTAAGGATTTTTTTCACAATGCTAGATGTCGGAGGCATAAATTCTCAAATAATTTATAAAGACAATTCTCAAATTGTTGAAGATCGTCGAATATATCTAAATATTTTAGCACAAGAATTGATAAAACCTCAATTGGTGTACCGTTCTTCAATTCGATCCTTATTTTTTAGTCTTCGAAGAAGAATTAAAGAAATATTGGGAATAAAAGATCCTCCAAACATTCTAGAAGAACCTCGGCAGGAATTTTGTAAGTACTGCCCACGAAGGAAAAACAGAAAAACTAAGAAACACTGTAACGCAGCAATTTGTACAGAGCATACAAAATTTATTTGTCCTGAATATGCCAGTGATAGCACAGATGAAGAAAATAATATTAGTGAATAAAATATTAAAATATTATTTCATTTCAATTTTTGTTCTTTTTAATATTTTTAATGTAATAACATGAATTTAATTTTGTTTAATAATAAAATTGAGAATTGCTCACGCGCCAGTTCTCGCGTCCCGCTCGGAGGCGCCAGTTCTGCAGGGTTAAGAAATACGTCATGACTTGCCGGTGAGGTTAGATTAGATTACATGTATAGGTCGCGTGCAGCACGTGACTCGAAGTAGGCAACCCGCCTGCCTGGTGGACCAACAAACCAATTCACTCGCTTCGTTTCCATCAAGCAACAACCTGGTTCTTTGTGTTATAGAGTTTTGGAGAGATTTTTCAAAGATATTATTTCATTTTTCAAATCTGTCACATTTGTAGAAGTTGGCATGATCAGTTGCAGCGTGAGGAAATTTTTCGTTAGTGCAAGAACTAGTGCTAGCAATGTTAGTAATAGCCTGTTCCTTATTTACAGAAACAGGCTCTACAGAAGAACTTACAGCTTGTTTCTGTAATTGTATAAATTTGTTATTTTCATGTCTGTAATAAAATCATTTACCAAAATAAATATATTTTTTTCTAAAAGGAAGAACATTTACTAATTATTAGTAACGTTAGTAATGACTGAATGATATATAATAAATGCATTTTGAGTTGTTAGTAAAAGTTATTTACATGACATATACTACTACCATTCTAAACAAGTCAGTGATATGTGTGTTTATAACTAAATGATAATTACGACATATTTTTGTTAATAAAACTTTCAAACCGTAACATGTCGATCTGTTAATCTGTTATAACGCTGTAAACTTTTATTTGCATTATAACATGTTTTTGCATAGCCCATATTTAACGATGGTATCCAATCGAGATTGTTTTTATCTTCCAAATTAGCGGGTTTCTCTTGAATTTTGCAATAATTTTTGAGCATATTTGGTTACGATAACATTTATCACAACACAAGTACCTATTTAAAATTAATAAAAACATGGGTTTTATATAAATCATATTTAAATAATATTTTTTCTAGCTTAGTTTAAACAAAAATATATCTATAAATAATTTGTTTCGAACCATCGGTCAAACTTTCTAGCTATATTTGTCATAATTTCGTTAGGTACTTTATGAGAATTCCAAATACTAATTTATTATTGTTTGTATTCAAAGAATTAAGGTATTAGAGACAACAAAATACCTTTAATAAAATGTGTCGAACATATTCTGCCGTATTTTATTTTATATTCTGTTAAGTCTTGTCTCTTAACCGCAGTTATCCACTTTTTCCGTCTTTCTACCGCCAAAGCAATAATCCTACCTCTATTATCTTTTTCTGAGGGAAACCTATAAAAAGATATTCCATCCCCAATTCCACTTTTTTTTGAACATCCCACAAAAACACAGAATTGAGGCATTTTTGGCTATTTCTGCGTGGTGTACAATGGCATGTTGGTCCACCAGGCAGACATCTTTAAATGGCCGTGACGTCACGTGCACGCGACCCATATATGCATAAAACATATGTTTGTAAACATAGTGTTAGAAATCGAGGGTAAGTAGTAATTAGAAACAAAGTATCAATTTTGTTATATTATTTAAAAGTACAAGTTTTTGCTTCCAATAAATTCATATGTTAATCTGCGTTTAACCTATATTACTTTGACAAAAGAGTCCGTAAAATTTAACTTTACGGCCGCTACAAAGTCCGTAAAATTTTACTTTACGGCCACTTCTGGAAATCCGCAAAAGTAACATTTTACGAATGCCAATGAAGCCGTAGAACAACTCGTTTTGTAACAGTCGCCTAAAAAACATTATTTTAAATTATATACATTAATGAAGAAGATGAATTAAATGTGTCTAATAAGATATACAGGGTGTCCCATTTAAGGTATGAATGCATTGGTATCTCGAGAACCGTAAGAGCTACGAGGTTGGTTAAATTAGACAAAAGTTGCCCCGTTAGGAGGCTATTTTAATAGTGTTTTGTTATTTGCTAAAAAATGCATAGATCACTAGATATAGGGGAAAATGTAAATTTAGTGATTTTCTTTTTTTTGCTTATAACTTTGTTATATGAAATAATATGAGATTCTGGTTTGCACGTTCTTAAGGCACTTTTGTAGGGTGAATTTGCAGAAGTACTCATTTTTTTTTATATCTAACCATTTACGATTTACTGCTAGCAACTTTTATTTTTCATATGGAGGTCATATTAAGCTATGGTATTTTTAAATAGAGATTTTTTTTAGCTTTACAATGATATAAAACAGTAATAATTTATTTTTATAATTAACAGAAAAATTAAGAAAAATTGTTATTTATACTAAAATTGCATTGAAAAAAGTAAATCGAAGGCTGCTGTGGAAGAAAAAAACTATTTCATAACATATATTGCAACAAGTTTATTTAATTAAAGTTGAAAATACAAAAATAATTTGCGAAAACTTAACAATAAATTTAGTTAGAAAAAAGTAAATCGAAGGTGGCTGTGGAAGAAAATAAATAAATTTATTGTAAAGTTTTCGCAAATTATTTTTGTATTTTTAACTTTAATTAAATAAACTTGTTGCCATATCTGTTATGAAATAATTTCTTTTCTTCCACAGCAGCCTTCGATTTACTTTTTTCAATGCAATTTTAGTATAAATAACAACTTTTCTTAATTTTTCTGTTAATTATAAAAATAAATTATTACTGTTTTATATCATTGTAAAGCTAAAAAAAATCTCTATTTAAAAATACCATAGCTTAATATGACCTCCATATGAAAAATAAAAGTTGCTAGCAGTAAATCGTAAATGGTTAGATATAAAAAAAAATTGAGTTCTTCTGCAAATTCACCATACAAAAGTGCCTTAAGAAAGTGCAAACCAGAATCTCGTATTATTTCTTATAACAAAGTTATAAGCAAAAAAAGAAAATTGCTAAATTTACATTTTCGCCTATATCTAGTGATCTATGCATTTTTTCGCAAATAACAAAACACTATTAAAATAGCCTCCTAACGGGGCAACTTTTGTCTAATTTAACCAATCTCGTAGCTCTTACGGTTCTCGAGATACCAATGCATTCGTACCTTAAATGGGACACCCAGTATAAAGACATCAAGAATATGGTAAATGAATATCATCCAAAGAACACAAAAACCACAGGTATTGGCGATGCCATCGTAGATGTCAGCGCCGTATGCGGCAAATATTGAAAGCTCAATACCCGGTATAGTGAACCTTACTTGACATATGCACTGTAGGTTAAAGATTATGATTTTAACATTAGTTACTGTTTCATATAATTAATTTTACTGATTTTAGTGAAAACTGATATTTTATAACGTAAGCCATCGTATTGTTATTTTGCTCATTAATTACAGGTAAGTGTTTTTTTACAACCTAGTGAATTTGTGTAATGCATCTAATTTATGATATTGTTTTAGAAAATATGAAGCTTGGTCTTATCGAGTACTTTAAATACTTCTGTGCTGTAGAAAACTCTAGATGTGTGTCAGAAGGGGAAGCAGTATTTGATGCTGGTCATGTCATTTTATGCGGAAGAATGACGACCGACACCGATACAATTAGTATATTTGCACTCTGTTTGCAAAGCAGTGCCCTTTCCTCTGAACCTCATGAAATAACAGGAGTATTTCATAAAAATAATGATGAAATCATTATAAAATCAATGTTGTGTTCTTGCAAAGCCGGGAAAAGTGGAAAATGCAAACACATTTCGGCGGTGTTGTTATTTTGTATCAGGTGTATTTTAATATCTAGTTTTTAAAGGCAGAATGCTATTTTGGTTTGCATGATCATGGATCTTTTTCTTATTGAGTGTTTTTCTCGTTTTCTGCTTTTTTTTTGTTTGTTTCAGAAAAAATGTTGATGATTTAGAACTTTTGTCAAAAACTGACATTAAGTGTATGTGGAGCGCCAGGAGAACAACAACACGGGAAAATTATAAAGCAGTACCTATAAAAAATATGCCCTGTTTAATTAAAAAATTTGTACCACCATCAGTATTGCAATCAACAGATACTGATATATTAAATAAATTTGCAAATGCTCTCCCAAATTCTGCTCTTTAAATACATAGGTTTGTACTAATTGTGTTTATTAGAAATTCTATATGTATTGTACCTATACATGTTTGTTTTTTTAGAAAAGGAAGAAGAAATGTTGCTGAAACTAATGCGATTGTTGTAGAACCCGATGGAACCATACAAAATATTATTCTAAACAATGCATGTCAATCCATAATAATGCTGGAAATATCAGTGTTTAATGTTAATTTAAATAATTCTTGTTGTAAGAATAAATATAAAGAAATTTTTAATGAATATGACAATCAGTCAATATTTTTTTTAAACCAACATTCAACTGAATGGTTTAAAGAAAGAAAATATAGAATTACAGGGTCTAGGGTATATGAAATATACACATATTCGCAACATGATTGGAGAAACAAGGCACTTAAATATTTTTATCCACAAGGATTTATAAATAAATTTACGAAACATGGCATACAATATGAACGAAAAGCAAGAGAAGAATTTGCCAAGAAATTTAATAAAAGAGTCGTTGAAATAGGTATGATTGTTTCTAATAGCAATATTTGGATAGGATTTTCCGCAGATGGTGTAATTTTTGAAGAGAATCATCCTACAGCGTTGCTAGAAATTAAATGTTTATTTTCAGGTGATTAGAAATATTAATGTACTACATATTAAATAATGTTAATGAAAATATACAATTATATAGTATTACATTTTTAGGTGCAACCTCGACAATAAAGGATGCAATAAATACTGCGCCATACCTGGACATCCAAAACGATCATGTACAATTAAAGAAAAAACATAAATATTACGGCCAAGTTCAGTTGGGAATGGCAATTTTAAATGTGCCCAAATGTTTTTTTATTATTTATGCTTCCTTTGACAATTCTTTTGTAGTTTTGGAAATTCCATTTGATTATAAATTTACCGAAACAATGTTACAAAGAGTAAAACAAAATTATTTTCTAAATATGATACCTCTTATTTGTTGTAATATGTAAATAAAATTTTAGTTGAACATTGTATTGATATTTTATTACATATCTTTTGTTTGTTATTGCTACTGATACATAGTATATTTTTAGCACATTTTCATATTCCATAACATAGACAACGTTAAGATATAAATTGATATCTCACAGCTCTGTCAAAAATCGTATTATTTAATTTTTGTTTTGGAGCTAGTTGCCATGAAGTAGTGAAATGAAGATATCTTTACTATTAAAATATAAAAGAATTAGGAAATAATACAGTGGTCGTAGAAAAAGTATAGTGTACAACTCGCTTGGATTGTCCATTTCATACCCCTATGATTTGTCTTCGGCTCATTCTAATTGTTATACTCGTATGAAATGAGTACTATTCCAGGTTTTTTATACAATATGCTATTTTATCTTTTCAAGTACACAACAACAATAAAACAAATTTTATTAACTAAAAATTTATCAGCACTTAATATAGGGGATGATAAATTGCTAATACCACAGGCAATTGTAAAAATATTGCTTATTTGTGGCACTAAGCTCCATTGCAATTTTCCAGACAGAATTTGAAATATTTTAATTCTTTGATTCATCCTTTCGATATGGACTCGTGCAGCAGCTATTTCAGCGTTAAGTTTTGCATCAACGGCACTTAATTGTTTCTGATTTTTTTAAAATGGAGGTCTTATTAACTTAATGTCATTACTCATACAAATATTGTCGATAAGGAAACCTTTGTCGACCATTATGGCATCTTTTGTCTTATTTAATTTATAAATTAAACCACTTTCTTCAAATATGGTCTTATCCGAAGCACGACCACCGTATGCGTCACTTACAAAAGTAATTGTGCCAGCGGGTGAAACACCGACCATAAATTTGATAGTTTGATCAGATTTGTAGTGCGAATAAAATCTAATTCGGCAGCACACACATTTAGGTTTTTGAATGCGTATTTCTGTGCAGTCTAATATTATGCGAACATTCTGAAATTTTTCAAAACAGGTTGGCATATTATTTTTTATTTCTTCGGGCGAAGGAAAAGTTATGGTTGGTTTCAAAATTGATGCAATTTTAGGAATCATATCCTGAAGGTAATTCTCACATGCCTGTCGAGAAATTACGAATAAAACACATAAAATAGCGTATGTTAAGTTGGTTTTCAGTTTAACAAATGTTAAAACTAACCTGTCTTTAACAGAAAGATGATGAACTCTTTTATCTGGGAAATTTATACAAACAATTCAATTATTGTCGACAGCATTGCAAAATTATGAATCCCAGTAAAACTATTTAAAGCTTTTTCTGTTGTAATTAAATTTGACACAGTTAATTTTTCCGGAATATTTACTTGTACAGAAAAGTCTCTAGTCATTTGATTTATATCGCTTGGCCCAGAATAGTTCAGTTGTGAATTTAACATATCCAGTAAAATAACGGCTGTTTTCATATCCTCTACAGAATGTTCAACTTCTTCCGTTTCACAAGAACATTCTTCATTTTCATTGCTAGTTCCACGAGTAGTTCCAGGTAAAAGAACATTATCTTCTGGCAAAAACCTAGATTCTCTCCTTTTCTGTCTTCCACTCCTCTCAAGATTTTGTTCACATTTTAAAGATGACGATGAAGGAACAGGAACTACGCTAGACGGCAGGTTCTTCGAAGGTACTGCATTACGTTTCAAAACCTTTTTATGATTTTGAATATCTAAAAGGTATAATGATATTATTGTTACTATCTTTCAATTAAATGAAATGCTCATCATAATTCACTTCACTTACCTTTTCTAGCAAAATAGGCATCATCATCAAAATGACGGGAACACACGTACATATATTAAGTTTGGACTTTCTTTCCAATTCTTAATTTTAACACCCATGCTAATTATTTATCTATATTTTCTTTCACTCCAAATTTATTAATAATGGTCACCTTACTTTTTCCAGATTTAGGAAATTCGTGAAATGAAATGTCTTTATTCTTTTTTGCCCACGAATTACACCCCGGAACACAGCAGTACATGTTACTCATATTTATAAAGAAACAATAAAATAATATTGAGTTCAAAATAATCAATTACTACTTTTATATTACTTCAATTAGTCTACTTCAACACAGAAATAACTATAACATTACAAAACGAATACCGGGTATTAGGCTTCCAATTTTTCTCGCTAGATAGCGAGCGCTAGGATGGCATCGCCAATATAAAATTAAAATATTAAGTTGTAAATAAACAAATGAATATTGACAGCTACATTTGACGTTTGTGTGATATATACTAAATTTAATGATCAAGTAGGCTGGGAGTAACTATCCTTTACACTTCAGATGGTAGCAACTCTGTGCTGCTCATTTGATCCATTAAGTTATGATTCGCGTTATGTTAATGTTTTGTGGTTTATAACGTCAAAGTTTCCAAATGGAATGTACCATAAGTGTAATCAACTAAAAGTCAAGTGGAACGATTACAAAAAGCGCTCGTAAACGTCAGCGTTTATAGCGTCAAAGCTTTCAAATGGAAATTACTAATAGTGATCAGTGTGTTAGTTAACAACTGGTTAACCATTTTGTTATAGAATTGGGCTGAGTAACTACAATTCGTATTTACATTTAATTATTTTCAATTTTTCACTATTGAATTTGCCCTCAAAATTATAATCATTGGTTCCATTTTACAAAATAATAATTGAATATGCAGGAAGGCAAAGTCGTAAATTTTTATTTTAATATATACATCTTATAGACATGTTCGATCTATGTCAATATTATTTTAATGTAAAAATAATTCAATATAAAAGAAATATTATATAACTGAATTCTAATTGCAAATAAATATGGAACTTACATAAAAACAAGTTACTGGCCATTCAGCATCTACATCATTATTCTAAAAGTATTTTCTTATGTAAATTATAATCTATCTTGATTATTTATAGATAATTTATCTGAATAATTACAAACGTTTATCTATGAATTTCGCAAATATTTGAGAATTATGATATGTAAAAACAAAACAAATTTAGTTAAGTATTATATTTGTCATTCAAATAAATATAATTTAAGATCCCTTTCTAGAATCTGCAGTAAATTTCTGCACGCATATTTCATTACCTTTTTCAGTTCGGTGGCGGCTTCTTCACAATTATTGAATGTGAACACTCGATACAGCACTACAGAAGCTGCATATACCTGAAAAACAATATAAGTTAAAAACTTCCCTAACTAAAATAAATGTTAAAACATATAATTTCTTATACATGGAAAGTATAATTCCGTACAAAATTATTGTCAATATGAACTTCAACAGATGTGCTCATTTATGAAAATAAAATTGGTTTGTGTATAACGATTAGTTTGATCTATATGTATTAACGTCTGTAAGTGTATAAATAAAAATTACCCCAAAAAGAAGTAGAAATATTACAGGCGACGGTATTATCAAATGCATGTATTGTTTAGTTAAAGGTGTTTCAATTTTATTAGTTACTACTGCTGCCCATATTATTAAAATAGATCCACATGTAATTAACCATTCCATAAGTTTAGTCATTTTTAGTAAATACAAGTTCCACGTTTATACGAACTGTCAAAGAAATAGTTTTGCTAGTTGTCAACGAACTGAACACAATGAAGTGCGTAACAAAATTATATTCCTACCGTTTCAAAAATATTTTATTTGATTTACCAAACAACTGTATGCGTATTCTATAGAATTTCATGTAGATCTAAAATTTATATAATTAGATTCGAATTTTTAATTCGTTACACCGCTTTCGTCATAATCGAGCGGGAATTACAAAACCAGAAATTCCAGTTTAAAAGTATGGTGAACAAACTTTAACCGCGCAATTTAAATAACTGTCATCTGTTTTATACTTAGGTTAGATTGTAAAATAATGATATTGAGAGTGCGCCGGCCGCTTAGGTGTCTACCTCAAGGTGGAAAAATGACCGCTAATGGTGATTAACATATAGCTATTAGTAATAACTAAGAGGTATACAGAGTGGCCCACTGAAAATTATTAGCGCACTTTTTGGCCACTTAACATTAATTTTGCAAAAAACGCGCGAACATGTCAATTTTAATATAAAGGGGGACATCTGAATGGATTAGTACCAATGGCATAACTTCAACCCTAAAATGGGGGTGGACTGCACCTCAAAAATTTTAAATGGAACAGGGTATCAAACATGACACAGTTCGAAAGGCCTTTCAATTCTCTATCCAACAGTTTTTTTATTTTTCAAATCCGATCATTAGAACTAGAGATATATCTTTTAAAAAAAATTTAACAGGTGTTTAAAATTGCAATCAAGTAGGCTTAAATAAATGACAAATTTTACCGCAAGTTTTCCAGAATTTGAGAAGCGCCTAAACAAATGAAAATAAAATTGCCATATCAGAATATTTATTTAAAAATGTACAAATTAATATAGTGAAAATATAAAAGTTAAAAAGTAAAGTTCTATGTACAAGTTGGAGGGATCAAATTCTTTTTTCCATGTTAATCGGGTCTGTCAGAATAAAATGTCATGCGGCAACTATTTATAAAAAAAAACAGTTGCTATTGAGCAACAGGTGAGCAGGTGACAGTTATTTAAATTGCATAATTATGTAAACCACATAACTATGCAATTTAAATAACAAACCGTCCATCAGGATATGTATATATTTAAACCGGAAATTATATTTCAAGTTTTTTAATTCCCGATCAATTATGACGAAAGCACTTTTCACGGACATCTTGAGAGTAAGTTTTTAATTATTTCCGGCTTTTAATATTAAAAATTTTATATTCAAAGATTTTCCGGCATTTAAAGCTCGCATCATACCAAGGCCAACTGTACACATCAAATATTCTAATTTGTTACAAAACGATAAAAAAAACAACGACATTAAATTATTTCAATATTTGAATCCCTATTGAGGTTTTATATTTCATTGTTTATTAATTATATATTGGTAATTAAACTTAATAAAAATACAAGAGAGTTGTGTTGCTATATTCACTACGTAAAATGTCAACAAAGGCATACATAACCAAATTTATTTGGTATATTGTTGGTTCGGAAGAGAAGATGTGAACTTTGAATCTACTAAAGATGTGATGATTTAGACATAATATAATAGTACGACAATAATTATTAAAAATGTTCAGGCTAGCAAATAAAAGTTATCTAAAACAAAATAGTGTTTATACAGTTTGTTATCTGCGCAGTTGTTTATTTCAATCAATTTGTTTATATTCCAATGACCCTAAGATTTCCGAATCCTACGCCCCTCCGAAAAATGCTAGGGTTGTTATTTGTGGAGGTGGTGTTATGGGGGCAGCTGTAGCATACCATTTAACAAAACTTGGATGGGGTCATGACACATTAGTAATTGAACAAGGAAGGTATGATTTATAAAGAATATAAATTAATTTTTGTTTTCGTTACATGATTCGAAAATGAAAATTTATACTTACATTTTTATAGTAACTTATTTTAACATAATGAATATTTTTAAATATTAGAAATTTTAAAAAACTGCTAATGGTAGAATTATTTATTTACTTCATAATAATGTTACAATAAAAGTAGATTAGTTCACATTTATGAAATTGAGTTACTAAATTCTATTACCTGTAAGTTCACATGTTCACAGACAGATATACAGTAAATGTAGGAATTTCACAATTGATGTGATGGAAATTACCTCTTTCGTAAAATAGTTTGTTATTTGCAATCAGTAAAATTAAAGAAATATTCTGTGTAGGATTGGCGGAGGTACAACGTGGCATTCTTCAGGGCTGGTTGGCGTATTCAAGCCTAGTATAGCACAAGTTCTCTTAGCTAAATCCAGTGTGGAACTCTACAAGGAACTGGAGTCTCAAGGATACTCTACAGGATGGAAGCAGTGTGGAAGTTTAAACCTCGCTAGGACTAGAGACAGGATGACAAGTTTTAGAAGAATGAAGGCACAATCTGTGTAGGAACACAATTATGAATTTTGAACAACTTTGTGCTCTGGTAGTTTTGCTCTAAATCTGTCAGGAGAGAGTATCCGCAGTTATTTTAAATGCCTCGTTAAAGTCTATGTTCCGCGTTTAGTTGCACAAACTGTATACAATGGTGACTCAAAAATCCGAACATGTACAATCATATTTTCGTAAAAAATAAAAAAAAGCTTCAAATAACAGTTGTAGAGCGTACAATTTTGCATCTGAATCAATGATAAATATAATTTTACTTGTCTTGTAAGATCAGAAATGAGATGAAAATTACTTTTTTCTACTCCTGCTTTGAAAATACAATTTTCTGGTTTGTCTTTCATGTTGAAACTGACTCTTTGCAGCACGCAGTGCTGCAAAACTTTGCAGCACTAATAAATGTTTATTGCATTGTTGCTGCCATGGATACGCATCACAAAGACAAAATTTGCAATAAATATCAAATTATGTTTTAAAAATAATTTTATATTTCCTAATTTTTTATCTTGCAGGAGTAGAAAAAATAGTGTGTATAACACGTGTTGAAAGTCCTTTGTCGAACACAAACGATTGCAACCTTCGCTTCGCTCAGGCTGCAACTTTCGTTTTGGTTCGACAAAGATAGACTTTCAGCACTTGATATACAAATAACTAAAATCACTCCAAAAAAAGCGGTAGCCATGGATTTGAGACAAAATTTATCTGTCAAGCTGCTTTAGTTTTTTTTTTATTTGAATTTACTGTTGAAGTGAACAGTATTACAGAAATTAATTTTGAATTAAAAAAAAAACAGTAATTGCTAATAATAAAAATAAACTAACGCAGCTAACTTGACAGATAAACCGTTAAACATTTGTTTTTTTTTATATCAATTCCATGGTTTCTGCTAGATTTGGGGTGATTTACGTCATTTTCATAACCTAATTTCTGAGCTTACAAGGCACATAAAATTAATTTTGCTTGTTGACTCAGATGCAGAATTTTATGTTATTTGAAGCATTTTTACTTAAAGTAATTAGGGAATCAGGAAACTACAAGAATATTATTTTACATGTTAAATTCCTATGATCGGGTGTCATCATCCTGTATACAGGTGTTTTCGTTTCGAGTGTCCAGATGATATTTCTTAAATTAAAAATATTAGAGAAAATTCTTTCAATTAAAATTTATTTAACCTTATGTATTTCATATAATACAGTAAACAAAATTTTTCGCGCCTTCGTTCGGTATGGCTAGTACGACAGAGCTCAAAATAAATATAATTAAAATTGGTTTTATGTTATTCACTTATCCTACTTTTATTTAATACTTTTTAAAGTTATATTTGTGTAATATTGTTATATTATTTAAGAAAAAAATATATAAATTCAACTTAAATAATATTAAAATAAAGACAATAATGCCCGTTTGCACCAACAAGGCTTAAATTTTAACCCAGACTTAAACAAAAAAAATCTAATCGAATTTTTGACAGCAATGTTAAATCATGCATTTGATATTTTACTGCGATTCGATATTGTCTATTTAAGGCAAGCTTAAAATTTAAGTTATGTTGGTGCAAACGGCCATAAGAATTATAAGCGGTAATACTTTACTAACTGACAGATAGTTATTTTCTTTTATTTCCATGGCTGTCTGATTTTTACTGATAAATTAATTTTGAGTATCTTCGAACTTCTGTAGTTTTGTTCTAAATTTTTCAAGACAGAATAATATCTGCTATTTTTTGAAATCCCTTATTAAAGTTCTATGTTCCGCATTTCGTTGCACATCGTATATATTTCGCGTAGATTTATTTCATTCTAGAAGGTCGTAACACAATATAAACCAAAAGAAACTTAGATTGCAAGCAAAAAATTCAATTATGTATTGTAGCATCTTTAGTTGTAAATTTCAATGTTATTTTTTAAAATAATATTTTAGTCTTTTTTTACGTGTTAGATAAGAAGTTTTATTTGGAAATGATTTTCAAAATTGTTAAGCCGTAATATTAGAGTGTACTTAATAAATATGTACATTTCCTACAGTTACAGTCGTTTGTACGAAGTATTGTTAAATATAATGAATACTTAATAGTAATATCAGTAAAAGGACCATACAGTTTGAATTATTAAATTTACTAGTTGAAAAAAAATTGTAATAGTATTATAGTATAGTATTAGATTAAATAATTATTTCAGTACGTGGAAGATAGATTGCGAATTAATAACTCCGGAACAATGTAAACAACTTTGTCCAATATTAAATATTGATGATATACGAGGTGGTCTGTGGATTCCTGGAGATGGTGTTGCCGACCCATATGAAACTTGTTTATCTCTTCTTAAAAAATCCAAATTAGAAGGTAAATATTTTTACTATTTCAGAGAAATTCGATATTATATTTACTTTTTTACACGATCGGATATTTTTTTATGTTTACCGTTTGGGTTTCCAAAGTATTAAGTTATGTTTACAAATAAATGATAGGTAAAAATGACATCGAACGGTACTTGCAGGCCAGGAGAATCGGTAAATAAATTGTAACTTCGCAAACGATAAAAGTTTAATTAAAACAAACAAACTTGTTTTGTTTTAAATAAATTTCTAAAATTATACGTTTGTTATTGTTTCGATCGTGCAAAGAAACACAATACATATTTCGGGCAGTAATCAGTAGTGTTTTGCCGATTTTAGATGATTGGAAATCGAGACAAGTCGAGATCTTCACAATCATCCCCAACTATTAGGGAGCACTGAGTACCCTTAATACTTAAATAACTATAACACATTAGGCATATTGAGGATCATAATATTATCTTAGAACTGAATTTATCTAAATATATTTGAATATTTTTATATTACCACATAAACTCTGATACATCATAAATAAGTTTAAAATGAATAGTAGGGATTTTACCATGTATATTCATTAAAATTTAGTACGACCTTCATTTTCTCTTAACTAATTTAATATTTTCATACTTCTGTACTTATTGTACGTAAGTATAATAAATAATTACTTTGAAATATTTGTGCTTTGCATAACTTCAACAAATATAAACTAAAGAAATTATCGTGCGACCAGCCTGTTCTACATATAATTATTTTTATATTTTATTTCATTTAAATTGATTTTGATTTGGACACATTTAGGTGTAAAGATTGTGGAGAACTGCACAGTGACACGCATACTCCAGAGTGATGGTCGAGTTACCGGTATTGAAACTGATTTGGGTCCCGTACAGTGCGAGTATTTCGTCAACTGTTCTGGATTCTGGGCAAGAGGAGTTGGCCAGCTTTCGGAGCCTTATGTCAAAGTGCCTTTACATGCGGTGGAGCATTATTATTTACATACCAAGCCTGTAAGAGGCCTGGATCCTATGACACCAGGTAAGATATGGACACATTGCAATAGTGGTAATTTGCATGATATTTAGTTTTATAAAAAGTAATGTCACACATTTGGTATGAGCATTCAGTTTACATTTATTTCCTTCTAGTAGTTATCATAATAGGCCCATAAACCATAATCGAAATATGAAAAATTTATATTAAAAATGTAATATATTTACTGTTTTATGAATAATAAAGCAACATTTTTAAAAAAAATATTTTTCAGTAAAGAGTTATAGCGAATTTAATATTTCGTTACGTCACGTACACTCAAAATGATTCTATTGGCCAGAAATTTGAAAGTTGGCCTTCCCGCGAGAATGGCGAGAATACAAGAAAGATAATAGTAGAAATTTTTAAGCAGTAGAGAGACGTCATCAATATTTGTAACTAGATTATGACGTCACGAATTACAAAGTTTATATGTGCATTAGTTTAGAAAATGTGTTGCGTGTGGCATATGGCAATGCCAAATTTAATAACAACAAATAAAATGATAACAGACCTCCCGAACTACTTTTAACGGCAGTAATGACTCACCGTGTGCCAGTTCTTTGTCAAAATATGCAATCGCATTTGCAGTTAGCACTTGCGACTGCTTCGATAATGCTATAGGCATTATTACTTACGCTAATAAAATAATCGTATGACAAGAAACAAAGAACACGATTACGAACAATAATAAGGAACAATACAACTTAAACGAACAAACAAAGATTTTATATTATATTATTTGACAACTTAATCGATCGGCGTGACAAGAAACAAATATACGTAAACATATTTTATTTGAGTCGTAGCCAACGTGTGTTAAAAAAAATACACTGCAATTATTATAAATAAATTGAAATGTCTTTAAATACCTTATATTTTAATTTGAAATAATAGTAAATATCATAAATAAGTAATTTTTTATGATACCTTTTTTTACTAATCGGTTTTCTAAATAAAAACATCTTTCGAAAATTTCTACAAGTTTTATTTCATTTTGTAACGTTTTTTTCAGGTCTATGAGGTCTCTCTGCTGCTTAAAAATTTCTACTATAGGTTAGGTTCGGCCGCGTGTCTCTTAACGCCATTGTTTTCTCAAACTTTTTTGTATAAGACTTAAATATAAAATAAATACTGTAAAATTGATAAAAGAATATAATTTTTGTTTGTATTAGGTTAAATATTAACGAAGTATGATTTATAACATGGAAAATAATACTTTTGTATTAAACACATTATAAAAATTGCTCTCACGAAACAGCACTGTTTCACTGCCACTGAATGAGTGTACCTGACGTCACGATCGCATTCCAAAGTTTTAAAAATTCATATCTCGCTTATTATAAGGAATTTTCACATCGGATTTTCAACAATCGTCATAACTTCTAATGAAGTTTCATAAAAAAAATAAAAAAATGGTTTATAGGCCCATTGAAGTGATTCATAAATTGTATAATAAAAAATCTGACGAGGACTTTTTTGTATGCTAAATTATACACATATTTTTGTAATTTATTTTGTAACTTATTTTAATTGAAAGTGAGGTCATTTTATGGCTAATCGTTCTTCAACTTCTATTCGATTCATATCTTCGAGCTTTCTTTCGAAGTAGATCATTTGTAGTAAAATTTTATTAAAATGTTTATCACTATTCCTTATTGTATTACACAAAATTATTTAATCGCTCAAAAACTCGTATTGTTTTCAAGTTTCTGTCTAAAGTAAAGTGCCCTTTTAAAAAGGCCGATTGGAACCACAAATGAAGGAACATAGCTAGATGGTATAGCAATTTTGTACACATAATTTCAACATTCTACTGTTAATTATATATGAGTTACGCAAGATACTTACGTATAGACGCCACGCCGAAAGTAGTCAAAATGGATTCAGGGATAGCCAAAATGAATATTTCCGTTGAAATCTGAAAACCGAAATTTTTCGCGATTGCAAAACTATTCCGAAGATTTGTCGCAAACAAAAAAATGATCTGTTTATTTAGACATCCAAGAGTAGAAAAAGTTCGTTTCCATGACTTAATTGTGTTTTATAAGATACTCCTGAGATTCTGAGGCCCCTAAAATTCTGTGGCCACAAGCGCGCGCTTCTTGCGCCTAATGGGTAATCCGTCACTGGCACTCATGTGATCCTCGTTCGTGCCTACCAATGGGGACTTCCGTCATTTTTTTTTTATTTTTTTAAATGAATCTAAATTTAAAAATAAAAAACCCGTATTTTTTTATTTTGCAAATAAATTAATTTTGCTAAAAAAGGTTCGCAAATAGGTTTGTGACGTATTACCCCTGACAGACAAAGAAGACAAGATGTTAGAAAGAGATAGATATAGTAACCAATGTAAATATAGCATTACAAATGCCGCGCGTAACGTCAAATTCAAACTTGTATGTAAACATATTGCCATGCAAACATAACCTCTCGTTTCAACCACGCTTGTTTGTGAATTTCGCTCGTGTATTATCAAAGACTTGTTTTTATTAATATATTTTCTTAATTAAGTGCATATTAAAGGACAAAATATGTTATCAGGTAATATTTTATTGTATATGTGTCTCAAAACACAAGTAAATAAGTATGAAGTATGAAACAAGCTTGATCTGGCTGCTGATTTAAGTGATTTCGAGACATGCGCTCTAAGTCAAATTGGCTTCAGGGGTAACACGTCACAAGCCTATTTGCTGAATTAGTTTTTCTAAAAAAATGTTTGAGTCTAATAAATATTTTATATATTTTTTTAACTTTTTACGAACTTATTTGAAGATAGAATTAATATGCAATAAAAATTTTGTGAAAAGCTCGTAACGCGGAAGTCCCCATTCAAACATAACATTAATACATGCTCTGCGACAGTGTGCGGTATTTTTTCATAGCCTTGCGCTAGTGGGGTATATCCGTATTTTAGATTTATTAATTTCAAATGGAATTACGAGTACAATTTAATTAAAAGTGTACATGAATACAAATATATTAAATTAAAAGAATGTATATTTATTAAAAATTATTTTCCGGGAAACTTGTTTATAAAAATATTCCTGACGGGAAATTATCAGTGATCCATCAGTAATTGCACATATAAAAATTCCAATAAAATTACCGATTTATTATTACTCGCACTAATTTTAATATGACAGACATGATTTCCAAAAATAAATATAGTTTCTTTCGAAGAAATAATATTGTATTTGTGTCCCCTTTTGATTTATGCCTCAATATATATCAAAATAAATTAATGTGCAAGAAGCATTTGAAACCTGACAAGTTTTATAAATTATGGAATTTCGTAAACTAACATCTTTAAATGGTGTTAGCTGATATTGTCAATGAGTTTTTCTAATAGGTTTATGTTTTTAAATATCGCTGAAAACGAAGGCTCTTCATATAACTTACCAAAGTAACGCGATGCAGATAATGATTGTGAATGATATATTTTTCAAAAATAAAATATATTAAAACAAAGCCCAAATGAATCATGCTCCCATTTGTAAGATAAAAGACTAATCATATTTAATATGTATTAGTAAATAATAAATAAAATATTTCCTTCGCTTTTTTATTACATGTAGAATTCATATGGCAATTGCTTTTAGCAAAGAGCTTTCGAATTTGTTGTAATTCACATAATACTTAAACTAATACTAATTGTATGAAATCAAACAGAAGAAACTGTATGATCTCGGGGAACAAAAACTTTAAAAAACAATTAATGTATTTTACTTTTGTGTATTTATGCTCCTCTGGGTATATTTATATTCATTCTATATTAAGAAGTTTCAGAAACATTATTTTATAAATACTGCATCAAAATTGACATAAATATTTGTATTTGTCACATTTCAAAAAGAACAGATTTTAGATAGCCTGTTTCTATATATTCATGTCACCATCCTTTTCTCACTATCGGAAAACATGTATCGATAAAGATATCTGCCTTACCTAAAGAGAAAGAGAATCACTGTGCTACCCTTCCTCGCTATCTCAAGGAATTTTTAAGCATCCATATGCGTGAGAGGTGTCTATTTTTTTTTATTTTTTATTTAATTAAGTTGGAGAACCAACAGCACAATAAAGGCCAAATAAATGTTCTCACTAATTACATTCAATTGCATACATTATCATTACAGTAAACAGATCTAAGAGTACTATAAAATAGACAAACATATGATAAAGGTAGAGAAAATTTTACACATTTTTGGAGGAGTTGAAAGACATAGTAAACAGATCCAAATGTATAAAATTATGTTCATTATACGGTTAATACAGGAGTACTTATAATTATATGTGTTACATTTTGGTAATCAAACAAATTATTAGACCTAATGGCTCGTATTACGAGCTCACTTTTATAATAAAATCGCGATTTTAACGTTCACTTTTACATCATAATCTTATGTAAAATTGAAAGTTAAAATCACGATATTATTATAAAAGTGAGCTAGTTAGCTTTTATAATAAAATCGCGATTTTAACGTTCGTTTTTACAAAAGATTTTGATGTAAAAGTGAGCGTTAAAATCGCCATTTTATTATAAAAGTGAGCTCGTAATACGGGCCTGTTACTTTAGATGGAACATGAATATTAAATAATGAAATAATGTTATTAGAATGAAGCAAATTATTGAAAACTTTATATAGGAAAATCATATCAAAATAAATTCGCCTACATTCCAAACTGCTCATATTTAATTTTTCGAGTTTGCTTAAGTAATTAGGACTGTTAATACTAAAGTTATAGCATAATAAATTTACAAACTTTTTTTGTACACCTTCGATAATAATAATATTTTTCCTATACATTGGATTCCATACTGTGGACGCGTATTCAAGTTTGGAGAGTACTAAAGAGTTATAAATGCAAATAACAGACTTTGGATTTTTAAAAATTTTACAATGTACCCGAGTGCCATTTACGTCACAAACATGGCCGGTACTAAATTTACTCGATTTAAATGCATTAAAATTTCATTTTGATATTAGGATAATAAAAATCAAAAAATTAAAGATTATATTTATCTAAATATTACTTATACATGACGAACATTGATATTCAGCAAGTATTTTCTTAAAAGCCGTAGGCTTGGAATACCCCATTATGCAATGCAAATTGCTGAGAGAAAGAAAACATCGAAAAGTATATATTAATGATCATTTAACTCCTAAAGAAAGAAATACGGCTAAAGTAAAGAGAAATGGTAAAAGAAGAAATACAAAACGGAAATAAAGTAAAACGGGTTATGAAAAAATATGTATAAACGACAAATGGTTTAAATGGAATAATCAGACGGCAACAATTGAGGAGGTAAATTACTAAAGGAAAAAGTAACAAAAATAGATAATACGACGAACGTGGCAAATGAAAAGGATTTGAATAAGGAAAAATTAAATAGTAAAGAAAGAAAGGACAAGATTAAAATAAGAACTTGGAATGTAAGAGGAACATTTGAAGAAAGGAAATTGAAGAAAGGAAATTTAATCATATTGTGAACGAAATAAAGAAATATAATTTTGACATAATAGCAATATAAGACGCTAAACAATTGGGGCAAACTATAACAGAAATTGAAGATTTTGTGTTCCTTAATAGTGGAGAAAAAGATAAAATGTTAGACACTGCATGGTTTCATTATTAACAAAAGATTTAAAACATCAATTGAATCTTCAATTCAATATCAGACAGACTGTGTACCTTGAGAATTAGTGGAAAATATCAAAAAACTACATTTATGAATTTCCATGCACCAACAGATGAAAAAAATATAGAGGAAAAAGAGGAATTTTACAATAAATTAGATCAAATTTATGAAATTATACCACAATACGATATGAAAATAATGTTGGGTAATGGAAACACGAAAATATGTAGAGAGGAGTTATTTAGACCAACAATAGGACAATATAGTAAACACAAAGTAACAAACGAAAATAGTACATTTAAATGAAAAGAACAATGTTATTAGCAGTACATATTTTCAAAGAAAAAAATATCTATAAAGGAACGTGGCGGTCATCTGATGGGAAAACTATAAATCTGACCACATATTAATTGAAAAACCGAAAGAAAAAGCAATTAAAAATGTAAGGAGGTATACAGGACCCAATGGAGATTCCGACCATTTCATAGTAGGAGCAGTGATAAAGCAAATATTATCAATTACTAGAAATGAATTTAAAACAAGAAGAATAACAAAAAAGGAATTACACTGGAAACTGAAGAGAAGCAAAGAAAATATATTCAAACTATAGAAAAAGAATTACAGAATATTGGAGAAAAGGACAACATAGATGAAAGATGGAATGAGATTAAGGAGAATAAACAAAGTCACTAAAAGTTGCAGCAAAAAAGAAAAGCAAAATGGAAAGAGGAAAAATGAGAATGAAAATGCTAAGAGAGAAAACTGGCTGTTTTTGCTTCGTCATATTTTGTTTTTGCTTCAAATACGAAATGCAAAGAAGTAAAACTAAGAAGCTAATAATGGAGAAAAAAAGAAGTATAATGAAAAATTGGTAGACGAAATAGAACAGAATTACAAAAATAAACAGGTGAGGAATCTATACCAAGGACTAAAACGAGAACGAAAAGGGTACCAAGTAAAGATGGATTAGACAGATTATTGCGGGAGAAGATCTTATAGAAATGGAAAAAATACTTTTATCTACAACTATTGAAATATGTGTACATTATACGTGTGATACTACATATAATATACTACTCATATTACACAAGTGTAATATGAAATGTCATGATACACGCTACACTTTTCTGTAATAAATAGGGCATATAATTTAACACATAATATTTTATTAAACTGTTAATTTATTAATAACATATTTTTTATTATAAATATCAATATATATGCTTATAAAAGTATAATAAATACAATTTGAAAAGTTATTTTGACATTTAAGTGCTACTGTGGCGCCAACTGTTAAGATATATATGAACTACTCAAACCTAACTGAATATTTAACAAATAATATCAGATTTTTTATATGCCTGATAGTTGTAGATAAAGTATAGTATTTGACTCGCATAATATGGCTACATTACACGCGGATGATTAAAAATACTCGCTACCGCTCGTATTTTTAATTACATCCTCGTGTAATATAGCCTACATATTATGCTTGTTAAATAATATACTATTATCAACTACTCAACGGAGATCAAGAGAATGCAAATGAAACGGAACAGAATGATAACCAACAGAATCAGCATAACAATAACGAAACACTTCCAAGTAATGAAAAAATAGAGGAAATAATAAGAAAATTAAAAATACAAAAGTCCAGGAAGTGATGCAATAGCAGCAGAACTATTTAAATATGGAGGTCAAAATTTAATAAAACAGATACAAACATTAATAGTAGAAATATGGAAAAAGGAAAGGATGCCAAGTGAATGGTCACAAGCAATAATTTGTCCTCTACATAGAAAAGGAGATAAATGTGAATTTAACACCTACACGGGTATCTCTCTTCTAACTATAGCCTATAAAATGTTGGCAACGTAAATCAAGAATAAATTAGTAGGGAAAACTGCAACTGTTATGAGGGAATACCACAGTGGGTGGAGAGAGAGAAGGAAGAAGTACCATCGATCAAATTTTTATGCTACAGGAATTGCAAGCAGAAAATTACGAGTACGGGAGAGCAACAATGGTCTGTTCGTAGACTTTAAGCAGGCATATGACAAGATCAATAGAAGATATCTTTATGAAGCGTTAAAAGAAATTGGCATAGAATGTATGGTGAAAGTAGATAATAAAACATCAGAAGAATTTGAAATTAATGAGGGAGTTAGACAAGGAGACACACTATCATCTATACTATTTAGTGTCGTACTGGAATAAGTTATTAGAGCTGCAATTATTAACAGAAGTGGGATTTATATCGAACAAGGCACCAATGCCTTGCATTTGCAGATGATGTAGCCATTTTGACGAGGACGAAGGAAGAACTGGAAAATGTAATCAGAAGGCTGGAACAACAAGCAAGAAAAGCGGGATTAATAATTAATAAAGAAAAAATCAAATTCATGGAATGGACAGACAAATAATTCAGAAAAGGAAATTATCTAAAAGTGAGAACAGGAAGAGAGACAGAATATAAGTTCGAAAAACTGAACAGATTTACATATTTAGGAACAATATTTACAATAATTCCGGACGTAGATACGGAACTACGAGCGAGAATAATGATAGGTAATCGGTGCGTAAGAGCACTTAACAGAGTCCTCAGAAATAAATATATTTCACGAAAAGCAAAACTGAAATTGTATACAATAATTATAAGACTGATAGTCGCGTTTGCCTGTGAAACCTGGACGTTTAAGGCTCATTTCGCACCAAGCCAGTCCATTCCAGTCAGGTTCAATCGCATCAGACGCTGCTGAATTCAATCGAGTAGTTTATCATTAAAATCAAGCAAATGTAAAAATTTGATTTCACACCGAACGCATCATGTCAAGTCCAGTCGCGTCGCAGTCGGTCGTCGGTATTGACTCAACAGGTCGAATTTTTGTTTCAGTCTTGCTAGATCAACTGCAGAGAATACATCATGAATGTGGAAAAATTAAATTCTTTTTTTTGAAGTCTACGTAAAATAATTTCTTACACAAGCACGTCCATTCTCTATCGATTCTTTTCACAGACTGACACAAGTTCTCAACACAAGACGTGTTTAATGCGAAATCTAATGACTAAACATGATTTTATTGGACTAACTTGACTGGACGTGACTGAATTGGACTGGTTCAGTGTGAAATGGGCCTAATAAGGCAGAATAAACTAGAGTAGAGGTATGGGAACGAAAGGTATTAAGAAAAATATTTCGAGGGAAAAAAATGGAAGATATATGGATAAGAAGAACAAATCAAGAATTGAAAGAATTATACAAACATAACAGGAATGATAAAAGCACAGAAACTTCGTTGGTTAGGGCTTATAGAAAGAATACAATCACTCAAGCCATGGGCCAACTTGACTCGCCGATCTAAGCTATATATAATTTTATTTAAATGTATAATAATATATTCACCAATATCCATTTTATTATTTATATCACAGAACAGAGGAATGTTTTAACTAAACAAAACACTATCACCACCGGTGTGAAGTTAGCCACGAATATTCCAGCAACGAAAATAATTGTGTTCATCGTATCCGGCAAACGGTTTATGTATATCTATCAATGTGTTACTTACAAATAACTGAAACAAAAACTATAACATTTAAGCTAATGATTAGAAATAGTGAAATTAAGTTAATCACAATGAAAATTTCTGCATTTACATCAAAATTATTACAGTTATTTAATAATTTCGCCGTACCTACCCATGTTCACTTCCTTTGCCAAAACGTTCTTAGCACTATCATATTTTTATGGTAGATTCCCAAAAGATGTACCTGTACATTTTGATAAGTTTTTGTTAAAATATTAGAGAATGAGGGTTACTATTCTTAAGACAACCCCAGAATTATAGAAATTTGAGCTCCCTCGACATTAAAATATTACCCCCCTGTAAAAACGTTCGTGTCAGTGACATATTTCTATGGTAAGTTCCCTGTACATTTTATTAAGTATTTGTTAAAAAATTTGGGGATGTAGGTTACTAATATTACTTCAGAATGATAGATATCCAAAAGATTCCCATATTGGATTAATAAAAAAAAAGCGAATGAAGTCTCATTAAACCAAGTGGCGAATCTGAAAAGGGAATAAATGGAAAAAAAAAATCTAAAAAATTAAATTCTTATTAACTATTTTAGTTTCGTATTAAATGTTATTTATTGCTTATTTTTTGTATTTTAAACATAAATCACAAATATAGTCCTCGGTCATATCATTGTAATTAATTGAATTATCTTTTGGATATGTACATTTAAAGTGTATCCATCGTTTACACATCTCACATTGCACGTCACGTTTTTACAGGGGGGGAGGTAATTATTTTAATGTCGAGAGAGCTAAAATTTTTATCATTCTCGAGTTTTATTAAGATTAGTAATATGTATCCCCTAAATTGTTCACAAAAACTTGGCAGAATGTACAGGTCTTCCTATTGGGAACCTACCATAAATATAAGGGCGTGACACGAACGTTTTTACACGCGGGGTAATCATTTTAATGTCGAGAGAGCTCAATTTTTTATCATTCTCGAGTTGTCTTAAGATTAGTAACACTCATCCCCTAAATTGTTAACAAAAACTTGGTAGATTGTACAGGTCTACCCATTGGGAACCTACCATAAATAAATGGAAGTGACACGAACGTTTTTACAGGGAAAGTAATTATTTTAATGTCGAGGGAGCTCAAATTTTTATCATTCTCGAGTTGTCTAAAGATAAGTAACACTCATCCTCTGACTTGTTAACAAAATTTTAATAAAATGTACAGGTACACCCTTTAGGAACCTACCATAAATATATGGAAGTGACACGAACGTTTTTACAGCGGGGGTAATTATTTTAATGTCGAGAGAGTTTAAATTTTTATCATTCTCGAGTTGGCTTAAGATTTGTAACACTCATCCTTTAAATTGTTAACAAAAACTAGGTAGAATGTAGAGGTCTACCCATTGGGAACCTACCATAAATAAATGGAAGTGACACGAACGTTTTTACAGCGGGGGTAATTATTTTAATGTCGAGAGAGTTTAAATTTTTATCATTCTCGAGTTGTCTTAATATTAGTAACACTCATCCCCTAAATTGTTAACAAAAACTTGGTAGAATGTATAGGTCTACTAATTGGGAATCTACCATAAAAATATGGAACTGACACGAACGTTTTTACAGGGGGAGTAAATATTTTAATGTTGAGAGAGCTCAAATTTTTATCATTCTCGAGTTGTCTTAAGATTAGTAACACTCATCCCCTAAATTGTTAACAAAAACTTGGTAGAATGTACAGGTC
Source organism: Stenolophus ochropezus (assembly GCA_035578165.1). NCBI lineage: Eukaryota > Metazoa > Arthropoda > Insecta > Coleoptera > Carabidae > Stenolophus > Stenolophus ochropezus. The sequence goes on along the minus strand of JAQOWZ010000008.1, from coordinate 4,444,000 downwards.
TACCCATTGGGAACCTACCATAAAGATATGGAAGTGACACGAACGTTTTTACAGGGGGGTAATATTTTAATGTCGAGGGAGCTCAAATTTCTATAATTCTGGGGTTGTCTTAAGATTAGTAACCCTCATTCTCTAATATTTTAACAAAAACTTATCAAAATGTACAGTTACATCTTTTGGAAATCTACCATAAAAATATGATAGTGCTAAGAACGTTTTGGCAAAGAAAGTGAACATGGGTAGGTACTGCGAAATTATTGAATAACTGTAATAATTTTGATGTAAATGCAGAAATTTTCATTGTGATTAACTTAATTTCACTATTTCTAATCATTAGCTTAAATGTTATAGTTTTTGTTACAGTTATTTGTAAGTAACAGATTGATAGATACACATAAACCTCGACATAAACCGTTTGCCGGATACGATGAACACAACTATTTTCGTTGCTGGAATATTCGTTGCTTACTTCACACCGGTACTATCACTACGTTTTCACGATCACATTGCTAGAATCGCTGATTCGGTGCGATTATTAAACAAGGATTGCAATCATGTTGTTGGGGGATCAAATTAGGGTTGCTCGATAGGATTGTTTTGGGTCTAAAAAAAACGCCTTTTGTATTTCGAGTTTATAACATCTTTGAAACCGATCATAAGTATTACCAAAGTAAGTTTTTGAGGTTACCCCAGGTTTATGCATAAAACTCCTATGTAACTTATAGTTTTCGAGATTCCAAAATCAGCAATCGAAAATGGAAAAATTGTATATTATTAATTCTTTGCAGTGGTTCGTGATTTGGACGGCCATATATACTTGCGAGAAAATAATGGCAGAATTGTAGCTGGAGGTTTTGAACCTGTTGCTAAACCAGCATTTGAAGATGGGCGTATACCAGGTAAAACGTAGTTTCTTGATTTTCCTATAAATTTTACAGGACTTTTGATAATTAAGTGTTCCTCTATCAAATAAATTATATACAATATGTACCTGTTAAATTTGACTCCCTAGCGCTGGTCGTTGGGTCTGATTAGATAGTCATGGGTATGATGATATGTTATATGTAGCAAATTCGAAACAGCGTTATCTGCCGGAAGACTGGGATCATTTCCACGTGCTGCTAGAACAAATACTGCATCGAGTTCCGGGTTTGGGCAACGCTGTGTTGGATCGTTTGTGCAACGGCCCTGAGGCTTTTTCACCTGATTGTCGGTGGATTGTTGGCGAAGCTCCAGAAATCCGCAACTACTTAGTCGCCGCTGGTATGAAAACTGTTGGCGTCAGTGCAGCGGGTGGAGTTGGCAGAGCAACAGCAGAGATTATTGTCAATGGGTGAGTAATTCGTAATAGAGTAGGAAAAATTAAATATACATACTTAAGTATAGCGAAGTTTTTGATCATATCAGAGCAATTCGGGTATCTTAGAGGTAATATATGTATTTTCAAATTATTGTTCGTGTATTTATAGGTACAATTTGTAAGAACATATTGTAACGTTTATTTATTTAGGTGAAGTGTAAACATAAGTGAAATACGAATATTTACATAATTAGGTTTTATGAACGAATAACAAATATGAAAATATAATAAAAGTAAGTAACAATATGAATAAACATATTGTTACATGTCTACACAACCTGCGATGCCTTTACATTGTCTGGTTGCATAAAAACCAGTATCAGAATATGGATATAAGAAGGCGAGGAAGAGAGAAGTGACAGGGAGTGACGAGTGACAGCAAGGGGAGAAAAGCGACTGATTTAGAAAGCGAAATACTGTACGATCCATTAGTTATCGATTTTGTTGTTCTTGTGTTCGTGTTTGTTAGTGTTCCTATGGCGTTATCCTGTTTGAGTTAGTTTATAGTTCTTGTTTTGTATGTTTGTAAATTAAAGATCTAAAGAACCCAAGTTGTAAAATATTTTGTACCAAATCCGTAATAATTGGTGTCAGAAGTGCGATCTTTATAGATTAAATTAAAATAATTATCAAAATGAAGTTGAGGGAAATGAGTAAAACAACTCAAAGAAGAATTAGAAGAACGAGAACTGGATAAGTCTGGAAATGAATCTGTACTCTTAAGTCGACTGAAGCACAAGCACTTGTTGACGTAGGTATTGATCCAGATGTGTTTTATTTCCTGACAGCAGAAGAAAATTCCAGAAAACAGTTAAAGAATTTTCTTGATGTTTAAAAGAATTCTCAAAGGAACAAGCAGAAAATTTTTGAAAAAGAAAAATTCTAGGCAACAACTAGAAGAATTTTCTAAGAATTTGAACATGAAGTCTCAGTTAAACAAGAGGAGAACTTCCGAAAAATAAAAGAAGAAATGTTTGAAAATTCGCAGAAAATGAAGAGAAAAAATACAATGATCAACTTGAAGAAGTATATAAGAAGCAAGATGAGAAGCACGAAGTATTTTCCATAAAACATAATGAGCTGGTTGCAGAAGTATGTAACGAAGTTGAAATCATTGAATTGCATTTACAAATTAATCAAGAAAGAAATGGATCAGGGCTAGGCATGAATATAATTCCAACATGTAATAGTAATATAAAACCACCCAAATTTGATGGTAAAAGTTCATGGACGACATTCAAGATTAAATTTGAAGCTGTTGCCTCTATTAATTGATAGACTGAAGAAAAGAAGGCTATTGCTTTGATTTCCGTTTTGCATGGAACTGTTGAAGACACGCTAAGAATAATCCCTGAGTCTGAACGAACATACGAAACACTGACTAAAGCTCTAGAACAAAGATTTGGTGATGGACATCTTTCTCTAATATACAAAATTCAGCTTGAAACGAGAATTCAACGAAATAACGAAACGTTACAAGAATTTGCAGCTGACATAGAAAGATTACCACGTCTAGCATACCATAATTCTCCTCTTGCATTCCAGGAGCAGGAAGCACCTTATAGATTAATTAGAGGTATCCGTGACTCGGACATTAGGCGATGTATCAACGTGTCAGATCAACAATAACTTAGTTCTCTTTTGGCTCGAGCTCTGCAGCAGGAACCCATGGAAGCTAGTCTACTACTAAGAATGGTTAATTTAAGAGAAATTAAGCTGAAAACATCTAACAAAGATCCCAGTTGTCCTCTACGAACTCATGAAGAGAATCAGGGAAACGACAAAGAGCCGGCATTGAGAGCTGGATGCCGGCAAAGTCTACAGAGGCCTACAAAATTCCAATAAAGATTTCACAAATGCGGAAAAATAACAAAAGTTTGACAACACAAGGTATGGTAAACAAGAAGTCGTGTGATATTACCATTGGTACTGGTGCAACTGCTACAATAATACGACCAGACCTTGTAGCAAAAGAACGGTGGACCTCTACAATAAATTCGTGGGAACTGCCAACGGGAGAATCTTCACCAGTCTTGGGAGAAGTCGCTGTGCAGTTGCGACTGGGACAACAAATTATTCCTCTTCGAGCTCTCGTTGCCAATATTATCGACGAGATGATTTTGGGGGTTGACGTGAGGAGCCTATGGGTTTTATTGTGGATATGGCTAAACAGCTACTACGAATAGGAAATGAAGAAATAATTTTAAATTCTCCTTCAGATACCGTCATTCAATCAACAAGTAATTATGTCGAAGGCGGAAGAATGGGATTCTGTAGCGCCTTTTAGACTCGAGCCAAAATAGATTTAAATATACCAGATCTGCTAATAGCTAGAACACTCGTTGAGATAAAAGAAATTGTTCTAGTACAGATTGCGAACACCAGCAATGAGAATGTAAAAATTAAAGAAAATACAAAACTTGGCACCATTAAACCAATTATATGGATAGCTCCGGGAAAGAATATCACTCATTAATTGTAATACTGCAAAATATCCCGTAGAGTTACAAAGATTAGGGGAAGAATGTGTTAACTTAATTGAAGTAGAAAAAGAAGTTGGAAAACTGCTTCGGCAATATAGAGACGTGTTTGCAATCACCGAAGAAGAATTTGTAAATACAGCTCTGGTTCATCATAGAATTAATACTGGAGATCCAGTACCAATTCGTTAACCATTTCGTAGATTACCTTTGGTGAAATTTGTTGTGTATTTATTTAAATAACAACTTATTCAGTCTTAGTTTTTTATTAAACAACCCAAGAATTCACATACAAAAACTGACTAGTATTTTTTACATCGCATTACTACTACACTAACTCCCTCTGTTACCGTAATTCCCAAACATTTATAATTCACAGATTTGGCGGCAACTTCAAATACATAACATTTCTTCCCCCTTCATTTGGAAACATAGTCTTCTAAATACGAAGGTCGTTTTATTGTTCTGCGTGGACGCAATGCGGCTGCAGCTTCTTCAGGTGATTGAGGAGGTAGAGCTTGAGACCTCTCTGGGCTCGGTAAGGTTGGTCTGCTATGCTTCTCGGTAGAACTTACCGGGTTAGCTATGACTGGTTCCGATTTGATGTCCATATTCTGAAACTCTACTAGTTCTGGAACATAAGAATGAGGATTTGGAACTAGTACTGTGGATGGTTGTTGTAGTGTCGGAGATTCGGGAAGGGACTCGGGTATTTTTGTCTCTTGGAAATCTGTTGTAATCTTTTTATCTTCATGGTTCTGTTTATGCTGATTTAAATTTTTCCCGTCTAAATCCTCTTCGACTCTTTGTCTTAATTGATCAATATGTCGTTTGATAATATTGCCATTTGATAGCTGGATTTTTTACGAGACTGGGCCTATACATTCTTGAATTTGTCCTTCTAACCATTTAGGTCCTAACAGGTTGTAATTCCGGAAATAAATCAAATCTCCAGGGTTAAACGAACGAAGATCCAGTCTTGCCTCTTTGTTATATGTTTTGTTTGATTTCAGTGCATATGGGTGCATTTTATCCAATACTGTTCTTAATCTTCTTCCCATAAGAAGTTCGGCTGGCGTCTTTAAAGTCCCTGCGTGAACAGTTGTATGTTGGCGAAAAAGCATCCGTTGAATTTGCAATTCAATATCTCCTTCTTCTAGCTTCGCAAGAATTTTCTTTGTAACTTGCACCATACGTTCAGCTTGTCCATTGCTGGATGGGTGATATGGAGATACTGTACTGAAGTCAATAAGATTCTTTTTATAAAAGTTCCTTCGAGGTAAACGAACGTCCATTATCTGATATAATGAGATCAGGAATTCCTAATCTAGCAAATATTTTCCTGAAACTCTTTATCACTTCACTTGATGCCATTGATTCCATAATGTCTACTTCAAGCCATTTCGTCATTGCATCAATGATGATTAGGTAAACTTTCCCTTTATATGGTCCTGCAAAATCGACATGTAAAGTCGACCATGGATTTAACGGAGTTTCAACTGATTGGCGTGGAGCTTTTGGTGGATTATTAGCATGCAATTGACATGTTTTACATCTTGCCACGCAATTTTCGATATCCTTATCGATATTTGGCCACCACACGTAGCTACGAGCACACGCTTTCATGTCTACAATACCTGGGTGATTAGCGTGAAGTAGTTCCAAAAATCTTTTCCGTGTAATTTCAGGCGCTACTAAACGGTTTCCCCAAAGTAAACAATCTTTATGGACTGATATTTCAAGTCCAATAAAGTACTTTTTTCAAAATTTTATCTTTTTTCGTATATTCTTGAATATCCTTCACTGGAATAGGCACGTTTTGTGATTCCAGCAACAGTATGTCTCCCGAAGGTGTATTATCATCCTTTTCAGCCTTCAGTGGTAATCGACTCAGACAATCTGCGTTGCCGTTTTCTTTACCTTTTCTGTATTCCAGTGTATAGTCATATGCACTTAAAACCACACACCATCTTAGCATCCTCGGAGATAAAATAGGTGGAATTGGTTTCCCTGGTGACAACAGCCCTAAAAGAGGTTTATGATCTGTTGTGACCACAAAATGTCTTCCCGCCACGTACTGGTGAAATTGTTTGACTCCTTCGACAATTGCCAAAGCTTCTTTGTCTGTCTGTGCGTAGTTCCTCTCAGACTTTCCCAATGTGCGCGACCAATACGCAATCGGTTTTTCTACAGATTCTTCTCTCTGAGCTAATACTACTCCGATTCCATAAGGTGAAGCATCACAATTTACTACTAACTCCTTGGTTTCATCAAAATGAGTTAACACTAAATCTGATCTTAATAAATCTTTTAGTTTCTGGAAAGCTTCTTCGTGCTTCTTTGTCCAAACCCAAGGTTTGTTATCCAGTAATCTATACAATGGTTCTACTATGTTTGACTTCTCCTTCAAAAATCGATTGTAGAAATTTAGCATTCCTAGAAATGACTGTAATTCTTCTTTATTTGTGGGTCTGGGCGCTTCTCGAATTGCTTTCACCCGCTCCTCTGTAGGTCGTATACCTTCTTCTCCAATAAGATATCCCAAAAATGTAATTTCTTTAAGACCAAATTCACATTTTTCTTTTTTAATTGTAAGTCCTGCTTCCTGTAATTTCTTGAGAACTTTTCTTAAATTTTCATCATGTTCTTCTCTATCTTTTCCGAACACGATGATGTCATCTAAATATGCCTTTGCTCCTGGAATGGAAGCTAAAAGTGAATCCATAATCCGCTGAAACAGGCCTGGTGCAATTGAAATTCCAAAAGGTAGTCGTTTTACTCGGAATAATCCTTTATGCGTATTAATTGTAAGAATTTTTGCTGCCTCATCTTCAACCCGAAGTTGCTGATATGCCTGGGATAAATCCAGTTTCGTAAAAAACTTGGCAGGAGTAAACAAGGTTATCATCTCTGTAATTGTTGGTAAAGGATAAGAATTCTTTTTCAGTGCTTTGTTTACTGTACTACGGTAATTTCCACATAACCTTATTTTTCCGTCCTTTTTTCTTGACGTGACCAATGGTGTTGCCCATTCTGAATAATCAGTTGGCTCCAGAACTCCTTGTTGAACCAATTTTTCTAATTCTTTTTCTACCACTGGCTTCAAAGCAAAAGGAACTTGTCTACTTTTCAGGAAAGTAGGCGATACAGTTTCCTGTATTTCCAACTTAATTGGATCACCACGGAATTTACCTAATTCTTCTCTAAACACTGTAGAGTATTCTTCAGTTATTGGTAAGGCACTTGATACACTTTCTCGGAATTCAGTACTTATACTATAAACTCCATTAACCGTGATACCCAATTCTCTAAACCAGTTTCTTCCTAACAAGTCGTATCCTCCGCTGTTTGAAATAACTACTTTCAAATATTTGCATACATTTTTGTATTGTACCTTAACCATAGCCTCTCCCAAACTTTCAATCTTCTGTTGTGTCCAGGTATGTAAATTCCATGTCGTCTTTTGTAATTTTGTACTTTTAGTTCGGATTTTATCCCAAGTTTCTTTTTTAATAATTGTACAGACTGCACCCGAATCTACTTCCATTTTGATTGCAATGCCATTTAATTTAACGTTAGCAATAATCTTTTCATTATTTATATTACCTTCCATTGCCTGAATAGAATTAAGTGTATGCAAATCACACTCGTTTTCATCTAACCAGTTACAGTTTTTTGATTTGTCGGATCTTTTATTCTTCGATGCTTGCGATTCACTTGTCTTAACTTTTCCTTGTTTTTCTTTTTATAGCATGCACTCTGAATATGCCCCCTCTTGTTGCAATAATGGCATACTGCGTCCCTAAATTTACATGTTTGTCCATCATGTATTTTATCACAATGACGGCAAGGATTCAGTTTCTTTTTTTCATTCTGCATGTTTCTTTGTTTATTTACCATAAAAATTGCATTTCCCGATAGGTTTCTAACATCTTTGACATTTTTTCGTGCCGTTTCTGCCGCAATTGCTAGTTCCAGTGCACGATCAAAAGTGAGGTTAGGTTCCGAAAATAATTTTTTCTGTAACCCTTCATCAGCGACGCCACATACAATACGATCTCTTAGCATGTTATTAAGTTCTGTAAAATTACAAAATTTGCTTAATTTACGGAGATCTGCGACGAAATCCGCTATAGACTCATCTTTTCTTTGTGTACGTCGGTTGAAATTGAACCTTTCCACAATTTCATTTGGTGTTGGATTGAAATGCCCTCTTAATTTAGTTACTATTTGATCATATGTAAAATCCTTTGCAATATTTTTTGGCGTTAACAATGATCGTAGAATTTCATATGCAGGAGCACCAAACTGCGCTACAAGTATTGCACGTTTCTTACCAGGATCCGTGATATTGTTTGCTTCAAAGTAGAATTCAAGCCGTTCCTCGTAATTTGACCAAGACGCATTAATATCAAGTGGTCCTTAATGTCCCACAGTTGTATTATGTTCTGCCATAGTTGTTTTATTTTTTCTAGGTTAATTTGCTTCCTCAACAATAAAGCACTTTTCTTGATCCTATACACACGTTACTTTTTATATCCTCGTCGCCAATTTTAATGTTGTGTATTTATTTAAATAACAACTTATTCAGTCTTAGTTTTTTATTAAACAACCCAAGAATTCACATACAAAAACTGACTAGTATTTTTTACATCGCATTACTACTACACTAACTCCCTCTGTTACCGTAATTCCAAAACATTTATAATTCACAGATTTGGCGGCAACTTCAAATACATAACAAAATTTAAAGAATCGGAAAATATAATCAATGATATGGAAAAACAAGGAATAATAGATGATTCATCAAGTCCTTGGGCTTCATCTGTAGTACTGGTTAGGAAGAAAGTTATTTAGATATGTTACCACTAATTAAAAGTAATTATTATAACACTTAAAACTACGCAATGTTTATTTCCACAATACAGGATGTTCATTTTATTTTGTCGACTATTGCTATCTCGAGGACTATAAGAGCTACGAGGTCGGTTAAATTAGCAAACAATTTCTATTTTAGAACGCTATTAACATGAGGCAAACATTTTTTTTTAAATCAGTGGTTCTCAAAATACGGGTCCCAATACAATTTTACTCTTAATAACACAATATACTATTAGCTATATGAATATGAAAATAACCAATATCCTATATAATTTTCACTTAAAAAATTAATATCTCGCTTATCACGAAAGACTTTTCAGTTGCGTTTTCACTACTACTCTGTTCTTCAGAAAAGAAAGTTATAGGACCCCATTTATAAATTATTTGATTTTTCTGCCACATTTGAGAACTTAAAGTGATGTTTGAAATTCTTTTGAAATTATTAATATTAATTGATATTCTTTTTGAATTAAATTTTATGTCTTTATTCTATGATAAATTAAAAGAATATTTTACATGTGTGTATGGATGGAAGAAGTTTTATATTTTATTATGTGTTTTTAAAATATTAGAATATAAAAAAGGCATTTTAAGTATCTCTTTGTCAATAAACATTAATTGAAAATTTGCACTTCATCGAAGGAATATGCAAGGCAGGAAATAATAGTTACACTGGTTACAGTGCAAAAGCAATTGTATACAATTTGTATTTTGTGTATTTTGAGCCTTGATTACGTAACATAAACATGATTCAATATTTAAGTTGAAATTTTTGTACAGATTTAAATGAGTTAAATTATTAAGAATTAAGGAATTTGCTTGTGATTATTATTTTTATTTAGTTTCGTTATCGTTTTATTTTGTTCGTTTGTATTATATTTCAGAAAATGTAGAAAGCAAATGAAAATATCGTATATAACAAAGGGTGATAAATTAATAATTAAATACGTTTGTATTAACTAACTTCTACAAATATACATAACTAGAATATACTTTCATATAATCTGCTTACGGGTTTTTCTAACTATTTTTTTATTTAAAAATGTAGGTCTTCTATTTATCTATTTTTTTTTTTCATTTTTCTAATTTATTGTAAATATTTACAGAACATTTTGCCAATAGTGGAAACATATACTTATTACTATATTGTTATAAACAGTAATAAATATACCAAATTAAATGGTCAAATATAATCTGTACGCATTACAACCAATTAAAACAATGCCGTTTCTCACAGCTCCTGTAGTTTTAAAATTCGCCAGTAGATAGAATATCGCTTAGCAAGAGTCGCCTATAACTAGATGAAATGTACAGCAATATACAACTTATCAAAATATACCCAACAAAAAAATATGCATTTACATAAAATTACCAGCTTAAATTATAATGTAAGAAATTTGAAATGTTCGTATTATTAAATACAGCTTCTGGTAATAAAAAAAAAAACAATCCTTTATATTGTAGTATAGGATTGTATCCAGTAAATTATATTTGAATTATTTTTCTATCGTACAATATCCATCTTCCGAATACTCAACGTTCAAACAACACTTTATATTTCCTTGATATTTATTTGTACAAATTCTCTATTATATTCTGAACATAATATTGGTACTATTCACTGTTTTTATAGTTACAGTTCGTATGACATGTATGAATTGGAAGTATCTCGGTTTCTGGGGCTTCACAACAACCGGAAGTTCTTGCGAGATCGGGTTCGTGAGGTTCCTGGGATGCATTATAGTCTGCAATATCCCTTTCAGGAATTTGAAACTGGAAGAAATCTTCGCATGTCGCCAGTATACCCTAAACTTCGCGAAGCTGGAGCGGTGTTCAGCCAGGTGATGGGCTACGAGAGGCCGGCTTGGTTTGAGAAAGATGAAACTAGTGGTGAGTAACATACACTCGTGTATATAGTAGAAGTTTAGTTATATGAAACTGACTTAAGCGGGTTTTACAACCTTTTATGGACGGGTAAGAAGCTTTGCGGTCAGGTGTTATAAATTATCCCAACTCAAAGGTATCATTTGAAAAGTAAGAACAGGTCCGTATTAAATAAATTCATACTGTACTTACTTTGTATAAATAAATAACTAATAATGGAGTTCTTGGAGTATGTAATTGGAAATCCAAAGATCACCCAATGAAAAGAAAAATCTTAAGAATGAACAACTTGACTTAGTCAAATCTCCATTGATCTCTCAGCTTTAATCCTTTTTAGATATTCTTACCATTGAAAAGGTGGTTAATACTTAGTTTCTGTCGTTGTTCTTCTATGTATAAATACTAGAAATTTTCTGTAAAGTATATTTATTAGTATTTCCTGTCAATGGCCTTAAAAGTCGAAATATGAATAAAAATTAAATTCAATTTTTTTAAACAACCAAGTATTTCTTATATTTATTTAATAACTGTTTGTATTTAAAATTGACGGTTGAATTTATTTTAATAATTTAATCTCTTCTCAATATACAAATTGAAATTAGAAGACGGCATTTAAAATGCATTATTATTTGAATATTTTACTTTAGATTTAAAAGTATATAATTAGGAAACATTTTGAAAGAAAATTTGTGATACGGCCCTTAACATCATATGACAGAAAAATCTACCTGCCTAAAAGTACCGATACCGCAAGTCCCATAAAACTATATAAGGGCCAATAGGCTTATCCGAAAGTGAATTTCATGTATCTAAACTTCTACTATACTTTCATATTGCTTAACTGCTCCCTGTAGGGCCGGTTTTTTCACCGTTGGTTAAAGTGTCGGTTATCTTAACCGTCGGTTAATGAAAAAGTATCGCATCGAAATAATAAATAACAAATATTTTTATTAACTTATATTATTTTTTTTGATGCAATATTTTTGTATTATGATTAAGGTAACCGGTACTTTAACCAGAGGTGGAAAAATCGGCCCTTAATAGTATGGTGGACAATGTAAAGTAGTTACATTAAAACAATGATTAAAAATGAATACATATATTATATTGACTGTAATGTAAAACAAAAGGTTGTTTAAAATTATTTTTTTTTATCAACATCTAGAAGAACTTGATGCATTATTCATGGCTAGCACCAACACTTGTGTGCTTTACCAAAATGGAAATAACAAATGATTATATACCGGTGTCCACAAAAAGATATCTAATTGAAAACTAATTTGCGTAAAATATGGGGCATAATTTTTATGTTTAAATGATAAGCATACCACGTACGGTTTAACCGGAAGTTGTATCATCTTTTTCATTCAAATGGATCACCTGTATATTTCCACATTTTTTAATTTTACCTCAAATTCTAAATAAAATGGTATGCAACAAAACAAAAATAATTGTTTCTTGTATTAATTTTTTTATATTGAATTGTTGCAAAATTAATCTGTGGCATAATAACAACAAAAACAATAATAAAAAAAAAACAACTTCTACAACAACGAACAAATACAGAGAATGTTTAAGTAAGCCTAGACTACGAAGTAACGCAATAAAATAAAAAGGTAGAAACTCCTTAACGTACGTTTAAAGTTCTCGCTCTTTTCTCGGCCACCACCAGCGCTCGGACCATCTATGTAGAGATCTGACAGCTCCGTGTTATTTTAAAAGATAGAAGTGGGGATTGCGACAGAAGGGCCTCTGGTGAGAAATCTTATACTAAAATGTATAATGCGGGCAACATGCCTCTCGTGAAGTTTAAAATTTAAAGTAAATTAAACATTTTGTTCGCAAAATATCAAAAACACTTTTGACAATCGATTTAATATTAAAAATATTTTCGATATTCTATGAATAACAACAATACAAATAATAATAGTGCTTGAAAAATAAACGTAATTTATATACTATAAGGCGGAGTAGGTGTAAAAGGAAAAACAGAAGAAAATATTGGTTTCGAAAGTTTATTTTATAAATATTTATATAACAAAGTTTTCCTTGTAACAATAAATGATCTCATACCAGAATACAACGGGGGCCGCTCATGTATACAGATACTCTACTTCCAATAAGCCATGGTTTTCATGAAGTGATAAAATTAACAATATTTCGTGAAGGTTCTTCAAGTCCAGGTGCCAGTACTTGAAGCGGTTCGGGTTGATGGACGATATTAGTATATATCTCGGTAAAGGTCTTTGATGTTGAAGGTTCTTCAAGCCCAGGTGCCACGTTCAAATTCCCAGAAGATGTACTGAATAACAAATCTGACCGTTGTATTGTAGCAGTTTCTTTACTAATTAAAGTTTTGTATAGCAAGAATAATGATGTGTATATATATATATATATATATATATATATATATATATATATATATATATATATATATATATATATATATACCTTACAAAGTATGGAATAAAATATACTATACAATGTTCTATTATTTTGAAATTATGAATCTTGTTTTGCCATTTAAATACAATAATATTTTCTCTAAACTATCATACTTGAATATTTTGAGGATATCAAATTTTCATGCTACATTCCTTCATAAGTGGGAGTAAACAACGTAATAGGTCACCTATACGCCACCAAAACACGTGCTGCTATCTCTGCCGAAATCCTAGTCGTAGCTCTTCCCCCACTTTTATCACAAAAATTCTTATCAGCTGTCATAGGCCTGTACTAGCGGGAAGTTGTCAGGACCAAACAATGCAAAACGATAGCAGCGCACTCGTATTAAACAATCTAGAACACTTGATCATTTAAAGGTCCAATATGGCGGCACAGGGCAAACGTACCTTATTTTGACATTAAAGTTTGTTCATTCTAGTTGTTGTTTCATATTTCTGTTTATTAATAGCGTATTTATTAATTTATTGACTTATATGTATGTATTGGTTTGGGATTAATGAAAATAAGAAAGTGGTTTCAGGCAAGTCCAGAAATTAGCTTCATTCAATACTGAACCAGTATCTTACAAATTCAAAGACAAAGTGATATCACGATAAATATTGTAGATTTCCGTAAAAATCAGTATGATTATAATATAAATATATACCCAAACAAATCATATTTTCCTAATATCCTGCTTCCCTAATTATTTTAAATAAAAAAGCTTTAAATAAATATCATAAATTTTTATCATTCCTTAAACAAGTGCTTTCATTTGATACCAAACACGACAGACCTATTTCTGACAACTTTTTGCAAAAAACAAAAACCAATCGACATGGTACAATTTTGTCATTTTTGCATGCCAGTCCTTGTCAAATATTTTCTTTTTATACCAAACACTACATACTTCTAACAATTTGATACCTAATTTTATTAGTTATAATTATTGTTTTGTCAAATTACGCTAAAACATATAGCAATTTTATTTTGTTGTTATTTTTTAAATTAAAAACAAATTTATATAATATTGTTCACTTCATCAGTAATTTCAAAAAATAATAAAAATAAACTAACGCAGCAAACTTGACAGATGAACCGTTAAACATTTGTTCAAGTTTGTCTCAATTCCTTGGGTATCGCTATTTTTGGGGTGATTTACGGCATTTTCATATCTAATTTCTGAGCTTACAAGCCACGTAAAATTATTTTTGCTGTTACTTGAAACATTTTTACCTAAAATAATTGGAAGCAGGAAATTAGGAAACTATGTTACGTATTTATCGTAGTACGTAAAAATATTAATATTGTTTATATCGTTTAGATTCCGAAACAGATGATTGGTCCACATCATTTAGGATTGCTCACACGAATACATTCGGTAAACCACGTTGGTTTGATTATGTGGCAGCTGAATACGCAGCTTGTAGAGAAACTATTGGTATATCTGATTATTCTTCGTTCACCAAAATAGATCTCTGGGTAAGAATAAATATTTTATCTTTTATTTTATATAGTTGTATAATAATAAGTCACAATGTTCAAACTTTTTCTATTACTGTCATGGAAATAAAACTGTCCCTTATAAACGCGAATTACAACTCCGGCCTGCAATTACATGATACTTCTGGTTTAAATAATATGTATTAATTACTCAATAAATGTAAGATCTCGAAAATCATAGGATATACAGAGTTATTAACTGAAATCTTAAGTTTAACGTATTATGCATTATTTATTTTTAATTTATCATTTTGTGCATAAAATTTATGAGAAAATAAAAATTATAATATACAGTGTGTTTGAAAAGTCAGCCAGTACGGTTGTGTGGTCGTGGCGTGTCTTGTCTGATCGTGTAGATAAGCAACATAGCCCGCCCTGTCCAATTGGATGGGTTACCGCACAACGGCTCGGTGTGTGCTGGCCTTGCAGAGACTGTAGGCTGACAACCTGCATCACTAAAATGCAAGTAAAACATGTCACGAAACAAGTACTTCGGGTACTTGAGGCCTTGTTTCACAGAGGAATGTTGTGCCACTGATGATGATGTGTTTGAAAAAGTGGAGACACCCTTTTATCTCGCTTATTATTACAGATACGTATCTTACTTAAAGAACATTATTTAATCAGTGTAAAATTTGTGATTAAGTTGTGTAATAAATTTCATAGTTCCACTTCCGGTGTAACCGGAAGTAGTGTCAACTTAAAAATCTTAAATACAACCTGTATGTTTTTTTCTTGTATTTGGATTGCATTTTTCATTTTCTTTTCGACAATATCAAATATGATAGCATTTTCGTTATTCTATTGTTACAAAAAAATATTTTTCTAGTCCAAGTTTCAATCATTTTGAGATAAATAAAAAATACAGATTATGTTTCTTCTGTGAAAAATTCTATTTCTTAATTATTTTTATTAGTTAATGATAAAAGAATGTTTAATTCTTAGTTAACTGTCACTATTAAAACAAAAACATATAAATAAATAAATATCACAGCCTACCGCAGTAGAAAATCGTACATCTCAAAATGATTGAAACTTGGACTAGAAAAATATTTTTTTTTAACAATAGAATAACGAAAATGCTATAATATTTGATATTGTCGAAAAGAGAATGAAAAATGCAATCCAAATACAAGAAAAAAACATACAGGTTGTATTTAAGATTTTTAAGTTGATCCTACTTCCGGTTACACCGGAAGTGGAACTATGAAATTTATTACACAACTCAATCACAAACTTTTCACTGATTAAATCATGTTCTTTAAGTAAGATACGTATCTGTAATAATAAGCGAGATAAAAGGGTGTCTCCACTTTTTCAAACACACTGTATACATAAATAAAATAATATGAATTTATTAAAGGGTATCGTTTGTTGATATCAAATATTTGCAACCGAAGCGAAACCCAGACCAAGTAAACGTAACAAAAAAAAAATACAGATAACATTATTTTTTTTATTCAATCATTTAAAAGTAAATTTAACTTATCTTTGTTAACGAAAATTAAATAACAATCAGGTATTTTACTATATATTTTCCGGATGTTGTTGAATTTGTCTTGTACGATGCTTAGTAAATTGTTTTAAAACTATGAATTATTTGGTATGATACGTACCTTGACGACAATTCATAAAAACTTATATATTATCATTAACTCCTTATATAAAATAATATCAACATACAGTTCATTTATTTAATAGTTATTTATGATATAAGTGTTAAAAGTGACATTTTATGAGTGAGTGGGGAAGTTTGAAACGAGGCGAAGCCGAGTGTAACAAACCCCACGAAAGAAATAAAATCACTTTTAACACAAATATCATACACTATTTTTCCTACGACCCTAGTTATGTATAAGTAAATAAAACCTAATCATTATAGAATGACATTTTTGACAGGTAACTAGATTTAGTTCCTTTTTAACACGAGTGTTAAAAGTAAATTTGTTTTTTACTTTTAATTCGTTGTCAATGACAACGATTTAAAAGTATTCACTGTGTTATAAACTGTTATTTTTAACTTGATAAGCAACCGTTAAAAAGACTATTTTTAACAGTGGTCGTAGGAAAAAATATTTAGAACTTATAGTGCAAGAAAAAAACATACATGACAAATATCGTCGGCAACCGCTTACCGCTCAGTAGAAGATTTCGGTTCAAGAAATTTCGAAATTGATGTAGTAATTCGTTTTATTGTCTTTTCTTTCTTTATTTTTTTTTGTAAGCTGCATCCGATTTTTATTTTTTCTGCCCGTCATTAAATAAAATAATTCAATCCTGCAACCATTTCTTTAAATTATGAAAGATGTGTAGTACCTTTGATTCACAGAAATAAAAAGTTGTAATATATTATTTTAATATAATATAATATAAATATTTTCCTCGTATAATTTTAACCAATCAGGTTATTGTATTTTTGAATTTTGACCAATGAAAATGGAATATCAGTTAATATTTCCCTCGAAAAATGTTGACCAATCAGGTAAGAGCATTTTTTTAATTTGAGCCAATGAAAATTGAATATCAGTGAATATACGCACATGTGCATAAACGAGTATAAAATAAATATAAAGTATCAACAAAAATTATTTATTTATTAAAATTACAATTTGTGCAATGGAAAATACAATTGTTATAAACTACATTTTTAGAATCTGAATTTGTGTCATTCCTTCTTAGTTCGTTTCCTATTTCTGGATTTCGCAAATTTGTAATTAGAGCTTCGTGATGTTCAGAATCTATTTTTATATAAGAACTGATAGAACTGCTATTACTATGTCCAGTTATTTTTGTTATTTGATGTTCACCGACTCCACTTTTGGCTAAATTTGATACAGCAGTGGAACGAATAGAATGATTTGTGATTTTGCATCGTTTAACGTCTAATCCTATTTGTTCTGCTGCATCTGAAGTCCACTTTGAAATAATGTTTCTTCCAATGGGCGTATTTTTGTAGAAACCAACTGATTTCTTATCCTTCCATGATGGGTTTAACAGTTAGGAAAAAACGATTAATAGTTATATTTTTCCCCCTTTTTTCCATAAGTTTATGAAACAATCTAAAAAGCAAACATTTTCAAATATTGTATTATTATCTAGCTTAATGTACACACCTAACGGGACATCGATCAGGATTGTTTTTATTTTCTACTAGCCATTTTTTTGCACACAATGTCCGTGCTCCTCCCTGAGCTGTTTTGCTGAACACCGGATTATAAATAATTCGTCCTGTTGGTTTGCCAAAATTATAATTTTCTTGTTCAAAGAACGTCGTTAAGCAACTGACGGCTTCACCTCCTCGCCAGGCTAACTCATAAGATGCAATATGATAAAACTTGCGTTGCAATCCTTCTGGAGTATTTTCGTCCCATAAGTTTATAATTTTTTCGTATTCTTCCACACTTAGCGCCTCAGAACTACTTTTTCTTTTTTCAGTAAATGTCTGTAATTGTTTTCTTTTAGCATCTCGTGCATTGCGGGCATTTTGAAATATTATGTCTTTGAAGGGATCAAACGAAATATTGAACTCATTATAAAATTTTGATTGCAATAATTTAGCAACCCTGTTCCACTGAGTTTTAATTACCCCCTCTTTATAGTCGGAACCGTCATGTTTCTTCATATTAAATCCAAAATCCATTAATATTTCTGCTAGCTTTGATAAAGATGTAGTTTTATTCAACTCGTATCCTCTTGCACAACAAAAATCTTCAAACAACTTCCATGTGGAATCATTTGATTTTCTAGTATTAACAGGAGTAATATCTAGAATTCTTTCACCAATTTCTTCAAAAAAATTGCTTCCAAAACGCAGATGACTCATTTTAAATATATGAAGTTTGACACCGCGTGGTCACAAAAAACTGAATTGTTTAATAACGTTGGTGACAAGACGATTATTTTGTTTTCTCACACTTCTTGATATCAAAAAATTGCATTGACATTTATCAAGTACGTATTTTAATGACATAAATGACGTTTATATGACAGTTTAAAATAAATATTAAATATTTAGAAAAATATATGCAGTGGGACATTTTTCTCGAGAAATATTCTACGAATATAT
The DNA here is from genome assembly GCA_035578165.1 of Stenolophus ochropezus. Lineage (NCBI taxonomy): Eukaryota > Metazoa > Arthropoda > Insecta > Coleoptera > Carabidae > Stenolophus > Stenolophus ochropezus. The sequence goes on along the minus strand of JAQOWZ010000008.1, from coordinate 4,425,381 downwards.
CACTCGTGCATGGCAAATACATCAGAATATTTTTTCTCGTGCACATTCGTGCACTCGAAAAAATATTCGGGTATTTGCCATGCACTTGTGATATAACTATTGAATATACTTTAGGGTGAACCATGAAGTACAATATAGGAAAGGGTGCTTGAATCAAAATGTGGCTACGAATATGTGCCTAGAGAGAGACAAACCTATCTTACTTATAACACTGGAAAGGTTTGAGTATTGAGGAATAAAAAAATATGGTTAATCTATTTAATTAAAATTATTTTTTATTAAAATATACACATTTATTTACATTATTAACACATTTAATTTTGTTAGAGCCTATTAATTTACAGTAAGTTTATAAAATTAAAAATTTGTGTTTGGGTGTATCAAAAAATCCTTTTTTTAAATATCTATCATTAAAGCGTCAGGAGGACAAATACATATTTTCATAACATCTGTGCAAAATTTACATTTATCTTTTTTTAATAATATGTGGACTAGAAATACTTTGATATAGTACAATTATTTATAATATACAATGCGTAGTTTCTGGCTTGTAGTAACTGTGATTATTGTATTCTATATAACTAGATTTCATTATCTGTAGAAGCAACGTTGCCGAATTTTTTTAAGTGACCAATGTACAATTATTTATTTTATTACTATTTTTGAATATATTTAAAAATTTTGAATATACAGGTGTGCCACCATTGCTATCTCGAGTACTATAAAAGCTACGAGGTTGGTTAAATTAGCAAAGAACCACCATTTTACAAGATTAATACAATAAGCAAAAAAAAATTTTTTCGACCAGTGGTTCTCAAAATACGGGACACAACTTTCTTATTTTAAATGGGAACATATGTTTATTGTTAGGTCATTCGATAGAGTATTTTTTTTCATTATAAATTAATTAATTACATTATTTTTTGTAATTCCTTGATGAAAAATTTATATATATATATTTAAAAATATTGTTAACTCTCGGTTTTATGCATTGCATCAAATAAATAAATAAATTTTTATTAAATACACCTAACCGATCAATTTCGCCTTTTTAGGGCATTTTAAGGATACTTAAAAAACCTATAAAATATAAAAAAATAAACAAAAACAATTATTCACTACATTGTCATTATGAATATATTTATATTTCAATATATATAATTTTGTAATGCGCAAGCAGTGCCATAATATGCGTTTAAAATTGTACAGACAAAATATTATTAATTATTAAAAAAAATATTTTCACCATCCAAACCTCCTGAAAAAAAAGATAATGTTATAAAAACTGTAGAATTTCATTTCATTAACTTCATTCTAAAATCAATATTTATCTAATCACTAAATATTATATTATTCATGTGAACATTTCAAAATAAAAAAAAACAATAAAATGTACATTGTGAAAATATATTTTTAAAATTGTTTAAACAACATTTATTTATCAGTAGATACGTTTACTTGGTCCAAGACAAGTATTGTTCAACGAGTGCCCCGTAAAATGTCCAGTTGGATGTTGAATGGACTTTTCATCACTGCAGACCTGCACCATTATAAATGCAAGTAAAAGCAATGTCAATAAAAAAATATTCCAGTCATGTGCTCCACATAGCAGATAACGGAATCAGCAACTATATTTAATTGTCCTCATTGAAACTCGCTGATGAAGTAATGTCACTACTTTCATCGCCAAGTAAAATAATAAAAGGTTCAATTAAATTATCCATTATTCAATCTAATTTACACATTTTTTTTTCGTGGGCAATACAGTTTTGCCAATCAGCACTTGTTACATTTTGAACTGCCCGTAAAAAAAAATTGTTTCACATTCTGCAACTTGAATGTAGTGTTCTTTGTTGCCACTTCATTTTTCAGCTTTGCCCAAATCATTTCAACTGGATTTAATTCGCAATGATATGGTGTAATCTGACAACAATTTTTTCTCTTTCTTTGCCATTTCATCCGTTACATGTAGGATAAATTTATCTTTATGAAGCTGAATTAAATGAAGTAACTCCGCTCGAACCAGATCGTCATCAATTTTTTTTTTTAACGTAACCATTCCTGCATCTCAGTTTTTCTTGACGATGACGTAGGAATTTTTTCTAATGAGGTATAGCGCATTATCCATTACAATTACAGCATTTTCTGGTAGTTTATGTAAAAGTTTAGCGAACCATTCTTCGAACACTGCACTATTCATCCCTTCATGATATTTAAAGTTGGTATTTCATTTTTGAAAAAGAAACTATGTACTATTCGACGCACAGTATTTTATTAGAATCAGTGTATTTGCTAACTGTTGAAGGCCTTCCACCATGTCGCTGGGATACCGTAATATTTCCAGTTTTTCTATATTCTCTTATAATACGGTAAACTGAAGACTCTGAAAAACCTGAAAAAATATGATTTTAACATGATACCATATTAATTTAAAAAAAGTTGCTTCTTACCTATTTTATTATAAATTTCACGTACAATAGTTGTAATTTTCATGTCTGGCGAATCTGTCGCTAACTTTTTATACATATTTAAAACGCACTGCTTCTCAGCTACAGAAAAGTGTCTCAAATCTAGACGCCGGCGTTTTTTCAGTGGTGAAACATTAATCATTATGCTTGAGCTTGGACAACTCATCTTCTCAAATGTAATAGCAGGCGGAATCAAAAATACTGAACTGGTAAAATGAGAGTCACAAAGAAAAAGAAAGCGTGATAAATGGTATTATAAAAATACACAGCGTTAGTGAAATACTAGTACTTCTGAAAAGAACTGGATTTAATCGTGAAATATCACAAAAAAAATTAATCAAAAAACACGTGCAATTATTTAGTTTTTATGTGATTGGAAACTAAATAGAAATAATTAAGTGAAGTTTACTTTAAAAAAATAATATTATTTCTTGATTTTATCCAGTTTGCCTTGTATTGGCTGCAAATATTTAGATGCAACACTACATAAATGCCTTCGATTTACTCCCAATAATGCAGTACAATATTTATACTGTATATTTAGTAATATGACTCATTTTTCATACTAACATAACTTGAACTAGTGGTAAAATTAAACAATTTAAACAAGAACTTACTAATTACTAAACAATATATGTAACAATGCAAGACAAATTATTGCAAAATTACAGGCACATAGATTCGATATCTTTGCTCTGCTTGCAGTCAAAAGGAACAGAAGTAGTTGGTGCTCTCCAGTATTTATGTTCGAATGATGTTAACGTCCCAGTTGGAAGTATTATACATACCGGAATGCAGAATAAATTTGGAGGTTACGAAAATGATTGCTCTTTAGTAAGACTTTCAGAAAATCAGTAAGTATTTTTGATGTACATATATTTGGACTTTTGACTGCTAATAAACTGTCAAATATTTTATTGAATTATATTTGATATACTTTTATATAGTTTTTTTTTTTTAATTTATTTATTTAAGTTTAAGTTGTAGTATGGAATTTATTTTGACTTGAAAGGATGTGTTATTTCGGATTTTAAGTGTTCCTTGGATATTTTGGAATACATGATGGCATGCTGGGTTTTGTGCTAATTTTGTGATATATGTAATTGTTAGTTTTGTTCTACGACTATCTAATGTTATTACTGTCTCAAATACTATACTGTTTATTGGACTGGTTCTAAAAGCTCCTGTAGCTTTTCGTAGTGTATAGATTTTTATTAATATATCTCTGTGGGCCCTCCATTTATTGTGGCTAAGACATTTTATAATATTTTGTTTTCCAGCATTCCTTTTTGAATTGGTTAATGTGTGTTTTTCAAGTTAGTCTGAAATCAAGTTCATGCCAAGGAATTTTATATTAGCGACATATTCTATTCGTTTGTTATTTATTTTTATTGTCGGTTTTGTTGGATTTTGCGCTTTTGTAAAGTACATCATTTTTGTTTTTTGTTCGGAAATTTGGAAGCCTGTATATTTTGCCCATTCTTGCAAATTATTTGTCCCTTTTTGGAGTTCGTTTATAGTTGTTGTGTTTTTATTTTTATAATATATACGCTTTTAATTTCTTCTTGAGGCACACTATTTTTGTTGCCTTTCTTCAGACAGGTGTTCATTGAATCTAAATCTAAATCGTAGGTCTTGTAAGAAGGTTTGCATGTAATTTAATAAATTTCCATCTAGTTTATACTCCTTTAATAGTTTTATTACGTTGTATTTCCATACTGTATCGCAGGCCTTGATGATGTCGCAGTATATAGCTTCAGTGTTTTGCTTGTTGATAAATGCCTTTTGGATTTCTGCTTCTGTAGCTAGTAATTGATCTATTGTTGATCTACCTGTTCTAAATCCTCTTTGGTTATTATTCAGTAATTTTTTGGTTTCTAAGTATCACATTAATATTTTGTTTATTATTTTTTTAAGTACTTTGCTGAGACTGTCAGTGATATTGCTCTAAAAATTATTGCACTTTTTTTATTTTTGTTAGGCTTTAAAATTAGGACTGTAATAACTTCCTTCCAATTTTTTGGAAGTTTATTTTGTGTCCAAATATTGTTGTATATTTTCAGCAAGAAGTTAATTGTTTGGTCTGGAAGATATTTTATGCATTCGTATGGTATTCCATCTGGTCTAGGTCTGGTAGTTTTTTTTTTAGATCTTTTAATAAATAAATTCCTCTTTCGGGGATGTTATTAATTTATTGTTTTCTATTAGTAGGTTTGTTTCCATGATATATTTTTTCCTTTAATTTCTTTGTCTGGTGTTGTTGAAGTAATTGTATGTATTCTTACCAAGATTCCTTTTTACTTTGTAAAATAATTTGTATACTGTATGCTTTTTTTATGTTTCATTCGGTTTTGTAATATTTTTGATTAGTGCCTTTTTAATTTTTTTTTGCACTGCTTCTTCGCATCTATCATTCCATCACGCAACTATTTTTTTATTTTTGTGTGGTTTTTTCTACTGCTTCTGTTCTGAGTTTAGTAAAAATTTGTACATGTTCGACCACATTATCAGTAATTGGTGTGTTTTCTATGTTTGTTAGTTTTGAATATTTTCTCCATTTAGCATTGTTTGTAGATCACTTGTTTATATTTTCTTGTGGATGTAATTGTATGTCTCAGTTGTATGTGTACGATATTTGCATTGGAAAGTGGTTTCCTACAAATAGGAGGGGTAAAATAGTTCATGTTATGTCCTATGTTATGGATGTATAACATATTGTTAAGTCGATTGCGGAAAAAAATCATGTTTTGGAATAGAAGTGAGTGTTTGTTCCGTCATTTAAGAGTGGTTATTATAAATGGCATTGAAAGTTAATCAATTAGATGTTCTAGTTCTGTTTGGTTGACTTGTAGGTCTGGTGGTAGGTATATTGAACATATTGTGATTGTGTTATTTATGTATGTATTAACTGCTATTGCTTCTAATGTATTTAAGTTTGTATCATTTGATTTTTTTTTTTGTAAATATAGCTATATTCTCCCCTTTTGCATTGTTATTGTTCATTCTGTCTTTTCTAAAAACTTCGTAGTTTTTGAAATGTAATTTTTGTTCAGGACGTAATCTAGTTTCTTGTATGCATATAATTTGTGGGTTTACATCTGCTTTTTTTTCTGTAGTTCTGCAAGATGGGCGTGAAATCCATTTGGATTCCATTATATGATACATATTTTGTTTTTATGTATTTGTAATTTCTTGTTCTTCTGTGAGTTGTTTTTTTATTCGTCGATGTAGTCTTGTAAATCAGGTTTTGATTATTTTTCTGTTTAATATTGGGTATAAGTCGTTTAACATTTGTAGTAGTTTTTCTGTTTCAGTTGCGTATTCTATTGAAATAATTAATATGTTGAAAGAACCATGAGCATTTTCTATAAAGTCTTCAAAGAGTTCATAATTTAATACATATTTCTATACCGTGTAGTAGCTCTTTGCTTGACAGGTTTTGTGAGGGGCTCACTGATCGTGGTTTTTTAACCTTCAATTTTCTGTTGAGTTTATACTTGCTTGTGATGATCTTAGATTTTCATTATCTGTTTTATTTATGTACTCATCATCGTTTAGGCGTTTTAGTTTATTTATGTTAGTTGTCATGCGTGTCTCGGGTATTGTTTCTGGTTGTGTTTATGTTGTTGTTACTGATATTTGGGATATAGTTTTTTTTTTTTTGATTTTGTGGTTTATGGAATGTTGTATTTGTTTGGGGTTTTGAGGTTTGTTGTGAAATCTGCGTGAGTGTAGAAAACTAAGAATTTAGGGTGAGTGGTATGGTTTGCGTTATATTTGGTGGATTTAGTTTTTTTGGGTTATGAAGAATATTATTTGTTTCGCTAAATACCTGGTTTTGTTTGTAGTAGCTTGTACACTGTCTTTTTGACTAAGCTATATAAGCTTAATAATATATAATATTGTTGATTAAAAATATGTTAATGTCTGCTTGACGAATAATGCCAAAAATCGCTATCAAACGAGATGTAAAATTAGTACCTGTAACACGTTCCTTTTCATCTCATGAAATAAAGTAATACTATTTACTTTAAAATATTTAGATAAAAGAACAAATATAAATTCATTGCTACTATAATCTAATTAGTAAAAGGGTGTATGTATTTAAAATGAACAATAAAATAACTCATAAAACCTCTTAAAGTCTAAACATTCTTGTTTCAGATTTGTGTTCAGTACACATAGTAAATATATTAAAAAACATTTTAGAAAATTATTTGTTTAAAATTATGTTTATATATATATAAAAAAAAATATTTTACTGATAAAGCGATTAATATATTAAAATCAATTGAAGAAAACAATTCCATACCATTTATTGGCTGCATACTCACAGCCTTCGATATTCAAGCTTTCTAGTCGCTGGCAGTCCTGTATACACAGGTGGTTACGCGAACACGCAAACATAGGGATTTAACACGTAAACTCATATTATCGTAATTTCCTGCTTCCCTAACTATAATAGCAATTTTATTTTGTTGTTATTTTTTAAATTTAAAATTAATTTATGTAATAATTATTCACTTCAATGATAATTTTAAATAATAATAAAAATAAACTAACGCAGCTTGATAGACACCGTTAAACATTTGTTTATTTTTGTCTCAACTCCATGGCTACCGATATTTATGGGGTGATTTACGTCATTTTCACACCTACCTAATTTCTGAGTTCATAAGGCTCGTAAAATTATTTTGTCATTGATTCAGATAAAAAATTTATGGTCTACAACTGTTAATTGAAACTTTTATATCTAAAATAATTAGGGAAGCAGAAAATTGTGAAAATATGATTCTACATGTTAAATCTCTATGTTCGGGTGTTCCGAGTCAGCAGCCTTTACATTAGTTTTAGCCTGCATTACCCTTATATTCACTGTTTTCGATTTACACACTCCAATAACTGATAACGGCGATGACGGAAGTATTATTTTATTAATATTTATCGGAAGTTCAATCATCATTGATTCCTGTGATTGTTCAGTCCCTGCACTAACCACTGCACTATTTTAATGGGTAAAAGAAGTATTGTTAGTATATTTACATTTTAGTTACATGATGATAGCACCAACTATCCAACAAACCCGGTGTAAAGTTTGGCTACAACGTCATTTACCGCCGACCGTGGCATTGTCCGATGTGACATCCATGTTCACAGCGCTATGCATCATGGGGCCCTTCACGCGTGCTCTTCTCGCTGAACTTACGGATACAGATCTCAGTCCTCGGAACTTCCCTTTCTTCACTTACAAGCTGCTGGATGTAGGACTAGCCAATGGTGTCCGAGCTATGAACATTACGCACACAGGTGAACTTGGCTATGTGCTCTACGTTCCTAACGAGGTAAGATATAAGTAAGTAATATTATTAATTATTACTCATCGCTTGAAAACATTGTAGTTAGTATTGTTTTACATACTTCTGATCATGAATGCGAAAGTAGCCAAACAAAACAAATTTACACTTAAAATTTTTAGCTTAAAAATTATCCAATAGAAACCCTCTCATATTTAGATTATGAAAATAAATAAAATGATAAATTTATCACAAGCTCCCCAAGCACATTACTTGTAGGTTACACGGCGTCGGGCCAAGCAACCTGCTTTCGGCAACTGTCATAAAATTATTGCGTAATTTTCAAAAACCTAGGGATATTATAGCTGAACCAAGGTCATGAGAATGCTAGGAAGAACAGTTATTGACATCTGTCAAACATTATATATTTAATTGTGTTACTTTCAAAATGTCATATTTAGGTTATGAAAATAAAAAAAAAATACAAAAAATTTTCACCTAATATCCCTCGATCATTGAGAAATAATTTATAATTTTATGACAACTTCCTCAAGCACGTTGCTTGTTGGTAACAATCCTCCGTCTTCGGCCTCGGGCGGTTACCAAGCAACGTGCTTTCGGCAACTTTCATAAAATTATTGCGTAATTATCAATGACCTAGGGATATTATAGCTGAAATTTGCTTTAAAATATATTATCGCGGAAAACACCTCTTTTGCACACTCGTCAAAATATCTGTTAAAATCGTTATGATTGCAATACAAGTCTGTATATGTGGCGATCAATAAAATAGTAGATTTTTTTTTCGTGTTAAGAAAAGTGACAGTTTTCTAGCAAGTGAGAAAATTTTGATTCACGTGTTTACGTTATGTATTACATACAGGGTGGCCCAGCGAAAATTATCAGCGCATTTTTTGGCCACTGAACATTAATTTTGCAAAGAACGCTCGAACATGTCAATTTTAGTATAAAGGGGGACACCTGAATGGATTAGTACCAATGGCATAACTTCAACCCTAAAATGGGGGTTCAATTCTCTTTTCAACAGTTTTTTTATTTTTCAAATCCGACCATTAGTTCCAGAGAAATATCGTTTAAAACAATTTTTATCAGGTGTTTAAAATTGCAATCAAGTAGGCTTAAACAAATGACAGACACTAAATAAACAATTTTTTCGACAAGTTGTTTGTAATAAACAAGTAATTTGTAAGTTAGATTTCTTTTTGTGGGGTTTTTTAAAGTCTAAAGTTGTTAACACCTGTTAAATTTTGTTTTAAACGATATATATCTGGAACTAATGATCGGATTTGAAAAATAAAAAAACTGTTGGATAGAGAATTGAAAGCCCTTTCAAAATGTGTCATGTTTGACACCCTTTTCCATTTAAAATTTTTGAGGTGCAGTCCACCCTTATTTTAGGGTTGAAGTTATGCCATTGGTACTAATCCATTCAGGTGTCCCTCTTTATACTAAAATTGACGTGTTCGAGCGTTTTTTGCAAAATTGATGTTAAGTGGCCAAAAATTGGGCTGATAATTTTCGCTGGGCCACCCTGTATGTATATGTTTGGAAGTACTTACTTAATTATAATTATGCTTTTTAATTTTGATTATAATTATAATTAGATGTTTAGGTATACAAAGAAGTACAATAATTTTGCACAATTTTTCAGTTCGCTCTTCACGTGTACACTGAACTAACTTCTGCTGGACAAAAATATTCGATGCAGCACGCTGGCTATTACGCCATGCGGGCGTTGCGTGTGGAGAAATTCTACGCGTTCTGGGGCCAAGATCTGGATACGATGACGACACCTCTGGAATGCGGTCGCTCTTGGCGCGTCAAGTTCGATAAAGGAGTAGACTTCATTGGACGAGATGCGCTGCTGCTTCAGCGTAAAGAAGGTGTGCGTAGGATGTACATCCAGCTGCTGCTCAACGACCACGACCCGGAGACGGAGAATTGGGCCTGGGGCGGCGAGCCCATATATAGGAATGGGCAGCACGTAGGCACGACTACTACTACTGGTTACGGCTTTACATTTAAAAAACAGGTTCGTTATCTTAGCCATGAAACTACTTTAACATTGCAGAAACATCTTATTGTTGGTTTGTATTGGTATGTTACTAGGATTTTATAATGTAGTAGCATATTTATTTGTATGCAAAAAATTATACTACTTAAATTATGGATTTCACTTAATTATTTAATTTATTAAAACGGGATTAATATTAGTGCATATTATTTTTTTTAGGTTTGTCTTGGTTTTATCCAAAATATAGACTCCCAAGGAAATTTACAGAAAGTTACTAATGAGTACGTCCTCTCGGGAGATTATGAAGTCGACATCGAGGGTATTAGGTAAATTATTTATATTTATTTTTAACAGAAATTCTTAAAACTGTATTATGTAAAGTGCAAAATTATCAGTTCAGATCAATGAACTAAAACAATAAAATTCATAAATTGTGTTGAAAATGTTAGAAAATAAAACAAAGTCAGAATAAATAAGATAAAAGTAAAAGGCACAAAAAAACATAATAATCTAAAATCATTAAAAAATAATAAATTTAGTAATTAGTGGCTTGTCTATAATTGACTTTAAAAATGTGTTTCAAAGAGATCTAAATCAACGGTTTATATGTCATATTTACAAAAAGAAAGTAAAAGTAACACAATTTTATCACAATTACAAAAAAATCTTGTATGCAATTCGTTACCAGTGTGATATTGCACTAAATAAAACATTTTCTAACTGGTTACTTAAATAGCTATTTTCTAATTTTGACATACAAAATGCCATTTTTCAAAACTGACTGAAATTTCGAAACGCCACACTTTTCATAACCACTTAAGAAATAGTAATTTACGTTATAAATTCGGTAACTGAGTTTTTACGTTAAGAGTTACATGATTTCGAAACAAGTAGCGTAAAAACTTATTAACGGAAGTATGACGTACAACGTTTTAGTTCATACTGTATCGCCTTTTTATTTTTTAAAGAAAGATTTGCTATAACTAACGTTAGCGGCAATGGCAATTTTTCGGGAATTGAACGCACCACTTGCTATAACAAACCCTATATTTCATTTTATAGCATATATATATGAATTTGCAAATAAAAATATTATATACAATTTTTTAAATTTTGCATGAAATCCAATAATACTTGAATAAATATACGGCTTCTCTAATGTCAAACTGTGAAAAGTGCAATGGGAGCATCCCAAAAAAATGTTATTTTTTTTTTACATGGATCGAATCTCCGACTCTTAATATGCATATTGCTATATACAATATTCCAAATTGTAATACTTTTCATTCATAATTTTCTTAAAATTTTGGAAAAAGCACTTCTATATCTACAGCATTTATTAAAAAAACTATATTCACAATAAAATAGTACGTCTCAAATATCCCTTTGCCTAATAAAAATAAAAGAAAATAGTTGATTATTGAATGAAATTTAATTAAAAAAAAAAAAAATGTGCATATGATTAACAATATTGGCAACAACTACTATACTATACTGTTTTGTTGACAGATTGACAGCGCTTGTTAGTATTGAAACACATAACCACAAAACATTGATTGTATAAAAAAAAAATATTTGTATGAAAAGAAAACTAATTATTGATTTTGTTATTCGTACAAAAAAAAATGTGCAAACCTATCATTTGAACTTTTTTCCCGGATTCGTTTTATTGCAGTGCGACTCGCACCACAAAATGCTAATTCGGGAAAATGGCGTTCCCACATTAAGTATGTGAATGACTAGTGTAATTCTGGTAAATGAGTTTTTAAGGTACGAATTTTTCCGGACGAAGCGACGAAGGAGCCTACACAGGAATTTCGAAACGAGTACCATAAAAATTATTTAATAGACAATTTACTTCACTCTGTGTGAGCGCCCCTTGACACCCTCTGAACCCAATGTATTTTTAAAATATTCTACTTATGTACATAAAGAACTACTTATCTCGTAAATTGATTTCTTCTGGACTTACATGCCTATTTTTTTCAGATATCCAGCAAAAGTAAATTTGCACTCTCCCAATTTACCAACCAAATATCCAGATCAAGAAAGAGAAGCTTACAAGGCTACTCGCGATAAATCAGATGATTCCTTAATACTAACAACCATAAAATAGAATTAAAAAATATGATAATGTTTGTAATATATTAGAAAGTTGTTTGTTTTCTTAATAACGTGTATATAAGATTTTATTATTGTTACTCATATCTGAATAAATTGTATTCCTATATTGTAATAGTTTTTGTATTCGTTACAAATATTTATCGTTCTACTACTGAAATCGATCCGATTAAAAGAGCTCTACACACGACCAATTAAATTTGGATTATGGAACCAATATTCGACATTGTGTATAACAGGGGTTTCCATGTTGCATGTTATTTTTGTATATACGATTATTCATAACGGGTAAAACAATTTGTAGAGGAGGTCATCTTGAGTAAAAAATGTAGGTATATCCGGAAACAATCCGTTACAGAGTTACATAATTGAAGGTGCGCACCATCAAACACATATTAATTAATTACTCTGGCATTAGCTACACTCGTTCATACAAGTTATTTTACAACAATTGTTCAAAATGACCACTTTGAGAACAAATTCATAAGTGTCACCAACGAATTAATGAATCATCAAACAATTTTTATATAAACTACTACAAGTCTACAATGTAGTTGTAGTATCTGTACTTTCTCTAATTTTGTTTATACCGTCAGTTAACGGAGTGTTGATATTTTTTTCTAGTTCGTTGTACATGATTTGAACATTTTTTTTTAATTCTCATTTCTTCGCTTATTGTTTGTGTGTATGTCGTTGAGATTGTTACATTTTTTCTTGAATTTTCTTTGCAAGTACCTAATATATATTTTCTATTTGTCTTTTTGATAAATTTTAATGTTAATTTTAGTACCTTATGATTTAAATACCAATTTAGTGCGCTAAAAAATGCGACACTTATAATTAACCAATATTTGAATATAATGTTTCGTACTAGTTTATTTTGATAATCTTAATATATGTGAGATGACCCAATTCAAATGATGTTTGGATCATATGATGTGGTACGTTTATCCAAGCAGTTTCTATAGAATTTCACATCTCATCTTCCGTCGGAATATTTTTGTTGATATTAAGATAACAAGTAGTCTTTATTAGAATACGTTTTTATTATATTTATTTTAATATATTTTCGACAGCATATTGATTTTTTCATTATCGTGGAAACCCTTATTCATTATTTCATTGCAAATTCAACAATTTAGGGGATTTCGTTAGGTCTGTTTACCTATCATATCCCTTACATGTTTAATAGGCGACAAATCTGGGAAACGCGCCCGCCATGGGAGTAATGCAATATCGGGACATTAAAAAAGCTTTTATTTAACCAGAAAAGTGAGGGCGGGCGTTCTCTTATTGAAATACGGCCCTAGGTTAACTATTTCAAAAAGAGCGAACTTTTGCATCTAACATTTCAATGATTTATCGAAATTGATTCATAGGAGCGGTATGTCGTATACAAATATTATGCTTTTGATAACGTTCGTCGGGACGCAATCTGTTAAAAATAAGGCCATTATGGTGGAATTAATTAAATCTGGATTCGACAGAAAACGCAACTGAATTAATCCATTAATTAAACTTTATTGACTCGTTTTCAAATAACTATTTCTATTCCTCAGACTTCGACTTCGACATGAAGCTTTAAAATCTTTCCTAATTTTTCACCCTTAAACTTTTATAATATTGGAGTATTTTCGATAGGTTGCTGAATATTTCTTAATATTTAGATTCATACTTAATGTGTTTTTAAGATTCACGATGAGGAAACAAATGACTGTTTTTTATGATATTTTAACTTTTTAATATTTCAAATTTGCTGATATTTTCATTTTTAAAATTTGGACTTTTCCGACTTTTCCATTTTGTCACCATTTTTGATATTTAGACTTTTCAACTTTTTCGCCTTTTTTGAATAGTTGACGATATTCGACTAGTCAATAAAAATCGATTTTTCAAAAAGTTAAAAATCGACTTTCTGTTTTCAAAGTTTGCCAGCCCTATTCTATACTCTTAATATTGTTCTTGCGTTTCGATTCAAACGACGGCTAATTTGACGGAAATTGATATCGGCCTCGCGCAACCCTACAATGCTACGTCGCTCGAACTCAGATAATTGTTCAAAATGTGGAGTACATTTATGTGGAATCTTTACAGCAAAGTGCAAAAATTTGTCAAGATCTCACAAAATTTGATTTTAACATAAGCTGATATAATCAATTCAAACATGTACAGGTCTTACCAGTTCATCTATAAAAACTCGGAAATATGACATTCAATTTGCTTGAAAATGTTATCATTTATAAGACAACAGTAGTTAATACACATAACTATAAGAATAGTTGTTTATCTCAATTTCCTCAAAATATTGCATGGTGACCAGGGTCCATTTTTATGGCTTTTTATTTTGCATGATATGCATATGGATCGTATGGAGTTTGATTATTTATAAACAAGTTCAAGTGAAGTTCGTATGTTTACATTTATTTAAAAGCGTACAAATAAATGCATGAACCTGAATGCCACCTTTTAGTACTACTAGTCGGTCTCTTGATGAGAGTATTGTCCTGTTTATGCAAGATTTTTTAATTTAATCTAATTTCGCCGACCGATCTAGCCTATAGTTTAGTGGGTAGCATCTCCGCTTTGTAGACCGAAGGTTCCAGGTTCGTTATTATTTGAAAAATTCGAACAAATGTTTAGTCAAATAATTGAACAAAATATTATGATAATAAATCTTCTCAAATCAGAACGGTACTCTGGAATGCTAACGGAATAGCACAACGTCGTAACGAAGTGAAGATATTTCTGAAGCAACAAAAAACTGATATAATGGTAATAAGCGAAACGCATTTCACCGAAGGAACTTACATAAAATTCTCAATTATAAAACATATCACATGACACACTAGAAGATATAGGTTGGGGCTAGGGACAGGTACACTCCTTTGGTTGTTGGAAGGTTTGAGTCGATTTAATAGTGATTGCACTCGTTTGGCATTAATTAGTTTAATGCTTATATTTTATATGAAGTTATTCGCATAAAGACATGTCCCTTTCAAAGAATGTGAATAAAATTCATTAATTTTGTGGCTTTGCTCAGGGTTGTAGGAAGATTTTTTCTGGTACATTATTTTGGAAGTTAAGAGATTTGAGTTGATTTATTGTTGCTATGCGATTATATTGTTGTTATTTTTTAAAATTTACTGTATAAAAGGAATATTGGAGTCTGGAGGTTTAAGCATTTTGTCAGAAGAGTTTCATCTGTATCTAATATTAATTTATATTACAGATACGGATTTATTCTTGTTGAACGAAAGAAAAATGTTGAAGAATGACAAAAACGAGAATTACTGAAATCACTGCACCGTAGAAACTAATTGATTTACGGAGTATTAATACTAGTTTTTGGAGGAAAATACTTGCAGTATGTCAAGATTTTGCAATTTACATACCATCACGATTTGACGACCTCTCTGATAAAGAAACACCAAATTTAAGGAAATATATTTCTAATATAAGTTTAAAGTATATGGGCGATAAAGAATTTTAAAAAATAAGGAAGCAAATCTTGTAGTACTTGTTCAATTGTAATGAATTATAATAATAAGGCGTATGTGCTTAAACCTTATTAACTGTGTATTATTTCGTTTAATATGAACTATTTAATAAATCTTTAAATGTTAATTGATATTCAATGCACTTACCCGTCAGTAGCTTGAGGTGACAAAATACAATTCATATTATTAAAATATAAGGGATGCGATGCATCCATATAGCACCTGCTACTAATACATGTGTAGGTTTTTTGTATTAATAAAAGTATCTGTAATGATAAAATGAATGAAATAATTCAAAAAGAAGAAGGAGATGAAGGAAATAAGCAAATATCTAATGAAGAAGAGAATTTAAAACATTTTTGTCAGTATTTGTGAAAGTATAATCGATGTTTCGTGCAATCCTCAGATTCAATTACAACAGCCGGAATTGATACAAAATGGAAAAAGTGCGTTAATCCCCGAAAAGAACACCATCGAAGATGATTATAAAAAATATTTTTTCATGACTCCACATACTGAAAACCTTGTGCGAGGGTTTAATCTAACAAGTAAACAGAGTAAACGAACATTGTTTCATGCATGCGCCTCGACCGCTTGGTATTCGTTTATCCATGCGTCGCTCTACGCGAGTTCCTATTCCGCCCGTTATTCTACTAAGGCACATTTTGAGCTTGAATTTGGTTTTACTGCATTCCTTTATTCTAGTGTTGCGGTATCTCTTGGTTTGTCCAAAGTAAGCTTTGTTAGTCTTTACATGGAATTCTGTAGACTATGTTCGATGTATACATTGTTTAATGGGGCATTTGGTATTACTGAACAAATTATTTACTGTTTTATAATGATTCAACGTAATGTTCATGTTGAGGTGCCATTCGGAAATGTAAGGAATAGTATAGTTATAAGATATTAGACACTATGTTATAAATGAATATTTTAGTATAAAATATAAAAATCAACAATAGAAAAAATATATTGAGACTCGTGGTCAATTTTAGCGTAGCGTATTGAAGCGTGCGATCTCCTCAGCGGACTGACAGCAAATAGATGAGGAAGTTCACAGTTTGCAGATGCGTGAAGACAAGACAGGAACTGACGTCATTGCACTAAGCAAAGACGCATGAAATAAAAACTGTAAAAACATGCTAGTGCACCTGAATGGCACTAGATGACATATGCGGTCCGAACAGGTAGTCTTGATAGAGCATCAGCACAATTATTCTCATTAACTTTTCCGGTTAGTGTGAGTGCCCAACGAATTAGTCTATTATTTGCAACTGTTGGTAATCTCTTTTTTCTCCGAAAATTCTTTCCAATGGTTTATGATTTGTGCATAACGTAAATCTTCTTCCATAAATATATTGATGTAATTTGATAACACTAAAAATTAATGCTTGATAGAGCATCAGCACTATTATTCTCAATACCTTTTCTGTACAAAATTTCATAATTGTATCCGGTTAGTGTGAGTGCCCAACGAATTAGTATATTATTTGCAACTTTTGGTAGATTTCTTTTTTCTTCCATAAATGTATTGATGAAATTTGGTAACACTAAAAATTAATGCTAATGCTTCACGATCTACTGGGGCACTTTTTTTTCAATTTCTGAAAGTGTACGCGAGGCAAAAATAACTGGACGTTCAGTACCATATGTATATTTGTAAAACAAAACTGCTCATCCTACTTCTGAAGCGTCACATGTTATTATTATCTGCAGTTTTTCATTATATGGAACCAATGTATCCTCATTTGACATTAGGTTTTTAATTTTCAGAAACAGTAATTCCTCTTTCTCTGACCAGTTCCACTTGAACAAGTTAGTTGGTGAGGATCAGCACATAATTCATGAAGATGTTTTACAAATTTTTCATAATAATTCATTGCTCCTAAAAATGCTCTTAATTCTGTAACATTTTTGGGCGTTGGTGTACTTTTTATTGCTTCAATTTTTTCTTCTGTTGGATGAATTCCATTATTGTCAATTTTATGTCCCAAATAAATGACAGATTTTTGTAAAAATTTACATTGTTTATTTGTGTTTTTAGTCCAGCATTTCTCATTCTTAACAAAACTTGTTTTAAGTATTTGTAGATGCATCTCTCTTGTAGGCCCTGTAACAATGATATTATCTAAATATACTCCGGTATACTATATACCTTTCAACAAAGATTCCATGTATCATTGAAATATTGCTGGCGATGATGATAATCCGAAAGGTAACCTCTTATATTGAAAATAGCCACAGTGAGTTTAAATAATCAAATATTATCTTGAATTTTCTTCAACTTGTAAATAGGCATCTTTCAAATCAATAACTGTAAATTCTTGTTCGTTTACTAATTTTGTAATTAAATCTTCAAATGTCGGCATCAACACGTTAACTGCCACCATTAAAAAAAAAGGTGGGTCCCTTGGGCCATTTTTTCTTTTTTACAGATTTAGGGTGTTTTCATATTAGAAAATACAAGTATGATAACAGAATTGATTTTTTTTAATGTTGCCCTAAAATTTGAAGAATTTTATTGAGGCACAATATATGTACCTCACCTCAGTATTTTATAATTTCAGAGACTAAAAAACAAAAAAATCATGCGCTAAGAATAGGTTTTGGTCTGTCAGGCCACCGAGAATTAAACTACGTTCACAGATATGCGTTGCGAAGTACAAACGTTAGACCACGCATCATAATGTGTATTCAAACACTGAGGCACAAACGATGTATCTCAGAGCATACGAGGATATTTTAGTGAGACACATAAGATGTACCTCATGGCAGTTAACGTGTTAAACAAATTTCTGGTATCATGTTTGGATTGATTGTAATGCGAAAATCTCCACAAATTCTTACGTTGCCTTTTCCTTTATCGACATTTACTGTCGGTGTAGCCCATTCGATCGGTACTACTGTTGGATCAATTTGTTCAATAATATTTCCCTTTTGTAACCGAACCAATTCATTTTCTACCGACTTTCTAAACGCAAATCGAACTCTTCTTGCGTGCCAAGCTTATTAGTTTCACTTTCCTTTTTATGTGAATTACATCTTTAGCATTTTTAATTGTTCTTAATTTCGCATCAAATAAGTCGCTGTATTGTTCCAAAATTTCACGAATTTCTGGACTATTTCTGTTTGTTATACCAGAATTTACTTTCCATACTGTTACTTCTTTGGTAATGGTAATTGGAAAGCATTTATCCACGGAAGACCAAATAAGGGTACATCATTTGTTTTGACAACTGTTGCAGATAAAATTAATTTTTAATTTACAAGTTTGACATTTACCTGCATTTCTCCTAAAGACTCCTACCTTTTGTTAACCATATGCTATAATTTCTGATACATTATTTAATTCTGGTAAACCAATTTTTGTTTTCATAAATCTTAATTTATAATGGAAATTCCTGCTCCCGTGTCATATTCCATTTGACAATTATAATTATTTAATTTTACATTAATTGTTGCTCTTCCTTTAATTGTGAACGGTTTCACACTCATGATGCTATCGTCCTCACACATGCTATCGTCATTTTCTATTCTTCTATCTTTTGTATAATGAACTCTGTTTGTTTTTGTTCTATATACTGGAGAAAAATATCCAATTTTCCCACATTTATTGCATTTAGCGTTTAATGCACGGCAATCATTTTTATTTATATGCCAATCTTTTCTACACGTTCCACATTTTTTATTCATTTTGTTTTTATTTGAAGGCTTATTTGGCATAACTTTGTTTACGGAAGTATTAACATTATTTTTTACTTTATTTTCAGTTCGTTCTATTGCAACTGCTAACTCTAATACAGTTTGAAATGAAACTTTGTCATCTGACCATATTTGACGTACTTCTATTTCTAATTTTGGATAATTTACACCTACTGTAAACCTATCCCGCAGTCTTTCATCCAGTGTTTCACCATAATTACAAGCTGCATTTAAGTCACGAAGTCTATTTGCGAATTTAATGAACGATTCATATTGTTTTCGAGTGGTCTTTTCGAATGCAATTCTAGCTGCAAAAATTGTTAAAGCTGGAATATACTGTGGGACTTGGTGTGGTTATTAAGTCTCACTTTTTATTTTATGATCAGTGTTTATTATTTACATATATACATTTTTACAACAATGTCAATCGCGGATCAAGAGGGTGAATTCGGGTTCGATCGAGTGACCGCAGGGTGATGACTGGCACGTCTATGGGCCGTAGGATGTAGGCCGGGGTCCTGGATGGTGGCAACTTCCTCGGGCTTCGCTTCCTCGGTGAGGTCGGCGGACGGGTGAGTCGCTTGACCGGGGAACGGCCAACTGGACGCTGCCTGGCCTTTGGTGGTGTAGGCGGTAGCGGCGAGATAGCTCGGGGCACGACTGCTGCCTCGTGTGCGGCGATGAGGGCCGAGTCCGCTTCGAACTGGCGTCGACGGTTCCGGCGCGCCTTAGCCGCGTTCGGCCGGTTGCGATGGAGAGGACCGGGAGCCAGCTTCTCGTCGTTGTCGTGCCTGAAACTGTATTTCCACCTTGCGGCAGTGTTTTCCCGTCTTGCGGCAGTGTTTTCCTGTCTTGCGGCACTGCTCTCCGCCTTGCGGTAGTGTTCTCCGCCTTGCGGCAGTGTATCCGCCTTGCGGCAGGGTTTGTAAGCAGCCTAATGTCTACCTTGCGGCAGTGGTAAGGCTAGCTTACTGATTTTCACCCTCGAACGGCCGGTCTTTTATACCCCGAGCAGCCGTAGGGGTGGATTCCTATTGGACTTCTTCGGACACGTGTTTTCTCGACTATAGTAGGGGAGCGCTTCGTTCAGTCAGCATAGCAACTGGGGTGCGTTCCGTACGCATGCCGCCACAGCACCCCCCCGCCAGTGATTTTGTTAGTAATCACGATAAAAATCGTACTGGCATGCGAGTTACTCTTCCACTTCTGGTGGTTTCTGGTAACGGTAATGCTGCTGTTGATGGAGTTGCTTGTTGCTGAACTGACTCTTGTACCTCTGTATCTTGATATGCTGGTTTGAGTCGGTTGATGGTACCGTGATGTGATGGCCTCTTTTGTTGATTACATAGTGTTTTTTATTTCTTGTAACTACAGGATAAGGTCCATCGTACGGGTTCTGCAAAGGGTGCTTGTATTTATCGTAGCGAACGAAAACGTGTGAGGAAGTAGCGAGATCTTTGAAAATGAAGATCTTTCGTTCATCGTGCTTGGTTCCAGGTGTCGGCTTGTGTTCTTGGAAATGTTGGCGAAGTTCTGTTACAAAGTCTGCTGGCTGACATTCGTTGCTTTTTAGCGGAGACAAAAGATACTCTCCAGGTAGACGGAGTGGTTCTCCGTACACAAGCTCGGCGACAGTGGATTGCAGGTCATTTTTCCAAGAGTTTCGGATCCCCAACATGACCGTTGGTAATGTCTTGGTCCAGTGGTGATTATCATGACATCTAAGTGCTGATTTTAGTTGCCGATGGAAGCGTTCCACGTTGCCGTTGGCTGCTGGATTGTAAGCGGTTGTTCGGAGACGTGAGTATCCAAGAATATCTCCGAGTCGCTTGAAAAGCTGAGATTCGAATTGTCGGCCTTGATCGGTTGTTACTCGTAGCGGTACACCGAATCGTGTATAGTGCTGGACAACATAATTGAGAATTGGATTACATCACCCCCTACTAGCATACCGTAAACATGGGATTATCCCCAAATTTATGGTACAGAAATGCAGGGACTGATTTCAAATTTTTAAATAGGTATATATAATACAGGTAAAAATGTTTGGTTTATACGTACTAAAACAAACAAATTTTTATTTTATTTATGTAAAAACTAATCCAGCCTAATGGGGAATGGTTAATTTTCTTTCTATTTTTGATCCTCATCACAGTTATAAGAATCTTGTCCTGTACTATACTCCAGTTTTCATAAAATGCTCGAGCGATAGTTTCTGCTTCGATGTCTGCGAGTGGAATAGCTTCGGGCCATCTCGTATACCCGTCGATACATGTAAATATATATCGGTATCCTTCCGAAATGGGTAGTGGGCCTACCAGGTCGACATGAACATGTTCAAAGCGTGTTGAAGGTGTTTTGAACGAGCCGACTGGTGTAATGACATGCCTTGTAATTTTGTTACGTTGACAAGATAAGCATTGCTGGCTCCATTCCTTGCAGTCTTTTTTGATGCTGGGCCAAACATATCTCTCCGATATTAATCTTGTTGTCGCCTTTATTCCAGGATGAGACAGGTTGTGCAACATGTTGAATGCGGTTTTGCGAAATTCTGGCGTTAGATATAGCCGTGGTTTAGGCATAGACGTGTCGCAGTACAATTCAACATTTGCAGGTGTCTTTATTTTTTCCAGTTTGAGACTAGATTTTGTTATGCACGCTGCGAGGTCTTTGTCGTTAGCTTGACTCTGTGCTAGCTCTTTTTCATTGATCATTGATGGTTGTAGATACCTCTTCAATGCGTGACAATGCATCAGCTACTATGTTTTCCTGTCCGCTGATATAGCGAATATCCGTAGAAAACTGACTGATGTAGTCCAAATGTCGGAATTGCCTGGGTGTGCATTTCTCGGGTTTTTGTTTGAAAGCATACGTGATCGGTTTGTGGTCTGTATATATTGTAAAGTAGCGACCTTCCAAATGATGACGAAACTTTTTTATTGATAGGTAAATTGCGAGGAGTTCGCGATCGTACGCTGCATACTTCTGCTCCGTTTTAGACAGCTTACATGAGAAGAATGCTAGTGGTTGCCATTCTTGTGTTTCTGAGCGTTGCTGAAGTACTCCTCCTACGGCGATGTCTGATGCGTCGCATACTAACGATAGTCTCGCTGTAGGATCTGGATGGTTTAGCTGTACTGCTGCTGTTAACTGGCTTTTCAGCGTTTCGAATGCCTTGTCGGCTAATACAGTCCAGCTGATTTCCGTATTTTTCTTAATTTTTTTTAGCACTTCATCCAGTGGTGCCTGATTTTCTGCAAGTCTTGGTAGGCATTGACGGTAATAATTTACCATGCTTAAGAAACGTCGCAATTGCTTGGCTGATTGTGGCTTTGGGAATGATTGTATTGCAGCTGTTCTTTCTGGTAGCGGACTGATTCCTTTCTCGGACACCTGATGCCCCAGAAAATTCACTTCTTTGACGCCGACGCATCTATGTACACGTAGCAGAAGTCTAATCCTCTTAAAACTTCGTCCATAAAACGCTGGAATGTTTGTGCTGCGTTGCGGAGTCCGAACGTCATGAAAGGAAATTCAAACAGACCAAATGGAGTAGTTATGGCTGTCTTGGAAATATCGTCGGGTGCTACGGATATCTGGTGGTATGCTCTGATCAAGTCGATTTTTGAAAATATTACCCGGCCATGAAGTTGGTGTGCAAAGTCGCTGATGTGTGGAATCGGGTATTTGTCAGGGATGGTTCGATTGTTTAGTGCTCTGTAATCACCGCATGGCCTCCATTCGTTATTTTTCTTGCTAACCAGGTGCAGAGGCGCTGCCCACGCGCTTTTTGAAGGTTGAGCGATTCCGAGACGTACCATAGTGTCAAATTCATTTTTCGCTATTTTGTATTTGTCAGGAGCAAGACATCGTGGCTTATTTGCAACTGGCGGACCTGGTGTCGTGTGAATGTGATGCTGTGTCGCATGCTTCACTGTAGTTGGCAGGCCCGTTGGGTTAGTAAGCCCTTTGAACTCTTGTAACACTTTCTGGTATGTCGGGTTGTTGATAGTAACGATTTTGGGTGTTACCTTCTCCTCCGCTGGTTGCCCGTGGCTGACTAGCGTCGTTGACCCGTCTATCAGTCTTTTGTGTCTGATGTCGACTATTACATTGTAGCAGGATAAGAAATCCGCGCCAATAATAGGTTTCTCTTCTTAATTTAAGATTGAATGTTAAGGCAATAGTTCCATATGTATGAATGACGCTGTTGTTGGCGGTGTACAGATCGTATGTTGTGGGTGAACATTTCCGATGTACGAGTTTTTTTGGGAAGACGCAAAGATCGGCACCTGTGTCGACTAGAAAATTCAGTTTCGTGTTTTGTTCGCAGATGTACAGGCGACGAGGCGTCGCGTGTGGGTCACTGGCCGCCGTTAGTGCCCACTGTTGGGGTTTTCCGTCTTCTTGAAGTTGCACGGAGGTGTACATTTCTTGGCACGGTCTTTAAATTTGTAGTGGTACCAGCATAGTTCGTAACGAGTTCGGGATGGTGAACGTTAGCGTTGCGGACTTTTCATTCCGGACTTAGGCTGTGTTGTGATCTCTGAAATTTGTCCTTTTAGCTCCAGTGCAAGGGTGCGTAAATTTCCCTCTAATTGCTGTATAGCAGTTTTCCATGGCTGAGCAGGTTCTGGGGTTGATTTGACCTCGCTTATGGTGCTGTGGAAGTTTTTTTCTATTATAACATCAGCCGTGTGTGTTAATTTGTCCAATGTGTCTTCTTCGCGGGTAGCGAGTATAGCTTGGACGTGTACTAGTAGCCGGCTTAGCCATATCGACTTCAAGAGCTTCTCGGGGATGACGGTTCCTGCTAATGCCTGAAGATGCCGAAGGAACTGGGACGGTTTGCGGTCAACGAGATTTTCGTGCTCCAGAAGTTGTTTGGTTTTTTGCTCTTGGCTTATGCACAATCGACGGATTAATTCTGTTTTTATTTTTTCGTACTTGTTAAGCGCCGGTGGATTTGTGACGACATCTCTAACATCATTAAAAATTTTCGCCTCCAAATTAGCTACTACATAGCTAAATTTAGTGTCGTCCGCTGTGACACCGCTAAGCGCGAAGGAATGCTCCAATTGCATGAATCAGATCTGTGGGTCCTGGTGCCAGAAAGGAGGAACCTTCATTTGAATGCGGTGCACCTGATTAGCTGGGTCAGTCTGTTCCCCGTCCATGTTTCAATATGTATATATTTTTCTCTGTACACTGATCACGTCGGGGTCACCAATTTGTGGGACTTAGTGTGGTTATTAAGTTTCACTTTTTATTTTATGATTAGTGTTTATTATTTACATATATACATTTTTACAACAATGTCAATCGCGGATCAAGGGGGTGAAAGGATGGACAAATAAGTGGTTTATTATTAGGCGATGGGGGTTATCCTTGTAAACCATACCTGTTAATACCATTGTTGAATCCAAGAACTCCTGCTGAAGAACGTTACAACCGTGCCCATATCTCTACAAGAAATGTGGTCGAAAGATGTTTTGGACAGTGGAAAGGAATGTTTCGTGCCCTTTACAAATCATTGGACGAGTTACTTCCAACAGCTAAAGCAGATATAACCGCAATGGTAGTACTGTATAATATTAGAAAGTTACATTCTGATGAGGAAAACTATGATTCCGATTCTGACGAATTGGACGACTCTGGTACCGAAGATGAAAATGTCGCCATTGGAAATATTAACAACCCTCTACATCAAACTGGAAACGCATTTCGGATTCAATTTATTAGGGATAACTTTTAGATATATCTGGAGAAATTAAATATATATGGCAGACATACGTTTCCCGCGCTACACGGTTATACAGTGTCCCCGCCTATGAACGCATAGCAAACATGAGTTTCCCGCGCTTAGTGACGTACGCGCACTATACAGAGTTCCCACCTATGAACACATATATTAGACAAATATTATTAGTTATTATATAGTAATTTTACATTAAGGTAACATTTAACATTAGCCTAATAATTTTTTACATGTGCCTCTGATCCAGATCATTATAAATAAATAGGTACTAAAATATTTCATATGCTCTAATGGTTTATTTATTAAAAATTACATTATTGCTGATTGTCTATTTTACTTAATAATAATTCTATTTCTAAATTTAATTTTTTAGTTCGGCTTTTTGCAATTCAATAGCACCAAGTTCCTTTTCTTTTTGGAGAGCTATTAATTCCATTTGAGCCCTGTGCATCTCAGCTTCTCTATTATTTCTGTCCTCCATAATATTGGAAACATTGGCAGCCAGAGACTTATCTAGGTCACTCATTTTTTTTGTGGATTTGGACCAGGAGTTCTTGATGACTGCTTCTTTGAGGTACTGGGTTGGGATTCCTTATTTATAAGCAAAGTTTCTTCAGGACCAGGAGAAATTTCAGGATTGGCGGGTAATAACAGTCTAAAAAATGTACAAAATTGTGTTCATTTTAACTAGTTCTTTATTTAATCAAATTACATGAATAATAAAGACGTATCTGAAATTAAGTTTTATTATTAAGATAGCAAAACTACTTCAATCAATCGAAATTAATACTTAATTAAAGTAACTTTATGAAAAGAAACACAATTAAAACTCATAATTTAATTTAACGATTAAAATTATTAGATTAGATAATAACCAGAATCGATATTAATTTTTGTTTATTAATATAGGTTGCAAATTTAAATACTTACTGATGGTATTCATTGTGAAGTAGCTTTATAAAAAAAAACATTTTATTATAGTATATTTACCCAATCTCCGGGTCCAAAATAAATTTGGACATTTGCTGCATTCCATCGGAATCGAAATTATTGTCATCTTCTCGGAAGTCCACTGCACATATGTCACTTATCATCCAGTCGGTTTCAGTGGGTTCTAAGACATTTGATGGTCCTCCACCGGTTCTTCGCTGGGATTTCTTGTAGGCACTAATTGTGCATTTTGCGTGATTCTTCAGACGAAACCAACACTCCCTCAGCCGTTTCGCAGTTCGGTTGAATCCATGAGCCTTAAAATGAACGGCTAACATTTCCCACTTCTCAGCTCTTAATTTTGCCATTCGAGCATCACCACTTTTATTTTCAAATATACTTGAATTTTCCTTAACAAATTCAATTAATATATTTTCTTTTCCATTTTAAAATTTAAGCGTTCGCCTGTAGACATCTGAAATATTAATATAAAATTAAATACAATCTAAAATATGAATGTGCATTTTGTTAGACTAATAAATAAATATACTAGTAAGTTATAATACTTACGTTAATGAAGATATTTTTATTTACTTTGTAAAATTATAGGTTAACACGAGAAAT
The DNA here is from genome assembly GCA_035578165.1 of Stenolophus ochropezus. NCBI lineage: Eukaryota > Metazoa > Arthropoda > Insecta > Coleoptera > Carabidae > Stenolophus > Stenolophus ochropezus. The sequence continues at coordinate 4,398,952 of JAQOWZ010000008.1, read as the reverse complement.
CTCAGATGAATATCAAATAAATGTATACTGCGCATGTGCGGTACGCATCAGTGCGACGTTGCCAAGCGTATTTTTCAATTGGCATTACTTTTATTAAAAGTAAGATAAAAATGAGGTGTGAATAGGTGTACTTTAAAAAGTATGTTTATTGTTAGTAACCCTTTTAAAAAAAGTATAAATAAAAGTGATATTAAAATTGAGGTGTGAATACAGGCCATTGTTCTCGATCTTGTAAATAGAAAATAAAAAATTGTAGAGATAAACCTTTTACCCCGTAAATTTTAAGTTTACACAAAAGAAGGTCGTGGGAGACACAGTCAAACGCCTTTGAAAGATCGCAAAGAGTTAAAGCCGTGTGATGACTGTCAGGATCTAGGGACTTTTGACGGACATCGAGTTGAAGTGAGTGAGCAGAGACAAGTTCACGTCGATAAAAAAATAATATATAGCACGTCATTACATTATAATTTGTATCTTATTTAGTTGAAATAAAAGTAATAAAAACACAGTGTGTTGTATTTTACGCAGTGTCGTTACATGGTGCCGAAACCCAGGAACAAAAAGGAAAAATGCCTTTAGAAGAAAGTCAAACAGAAAATGATCATGGCAAGGGCGTGGTTGGATTGAAGCCACCGATAGAGCTTCAAATAAATAACGAAATAGATATGTCCAGAGTATGGAAACAATGGATCCAACAGTACAGATGGTACGAGACGGCGACAAACCTGAAGAAAAAAGATGAAGAGATACAGATAGCGACATTCATGACAATATTAGGTTATGAAGCAGCAAACGTTTTTAATTCATTTGATCTAAGCGAAGCTGACAAGAACAGCTTAGCAAAAATTGTAAAGAGATTCGAACAACATTTTGTGCCAAAAGTCAATATCACATACGAAAGGTACATTTTCAATAAAATTGTACAAAAACCAAACGAAAGTTTCGACGATTTTATAACGAGAGTACGAAATGGTTGCAAAAATTGCTCGTTTGGCAAATTAGAAGACAGCCTCGTATGTGACAAAATAGTTGTGGGTATTAACAATGATGTAGTACGTGAACGTTTACTGTCAGAAGACAAACTGACATTACAAACAGCAATAAATATATGCAAAGCAAGCGAACAAGCTAGAAAACAATTACAAACAATAAAAGAAAGTACAGGTACAACAAATACGCAGCAAATAGATGTTATAAAAAATAGCAAATCAAAGAAAAAAGAAGACATTAAACCGAGCGAGACATACAAATGTAATAGATGTGACAAAGTGCATGGGAAAAAGAGTTGTCCAGCATATAAGAAGAAATGCATGAAGTGCCAGAAGCTTGGACACTTTGCAAAATGCTGCAAAACAAAACATGTCAACATAGTAGAGGAAAACAGTAATAACGAAGGAGTCTTGTACGTGTCGACAATAGAGGAAAAAGAAAGTAAAGAAGAAGATTGGTATGAAACTATTAAATTGCCACAAAAAGTAAGCGTTAAATTTAAGCTAGATTCGGGAGCACAATGCAATGTCATCTCAAATGAAATAGCGAAACAGGCAAAGTTAAGGATAAACAAGTCAAATACAAAGAGTCTAATATCATTCTCAAATCACGAATTAGAAGTTCTAGGAGAAAGTATAGTAGAAGCAAAAGTTCGAAACAAAACAGAAGATATTAAATTCATAATAGTAAACAAGAATATACAACCCATACTTGGCAGGAATACTTGCGTAAAACTAGAGTTAATAAAAAGAATAGACACAGTGGAAAACGAAATATTCGAAGGTATGGGATGTTTAAAAGGATACGAATACGATATAGACTTGGTAGACAACCCGATTTTACCAATTCCTCCGCCGAGAAGAATACCCTACGCCATCAAAGAAGAAGTCAAAAAAGAAATAGACAGAATGACTAAGATGGGAATCATTGAGCCGATAACAAAGCCTACTCCAGTAGTATCACCAATGGTTGTAGTAAAACAAAATGGAAAAATACGAATCTGCATCGATCCGACTGAAGTCAATAAAAATTTAAAAAGAAGACACTTCCCATTAAACACGCTAGAAGAGATAGCAGCAAAAATAAATGAATCCAAGTGGTTCACTATCCTAGACTGCAAAAAGGGATTCTGGCAAATAAAGGTAACAGAGCGTACCTCAGAATTCCTGACTTTCGCCACACCTTGGGGAAGATATAAATGTAAACGACTTCCATTCGGACTCGCATCAGCACCAGAAGTGTTCCAACAAATAATGACGAACGTCCTAACAGACCTGGAAGGAACAGAATGCTCCGTTGATGATGTTCTTGTGCATGCGAGCACTATAGAAGAACTACGGACAAGAACAGATAAGGTGATAAAGAGAATCAAAGAAGCAGGATTGAAGTTGAATCATGATAAGTGCAAATTCGAACAACCTACAGTCAAATTCCTAGGACATGTGCTCACAAATGAAGGGTTAGAAGCAGATCCAGAGAAAATAAAAACAATTAATCAATTGAAAACACCAACCAACGTGAAGGAACTTCAAAGAGCATTGGGAATGGTAACGTATCTGTCAAAGTTCATAAGTAATTTATCTGAGTTTACAGCTCCATTACGAGAACTAATCAAAAAAGATGTGGAATGGTGTTGGGATTCGATACATGACGAAGCGTTCAAAAAGATGAAAGAACATCTCAAGAAACTGCCACAATTAAGTTATTACGATCCAACAAAACCAATAAAGTTATCAGTGGACGCTAGTAGCAGAGCGGTAGGAGCAGTAGCTTTGCAAGGAGGTCGACCAATAGCATATAGTGCAAAAGCAATAACGTCAACTCAGCAAAACTACAGTCAGCTGGAGAAGGAAGCATATGCGATTTTATCAGCATGTAAAAAATTCCATCCATACATATATGGTAATAAATCACTCAGAATAGAGACGGATTACAAACCGCTAGAGACTATTTTCAAAAAACCCATATGCGAAGCGCCACCGAGACTACAAAGGATGATGATAGAAGTAATACCGTACGACCCGATAATTGAATACAAAAAAGGTACAGAACTTTATATAGCAGATACATTGAGCAGGGATTGCGAACTAGAAGAGGAGAAAGAAGAAAAAGCAAGTTTAGAAATATGCGTGGTTATCCCCATGTCGAAAGACAAAACAAGACAATTACAGGAAGAGATACACAAATCCGAAGAATTGACAAAGTTGAAAAAACTAATAATCAAAGGATGGCCCGAGAAAATAACAGATATACCTCAAACATTGCAGAAATATTGGTATTATCGAGAACAATTATCATGTATCGAAAATCTCATCTTCAAGAATGACAGACTATTTATACCTGAAACAATGACCAAAGTAGTAATGAAAAACTGCCATCTAAGCCACAAAGGTATAAGTGGGACATATCAAATAGCACGCGATTATGTGTTCTGGCCAAATATGAAACAAGAAATAGAAGAATATGTTAAACAGTGCAAAGTGTGCCAAAAATTAAACAAGGACAAACCCATGGAACCTATAATCAAACAAGAAGCACCCAAGAGACCATGGTCAGTAGTAGCGTCAGATTTATATTACGTAGACGAAAAACACTATATAGTCATAGCCGATGGATACTCAGGGTATTTCGATTTTCAAAAGTTAAAAAACATTACAAGCACCGAGACAATAGAAGCACTAAAAAGATGGTTCGCCGAACACGGCATACCAGACATTCTCATGACGGACAACGGTCGACAGTACGTGAGTGAAGAATTCAAAAGCTTCGAAGAAAAATGGAACTTTGAACACAGATTATCCAGCCCTGAATACCCCAGGTCCAACGGATTAGCCGAAAGATATGTACAGGAGGCGAAAAATCTGATCAAAAAATGTCTCGAAGACAAATCAGATGTCTATCTAGCACTATTACAACACAGAAATACACCAAGAGGCTCATTGAAATCACCAGTCCAACGATTAATGAGCCGAAGAACAAAAAACCTGTTACCAACACATGACAAATTGTTACTACCACAAATTGTAACAAACGTACCAGAAAAACTCGAAATACACAAACAAAAAGAAAAACGATATGGAGATAAAAGCAAAAAGCAAGAAGAGGAATTTAAAAATAACGAACAAATTATCTACCGAAATAAAAAGAACCAATGGCTACCAGGAAAAATAATTGAGAAAACACAAGAAAGATCGTATACAATCGAATCAGAAAAAGGAAACATCTACAGAAGAAACTCGTGGTTTATAAGAAAAGCACCTCATACCGAAGAAGAACTTGAAGACACGAAAAACAAAGATGAGGGCAACAATGACAAATCACAAGACCAAGAAGGACAACGTCAACAGACGTTGAATGAAGAACCCAAAGCCACTCAGGAAACAGAAAGCACTCGAAAAGAAATAACTACCAGATGCGGAAGAATAATTAGAAGACCACAAAAATACACGTAATTCAAATTTGAAAAAGAGAGGGATGTCAGGATCTAGGGACTTTTGACGGACATCGAGTTGAAGTGAGTGAGCAGAGACAAGTTCACGTCGATAAAAAAATAATATATAGCACGTCATTACATTATAATTTGTATCTTATTTAGTTGAAATAAAAGTAATAAAAACACAGTGTGTTGTATTTTACGCAGTGTCGTTACAATGACCTTTTTCAAGATTGTCAATTATATTATACATCAAAATAAGAACTGCTTGAATTGTAGAACGTCCGCTACGAAAACCATATTGTTGAGTATTTAATAAATTGTTTTTATTAATATGTTGTACTAGACGATTTTTAACAATAATTTCAAATTTTTTTGAAAAAGTAGGAATTATAGAGATGGGTCTATAATTTTCTGCTACACTAGTATCACCTTTTTTAAAAATTGGAATAACTTTCGATCTTTTAAACGCTTTAGGATACAAGCCCTTAGTAAGACATTCATTGATTAATTTTGTTAAGGGTTCGACAATAAATTCCTCTATGTTCTTTAATAAAGTATTACTGACATTATACAGGTCTAAACATTTAGAATTTTTTAAAGATTTAATAGCTTGCGAAACTTCAATGACATCAGTGGGATAGCGAACCAGTTCACTTTTTGAAATGTTATTTGTTCTCATCAAAATATCCTCCGCTTTAAGATGACCCTCAGAAATATTTTTTATTATGTTAATTGCAACATTACTAAAATATTCACTAAATTCCTCACGTGAAGGATGTGAATGTGTATTTTTACGATTTATATTGTTGCGCTCAAAGTTGATTAAACGCCAACTATCTTTACTTTTGTTATCCGATTGCTGTAAAAACGAGCTATAAGCTAAACATTTAGCCTGTTTCATATTGGATTTATAGGTTTTAAGTTTTGTTTTGTACAGTCTAAGAAAATCCTTATTTTTTGTACTTCTGAAACAAGTACTTAATATTTCTAAATCTTTTCTTGAATTTTTAAGATCTAAATTATACCATTTAACAGGTGGATAATTTGCTTTGACCAAACTTTTTTTTATTGAGAAATGCACATCAATGAAATAAGTGAACCGCGAAATTAAGTAATCAGTATACTCATTCGGAGGTAAAGAGCAATTAAGAAAAATATTATGAAAATCATTAGTATATAAAGCGTGTTTAAATTTTTTAATATTTTTTTGAGTGAAACTTCTAATATTTTTATATTGTTTCTCATTTCTTGAACATCTATTGAATAGAACAAGATATTGACCATCGTGATCGGATAAATAGGGATTCAAAACTCCCACTCTAAAGTCAAATGTGTTAATATTCATTATAATATTATCTATACAACTACTAGATGATTTACTAATTCTAGTCTGCTCAGTAATAGTAATTAGAAGTCCATAAGAATTGAATAAGTTTAAAAATTCAATAGTTTCCTTTTTTTGATTTGTAGTGGAAAAATCTAAATTGAAATCTCCCAAAATCACAATTCTTTTGATGTAGCGGCAAAGTTTATTCAACATGTCTTCCATTTTGGATAAAAATATAGTGAAATTACCTTAGCTTAACAGCTCATTCCTACAGAGTTCAACTTGAAAAGGTACATTATAATCCAACAATTCTATTGGTTTGTATGTTATAGTACTACGAAGGAAGATCGCCACACCGCCATGCTTGTTGGTATTTCTACAAGAAAAAGTAGCTAAATTATATGAAACTACGTTAATAGTTTTAATTGACTCAACTCAACTCAAGCCAGTGTTCTGAAACGCAAACTACATCAAAAGGAAATTCTTTCAGAAATAAACTAAGTTCATCAATTTTATTACTAAGTGCTTGAGTGTTGATATGAAACATACTCACATCACTATTATTACAAATGACATTAAAAACAGTATTTTAAAATCAATTGAACAATTTCCTTTATTTAATGTTAATTGTAGATTATGTTCGTCTGTCTTCGTTGAAAAAATGGCCTAATGCAGGTTCCTAAGGGCCAGATTGAAGCGTCCATGACCTTGGATTTGTTATCTTCATGAATCGTTAATTTGAATGAGGAATAAACTTCAGGATATTTGAGGTTTAGTTTTTCAATATTGACTTCCGGAGAGTAATTTGCAAGATGTGATTTAATGTCTTTTTCACGAGTCTTTGGTTCAAGTCTGAAAACATGAAGCGCACACGATTTGGGCACCGCTTTTATTATTAAAGTATTGTTTTTACCAAATATGGTATGGTTCATTTTCTTAGATTTAGTACTAATTTTTGTATTTATATGCGAATTAGTATTATTCACATCAGTATTAGTAGTAGCACCTGTTTTATTACTTGAAGTTTCACTTGTTTTGTTACCTTCACGTGTTTTACAATGTTTGTTTATTCCGCCATTTTGTTCCGGTTGAGTTTGGTGTTTTTGTTTTTTATTGTGATTTGAACAAGATTGAGTCGGTAATGTGGAGATATTTTTAGTTGCCGTTTTGGCATTGTCATTTTCATTTAAACAATTGGTTATAGATGGCTCACCAAGTCCGGTTTTGTTTTTTAGAAGTAATGTGTGTTCATTTAACAAATGTTTTGTTTCTGATTGTGTTAGAATAATTCTATCTTTATCTTTTATGGTCTGTTTTAAGTAAAACAATTGACATTTTAACACTGTAATTAGATTAATATTTGAGTCACTGTTAGCACTAGAAAATGAAACATCACAAGGTTCATCTTCTTCCTCACCTTCACAACAGTTTATCAAGTTTTCACCAACACTGGGTAGTTTTAATATAGTTGCACAGCTGGTATATGTCACTACATTGCATTTAATGCATTTAGGCCCAGTTTGAGCCATTTTGCGACACCTTTTACACACTTTTTCTACTTTTTTCTCACTTATAACATCGTGCACGTTTTTCTCTTCTGCCATCTTAATAGTCAAATACAACAGATTCACATCCTGAGGATGATCCCGGGAAGGATCGAAAAGTCGATGGCAATTAATCGTTTTTACTGACTGAAACCCAGCAATTTCTCCTTATTGTTAGTACTATTGGGTAAGGGGCGTGGAGAATTAGTGGCATTAGTGTGAAGGATACGATTAAACGTTAATTAAATCTTATGGAAATGTTTTTATTTATAGGAAAATTCTATGAAAGTAATTTGAATTCAGTAGTAGTAGAAGAATCTCCAATAATAGAACTACAGGTATTTGCATGAATATGACGATGAAGAAAAACAAAATAATTCACATTTTAAAATTAACTTCATCTAGAGTGACCATTCGTACTGATTTTGTCAGTACAGTATTGATTTTTAGATCCTTGTACTGATAAACAAATTGTAACATATTTTGTACTGTTTTTTACATACTGTACTGAATGTACTGATTTTCGATATTTTATAATTATTTTTGGTAGATGTTTAAACATTTTCATATAATTTAAGTATTAACTAAAATTTCTATCTCTCGACATGGTTTGATTATATTAGTAAGTGACTTGGTTAAAAGGTTTGATTTTGAGAGGAACAGTAAACTTTAGTAATAGCAATAAAATTATAGCAGAAGTATCGCCATGATTTTTCGACTTGTTTTTAAAGTTAATGTAGAAAAAGCAAAAACAATATATTATATTTGGATTCATAAATGTTTTGCCTAAGAATAATAAAAGCCTCGAAGAAATCAAATTTAAAGAAACTAAAACAGTATTTGCTAAAACACACACAAAAATAAGTAATCTAAATATAGAGCATAGGTTTTGTACTGATTTCATTAAAAAAATAAAGGGTCACTCTAACTTCATCATATCTTAGAACCATTGTCCTACGTACCATGTATTCAATAATTTTTTTTTTCATATACCATGTACTTGTTTCAGTTGCACATATTTTTTTACGTGTCTTACAACATCAAAAACAAAAATTGATGAAAATGTAACTTATTTTGTTTTCCCCTATGATCTTCAAATGTAGACCACTTTCAGAGTTTAACTGATGTTGAAAAAAAGATTTCACCTTTACTCCGTTATTCAAAAAAAACATTTTCGCTCCCCTTCCGGAGACAAAGGTAATACAATTTAATAAAGAAATAGTATATTGTGCAACATGTGCAGAAACTCGCCTATTTCCCACGAGGTGTGAAAGTTTCGGTAAAAGACGAAGTTGAGTGCTGGAAGCACACATCGTGAGAAATAGGTGATTATGCACGACTGGCACACTATACTTTTTCTACGACCACGCTGCTAAAAGTTATAGAATTAAAATACTTATACGAAAGCTATTTGACATAAAGAACAACATCCCGCCTATAAAATCACAGGAATACCTGCACGCATGCGCAGTGTTGGCAATTATTATGAGAAGTGATATTTCTCACACTGCACATGCGCACTTGAAGCTTTATATCGTATGAGAGAAAAGGACCACTTTCCATAGTGGTCGTAGAAAAGTATTATATTTATGGCAATAGTACGCTGTAATGCCAGCAGTCCATGATAACTATTAAATAAAGAAAAATGAATTATTAAAATATATAATATTCATATAAGTATTTAATGAAATATAAATGGATTCCTGGTATGGTGCTGTTAACATTACGGTACTTTACGAAAGGCTGCTATCAAGTAGAATCAGGTAGGGAAATATAAATAATTATTAATATTACCTAACCTCAATATATCATTTCTGTTTTCGTTGTGCTCGTAGTATAATGTTAATGGCTTATTTAATTTAAGGAGATTTGCATGGTGTCAGTCAAGCCACTGTATCAAGAATCGTAGCAAGAGTGTCGCGGGCATTGGCATCAAGAGTGAAAGATTTTGTAAAGTTTCCAGATCGCCTGGACGACCTAAAGACGGAATTTTATAACATTGGTGGCTTTCCCATGGTAGTCGGTTGTGTTGATTGTACACATGTGCGTATTAAAAATCCGGATAAGGAAAACCTCGTGCTATATTGTAATCGGAAAGGATTTCACTCATTAAATGAGCAAGTGGTTCGCGACGCAAAATGCCGAATCATTGATATAGTGGCGAGATGGCGAGGAAGTGTACACGATATACGTATATGGAAACATTGTACGATGAAGGAAAAGTTTGAGGTAAATGCAAACACAATTCAAAATACAAATATTTATATTTCTAATAGGATTCCAGTATTAACGGATTTTTTTTGGGTGATAGTGGTTATCCCTGTCGAAATTATTTATTAACCCCCGTTTTAAATCCTCGAACTCCAGCCGAAAAAGTATACAATCGTTCCCATATACGTATTCGGAACACGGTAGAACGAACCTTTGGCCAATGGAAATTTATGTTCCGAGCCCTTCGGAACAATATGCCGATCTCGCTTAAGACTGTAAAGCAGCTATAGCAGCAATGGCAGTGCTTTATAATATTAGAAAAACAATGGATGATGAGCAAGATGATAAAGACTCCGATGGAAACGTCGAAGAAAGTGATTATTCTGACCAGCCAGAACAACAGCATCCTTTGCATTCGAACGACGGAAATTTATTCTGGAGAAATTTCATTGAGAACTATTTTGGAAGAATATAATATTTCAAAATATTTTCTCTTTCTGCAAAACTGATTCTATTTCTAATCTAACGAAATCAGTAACGAAACTCGCTTTCTTTTCTCAGTCAATATTTTGTTCTGAATTCTCCATCATTATAAAATTCAAATGGGTTTATTCTTTCCCGGACAATTATAATTTGTCCACTATTTAAATCTGAAACATCCCTCAAATCCCGAATTTCTAGTATTTTATGTGTATTATAGTTAAATAGTTAATTCCTTCTCATAGAACTATAGTTCTTATTCTAGTTAAACCTGGAATTTGTAGTATTGTAGTTACATAGTTAATTATTTTTCGTAGAACTCTAATTCTTACTCTATTTAAACCTGGAATTTCTACTATTACATATGTGTATTACAGTTACGTAGTTAATTCCTTCTCGTAGAACTCTAATTCTTACTCTATTTAAACCTGGAATTTCTGGTATTACATATGTGTATTTTAGTTACATAGCATGGGCGCCCATAGCATATTTTTCAAGGGGGGGGCAAAATAAAAAAGTAGCTAATTATAAAACAGATATATATATATATATATATATATATATATATATATATATATATATATTAATGCCCAGTTGTCCCAACAAGGATTAAATTTTAAGCAATACTTCACAAAAAAATTATACTTAATCGAAATTTTGACAGCAATTTTGAATAGTTCATTTGACATTCTAGTCCGATGTGATATTGTCTTATTTAAGAGAAACTTATATATTGTAAAGATAAACAGAAAACATATACTTATTAGTAAAAAAAGTAGAATTGTTCAAAAGTAAAGCATAAATTAAAAATTCTTACTTATTTTTGAATTGGTTTGTAATAGTTATTTTTATATCAAGTGCTGAAAGTCTATCTTTGTCGAACCAAAACGAAAGTTGCAGCCTGAGCGAAGCGAAGGTTGCAATCGTTTGTGTTCGACAAAGGACTTTCAACACGTGTTATACACACTATTTTTTCTACTCCTGCAAGATAAAAAATAAGGAAATAAAAAAATATTTTTTTAAACATAATTTGACATTTATTGCAAATTTTGTATTTGTGATGCGCAAGTGATGCGTATCCATGGCAGCAACAATACAACAAACATTTATTAGTGCTGCAACGTTTTGCAGCACTGCGTGCTGCAAAGAGTCACTTTCAACATGAAAAACAAACCAGAAAATTGTATTTTCAAAGCAGGAGTAGAAAATAGTTATTTGTATATCAAGTGCTGAAAGTCTATCTTTGTAGAAACAAAACGAAAGTTGCAGCCTGAGCGAAGCGAAGGTTGCAATCGTTTGTGTTCGACAAAGGACTTTCAACACGTGTTATACACACTATTTTTTCTACTCCTGCAAAATAAAAAATAAGGAAATAAAAAAATATTTTTTAAACATAATTTGACATTTATTGCAAATTTTGTATTTGTGATGCGCAAGTGATGCGTATCCATGGCAACAACAATGCAACAAACATTTATTAGTGCTGCAAAGTTTTGCAGCACTGCGTGCTACAAAGTGTCACTTTCAGCATAAAAAACAAACCAGAAATAGTTATTTGTATATCAAGTGCTGAAAGTCTATCTTTGTCGAACCAAAACGAAAGTTGCAGCCTGAGCGAAGCGAAGGTTGCAATCGTTTGTGTTCGACAAAGGACTTTCAACACGTGTTATACACACTATTTTTTCTACTCCTGCAAGATAAAAATTAAGGAAATAAAATTATTTTTTAAACATAATTTGACATTTATTGCAAATGTTGTATTTGTGATGCGCAAGTGATGCGTATCCATGGCAGCAACAATGCAACAAACATTTATTAGTGCTGCAAAGTTTTGCAGCACTGCGTGCTGCAAAGAGTCACTTTCAACATGAAAAACAAACCAGAAAATTGTATTTTCAAAGCAGGAGTAGAAAAATTGTATTTTCGTACTCATGCATTGAAATGTGTTGTTTCGCGTTGCCTAAGCAACGTCTGAAACGTCAATTTCCCAGGTCTCCACCAGATAGGTGACCGGGAAATTTTGGAAAAAACACTCCTACTTCTACAGCATTTATTATAAAACTATATTTGTAATAAAATAGTATAATGTTTAAAACATTCTTTTACCTAATAATATTAAAAGAAAATAGGGGATTATTGAACGAAATTTAATGTAGAAAAAGTAAATTTAGTGCATTTGATATACAATGTTGGCAGCAACTGCTGTCATGTTGACAGATTGACAGCACTTGTTAGTACTGAAACACATAACCACAAATCATTTTGTGTATACAATAAATAAAAATATTTGTACAAATAGAAAATTAATTATTGATTTTATGATTTTCGTACGAAAAATATTGTACAAACCTCTTGCGTGAACTGGGTTTCCGGAATCGTTCTATGGCAGCGCTCGCGAGCTCGCGCCGCCAAACACTCCTCCGGAAACCAGTCGTTCCCGCATTTGGTATGTAAATAACTATTTCAAAGCAGGAGTAGAAAAAGGTTATTGTTAAATTCCTTCCATCTTTCGAAAATTCCTCGAAAAAAATCTTTAAGAAACTCGATAAAATTAAGTTTGTTGTAGTTAATTGTATTGCTTCTAGTTTCTAATGACAGTTGAAATAACTAAGCACAAATAATAACGGGATAATTTGTTCCACACATAAAAAATCTAAGCCTTAAAATACATCAAACATTAATAATTTTCTCACAAAACATAGCGACGGTGAAATAATTACGTTATCTGTCGTCTTTTTAAAATTTGCAAAAAGTCAAGGGAGGGCAAGTGCCCCCTCTTGCCCCCCCTTATGGGCGCCCATGTTACATAGTAAATTACTTTTTGTAGAATCTTAATTCCTACTTCATTTAAACTTGTATCATTCTATTTATGTTTTGTTGGTTACATTGAATTTAATAAACTTAATAACTAACATTAAAAAATAATATGCATGTGTGTTATTTAACAAAAACAATACTTTTATTTTCTTTACTTTTACTATTTTAAATTATTTTATTCTTATAAGTATTTTGTTTCTGTAATTCTATTAGTACTATTTTTTTCACTATTTTTTTTTAATTTTAAAATTTCCATTTGCTTAATGTGCACTTCACAATCGTTGTTCTAATCCAGCGCGATGTAATTTGAGCAATTCTTCTTCATATGTGGATATTTCACGTTTTCTTTCTTTGTCCTTTTTTTCTAGTACATTAATTTCTGATTGGTGTGGAAACGGAAGGAATAATTGAAGGAACGGGAGGATCACTAGTTTAAAAAAAATGTTTAAAAGACAATATAATAGATCATTATTGATTAATCTTACATTTCTTGTTCAGTTACTACGTTTATAGGTTTAACTGGCTGTATTAAAATTGGACTTTCGCTAGGAAGGTTTATAGAACAAGTGTAATTACAACTAAATACTTCTGAAACTTCAGGGTGGGTCTTTTCATGCTATTAATAAAAACATATTTTAATTAAATGTAATTTTTACTTTGGTACTGTTAAAAATAGGAACTTGGGCATCTGAATCAAAGGAACTTTCATCGATTTTAAAATATGCCGGGCATATATCATATATTGCCTAATTTAAATCTGAGGGATCCTTGGATTTTGGGCCGCCACCAGTTCCTGAGGAATATTTTTTAAAGTTACATATAACCGTTTTGGATTGAACTTTTAATCTTTGATAAAGACTCTAGCCATAGTAATTTTTTTAAATGAACGCGGGGTTCGTTTCCTTTATTTTCTAATATTGAAAAATTGGTTTTAACAAACTCTACAATTAATAATTTCTCCATGTCTCTGTTGTTTTAGATTCGTATATTTATTTTCCTATTCGTTTCTCCTTCATTCTATGCGTGTGTCCTCTACATCTTAGCTGTGTAGTATTGGTGTTCTGTGTCTGTCCCTCCTGGATAATATTCTGTATTAATCTTATATTGAGCTTTTATCTGTTCTGACGAAGCTGTTTCCTTCATCACTTTGTTATAAAATATCCCTCCGAGTAGTCATTCTCCTGTTAATCAATTTCATTATAAGTTGTATCACAACTAGTATGTCAAATGCTGTAGAACTAATTTTATTTAGTTTATTCATATTATTTATTACCCTTCTGTCGTAAGTTAATAAGTTATTATAGGGTTATTTCGATGATTGAATATGTAACCCTCTGTCAAATATGTTTAACTTGTCATAATGACAGTTACTTGAAATTGTTATTTCTATTGTTTAAGCAAACTTTGTATAATTCTTAAGAGATGGCTCTGTCTACCTCTAATTATCTCTATAGGGCAAATACTTTTGCTATTTGACTTACCTACCCTGGTTGATTTTGAAAACGGCACGAAGGAAGGTATCCATCTTCCTGTAAAGAGAAATAGCTCTTTGGGTCTATATAAGATTTCTTAGTTGAAGATATAGCTGTGGGCCATGCTTTGAGTCTATGTTAAGATTTCGTGTTTGACAAATAGCTCTTCGGGTCTCTGAGCCATGCATTGAGTCTATGTAAGATTTCGTGTTTGAGAAATAGTTCTTTGGGTCTCTGGGTCATGCAATGAGTCTATATAAGATTTCTTGGTTGAAGAAATAGCTCTTTGGGTCTCTGGGCCATGCATTGAGTGTATATTATATTTCTTGATAAAAGCGATAGTTGTTTTGTCCTCGCAAAGTTTGAAAACCGTTTCATACGTCAATTTGAGTCTTATGCCCGGTTGCACAAAGATTAATCAAATCTCTCATCATCTAACTGTTAATCAAAAATCAAATCAAAATCGGGTTGCAGAAATAAATTAACTTCTAATCAAGCTCCGATTATGTGATGATAGATTAATTGGTAGTGAACCTGGCAACGTAGCAAAAAAGTCTGCGCATACTCATGTGCTATCATTCTTAACCTCAAACTTGTATCGTCAGAGACATCTGTATCTTGTCTATGGTCAGAGAAAAAGAAATAATTCAAAGAGTATTTTTAACAGCTTTTCTGTTTTCAAAGCCTGTAAGTATTTTATTCAAATCTTTACAAGTTCTAGTAAGTTTAGAAACTATAATGATTTTAGAAAAATGGACGTAAAAAGAAAAAATTACTCCGAAAATGAAAAACAAATATTAATGTCCCTTGTTGGAAAGTAAGTATTTTCTTTTAAATAACGTATCTTATTTGTTGATCACAAACATATCTTTCGGTTGGCTTATTTCCCTTAATTGTCTCCTATCCTATCATAATATATCCTAATATCCTTCCTTTTAATGTTTCTTTCAGATATAAATCAATAATTGAAAATAAATCAACCAAGCAATTGTATGTCGACAAAAAAAAAAAAGAAAACTTGGGAATTAATTAGAACTATATATAATTCTTCTGCCGATTCAGGCCCAAGAACTGCTAAACAACTAAAAATTTTGTACGAAAATTTAAAGAGAGAAATAAGAAAAAATGTTGCAGAACATGTATGTTTTTAACTTATTGGACTAATCTAAGTTTTAAATTTTATTCTTATTTTTTTTATTATATCGCTGATACTCGTTCTCTGACGTGGGATTTAAATTTTTATTCAAGTATTATAAATTGTTTTTTATTACTTGTAGCAAGAATAATATATAGAGAAATTACACGCTGTAAAAGCAGCGAAATCTGCTGCGGCAGATTTCAAGATATTTGTAATATTATCATTTGTATTCGAATTTTAATTACTTCATTTTGATTTGACAATTAAAGAAAGACATATTTAAAACTGGAGGAGGCCTTTCCTCTTGTTCCATTAGTAATGAGCAAGAGCTACTATTAGTAGAATTACAAGAAAAAGTTCAGCCCCTTGAGAATTTTTTTGAAATTTGAGAATTTGAAAAACCCATTAAAAAACCAAACTTTCTGCTGAACAGTATAGGAGACTGTATTTTAGACAGAAATATTTGAATGCTCTAAAAGAGGGCAAAGAGCAAGCAATTATAAGAAACTTGTCTATTAAAAAGTTAAAATTAGAACAGTAATTTGTTAGTTTATTTTGAGTTTTATTAAAACTAAGCTAATATGCATTGAATTATCTATTAAAAACAGTAGCAATAACAGCATTTCTAACTGCCTTGTTATTGTTATTTTCAACAACAAAATTTTCTACTTCCTCCTCGTATATCTCGGGTGCATCTTCAATTACATCATTTTGTATTTTACAGATGTTGTGTAGTACTCCACAAGCAACTATTACTTCTGGAATAGTTTCCATTTTTAGTCGTAAACCTGATTGTAAACATGGAAATCTTCTCTTTAGTACTCCAAAATACCTTTCAATAGGATTTCTTGTAGCAATGTGGGCTCGATTGTAAGCTTCTTCATGTGGACCAGCAAGTTGAAGCAGTGGAGTTAAAAGATAATTTTTACATGGATAGCCACTATCGCCGAGTAAAAATCCATTGACGTAAATACCCATGGAGAATTCAGCAGGAAGAGGGGAATCATTAAAAATGGTACTATCATGCACTGATCCCGGCCACCTAGCTATTATATGTAGTAATTTCAGGTTACTGTCGCAAACTGCTTGGACATTAATGCTAAAGTAACCCTTTCTATTGCGAAATAGCTCTGCTCGGTAGCCACCAGGGGACTGGATCTTAATATAGGTGCAATCCACTGCACCAACAATACGGGGGAAATTGGCAATTTTATAGAACCCAGCTTTAACTTGTGCCAGTTCAGCTTCTGTTGTTGGCATCTTTATATATGCCCTTGATAGTGATGCGATTTCACGGGTAACTCTTTTTATGATGCGACATACAGTCGATTTGTGCACATGTATGTGATCTCCTATCACAAACTGATATGCACCAGTAGCATAAAAACGAAGACAAATCAAGATTTGAGTACACGCATCGATTGATTTATTTCTCTCGGTGCTGGGTTCTAATCTTGCACCAATCATATGCATTAAGCTTGTAACAGTCTGTTTTGTTAATCGGAAACGATCTTTAAATTCCTGTTCGTCAAATATCTCATATGAATTTGTTCTGTCTCTGAGGTGTCGAATTCTACGAGGTACGGGTTCATTTTCTATATCGGAAAATCCGACAAATCTGACTCCATTTTCCTTTTGTACGAAATTGTTTATATAAAATAAAAATTTGTTGAATATTGTCAACAAAATCAAAATCACTCAAAGAACAAATAAAAACGCAAGGATGAAAACGGACACTATTAACTAATAACCAAAATAGAAAAACCTAGAATAATGCACTATGAATTTATAAACTTAAACGAAGTACACAAGAAACACAAATAATTGTTACTAATTATATATAAATGCGAAATAGAAATTATACGAAACTAAAATGTCAAATTGATTAGTTGATTATTGGTCACTCATCTCTCATTACAATAATCATACGTTAACGGAGACGTGATGATCAGTTAATCGAGAGTTGACGTTTGTGCAACCCAAAATATAGATGATGGTTTGTTAACGGACCGTTAACGGTTCATCACCATCACACTCTGTTATTTATTGATTAAACTTTGATTATCCGTTGATGAAAGGTTAACAACTGATTAACACACCGTTAACGGTTGATCAATTTTGATTAACGTTTCTGCAACCCGGCATTAGTACTATACATTTTGATGGAAAGCGTGTGCTCAAATACTTGGGCTATAATTTATTTGTGATTCTCTTGGCCTTACCGTATATTAACTGCGAGAGATCACAATTAATTCAAAAATCCAAGTAAGTCCTGCTTTTTTCCAATTCTTTTTAGTAATTATTACCTATTTCTTTTATAATTGTAATGTTTATTCATTTTCATTGTGTTTATTAATAGTTTATTATATGTCATTATCATTTCCAATTTTCGTTAAATAAATAATTTAAATCTAATGCTTTCTTTTCCTAAAAGTTTTATTTCAGAACCGGACCCGAATTTATGATTGCTTAGATAGAATTCTTAGTTGTCAATGTCAATGTCATTTAATTAATTCAATTATTATTTGTTTGTCAAGAGAAGACAATTCAATTATTTATTATTGTTAGTTACTGTCATGTGAGATTAGTAAATTTCAGCGAGACGGTATGTAATTTTATATATATTTCTTTTGTAAAAACGTAATGTTATAAATATTTTGAGCTATCTGGCGATATTTTAGTCGCATATACATATACATACGTTACACTGTATGACTCGTTTCTAAGTCTGTCTAGTTTTGTTTTTCCCTCAATTTTTCTAAGGAATCTCAATTTGACATTCCTTAGCTTACTTTGTTGTTTTTCGTTTGTAGTCCATGATTCGCAGCCGAAAGTAAATATTGGATCTGCAACTTTTGTCTCTTTTGGGGATTTCTTTTTTTGCCAAGAACTTAGTGTTAAGGGCGTTGAATAATATACGTCCTTTGTTCACTCTTTCTGTTATCTTTTGTTCTAGACCTCCTTTTTCCTCTATATTTACTCCTTCCTAATTTATTGATTTTCTTATCTGTTTTTTCGCTGTTTTGGCGGTATTGTCGATGTATTTAAAATTTTCATGCACTTTCTCTTTTCCACCATTTTCTTGCAATTTCTTGTAAATAAATTGTAACTTGATGCAAATTCAATGGTGTAGTAACCGAGACGCTGAGTAAAACGGTTGTAGTCGCTTTGCTAAAAATATTCGCCGGAATCTGTTTTTGCAAAAGTTATTTTATTTCTTTTGTCTTCATTTGGGAGTTTAGAATCCGCGTTTATAAATTTTCCGGGCCGACCTATTGACGCGAGTGCGCCAATTTTGATTCGGCTGGAAAATATTCAAGTTTGGGGATAGTTTCTTGGTTCGCGGCCAACGATCGGTGTTCAAGAAGGCGTGCTGAACCCGCTGACACTGACCACGTTCCAGCATCACCTAGCCTCGAGCCACAATGACCAGCCCCCCCTGACCCTTGGCAGCATCCAGTTACCACGTGACAAAAGCTAAATGCAAAGTTCGTGCATATATATGTGTGTGTGTGTTATTATTCGAGGTTTTAGTGGTACTATTTAAGTATAGGGAAAGCCCCTTACAACGTTATTGCCTTTTCTTCTTTTGTTCATCTTCGTTCGAACAGAGCTACGTCTCTGTTTATTATCGAGTACCTGGCTCTATGCCTAGTGTATTTTGTTTATGATTTTGTTGTAGTATTGTTGCATATTTACTGAGAATAGTCTGCAGAGTGTACGTCATTTTTCACTTAATTACTTTTATTCGCTTTCGCGGCCGTTTTTCTTGTGGCTTCACTGAACCTGCACTGTATTTCG
Source organism: Stenolophus ochropezus (assembly GCA_035578165.1). Taxonomy (NCBI): domain Eukaryota; kingdom Metazoa; phylum Arthropoda; class Insecta; order Coleoptera; family Carabidae; genus Stenolophus; species Stenolophus ochropezus. Next base: position 4,379,736 of record JAQOWZ010000008.1, on the reverse strand, counting down.
GGAACCTTCTGGGGGCGTATACATTTTATCCTCCACACATGTTATATTGCACGACATTATACCTTGCACACATTCAAACTTGCACACAGTATGTCGTGCACACTTTTTATTGGAAATAATTTTTATACTGCACTCATTTTATCTCAATACAAGTTTTATCTAGGACACATTTTATTTTACGCGCATTTCATCTTCCACACATTTTATCTTCCACACATTTTATCTTTAAAACATTGTATCTACCATTCATTCATTCATTGCCCACGCAATTAATATTCTGCACATATAATCTTCCACACACTAACAATCTTCACTAACATTTCATCTTGCACACATTTTATCTTCTGCACATATAATCTTCCACACACTAACAATCTTCACAAACGTTTCATCTAGCACACATTTTATTTTCCTCACACTGTATCTTCCACACATTTTATCTTCCACACATTTTATCTTCCACACATTTAATCTTCCACACATTTTATCTTCCACACATTTTATCTTACTGCCATCTCTTGGTTTTTACCTTGAAGCATAATTTAAAAAAAAGATCTAGTATGTAATTTGAAACAATTATAATTTGTCAATTACTTTGACAGAAAGCAAAATGTGAGTGTATTTGACATAAATCCGTAAAATGTTAATAAAATGTATACCCTATGGCATCAAGTTCACTATATAAACTAAGATATATGTGATCATTTCGATCCCAAATATAAAAATTTTGGAAATCCGAGATTACATTGGAATGTTATGCCATCTCCGCGTGTTCAAAAACCGAGGTATTTTTTGAATTATTCAATGTACTAAAAAGAGTTAAATTAGACAATTATGTTATCTTTCAGAACACTGTACAAATAAGACAGAGGAATAGAAGTTGAAGGTATTTATTCAAGTATATATTTACATAGTCTGACTTATAATAATTAAAATTACTTTTTAATATTTGCTGTATTTATATTTCCTATAAATATGTATTTTATGTTTATTTCAATAAAGTATATATTTAAAATTTAATATGCATTAATTTTTTGAAAATATATATGCAAACGTTAAAAATCACAAAAAATATATTTCTGTATTTTCTCGGTCCAAAACTAATGCAACTTGAATAAACTAATTTTCAATTTGCGTTATTTGACTATATAAGTCATTTATTAATAAAAGTTTAAGTGGAAAAAAATGTAACTAATATGAAAGATATCTAACTTCGCATTTAACCCCAGTCTTAATTTGAAAGTGCGGAAAAAAAGAAGTGACAAATTTTTGACTGCCACAACACAACGCAACGTACTACCATTCTAGTTTCCAGATTCAACTTGTTTCTTTCTTTCCGTGAGTAATTACAGACACTTTAAATCTAAGTACGAATTAAATCTTTCTTTTTGTCATTTAAACAGGATATGTACGGGCAACAGTTAAAGATCGAATGTCATTCTGCAATCGAAAAATTTAAGGGCAAGATTTTTATCGATTTTTTATATTCTTATACTAAAAGTTCGACTAGTAAAAACACCGAAGACAATGGAATACAGTATGTAATCTGGAATGATAAATTTTTAGGACTGGGAAAAATATTCTATTTTAAACTTGATTAATCGATCATTTGATAAGATTATTTTGATTCATCAATAATTTGATTAATGGAATAATCGATTATTTGATTAATCGATTATATAATTAATCGATTATTTCAATAATTGTTTAATAAAAATAATAGATTTTATTTCATAATCAATTAACGATTACTAAAAACTATTTGAGAACATGTATAATTATTTGATTGCACATTGCTGAAATAATCTTTTATTTTCATTTGATTTATACATTAGTATTAGTTATTTTGATTAATTAGAGATATAATTCATTTGAAAGGAACCTTAGATGCTCACGTTATAAGCAAAAGTGTAAAGCTACTGCACAGCTTCGAAATGAATGTGCATTCACGTTGAAGCACTTACACAATCATCCGCCAGCATAGGAAAATCCGAGGAAGAACGTTTTACTCAGCGACTAAAACAAGAGTGCATCACTGGAGGAGGAAAAGCGAAGAAAATATATCGAAGAATACGGATATTGTACGTAAAAAATTATGCAAATGGAATTTGCCATTGAAAATATGAGTAGTATTACTGTGGTATTTCTACTATAACTTCAAATAATTTTTCCTACAAATGCACTCTTTAGAGTTTGTAGAGTCATTTTTCAAGCACTGGAGCGTGAAAAGTGCTTTTTACATTCTTTAAATTTAAGAGTCAAGTTCAAATTGATAAATAATAATATATAACTACATATTTATTAAGAAATTTTAATGAACACTATAAATAAAATATGTGAGAACATAAAAATCAGTTTGATATTTGTACAAACGTATTTCATGTTGTGAGAGTAAGAATAAGTTGATCGGAGAATGAACATCTTACTCTCACAGAAGTTTATAGTGCTGTCTAATATTCAGATACCAGGATGCTGCCCGAACTCTTACGTTCAATAAAATAGAAACCCAGATGAACCGCTGGCTTAAAAAGTTTTCACCAAAGACCCCGAGAACGCTTCAGGAATTATATGATTTGGCCAGCGAGGATGAGAAGTGGCGTAAAATGTTAACTTATGCGAACGGTTCTATCAACATTCACCATGGCACAGCAATGGATGGAACAGAAGTTGCTGTATTTGGCGATCCAGCTTTTGTCTGATTGTAAAGAACTGTACGTCGACGCAACGTTTAAAAGCACTCCTCGCGTAAGAAATGATTGCCAATTAGTCACTATTATGACGGGAAAATATGATCATGTAAGAAACATCGATTTAAGAATAAATAACATCTTATACTTACTTATGTTACTAGCAGTACCGTAGCAAGGCAGTGCGACCGGTGTGATTCCAAGCAATTATATAAATGTAATTGTATATTGTTACGCAATATTTGTTTATTTTTTTTTATATAAAACCAAGAAATAAGTAAATCGTTACCTTATATGTCTATAGAACAACTAAAAAATTACTACATTGATCTATACAGCTAATTCATTCGTATGATCTACAAAATGATAATCCAAATATAAATATTGATCTTCGCGTAGCCCTAACTTTACCAGTTGTTCTTCATGTGAACGAAGTGTCAGTAATTTAAAAATTATTAAAAATATTTATACCTTAGTACAGAGGCGCCATGTTATGATATCGCACAGGGCGCCAAAATTGCTAGCTACGGCACTTGTTACCAGCCATAGATAATAATTTATATAATATCTTCGTTATAGGGCATTCCATTGGCTTGGGCGTTAATAACAAGGAAAACAACAATGGGATATACAAAAATGTTTGAAATATTTCAAAATCATTTCGCGCCAGATTTGAAACCTGAAATGCTAATGTCTGATTTTGAAATAGCATTTCACCGGGCTGCGCAAATTGTATACCCGAATATACAAGTAGTAGGGTGCTACTTCCACTTCGCTCAAGTAATATATATTACATTTCAAGATAAACTTATTTATCACATCAATAAGAGGGTGTAACACATAACTATTTTACAGGCGGTTGTTCGTAAGGCTACGTCCCTAGGCATTATATCGCGATATGCTGTTGACACAGAGGAATGGTTGCTCGTCAAAAAAATGATTATGTTATCACTCTTGCCGCCCGAATTTGTTGAATCAGCGTTATATTTCCTTATTGATTCTTGTTGTGCAGAAATGCAACAAAAATTCGAAAGACTGTTTTCGTATTTCGAAAGTTTCTGGCTGGAAAAAATAACACCCGCTGTATTTTCCGTATTTGAGTTGAATACAAGGACCAATAATTACCTGGAATCACTTCATCGGCAGTACATTGACATCATCGGCATCCATCAAACAATGGTTTCATTTATGCGTATGTTAAAGATTGTTTTACATAAATTAGTGTCCATGGATTATGTTTCTTATATTTGTAACACGGTCGTTTGGTGGCTGTGCATTTTTGCATTTACTTATGGTGAAGGACACACATTTTGCGCCTTCAAGCTTGACTCCAGAGTTCGAAACCAAACTCTCTTGTTGTAGTCTTCCACTGTTGTGGATGTCTTGACTGAATGTCGGACCCAGCTTGGTATTTCTTAGTGAAATATCGAATAATTGTTTTACAGCGTGTAAAGGCTCTCATAATGGTGTATATTTGTAAGTAAATTTAATGTATTCTTTGTGAATCAATATTGAATGGCAAATCGATATGAAAAATGTACTTAATTAATCGTACTTGTTATACATTTGATGTAATTCATAAACATTTTTTTTTTGATGTTATTGTAGAATAGTCACATCATATATTATTTACATTATATATTGCGAAGGTTCAAATAACAAATTAAAAAAATTGCAGAGTCAATAGTGCATCTACAGGAGGACTCATATTTAGATCTGCAGTCCCTGATGGCAGGGAAAAGAGTCACACGATTGCCGTTGAACAAAGTGTTGCTTCCACGGGACGTCATAACGGCAACATGGCGAGAAATTTCAAAATTAGAAAATCCACTGTCAATGCATGAATTCTTCGACAGAGCATCGGTTATGGTGGGAGATTCTGCGAGATCGATTCACTATCTTGAGGCTCGTTCGAACAACATAGAAGAAGAAGTCCTAGAAGAAATACTAGACGAAGGACAAGACGAAGAAGCACAAGATGAAGTAGAACGAGCTGACGAAGAATGGAACCAAGATGTTCTAAATAATGAAGAAGACAGTGAAAGACAAGATAGTTATGAAAGATACAGCGTACATGAATCCATGATAGAAGATAATTGGGGCACAGAAATTGATTGGGGCATGGAAATACAAGATTATTTAGACGTGGAAATACATGGTAGGCTAATTATAGTAATATTAATACTTTAGTAATAGTGTACTTAATGCAAAATAATGGAAATTACCTATATATTGCAGAAAGTGCAGAAGAGCAATTGCCACATGACAATTTTCCGATACCAAACTTCGAAGAGGTAGACAATCCTACACCAATTTGTTATGTGTGTCAGGAATTTCAAGCAGATCACCAATTTGTACCGTGTGGAGACACAGCAATCTGCGGAAGATGCGCAAATAGAATGGTCTAAGCCGCAAGACAGTATTCCTTTGTCCAAGACGGTCGACGCATCCGAAATAAACAATTTCAGACGTTGAGATGCGTAAAATGCAACGCGGATTCAACAAGTATATGTCGCCGAAATTAACTTATGTACAATTTCGTAACCTTATATTATATTTATTCGTTTGTTTATTCATTAAGAAAAATAGTATTTATGTATAATTTTAATAATTGTGACATGTAACATGTATATGTACAAATTTACTGTTTTCTTTTTGATGTTTATTTTTTGTTATTCAGTTATTTCATGTTTGTATCTCAAGTAGTTAAATTTAGTTAGTCTTCAAATTAAAAACAATAATAACGTCTTGTAAGACACAAATATATGATAAAATGTGTGGAATATGACATGTGTTTTCAATAGCTCAGTTTTAACCAGGGCATGTAACCGGTTAAAAAAAACCGGTTAATATAAACCGGTAACCGATATTTTGAACGAAAATTGCAAACTTTAATCGTAATTTTAACCGATATTTTTAGGCCGAAAATACTGGTAACCGTTAACCAAAAAAAAAAAACCGGTTTTAGCGAACATTAACCTTTATTTTAATATCATTTAGCGAGAAAAAAATTTTTCTGAAGATATTACGCGAATTTTTGTGAATATTCATTAATTAAATTGCTTTTTTTTTAATTGTTATATTTTTCTCAGATGGTAATTTTTTATTATTTTTTTAAATAAATTATTCTGTAATTTTTTTATTCAAAATTATTAATTAATTTGTTTTAATTAATTTTAATTATTTTTTTAACCGATATATTAACCGGTTTAAACCAGTTTTCAATTTCCAAAAACCAGTTTTCGAACTAAAACCGTTATTTTTATAACGTTCTCTATAAGGGTTAACCGTTAACCAGTATTTTTTTCGGTTACATGCCCTGGTTTTAACAAAAAATGGGTTTTTGCAAACAACAAAATAAATGAGTGGACTGTATGAAAATTATGGGAACCCAAAAACAAGAGATAATTCAAACCACAAAACGAATTTAATAGACAAATAAATAAATAATAGATAAATAAATTCACCAATTTCAACTGATTCCATCTAAAGAAGAACAGATCCTAAGTTATTAATGTGACTCTGTTATTTAAACCGCGAACTAATTTAAAACAGAAAAAAACAATAAGTATATTAGCTCTACGCACCAAAATACAATGAACTTAACTAAAGAGAACAAACCCTAATAGTTGGAGATCCAAGCCTCCGTATCGTGCACTATACCCCGGACTTTATCCCGTACAAATAATTTTTACATATTCTTATAGGAAATTTCCCGACGGATCTAACGCGACATTCCATCTTATTGCGAACATAGAAAAATACACCTTTTTCCAAAAAATCATACATTTTCTTGCTATTCACATTTTTTAACTTTAACTTGTTATATCTCTGAACTTACTTGGAATATTGTCATGATTTTTGCACGAAAATATATATTTCTTCTTTATATAAAATGATGCACAGCAGGAATTTTTAGAGTAGTATTACATTGCTTTCCTATAGATATACTTAATAAATCCGTGGTACTAAATTTAAATTGATTTATTCGTGATAGAATAAATCGCTTAATATTTTCTTAATAAATAAATTTTATTTTTTTATTTTATTCACGGAAACATCTTGACAAATTAAACATTTATCAAAATTAATTTCTAAAAATTATTCAATTTTATATTTATCATACCTTCCATGTTTTCAAACGAATGTACACAATTACAAAACTATTTCTATGACTTTGTTTCAGTATCGAACTACCACCTTACACTGTCAAAACTATAATAAAATTCTTTCTATAACCCTTTAAAAAATCAAATTGTTTAAAATATTTAATACATACGTTAGTTTGTACCTACGGGTCAATGTTTATTTTGAAAAATGTATAAATTAGAGAGTTTATAGCTCAGGAGGAGTCCTCGTCTGAGCGCACAATATTATAAGCGGTCGACTTCACGCAATAGATAACAGCACGACTCGAGCGTATATACGGCTCCACTTTACGTCGCTGTATCTCGAAAATGGTAATATTTTTTTAAAAATGTTTCAACTAAAAAAACATCTTTGGTTCATTTATTAAAGATTTGTCATTCTATGTAGGGGTCTATCTCTGCAGACCACAAAGATTCCAACACATAGAAAATATCACTGCAAAATGCAAAGTTGGCTTGTCCTATAATTAGTTTATATTTTTTTTAACTGTATATTTAACAAAGACAATATATTTTTATGTGTTAAACAAATCAGAAATACATGAACACATATTTTCGTGTAAAAATCATGACAATATTCGGGACATGTGCGGTGATCGGTTTCCATGGAAACGTACAGGTTGCCGGACATGAGTTTTGGTAACAGCGACGAATGAAAGAAGCTTTGATATGTGGAAGATAAAATGTGTGGAAGATAAAATGTGTGGAATATAAAATGTGTGGAAGATAAAAAGTGTGGAAGATAAAATGTGTGGAAGATAAAATGTGTGGAAGATTAAATGTGTGGAATATAAAATGAGTGGAAGATTAAATGCGTGGAAGATAAAATGCATAGAAGTTAAAATGTGTACAAGATAAAATGTGTGTAAGATCATTTTTTACTCAGATTAAAAGTGTGCACGACATACTGTGTGGATGTTAGAATGTGTACAAGGTATAATGTCGAGCAATATAACATGTGTGGAGGATAAAATGTATACGCCCCACCTTCTGCGCTACCAAATCTCGCTATTATTTTATCGTAGCAGCTCCGCTTTTGTTTATTTGCTTTAGTCTATTTAACTATTGTACTAGGCGTCGTGAATATTGCCGCAATCACATTTTTCAGGTTCCAACGATCTCGCACCTAGCACAATCTAGTTGATTTGCGTGGCGCCCATTTTTTTTTGTAGTTTTTCGACCCATCCCTTTTCCACTGAAAAGCTAGCACTCACCCTTGTGAGATCTTTGTTGGGCTAACCTCCCCAGGTACGTTAAATGTATCCTGCTTTGGATGTTTTTAAGTTACTTTTTACGGTTCTAATTATCTCATTTAGGTACTGGGTAAACAAAAGTGAGCTTAGCATCCATCCTTGTTTTAGACCGGTTTCAGTTTTGAAGGGTGTCGACATATTATTTTGAACTCTAACGTAGCTTTTGTTTTCTTTATATAGTACTTTTTCGTGTTCCATTGTTTGTTTATTTACTAATCTCGATTTTTCGCTTAATTGTCGTAGTTTGCGTATCCCAGTATCCTTGCGAAAAGTTTTCCTTGTACGCTCAGTAAGGTAATTCCTCTAAAATTTTCCCAGTTTTTGATATCTCTTTTCTTAAAAATTGGAGTAATAACCCCTATTTGCCAGTCGAAGGGTACGAAATAGATAGTATTGCCCTGTTTTCCCATGTACTTTATCATTTCCGCAGTTATATTGTCGTGGCCGGGTGCTTTACCATTTCTTAGTTTTGTAAGTGCGTCATGGAATTCTTCTTCTCTAATTTTATTGTTTTCTTCTGTTTTTGGATCGTGTTGGTTCCTTGTTTCTCTTTCTATTTCTTCTTCGTTTGTTTTCTTTTCCATCTCTAAAAGATTCTTGAAATATTCTCCTCAGCTATACATTATTTCCTCTTCATTATTTAGTATTTTTCCGTATTTATAACTTTGATGATAGTTAAAGTTGTTTCTTTTTTATATCTTATTCTTTTTATAGTGCCATATAATAATTTTCTATTATCTCTATATTCTTCGTTTAAACGTTCTCCAAATTTTACCTATTCCTTTTGTTTTGCTTCTTCTACAGGTTTTTTTTACACATGTTCTGTGTGTTTTATACAGTTCATAATTATATTTGTTTTTATTCGATAAATATATTTCCCAGGCTTCATTCTTTTTCTTTATCATATTTTTGATTTGATTATTTATTTGTTTGTTGTTATATTTAATTATCTCGCATGCGTCTTATGCTGCTTGTAGTGTTGTTGTTTTAAAATACTTCCACATATCTTCTTCGTTTTTCTCCGTTGTTTGTTTTGTCAATTTTTCTTCAACTTTTGTTATGAACTTGTTTCGCAGGTTTTCTTCTCGAAACCTGTGGCTTTTTATTTTGTTTAATTATCGTTTTTTTTTGTTTTGTAAATTTTGCGCGTTTGTCGTGGCTTTCATTATTAATAAGTAGTGGTCGCTTTCTATTTCTGGTCCTCGATATACTTTTACGTCTGTTATTATCATATTGTTTGTTTTGCTTACCAGAAAGTAATCTATGATCGATTTTTCTCTTCTTGCATGTCATTTTCGGTACATAGATCAATTATTCTTCGGCCATTGTTGTTTATTGTTTTTTCTCCTGCTTTGCCCAGAATTACATATTTCCGTCCCGTATTATTTTTGCCTATTCTTCCGTTTAGATCTCCCATTAAAATTATGTAGTTATTCGTGGCGTCTATTACACTCTGCAGTTCTTCATAAAATTTATCTTTAATATCCTTTTTTCCATCTTCGTTTGGTCCATATACCATGATTAAAGTACAAACATTGTCTTCTGATATTTCGCTGACGTATTTTACGTTCTCAATTTGTGCTATGACTTGTTTACTAACTATTAATCCCACTTCTGCTGCTGCTCTCTTGTTTTCATTTATTCTTGACCAGTACAACCAATGTGAGTTTATTATTTGTTTTAATCCATTTGCTTTTTTCTTTGTTATTCCCACTATGTCTATTTGTATTTTACTAATTTCCACTATTAATTCATGTTATTTTCCTGCAATGCTTCTTATATTCCAGGTTCCAATTTGTTGTGTCCACAACGATGCGCCTTGGCGTTTGACAGCTGTAACCTTTGTCACCTTCTCCGCGATGTTAGGACTGTTAACTTTTTCAGCAGTTTATAAACACTTTTTTTGCTTTTTACTCGTTATCACTCTACTTTCACTCATAAATTATCACCTGGAGATTCACAAGATATCAATTCACTCTTTATTTTAGCGATATGTCCCGATAAATCGAGGTTTTTATCGGCCGCAATATAAGGTCGCCGACGAATACAGTGAAATCGTAATTCCGTTCGTTTGGCTGAAGGACTTCATAAAAACAAATGCACTTTTTTTATTGATTTTTAAAAATATAAATTTGAAGGTTGAACCTCATTTAATTTTTTTGTTAACTATAATAATTGTTGAAATAGTTTTAGCTCATTTTGTGACTTTGATGCATGTCAATATGTCGTTTATCTTTTATCGTCTTTTGTTACTGTTTTCTTATAATGTTATCCGTTGTATTGTTTATACCGATTAGTGTGTCAATTATTATTTTCACATTCTGTTTACGTGTTTTTTTTTCCTTCTATTATATTCTTTTGATTGTTCTGAATAAATTGTGTTTATATAGAGTGTTCCTGTATTTTTATTTCAACCTGCAATCTCAACAGGTTATGGGCCCAGGCCAACGCCTTAAGTGAATTAAGTAAAGAAGAGAATATATTGTTGTAGGAGATATAATGCAAGACTGATAATTTTTCTGTTATGTCCGACGAAGGAATAGTTCGGAATATTGTGAAATTCGACGGAACAATTTTTCAGTTATGGAAATTCCAAATCCGCACACTGTTTGACGCAAACGGTATCACAGATGTGGTTATAGGCGCACGAGTGAAACCTGAAAATCCTGAAAGCGCAGAAGGGAAGTAATGGATCAAGGAGAACACAAAGGCAATATGTTTGATTTCGTCCGCCACTGAGTACTCACAGTTAGGGTATCTCATAATTTGTACTACCGCACAGAAAATGTGGAAGAAACTGTGCATGATACTGATACATGAGCAAACCTCCGAAGCAAATAAGTTGTCACTCATGACAAAATTTCATGAATATTGCCAATCAATTGAAAGATGTAGGTGAAACAATATAAGATGTAGCAATAATGGCGAAGATATTGGCAAGTCTCCCGACAAAATTCCATCCTTTCGTCACAGCGTGGGACAGCGTACCAGCTGATCAGCAAACAATCCAGAGATTGCAAGAACGTTTAATTGTTGAAGAAAGACGTCTGACAGACATGGAGGAGACATCCAGTGCCTTTGCAGAAATGCCATTACAGGGTACGAAGAATCAAACAGAAGACATTAAAAAAGGATGCTAAGAAATACTTCGCAAAGCCCAAAACAAATGTAAAATGCTATGAGTGTGGCAAATTTGGACATTTTGCATATTAATGCAGAAATAAGAAAAAGGACAATAGAAAACAAGAACATAAATCAGACAAGAATCTGTGAGTGCATTCGTTGTTACACAGAGGGAAAATAATGATCAAGAATCAGAGTCCAATAAGTCATTAGATGTAGTAGAAGATGTATGGATTACCGACAGTGAAGCATCACGTCATATCACATTTCGTTGCGAATGGTTTTCAGCAGGGGCGGATTAGCGAAACTAAAATTTGCCGCCCCCCCAAACCTAATTTTCTTATTTTAAGTTGGTATAATTATTAGTATTATTTTTATGTTAATATGAAGATCTGAAATCAATGCAAACAGATTAAATATGGTTATTGAATTTGTAAACTAAATTAAATTATTTTTATTGTAAACATTAAAATAGAAACAACAAAATTTGGATCAACCGATACAGATATTTATTGCAGACATTTACGGCGTGCAAATTCTTGGATAACCGAAGACAAGTCAAGGCTATCGTTTTACTCTCTATGGATAATAACGCCAAAGAATTGAACCGACCTTCCGTCATCGTGGATCATAAATATTTTTTTATTCTTTTTAAGCAGGAGAAGGACCGCTCAGCTGTGTAATTTAATGCTGGAGTACACGTAAACATGCGAAGTGCAATGTCGACATTCGGATAAATGCAGCTCAAGTCATTTTCTCTAATCCATTGGCACAAATGAATCGGAGTTTTCGGTTTTACTTTAGGATCAAGAGTTATCAAATGGGATTTCAAATAATGTAACTCTGAAGTGAATGTTTCTTCGAAAACTTTTGGAAACAGTGATCTCAAATGTTCTCCCGCTTTCTCCAAATCAGAAAAAGACACATGGTCAATATCAACCAGAGCTTAAAATTTGTCATTCATTTCCACATACGCATTGCGTCTTTTGTTTAATTTGGAAATTAGTTTGTAAACAAATAAGTATTTATTCGAAAGTCGTCTTGTGCACTGGATTCAACCTCATTCTTCTTGGATTCGTCAAAATTTACAGCTCGTTTCCTTCTTCTTTTATTGTCCACCTTATACATTTGAACAGATGATAAGAGTTTACCTTTCTCTTCATAATGGTCGAAGTTGTCTCGGTTGGATTCGAAAAGATGTATCAAAGAGTTGTAGATTTCGATCACAGATGTCAAGTCAATATCCACTTTTTTGTAATTTCACATTGGATTTATTCAAACAGTCTAAAATAAATCCCCAAACTTCCGTCATAATAGCTGTTTCAAAGAGATTCAAATTCGCAGTCAAACCTCTAGCTTCAGCATGAGTCCCTGGCTTTTGTGTTGAATCGTTTTCAATCAGTTGTAGTGCTTCCAAAATATCCTGCCACCGATTTTTTAAACTTCGAACTGCATCGTCTCGAGCAGACCAGCGCGTAATAGAGAGGCTTTTTAACGTAGACGAGTTAGATCCTTGTTCAAAAACATTTTGAAGAATATCCCATCTTCAAGTTGATGCACTGAACGAGTTGTACAGATTTTGGATCATCAGAAAGTAATAACATGCTTCAGAACATGATTCAGCTGCATTTGTACCAACAAGATTAAAGAATGAGCGGAACAGGGTATAAATTCCATTTGATTATTCAGCTCTCTGATACGAGCTTGAAGACCTAAATGCGATCCGGACATGTTGGAGGTATTATCATAAGATTGGCCGCGACAATTTTCAATGTCTTAATCATTGGGTTGCAAGAAATCGATCACAGCGTCAAATAAATTCTGCGATTTATGGCCTGTGTTTGGAATAAATTCCATAAAAGCTTCATATGGGCTACCATTTTTATCAACGTATCTGATAACTAAAGAAAGTTGATCTATATGTGCTATGTCAGGTGTCGAATCAATTATCAAAGAAAAATATTTGCTGTTTTTAATTTGTTGAATTATAACTTGCTTAAATCCATTCGCTAAAATAGAAATCAATTCTTCCACAGTAGTGGACGAGTGCGTAGCATTCCGCCTAATCCTACAATGCCTACTGTTTTCAATAACAGCCGACGTGAAAACAAAATTGACATCGGAGGGATTCAATGACTGGAAAAATGCCCACACCTCCCTAAAAGATTACAAAAATTCTCTATGTCATAGAAACTGTGTGTTCACCTTAAAACATAGAGTACGAGCTATATATATATAGGCAGAGTTGATACACATTTGTTGGAGCAGTTAGACATCGAATCCCGTTATTGGCAAAAAGTTCTTCTTCGTGTCATTGAAGTCAAGAGGTTTATCTTTTCGAGGGCACATAGAAAAATTTGGAGATTCCCAAAATGGCAACTATATGATGTTGCTCGAACTAGTGGCAAAGTTTGACACGTTTCTGGAAAATCACATCAAGCAATTTAGTAATTGTGGAAAATGGAATACGTCTTACTTGTCGTCCACTACGAAGCGTGCCACGCCACCTAATCCTACAAATTCCTAAATCCCACAAGACCTATATGTTATGCCGCCTCAATGCCACCAGGCCTAAACAATGGCCGCAGCCCAGTCGCCCAGTTCAATCGTGCTCAGTCCCACATGGCCTAATAATGTAATTTCACAGTCGCCCTGTCTAGTCGTGCTCAGTGCCACAAGGCCTAATGTGGGTTGAAATGGGACAGGACACAATATTAACCCAGGTATCAAACCAATATTACAGATATATCTACATTTATGTTTTATTGTAGTTTCTGGTAGATCACCAGATGTCTGTACTATATACAGTATAATTACTTAACAACAAATTAAATACATGCAACTTTAAGTAATATTGTTTATCCAGAAGCACGATTATCCAGAAACAATATTATTGCGGCAATTTTTTTTATAATTTCAGGTTTATATAACAGCACTTCTGAAATAATGCAATAATAAATTCAAGATCACATAAACAATGGGAGTAATGAAAAATCGTTTGTCTTCTATTAGAAAAATATTTATTTATTTGTAACAGGCAATTGTCTATCATAAATATATAAAATATTGTATATTTTGTTTTACATTATTAAGCAGAGATAAATCGATTCAGTAATCATGTATATTTCTGAATTATACTTGTTTGACAAGTGGTTAAATTAATTTCAGATAAAAATAATAATAAAATCTGCATTTTATTTTATGTTTATACTTATATTTTTTACAGTAACTGATTAAGTAGTATACCATTAGCCCATTAACGTGAAACAATTGCTGCTATGTTAGTACCATTGCCATATTTCAACAGTTTTAAAAAATCAGATGCCCAAAATGTAACCTATATAGTACAATAAATATCTCGCTTCTACCTGTATAAACTATTTTATTATACATAACCTTCTTATATGGTGTCAGTTGTTTGTGTTATATTTAATGTTTCTAGTAAATGACTCTGACTCAAACTTTGCTGTATTCATGCACACATATATCCAGACCGACGGATCGACAGACATGCTAAAAATAAATAAAACCATGGAATATGCTCGTATGCTTCAACAGTGAATAAATCATTCATATATCAATATAACTTATTCATTCAATAAACTAAAACGAAATTCACTATCACAATTTAAGAATTCCATTACTAGGGAGAGATTTATTCATAGAATATGTAATTATTGTGAAAAGTAGGTTGTAAATAATGTCTTATTGAAAGATAATGACTACAAAATAATGAAAACTAATTTCGAATTTGGATGTTTAATGTCAAGGTACCAAAGCAATTCAAAACTTAAAATGAATATATTATACATTAAATAGAATATAATATTTTTAACAAGTTGCATATATATATATATATATATATATATATATATATATATATATATATATATATATATAAAATTATTATAAAATGAATATAATATACATATAATAACTTTTATATACGATTATTATAGAATAATGCCATTCTTATATAATATTCAATTATTATGGAATGTTTATATTCTGTAAAACTGTGCGGTAGTAATGGAATAGCCACACATACATTAAATAGAATATAATATTTTTAAATTGAAATCAACCGATGCCGAACAAGTTACATGAAATGATAAAAATATAATTGTAATGAAAATTTAGTTACATGAATAGATACATTATTACCACTTACAAATATAATATAAATATAATAATTTTTACATGACTACTCTCACTCAGCTAACTTAATTTCTATCAAATTATTGCTCATGTTTCTTTTGCTATTCGATAACATTCACTAATTCTGATTGTCGGTGCGAGCTACAATATTTATTATAGCTTATATATTTATAATCACAGAATTTATCATGTAGACGTAATGTAATATGCATTTGGACGGCCACAGTGCACGTTAAGACGATTCGGCACAATAAGAAAAACTAGTTAACTTCATGTTTATGAATCACTGTTAGTAGTGTTTGCGAAGAAAATAGTATTTTGTTATCAACATTCGTTCTTAACTTTTCATCAGCTTTTCTTGTGTTCTTATAGAAATATTAGTGTTTATTGTTTATACTCCATATACTTCTCAAATTACTTTACTTTTTACAATTTATTCTACTTTTTAACATCTTCTTCACTGACTTATTTGTTTTCAAACAATGGAGCGTTTAGACGGCCACCGTTCTAATAGCCAAGTGTTTGCTTTTGGTGGCTTTATTTATGTTGTTAGCCGACGATATCAGGATGTAACCTATTTAGTATGCAAAAATCGGGAAACTTGTTCCGCCCGCTTAACTTTAAGGAATCAAATTCCAATGATTACACAGCATCATAGCCATGAAGCGGATCTTGCTGAAATACAACTCTATCGGCTGAAGACATCGCTGAGAAGACGTGCTCAACAAGAAAATACTGAAATGGAGGTAATTTTTAGAGAAGAGGAAAGACGGTATCCTGAAGGAGCAGCTCTGCTAGGTGGATATGAGAGTATCCGCTCTACTTTGTATCGCAGCAGAAGACTTGGAACTCCAAGAATTCCAGATACCATAGTCGAGTACTCGACCATAATACGTCAAAGGCAGTATGTTGTAAATATAAATTATTTATAATAAAATCTTAAGATAAAAAAATTCAGATGGTTTACACGATATGGACGCGACTTGCATCCAGCCGAAAATGATTTTTTTAGAGGCCACTTAACTAGTACAGACAATAGTGTCTCAGCAATATTTATGTCTGAAACTATACTAGCTTTTATTCGACAGCAGGCTGGCGTCCATCTCCACATGGACGCTACTTTTAAAGTAGTACCTCGCACTGGAGACTTTTTTAGACTTTTCATCTGTTATTTGCTTTGATGGAAAGAAAAAGTAGATCTGCTTATGAAGCCGTTTTAAACTACTTGTCGAGGATCATGGGGAACACTCTAGTCGAAAGTATAATGGCCGACTATGAAACGGCGTTAAGAGTTGCGGTAGTACGGGTTTTAGGCGGCAACACAAGACTGAAGGGTTGTTGGTTCCATTACTCTAGGGCTGTCTTCAAGAAAGCCCAAGAACTTGGACTGTTGCGTGCGGGTAATAGGAATCTTTCAAGAATAGTAATACGTGCTGCCATGGTTTTGAAGGATATGCACTAAATTGAACTGCGTCGAATCCAAAACAGTATTATTTAGTGTGCAGCTGTAGTGAGAAATATTTTTGGCACAGAAGCGTTAATTATCTACTTAAGAAGGCAGTGGTTACCATTGAAAATAAGTATACATTCTAATATAAAACATTTTATATCCTTTACGGTGTAATTAATTTTTTTCCTATGTAATTTCCTCATTATTCTATGTATTGTTGAATATCTTTTGCTGTACATCAACAATTAATAGCCATGGAACATTTTAAATCTGTAGATTTTATAAAAATCCGTAGTGGAGTAATGTTATCTCAACAACGTCGTCGTAGGTATGTATATTTTAATCAAAGAATAAAGATTAAAAGAGGCCGATATGAGTTCCAGTGAAGGTCGTCTTTTTACAGAAATGTACGGATAATTTATCTTTAGACAGTACTCTTTATATCAAATGATTTTTTTGTAGAAATCAAGTAAAACCCATTTTTTATGTATAAGTTTATATGTGGATACTTGTAGATCATGTAGAGTTGACATACAGACGTCTGTCATGATATAAATAAGTCTGAATCAAATTCCCGTACATGAAACTGAAAGAAAATATGTAAGATATATAATAACAAATAATAAAGTTTTGAGATGCGTTTACCAACATATTTAGTACGACATATTTACTGGCCATGTAATATGGAATATGTCAGCAGCGTGTTAATAAATGTTCTAGGATAGGTTGCAGTAACTAATATGTAGTTGGAAATGTAGCAGCAAGTGATACAGTATACTTTCATGGTAGAAGATGTCATCGAATTAACATCTTTACCTAATGTAGAGTTCAAACGTTAAGTTCTGCAAAAATAAGAGATTTTGAGATAAAAGTAAAATGTATTTTGAGATACAATTACCTTATCAACAAATAATGAAAAAAAATAACTTGTGTTGTACTATTCGGCGGCATTAAATGATGCAGTGAAGAGTTTGGCGATAGCGGGTAGGAATATTATTGAAAGGAGAGTACCACCAAATAATAATTATTAAACCGGAATAGTCGATATCTTACGAGTATTTTGCGGTATAAGTAAACATATGAATGTCATATGTATTATTGAAATTACACAATTTGAACGATGGGTAAAATAAATATAATTCATAATATTTAATCTGTATTAACATAGAACAATAGAAAAATATGAAATCTGTATTTAATAAGAACAGAATTAGAAAAACTGTTTTTACCTCCCGCCTATCAATATATAGATAAGGGAGGTATTGTTTTTGGTCATATTTCTCGAGTGTGAGTTTTCAACATATGAGCACGAATTAGGGTCTCTAGAATACGATTTTACTATTTTTACCGTGATGTCTGTATGTCTGTGTGTGTGTGTGTCTGTGTGTGTGTATGTATGTCTGTGACGATTTTTCGTCCACGATAACTCCAATACAATACATGTAAAAGATATAATATTTGGTATTTAAGAGTTATATTCTAATATGATGAACTGATTAGATTTTGACTACAATTGGTTAACCGGAAGTAGTACTTTACTTAAAGCTTTAAACCGTTTTTGCTTAAAAGTACCTCTAAATACCATACTTTCGCAAATTTCGTTATTATAAATATAAAGATTTTTTAATTTTCTACCGATCTGCATAATTACATTTATATATAACTTTTAGCTAGATAGAAAAAAAAATATAAATTATAATAATTTTACATATCGTTTAGGCTGAGTAATTTCGATAAAACAGATGAGTTATTCATTTTTTTTTTTAATTTATTTTATGTCTTTAATTTATATTAATTGACATGGTGGTATGGGAACAATATAACATAATTTAATTTAGATTTCTAATTTGATTACTGATAAATATTCATAAATTATTTTAATTATTTTAGAATTTTAAATCAGATACAGAAAAAAAAAATAATTTTATCCAACACCGTGTAATTATAACAATATAAGTATGCTGTTTTTAGATAAATAAAGTAGGTCATAAGTCACTAGTGAGCTAAATATATTAGCTCACTGTTTTTTTGGTTCGTATCATAGTAACTACGTTATAAAACCTTCTCTACACTATTTTGTTCCTAAATGTCATTTCGAAATTCCATCTGTCAAAAATCTTATATGTATTTTATATCAACGATTAAAATGTGTTGGATAAAATGTTGTATGGCACACGTGTGTTAATTACCTAAGTCACTTGAAAAAATACCACACTCGGCCTAATGGCCTCGTGAGCTAAACTTTTCCCACGTGACTTATCTGTAATGTAACACACTTGTACCATAAATAACGATAAAATTAAATTATCGACTCGCGAAAAATAATTCACTCGCGATTATTTCGCTAGTGAATTAACACTTTCCGCTTGTCGATAAAATATAATTTTATCGTCTTGTATAAAAAATAACTATAAATAGTGTACGATAAGGAAAATTGGTGAAAAAAAAATCACGATATGGAAATGAAAGAAATGTTAAATAAAATAGGCAGAAAAATCATGCCAGAGGCTGTCAAAAATCGGACTACTTTATTCGTTATCATTTATAAATTATTTAATTATAATCTTTACTATTTATGTATATTTCCAAGTAAGAAACACAATAGTTATTCATCAAGACATATTTATATGTTTTTATAACTGTTGAAATAGATCAATTTATGTAATTGAAATTTTTAGTGAACCCCATTGTTTGAAAACCGAATTACCTTAACATGTACGTCATAGAATATTAAATATATATATATATATATATATATATATATATATATATATATATATATATATGTATATATATATATATATATATATATATATATATATATATATATTACGGCTTAACAAATAGGAATTAAGACTTTCTCAAACTACACATCGCTTTCAAATAAGATAGTTTCATATAAGAAAATAAACAAAATATTATTTTAAATTAAATATTTCTATCGTATATACCTTGACAGCCTTTACATAGGGAATTAACATGGGAAAACAGTTTTTTGCTGTTTCCATCTGTCCCGCTCTGTATTCGTATGTGGTACACTTGGTTAATTACTTAATTTTGCATCTGTTGATAACAAATATTCCGAAATATGAGGCATCCTTATTAAAATATTAAAAAAAATAATTTCTCTTTGACAGTTCTCCTTTATATTCATGTAATACGAATTTTTTGAACAAAGTATTCCATAGCCAAGTGGATATGCACGTGGCTTTGTAAACAAAATGAATGTATTGTTAGAAATAAAAATAAATATTGTTATAATTTATTATCAAGGGAAAAGTGAAAGAGAAATTAACCATTTGTCTTTGCTCACTCTTGTATCCCGATTGTCCATGTAAATCTCGTTCATAAAGTCGCAATATAATTTTGAAATTCCCTTCTGTTTATGTAATCGTAGATCATATTCACCTATTTACCAATAGTGCTCTTTTACTTAATGAATTGTTAGAATCGAAATAGTTGAGATAATCAACTAAAAATGTGACTGAATTTGTTGTAATCAAATAAATGATTTGATTACTTGTAGAAATTTTTCCAAAATAATTATAAATTAGAAATATTACTGACTTTGTAATAATCAACAGCAATTATAGGTGCAACAAAAATTTCATTACCAATAGCGAAATAATGAACGGATATGTCAACACTTAGAGATTAGTATTTATAAGGTTTAATAGTTAAGATTTGCATTTTATAATACTTTCTAGCAGTTTAAAGATAGCATATTTTTACTCCCATAAGAATAACATGAGCTTATAAATCGGCAGAGATGAGTTAGGGTTTCAGTTTGAATTTGGCGCCACAAAATGACCGTTACACTAATGCAGTCTATAGCGGGACCCGTAGGAAGAAGTGAAAATAAATCGTATAATTCCAAACATGACATTCTACCTACAATTTTATTTATTTCTCAAACAGGTTCGAGTACTGTTTTGAAAATTTTATAAAAAAAAGCCTACATTATAACAAACGAATCCATGTGCAGCACATACTAGCGCCTGCCGTAAGAGTGTGTAAAACAATTTTATAAACCTGAAATTATAAAAAAAATTGCCGCAATAATATTGTTTCTGGATAATCGTGCTTCTGGATAAACAATATTACTTAAAGTTGCATGTATTTAATTTGTTGTTAAGTAATTATACTGTATATAGTACAGACATCTGGTGATCTAACAGAAACTACAATAAAACATAAATGTAGATATATCTGTAATATTGGTTTGATACCTGGGTTAATATTGTGTCCTATCCCATTTCAACCCACATTAGGCCTTGTGGCACTGAGCACGACTAGACAGGGCGACTGTGAAATTACATTATTAGGCCTTGTGGGACTGAGCACGATTGAACTGGGCGACTGGGCGGCGGCCATTGTTTAGGCCTGGTGGCATTGAGGCGGCATAACATATAGGTCTTGTGGGATTTAGGAATTTGTAGGATTAGGTGGCGTGGCACGCTTCGTAGTGGACGACAAGTAAGACGTATTCCATTTTCCACAATTACTAAATTGCTTGATGTGATTTTCCAGAAACGTGTCAAACTTTGCCACTAGTTCGAGCAACATCATATAGTTGCCATTTTGGGAATCTCCAAATTTTTCTATGTGCCCTCGAAAAGATAAACCTCTTGACTTCAATGACACGAAGAAGAACTTTTTGCCAATAACGGGATTCGATGTCTAACTGCTCCAACAAATGTGTATCAACTCTGCCTATATATATATATATATAGCTCGTACTCTATGTTTTAAGGTGAACACACAGTTTCTATGACATAGAGAATTTTCGTAATCTTTTAGGGAGGTGTGGGCATTTTTCCAGTCATTGAATCCCTCCGATGTCAATTTTGTTTTCACGTCGGCTGTTATTGAAAACAGTAGGCAAACTCCACAAAAGACACAACCTTTGATCTCAGAGTATACCAGCCACGAACGAGACATTTTCTCTCCATTAGCAAGATCATACTCAAACATTCTTGATGTGAGGCTTCGACTTTTGTCAT
Organism: Stenolophus ochropezus; assembly: GCA_035578165.1. Classification (NCBI taxonomy): domain Eukaryota; kingdom Metazoa; phylum Arthropoda; class Insecta; order Coleoptera; family Carabidae; genus Stenolophus; species Stenolophus ochropezus. The sequence goes on along the minus strand of JAQOWZ010000008.1, from coordinate 4,357,914 downwards.
CGCTGTATTGTTTCTTCGATTTGGCAAAATCTACGCCTCGGTTTTGCTCAAATCCATGCTTTGCGACGTAATCATTTGTCATATCATTTATTTCCCACAAGGCAGGGTCGCCAATTAAAGAAAACACTGCTGATTTACTGTTGACTTCAGTTCTTTTAGGGACCAGTTCATCTTCTTTAACAGATTCAGTGAGAGTCCTACAGAATAAATGAGTAAAAACATTTAAGATATTTCAACCAGGGTTGGAAAAAATCATGATTTGGTATAAAAATAAAAAAAACCTGATTTAAATCAAATACTTTTCATTTTTTTTAATTTACCAATTAAGATATTGTAAAATCTTAATCATTTGGTATTGTAATTTTATTTATTATAACATTACATAGGGAAAAATTAGAATTGTTAATAATAAAATAATATATTTATAGATACTAAAACATATGTGAAATAATAGTATATTATTTAACAAGCATAACATGTAGGCTATATTACACGAGGATGTAATTAAAAATACGAGCGGTAGCGAGTATTTTTAATCATCCGCGTGTAATGTAGCCATATTATGCGAGTCAAATACTATACTTTATCTACAACTAAAAGCCATATAAAAAATCTGATATTATTTGTTAAATATTCAGTTAAGTGCGAGTAGTTCATATATAGCTTAACAGATGGCGCCACAATAGCACTTAAATGTCAAAATAACTTTTCAAATTGTATTTATTATACTTTTATAAGCATATATATTGATATTTATAATAAAAGATATGTTATTAATAAATTAACAGTTTAATAAAATATTATGTGTTAAATTATATGCCTTATTTATTACAGAAAAGTGTAGCGTGTATCATGACATTTCATATTACACTTGTGTAATATGAGTAGTATATTATATGTAGTATCACACGTATAATGTACCCATATTTTAATAGTTGTAGATAAAAATATTTTTTCTGCAAACATCATAAAAGTGACATGATAGACAAGGTTAATGTTTAATTTCTATACCGCCGGAGTAGAAATTTTTACTTTTACGCCGCCGGAGTAAAAGTAAAATAAATAAGTATCCATACAAAACTATGTAGAATCAGCCAATAAAAAATAAATTGTACAATAGAAACCTGTAATATCGCCCTAAATATCACTATAAAACTAGATAACCCAAGAATAAAGTTACTAAAAATCATCAACAATTTACAGATTTAAATTGATAACCTAAAAATTGAACGTAGTAGTAAATTATTTCAAGAAATATCTACGTTTGAAGCAAAAAATAGTACGTGTCATTCGGAGTGAAACTGTCTTTGTATGCCTCGTATGTAAGTAATTGTCCGACTTGCTTCGCTTGTCGTGCAAACTTCTACACTCACCGCACAAAGTACCTATCACTTTTACTCTTAATAACACAATATAAATTGTTTCAAAAATTACTTTTACCAATAAATCCAATTAAAAAACATATATTTTAATCAATGATTTAAATAAAAATATAATTTGATTTAAATCATACCAACCCTGATTTAAACAAATTTTACACAAATGACACAGTGACACAATGACAAACAAAATTGACACAAAAAAAAATTAGAAAAAAATGTGAAAATTTTATGAACCAACTCAACAATGATAAAACTAGCTCCGTCAAAATTGTCCTTCTCCTCAACCGTCGATTTGAAAAAAGAATCAACTTTCTTTGTATATTCGACATCATATTGATTTTGGTTTTCTTTTCTGTACTGTCGACTTCAGTTTTTTTAAAGTCTAGTTTTTTTTCGACAGAGTCAGGTCTAGTCCTATAAAATAAATAAATAGAAACATTTAAGATATTTAAACAATTTTGACACAAATTTGGCACAATCGACACAAATTATAAAGAAAATTAACACAAAACAAATGTAACACAAAAAATGACAAGAAAAATGTGTAAAATTTTATGAACTAACTCATCAATGATAGAACTATCTCCGTCAACATTTTCCTTCTTAATCGTCGCTTTAAAAAAAGAATCAATTTTCTTTGATTTTTCAACTACATTATAGTATTTGGTTTCCTTCTTTTACGCAATTTAGCATATTGTCGCCCACTTAACCTTTTTCTACCATCGCTCATTTTGCACACAGTTTGTTTTCTTCAATATAATTAGCAAAAAATTGAGGTTATCAAGTATTATACTTGCAAAGTCACATTAACTACTGACCATTGACATATAGAAACGGACTGCGCATGGCAATGCTAAGCGTGGTACCGCAGGCGAGAAAGGGACAACGTACAGACGGCGATTGGTAAAGACAGAAGATATTTACATGTCAATTCCGGATGGTTGTTACGCCACAAAGTATCTCGCAACTTTTGCGCGCAACTTCTCCCGCTAGGGTTTAACCAGGGCGGTATTACTGTCCTAGGTTGGAAGGTACAGGCTGCCAGCCTTTAAACAGTAGAGAAAGGGGTGGGTCGGCTTCTTTAATAACAAGTGATCTTTGGGGCGCCACGCATTTAAAGAAGAGAGATAAACGAAACAGGTTAAATGCGAACCCTGAACGTTGAGGGGAAATTGAAGTAACACACAATATTTAAATTATTACAACAAACGTTGTCATATATTGTAAACTAATTTAAAATAATTTTACAGAGGGTAAAATATAGTTTACGCGGCCTTGATAGGACGTTGGCACAAGTAGCCTGGTTAATGGTAATAATATAAAAATAATGAACGGGACAGATCCAGTTGTGATCATTCACGACGTCGCCGAGAACCGAGCCGGAGGTCGACCAACGAACACGGGACGATGTCGATGTGAATTTCCACAAATAGCCTACCCGTACTAAAAAAACTTATCGCATCGAGGGCGCGAGATACAATAATTAGAACACTCCGTACAACACATACAAAAATATTAGTGAGATACATTACGTCGATAAAATTCATGAATATCAATGGCAAGGTTAACAATGTATCGTAAGAGAAAATAAAATAAATTTTTGGTTTTGGAACTTATCTTCTTGGCGTCTCTGCGAGCTTCTCCGTTCCACAATTCTTTGTACAGGCTCCCAAGATAGTAAGTATAGTATCTGTTGTCAGAATTAAATAATTAGTTCTAGATTATTATATCAGAGGTTGCTTAATATTGTAAATATAATTAGAATGCTATGTATGTAAATATATATAATATAATACAGTTCATTGTGATTTTTGTCAAGTAGAAAATAAAACTTGTTCGTTCTCTTTGTTCTCCGTTCTTCTTTTATGTTATGTCAATATTAATTCAAACTCTGCAGATTATGTAACAGGTTATGGGCCCAGCACGCTTTCACTGCGCATTAATATAAAAAAAAAATTTGGTACATCTAGAATAATTTTATTTGTATAAAATTATGGCGTCAATTGCACCGACTTCCCGTATTGTAATTCTGACAGGACCAAACAACTACAGGCTTTGGAAATTTCAAGTTCAGAATCATCTACGAGTAAGGAACGCTTTAAAGGTAGTACTCGGAGAGGAAGAAAAGCCCTTTAGAAATGGAACACCAGAAGAAATAAGAAAATGGGAAGAAGCAGACGCGTATGCAATGGCAATCATCGGCGATACTGTGGATACCGATATTGCTATTGATTTAATAGACTGTACCAATTCAGCTACAATGTGGGCTAAAATTTCTAGTAAATGTGATGATCGTACTGGCGAAACTATTGGATCGTTAATCGATGCAGTTCAGAATCTCACAATGGGTGATATGTCCATGGAAGAGTATGTAAAAGATGCCAAAAATAAAATCACGAAGCTCAAGGCTGCAGGTGAGACAATAACTGACAAATATGCTTCAGCACAGGTTTTGCGTGGCGTACCAGAGACGTACAAGTTCTACAAGATTACCTGGGACAATAAAAAAGAAGACGAGAAGACCCTCGAAGCATTGTGGCGCGGTCTTCTGAGAACCAACGAACGAGAACAGGAGAGCGAAAGTGTTTCAGCATTTGCTGCTAAATACAGCAAAGGAAAAAGAACTGATCCAATGAGGGATCAGAAAAAGAAGAATATAGTGTGCTTCTTGTGCGGTAAGCCGGGGCATTTTAAATCTAAATGTAACCAAGTTTGTTTTTCATGTGGGAAACGTGGCCACTTCAAAATAAATTGTTTTAAGCAAAAGAAAGACCAGAAAGTGACAGAAGCGTCAACATTTTTATGTCAAGCAGAAGCTTGTGCAGGTGGCAAGTCCGAGTGGATTGCAGATAGTGGAGCAAGTTTTCACATGGCCAATGACCGTAGTTTGTTCTTTGAACTCGATGAAAGCAGAGGCGGCGAATCCATCAAAATGGCAGATGACAACAAGATCTTATCCAAGGGAATTGGTAAGGTAATTGTAGAGATCTGGCTCAGTGGGAGTTGGAAGGAGGTCATCATTGAGGATGTACGGTGGGTGCCTAGTCTAAAAGGTAATCTTTTTGCATTTAATGCCACAGCAAGACATGGTCATGAAGTTATTACAATAAAGAACCAAATTAAGGTAATGTACAATGGTCAGATTAGTGCGCAAGGTATTTGGGATGGATGTTTATATAAAATGCTTTTTCGGTCAAAGCGACCATATCATGCCTGTACATCAAAAATAATGTCATTGCAAGTTCTTCACGAGAAGATGGGTCATGCCAGTGCTACAACATTGAGAAGAATGATGAAGAACGAATCTGTGACAGGCATCGAACTTGGCGACATTGATGAATTTGATTGTGAAGCCTGTGAGTACGGGAAGCAAACAAGAAGATCTTTTCCGTCGGCTATACCCAGAAACTTAGAGGTAGGTGATCTTGTTCACACAGATTTAAGCGGGCCTCACGAATCAACTTATAATGGAGCTAGATGGTTTATGGTCCTAAAAGATGATGCAAGTGAGTACCGAACAGTCCATATTTTAAGAAATAAAGAAGAAGCTGCCAGTAGAGTACTTGAGTACTGTGCTTTTGTTAAAAAAAAGTTTAGGAGAAGCGTCAAAGTTGTCAAATGTGACAACGGCAATGAATATGTCAACGAGAAATTGAAGAGTGCGTTGACAAAGAATGGAATTATTTTAGAGTTGACAGCGCCGTTCAATCCCGAGCAAAATGGCAAAGCTGAACGAGAAATCCGTACTTTGACGGAGACTGCAAGGTCAATGTTGCATGGAAGAGACTTGCCGAAGAATCTTTGGGGAGAAGCGGTAAAGACAGCGGCGTATTTGAGGAACATGATTTGTACGACAAAGGGCGGTAATAAAACACCATTTGAATTTTGGTTTAACAAAAAACCAGATTTGTCAAAGTTAGAAGTATTTGGCACTGACTGCTACGTAAACATTCCGAAAGTCAAGCGTAAGAAGTGGGATAAGAAGGCCGAGAAGCGAATATTCGTCGGTTATCAAGGTAGTAACAACTTTCGTATTTATGACACTATTAAACGAAAAGTAGAAATCGCAGCAACAGTAACATTTAGTCACGAAGAAGGAAATTTTAAATTTTCAAAGGTGGCACCAGTTATTGAAGTTACTAATTCTGATTCTACAAGCAGGACAGAGCAAGTTTTCAGTAATGAAGCGGGTAAACAGAGAATAGTCACACAACCGACAACAGTAACACGTGAAGATACAATAAATCTTCGAAATAGAAATGTAATCAAGAAACCAGACAGGTATGTTCCTCAACCATATGCATATGTTTCAGTAGTTGAGCCGAAAAGTTATGCAGAAGCCATGAGTGGGCCCCATGCTGAGCAGTGGGAGCAGGCCATCAATGAGGAAATTGAAGCACATAAGAAAAATTCAACATGGAAGACAGAAGGAAAACCAGTAGACCGCAAACCCATCGATTGTAAATGTGTATTCAAATTAAAGCAGACACCGGGGGAAGAACATCGCTATAAAGCAAGACTTGTAGCCAGAGGCTTTACACAACGTGCTGGCATAGATTATGAAGAGACCTATGCTCCAGTTGTACGCTACGAGAGCGTGCGAACATTGTTGGCAAAAGCAGCTGCGGAGAATCTGGAAATGAAGCAATTCGATGTAAAGACAGCATTTTTACATGGAGAGCTGAAAGAAGATATCTGGATCGAATTACCGGAAGGACCATGGCCGAAAGAAAACAAAATTGTAAAGTTGGTTAAAAGTTTATATGGCTTGAAGCAGTCACCAAAATGCTGGAATCAAAAGTTTGACGAGTTTCTTCAAAAATATGCACTTGAAAGATCCCCAGCTGATAACTGTATTTACACAGGTAATAAAGAAAATGAGAGACTTTATTTAGCACTTTACGTAGATGACGGTCTTGTACTAAGTACTTCAGAAAAAGTACTAGAAGATTTTCTAAATGAATTAAAGACCAAGTTTGAAGTGAAAATCAACGAGCCAAGATATTATGTTGGTTTTGAAATAGAGAGAGATCGATGCAAGGGAACAGTGAAAGTCTTTCAAACAAATTATATTGAAAAGTTGGTAGATAAATTCGGATTAACAAATTGTAAAATTGCCAATGTACCACTGAATCCGATGGTCAAATACTCCAACATCATGTGTCCAGAAGATCAAGAAGGAAAAATAGAAATGGCGGCGAAGCCATATAATGAACTTCTAGGATCATTACAGTTTCTAGCAAATGTAACACGTCCAGATATTGCCTATGCAGTCAACCTGTTAAGCCGGTTCAAAGCGAACCCGGGAAAACAGCATTGGGAAGGAGCGAAACACATTGTTCGCTATTTAAAAGGGACATCCAGAGAAGGTATTATTTATACCGGGAAAAATAATTGTATTTTACAGGTTTATTCCGATGCTGATTGGGCAGGCGATCAGGATGATCGCAAATCAACGAGCGGCTACATCATACTGATGTGTGATGGGCCTATTTCATGGGCATCCAGGAAGCAAGCATGTAACGCACTGTCAACCCTCGAGTCAGAATACATAGCCGCAGCTGCGGCAGTACAAGAGGTGAAGTGGCTACGACGGCTGATAACATCAGTGAATAATGAAGAATGCCAAGTCGAATTATTTGTCGACAACCAGGGAGCAATCCAGTTCATCAATTCGACCGAATATCACCGTCGAACCAAGCACATCGACAATAAGTGGAACTTCGTTAAAGATGAAGTTCAAAATGGCTACATAAAATTAAATTATGTACCATCTAAGGAACAATTAGCAGATCTTTTAACTAAGAGTCTACAAAAGGAATTATGTAATATTTTAAAGCAACATCTGAATATCTCGAACTAATTAAGTGGGAGTTTTGTCAGAATTAAATAATTAGTTCTAGATTATTATATCAGAGGTTGCTTAATATTGTAAATATAATTAGAATGCTATGTATGTAAATATTGTTGATATTGTTTAGTTTTTTGTCATATTCGTTGATATGTACAGTTCATTGTGATTTTTGTCAAGTAGAAAATAAAACTTGTTCGTTCTCTTTGTTCTCCGTTCTTCTTTTATGTTATGTCAATATTAATTCAAACTCTGCAGATTATGTAACAGTATCCCAAGATCCTTAGGGTTAATATGCGTCCAATATAGGCACCGCCGGGAGGCAAGGACGACGTAGAATATATCCAATAAGCGACGGCCGATAACGTAACAAGTTATACGATAAGAAGTTCAAAAAAGATGAAAACAAAAAGAAAGAAAAGAAAAGAAAAAGAAAAGAGGGTCAACTATAGACCCTCTTTCCGATATTGAGACGGTGTAGAACAAAATAGTAACACTTGAAGTGAATAAAAGAGTGTAAAGTTTCGACCCTCTTTTCGATATTGCAAAAGTGGTTGATTTTTCCCAAATCCGCAAAATGCGTTTGATCTAATTATTGGGACGTTGGCAGAAAGGTATGTCCGCTTTAAGCGTGTGTAATAACGAAAAATCTTCCAAATAACGAAAATTAGAACACTTTGACCTTCCGCAACGATATAAAAAATCAACTCTAACCTTCCATATTCCAACGCACGTGTGAAAAGAGCGCGAAAAACAACCAACGTGCCCCTGCCGTGCTAACGACACTAGCGACAGCTGTCAAACAGGTATGGGATCTAAACTCTAACGTCCGGCTACCTACACTACAAGGGTGATAGATTGGTGTAGGTCTCATTAGTGCAACGAAAATCCTAAATTTAACGTGACATGGTGTAGAAGTGAAATGTAATTCAACAAATTATGTTTGTAAACTGCAAAAAACTTTATATGGTTTGAAGCAGGCATCACGATGCCGGAATCAAACCTTTAGTAATTTTCTGAAGAAATTTAACTTTAAAGATAAATGTATTTTTGTACGACAAATATTGAATGATTTTGGCCCTTTATGTAGACGATGGTCTAGTAGTGAGTAGAAACAAAACCGTTATTGATAATGTTTTAAAGACAATGGCGAATGCTTTCTGTTTATAGTTTCAGAAGTACAAGTATTCTGTAGAATAGAAATTGAAAGAAATAGAACGAGTAAATAGTATATTGTGTTATTAAGAGTAAAAGTGATACTTTGTGTGGCGCGCATGGAAGTTTGCACGACGAGCGAAGCGAGTCGGACAATTGCATGCGAGGCACACAAAGACACTTTTACTCTGAATAACACATGCTATTTTTTCTTCAAACTTAGAAATTTTAAAAAATAAATTACTATTTGACGTTTAATATGTAGGTTACCTGTCAGTTATTCATAATTTTTAGTAACTTTATTCTTAGGTTATCTAGTTTTTATAGTGACATTTAGGGCGATATTACAGATTTCTATTGTACAAGTTACTTCTTATTGGCTATACGGCGGCGACAATATTATACGGCGCTTCTTATTGGCTATACGGCGGCGACAATATTATACGGCGGCGACAATATTATACGGCAGCGACAATATTATACGGCGGCGACAATATTATACGGCGGCTAGCATAAAAAATTATATTACGTTGGCATAGAAATTAAACTTTAACATTGTGAATCACGTCACAGAAGATGTCACTTTTATGACGTTTGAAGAAAAATGTTATTTATTCATCAATCAAAATTATTAAACTTTTTAATATGCATGAAGCAATATCTATTTCTGTACCTTCTGATCCTCATGTTAAGTTAAAAGCAGCTGACATTACACACACTTATGTTTCTATCCAGTCGTCCAGATATAACTTATGCAGTTAATTCTGTAAGTGAAGCAGGGAAACGAATTTTTAGGTACCTGCTAGGCAGGGCCGCCGAGAGAAATTTCGGGCCCCGGTACTCTGATTTTTACGGACCCCTGACCCCCCCACCCCACAATGGCGAAATAATTAATAAATAAGAAATAAAAACATGATTTAAGAAAAAAAAATATTATTTGTTAAACGTCTATAATATTTTTATTTAATACATATATTAATTAATATAATAAAAAGAAATTAAATTAAATTTATTATATATGTGCTTTCTGGGATTTATGATTAGCAAATAAATCAATAATTGCAGAAAAATCACATTAAAGGAAAAAGTAGTTAGTTTCATTACATATTTTCAGAATTTTAAAAATTTCCCTAGATTTGTGATTTTTATGAAAAAAATCCATTTTTCCCTTTGTCATATCAAAAATCCCTAGATTCGGGAAAAATCCCTAGACATGGCAACGCTGAGCGTTGTTATTTTAGCTTTCCCGACTGCAACAGATGGCACTGTGTAAAACGTAACAAAAATGTTACTAAGTTAGCGGGATATTTAAATTATAAATATTAGTTTGTTTACGAAGTATTTAATCTATTCAATAATGATAAAAACTAAGAGGTAAATATTATATGGAGAAAATATTTATTTTAAAAATATTAGTAAAATATTTTATTTTATTATTAAAAATAATAGTTTTTTTTTGCTCCGGGCCCCTTGGTAGAGGCCGGGCCCCGGGTAATTTACACCCCCTGCACCCGGCTTTCGTCAGCCCTGCTGCTAGGTATTCTGTATAAAAGCAGCGGGAGTAAACCTCTTTTATCAGGATATAGCGATGCAGATTATGCTGGTGATGAAGATACATGACGATCTGCGTCTCGATACGTGTACATGTGGTCTTCACAGCGCCAACGAATGGTGACGTTAAGTACAACAAAGGCCGAGTATGTGGCTGCGAGTACAGCTGTGAAGGATGTTATATGGTTGCGAAATTTGCTGAATGACATTGAATATCAATATACAGCGACCATATTATATGTGGACAACCAGAGTGCGATCAGATTAGCTAAAAAATCCAGAGTTTCACAAACGTACCAAACATATTGATATCCGATATAATTTTCTTGAAGAACAGTATGATAAAGGTATAATTGACATTAAATTTATTCCAAATACGGATCAGTACGCTGATATCTTGACAAAAGCGTTCTGTAAAGATAGATTTACGTCGTTACGTTCAAATTTAAATATTGTTTCAAGAAATACACAAAATGTTAAAAAAGCGGGAGGGTTGAAATAGTTCTAGCTCATTTTGTGACTTTGACTCATGTCAATATGTCAGTTTTGTCGTTTATCTTTTATCGTCTTTTGTTACATTTTCTTATCATTTTTATCCGTTGTATTGTTTATAGTCGAAATTTTTAAGCAGTAGAGAGACGTCATCAATATTTGTAACTAGATTATGACGTCACGAATTACAAAGTTTATATGTGCATTAGTTTAGAAAATGTGTTGCGTGTTGCATATGGCAATGCCAAATTTAATAACAACAAATAAAATGATAACATACCTCTCGAACTGCTTTTAACGGCAGTAATGGTCCACTGTCAGTTCTTTTTCAAAATATGTAGTCGCATTTGCAGTTAGCACTTGCGACTGCTTCGATAATGCTTTAGGCATTATTACTTACGCTAATAAAATAAACGTATAACAAGAAACTGTAACAAGATGAAAAACTACAAGGCTTTTCATCTTGTTACGGCTTGTCATATTTTCTGAGGTCTATGACTCGGGTGTTGGTAGGTCAGCAAAATGCTGACTTCAGCAAATAGCAACGGCCGTCTTTGCTGATTAAGCATACTATGATAATACCGGCCAGAACACGAGTCATAGATTCAGAACAATGGATTTAATTATATCTTCTGCGAAGATATAATTAAATCTTCAAGGGGTGGTAATGTAACAGTAATTGACTAATTATTCCAAATTATTATTGTTTGATAAATTTCATAACATAAATTGCGCGGTAACAAAAATGCACCGTGGACAAGTTATATTTCGTAAAGTTTAATAACCTATTAACGTTTTGTAACTTATCCACGTGCAATGTGCGTAATGGTTACATTGCCAACCTCAGCACTTTTTAGGATATAAATAGGATTTAATTTAGTAGAGTTGGACAGTCATTATAGTACAGTCAGAGTCAGTAGAGTCGGTTAAGCAGAGTAGAGTCTTAAGTGGTAAGTTGACATCGCAATGTAGTCAACGATTCAGTAGCAGTCTTCTGACATGATTCAGACTGACTTTAGTCCAGAGTGACTAGCTCTGTAGTATTTGTTTTGGTTTTATTTTAGTGTTCTTATAGTAAATAATGTAAATAAATTTAAAGTTATTTAAAGCAAATATGTGTGTGCCATGTTGTCGTTATCCTGGTTCAACCGTCATCATCAGCAGTTAGTATCATCTAGCATCATCATGTCCTCCTCGAAGAAAAAATGATAACATTCATCTCTTTCATCGTCGTCAACCCCCACTGTTACAAAACAAAGAATACGAATACGAACAATTATAAGGAACAATACAACTTAAACGAACAAACAAAGATTTTATATTATATTATTTGACAACTCAATCAATCGGCGTGACAAGAAACAAATATATGTAAACATATTTTATTTGAGTCGTAGCCAACGTGTGTTAAAAAAATACACTTCAATTATTATAAATAAATTGAAATGTCATTAAATACCTTATATTTTAATATTAGTAAATATAATAAATAAGTAAATTTTTTATGATACCTTTTTTTACTATTCGGTTTTCTAAATAAAAACATCTTTCGAAAATTTCTACAAGTTTTATTTAGTTTTGTAACGTTTTTTTCAGGTCTATGACATCTCTCTACTGCTTAAAAATTTCGACTATATATCGATTAGTGTATCAATTATTATTTTCATATTCTGTTTACGTGTTTTTTTGCCCTCCATTATATTCATTTGATACTTCTGAATAAATTGTGTTTCTATAACACTACTTAGAGTGTTCCTGTATTTTTATTTCAACGTGCCATCTCAACAATAATATTGTTTATAATAATAAATTAAGCAGTAAAAGTAAAAATTGAATTCAAAGTAGGTTCATTATATGAAGGTATTAATTAATTTGGAAGATACGTCATACAATTCAGAAAAATTAATTAATTTAGAAGATGTTTGGTAACCTGAAAATGAATACGAAAGATTTGTTAATATATGGAAGTAAATAGTTTTCCTACAAGTACAACTTTATGCCCTCATTTAAGTGTGTAAAGATTCATTTTTTCACGCACTAGTGCGTAAAAAGTATTGACGTTGCCTAGCAACAGCTACGTTGCCTCGCAACGGCTACTTTTCACGCACTTGTGGCATATTTATCAATAATTGTTTTATTTACTTTTAAAATTAATTTTTATTAATAATTCGGTTGTAGGAAAATTCTTGTGTGCAACACGTGTGTAACATAATGATATGTATCAAATAAAATATGTATTTCTTATGCTTATCAAAATAAAGTAAAAGAATATTAAAATATAATGCGGTTCTAATAATTAATTTATTTAGTATAAATAATCATAAATTATGCATTAAAAATGATCCTAATCCTACGAGTGAATTTGATTTTGAGAAAACCATAACAGGTAATAGAATTGTGCAATTAGGATATGTTCTAAAGTGGGCCATGAAATTACAAGTGGATCACACTAAAATTTGCACTATGGGACATTTATATCCGTACAAAGAAACCTGTAGAGGATTAGGCCTAGTTAGTCAAATATACTTTAATGATGAGATGCACAGTGTGCGGTTAAACCACCCATTTATTAACTGTTGGTTAAATATTAAACTTCAGTTATATTTTAAACCGTTGTTCACTCTATTTTAACCAACGGATTTGTTAACTGAAGATTAACGTATTCTTTTCAAATGTTGGCAGACTTGATGTGTCTAAACATCTAATTTCGTGACTATATACAGTGTTGTGACAGTTAATACGTATGTCAGAATATCTAAGTACATTAACAATCTTCTGAAATTTAAAAGATATTTCGACGATATTGATCCGAGAGTAAAGTATTATGGCCTCCACTAGTGCCAAAAGTGTGTATGAAAAAAAAGGTGCCATAATTTTGCCGAAGAAGATGAGAAACTTATCGTGCAATTAGTTCAACAACATAAAGACGTTATTGAATGCAAAAAAAACTAATGCTGTTAATAACAAGACGAAAAATGCCACTTGGGAGATTATTACGAATAAATTTAATGCCGTAACGGGTAACTTTCATGAATCCAAAGCCATACAAACGAAATACAGTAACATGAAAAAACTGACCAAGCAAAAATATGCGAATAAGAGGAACTGCATTCGTAAAACTGGAGGTGGATCCAAAAATGATATTATTTTGGATTCTATAGATAATAGTATTCAAGAAATGCTAGGTACACAAGTCACGGGCATTGATGATGAATTTGAAGGAGATTGTAATACGAACGTGTATAGTACTCGAATGTGAATAGTTATATTTTTGTTTTTACAATTACAGCGATATTTTATTAGCTAAATAATCCTTTCACAAGAAAACATTCTGACGAGCCAACAGTTAACTCAAGTACTTGCCGTCCATATGCTTGTATGTATAATATTTATGGTTAATTTGATGATGATACATTTTCTTGTAGATACATTATTATATGAAATTGAGCCCCCTTCAGAAACAACCCAAATTAATACATCCGAGCCTATTGAAATAGAACATACTGATATCCTGGAAGCAAAGAATACTAATGGGCTTGAAGATATTGAGGAATTTGATTCGACTAAATTAAGACAGCCGAAAAATGCAGCTTTAAGTAAACCAAAGATTATCAGAGAACGGAATAAATTAGAATATAATAATAAAAAAGAAGCTAGTACGAAATTAAAAAAAAAACACCTGTACAAGAAAACGATTTAAAACTGTTATATTTACAACAAAAGAATTATTTAGTTTAATGTTATAAGGACAAATAAATAAATAAAAATCTATACAGGGTGGCCCAGTGAAAATTATCAGCGCAATTTTTGGCCACTTAACATTAATTTTGCAAAAAACGCTCGAACACGTCAATTTTAATATAAAGGGGGACACCTAAATGGATTATTACCAATGGCATAACTTCAACCCTAAAATGGGTGTGGACTGCACCTCAAAAATTTTAAATGGAAAAGGGTATTAAACATAACACAGTTCGAAAGGCTTTTCAATTCTCTTTTCATCAGTTTTTTTATTTTTCAAATCGGATCATTAGTTCCAGAGAAATATCGTTTAAAACAAATTTTATCAAGTGTGCAAAACTGCAATCAAGTAGGCTTAAATAAATAAAACCCCCATTTTAGGGTTGATGTTATGCCATTGGTACTAATCCAGTCAGGTGTCCCCCTTTATACTAAAATTAACGTGTTCGAGCGTTTTTTGCAAAATTAATGTTCAGTGGCCAAAATGGTGCGCTGATAATTTTCACTGGGCCACCCTGTATTTACAATCTAGCAAAATGTTGATTTATAATTGTCTCTCTTCTAATATTATTTAATCCACCTATCTCCCTAATATTTCCTATATCAACAATAACATCTGCCATTGCTGCAAGAACTTCATCATTTACCGGAGGTTCTGGTAGATTCATTTCCCTAGCAATATTATGTAATATTGTATATGAATATACTACGTACGGTAGTATATAGGTACGTTCTCTGTTTTTATTTTTAATCCTAAAGCTAAAGCTGAAAAACGTTTCTTTAACACACCAAAACATCTTTCTATTGGATTACTGGTTCTTATGTGCGATTCATTGTATAACTGTTCTGCTCTTGTATTAGGAGTTCTTAAAGGTGTCATTAAATAAGATTTAACTGCATAACCACTGTCACCCAGAACTAAAGCATTGTTAAATAATAGTGTAGTATAACAATGATTTAACACTCAATCAAAAAACTACGACGTACCAATTAGTTTCAGATGATATTTTATTTGATATCATATTAATTATTATTCTTTTGGTAGACGGTACCTTGCCAAAAATTCTTCTTCTGAAAAATATTGGAAACAATCATGCCGTTCTCTATACAACCTAGGTCGATGTCTGCTGGGCTCAGCATAATTATTTACAAGTTCTAGAAAATACTCATTATCAGTAATATTACAATCCGTTCTAAATATATTTTTATAACTAAAATGATAAAGCCTTGCGTTGTAAAATAAAATCTACTCCACGTATAAAATAAATGTCAAACATTATCACGTTTTATAATTTATTACATAACTATACAACTTACCTTCAGAAATTTGTGATATCTTTTCAAATATACCAATTTTCCGTAAAACGAAAACGTTTATCTCGTTACTATTGCATTAACTATAGTTTAAACGCCCGAATTTCATGGATTAACATATGTCAAAGTTAAACTGCGTTTTTCTGTTTAATCACTGTCTGAGCAACGAAAATAAAAGATAAACTGTAGTTATAATTAAGCATAGTTTAAACCACCAGTGAGCAACTCAGCCTAAGTGTACAATGTGTGATATCAAAATTTCTAAATATACCGAGATCCAAATAAAGAGAAATCAGACATAAACATTGGTTGTATATGGGACACTATAGCGACTGGTACTATATATTCGCACACAGAATTACTTTCTAGAATGAACATTGAACCTATAAATAAGGATATGTTTTATAAAATTGAACATGATCTTGAAAAGGTATATCTACCTCCTAATAAACTAAGCAATAACTTTATTTAGCTAATTAATAAAAATAATTTGAAACATTAACTTCTAATGTCATATACAACGTAACATTACTTAATTAGCTAAATAAATCTATAAGGAAATATGATCTCTTCGTCACAAAATTGCTTCTCTATCAATTTTAATAATGAAGTCCTAATTATTTTATTATGTTAAAAAATGGAGTGAAATTTGAAAACCTTACCTGTACCTATAATGTATGTATTAGGTTTAGCCAGGCATGGATTGCAATGGAAAATGCAGGAAGGGAAGAACGGCAATTAGACCTAAATAATAATACTATTGATGGTGACTGTGTTACATTCATCACTGTGTACTTGGATGGTGGATTAAATAAGAGAAGCTACGGACACAAATATAATGCTGCTTCCGGTGTTGTATATTATCAATATGACCGAAATTCAGAAATACTAACAATCACCAGTGATTTGTATTTTCAACACAGTAGATTATTTTGTGTAGGTTTGGTTTTTGTTAAAGTTGGGTTTGGTTTTATAAATTTTTATTTATTGGTTGTACATAAAAATCGGACAACAGTCAGTGTATATAAGTATATTTCAAATAACCGACGTTTCGACTAATCTTCTTCATGATTTCTGTAAAGTAAACATGATTGATTATTTTTTTGTTAAATAATCTTTTTTAGATAAAAGTTCCAAACAAACGCTAAGAGGCAAACTCAGCACCTCTCATTTTTCTTGAACTTTTATTATTATATATTATTTCTCATTAAAAATTAATAAAAGAAAACTCAAACACCGATCAATAATCTATCGGTAGAACAATGGGGTAGGTGACTATAATAGATTTTTAATAAAAAAAACTATTGAATTATAGAAAGTACATGTAATTATGAATGTTGACATTAAAAAAATTAAATATTTATCAGCAATTATTTAATAATTCGTGTTAAGTAGATTACTATAACGTACATTAAGTGGAAAAGCTTAATTTGAAGACGTGGTAATAATATTACGCAGTCTTGTTGCTGTTTTACTTACACATATGATATATAATTAAAAAAGGCGTTATATAATATTAAAAATGATAAAATATGAATTTGGAGGCCAGGCGTTTACCAAAAAAAGAACAAGTAGAAAACTTGACAATATGTGTAGAATGGGCTGTGTATTATCATAGCTACGAGAAAAATATTGATAATTAAAATTAGATCTTCAAAACGGTCCGAATCACGTCTTTGGTCATCATACGAAATGTAAAGATTATTACTGTAAAACTGTAAATAACATAACAAAAAATAAATTGGAAGATGTAAAAAAAAGCGTACTCTATTATCATATTATTGGTAGGAAAACGTGAACAATTCATTCTAAATATGCTTTGATTTTAGCTGCTTTAAATTCCTTAATCCATGAATCTGATCAGTTAATTGATAATGAAACTAACAATAGGGCTGAACTTTTTATGAGCATTTGGTACGACTTAAGTGTGTTACTATACAATAAAAGTCTTAATTGGCACAGTAGTCTTTGGAAGAAAACACTAAATAGAAGTCCTGGAAAAGAATTAAAAACATTATTAGAAAAAAAGAAAAAAAACAACTCGAGCAAATAAGCCTTACAAAAGAAAAAAGGAGCAAAGTTCATTATTTAAAGTTGATAAAGATTATGGACCGAAAGCTTTGCAACCTGAACTGAATAAGTTTGAATTTGTTTCAGAATGCAAGCGACTATTATCAAATTTAAAGAAAGCCTTGAAGAAACATTTATAAGTATTATGTTTATTTAAAAGAGTCACTTGTAGGTAAATGAAATCGAACAATTAGTAACTGCCAATAATAATTAATTAATTCAATGAAAAACTCAACAGCTTGCCATCATTAATTTTAATTTCTCACATTAAATCTTATAAACATAGGACTTATTAAAGACACAGCGATTGTAGAAGTAAAGTGTTTTTGCAAGGCAGCTAAAATGGGTTGGACAATGCAACAGGCAATCGAAAAAAAAACTTGCTTCAGAATTGACGACAGAAACAAAATTTCACTAAATCCTAGGCACATTTATTATTCTCTGGTACTATTAAATACATTATTATGCCTTATATGCAGGAATGGAAAAGGTAACGTAACGATACCCGATAACGTTATAATACCGTTTTATTTGCAGTTGAGAGAAAATAAAAATTCATTTATAGAATAACGTATAAATATTTTTACGTTATAATAGCGAAATAAAACTAACGTTATTTTGTTGCTTTTGAATTATTATAATTAATTTCTTTTATAACGTTATGAAATAACGTACCTAACGTTATGTTAACGTTATCCCATCCCTGCTTATTTGATAATATTTTATATTTTTTAGAACCAAGTGCAACTGAATATAACAAATAGAGAACTTTGTTATTTTGTTGCATTCTTAAAGACAAAGAAGTTATTTATATTGAAACAATTCAAAGAGATAAATACTTCTGGGAAAAAATGTTGCCAAAATTAAAATCTTTTTATTTAGAGTGTTTGTTACTGGAAATCATCAACAGAAAAATTCCAAATAGATTAATTTGTAAAAGAGAAATAAGTCACTTTGAAGAATTAGATTTAAAATAAAACACACACTTACCACCCAATTTTTTGTTTCTTTCTTTTGTAAAAAATGTTTAATTCTCTTTTTATATCTATAAAATGCATTTTTGTTTCAAATGAAAAATAAATACTTTTTGTTTTTGAAGTACGAAAGAATACAACTATGCAGTGTACAAAAATTTCTCAGTCAATGAGTATTAATAGAATTAATATTTGTTTTTTTTATATTATTAATTATTAGACAAAATTTAATTTCTATTTTATTAGAATGAGATGGTTTAGGATTAGTTTCTTATTGTTTAGTTATCTATTATTAAAATAAACATAGGTATTAGACTAGCCGAAACTCCAAACGAGGTATTAATGCTTGTGCCAGCCAGTACCGCGTATCGTAACCCACCCATTTTTAAATTTCTCTCTCTCGAGATTATGGTGCCTCTCCTTGCGATTGTAACGCTAGAGATACGCAGTGACTGAATTTGTCAAGTCTAATTCGACGACGAATAATTATTACTGTACTATTCCTTACATTTCTGATTTGTCATATAATGTCACATACTCACATACACTAACAAGACACCTTGATATGAACATTACGTTCAAACATTATAAAACAGTACATAATTTGTTCAGTAATATCAAACACCCCATTGATACAATGCAAAGATTGAACATTGTCTACAAAATTCCATGTAAAGCCTGTAATAAAGTCAAACTAAGATATACCTCCATACTATAGATTAAAGGAACACCAAAGGAACGCGGTAAAACAAAATTTAAACTCCAAATGTGCCCTAGTAGAATACTGCCAAAAAGAAGAACATTCTTTTCAATTTGAAGACACTAGGATACTGGCTACGGAGAACAAACGTTTTACTCTCGAAATGTTATACACAGAAGGATCAACAAACTGTAAACGCACAGACCGATATTCAGAATCTCAACTTCATTTATTCTGGGATTTTGAAAAAACATTATGGACAATTGTTACAATAGTTTATTCCCTGTGTAGTTCCATTTCTGTGATAAATCTGTGATATTTAATTAGTTCTACATTAGTTATACAATCTTGTTTCGCTATTCTCTGGCTCTGGATTGGCTAGTGGTAGGTTTTTACAATTTTCGACTGTTACTCAACTAGAAATTTCTTGTAATAAGTTAGTTGGTTGATAACTGTTAAGTACATGTACGTGTGTTTGTTTTATCTATGTTTGACGAAAGATTTCTGTAAAATAATTTACATGATTTCCTTGTTAATGTTTTTATACCATTTATGTAAGTCTTTTACCTGATTTGAATGTATGTCTATGTACTATCCAAACTAATATTCCTATTTCGTAACTTACGGCACTCTGTAAATCAAAGTGTATTAATACTAGCCTACCATGGACTGTTTCAATCTATCCTATACTATGGGACAATATTGTGGTACAGTGATAATAATTGTGATAGACTTTTTAAATTACAAAAACGTGTTGTGCGTATCATAGACAATAAAGAGTTTCGCGACCACTGCAAACCAGTCTTCATCAAATTGCAAATTTTAACTCTCCCCTCCATATATATAATGCAATGTCTTAACTACATTAAATCAAACCCCAATAAATTCGCACAATATCAGCACCGCCATGAATACGGAACTAGGCATACAAAAAATTATAATATTCCAAAATTTAATAATGAAAAATTTAAAAAATGTTACCTATATAATTGTATTAAACTTTATAATAAAATACCTGATAATGTTAAAGATCTACCAGTACCAAAGTTCAAGCACTCCATAAAAACTATGTTACTAAATCAGGCTTTTTATTCAATTAATGAGTTTTTGAATTGTACCCATTACAAATTTTAAGATTTGACAAAACTTATTGCTATTAATGTATTTTAGTATTTTTTTTTGTGCAAACCTATATATAATTTCTTAATTTTATAATGTAATCCGCAAGGATGCTCTATTTTTACTTATGTATTTTTATCTCTATTGTAATTTTGACTATGGCATGTAATATGTATGTATGTATTCACCTTTTACTATGCCAAATAAACATATTATTATTATTATTATTATTATTATTTGATTGTATATTTTGTATGTTATCAGCTCACTGATGAAGACTGATTTACAGTCGAAACGGTGGTAAATGACTGTAACTCCAAAAAAGTCCTTCTTTTATTAATATCCAGTCGATAAAACCAATCCTAAAAATAAATTATGCATAATAAATATATAAATAATCAATGTAGAATTCATTGCAATTTACAATTCGTGTTTTGGAATTTATCATTTTAATAAAATTGATAGAAGCGTGTGTTGGCTCTCGTTGAAACATCTTAGTTAAATAATAAATAAAGAAAACCACTCGGTTAACGTTTCAAATAATTTTATTAACAAAAATTATTTGTAACTTTAACCGAGTGTTTTTCTTTATTTTAACTTTCGGTATACGCTTTATAGCGCTGATATAGAGAACATTTCTTATAGCAGTTACAATCTTAACAAAAAAAAAATATAATTGCGAATATACAGAATAGTTAACATTAAGTAATCGTCATTTATGTTTTATATACAAGATTCTAATCTCTACTAAATAAGTTCTATATAACAGAGTTATTATATATAGCAATTGTTCATGATAATTATTTCTCCAATTATACTTTAATTCTCAACAATCTTAGACCAAAAAATTAATACTTCGGAGATATTTTCTCTTTTTTGTACTTCTTCCTTTAAACAACTATTTTCTTCATCAAGATGTAAACTTCTTCACAGAAGTGTTAGATTTGCAGCTCTTTCCTCTATTTCTTAGTCTGTGTTGTCATTTTTTGGCTTTTGAAAATGTTGTAAATATATTTTATAATTATAATTAA
Source organism: Stenolophus ochropezus (assembly GCA_035578165.1). Taxonomy (NCBI): domain Eukaryota; kingdom Metazoa; phylum Arthropoda; class Insecta; order Coleoptera; family Carabidae; genus Stenolophus; species Stenolophus ochropezus. The sequence goes on along the minus strand of JAQOWZ010000008.1, from coordinate 4,336,534 downwards.
GTCTGAAGATAGAAAAAAACTTTTGTAGTTTTCTAAATAAAATATACTTACTTCTTGTGTGTATAATGACCTCTCGTTACATTTTTTCGACATTCTGAAGTTTAAATTGTGCTGTGAATAATAATAAATTAATCTAACTAATACATTAATATTTTTATACAAAAATTTTAACGATAATTACCTGTTTTTGGCTGCAGAAATTGAGAGATTTGCTTCTATTCTATTAAATCTGAACACTTTAAAATATTTCTTTAAACCAAAAATAAAACGTTTATTATTAATATCTAAAAGAAACGTTTGAAAATATTGACCCGTATTACGAGTTCACTTTTATAATAAAATCGCGATTTTAACGCCCACTTTTATGTCATAATCTTATGTAAAAATGAGCGTTAAAATCACGATATTATTATAAAAGTAAGCTAGTTCGCTTTTATAACAAAATCGCCATTTTAACGCTTATTTTTACAATAGTGAGCTCGTAATACGGGCTATTATGTTTAAAGCTGCTTTGCCAATCCCTTGCCCTAATATAACTGTCAACCAAAGACACAAAATGGCGACTGCGTATACTCCTCTTTACAGGGGTTAGTTAACCAACAGTTACTAAATTTACTTTGTTACTTGTTTTATAGAACATAACAAAATTTAGTAGGCCTTAAATTTAACCATTCAGTAACTAACTGATAGTTTAACTATCGTTTATAAGACCGAGCATTATTCTTTGGTGGGTTTGTACTGGCGTTACCAGCTTGATCTACATAATCTACAAATTTGCTATATGGCGGTTTTTGATACCATCCAACGTTTCTTTCCTTCAACTTTCCTGTAAATTTCGAACTTTTATTTTCTACTCTTCGAAATATGCCGTTGTTTCAGAGTTCGTAATCTTAATTTGTAATATCTTATGAGTACGATACACTGGGTTACGTCAGTATGCAGAGATGAAGCAAAACATGCGCAATGACTTACTGTCTGTTCGTAGTATCATGATTAAACTTGCTTACGCGCTTTCGTCATGCAGGCCTGGCCAGATAGAGTTGGCTTCGTAGCCAGCGTTGTACGCCCTAAACAAACGCTGTCCGGTGACACGCGCGATGCATTCTACGCTGTACTCTGCTATCACGGGAGGGCCAGATGCGCCTGACCCCAGAGTCCGTAATAAATCAAAATAGTCATATTCGTACATTAGTTTTGAGTAAATTTATAATTTTCGATAAAAAGTATTCGAAGCATTACTAAAAATAGAATCAGAAGGAGAAAAATTTTTATAAATAAATTATCTGGCTAGTAGTTTCTGTTACAGTTGGGAAGAGCCGCCTCTGATCTGAAGTCCGAATTTGTACATTGTAGCACAAAGTTCAGTACATAAATTAAGATATATATGTAGTGATCATTTAGAAACCAAATACAAAGATCTTTAAAATCCGAGATTACCTTGGAATGCTATACCATCTTTGTATGTTCGAAAAACACCAGCTATTTTCTTACCCCCAGATTCACAAAAGGGATTAGCCACTAACTCCATATTTATTCCCGTTTTTAACTCCATTCCGAATTCATGAAAGGGATTAGTCACTAACTCCGAATAAATTTAGTCCCACATTTATACCCGGCGTTGTTAACTTCATGAAATGTCAAACTAGCTCCATTTCCAATTCATAAAAAGGATTAAAGCCCGGTTGCAGAAAGGCTAATCAGGCTCTAATCAAAAAAATCACTGATTAATTTGAGGTTGTTACCATAGCCACGTATTAAAAATACATTGCTGTCAAAAAATTAATCATTAATCAAAATTGATGAAGCTTTGTGCAACCCGGGCTAAGTATATTATTTAGTCCAAAAGATAACTCCACTAGTTTGATGGAGTTAGCAATATTTGTAGATGATTATCAGCATTTCTAAGTAAGACAGAGAAATATTGTGATGATATTTGAAGTCACAGACCATAGTTACTATTTTGTTGGAAGTAAAACACATTGATTACAAGGATGCACGAAGTATTCATAGTGTAATTAATTTTGTTTAATATAAACGAGATTTAAACAAAGTTATTTACAAAATTTATTTTTTGTTAATCAATTCTTAATCATTTCTCCACCTCCATTGTAATAATATAATATACTCGAATCAAATAGTACTAGACACAATTGATTATTGAACACTGATTACCACTGAGTACCTGTAGGTATTGGTTTTCTACGACTAATCAAGTGATCACGCTCAGTTTATGACGCCAAGTATATAGGGCACTTGCGCCGACGTCACACAAGATGACGGCTGAACAGCTGATTCTGGACAACCTAGCTTTATTTTAACATTGAGTCATACGTAAAAATATCGTCCCGTGTACTTTTATAATTTTTTTGCAGCACTTATTGTTTTCGTTTGGGAAAAGTGTTTAGAGTATGTAAAGGTGAGTGTATAAGCAGTGTTTTCCGTAAAAAATTTGTTGATATAGTTAGTATTTAGCGAGTTTGAGGTTATTAAATAAAGACTAACTTAATCGTAGTTTTCAGTGCAAGAAATTCAATATTTCTAGATTTAAGTAGTGTGTGTATTAATTACTTATTTACTGGTACAAATCAATTTTATTTATAAATGTATTAATTTGAAATAAGTAGTTTTTAGCATCGTTTGAGTTTTGAATAGTTTTTTGTGTATATTTTTAAATGAAATATTGAAATTAATATAAATTAAATCTGAAAAAGATATACAATAGTTATTTATCTTCAGGGTAATTTTTCTTCTTACAATGTTTTATTGGTATTTATACCGTGAGTATTTTTTAACATGAAACATGGAATTTATCATGTCCATGGTTTCGACTGCATATTTGATTGACAGCAATGTATATTTGATTATCTCATTTAAAATGAAACAAAGGGAATGAATTTGACACAATATTAAATTTTAATATTGTAATTACAAAATATAAAACTAATATACCAACTAACCAAGAAGTAAATACAATAACGAACAATTAAATAATATTTACAATAATTTTTCAAAAATTTATTAAATAACTGTTAAGCAATTACTCAATCTGCTATAAAACTTTTGAATTACATACGATGATACTTGGACATTTGTAATATTTTGAGAAATGTTTTGAATCTAAATTTTGAAGATTTCCCCCAGAACATACTTCTCATTTTAAAGGTCATCAATAAAAAGAATTTAGATGTGTAAGATTGAGAGATCTAGCAGAACATTCTACTATGCCACTATTTCCTCTAAAGTTATTAATGATTCTTAAAATTGTTGTTGCACTTGATGTAGGCTTGTCAGAAAGTTTTATAACAAAAAAAAGCAAATGTCAAATTCGTTCCCTATGTTTAATTTTAAATGAGACAAGTCGTTATTATGGATGTGATAAATTCCATGTTTCACGTTAAAAAATACTCACAGTATTACAGATGAGTTTGAGATCACACGCCATCATTCAACTTTTGTGATTCTGTCATTATAAAAATCATTTTTGATGTTCCTTCATTCATATTAAAGAAAATTACATTATATTTAAATATTCATGCAATATATTCCGATCAGATTATATTTAAATTAGATTATATGTAACATATAGTATATACAAATAACTATGATTAGGTTAGTCTAATTTTAATAACCTCTAACTTGCTAAATACTAACAATATCTACAAATATTTTTAAGGAAAACACTGCTTATACAATCACCTACACATTCTAAAACACTTTTTCTAAACGAAAACAATAAGTGCTGTAAAAAAATTAAAAAGGTCACGGGACGATATTTCTACGTATGACTCAATGTTAAAATAAAGCTAGGTTGTCCAGAATCAGCTGTTCAGCCGCCATCTTGAAACGTCACGTGCAGGTGCCCTATTCTGTAGTGGGGACAAGAGTAAAAGCGGGAAAAATTGTAACTAGTATGAGAATTAACTAACTCCGTTTTTAACAACGGTCTTAATCTGCTTTGTGAATCGCTCTAATCCCGGAAAACTTAATCCGGACTAAATTTGGAGTTAACTAACTCCTAATTTAATCTTTTTTATGAATCTGGGTGTTAAATATTTAGTGTACCAAAAAAAGTTAAATTAGACAATAAAGTTGTGTACATTGTTCAAATTAATAAGGCAGAGGAGGGGGGGATGTTACTTGCAAATAGGTACGCTGAATATACTTAAATCATTCAAATAATAAAAACTAATATATACTAAATAATACTAAATAATTAATAATAGTAATAATATTGAAATTATAACTTCAATCTCTCACTTTTACACCTTCTTATCCGCAGAAATTCAGAGATTTGATTCTATTCTATTCAACACTTTAAAATATTAATTTAAGGCCAACTAATTTTTTTTGTGTTCTATAAAACAAATAACAAAGTAAATTTAGTAACTATTAGTTAACTAACCCCTATAAAGGGGAGTAAACACAGCCACCATTTTGTGTCTTTGGTTGCCAGTTATATTAGGACAAGGCATTGGCAAAGCAGCTGGCAAGGCTATGGAGCATTTTGTTTAAACGTTACTTATTCGAAAATATAAAGGGTAACTTTCAAAATATAATTTATTTTATCAAATATTTCAGGTAAAAAAGGTCATATTACACAACATTTGATTTTATTAGATGCAAAATTAAGTAATCTAATAAACGATACCACATTCACCCGATTTTATGTAGCGGGACAGATGGAAACAGAAAAAATCTGTTTTCCTATGGTATTTCCCTATGTCAAGGTTTTCAGTATTCACTCTATACATATATATACAGAGTGTCCATTTTAAGTGATAACTTTTTTATTTTAAATGGAACACCATATATATTTTTACATATTTGGAATCTACATCAAATTACAAATCCAATGGTATGGTTGAAGTTAAATTTTAGTTAAAAAAGAAAATCCCTATGTAGGCAATAAGTTTCTATGCTTATATCTGAAAATAACAGTTGCCATGAATAAATACGAAACAAACGTCAAATTTTGCGTTTTTTTACCGAAAATTTTTAATTTAGAGAATAGAATAGAATTAGCGTAATAAGAACGCAGAATTTGTCGTTTTTTTATTTATTCATGGCAACTGCTATTTTCAGGTAAAAGAATACAAAATTAATACCAACATAGGAATTTTATTATTTAACTAAAAATTAACTTCAACCATACCATTGGATTTGTAATTTCATGTAGATTCCAAATATGTAAAATTATATATGGTATTCCATTTAAAATAAAAAAGTTGGACTCCATATCTTGAGAAGCACTGGTTTAAAACAAAATTTGTTTGTCTCATTTAAATAGTCTTGTAAAATAGAAATTGTTTGCTAATTTAATCGACCTCGTAGTTCTTATAGTTCCCGAGATAGCAATAGTGTACCACTTAAAATGGACACACTGTATATAAGAAATAGATTTTATATTATAACTTACAATATTAATAAATAAAATAATATATTCACTTTCTAAATTTGTTGTAATGGAATCAAGAAAAGAATTATATTTATAACAATTAAGAACACGCATTTAGTCTCCGTACACCTGTAAATAATTTAGAATGAATGATCTTTTGAACCGCTATTCATTACAATTACTTCTCTTAAATGCATTGTAATACTTCCCACTAATTTTCTTGGAATTTAGGAGTTAATTTTACCTCTTTCTTCTACCATAAATGTAGTACTTCTTTTATATTCTTCGGACATCTTGTTTTACATATTTTTAAAAATAATTCACGGATGTCTTCAATGGAATTCATATCGGGAGACTGTTGAGGCATTTTTAATTGTTGTCTACAGTTGTACAATAACTATTCCAGCAGTTTACCAGAAGTATATTTGGGGTCGTTATCTTGTTGAAATATTTACGAATCCCTTAAACCCAATTTTTCAGCACATTTTTCCAAATTCTGTTTTAAAATATTCAAATAACCCACTTTCTCATCAATAAAAATTAAGTTTCCCATGCCTTCTGCACTCATACTAGCACAGATAATGCTCCATATTTCACTGTTGGGCATAATTTTTTGTTGTCAATTGTTCATTCTTTGTTTTCTAAACTATAATTCGTCCATATGATCCAAGAAGGTTTATTTTGGCTCATCTGAAATAATTAATGAGTTCCAGTTCCATACGGAAACTAGTTGGTTTGAGTGTGTAGGTATGTGCAATTTTTATATATAGAGTGTCCAGATTTCAGCGGCCACCATTGGGATCTCGGAAACTAAGCAGCTACGACTTCGGTTAAATGGGAGTTATTGTGCGCATTTGGGAGGCGATTTTAACGGTGTCCTTCCTTGTTAATCCAAAATTCCCCATAGGTCATAAGAAAATAGCAGGAAACTAATTTTGGTTCATTTCTTCTTCCATACAAATAAGTCCTAAATAGTTGAATATCCCAATTTTTCTTTTTAGGGGCACATTTTTGAGATTGATACAAACTTATGATTTTTTAAATGCAAGTCATATTTGATTTTAGGCTCAAAAAATGTTATTCTTTCCTCCTTTCAACGATATTAATATAGTACTATTTCGATTCAGTTTTACAAACATATTAGGATAAATTGAGAATATATGTAGTACCTATTGTCCTTTTTTACTAACCAAAATTGTTTTCCTATGTTAAATGCTTGAGACAATAAAAACATTTTTTTAAATATTTATTTAAATAAATGAAGTTTTTTTTTACAAATTTGCAATACTATTGGTTTATATAAATATATGATTATGCACATATGTACATTGTGTACATATTTCAAATAAGATAGTGACATCCAAAATAAAAAATTATAAAATTCTATAATGCTACATTACACTGAAACATTAATATATTATCATTAAATTTACAATATATCTAATTACAAAAGTGTGTGACCTCATATTAAAAGATAAAATGATTGGGGTCAAATATTTCAACAACTTTGTGATAATATTATCATGTTTTCTAACACCTAAAGTGGGACTGAAGATATTAGCTTCCCACTGTTTTAATAAAATATTTTGATGATGAACATTTGTTAATATTCCTATATATGTCATCCAATTTATGTATATTTATTGTAAAAAGACTTATTAAACTTAAACAAATTACAAATTATTTATTTTTGCAGATAATAGACTATTTGGTTTTAGAATATTATATACATAGGTATATTTAAACTAAATAATTATAAGCATAAATATTTATTTATTATTGATGTTCTGTAATGGAACATATATTTAGAAGTAATATAAGTTACTTTTGGATCAGTTGAATCCAAAGTTATTAAATAAATATGGCCATATTCATATATAAATTGCAAATAATTTCCATGACATAAATTTTTGATAAAAAAGTACAAGTATGTAAATATTGTTGAATTTATAAAGATAACAAACCGGAAGATCCTCCAAAATAAGAAAGGCGTCAAATAAATAGAAGAATTATAAACAGATACTATCCATCTTAGTAATCTACCCCGAAATCAACATTATATGTTACGCCATTATAATTGCATTTCAGAACCACAGACATATGTTTCGCCCTTGCTGGGGCTCATCATAGTGGTGTAACATCTGTATGGTAGGTATACAACCTAAAAGTAGTCTTGAAATTATAACATTAGAGTTCTCGAATTTAATGGGGTATTCCAAGCCTACGGCTTTTAAAGAAATTCTTATTGGATATCATTGTTTACCATATATAAGTAATATTAAAGTGAATATAATCATTATTTTTCTGATTTTTAATACCATAATATCAAAATGAAATTGTAATGCATTTGAATCGAGTACGAAAATTCAGTATCAGCCTTGTTGTGTCGAAGAAGGCACTCGCGTCAGCCTATTGGCTCTTGTTCGAACGCGCCACGCCTCTGACTCAGACCTACGAATGATGTTCTCAGCTGATTCTCAGTGCCCGTGACGTCACACGCACGGCCGATTTTCTAGGGTGTAATTTATTGAAACTTTAAAAATTTATTTCTGGCGTGTTTGAAACCTTTCGGCGAAAAGAAAAAATACGGGTCTAATATTTTTATGCATAGAATAACATATTAAAAAATGAAAAAAACTTGGAATACCCCATTGCCAGCTTTGAATCGGCCGGAAGGTTCTCATTAAACAACCTCAACGTCAAAAGATAGCGCTAGATATTTATGTACATAAATCTACTATAATTTAAAAATAAGCAGATCTTAACGTTAAAGGGTTTTAACATGGGATTTAACATATTGCCAATACACTTTCTCCTGACAGATTTAGAGCAAAACTATAAGAGTATATAGTTGTTCCAAATTAGATTCTACATCAGATAAGATAATAATTGATGCAACTGCAACATCTCCTATACGAGATGTATTATATATAAAATGTTATATTTTCGTTAGAAATCAGACAGCCATGGAAATAAAAGAAAATTTCTGTGTCGGTGGACAAGCTAATGATATGTCGTTATAGGTAATTTTATATATTTGTGTATTATTTAAGAAAAATAATCTATATTTAATTTAAATACAATTAAAATACAGACAATAAGAATTATAATCAATAATATTTCACTAAACTGTCACACGAATATTTTCTGTTATTTCCATGGCTGTCTGATTTTTCCCGAAAGTATTACATTTTATATTTAATATATCTCGTACTGCAAACATGCTGTTCCATCAATTATGATTTTACCTGATGTAGAATTTAATTTGAAACAATTTTGAACTATTATAATTTTGCTCTAAATCTATCAGGAGAGAGAGCATCTGCAATTTTTTAAATTCTATGTTAAACTCCGATGTCCCGCATTTCGTTGCACACACTGCATATTCTACTTTTACCTTCCGCCTATCAATATATATATATATATATATATATATATATATATATATATATATATATATATATACCGGGTGTCCCAGCTCGACCGACACATGGGAGTTTTACATGGGAAATCAGTTAATTATGAATAGTATCTCCCCAGTGCAAGATATTAACTTGAAATTTTGTATACTTATCAATGAATATTAATTCTATGGAGCACACTTATTTGAAATATGCAAATTTCGTCTGCAGGGCGAGATTTACTAAATTTAAAATCTAATATTTTCGTTCAAAATCAGAAAGCCATGGAAATAAAAGAAAATATTTATCTGACAGTTTAGTGAAGTATAACTGATTTTAATTTTTATTCCATGTATTTTAATATTATTTAAGTTGAATTTAGTTTCTTTCATGTTAAATAATATACCAATATTACAAAAATATAAATATCTACAATGGCATGTCATTAACTGTCAGAACTGTCACATAGATATTTTCTTTTATTTCCATGGCTGACTGATTTTGAACGAAAATGTTACATTTTTTATTTAATAAATCTCGTCTTGCAGACGAAATTACATATTTCAAATAACTGTAATCCATAGAAATAATATTCCCCAATGAGCATACAAAATTTCAAGTTAATATCTTGCACTGGGGAGATACTATTCATAATTAACTGATTTCCTATGTAAATCTCTCATGTGTCGGTCGAGCTGGGACACCCGGTATATATATATATATATATATATATATATATATATATATATATATATATATATATATATATATATATATACAGACTGTCTACTGAACTCGGGCCACTTAAGGGAATTCCTAAACTAGAAGAGGTACGACTTCGGTTAAATTAGACAAAAGTTGCCTTATCAGGGGGCTATTCCTGTGATGTATTTGTTTTTCCAAAAATATGCATAGGTCACTAGACAGAAGAAAAAATATGAAATTAGTGAAAATTAATAAATCGTTTTTATTCTTAAACGATGACAAATAGAGAAAAATGTTCCAGATAAAACTTTTAGAAGACAAAGTGCGCCATAAAGAGAAATAATAATAAAAAAATTTTAGCCAACTGTTTGCGAGATATGGCAAGAAAAAATATTTTTTTAAATGGTAATCATAGGTGGCTATGGCATCGTTAAAAGTAGTATTTTTATCTCTTTTCAACAGTATGTATTTTTATATCATTCATTTTATAAATTATTGTTTTATTTACATAAATCATAAAATCTTCTTTCTAATGGCATTTTTAAAGTAGGCTTTGGTACAAACAATTTAAAACAACTGATTTTTTTTGTATTTATTTATTTTTTAATCTAGGTTATGCCTTAATTACTTATATAAAACTTAACCATAATCTATTATAAATTATTGTAAACAAATTTATTTATTCCTAAGATAAGATTAATAACAAAAAATGAAACATAAGAAACACTAAATAAATTTTGTTAAACTAATGCAAATTTGGTTAATTAAACTGTAATTATAACAAATGTTGATAATTTTGTCCATTTTGTTGTAAACATAATTCGGCTCTGCTTAAAACACTATGTAGAGTGTTTTCCAACATATTTTTAGAAATTAAATTACATGCCTCAATAATTTTATAAACATAATAAGAAAGCATATCTGTCTTTTCTTCGAAAGTGAATCTGTCCATAATTATTTTTAATTTAACAGTTTAACACAAAAAACTTTAACAATAAGACAGAAATATGATAAAATCAATTGTTTTAAATTGTTTGTAACAAAGCTTACTTTAAAAATGACGTTAGAAAGAAGTGTTTTATGATTTATGTACATAAAACAATAATTTCTAAAATGAATGATATAAAAATACATACTGTTGAAAAGAGATAAAAATACTACTTTAACGATGCCATAGCCACCTATGATTACCATTTAAAAAAAAAATTTTCTTGCCATATCTCGCAAACAGTTGGCCAAATTTTTTTTATTATTATTTCTCTTTATGGCGCACTTTGTCTTCTAAAAGTTTTCTCTGGAACATTTTTCTCTATTTGTCATCGTTTAAGAATAAAACCGATTTATTAATTTTCACTAATTTCATATTTTTTCTTCTGTCTAGTGACCTATGCATATTTTTGGAAAAACAAATACATCACAGGAATAGCCCCCTGATAAGGCAACTTTTGTCTAATTTAACCGAAGTCGTACCTCTTCTAGTTTAGGAATTCCCTTAAGTGGCCCGAGTTCAGTAGACAGTCTGTATATATATATATATATATATATATATATATATATATATATATATATATATATATATATATATGAAATATGTAATTTCATCTGCAAGACGAGATTAATTAAATTATAAAATCTAACATTTTCGTTCAAAATCAGTCAGCCATGGAAATAAAAGTAAATATCTATATGACAGTTCTGACAGTTATTGACATGCCATTGTAGATACTCGTATTTATATTTTTGCAATATTGGTATATTATTTAACAAAAACTAACTAAATTCAACTTAAATAATATTAAAATACAGGGAATAAGAATTAAAATCAGTGATTCTTCACTAAACTGTGAGATAAATATTTTCTTTTATTTCCATGGCTGTCTGATTTTGAACAAAAATATTAGATTTTAAATTTAATAAATCTTGCCCTGCAGACGAAATTGTATATTTCAAATAAGTGTGATCCATAGAATTAATATTCTCCGATAAGTATACAAAATTTCAAGTTAATATATTGCACTGGGGAGATACTATTTATAATTAACTGATTTGTCATGTAATTCTCTTATGTGTCGGTCGAGCTGGGACACCCGGTATATATATATATATATATATATATATATATATATATATATATATATATATATATATATAACAACCTAGTCTTTCTGCTTCGGCAGAATTCGTCAGATATGATTTAATATGCTTTAGTCATCTATTGATCAGTGGCGGCTCGTGCTATATATTTATGGGTGTGCTGCATCAAACAAAAAAGGAAATAAAAATTTTCTCAGTCACGTGCAACAAATCTCTCACCCTAGTTTCAGTTCATATTTTTTCACAATAATCGTCCTCAAACTGCAAACACGAAAAACAAAACAAAGCATTCTTCTCGTTACAAACATAAATTCAGTTACTTCTTAAATGTCTTTTTTATGGTTTATCGCGACTTTTACCGAAAATTCCTATGTTTGAATGACCTGGCTGTCTACATGCCAATTGTTCGTGATAAGTTTGGAAAATTAATTTTCATTTAATAACATTGTGTACGCCGAGCTTATTCCGAAGGTAGACGACCTCTATCGAATCGCCTAAAATACGGTAGCAGAATACTATAATGCAGGATGAGGATATAGCTGGGCGACTAAAGTATTCAGTAATCATTTGACTGATCACGTCTCAGCGCACTTGCGCTTATTAAAGCCACAATAAAATATAAAATAAACAAGTAATTTGTTTATTTGATTTTTACATATATTTTAATAATGTACTTATATGATTAATTAATAATGAGCAGTTTTGGTGGTTTTGCAGCAGACGGAAAAAATAAAATGTATTTATTTTTCTATTTTTTTCCCAAATTTTTGCAGCCGCTCAACAGAATTTTAGGGGCGCTCGAGCGCTTCCAAAAGGATTCTACCTACGGCACTGGGCTTGCTGTCTTTCGATTTCTGATCCGAGATGTGCAGCTTCTTTTTCTTCTCATTCACTTTCCCGTACAACTACCGGCTTCGACAACTCATCTTGATTGGTTTCCTTTACGATCTTAACAACAGACTGGGTCCTCACTTTCGGCGGATTGGGATAAATCTACTATCCTCTATAGTACCTAATTTAAACCTATCTTAAACCTAACCTAAACTTAACCTTAACCGAACCCAAACAAGACCTAACCTAAATATAACCTAACCCTACCCTATACCTCATCTAAATCTAACCTAAACTAAACCTAATCCTATCCTAAAGCAAATCCTAACCTAAATTTTCCAACACTAAACACCCACTTACATATACATACACCTTTTGTTGTTTTAAACACAGATTTGAAGGTCGAGTCGAATCGCTACGTGTTATTATTTTTCGCATATTTGTCAAGCTTAATACAAACTTTTTGCCATTTTTTTTTAAAACCGAAAGTAAAGTAGTATATCGTAAGGGTCGCCCAATATTATATTAGAATGTCGGCCCAAAGAAATTAATTATACTGTGAGATAATACGTTAGGAATATTGTTTATATAAAATAAAATTAATAATAGGTCAAGGACTCACAATTTTTTTGTGATATTTAATAGTATTCAACGGATTTAAATAATGTATAATTTTTAAATATCTTTGTTTATTCCATATAGAAAAAGATTTTATGGATGCCGCAGTAGTTTGTTTTTTATTTGCGTCGAGTTGATTTTTTTTAGCTAGAATTTGAGATACGAGTCTGCTACGGTGACGATAAAGAAAGAACGAGTAAAGAAGAAAATTAAGTTAAGCAAACGTGAAACTAATTTCATATACGAACATATTGAATGACGAGATGGATCACGGTACCAATGAAACTCGTATATATATGTCGAATGTGAGTATGTGCATGTGTAAAGCAAATTCGACAGAACGGATTATAATGAAACAATGGCATAAGTTGATTAGCTTTTAGTAAAAATAGGTCAATCAGTCACTGGTATCATTTTTAAGAATTATTTCGTAACAGATAAATATTTCGAAAAGAAAAGTAGAGAACAGTAATTCTATTCTAATATATGCTAGTCATATCATTTATTGGAAATAAATAATTAAATAACATTTTTAATCGAGGTCAAAAAAACATACAATATTTTTTTTAACAAATGTATGTACTATATGGTATCATGTTTCTTTAAAATTGATTAGTTTTTATAATTTTTCATTAGGTATCTTTTACAAAACATGGTAATATTTTATTAGGTATTAAAATAAAAACACAAAACGTTTAAAATAAGTCCTAAGTTGGATTCGAACTGAGAACCTTTGACCTTGCCTTTGACTTTGTAGGCTGTTACTCTAACCTCATAACTACGATTTGACAGGTGTCATGTCGCGTGTAGAGCAATAAGAAAATAAGGTGAAAATTCTTAATATATTTTTGTAACTTTTATTAAATTTCTCTACTAAAACGAAGTAATCTATATTCAATAACATGTAGAAATACATACAGTATTATCCTGAACAATATGGTGACTTAGTTAAAAGCCGGACCGTTTTTATTTACCAAAAACTGTTTCCTTATGTTAAATGCCTATGGCAACACTTTTTTGGAACAGAGTTTCAGGTACGATGGGTTTTTTTCTAATTTATCATTAGTCGTTATATGGCACCGTATACCAAATAAAAAGCAACATTGGGAATAGAGGTTGTTAATGTCAATGAGGCCAAACCTGAAGTTGATCGCAAAGTGTCAACTTTCACTTACGTAGTACCAACTGTTTTTACTAAGAATATATTGATTGTGATTGTATTTAAAATGTAAAAAACAGTATCATTCAATACTGTGCATTTAACATATTCCAGCCTAATATTTACTTTTCCACTAGCGTTCCGCAGTCAACTTCAGGTTTGACCGACAAATTTAAATAACAAATGAACGTAAAATGTATTCCAATGAAGAAAATAAATATTTGATATAATACTGGGTATAGTACAATGTTTGTTATATATTTGTTAACTTATATCCTGACTGTCCTAGACCAAATCCTACCTCAGTTTGGAGAATGATTACGATGACAAGTGTATTTGATATTGAAAACCTATGTCCCGGGGTGATGAAACAGTATTCCGATATCTAAAATGAAGTTTCCATCTAGATCTATTTGAAAAACTTTTCCGAAGCATAGGGAATCAGTATTATGTTTTTTTTTCGAAATATACATAAAAATAACTTTACAATGATATCATCATATCATAGTTTTACTTGAACCATTTTAAAATGGCGACAATTTATTTTCATATTTATGTATTTACAACTATAGGTAATTAATGAAGAAAAATATATTTAAAATATCTTATAACTATTAACACAATACAAAAACTCTCACTAAATATAAGAAACAAAATTAAAATTAAAAATACTGAAAATGGCCCCCGTCATTTTCTACACAATTTGTCACATGTAACAAATTTTGCCATTACATCATCAAAAAAGGTAGATATAATATTTTTTGACATTACTTGCTTGGTTTCAGGTAACAAAATCTCAAATAGGTAACTGGCTATGGTGTATTTTTAATGAATATTTATTAGTAAATATTTTAAAAATAGAGTCGCCATTTTGAAATGGTTGAAGTAAAACAATGATATTTTTGTATCATTGTAAAGCTAATTTTATGTACAGTCCGAACAAAAATATAAAAATACCGATTCCCTATGCTACAATTAAAGTTGTATACATTTCCGCTAAAACCGGAAGTGACGCAAAATTTATACTACTATCATTTTATGAGTCCCTGTGTCTAGTTATATTTTGCTTATTAACATTTTCTTGTATCTGTCAAAATAAACGAAATATTCTAGGTGCCGGCCTTTTGTCAAAACCCTGTATATATATATATATATATATATATATATACATCCTCCTACCAATGCAGCGTCCTTACAAAAATGTTCAATTGAGCGTCCGGCTGCCGTATATAATAAAAAAAGTTTATTCCAGTGTCATTAAAGCGTCCGTACAAATTCTTCACCAGTATAGCGTCCTCAATATACAAACTTCGTACAAACACTCGACTATTGAGCGTCCAGCAACGTTGCCACGTTAATGCTAACATTATAGCAGCACAAATCTACACGAGTGCATAAGATCAATTTTAAGAACTGTAGGTGTAATAAATTCATTTTCTTTTTTTACCAAAAAATAATGTGAAAAGATGTATTCTTACAAAATAGATTGCTTTAAAGTGTATTTGATATATTTCTAATCATTAATAGTTGTATTTGTTTATTATTTATTATTAAATAACTGTATAAATTTACTGCACATTTTAAGTTTTAAACTTATTTTTCGTTAAATACAAATGATAAATATAAATAAAATGCAAGGAATAGTTAGCGTACAAGTAAATACAAAATTAAATAAAAGAAGTGGGCAAGTTCAAATGAACAAATCTTTGAATATCGGTTTTATTTTATCATCATAGAGTTCAAAATATCTAAATTATTATTTTATAAAATAAAATTTTGATGATGATGAATATTTTATTGTTACTTCATAGATATTTTTGTAATAATACCATGGAGTCCTTATAACACTCGAATGCAAATATCTGTAAAAAAATCGCATTATTTTTAGGTCTTTTCTTTAAATTTGAAGTAACGTTGTTTTTAATTAGTTTTAACATTGTTATAATAAATAAAAAAATATAAAAACATAATTTATATAACAATTAGAAGTAGTACACTAAATTTAAAATTAAATTTAGTTAATATATTTTGCACATTATGTATGTAGGATGGTTTGGTATGGAGGGTCCAGACGATATTTCCAAAATTAAAAATACTACAGAAAAGGTTTTCAAAAAAAAACTTTTTTAGCATTATATGTTTAACATAATAGCTTTAATTTTAAAATGGAACAAAATTGATTAAATGAAAGTCAAACAAAATAAAAATAATTATTTTATTTTTGAGATATAAAATATAGGTAAGTATTTATATAATTTAAAAAAAATAAATTTGTTTTTCGAATAATAGAAAAATAAAGAAAAAATCTACAATAATGAGGCAGTATGTTAGTTCTATTTTTGGGTGATAAAATTTGCTTTCAAGCAACAATATATAACAATTAGAAGTAGTGAACTAAATTTTAAAATTATATTTAGTTAATATATTTTGCACATTTCATTTGTAGGATGGTTTGGTGTGGAGGATCCAGACGGTATTTCCAAAATTAAAAATATTGAGAAATAAAACTTTTTAGCATTACTTGTTTCAAATAATAGCTTTAATTTTTTCTGTTAAGGTATTTCTGTAGCAAATTTTTATGTGAAATTTTTTTCTTGTTTTTCAAAAAGGACCATATATATTTATTTTTACAATTTGAAAAAGAAAACAGTTTTCTGAATATAACGATATAATCCACTTAATCTTACATAACAAAAATATTGAGAATAAGGCAAATGAAAACTTATTATATATATGGATGTGTAATAATAAATTTTCATATCCATTATTTTTAATATATTTGTTATTTAAGATTACAATTGTACTGTATTGTTGTATTCAAAAAATGTTTCCTTTTTGAAATTGTAAAAAAATATATGGCTACAGTCCTGTTTAAAAAACAAAGAAAAGTTGTAAGGAAATGTCTTAACTAAAAAAATTTTTATTTTACTGTTATTATATAACACATAATATTTGAAAAAAAATATCTAATATTTTTAATTTAGGAAACATAGACTGGTCTGTGGGAAATAATAAAACACAAAAATTTTAAACTAAATGTTTATTTAAAAAAAACATTTTACAAAATATGTGAATATTATAAAAAAAATATTTCTTCTTTTGATATTCATTTTGTATGAAAACCTTAATTTTTAAATTTTAAACTAAATGTTTATTTAAAAAAAACATTTTACAAAATATGTGAATATTATAAAAAAATTATTTCTTCTTTTGATATTCATTTTGTATGAAAACCTTAATTTTTAACCAATTTTTGTTTTCTAAAAGACTCGAATTTTGCTCTATTAATTCCAAACATTCATTTTTTTTTGGAGGCACTTTCTTTTTAATATGATCAGAGAAAAATAATTTAACAACTTTTTTCTGCTCTTCTGTCCACGGTATCAAAACTCTCTTCTTTTTCTCAACAAAATGTTCTCTTGATTTTTTTATGTCTTCATTTGAAGCGTCATATTCATTGCCAATATCGAGTAACGGCGAATTTTCACTATCATTTTCATCTTCATAATTATCATCATCATAATTATTATCATCGCGCAACAAATCATCATTAAGATCAATTTCAATCTCATTTAGCGCTTTGCCTTTAAATTCGGCTGCAGCTCCTTTCTCCATTAATAACAACAATTTAGTTATTTTTGCAGTTTGGTAAACGTCATCTGGTAACCTGTATGACCCTCTATGAACGCCAACCGTATGACCCATAAACGTAGCAAGTTGTTCTATGTCACTTTCGGACATACTGAATAATTGTGTAAGAGTAGCTAAGTGCTTTCGAAGCCTTGTAGCTGTAATTGCATTAGGATTTTTGGCTCCACAGGCAATAGCATATTTTCTTAATGTTTTGTAACCAGATATAGATTGTTTTGTATTTGTATTACAGAATAAATAAATATTATTTTTATTGACAAAATTATTTCTGTATTTTAATAAAATATCTATATGTTCCTGTACGTCAGGACTAAACAAAACCGGAACACCTCGACCTCTCTTTCCTCTTATAACAATTCTTTTGAATTTTTTCATTAGAATCTGTTCTGAAGGGTTTAAAACAGAAGAAAATTCTTCATAATTTTGAGAATTTTCCTGTGCTTGTTCGTATATATGTAGCAATAATCTTTCTAATTCTCCAGGTCTTTTTCTGTTTAAAAGAATTACCCTACAGAACACAGTTTCTAATAAAATGTTATAGGATTCTTTATTTAAATTATCATTTAATAGTAATGTTACTGCGGAATTAGCCTTTGTAATAAGATATTCTTTTAATATTTTTAGGTCACTAGCTAATGGAACTAATGTAACTTTGTTCCATTTTTTAATATTTAAATCGTTTCCCGCTTGAGTAGAAACTTCAAATCGCCATTGCGACTCTATAAGTTGAATCATTGTTTTTAAATCAGCCTCAGCTTCTGCTGCCGGAATAGTCGAATAAACTTGTTTTCTTTTTAAAACATATATTATAGCTATTTCGCAGCATTGTTTTAAAGATGTTCGTATGTTTATTGCATAGGTTGGTGATTTATAATAATCTTTTTCTTCATTGTAATTGGCTACAGCTTTAGTAGCTGTAACAATTAAATCGAAATACTTCGGTTTCAGTGCTTGAAATAGATTGCTAATAGCTGGTTCCCTATTTCTCATTTCTATAATTAACTTTGCTAACTCCCTCATTTTCCGTGAAGCAACATTAATTAAATGTTTTTCCCTATTCTGATTTATATATCTTGCACCAAACGCGCAAATTAAGTGATCTTTTTTTGCAACCAGTGATACGTTATCTGCTCGCATTCGAGGGAAAACATTTTGCTGTAACTTTGGATCAATTCTTAAATTTTTCAATAGAAAACTTTGAGCATTTGATTGACAGTTTTTAGAATTATCCCTGTCGCAATATTTTTTATGACGCCATAGTTGTTTTGCTGAATAAAAACCTAAGCATTTAGTACATGGTAGTAATTTTTCACATACAGATGATTGTTTAACCGCTTTTTTGGTGTTGCCAATATTCAAAAAATTTCCTTTTTTTCTTAGTAATGACAGGCATTCTTTCCTTTCTTTACTCGCCGCAGGCAATGATAATATTTTTTGAACTTCGCTCTCACACGAATGATTTCGTCTAATATGTCTTGAAAAATTTAAAACGAGGTTTTCACAATAAAAGCAAAAATCTTTTCCTTTTTTTCCCTTTCTTGGTTCACCATTTTTTTTATATTTACTTGAATTATATTGTATACAATTTTCAATTGATAAAATGGGACTTGACCGACAAGAAATATTATCAGTATTTATTTCATATTTTCTTCCTTTGTTTTTCTGAGCCTGGCGTGTAGACACCGTACTCTAAAGAAATAAAGTTAGTACTTATAAACGCAAACACGCACATGCATACATACACAATAAAACGCATGTACAGGTCCGTAAAGTTGGCGTATCCAATTTATAAATTACTATGCTTATATTACTATTATTTTTTGCTCCCTTTGTGCTATTTATTGCTGTAGATAATGTTCTAATTTTGTGGTCATCTCCTTCAATTATTATAAGCAAAATAATTTGAATATGCTAACTTCATGTTTGTGTATGCATAGTAGAAAATTTTAAATAATTAATAGCTATAAATTTTTGCTCATTTTGGGCAATTTATTGCTTATTTATTTTTTAATTTTGTACTCATCTTTTTCAATTGTTATGCACAAAATGAATGTATACCTAGGCTACCTGAATATTTACGTATTTATAGTAAAAATGTAAAAATTATTATTAGCAGCTATAATTTTGTTATTTTATTGATATAATATTCTAATTTTGTGCCCATTTTCCACAATTATTAAAATAAAATAAAATTAACATGCTAAATTTATTGTTATATTGTTCTAAATTTACATTCATCTCCTTCAGTTGTTATAAGTAAAATAAAATAAATACGGTAACTTCACCTATAATTTTTGCGAACAATAATGTTCTAATTTTGTGGTTATATCCCCAAAGTTTTATAAAATGAAGGATAATACAGCAATAAATCGCAAAAAATAATACCTATTAATAAATTTAGATTTCCTAGCATAAATTCACAATAATATGTAAAGTTAGCACATTCGCTTCATTTTGTTCATAAGAATTGAATGATAATTTACTTGGCAATAAATTTTAAATTTTCTATTACCTATGATTACGCACGTAATGAAATTAATGAATTTTATTTTGTTTATAACAATTGAAAAAGATGAGAATAAAATTGGAATATTGTAGCAATAAATAGCAAAACTTTGTAACTGTGAATATTTTTCAATTCTCAACTATGAATACGTCAACCTGAAGTAACTGTATCTATTTTATATTATTTATAACAATTGAAAGAGATGAACACAAAATTAGAACATTATAGCAATATATAGCACAAAATGAGCAAAAAATTATGGTTATACAAACATCTCAATTTAAATTCAATATGCCAACTTCACGAGCCTTGCATGTAGGGAATGATACACAGAACAAAAATTTAATATAGGTTTTTCGATATTTTCACTTTAAAATGGAACAAAATTAATTAAATGAAAGTCAAAAGAAAATCAAAAATAATTATTTTACTTTTGAGATACAAAATATAGGTACGTATTTATATAATTTAAGAAAACTAAAATTTGTTTTTTGAATAATAGAAAAATAAAGAAAAAATCTAGATTAATGAACCAATATTTTAGTTCCATTTTTAGGTGTTAAAATTTGCTTTCAAGCAACAAATATGATCTAAAGTTTCGTCACTCAATTTGGTACTAATTTTTGTGCAGACCTGAGAAGCAGATAATAAAAGAAGAAGAAAGAATTTATGATAAACCGGTATTTTTAAGTTATATACCGGTGCAGAACACCTAATAAATGTTATACGGCATATCTGTTATCGTTATCCAGGTATTGCATTCCCTATTTGCATGTACCTATTTAATACGTACATCCTGTTAAGCAAAATATAAAATATAAGTACAAATTTTAGTTTCTAGATATTTTTTTTATATATATTTTTTTTATTTAATAAATAAATTATTTCTAAAGTATGAAAATGCTAAAAATATTATTTATGTAGTATAAATTCAAATTTGTAAATAGTTGTTTTATTCAAAGATAATTTTATTTAGTAAAGAGATTAAAATTTACGAAAAATTACAAAATTATAAAAGTTACCGTAATATTCTCATTACTCTCTTCTTCACTTAAATTGAAATCGGGATCTGCAATAGAATCATCAAATGATTCATTGTCAGAGTAATGCACGGAAGATTGTGATGATGTTTGACCCAAATTATTTAGATTGGTTATTGTCGTAAAACTATGCTGAAAAACATAAAATAGTATTTATACAGAGTGACCACAGTACCTAACTATTTAAGCATGGGAATCTCGAGAACTATAAGAGATGCGAAGTCGGTTAAATTTGACAAAAGTTGCCCCATGTGGGAGTCATTTACTACGTGTTTTTGTTTTTCCCAAAAAAAGCATAAGTGACTACATATAAACAAAAATGTAAATTTTTCAATATACGTATTATGCTTAATACTTTTTTATTTCAAAAAATAAATATTTTAACTTGCACATTATTCAAGCACTTTTTAACGAATTCAATGCAGTACTTACAATTTTTGTATACTTTACCCTTTTCGAGAAATTGATATCAACTTTCAATTTTTTTTAATTAATAAAAATATAGTTTAATAAAATAATTTTTAACGACATAAAATACATGCATATTAATAATAAAATAAATTAAGGTTATTTAATATTGATTAAAATGATTGTTTTAAAACAACTTATACCTTTTATTTATTTTTATTTTTTGTTGTTTTTGATGAAAATAATTACTTTTGTTTAATTTATGTAAACTATAATAAATTTACTAAAATTTCGTAGTCTTTCGACATAAAATATTTTTTTTAATATGCATTTATTTTAGATATACAAAAAGAGAAAAAAAGTCTCTATTTAACCGTTCCACAGCTTATTTTGAAGATCATATGAAAATAGAAAGTTGATATCAAGTTCTCAAAAACAATAAGAGATATAAAAATTTTGTTAGTGTAGTAAATTCGCCGTTAAGAAGTGCCTCAATAATGTGAAAGTTAAAATATAAGTAAAGAACGAAAATTTTTATATCTAGTCACCTATGTATTTTTTGGGAAAAACAAAAACGTGTATAAAATGATCCCCACATGAGGCAACTTTTATCTAATTTAACCAACATTGTATCTATTATGATTCTCGAAATCCCTATGCTTAAACAGTTTCATTGGGCAACCTGTATGCAGGGTGTTATATTTTAATGGACCCAGCAAATATCTCGCTTATTTATAAAGTTAGTAATTTCTTTCATATAACATGATTTATACAGCAACATGTAAGCTATTTGATGACGGGTGTACATTCATGATACCACTTCCGGTTTATTAGTAATTTATATCAACTTTGAAATTTCAAATGGAACATAATATATTTTTTTTACATATTTGAAAAGTACATCAAATTTGCTTTACAATTATGTAAAATAATCCATATGTTATATCATTAAAAATTAAAATTTCAAGCCATAGTCATGGCTCACTATTCTCTTTTCGACTAGGTGTATAAAAAAGTGCTCGCTATTTTAATTTTTAATATTGTAACATATGGATTATTTTACATGATTGTAAAGCAAATTTGAAGTACTTTTCAAATATGTAAAAAAATATAGTATGTTCCTTTTGAAATTTCAAAGTTGATATAAATTACTAATAAACCGTAAGTGGTATCATGAATGTACATCCGTCATCAGATAGCTTACATGTTGCTGTATAAATCATGTTATATGAAAGAAATTACTAACTTTATAAATAAGCGAGATATATGCTGGATCTATTAAAATATAACACCCTGCACAAATAATTTAGTTTTTAATTAGTAAAGAAAAATTACGTATTTATTGCAATTATCAACTGAATCTTCGTTCTCTGAAGGAGGCACAGTAGATTCCGCACAGTCACACTGAAAATATAATTTGGAGTTTATATATTTAGTTTAAATAGCAAAAATATTACGTTGTTGTGAGAAGCTTCAGTTATATCTTCATCTGCTGAATGACTCATTGGTGATTTATTTAAATTTTTGGATTCTGGATTAATACTGTCCATAGTATTTTGTAGATCTGTGTAATTAGTGACGTTAGGTGAAATAATAGTAGAATTTTGCACAGGTGATAATGGTTTGTTACAAAGCCATCTTTCTTTTTTCTGTAGCGAATTAGCACTCGTACATTTATACTAGCAACAACAATATTAATATTTTATTAATTTATATACTTATAGATTTAATAAAAGTTAGCTACTTACATATTCATTGGGAAACAACCGGCTGTATCTATTGCAACTGCAACTCATTGCTCGATATACACACCACAAATATTAAATGCTGTATGATGAGAGGGACGCTTCTTGCACGAATGCAGTGTTGCATGTAAAGGACGCTCCATACGCGATAATTTGTACGAGTAATATACACCCCGGTCTATATACGCTTGCTGCCGCAGCGCCTCTAGTGAGCGATAGGTAGAACTAATAATATACGAAAAATATACGCCAAATTACATATTGGTAACAGTAAAGCGTCCACCACTATTTTTGGCAAACAACGTTAGATGTCGTATCAGGCCCTTAGACAAATTTTCAATGGGGGTTCAATAGAGCGTCCGTATACGGACGCTCTATTTAAGGTGGACGCCCGGCTGATAGGGATTGGTCAATGTACGGGCGCTCCATTGATAGGAGGATGTATATATATATATATATATATATATATATATATATATATATATATATATATTATCAAAAAAAATAATTTAAAATGTAGAGATTGTCATTACTGGCGATTAATGTACTTTTTTTTTGTGATGCCGATCCTAAGGGGTGCTAAAATTTGTTTTCACAGATGATACCCAATATTTCTACAAATATATTTCCTTAATCTATGCTATGTTTCCTATGTTTTTTATGTTATTTTATCTGAAACAATACAGCGATTACGATGCCATATAACAAGTAGTATCCACTGTAATGACAGATTAGAAATCTTAGCTGAAACTCATGGTGTATATATATATATATATATATATATATATATATATATATATATATATATATATATATATATACAGCGTGTGCAACGAAACGAGGAACATAGGACTTTAACATAGAGCAAAACTACAAGAATACAAATTTGTTCAGAATTAAATTCTGCATCCGATAAGATTGTAACTGATGCAACGGCACATCTACAGTACGAGATATATTAAATAAAAAATGTAACATTTTCGTTCAAAATCAGACAGCCATGGAAATAAAAGAAAATATCTATCTGTCACCTGTGACAGTTTACTATTGTTTGCTGTTACAGGTGACAGTTAGATATTTTCTTTTGTTTCCAACGAAAATAATACATTTTATATTTAATATATCTCGTACTGTAGATATGCTATTGCATATTTGATGAAGAATGTAATTCTAAACAACTCTTGTAATCTTATAATTTTGCTCTATATGTATAGAAAAGACAGATTTGGGAACAAGAATTATAATTTGTCTCTTTATATTACATCATCTGTTTTCCACCAAAAGTCACCTGATAATAAATTTGCATATATTATTTGTATTTGAAAACACGTTTCTATATTAATCAATATACTGGATTGTATTTATTTCTAAAACGTGTATTCAGAATTATTTTATTTATATTAAATATATTTTAACATCACTCGATTATTTCTACGAGTTTTTTTTTCACTTTATAATGTTTTTTCACATCTATGATATCTTTTTCCAGAATCGCATCCAGATTTTTTTTCGGACGTGGTTTTCATATACAGTTTAATTTATACTGATGAATAGTTCTGTATTTCAAAATAATAAATGAATAAAAAAAATTAGTCGCACGATGACGGGCTATTGAATTCGGTCTTGTCATGATGAAGTTTTCTCTCATATATCAAATATTATGGAATATGACCTTTTTAAGTTGAAATATTTGATAAACTAAATTGTATTTTGACAGTTTTTGTTCTTATTTCTGTAATGAAAAACTTTGGAAATAATGTTCCATAGCCGAATAGAAAAGGCAGTGGCTTCTTAAAAATAAACATCGCATAGTCAGAGTTCGAAACCAGAATTTTTTTTTTTATTATTCAAAATCAAAATTACGAATATATTCTATTAATCGAGATTCTTGTCACATTCATTTAAGAAAAATAATTTGATTACAGCAAACGATTCGTATTTTACGTTAATCTGTCATCATATGTCAAAATGGCTTAATAGCAATTTCACCAATAATAATTACAATTGATTATTACAAAGTCAATAATATTTTTAATTTATTATTATTTTGGAAAAAAGAGAAATAAAATCAATTTATTTCGTTAGAATAAATTTAGTTATATTTTTGTTGATTATCTTTACTATTATCATTGTACAACATTAAAGAGGTAAATATGATCTATTACGTATACGCAAACAAAAGAGATTTTATGAATTATATTACGAATTTGTGAAAGACATGTACAATGACAATCGAGCTAGAAGCCAACCAAAACAAATTTTTAATTTTCGATTTTCCCTTGATAATATAATAAACCGTTTTTATTTTTAAATAGGTTCGGTTCGGTTCCGAATCTGGACTTCTATACTGAGTTCTGTTTACAAAGCCACGTGTATATCCACTCCCACTCGGCTATGGAACACTGTTTGTAAAATTCTTATTCCCTAAATATAAAGGAGAACTGTCAATGATATTTTGTTTCAAATATTTTAATAAAGATACCTCATATTACGGAATATATTACTAGCGGATGCAAAATTACGTAAGCTAACCAACGATACCATATACGCTTCATTATATTTAGCGAGTCAGATGAAGAAACTATTTTCTCGTGTTAATTCCCTACGTCAAGGTTTCTATACCCTGACAATGTTTAGTTAAGAATAGAGGGACTATGATTACTCTGTGATTGTTTAAAATGCAAACCAAGTTTACACAATGAAAATTGAAACTATTATTTTTTTGACATTTATTGCCGAGAGATGAGAGATAATTGTAAGAATTTTCATAAAAATACGCAAGGTAAACCTACTACACGTGGACAAAAATTAATGACAGTAATTATTTATCAGATGCATCTGTCTGATTGTGTATATATATATATATATATATATATATATATATATATATATATATATATATATATATATATATATACAGGGTGAATACTGAAAACCTTGACATAGGGAAATAACATGGGAAAACAGTTTTTTGCTGTTTCCATCTGTCCCGCTAAATAAAATCGGGTGTATATGGTATCGTTAGTTAGATTACTTAATTTTGCATCTAATAAAACCAAATGTTGTGTAATATGGCCTTTTCTAACTGAAATATTTGATAAAAGAAATTGTATTGAAGGTTATCCTTCATATTTTCGAATAAGAAACGTCAAAAACAAAATGCTCCATAGCCGAGTGGATACGAGGGCTGTTTCATAACATAAATAATCTACAAGACCTGGTTCGAGACCACCTCGGCCCTATTTTTTTTTAAATTAAATTATACTTAAATTATATTTTTAAATGGGATAATATATATATATATATATATATATATATATATATATATATATATATATATATATCATAGCTCGACCGACACAGAGATTGACATAGTAATTCAGTTTATGGCGTATAGTATCTCCCTAGTCCAAGATAGATCCAAGATTGTTGTTCATATCCCCATAAAACGGTTCCCATTAGTATAGTGGTACTTTGTGCCCAGACCTAGATACACGAGAAAAATTTAACACACTAAACAAACATATCAAACAAGCAATTAAAATATACGACAACGAATTATAGAAAAAGAAGCTCGAGTTCCTTAATCCTCATGACAAATCCCTCTGGAATCTATCCAAAAACCATAGAAAACAACATAATAATGAAATCCTATTTACCGGTGGATCATAGGTAGAAGCGTTAGCTGATAATAGATCATGTTCTTACCCCGCGAGCAACGGATAATACGAGAAAACACTGAACGGTTATGAGACAAAACTATTCTACAAAACGAACAGCGCTGGCCTCTTACCACCCCAGCCAATTTTATTAAAACCTTCCCCAATGAAAAAGTTCCAGGTCCCGATGGAATACAAAACATCGTCTTATTTATTCAGAAAGGCTCTAATGCATTTTACAAATATAATAAACTCCATTATAAAACATGGGTATTTTCCAAAACAATGGAAAACTGCACTAGTGACCCAATCCTTAAACCAAACAAAAAACTTAACATCTCGACTAGTTACAAAACCAACAGCTTACGTAACACTATGTCCAAGGTCACGGAGAAAATCCTGACGCGACTACGAAAACACGACGGAACACTTAAAATTAAAAAAATGAAGTGCCGGTAATTACTCTTCTAGACATCGAGAAAGCCTTCGACAAGGTATGAATAGAATGGCTGTTACTATCATGCAGACAAACTTACTATATACATTAACAAAGTTAATTCATTTATACTTTACTGACAGGCAGTCGAGGGTGAATCTAAATAACTCTGAGTTTACAGCTCGCCTAATAAGGGTAGGCGTACCATAGAAAAGTTGCCTTGGCCCCACCTATATACACTGTACATATACGATATACCAACATTCTAACAGACCAACACGGCCCTCTATGTTGATGACACGGCGATATACGCCCACTCATTCAGGGTATAGGTAGCCGCCAGACAAATACAAATACATCTAAACCTACTAAAACAATACTGTGAGAAATGGAAAATAAAAATCAACTCAGACAAAATTTAATAACATTCTCAAAGAAAATTACAAACAATAAAATATTCACACTATCGACTATTGACAGTAACAAAGTAATACCATAAGACTCTGTAAAATACCTAGGGGTGGCATTAACCCCTAGGTTAAAGTATTAAAAACATTTTAACACGACTTTGAGAACAGAAAACGTAACGATAAAGTCCCTATACTCCCTTTTACATTCCAAAAGCTCTATTAGCAGGAAGAACAAGTTGCTGTTGTATAAACAAAAGATTCGATCAATAATAACATATGCAGTCCCAGTGTGGTACAGCGCGTCCAGGGCAAATCTACATTACTTGACATGACACAAATACCAAACATATACAAGACAACAACTTAAAATATCTCAAAAATTTTATAATACTCAAATAAAACATAACTCTATCACAAAGAATATGACAAATATT
Organism: Stenolophus ochropezus; assembly: GCA_035578165.1. NCBI lineage: Eukaryota > Metazoa > Arthropoda > Insecta > Coleoptera > Carabidae > Stenolophus > Stenolophus ochropezus. Next base: position 4,308,042 of record JAQOWZ010000008.1, on the reverse strand, counting down.
AGACAAAATAACGCACCATACAAACTAAAACAATAATGTCGTTAATTATTAAGAAAATATGAAGCTAAAAATGTCTGAAATGTATTCTCTCTTCGAACTAAATTCGAAAGTAGTTTAATAATTTTAAGATAAAGTCAGGAAATTTCAGCTCTGAAAGTAGTTCAATGTCTCTCCTATCAGTAGGACGTAAAGTAGCAAAAAAATTAAATACGGACATTATGATAGATGAATTTGACAAAATTGTAAATAAGAGACAAGAGTTAGTACTACCTTCACATTATGTAATAAAATAATTGTTTGTTGTAAGTCGTGGTAACTTAGGATTACATTTTTGTTATTAAATAAAGTCAAATAAATATTTAATATCGATTTTTATTTTATCTAAAATACGCCCTGTTGCGCCACAAAGTCAGGCTATGTTTTTTTTTTAAATCATGCTCGTGGTTTACAAATAATAAATATTTGCGAAATGTAAACTGTGGAATATATTTGCATTAATGAAGTATTTAAGCAAATAAAAAATATGAAAAGACCGTGCATAATTAAATTGAGCTCAATAATAATAATACGTCCCTGATAAATATTATTGTACATTGATCAGAAGAACGTCACGGTCGTCTAGATTTAAGAAGGAGAACTCTCATATCAACAGCAGTTAAGATTTTCTTGTAGCGCAGATATCTAATCTTAGCGTGAAACTATTTACGGAACTTGTTGCTGCAATAAATTCATACTTTTAATTTCTAAACTTAAATCAGTGACAATATCAAAAATGTTCGCGAAGTCAAAAGAAATTGTTGTTGAGCTGAACCAAGTAGCTAAAACTAAGGGGCTTTCCGAATCACCTCCAGATGACGTGGTAAGTAAAACACTTAATACGGTGTTTTTTCAATAATTGTTATCTTCTGATAATACCGTTGTAATTATTCTTATCATCAAAAGAAGTAACTGTTTATTATTATTATTATTGCATTGCTATATAAAAACCACAATCTATAACCTTTTTTAGATTATTATTTATTAAATCTTATTTATAATTTTAAATTAAATAAATTTAAATTAATTAATTCGCTTAAATTTGAAGGCTATATCAAAATATACATATTAACATATTACATTTCTATTACAAAACTTAAAAAATTCTTCTTCAACAACAAGTTGGTTAAAAATATTTGTTTCTAAAACCATGAAATCATTTTTTTTATTTGTTTTAGTACAATATTCAGAATAAATATCAATATACAGGGTATAACCGAGTGGTTTTCAAGTTACAACATGAAGTTATATATTTTATTATTCAATAGAGTTTTTTTTTTAATTCAACAATATAAAAAAACTATACCTTAACATAATAAAATTGTTGAGAAAAATGAATTTGAAATCTGAATAAATTTTATTTTTATAACTATTTTCCACAAGTCTATGAACGACAAATATTTGATTTCAAGTGAAACAAATAACAACCATTATTAATTACATTATAAATAGTATTCTATCTGATGCCCATTCTTTTCCAAACACAAATAGAAAACAAAAAAATTAAAATGACAGGTAACAGTTTTGTTTTCGTTCACAGCTACCGGAAAATAATACTAAAAATATTTAAATAACTAAAATATATATATTATCCCATTTAAAAATATAACTTCCTGTTGTACCTTGAGAACCATTACTTGGTCTTTTAAAAGTTCTATTGTATAATATAAGTTTTTCATATTAAAACAATTACCAAAAAGCTCTTTCATAGTTATTCTTCATATTTATGTAATATGATTAGTAGAACTCATTGTTTAATTCGGGGTCTAGACCGCAACGAACTTATTGTTTTCTTAAAAAATATTATAATAATTTTTATCTTAAAATACATACACACCATTATATGAGAGAATTAATAACTGAGGTATATCAAACACTGAAGGTAATAATAATCCCGACTGGTCGCAGTGAAGACGGGTGCGGTTTCTAAATTTTGAATTTTTAAACATACACAAGCTCTAAAATTTTTGAGCGCCAGTTGACCGTAAATACCTCAAAACTCTACGGACCTACGCGGGTTAGTCGATTAACCCCTATACATAAACCTAAGCAGTTGGCACTTACAATACAACGTCTATACTGTAATCAATTCTGCTGATTGAAAAGGGGATGATAAATGTTAACTGTATGATCGCAAATGGCGGAAAATTTTATTAAGAGATATACACACAACAAATTAAATTTATGTTTATTCAAGTTTAATTTAAAGGAGAAAAATATATAAATAAATAAATTTAATGAAATAGAAGTTCTAACATCTTAAAGCAAAATAATAATTTGTTAAAATAATTCTTCAATACCGTTGCAATTATATCCGAACAAGTATATTACAATGTAAACAATTTTAGATATACTTAAATTAATTATAAAATAGACCATTTTAAAAATTAAAAGCATAAATTTACGGTTTGTCAAATTTAAATGACTGTTCAAGAGAAGTCAATCAAGTAATATATGCTTAAAAAAATAGTCGACCAATATACACATTGCGGCGCTCGGAATAAAGTAACTCAAAAAAATTGCAGTACAATTCGGCGCTACTAGGTGACCGAACTTGTTACAACAATTATTTGTTTCACTAGTCAACAAACTGAACTCTTGTGAGAGCGAGATCATTCTGACAGACCGAGCTGAAAGCGAGACCTGCAAGTAATGCGAGATCTCGCAAAAGAGTTTCTGGGCGTGTAATATACAAGATTTTTTTTACGCCGCTGACACTTTTAATTTATTAAAAAAATATTATTACTACTTAAAATTATATACACTATAGATCTTTATGATAGTAACTTTTTCGTACTCATGCATTGAAATGTGTTGTTTCGCGTTGTCTAAGCAACGCCTGGAACGTCAATTTCCCAGGTCTCCACAGCATTTATATTTATAATAAAATAGTATAATGTTTTAAACATTCTTTTACCTAATAATATTAAAAGAAAATAGGGGATTATTGAACGAAATTTATTTTGGAAAAAGTAAATTTAGTGCATTTGATAAACAATGTTGGCAACAACTGCTGTCATGTTGACAGATTGACAGCACTTGTTAGTACTAAAACACATAACCACAAACCATTTTGTGTATACAATAAATAAAAATAAATATTTGTACACATAGAAAATTAATTATTGATTATAATAACTAATTATTAGTTGTATAAATTCGTACGAAAAATATTGTACAAACCTCTTGCGTGAACTGGGTTTCCGGAATCGTTCTATGGCAGCGCTCGCGAGCTCGCGCCGCCAAACACTCCTCCGGAAACCAGTCGTTCTTGCATTTGGTATGTAAATAACTATTTCGGTTCCTAAGGATATGTAAACAATTCACTTGTTTTATTCAAATAATTCAGTGACATTTGATCTAACCTAAAAAATAAAACGAATTGGAATTGATATTTTTCAATAATAAACACAATCATAATCGTTTAACACAAATATAATATGAATACTACATCAAAAATAGTTGTTTTAATTAACTTTTTACATTTCCAATAAAATGTAATTAAAAAATTTGACAGAATGTAATCCTAAAATATTTAAGCTGTTATGGTATGGTATGGCAAACAGAGCGTTTCAGGATGATTTTGAGTTCTATAATACTAGTCATAATGGGACGGAGGCGCAAAAATGTTATACGAGGCCCGAATGAGGAAATGATAAATAAACAAGATATTTATAATAAATTCCATACAAGCAGATAATATGCGCAGAACAAAATATCAGAATAAATAATAGTTATTATTATACATCAAAATTTGCGAAAATGCAAGTTTAAACGGTTTGACACGTCCTGGAAATAAGGCGCGTTTATGATAGTTAAAGTGTGCGTTTCCTGCATAATTTTAATTTTAAGGTACGGTGGGATAAGTACAAAAAGAAATTAATAAAATATCTGGCCTTGTCTCCAGCGGTGGTTCTTCAACAGCCAATTTCAATATTTGCGACTCGTATAGCACATGTCCCATCTAACATAAAGGAATATATAAATATATATATTCATAAATTGTGAACCAAAAATCTCTAATAATTTTCCAAAATTTGCACGTAGACGGATGTAGTAATACTAAATATAGTAGTATTGTCAGATAGCGACTGTAATATTACTAAAAAGCCTGTAAAATCAAAAGAGAGAAGAATCCCATTAGAGTTTACAAAAAGCAAGTAATAAAATAACTTTCTCTCTTAATTTTCGTATTTTTTCTTCCCTCGTCTTAAAACGTGCATTTAAGATTTCTTTAGTATTATTATAATTTGTTTTACTATCGCGATTTGTATACTGCAAGATTTATACGGCTTGGTTCACAAAAGTATGATACGGAAAAAGCTGCAGTTAAGCTTTTATTCACATTGAAGTGATTATTATAATAGAGCAAATTAATATGCGGTAGGTTCATGTCCTTCAATACTTTATAAATGACGTTGCCTCCACCTCTGTACCCATACACTACTATATTATAATCCGATAAACATATTTGGAATTCTTTAAACTAAGGTAGATTGCAATCTTCGGCAGATATATGTACACCTGCTTTTACAATAAGTGCCTGGGCTTTTTTCTGTTTATATTTGATTGATTTTTTGATATACTTTTAAAATCTGCTTTCTTTCTCACCCATGATTCGGCAACAACTAAAGTTTGTTATTTGAATTATACCATGTTTACGCCTGGATATATTTAGAAAAGTTTGATCCACGGCATAATTAAAACAACAAAATCGGATCCTGGAATTCATTTAGTAATATATTTCACCAAATTTTTCAAACATTCTTCGTTTGCCTATGTTAGATTAAACCTTGGCATATGGTTTTCAGTATTTGAAATTATGGAAAAATATTTTGTATAATCATCTTCGATGTTGTTATTTTCAGAGATTAACATCGATTATTCTTTCACAAATATTGAAAAATGTTTTAAATTCTCTTCTTCATTTGGTATTTGCGTATTTCCTTCATCTTCTTCTCTTTGAATTATTTCATCACAAAAATATTTTTATTATTATTAATATTAAACATTTTTATTTCACCCGTTTTAAATCATATGTAGTTTGTCTTATAGTAAATAAAATGTACTAAAGACTATCTTGAGTACATCTTTTATAAAGAAAACTTCCCCCTCCTTCTTTTAAAGTTTGATAATAGAATTAAGGATTCCGAAGCTGGAATTCAATAAAAAAGTTCTACACCTGTATTATTACCAGTAGTCAGGTAGCCAACATCTTACACCCTGACGCAAGCCTGACGCAAATAAAAGCGATCCGGACATTTACATTTTTGTTATCCGGACGTCTGGTCACCCTGTTCTATGCCTTTATTATTGTACCATTATCGGCTGGATGGCTGTGCAAGCTAGCGCACATCTTTAACTCGCTGTGCCGTCATTCGAACTAGAGATCGTGAGTTCAAGTCCCAGCGACCGACAACGTGTGATTTGTCGTAAAATAAAAAACACAGCTACTTGTGTATCACACTCAGATGCTTTAGACTTGCCATCTACACATCTTAAATAGAAGTAGCGCTGGCATGAAACAACCGACAGTACAGTAGTTAGAACTGCGGCTCGGTGAGTTCGGTTTCCCTATGCTCCGCTTGGCAGATTCAGGGACACATTATTATTGTATCATTATTTTTAATTCTCTGTTTGTAAATTCGCCAACATATCATAATTAATACCTACTAGATATATTTTTATTTTTCTCTCTTTCTTTTTCATGTAGGTACGTAATGTTTTTATATGGTTTCATTTTTATTTCCAAGCAAATAAACTTTTGTCAAATGACTAAAGCTTCCATTATTGTTAAAATGTATTTCTTCTTCGAGAGGATCACAAACATCGGTATGTGCCAGTTCAAACAATATCGTGGCTCGGACTTGTTGATTGCTAAACGTTAATCTTATTTGTTTAGCTTTAATACATTTTTCGCAGGTTTGTGATTAAATTAGTCCGTTGGTAAGGTTTTTAATATTTTTTTCTTTAGATTGAGTACATTCCCAAACCGTGATAAAATAATCATGTGTGTCAATGGTTTCTTTTAATTGCTTTTATCTGTACCTAACTAACTGTCCTTTGTTTCTGTTTTCTAAACCATCAAATGTATCACAAATCTTTCCAAATATTTCTTTCGCAGTTTTACATGTTATGAGTTGTATATAAGTCTTTTATCGAGTTTGAATAATTATTTTCTGTACTTGTGCATATTTTTCTCCCAGTTTATTTCCTGTTCTTGTTCTCTAGATCCGTCAATTATTTCATATAAGCCATTATTGATACATGGAATTTGCACATATGGTATGTTTCATTGTCTTGAAATTTTCCTGCAGAATTTATTCCAAATTCATCGGTTATGTATATTCAGTTGTAGAGATTTAGTTTTTATGCCATAAACTTTTTATTTTTTTATATTTTTCTTAGACTAACGTGTTATTGGGGTGACTGGGGTTTTCTGGGGTGATTAAGATTATTTTTTTTTTATTGGAAAAATTAGGGTACATCGATTACTACGATCATTAGTACCCGGTACAATGGTATTTATATATATATATATATATATAATTACATCATATGTATTTAAATATATCAATATTTTTGCAATAGTTTATGGCAGCCATGTGCAACGTACGGCCCGCGGGCCGGATCCGCCCCCCGACTTGATTTTATCTGGCCCGCGGAACATTTTTCAAATCTTATTAAATCCGGCCCCCGAAAACATTTATTTATCTTGCATTCAATACCGTTCTATATTTTGCTGCTAATTATATATAAAAATATCATCAGCATAGTTATTGTTCAAAAAATATATAAGATTTGTATTGTATTCATTCCATGTAAGACAGGAATTATTTAATGATTTAATTTGAAAATAATATTAATATTATTATAAAAGTGCGTTTGTAATACGGGCCTAAAATATATAGAGTACTGTACCAGTACTGCATATGTAAAGTTATTTTGTATTACAACAATCCTGTCTCACAATTGTTTATATTACCAATTTTTTTAAATAAATAGATTTGTTTTTCTTTGTTCCGTCCTTTGTAAACCAGAATTTAGGTCCGGCCCGCAAGAACATATGATATCCACTTTCCGGCCCTCGGTCTTGATTAAGTTGCACATGTCTACTATACGCAATCTCGTGATTTTAATTTGGTCATTTCTGTTTGGTAGGTTTATTCCTCTCTCAGTGTCATGTTTTATTGTTCTGAGTTTGTTGTTTGTGATTCCTGTCCATATGTTGTTCCAGTGATGTCTGACTTGTCTTTTGGTTTTTTGTTGGAAATCTTTAATTGTGGTGGGGATTTTTTGTATGTCTTCTGATAAGGCTTGTTTTGCTGCAGTATCTGCTTTCTCTTTTCCCTCAATTCCTGTATGGGATGGTGTCCACATGAGTGATATTATTCTGTTTGATGTTATGTATTTTTTCTTGTATTTTTTTTATTGTCGGTTGTGTGGAGTATGCTTTCATTATGTTCTGTATGACACTGAGTGAGTCTGTAACTATTATGTAATTTTGGTTTGCTTCTTGTAGTTTTTCTATTTCGGTAGCTGCTGTTAGTATACTGTAGGCTTCTGCAGTATAGATTGATGTGTCTTTCGGTAGGTGTAGTTTTATTTCTTTCCAATTCGTGATCACTGCTCCTGTAGTGCCATTTTCTGACTTGGAACCGTCTGTAAATATCATTTGTGGTTGGTGTTGTTGGCTACAAATTCGTCTGTACTCTTGTCTTATGAGTTCGGGTGGTGTGTCGTTTTTGTTGTATTTTGTGAGTTCAAGAATGTAGTTGGCTTCTTTTTTCTTCCATGGCGGTATTTTGTCGTCGTAGTGTTTTTCTAAGTTGGGCAAGGCAGATTGAGTTTGTTTAGGGCATTGGTTATTTTTTGTTGGAGAGGAATATGGTTTAGGGTTATTTTTTGGCTGGGATTAGGTCTACATATGCATTTGTAGGCCGGGTTGTTAGGGTGTTTGGCTAGTTTTGTTATGTAGGAGAGCGTGATTTGGTATCGACGATGTTCAAGTGGGATAATTCCGGATTCAGACATCAAGCTTATAGCAGGGTTCTAAATGCGCCTATTGAGAGTCTTATAGCAGTGTTTTGGATAGGTTCTAATGTTTTAAGGTGGTGTTGTTTAGCTGTTTGATATATAATAGCGCCGTATTCTATCTTGGATCTTATGTATGTTTGGTATATTTTTTGTAGGATGTCTTTATGTGCTCCCCATTTGTTGTTGCATAGGCATTTTATTAGGTTTAGTCCTCCGTAACATTCTTGTTTTAGGTTTTCAATATGATATTTCCAAGTTAATCGTTGGTTAATATCATTCCTAGGAACTTGATTTTCGATACGTTTTCTATTATTTTGTTGTTCAGTTTGATTCGAGGTTTTGTGTATGGTCTTGTTAGTTTTGTGAAGGTCATTATCTTGGTTTTTTGTTCCGAAAATTGTAAGCCGGTGGTTTTTGACCACTCTGCTAAGTTATTAGAGGTTTTCTGGAGTTCTTCTTTTATTGTTTTCATATTCTTATTGCTTTGGTATATTGCGAGGGTGTCCGCGAAAAGTGATACTTTTATATGACGTTGTATATGGTCTATGATTTTGTTGATTGCAATGAGAAAAAGGGTTACAGTGATGATTTCTCCCTGTGGTGTTCCGTTCTCTTGAATTTCTGTGTTTGAAAAGTGTCCGTTAAATTTTACTTTGAATTTGCGGTCTTGTAAGAAGTTATTAACATAGTTTGTGATATTTCCATCTAGGTTATATTCTTTCATAGTTTTTATGATATAGCGTCTCCAAACTGTACCATAGGCTTTGGAGATGTTGAAGAAAATCGCGGTTGTATATTGTTTATTGTTAAAGGCATATTGAATCTCTGATTGTAGAGCTATTAACTGGTCGATTGTAGATCTTCCTTGTCTGAATCCGCTTTGGTGGTTATTTAGTATATTGTTGTGTTCCAAGAACCAGATTAATCTTTTGTTGATAATTTTCTGTAATACTCTGCTAAGACAGTTTGGTAGTGCTATTGGTCTATAATTTTTCTTGGTTTTAGTAGAGGGATTACAGTAACTTCTTTCCATGTACTTGGGTATTTGTTTAAGATCCAAATATTGTTATAAATTGTTAGGAGATAGTTTAGTGATTCTACAGGAAGGTTTTTGATCATATCATACGAGATTCCGTCAGGGCCTGGGCTTGTTGACTGAGTTAGTTCTCGTATGACTGTAAACAATTCAGTTTTTGAGATAGGGTCATTAATTGGGTCTTTGTTGGTGTGGTCGATCTTAATCTCTTCTTTCTCTGTGTTTTGTTTGTGTGCTAGAAAGTCTTTGGTGTATTGTTTATCGCATGAGTTTTTGTAAAATTGCTTTGCGAGGGTGTTCGCAATTTCTTTTGGGGTTGATATTACTTGATTATTGTATATTAATATGTCAGTGTGTTGTGTGGTTTTCTTACCGTTTATCCTTCCTATTTTTTGCCATATTTCAGTTATTGGTTTGTTGGTAGTGATTTCTGAAGTGTAATTCTGCCATGATTGACGTTTGCTTTGTAGTATTATTCTTCTACATTGCGCTTTTGATTTTTTTAATGCTATTAGATTTTCTATTGAACTTGTTCGTCCACGTCATCAGTTTGGGGTGGATTTTTTATTTTTGCGAGTTCTATAAACGTGTTCCAATTTTCATTTTTTGTGTTCCATTTTGGGTATGTTTGAGCTGGTATTATGGTTTCTCGTGCTTGGGAAGTATATGTAATTTTTATCGGGAAGTGGTTTCCTACATATGAGAGTGGCATTACAGTCCATGTTAGGTATGGGGAGAGGGTTGAGTCGCAAAAGGTTAAGTCAATGGGAGATAGTTTTCCTGAGCTTGCAATGAAATGAGTGTCTGTTCCATCATTTAGTAAGATTAATTTGTCGTTGTTATTCATTATTGTTTCAATGTCTTTTCCACGTTTGTCAGTATTGATGTTTTCTTGTCCCCATAGGGAGTTGTGTGCATTAAAATCGCCTGTTAGAATAAAAGGTGGTGGCAGCTGTTTTATTAGATGTTCTATTTTTGTGAATTAATTTGTTGATTTGGTGGTAGGTACACTGAGCAGATTGTTGTTTTTTCTGGTAAGTATGTTGTTATAGCAACTGCTTCTAAGTTTGTTTGTAATTTCACTTCTGTTACATGTTTTGTATTTTTTGCGAGTATGGCAACTCCGCCACTAGCAATATTTATGTTTTGTCTATCCTTTCTGTAAGCTATATAGTTTTTTAGGTTTATTTTTTGATGGTTGTGTGTTCTTGTTTCTTGTAAACATATGAATTGTGGGTCTGTATCGGAAATTAATTTTTGTAATTCTGCTAAATAGGCATAGAAACCGTTTGAATTCCACTGTATTATGTTCATTTATTTTGCATTTGTTCTTCGGCTTCTTCTTGTTCTTCACTGAGTTGGTTGGTGATTTTGTTTTGGATTCTTGTGAAGCGGTTTTTTGAAAGTTTTCGATTTAGTAGCGGGTATAGGTTAATCATCATAGCCCTTTCGTGTCGTCCGTATAATCTCCGGATATTTTTAAGGGATCTAAACTGTTTGTTGCATTCTCTATAAAATCTTTGAATTTATCATATGTTAGAGGATAGTTTTGTTTGTTTTTAGTGATTTCTTCTTCCAGTACATAGAGCAGATCATCGGTGCTTAAATTGTAGCTGAGACTAATTGATCTGGGTTTTTTTCTTATTCTTGGGTCATTTGTTTTGGATTTTTGAGAGTTCGTATTGTTTGTATAATCTGTTTCTGAGAAATTTGGTTTATCTATTAATCTTTTTGTTGGGTTTTTGTTGTTGGATTTGTTATGTGTTTGAGAATTATTAGGGTTTTCTTTTTTGTCAGTTTGTTCTGGTTTTGGTTCACTGGTTGTCGTGTCTGTATTTAGTGCTTTGTTGTGGAGTGGTAAGATTGTTATTGGTTCATTTTGAATAAAGGGGTAGAAGTTTTGAAAGAGATTTGATTTGCTCGGTTTTGTTGTTTGTGAGGTACTCGTGTTGGGTATTTGTTGGCTTTTTGGTGGTTGTGTATTTGTTGGTATTGGTGTAGGTTGAGATGTGGTGGTAGCTGTAGTCGGTTTAGCTTGACACTGTGTTGCGATATGTCCCTGTTGCTTGCAGATATAGCATGAGGGAGTGTCTCCGGATAAGTATAATCGGTAGTCAGTATTATCGAATGTGACGAATATGGATTCTGGGATTGGAGTATTTTCTTTCTCGGTTATATATACTTGTCTACGGAAGCTTAACACATGTGAATATTCGTCTCCTATTGAACTAATTCTGAGATACGTGATGGGAGATACCGTTTTGATGTTTAATTGTTTTAATTTTTGTTCTATAATATTGTGAGGAATGGATGGGCAAATTAAAAAAAAATAGGGACCAGGTCTTCTAGATAATTTATATTATGAATCCGCCCTCTTATCCACTCGGCTATGGGGCATTTTGTTTTAGACGTTTCTTATTCGAAAATATGAAGGATAACCTTCAAAATACAATTTATTTTATCAAATATTTCAGTTAGAAAAGGCCATATTACACAACATTACGCAAAATTAAGTAATCTAACTAACGATACCATATACATCCGATTTTATTTAGCGGGACAGATGGAAACAGCAAAAAACTGTTTTCCCATGTTATTTCTTCTTGAAAGGGGTAATTGTTTGTATTAATTAACTTTTTCCAGATCTAAACTATTCACTGCTTCAATAATATAGTCAATTTAATATTTATACGTCAATTCCAGTAATATTTTTCTTCATAAAAACAGTAAAAACTAGTTGATACATTTTTTTTCAATTTGGCATAATTATGTTCTGTATGAGTAAAATAATGTTGTTTTTCATTGGATTTTTTTTAAACTTGTTAAAATGTCATTACAAAATACAGGCCATTCTATCTTTTACGGTAATAATAGTATATTGTTCAACAACCATGGAATAGTCACTTCAAACGAGTATGGCAGTTTGTTCTCATGGTGCAAATATACGAGTATGAAATGGACATTCCAAGCGAGTTATGCTCTATACTTTTTCTACGACCATGATATTATTTCCTAATTCCTTTATATTTTAATAATAAAGTCTTCATTTCACTATTTTCTTGTAAATAGCTATACAAAACAAAAATGAACAATACGATTTTGACAGAACTGTAAGATATGAATTTATATCTTAACCACAGAATAGTTACATACAGAAGCGACACTCCGTGTCGTTACCATTCATGTTACCCTATTCAGTTCTATGACCTTGGAGCATTGTGTAGACTTTCAAATTTGTTGACTTCCCCTATCTCTCCCTAAGATGTGACGAAACTTTCCGATTTTAAATAATAAGTCCTTTAAATTTGTTGCCTTTCCCCATCTCTCTCTAATTTTCGTTTATCTGTCTTACTGTCGCTTCTGTATAAATCTATTCTGTGTCTTAATGTTGTCTATAGTTACCGTGGAAAATGAAAATGTGTTTACAATATATTATGTATCAATAGCAATAACAAACATACAACAAACAAATATCTTAATGATCGTAGAAAAAGAAATAATCATTTAACTCTTTCTAGACGTGATATGCGTTCAACGTATTATTAAACTTTACTTTTAACCGTAAGCACAAATCTACCAAAGCAAATCTAATAACAAAATAACAAAAAATCAGAGAGTTTAGACGAGAAAGAAAGAAAAGAAGACGGCGTCGGCGTTGTAATTGCAGGGCGTGGCCTATTGGGTAAAACCTCGGGTAAAACCGGCTGTGGTCTTGGACCTAAAGGTTCGTAAATTATGGATAAAGACGCATAAGCAAATTAAAAAGACCGCAGGTTCCACCCCTCTGATCTACACTACCTATAAAGATAGCTAATAATCTGATATGCCCGTCATATTCAGGTATGACTCAATCAAAGGTAATTATATCTCTGGGTGTAGTTGCCATATTTCGATTATTATTCGAATTATTTAAATTTATTCTGCTAAGTCGTAAAATTAATGCAGAATTGATACTGGGTTCCTCACTGCTAATTTCTTCAAGGCTTTCTAGATTCTCTGAATTACGAGACACCGAATTTGTATCAGTGTCTATTATAGAAAGTTTTTATTAAAAAAATCGACTTACTGTACTAAGAGTAAGACATTAATGATCCTCATAATCATAATTATGCAGATCACGTTAAAATATTCAGAATATCTCTCATATAAAGTAGATTTTGTTCGATGTTAATTAACGAATAAAAATTCAAGAGAACTATTTAAGCCCTTTTGACATATCCTACTGACTGCGCCAGTTATGTTTTACAAAAAAAAAAAAATACAAGTCTTACAGAATGATGAATACATTCTAAATAATATTACTAATTAAGTCGTATCTGTATTGTACATATGCCGGTGTCAGTTTTATGCAAAATAGCAGAGTTATTAGACAGGGAGATTATTATTTAAATAATTGTTGTTTTTCAATAAATAGTGTTCCTTGTATTAATTTGTATATGTATTTTTTATATAGCCCACGCTCATGTCTGGCGGAAATTATATAAAGGAAGGAAGAGATTCTACGAAGTCGACGTGCCTAGTGTTTTCACCGGAATCTCAAAATGAAGTTGGAATGTTGGCACGCTCTCTAAAGATATTCGCCGCTCACCACGTAGACCTTATTCATATCGAGTCCAGGAGCAGTGCTCGTCGACCGGATCACTACGAGTTCATGGTGGAATGCGCACCAAGTGGAGATCTAGGTTCTTGCATCGCAGAATTGAAAGATCAGTGTGAATACTTCAACATTATATCCCGGAATTATCGCGATAATAAGGGTTGGTATGATACATGTGAAAAATAAAGTTATCTTAACAATCAAATTAATTGAACATGCTCTAGGCACAGTGGTGTAGCTATAGTCGAAATTTTTAAGCAGTAGAGAGACGTCATCAATATTTGTAACTAGATTATGACGTCACGAATTACAAAGTTTATATGTGCATTAGTTTAGAAAATGTGTTGCGTGTTGCATATGACAATGCCAAATTTAATAACAAATAAAATGATAACATACCTCTCGAACTGCTTTTAACGGCAGTAAAGTTCCACCGTGTGCCAGTTCTTTTTCAAAATATGTAGTCGCATTTGCAGTTAGCACTTGCGATTGCTTCGATAATGCTTTAGGCATTATTACTTACGCTAATAAAATAAACGTATAACAAGAAACAAAGAACACGAATACGAACAATTATAAGGAACAATACAACTTAAACAAACAAACAAAGATTTTATATTATATTATTTGACAACTCAATCAATCGGCGTGACAAGAAACAAATATATGTAAACATATTTTATTTGAGTCGTAGCCAACGTGTGTTAAAAAAAATACACTGCAATTATTATAAATACATTGAAATGTCATTAAATACCTTCTATTTTAATTTGAAATAATAGTAGGTAAATATAATAAATAAGTAATTTTTTTATGATACCTTTTTTTACTACTCGGTTTTCTAAATAAAAACATCTTTAGAAAATTTCAACAAGTTTTATTTCGATTTGTAACGTTTTTTTCAGGTCTATGACGTCTCTCTACTGCTTAAAAATTTCTACTATATTTATTCCGCGCTAGTGGTAGAGTTGTAGATTACAGTGGCTCAGCCTTTAATAAGTTAGATACATTTTTTTTCGGTTGAAGTCAAATACCTTCATATGAAAAATACATTTTTTCAAGGATAAGCAGCAGCATATTTTATCCCTCTCTTTTCGTCTGCGGAATTTGTAGTCATTTGCACTAGGTATAAGGGTTGTTAAAATTTGAAAATTTCATTGCACACGTGACTTCAAAATTGTAAAAGTTTCAATAATAGCATATCATAAACAATGTAACACATTTAATGTAACAAAATTATTTTATACCTGAGACTAAGGCTATGTTTCCATCAAAATTTATCAATTTCAACATAAAAATTAAAACTTATTTGTAAGTATTATAACAACAAACATTTTTTCCTTTCATAAAATAGAAATGTACATTTTAGTATCCCTGATGAAGTAGCAAAACAAACTACGAAATATTGGATTTTAATAAAAATTTCAAAATTTCTACATGAATTATTAATATAATTCTTGCCATACGTCCGCCGAGAAATCCGTGAACATATTTTATCAATCAACAAGTACGGCGTTACTTCTTCTCAAAATATAGAATATGTTCCACGAATTAGAACGTGCTTTTGTGTTTCGCCCAGTTTGCATTGGTTCGGCGACAAATATCTGAACTCAACAAAAAATTATCGCTTTCTACTCCTAGTAACATAATATACTATTATTCTCATACTAAAATGTGTATGTTGATTTTGAAAATTTATAAATTATATTGTTTATTAAAAACGAAGATGGTTACTGGAAATCAGCCACTCTTTATTGAATTCAACCTCTACAGTTTCGACCCCACTTGGGTCTTCTTCAGGAGATGAATTTAAATATTTGTGGTTTTATGTTTGTAATAAATTGATATTTTTTCAACATGAAAATAGTCAATAGTCATGTTGAAAAAATATCAATTTATTACAAACATAAAACCACAAATATTTAAATTCATCTCCTGAAGAAGACCCAAGTGGGGTCGAAACTGTAGAGGTTGAATTCAATAAAGAGTGGCTGATTTCCAGTAACCATCTTCGTTTTTAATATCAACACCTAGCCAAGAAATATCCCATCTCTCTATATTGTTTATTGTTATAAAAGTGTATGCTATACGCTGAGTGTACAATGTATGCTTAGAGGCTTCACGAAATAGATGGTAGTATAACCCGTGTGCGTTCTGATTGTATATACTGTGTCTAAATTTTTGGAAAATGTGGATTTTTGAATGTTCGCAATGAGATGAAATATAAAAATTATTTGTAAGGGAGTACGTGCGGGGTATAGTGCAAAGGACAGAAGTTTGGATGTCCGACTATTAATTTGGGTTTTGGGATTCGGGTTCGGGTCCAGTTAGACTTACTTATTATTTACTATTGTTACTGATGTTTCTATAGTAGTCTGTTACCCCTGTAAATACCTTCAGGAATTATATATATATATATATATATATATATATATATATATATATATATATATATATATACAGGGTGTCCCATTTAAGATACGAATGCATTGGTATCTCGAGAACCGTAAGAGCTACGAGGTTGGTTAAATTAGACAAAAGTTGGTCCGTTAGGAGGCTATTTTAATAGTGTTTTGTTATTTGCGAAAAAATGCATAGGTCACTAGATATAGGGGAAAATGTAAATTTAGCGATTTTCTTTTTTTGCTTATAACTTTGTTATATGAAATAATACGAGATTCTGGTTTGCACTTTCTTAAGGCACTTTTGTATGGTGAATTTGCAGAAGTACGCAATTTTTTTTTATATCTAACCATTTACGAGTTACTGATAGCAACTTTTATTTTTCATATGGAGGTCATATTAAGTTATGGTATTTTTAAATAGAGATTTTTTTTAGCTTTACAATGATATAAAACAGTAATAATTTATTTTTGTAATTAACAGAAAAATTAACAAAAATTGTTATTTTTAGTAAAATTGCATTGAAAAAAGTAAATTAAAGGCTGCAGTGGAAGAAAATAACTATTTCATAACATATATTGCAACAAGTTTATTTAATTAAAGTTAAAAATACAAAAATAATTAGCGAAAACTTAACAATAAATTTAGTTAGAAAAAAGTAAATCGAAGGCTGCTATGGAAGAATTTAACGAAATTTATTGTGAAGTTTTCGCAAATTATTTTTGAATTTTTAACATTAATTAAATAAACTTGTTGCAATATATGTTATGAAATAGTTATTTTCTTCCACTGCAGCCTTTAATTTACTTTTTTCAATGTAATTTTAGTATAAATAACAATTTTTGTTAATTTTTCTGTTAATTATAAAAATAAAGTATTACTGTTTTATATCATTGTAAAGCTAAAAAAAATCTCTATTTAAAAATACCATAGCTTAATATGACCTCCATATGAAAAATAAAAGTTGCTATCAGTAACTCGTAAATGGTTAGATATAAAAAAATATTGAGTACTTCTGCAAATTTACCATACAAAAGTGCCTTAAGAAAGTGCAAACCAGAATATCTTATTATTTCATATAACAAAGTTATAAGCAAAAAAAGAAAATCGCTAAATTTACATTTTCCCCTATATCTAGTGACCTATGCATTTTTTCGCAAATAACAAAACACTATTAGTATAGCCTCCTAACGGAGCAACTTTTGTCTAATTTAACCAACCTCGTAGCTCTTACGATTCTCGAGATACCAATGCATTCGTACCTTAAATGGGACACCCTGTATATATATACATATATAATAATAATAATAATAATAATAACTATAATATTTTTTAGATACTGTGCCCTGGTTTCCTTGTCGTATACGTGACTTAGATCGCTTCGCCAATCAAATTCTTAGCTATGGGTCTGAACTAGATTCTGATCATCCAGGATTCACAGATGAAGTATATCGTAAGCGCAGGAAATATTTTGCTGATATCGCTTACAATTATCGCTTCGGGCAACCTCTACCGCATGTTGAATACACTGCTGAAGAAACCGAAACCTGGGGAGTCGTGTTCCGACAACTTACGAAACTTTATCCTACTCATGCATGCAAAGAACACAACCACGTTTTTCCACTTCTTGTAGAGAATTGTGGATATCGAGAAGATAATATACCACAATTGGAAGATATATCAAATTTCTTAAAAGGTATGATATAATATTGTTTATGATTTACTAGCATGTTATTATCTATTAATAATGGACAACATAATAGATGTTAAGTACAATAAAGGGTTATATAATACTCGGGTAGGCATAATTAGTTATTATGGTAACATTGAAACTAAACTAGTATTCACATTACAATGAAATTACATTTTACTAAAAATTTAGAGTAGGTTGTTGAGAAATGATTGTTAAAACAAATTCTAAAATCACAGACACTCGATCCTGTAAGGTTTTCGATTTCATGTAATCTTTAACATCTTCATAATGCCTTTGTTAAATACAGGGTGGCCCAGTGAAAATTATCAGCGCAATTTTTGGCCACTTAACATTAATTTTGCAAAAAACGCTGAAACACGTCATTTTTAGTATAAAGGGGGACACCTGAATGGATTAATACCAATGGCATAACTTCAACCCTAAAATGGGGGTGGACTGCACTTTAAAAAATTTAAATAGAAAAGGGTGTCAAACATGACAGTTCGAAAGGCCTTTCAATTCTCTTTTCAACAGTTTTATTTTATTTTTCAAATCCGATCATTAGTTCCAGAGAAATATCGTTTAAAACAAATTTTATCAAGTGTGCAAAACAGCAATCAAGTAGGGTACGGTACGTTGCCGTACATCATCTAAAGATTCGAGTAGCGTGGCATAAACTTTAGACTTCAAATAACCCCACAAAAAGAAACCTAATTTACAAGTTACTTGTTTATTACAAACAACTTGTAGAAAGAATTGTTTATTTAGTTTTGTCATTTGTTTAAGCCTACTTGATTGCACTTTTGAACATCTGATAAAATTTGTTTTATACGATATTTCTCTGGAACTAATGATCGGATTTGAAAAATAAAAAACTGTTGAAATGAGAATTTAAAGGCCTTTCGTATTATGTCATGTTTGACACCCTTTTCCATTTAAGTGGCAGTGCAGTGCACCCCCATTTTAGGGTTGAAATTATGCCATTGGTACTAATCCATTCAGGTGTCCCCTTTTATACTAAAATTGACGTGTTCGAGCGTTTTTTGCAAAATTAATGTTAAGTGGCCAAAAATTGCGCTGATAATTTTCACTGGGCCACACTGTATGTAATAGTTATTTGTATATCAAGTGCTGAAAGTCTATCTTTGTCGAACCAAAACGAAAGTTGCAGCCTGAGCGAAGCGAAGGTTGCAATCGTTTGTGTTCGACAAAGGATTTTCAACACGTGTTATACACACTATTTTTTCTATTTTCTATTTTTCCGATCCACTACTGGTACAACCTATATATTAGTAGTTACTGATATTTTCACTAAATGGATCGAAGCATTTCCGTTCGGCAAACCTACTTCTTCTAAAATAATAAAGCACTTTGAAAATGAGATCTTACCAAGGTTTGGCTACCGTCGCGTGATTTTAACAGATGATGATTCTCAATTTACAAGTAAACAATGGTGAGATACAGGGACTGTAGGAATGTTGTTGTCGAGACACCACCCTTTTTATAAATTCTAAAACACACTGCACATCACCTATTAAAACAAGATATGAAATGGCGTTTTTAAGATTTTTTGTATAAATGTTCTATGCATATCAAAAATTGTCAGATAGCGTCTAGGAAATTAAAAAAAAATATTTACACTAAAAAAAAATTTTGTCGTTTAGATTTTTAAATGTGATGAATAGTAACAATAATTAACATCACTACATTTAGTAGTAGTGTGAGGAGTGCTGATAGCAAAACAACTCTGAGGTCGCCCTATTTTTATTTCTTTTATTGTTAAGAGTCAAAATTTTCCATGTCACAAAAGTTAGTTAAGTAATAATAAATTCATTGTTAATTCCTGTGAGTAAATAAATTGTTATGTTGAGCAGTTCTGTTTGAATTTAGAAACGCGTCTTTATTCTTATTGTGAATTGAAGTATTCGTGGCAAATATCCATACATATAAATTTTGTCGGAAGACAGCCGTGTCTGTTCGCAATTTTCTTTTGTCTGCGTCTATTACAGCAGCTTAATAAATTTGTGGTAATGGTGGCAGCGACTATCGTTAATCTTATTAGTAAGTCTTACATTAATATAGTTAGTGGATTACTTTGGGTCAACTAAATTTTTAAACAATCCCTTGTATATCAGGTACTAGAGTTCGTCTTAGGCGACCGTACCTGTTACATAACATACAATTTGTACTTTATGTTAACTTTAAACCAAGTATGAAAAACACTGATAGTAATCAAAATTTTGTTACTCCAATAATTGTAGTTGATTAGTACAAAGTGAATAATATTTTAATTTATAATTTTTGTGGAAGAAACTCTTCAAAGTAATCAATCATTTTTTTGATTACAACAAATTCAGTGATATTTTTCGTAGATTATCTCATCTCTATTCATTGTAATTTTTTTAGGCAAAAATGACACTGAAATAAACTTCCTGAAATAACAATTTTGAAATAGTGGAGGTTCTTGAAAAAAATTCTTATTTAAAACAACGATATTACGAACATCAGCAATAAGACTAATTACCCCATTAATGAAAATTATATTCATGCTTTCACTGAGTTATTAATATTGCAAATGAACTTTTTTCTATTTTAAAAAAAATCTTTATTGCCAGTGTGAATAAATTAAAAAAAATCAACAGTACTTAACGAATCTTCACAAAATCTATACCTACCTACTTACATTAAATATACCAAATTCTGTACGAACGTATGGATTAAATCTGCGAAAAAAACTATTGTTAAAATAATAAATAATAATGTCAGAAAGCACTGAACAATGGTTGACTTGCAAATATGACAAAAATAAATTCACTTTTTTACAAAAAGATATCACAAAGTTATCTTGTTTGGTATCTGAGAACATAGGCTGTGTAAAAAATGTCATTAAATGTAAATATTTCTTTGACGCCGGTGGCCTTGTTCCGTGTTCCATAGATACAAGATAATCATCGGACACAATTGTATACACATGTACAGCCAGATTCACAAAACAGGATTAGCTGTTTAACCGGTTTAAATATGTCGAATTTAGCTTGAATTTGACATTTAAACTAGTTTAAAAGCTAACAATGTTTTGTGAATATGGCTGAACGTGTTGAACAATATAAATATAAATTATAGTAACTTGCAGGAACATGAAGTATTTACATATATTAAATATATAAAATAAAAACTAAAAAAAGTATTTACATATATTAAATATAAAAAATATCTATTTCAACATTTTTAAATTTTGTCCTCTCCAAATAATTGCACCGGGCTTACCAAAGTATGTTAGCAAGTAACTAAAATAAATAAAAAATAAGTCAACTAATATTAATATAATAGATTCCCAATATTTTTAATTAAAGTATTATTTAAAATCTAACTACGATTTCACTCTAATCTTACTTACCAAATAAGAAAGTCGAATATATATTTCCGCCCTAAACTAAAACAAAGCCAGTAATAGTAATTTTTAATTATATACCGGGTATCTTAGCTCAACCGAGATGGTGATTAATATAGCAAATCAGTGAAATGGGAATAGTATCTCAATGCAAGATATTAACTTAATTTTTTTTATGCTTATCGGCGGCTACTTATTAGCAACGATTCTAAAAGCACAGTGATAGAATGTGTGCTGGTAATAAACAAAATTCGAAGTAATAAGTTCGGACTCAGCCGACAGCTAAGGTATTTTTGATTTTTCATTTTTCAAAATAATTTTTATTATTATTATGTCTTTAATTTTTTATTGATATTATCGGTTTAGAATAAGGCTGCATTAATTCCTTATTGCGGTTTTTAAATCTTCTAAAGTGGTCAATATATGTATAATATCCATAAATTTTTTATTTTAAAAGACCAAAAAAAATTCTAAGTGGCTTAGGTCAGGAGACCTTGCAGGCCACTTAATTGGCCCAATTAAACCAATCCAAGAATCTGGAAATGTATTGTCCAAAGATTCCGTAACAATTTGGACGTTGTGTGCTGGAAACCCATCCTGTTGAAACCAAGTCCTCTCCAACCTCAGACTTACTTCTAGTCTAGCAGTGGCGGCTCCTCCAGATGGTAGAGTGGGCAGTTTCCCCTCAGGTTAAAATAAAGTGTTATTTATATTTCACATGAATATACTTCTATTATATATATATATATATATATATATATATATATATATATATATATATATATATATATATATTATAAAAATATAAATTTGATTTTATACTTACCATTAAATAATGTATTTTGCTTGTGATTTATTTAAATTGTTATTATCGTTGCGCCATTCTACAACACAATATTATATGCAACAAATTCGTGCAGCGGGGGCTCGCACCCGCCAGACAACAATATTATGGGATTATACTACACTATATGTTCCAAATATAATTGGGAACAAGATAACTGCACAAGTGAGAGTGAGACGGGGCTATACGTACGTTACTCCACGCAGTATACATCGATTGTCAACCCCCTCTCCATCTCAAACGATGTTGTACTTCTTATATCAACCAACGCTTAAAATAGTATAAATATTGATGATAAATATAGAGATGCACAGAATTAATTTGTTTATAATAAAATTATAATTTAAAGTAAAAATTCGGTAAAATTAATATAACAAAAATAAGCAAATTCTGTTTGAAACAACTATTTAAAAATAAAAATAAGTATAAGTATGTATACAAAAATATAACAAATGCTTTGCTTACTTTTTAAATATGTAAATTAATGCACAGAAAAAAATCAAATAGCCATGTGTTGAGGAGGCATATCTCCTCTATGATTCGGAAACAATAGGATGGTCGGTGAAATACACTTTCATGTTGTATTTCTATTCGCCACACCGCCACACGTCAGGTTGTTAGTGTTTTCTTTTTCTGACTCAGAATTTGTTTTTGTTGCTCCTACAAGACTTTTTTAAGTAATAATTAAAGAAAAAAAAAATCATCAAAATTTTGACAGCAATGTTAAATAGTTCATTTGATATTTTATTCCGATGTGATATTGTCCATTTAAGGGAAACTTAAAATTTAAGTAATATTTGTACAACCGGCATTTAACCGAATGGAAATCAAATTTATTTTATTTCTATTACATTTTGTTTATTGTACTATAGCATTTATAATTTTATTTCTGACAATTATTAATAATATTAAAATTATTAGTGACGAAATCGAAATTCTAAACATCGATTCATGACCACATTTTTCTCACCAAAATCTTTGTCAGTAACAAAATATCTTGCCTTCTTGCTCAAAAATACCACGAACTGCCACTGAAGTCTAAGACCAACTACAGTTTCCAATATTATGGTCTTTGGAAGAAATTCTATAAATTGTTGTGTACACCTGACCATATATCATTTACAGACAACGTCGCTGTCAATACAAAATTTATTATATTATGTCAAAAGGGCAAGTGAAATAACATATTCTACAATGGGGTATTCCAAGTTTTTTTCATTTTTTAATATGTTATTCTATGCATAAAAATATTAGACCCGTATTTTTTCTTTTCGCCGAAAGGTTTCAAACACGCCAGAAATAAATTTTTAAAGTTTCAATAAATTACACCCTAGAAAATCGGCTGTGCGTGTGACGTCACAGGCACTGAGAATCAGCTGAGAACATCATTCGTAGGTCTGAGTCAGAGGCGTGGCGCGTTCGTACAAGAGCCAATAGGCTGACGCGAGTGCCTTCTTCATCACAACAAGGCTGATACTGAATTTTACGTACTCGATTCAAATGCATTACAATTTCATTTTGATATTATATGGTATTAAAAATCAGAAAAATAATGATTATATTCACTTTAATATTACTTATATATGGTAAACAATGATATCCAATAAGAATTTCTTTAAAAGCCGTAGGCTTGGAATACCCCATTCTTTTCATTTTTTCTATTATTAAACGAGTAAGTTGATTGATTTGAACGGTATTCCATAGAATTAGTATCATCTGATTAAGCTTACAAAATTTCAAATTAATATCTTGCCCTGAGATTCAATTTCCAATTAACTGATTTGCTATATTAATCTCCTACCTTGGTTGAGTTAAGACACTCGATATATATCTTAGAATTACTGCCACTATACTCTGTTTTTAAACTATAGACAATATTACAATATACCTAGTTTTATAGATATATTCTATAGACAGCACTAGACGAAGTTACATTTACACTACTAGAAGTTACGAAAAAAAGTCGCTAGATTTTTTTGGCGGGGGAAATGAAATATTAAAATGAAGGTCACGTCAGAATTTTAGTTTCCAGGTTATATTTTCATTATCCAAAACTATGATAGATAATTTACTTAATTTATTTATATAAAATCATAAATACATAACTTTTAATTATAAATTAATTAATTGCCTTATTTTTTTTGTAATGCCTTGATGAAAAATTTATGTATTTTTAAAAATATTTTTAACTCTTGTTTTTATGCATTGCAGCACGTATAAATAAATAAATATTTATTAAACACACCTAACCGATCAATTTCGCCTTTTTAAAGCATTTTAAGGATATTTAAAAAATCCTATAAAAAACAAAAAAAAAATATTCACTATATTATCATTATTAATATATTTATAATTCAATACATACAATTTTCTAATATGCAAGCAGTGTTATAATATGCGTTTAAAATTGTACATACAAAATATTATTAATTATTAAAAAAAAAATATCTTCGTCATCCAAATTTCCTGAGAAAGTAGATAATGTTACAAAAACTGTAGAATGTCAATCAAATATTACCAATAGTATTACATTTCATTAACATCATACTAAAATCAAATTTTATCTCATCATTTTGTCCTTAATAAAGAAAATCAAAATATGAATACAAAATTACAGAAACAATTCAGTGAATTCTAAATATTACATTCTTTACGTGAACATCTAAAAAAATAACCCGGAAAATGTACATTGTGAAAATGTATTTTTAAAAAATGTAACAACATTTATTTATCAGTAGACACGTTTACGTGGTCCAATACAAGTATTGCTTAACGAGTGCTCCGTACAATGTCCAGTTGGATGTTGAATGGACTTTTGATCACTGCAGAATTGCACCATTATAAATACAAATAAAAAGCCATGTCTTTAAAAAATTATAACGGAACCAGCAACTATATTTAATTGTCTTCATCGGAATTGACTGATTAATGTCACTACTTTCATCGCCAAGTGAAATAATAAAAGATTCAATTAAATTATCCATTATTCCATCTAATTTACACATTGTTTCTTCTTCTTTAATGAGGTGGACAATACAATTTTCAGCACTTGTTACATTTTTAACTGCCCGTAAAAAAAATATTTCACATCCTGCAACTTGAATGTAGTGTTCTTTGTTGCCACTTCATTTTTCAACTTTGCCCAAATCATTTCAATTGGATTTAATTCGCAATGATACGGTGGTAATCTGAAAACATTTTTTTTGCTTCATACTTCTCAAATATTTTCGTCTCCACAGAATATTATCACCAAGCTCTGTCAGGATACTTTTTCGGTTTCATTTTTATTAAACTATCTTGAAATTAAGTTACTTCAACTATTTATAAAATGATGAAAGGCTCAGAGATTACAAATCTGGATGTTGTATTTCATTTAAAATTTTATTTAAAGTTGGTATTTCATTTTTGAAAAAGAAAGTGTATACTATTCGACGCACACAGTGGCGGATTTGAGGGGGAGTCCAGCTTTTTAAATTAAAAAAATAATAATAAATAAATATGGAGCGCAAAGGCGACTCACACACAGACATAATAAACATTTGTTTGGAGCAGAAATGGTAACGACAGAAACTATTTGCCGAAATATTGTTGTGGAAAAACTGCCTAACTTTTATTGAATCTGATATTCCAGTCAATGCAAATGACGTTCTGAAACAATTTGGTGCTGATATTTAATTATTAGAAAATAAATTATTAACAATATTAATAAGACTATCTACAATGGGGTATTCCAAACCTACGGCTTTTAACGAAATTCTTATTGGATATCATTGATTACCATATATAAGTAATATTAAAGTGAATATAATCATTACTTTTCTGATTTTTAATACCATAATATCAAAATGAAATTGTAATGCATTTGAATCGAGTACGTAAAATTCAGAATTAGCCATGTTGTGACGAAGAAGGCACTCGCTTCAGCCTATTGGCTCTTGTTCGAACGCGCCACACCTCTGACTCAGACCTACGAATGTATGTTCCCAGCTGGTTCTCAGTGCCTGTGACGTCACACGCACGGCCGATTTTCTAGGAGGTAATTTATTGAAACTTTAAAAAAAAATTTCTGGCGTGTTTGAAACCTTTCGGCGAAAAGAAAAAATACGGGTCTAATATTTTTATGCATAGAATAACATATTAAAAAATGAAAAAAACTTGGAATACCCCATTATGACTACGGCTGAACCACAGAATAGTTACACACAGAAGCGACACTCCGTGTCGGCACCTTTCATGTTCCCCTAGTCGGTTCTATGACCTTGAAGCATTGTGTAGACCTTTAAATTTATGCTCTTCCCCTATCTCTCTCTCAGATGTGAGGAAACTTTCCGATTTTAAACAATAGGCCCTTTAAATTTATGCACCTCCCCCATCTCTCTCTATTTTTCGCTTCTCTGTCTTACTGTCGCTTCTATATAAACCTATTCTGTGGATGAACGTAGCTTTTCTATATTAAGAAACTCCTGAAAGGAATTAGAACCGAAAAAAGTTTTGACCCGATTCGCATCGACGAAAAAAAATTATGCTGATTATAAACAGGGCATGTAACCGAAAAAAACCTGGTAAACGGTTAACCATTATAGAGAACGTTATAATAATAAAGGTTTTAGTTGGAAAACAGGTTTTTAAAAATTGGAAACCGGTGTAAACCGATTAATAAGTCGTTTATAAAAATAGTAAAAAAATTAATTAAAGAAAATCTTTATAAATTTTTAATTAAAAAATAAAAAAGTAAATGAAATCATACAACAAACAAAAGAATGCACTCTAACTAACGAATATTTACAAAACTTCACTTTAGAAAAAAGCGGGTCACATTTTATTTGTAAATTTTCCTAATTCTGACAAAGAAACTACTTAATTGTATGACTTTCCAATAAAATGTAAATTGGAAAAACTGCCATGACTCATATTCAAATACAAATAGATTACACAGATATAAAAAAATATTAAATATTTTTCGCGGTAAATGATATTAAAATAATGGATAATGTTCGTTAAAACCGGTTTATTTATTTTGTGGTTAACGGTTACCGGTATTTTCGGGCTTAAAAATATCGATGAAAATTGCGGTTAAAGTTCGTAATTTTTGTTCAAAATATCGGTTATCGGTTTTTATTAACCGGTTACAGGCCCTGATGATTATAAATTTAGTTGTTTTGAACGCATAATTTTAATTTTTAATTTTTTTTCTAATTCAATGATTTTGTATTAATTAATAAATTTTGTGATTAATATTATTATATATTTTATTTTTTTATGATTACTTCAAAAAAAAAACTGGACCCCAACTTATTTATTTTAAATGGGAACCTATATTTTTATTTGCCTATTCAATAGATAATTTTATTTTCTATTCAATGATATAATATTATCATACCCAAACATAACGATTTTTATGAGAAAATTCATCTGAATCCTATTTAAAATTAACACCTATATATATCCTATTTTTTTTATTTGGTAAATCTGATTAGAGTGAAATCGTAGTTGGATATTAACACGTTCACTGCCACCATTAAAAAAAAAGGTGGGTCCCTTGAGCCATTTTTTTCTTTTTTACAGATTTAGGGTGTTTTCATATTAGAAAATACAAGTATGATAACAGAATTACTTTTTTTTTATGTTGCTCTAAAATTTGAAGAATTTTATTGAGGCACAAAATTTGCAGTATTTTATCATTTCAGAGACTAAAAAACAAAAAAAAATCATGCGCTAAGAATAGGTTTTGGTCTGCCAGGCCACCGAGAATTAAAC
Organism: Stenolophus ochropezus; assembly: GCA_035578165.1. Classification (NCBI taxonomy): domain Eukaryota; kingdom Metazoa; phylum Arthropoda; class Insecta; order Coleoptera; family Carabidae; genus Stenolophus; species Stenolophus ochropezus. The sequence goes on along the minus strand of JAQOWZ010000008.1, from coordinate 4,280,248 downwards.
TACGTTCACAGATATGCGTTGCAAATTACAAACGTTAGACCACGGAGCATAATGTGTATTCAAACACTGAGGCACAAACGATGTATCTCAGAGCATACGAGGATATTTTAGTGAGACACATAAGATGTACCTCATGGCAGTTTACGTCTTAAATAATACTTTAATTAAAAATATTGACAATCCGCCATATTCAGTTTAGTTTATTATTTGAAAAGGACAAAATTTTAAAATGTTGAAATGGGTATTTTTATATTTAATATACTTCATGTTCCTGCACGTTACTCCATAAAAGTTTTAATGTAAATTTATATTGTTAAACACATTATGTGTATACAAATGAGTCTGATTATTATCTTGTATCTGTGGAACCAAAAACAAGATCACCGGCGTCAAATGAATATTTACATTTAATGACGTTTTTACACGGCCTATGTTCTCATTTGATACCAAACAAGATAACTTTGTAGTATCTTTTTGTAAAAAAGTAAATTGATTTTTGTCATATTTGCAAGTCAACCATTGTCCAGTGCTTTCTGACAATTATTATTGATTATTACAATAAGATATATTGTTATGAACAAATATTTTTGCAGATTTAATCCACACATTTGTACATATTATTTCCTTTAACTTTAGTTCGTGTTTGATTTATTAGTTTGATTAAGTAGTTACAGATTTTGTGAAGATTCATTGTAAACCGTTGGTTACAATTAATATTGTAACGATTTTAAATCAATTGGTTGAAGGAGGTATTGTTTTGGTGGCGGGAGGTAGCAGGTGTCAGAGTGAAAAGAGAAGTCAAAATAAATAAGCCTTTAAAATAAGAAAAGAAAAACTAAAATACAAATAAAATGATTTAAGTATTAAGTATTTGAAAGAACAATGGAAGGAACGGGAAATGGAACCGACGGATAATACATCAGTACTACATGCTCGTTTAAGACAAGCACTTACGGAAAATGAAGAATATTCAGGATTATATGAATTTATGCGTCAAGAGGAACTAATATATTAAATCTCAAACACCTCACTTTGTAATAAGATTTTTATACGAAGCATGTGTTTGTTAAAACGAACATGCTTTGTAAATACTTCAATAAGGAGTTTGAGATTATTCCTCGGATGTGATATGGATGATGAAACAGTAGAGCATATTCGTCAGGAATGCCCTGCTTTAACATTAAAAAGAGACTTGGGGATATGTGGCCCTCCCACGCAACACTCAGCACAACCCCACCTGCCAACTTACTAGCCTTCTTCTGTAGCGTAAAATGGCTTCAAGATAGCTAGGGAGCTGTGGACCCGGAGGCAGTATAATGAGCTCATAAGTAAGGCCTCAGTGCATGTGGAGGCAGATTTACGAGGATAAGAAAGTGTGATGATACTAGAGTTCCGAAAACGAATAATAACTGGTTGAAGGTTATAGGCAAGGACCAAGATGACAGCAGAAGGCTAATGAATGAAGTAAAAGGTTATGAATAATAAGACAGATTTAAGAGGGTAAGACTAGGAAAATATGAGTATGATAACTATGATATGAGAAGAATAAAGAAGAAAAGATATATAGCGAACTATACAATGCAAACAGAGAATGAGGTGAAGGAATGAAGAAATTACAACGTTACAAATCGTCTGTGTCGTTGCTTGAAGATTCAAAAATGTATTTATTGACCGTCAAACTACATGGTTTAAATACAATAGAGGAGAGTCGCGTATTAGTGTGCACCTAAGCTAAAATTGAAATATTTGTGAAAATAAAAATAATTTGATTTCTTTTATCAGTACATTATTTTGCGTTAAAATTCAATTAAAAATATACACCGTGACGGTAACATACGAAACATAAAAAAGTAGCAATGCGCACGATTATCCGACCTATGAGGGTAATGGTACGTACTCGTCAGATAATTGTACGCATCTTTAGAAACTTATAAATATATATGCAAACGTAAAATTTATTAAACGTATGAACTCATGTTAAAGCACAAATTTACAAATTTTAACAATTTCAAAATTTATGAAGGACCAAATGGGTAGAATTTTTATTTTAAAAAATGGAAATAATTTGCAAAGAAAAGACCAAAGAAGCAAATACATTTTTGAACATCACACACATCGCAAATACTTACTTTTGGAGAATCTACTCCAGAGCAAAAAGCATATGCCCATCTTTAGCAAACCGAGCACTTAAACCACATTTTGTCTTTTTTACTGCCATCATCGCAAATGACGCATTTGTCTTTATTATCGAACTCTAGATTGCCTGAGTTACGGTTTGCTCACACCGTAACTAAGTCATGTGAAACCGGTATAGCAAATGAGTATTCTTTGCTTGAACGTGTAATTAGACATGTTTTGTGGTTTTACCTGTAGATGAGGTAGTATTATCATTGAAAGGTTGATATGGCAATGACTTGATCTCAAACTTAATTTTATCTAAGAAAAAATAATACGCAATTATCATTTTATATACATTTACTTTATAATTTCTTGAAAATTTCGATGAATAATTGTTGCAGATTGTACTGGGTTTTCATTGCGTCCAGTGGCAGGCCTACTTTCATCACGAGATTTCCTAGCTGGATTGGCATTTCGTGTTTTCCATAGCACGCAGTACATTCGACACAGCAGTAGACCTCTGTATACACCGGAGCCTGACGTTTGCCATGAACTTTTAGGACATGTTCCGTTATTTGCTGATCCTGCATTTGCTCAATTTTCACAAGAGATAGGCTTAGCATCGTTAGGAGCTCCCGACGATTATATTGAAAAGCTTGCTACTGTAAGTTATGCACTCTCTCTAAACAATAATAAGAAAATCCTTTTCCATATTGAAATATACCTTTATGTAATGTGATCAAATATGACTTTCATAAAATTGTGACATTGTGGGTGATTTTATTTTCAACTAAAATTAACGCTTAATAATACTAGATTATAAATAATATTGCTGTCTATAAAAAGTTTCTGATCGAATATTGATTTTTACTTTTTAGTGCTTCTGGTTCACAGTGGAGTTCGGATTATGTCGCCAAGATGGTCAGTTGAAAGCCTATGGAGCTGGACTTCTATCTTCTTACGGGGAATTACAATATTCTCTGAGTGATAAACCTGAATTACGACCTTTCGAACCATCTAAAACTGCTTTGCAAAAATATCCTATTACTGAATACCAACCAATATATTATATTGCTGAAAGTTTTGAAGATGCGAAAGACAAAATGATGTAAGTATTTTTATATGTCATATAATTTTAGACATATTTAAGTATTTGTAGAGATATGCAAAATTAAGCTACTGTTTTAATTTTTGTTGTAGTCGCAAGAAAAATGTAGCATATACCACAAGCATGTTCTAGTTTTTATTGTAATTCTAGTTTTATTTTTTATTTATTGTGGACTAAATTAGATAAAGAAAATAAATACACAATGTGGAATAATAGAAAACAAAAAGTTAATTGTCTCCGTTTTTGAGTTTGAAAACAATTTTATTCAAAAATTATATACAAAAATAACTGAACACACTAATAAAAAATCAATATTAAAACGTACTAAAAACACTAGAAAACTGTTGACGCTCTAAATTAACTGTATATACTTGGACTAAACAGTGAAATAACACTGATTGAAATGAATATTAGCAAAAATACTACTAATGACCGTTTTGAGATTTGATTGTTACAATTTTTATTTGTACGCGGTTACTCGATTTTGAAATCGTAAATATTATTTTTCTGTGACTACTTGATTTAACTCAAACATAGTCGTAAGTAAAGTTAAACGAACGCAAAGCTACATGTATACACATCACAAAAATATAAATAAAATAACTCTTTAGTGCAATTTCGGTTAAGCCATCTGTCCGAAATTGCAATAAATAGTTATTTTATTTATACGTTTTTGAAACATATACGAAGAATATTTTATTTAACTTTACTTTATTTAACATTTTTCACTGAGAGCCTACAGTAACTTTTGTTAATTTTATTATGTTATTTTATTATGAAATACTCATTTGGGAGTCAAGATATCCACAACAGTCGATGGTCGCACAAGAAAGTCTAGTTTCGGAATTATTTAATAGAAAAAAAACTAATATGGACACCACATGATTTCCTTCTTCGCTAAATTAAGCACATTTTTTTATGTTTTTATTTCACTTGAAAGTGAGATCATTCTACGGTTAATCATTCTTCAACTCCCATTCGTTTCATATCTTCGAACTTCCCTTCGAAATGTATCATAATTTGAAAATTTATTTAGTTTATTAATATTTCATAAAAATCAGTTAAAAATTGTTAATAATATTTCTTTGTTATGGCTTGTTATTTCTGCCTTATTTTTGTGTTAATTTTGCTTGTTGTCGATTTTTAGTTGCTTTAGTTGTTTGTTAGTGCATTATTATAATTAATAGTTACTTTTTTAGTTTTCTTTTGTTTATATTAATTAACGGGAGTGGATGAATGAATGCGATTGTTCATCGCCGGTGACCGTATCACCACTAATCAGAATGAAATCATCGTTAAATTTATGGAGGCTCATGTTGATTTTGCCAGGACCAAATTATTGGGTGTCAATGGAAAACAACTTAACAACAATTTAACATAAGATTCCAAAAAATTGTAGATACTCTCACTCTCTTGATTGATTTAGAACAAATCTACAAGAGTAGAAGTAGTTCAAAATTAAATTTTATCAAATGTAGAATTAAATTATGAACAACTTTGTACTTTTGTAGTTTTGCTCTAAATCTATCAGGAGAGAAAGTATCCACAATTTTTTGAAATCCCATGCTAAAGTAGTATGTTCCGCGTTTCGTTGCACACCCTGTATAATCGGAAGTAAAATATATGCTCGGGGAATCGGATCTAGGATTCCACTATTACAAATTACTGGAAATCGCACATACATACCCGTTCAACACAAATTGACACGAATAAACCACGGCTGTACCTCACGTTTGTACATTGTCTAAACAAGCTCGAACCTACAATTATTTTATATTTTTTAATATTACATGAAATATAAAGAAAGTTTATCAAAGAAAATTGAAATTTTTATTAGATGTTTTACATTTACACAATAATAAAATCTAGGGGCTGTAAATAATATTGTAGATTTAATTTAATTTTTAATATTACTTCCGTATCTATTTACCTTGAAAGGACATAAAATTATTCTTTGTATTGTACACTGCATATTGAGAAAATGGGATAAAAATTAAAATTTTTATTTTTATAATTTCTATAATCATATGGCCCCTTTGTTTTCTACAACTGTGTTATTTAATATATTTTTGTATCTATAAAAACTTCCGAGTAAAACCATGTTTAAACTTTCGATTCTACTCTGTAGTCTTAAAATAATAAATTTTATATGTTAGTAACCAGCAATACATGTTCCTTTAATAATGCCTATTTTTCTAATCTGTGTATTTTTTTGCAGAAAATATGCTCACACGATACCAAGATCATTTGGCGTACGATATAATGCATACACGCAAAGTATCGATATTCTGGACTCGAAACCGCAAATAGAAGATCTCGTGCGCAATGTCAGCGCTGAAATTCAAATTCTATTGGATGCATTAACGAAATTGTAATAATTCTTTTATGTGTTCATTTAATCGAAAAATACTTGTATAATATATTTAATTAACAAAATAATTTACTTTATTATTAAAAATGGGTAATTGATAATGAAATTACAATTTTTTTACGTAAAAGTAATGATTATCTGTGGTGACGGTTGCATCAAAATAGAATCTAACGCGGAAAAATAATTGGTGTAATAAAGTTATAAATGTATGTTTATTGTAATATTATGTTGTTGTTTTATAATTATAATAGAATATTAAAAAATGAGTTTCGCAATATAAAATTATAATAGTCTATAAGGACGAGATCATATTTTTTTGTGTAAAGAGTAAGAACGTGCAGTGGTTCAACCCTTCGAATAAAATGATTGACCAATATTATTATTATTTATTATTCATTCAACAGTGATAACCCTAACTAACACCAGAAGAAGAAATAATATATATATATATATATATATATATATATATATATACAGTGTGTTTGAAAAAGTGGAGACACCCTTTTATCTCGCTTATTATTACAGATACGTATCTTACTTAAAGAACATTTTTTTAATCAGTGTAAAATTTGTGATTAAGTTGTGTAATAAATTTCATAGTTCCACTTCCGGTGTAACCGGAAGTAGTGTCAACTTAAAAATCTTAAATACAACCTGTATGTTTTTTTCTTGTATTTGGATTGCATTTTTCATTTTCTTTTCGACAATATCAAATATGATAGCATTTTCGTTATTCTATTGTTACAAAAAAATATTTTTCTAGTCCAAGTTTCAATCATTTTGAGATTTACGATTTTCTACTGCGGTAGGCTGTGATATTTATTTATTTATGGTTTTGTTTTAATGGTGACAGTTAACTAAGAATTAAACATTCTTTTATCATTAACTAATAAAAATAATTAAGAAATAGAATTTTTCACAGAAGAAACATAATCTGTATTTTTTATTTTTAAAATTCGTTTCAATTTAACAATAATTAAAATCATATACTAATATATTTTTTATTTTACAAAATTTCAAACAATGCTTATGAAAACTAATAATAATTTATTCTACATGTGCTCCATTTACATCAATACATTTAAATGTTCGTTTCTTCAATTCCCGCATAACATTATAAAGTTCCGCTTGGTTAATTGCTTGTACAGCAGTCCTAATTCTATTTTTTAGATCCTGTACATTACTTGGCCTATTTATGTACACTAAATTTTTAATATGTCCCCAAAAATAAAAATCTAAGGGAGTAAGATCTGGCGATCTAGCAGGCCAATGAACTGGTCCACAACGACCTATCCATTTTTGACCAAATCTATTGTTCAGCCAGTTTGTGACTGGTTGTGCAGAATGTCCAGGTGCTCCATCCAATTGAAAATATAATTTTGTTCTTAAAATTAGCGGTAAATCATCTAAATAATTTTCTAATTCTTCATTTAAAAAACGTAAAAATTCCGTGGCATTTAAATTGTTATCAAAAAATACTGGTCCAAATATTTTATTTCCTAATATTCCACACCAAACATTCACTCGAAAGGAATACTGATTTTTACTTTCTATTACCCAGTTAGAAGGTTGCTTCGTCAGTAAAAAAAATGTTGAAATGAAAATTTGGAATTGTTCGAATTTTGTTTGACAACTACTGACAATATTGTAACCTTTGTTGGGGATCGTGTGCTTGAAGAGTATGTAAAAATTTAGGTTTAAATGGTTTAATTTTATTTTTCTTTAAAATTTTGTAAACTTGATATCTTGTAAGACCTGAATTTTCGGCTATCTTAGTAAGGCTTAATCTTGGATTAATTTCTACGTATGCCAAAATATCAATTTCTTGATTTACCTCAAAATGTTCTGCTTTGTTTCCTTTTTTTGAGACTGTGCCAAAATTTTTAAAATATTGGAAAATTTTTCCCACATTGGAATGATGCACTGTTCGGTTAGGATGTCTTCTATTGAACTCTGCTGAAGCTTCTCTATAACTTCTACTGTTGTCTCCAACTAGTAACACTATTTCAATTTTTTCTTGTGTCGTCAACTTCATTTTTAATAGTTTTTATTAATTAATGAAATAAGAATGTTTAATTCTTAGTTAACTGTCACTATTAAAACAAAAACATATAAATAAATAAATATCACAGCCTACCGCAGTAGAAAATCGTACATCTCAAAATGATTGAAACTTGGACTAGAAAAATATTTTTTTGTAACAATAGAATAACGAAAATGCTATCATATTTGATATTGTCGAAAAGAGAATGGAAAATGCAATCCAAATACAAGAAAAAAACATACAGGTTGTATTTAAGATTTTTAAGTTGACCCTACTTCCGGTTACACCGGAAGTGGAACTATGAAATTTATTACACAACTTAATCACAAATTTTACACTGATTAAAAAATGTTATTTAAGTAAGATACGTATCTGTAATAATAAGCGAGATAAAAGGGTGTCTCCACTTTTTCAAACACACTGTATATATAATCATAATATTTTCGGGCGTCCACGTATTTCTTAATAGTTTCTACCGAGAATTTTTAATTCAGAGATAGAATTAGCGTAATAAGAACGCAGAATTTGACGTTTATTTTTTTATTTATTCATGGCAACTGCTATTTTCAGATATAAGCATAGAAACTTATTGCCTACATAGGGATTTTCTTTTTTAACTAAAATTTAACTTCAACCATACCACTGGTTTAAAGCAAAATTTGTTTGTCTCATTTTAATAGTCTTGTAAAATAGAAATTTTTTGCTAATTTAACCGACCTCGTAGCTCTTATAGTTCCCGAGATAGCAATAGTGTACCACTTAAAATGGACATCCTGTACATATATATAATAGAAATTTTTAAGCAATAGAGAGACGTCATTGACCTGAAAAAACGTTACAAAATGAAATAAAACTTGTAGAAATTTTCGAAAGATGTTTTTATTTAGAAAACCGAGTAATAAAAAAATGTATCATAAAAAAATGTTTATTTATGATATTTACTATTATTTCAAATTAAAATATAAAGTATTTAATGACATTTCAATTTATTTATAATAATTGCAGTGTATTTTATTAACACACGTTGGCTACGACTCAAACAACATATGTTTACATATATTTGTTTCTTGTCACGCCGATCGATTTAGTTGTCAAATAATATAATATAAAATCTTTGTTTGTTCGTTTAAGTCGTATTGTTCCTTATTATAGTTCGTATTCGTTTGGTTCTTGTTATACGTTTATTTTATTAGTGTAAGTAATACTGCCTAAAGCATTATTGAAGTAGTCGCAAATGCTAACTGCAAATGTGATTGCATATTTTGAAAAAGAACTGGCACACGGTAGACCATTACTGCCGTTAAAAGCAGTTCGAGAGGTATGTTATCATTTTATTTGTTGTTATTAAATTTGGCATTGCCATATGCAACACGCAACACATTTTCTAAACTAATACACATATAAACTTTGTAATTCGTGACGTCATAATCTAGTTACAAATATTGATGACGTCTTTCTACTGCTTAAAAATTTCTACTATATATAGTGGCAAAACACCCTTATGGGGTTGCGCCACTTCTTTCAAAGCTTTCTTGATCCAATTTTATTGAAGTGGATCAATCTCCGTTATTATTTATTAGGTGTTCTTTATAATCTTCCTCAACAACTCCCTATCTCTTGTTTTGTACTTCTAGTTGCTAATTCCGGCTGCTTTTACATCTTCTACCACTTCTCTCAGCCATGTTGATCTGGGCCTGCCTCGTCTTCTTCTTCCGCCTGGGCTCCACTCGACTATTGATCTTATTAAAACCCTTTCTTCTGCTCTCCATACATGGCTAAGCCATCTCATTTTTTGTTGTTTACTTTTTTGTACTATATTTTCTCCTTCTAATTATTGTTCAATTTCATGGTTCATTCTTATTCTGTATTAATTTTCTGATACTATGATTGGTCCTAGTATTGTTCGTATTATTTTGCGTTCCATTATTTTTAGATCTTCTTCCTCTTTTTTTGTCATTGTGATTGTTTCAGCTGCGTATAATGTTATTGGTCTTATTATTGATTTGTATATTCTAATTTTTGTATTTTTTGTTAATAATTTTCTTTTTAATATTTTTTTATTTGCGTAAAAATCTCTCTTTATTGCTATAATGTTTTCCTTAATTTCTGTTTCTTTTTCTCCCTTACTTGATAGGTCATTCGTTTGTTTATTGGTTTAAAATCTATTATATTATTTTTCAGTTCATTTAAAATAATAAATGCCACTCCATATTGCCCTTGTTTTTTATCCCCTGAATATTTTACAATATAATTGTCTTTTACAATTTCTCCTACTCCACTCCACGTAGTTTCTTGTATTGCAGCAATATTTATTTTATACTGTGGGTGCTTCAAATCCCAACCTACTATTTATTATATTTTTTATATATTTTATATCAAGTTATATGATATGGTTGTCAAGGAATTTTTAAAAGGTATTATTATATGTATCAAAAATAAAAATCAGGTTTTTACATACTGTCTCTGTGTGTCTCTGTGTATTATTTCATTCTACACCCCCGATCACTTCAAATGGTGACCTCGACGTGATCTTCATGCAGTGAAGTGATTTAGTGCATGGTGTTTTGTGATTTTAAATTCAGTTTCTCGTTTCTTTTCGATTTTCTTATTATTTAAAGAAAAAAAATGTCTCATACCGAGGAAGTTAATCGTATCGCTGTAAAGTTACCGCCCTTTAATACAGACGATCCAGAGATGTGGTTAAAAATCGCGGAGCGTTGTTTCCGGTTATCTAATGTAACAAACGAGGAAACCAAATTTGACTATGTGTTAACAATGCTGGACCCTCGTACAACATGTGAAGTGCGGGACATAACAATGAATCCGCCCGAAAAACCATTTACCGCGATAGCTGCAGCTTTAAAAACTAGATTAAGTGCTTCGCAAGAACAAAAAACCCGAAGACTTTTAGAACGAGAAGAAATGGGTGACAGCCGGCCCTCACAATTTCTGCGGCGTCTCAGAACCTTAGCAGGTTCAACAGTGTCTGAAGAGCTGTTAAGGACACTGTGGTCAGGTCGCCTTCCGCAAAATATGCAGGCGATTTTAGCCACACAAAAACGAGCAGATTTGGACGATGTGGCTGAACTAGCTGACGCTATCATGGAAGCCAACACTCCAGCACCTGTTGTTTTTGAAACAACAGCACCACCACCAGCTCCTATTTCTGCTTTTGTGAGTGAAATAGAGTTGCTCAGAAAAGAAATTTCTGCCATGACAGAAAAACTCGAACGATTGTACCAACACCAAGGTAGGCAACATTTTAGACAACGCTCTAGATCCCGTTCCAGAGGTCCTGGAAAATATGTAGGACTTGGATATTGCTGGTACCACGAACAGTTTGGTGTACGGGCAAATCGGTGCAAACCGCCATGTAGCTTCAAACAGAAGACGGAGGGAAACGACCAGGGCAATCGTTGATGGCGGCCAGCGATACAAGCACAACGTCACGCCGACTCTTCGTGTATGACAAAACGTCACGAGTCGAGTTTCTCGTAGATACTGGTGCTGACTTGTGCGTCTATCCTCGTACATGACTTCATCAACGAAGAGAGAAGTCTTCTTATGAACTAGCAGCGGCCAATGGTACAACCATTGCGACGTATGGGACAGTAAAGTTAGTATTAGATATAGGACTACGTAGAGAATTTGTGTGGGAATTTATAGTAGCAGACATTTCAAAACCCATTATAGGTGTAGACTTTTTAGCGTATTATGAACTTTTAGTAGATGTTAAGAACAAAAGACTTCTAGACTCAAAGACATCACTCTCAGCAAAAGGACAAAGTGTTCAGTGCGCGGTAGATTCGATAAAAACTATTTCTGGTGTTTCAGATTTTCACCATTTACTTCACAGGTTTCCTGAAATTACCCGACCTGTAGGAGGTCCAAGGATGGTAAAGCACAACACGCGACATCACATCCACACAATGCCAGGTCCACCGGTAGCTGAGAAACCAAGACGACTAGCACCAGATCGTTTACTGGTAGCTAATCGAGAATTTGAATCTATGCTAAAACTAGGCATAGCTCGACCTTCGGAGAGTTGCTGGTCTTCTCCATTACATATGTCTAACTTTACAAATTTCTTTGTTTTTTGAGGTTAGCGTATTTTGTACACATTTGTTTGAAACTTGTCCTGTTGAGAATAGTTCAGCAGTGCTAAAGGTCATTGAATATTGTTACTTATTTTTGCTGTAAGATGGAAGTGTACTACCAAAATGTACGAGGTTTGAATACTAAACTTGAAGATGTCTACAATAATACTAGCTTTATGAATTTTGATATTATTGCACTTACGGAGACTTGGCTTTCTGATTCAGTGTATGATAATGAGTTGTTTGACTGTAATAAATATGCGGTTTATAGACAAGATCGAGACAACACCAGAGTAGGCAAAACAAAAGGTGGCGGTGTATTGTGTGCTGTCAACACTAAATATAAATCGTCAATCATTAAATTAAATTTAAATAATCATTCACTTGCTGATATTGTTTGCGTTAAAGTTAACTTGAATCCTAATAAAAGTATGATTGTTATAGTTATTTATTCTCCACCTCCCATTTCTTTACAGCAACATGAAATGATTTATGAATGTCTTGAGTCCTGTCCTTCATTATTATGTTCAGAATTTATTATCATGGGTGACATGAACCTTAGTAAACTAAATGATTTTTATAATAATGGATATAGAAATAATTGCATCACTAGATTTGATAATTTTATTACTTTCCTTAACGCTTCACAATTTAATAGGGTCTTAAATAATGACGGTCGACTTTTAGATGTTGTTTTATCAAACACGGATTGTTTTGTCTCACGTCATTCCTGCCCCATAGTACCTGAGGACAGTTACCATCCTTCACTGTCTATATGTTCTAATATTATGTCATCAGCTAAAAATTCTGCGTCAATTAATTGTGATCCCTGTTATAATTTCCGTCTGGCTAACTTTGATTTAATGTACACCTTATTTAAAGACACGGACTGGGATATACTTCAGTCATACAATGACGTAAATAAAGCATTCACTAAATTTTATAACATCATTGAGGCTGTATTAAATACTTGTGTTCCTAAAACCAGAATGAAAAAGTCACGTTATCCTCCCTGGTTCTCAAAGCAAATAATAAAAGATATTAAATTAAAAGATAAATTTCGTAAACTTTTTAAAGAACACAATGACGAAAATTATTACACCATCTTTAAAAACTTAAGATCTAAAATAAAAACTGACATTAAAATTGCATACAAAAATTATGTTGCAAATACACAATCAAATATTGCCAATGACCCCAAGAAATTCTGGGCTTACCTAAATAAAAAGAAAAATACTTCCCGCATTCCTGGTGACATGTATTACAATGACACTTTATATCACGATACTCCATCTATTGTTGAAGGTTTTGCCGATTATTTTAAAACTGTATTTTCTAGCTGTAATGACAATGATATTGAATACAATAAAATTTCTAGTGAATCTATCACTATGAATCAAACTTATATATCTTGCATTACTCATGATGACATAATAACGGCCATTAATAGTCTGAAAGTTTCTTGTTCTCCAGGTCCTGACAATTTACCATCTTACATTATTAAAGGTTGTCGTGATTTATTTGTAAAACCATTACATATATTATTTAATTTAATAATTTCTACTCTCACATTTCCTGAATGTTTAAAAATTTCACTAATTTGCCCGATCTTCAAATCTGGTGATGTTCATAATATTTCAGACTATAGACCTATATGTTTACTGTCCAATATTTCAAAGTGTTTTGAGAAAATTATATATAAGTATATTTATTCCAATGTTAGAGATTCTATAACTTCAATACAGCATGGCTTCATTGAACGTAGATCAACTAGTACTAATCTCACTCACTTTACTGATACTGTTTTAAATTCTATGAATAAAAATACTCAAATCGATGTCATCTACACCGATTTGGCCAAGGCTTTTGATACAGTAAATCATAACATCTTGCTTTTCAAGTTACATCATCAATTTAATTTCTCTTCTAATTTAATTAAGCTTATTCAATCATACCTTCACAATCGTAAACAATATGTGCTTTACAACAATACTAAATCGGCATACTACATTCCTACTTCTGGTGTCCCTCAAGGATCAAATCTAGGCCCATTACTTTTTATTCTGTTTATTAATGACATTGCTGATTGTTTGAAACACTCTCATTCATTATTATATGCTGATGACCTAAAAATATTTAAAGTAATAAATTCCTACTCCGATTATGAACACCTTCAGTCTGATATTAATAACTTACTTGTTTGGTCTTCTACCTCAAAATTACAGTTCAATATAAGTAAATGTAAGTCCATGACATATTCTGTAAAGCGTGATAAATTTAACTACATTTATTGTATGAATGGTGTAAATCTGGAGAGAGTGTCTGAAATAAAAGATTTGGGTGTTATCTTTGATCCTAAGTTACTTTTTATTAATCATATTAATTATATAGTGAACTGCTCTTATAAAAACTTAGGGTTTATAATCAGAAACTCCCATTGCTTCAAAAATATTTCAACTCTCAAATCTTTATTTTATACCTTTATTAGATCTAAACTGGAATATTGTCTTGTTGTGTGGAATCCACTTTACACCACTCATGTATCAGAAATTGAACAAATTCAAAGAAAATTTGTCAGGTACTGTGCTAGGAAATTCTGTCATCCATTCGATCATTTAACATACAGTTATTCCCGAACATTATTACAATTTAACATGTTATCACTAGAAAGTAGACGTAAGCTAATATCTTGCTTATATTTGCATAAATTAGTGCATAACAAAATTGATGACGTATTAAGTTTGAGTAAAATAAGAATTTGTGTGCCTCGTTTGCCCTTTAGACAAACTAAATACTATTCGACATTCTCTAACTTTCCTGTCAAAACAAATTATGAATTAAGAGCCCCTATTTCAAGAATTTGTTCTATTTTTAATAGTTTAGAACTAGAATTAAATGCCGATATTCTTTGTTATTCGTACATCCAGCTAAAATCTGTTTTATATACACTTCTGATGTCCTTGTAAATTGTAATGTTGTTCTATCTTTGTATATTATTATGTTCAAATTTAATATTTGTTAATCATGTAGCATATCCAACTACCAGTAATTGGGATACTTTGTATCCTGTTGTGTAGTTGTAAATTAAATAAATAAATAAATAAATATGGTTCCGAAGAGCGGAAATGAATGGAGACCTTGTGGAGACTACCGCCGCTTAAATGCCCGTACGTGTCCAGACCGTTATCCAGTACCCCACATTCAAAATTTTGCCCACTCACTACGCGGAAAAACTATTTTTTCCAAATTAGATTTAGTACGCGCTTTCAACCAAATTCCAGTCGCTGAAGAAGATATTCCAAAAAAAGCCATCACAACTACATTCGGCCTTTTTGAGTTCCAGTTCATGACCTTCGGCTTGCGTAATGTTGCACAAACATTTTAGCGTTTCATAGACGAAGTGCTCAGAGGGCTCGACTTCTGCTATGCCTACATTGATGACATCCTAGTGGCATCCTCGTCGACAGAAAAACATGTGAAACATCTTGAAATCCTTTTTCAGCGACTGAAGGGTTATGGAGTAGTAATAAATTCAGCAAAATGCGCTTTTGGACTGACTGAAGTGAAATTTCTTGGCTACTTGGTAACACGTGAAGGTACGTGTCCCCTGTCAGAGAAGATAGAAGCAATTAGAAACTACACTAAACCAACAACGATCAAGCAGCTTCGCCAATACCTTGTGTGATTAATTTTTATAGACGATTTATACCTAGGGCAGCAGAACTGCAGGAACCTTTAAACGAGTTGCTCAAGGGAGATTCCAGAGGCAAAACACCAGTTGAATGGACGGGGGAAGCTGAGAACGCATTTGAAAAAACTAGAGACAGTCTCACCCAGGCGACCTTGCTAGCACACCCGAAACTGGATGCGCATCTTGCCATTGTTACAGATGCATCCGACTACAGTATTGGGGCAGTACTTCAGCAACGAATAAACAAGGAGTGGGAACCACTGGCTTTCTTTTCAAAGAAATTAAATACTTCTGAACAGAAATATGCTGCATACGACCGAGAACTTCTGGCCATTTACCAGGCAGTCAAGTACTTCCGACATATGGTTGAAGGAAGAACTTTCACCATATTTACGGACCATAAGCCAATTATTTTTGCCTTTTCAAAAAAATCGAATCAATGTTCTCCTCGCCAATTTCGCTATTTAGATTTTATTAGTCAATTTTCCACAGACATTCAACACCTTGCAGGAAAAGACAATGTAGTAGCAGATGCATTGTCACGGGTGGAAAGTCTCGATTCCCTGATAGACTTCGAAGCATTATCCTCTGCTCAGGAGAACGACTCCGAGCTCCAGACGTATCTTCAAGATGGATCTAGTTTCATCTTAAAAAAAGTCCAGCTACCAGGTTCACAGGCTTGGCTCTACTGTGATACAACAAGTCAAGCTGTACGACCATTCTTGCCTGCTGACTTCAGACGATCTGCTTTCGACGCCATACATCGTCTGTCACATCCAGAAGTGAAAGCCACTGCCAAAGCAGTAGCACAACGCTATGTCTGGCCTACGATGCGAGCAGACTGTAGAAAATGGGCACGTTCCTGCATTGAGTGTCAGAGATCAAAGATAACTCGACACGTCAACGCTTCAGTTGGAAACTTCGTTCCTCATACAGCACGGTTCCAACACGTACATCTAGACATCATAGTCATGCCAATATCTCAAGGATACAGGTATTGTCTAACTTGTGTTGACAGATACACGCGCTAGCCGGAAGCAATCCCACTCATCAATCAAGAAGCAGAGACAATTGCAAGAGCTTTCTACAGCGGCTGGATTTGTCGATTTGGTACTCCGCTTAGAGTCACGACAGACCAAGGCAGACAGTTCGATTCGTACTTATTCAAGCATTTAAATTACTTGTTAGGTACAACTCATCTGCGAACAGCGGCATATAATCCTGCTGCCAATGGTATGATAGAAAGATTCCATCGTCAATTAAAAGCTGCAATCAAGTGTCACCACAACAGTCAATGGACAGAAATTCTTCCAAGCGTTCTACTACTAGGTATTCGCGCTGCGATTAAGGAAGACATCGAGGCTTCAGCAGCGGAGCTAGTATACGGTGAACCGCTTCGTTTACCCGGAGAATTTCTGGTGGAGAAATCCAGCAACGCAGACAACACTAACTCAGCCGACTTCATCCGTGACTTAAGACGACATTTTGAACAACTTCGACCGAAAAATCTCAACCGACACGGACTAAAACAAACTTTTATATTTAAAGACCTCGCCACGACTAGACAAGTGTTTGTTCGACACGATGGAGTAAAGCACCAGTTACAACAACCTTACAACGATCCATATCCCGTGGTTTCTCGAGGAGACAAAACATATACCGTCTGCATAAACGGCAACAATCTAAACATTTCCATCAACAGATTAAAACCAGCCTATGTAATGGAAGACGAACCAACTACACATATATATGTCTGCTGAAAACATACGAAAACCAACTACGCCTCAGCCCCCTACAAATTCAGTTACTACAAGATACGGAAGACGAGTATGATTTACAACGCCCTACCAAGCTGATTTCCAGTGAAACCTTCTGGAAGGGGGGTACTGTGGGTTCTTCAAATCCCAACCTACTATTTATATTTTTTATATATTTTATATCAAGTTATATGATATGGTTGTCAAGGAATTTTTAAAAGGTATTATTATATGTGTCAAAAATAAAAATCAGGTTTTTGCATACTGTCTCTGTGTGTCTCTGTGTATTATTTCATTCTACACACCCGATCACTTCAATACCTTAACATTTCTGAAGCTATTTCTTGCGTTTTTCCTGATTGTAGCATAGTTCTGACATTCCAGGTACTAATTCTAATCTTATTATTATAATTTTTTGTGTTTTTACCTTTCTTTCTATTTATTTTTGTTCTTTGGCTTGTAGTTGCGGGTGTGTGTGTTGGTGCCATTTCATTGTACTTATTTTCTATTTCTAGTAGGATGTTCTACCAACTGAGCTACAACCTACTAGAAATGGGAAGGCCCTGGGTTCAAATCCCAGTGAAGTCCATTAATTTTCAAAAATTTATTCTTCATTATTAAAATGTTGAATCGCCATGCGGTTCTAAATGTTATAACTTTACTGTGTAAAAACAGTGTGTCAGTTAGTTACTGCGGTGTGGTTCGTTAACCACCAAGTGTGTCAAAGTCGTCAGCAAGTATTCAATGCTCGAAAGAGAGTATAATTGCAAAACACGGCAAAAGACAGGAGAAAGATTCATGAACGTCACGGAACTTTGTAACTTATTTTTTAATTCCTTTGTATTAGCCATTTTCGTTACCGTGTTTCCTGTTACTTTATTTTTGTTTGGTTACTATGTGTTTTGATAAATTAGTTTTTATTGATCTTTCATCGCAGCAATTTGTTCTAGGTCTACTTGTAAATTGAGGTCTGACACTTGAAGTTGCTGGTATATCTGCCTTATTAGGTTGTTGTTTTTGTGTCTTTGCATCTTGTTCTTTTTTTTGTAAACTAAATATGTTTTTTTACTTTGCTTTTGTTCGTTTTTTCTTTTATTAATTTTGACGCTTCATTGTTATCTATTTTTATTCATCAACATATAAATTATTGTTTTTCAAAACGGCATGTTTACCCTCTTTTCTTATGTCTTTCATCAGCGGTATTAATACGTTTCTATCTCCTGCAATGTCTTTTGGATAATTTTCTTATAATATTATTCTCGTTCCCTTTAAAAACTTTCGGTTTGCCAAAATTTCTATTAATTTCCTTTTTGTTGCTAATTTTATTAGTACCGGTCTTGTTTTATTTGCCTTTTTTCTTAGTATATATATATTATTAATATCTCTGTTATTTATATCTATTTTTATTGTGTTCTTATTAGATTTAAGCAAGCGTTTTCTAGTTGGAATTTATTTGTTTCTTCTTCTATTAGGCCAAAAATTAAAAGATTTTTTTATCTGTTTATTTTTTATTTCCACTATTTTACAGGTATGTTCTTCTAAATTATCTGCTGTCATATTAAATTTATAATTTATCTCCTTTTTTAAGTTTGCTAATTCCTTTTTTAAATCGGTTATTGCATCTAGTATTATTTGGGTATCCATTGAATTTTATGAAGGCATGCAATTCTCCTTACTTGCTGGTTTTTCTTGATGTTGTTCTAGGCGTCGTCAGTTCAGTTTGCGTTATCACCTTATTTGATTCGGGCGTGTTACGTCTCCTATATTACGTCTCCATTATCATGTTTTCATCACCACTTGAGGTTCGCCTTCCACCCTCATTTAAACTAATAGAATAGCCCGAAGGCACATTTCAAGTGTAACATTTTTTTTGTCTTAAGATTAGAATAAGTCAGTTAGCAGTTAACACTCAAATAGTGCAGACATCAGAATTCAGACATTCAGTCAACTGAGTCGGCATATTTAAAAACTGTATGTATATACAGGGTGTTCCATTTAAGCGTGCCACCATTGCTATCTCGAGAACTATAAGAGCTACGAGGTTGGTTAAATTAGCAAAGAACCACCATTCTACAAGACTAATACAATGAGCAAAACAATTTTTTTTTCGACCAGTGGTTCTCAAAATACTGGACACAACTGTCTTATTTTAAATGGGAACGTATGTTTATTTTTAGGTTATTCGATAGAGAATTTTTTTCTGAATTCAACGATATACACATATCATATACTAACATAACAAAATAACTGAGAGAAATGCAGGTTAGATTTATGTGTATTTTATTTATATCTAGCTGAAATAAGAGTGTTATGGATAGAAAACATAGACATATTGTTCTGTCAAACATTGTTTGATTATTTTTTGTTAAATGTTATGTTCTTAAACTGTCAGTTTTAAGAAGAAAATTAATTGTTTTCTATCCAAAGCACTCTTGTTTCAGCGAGATATAAATAAAATACATGTAAATCTAACATGCATTTTTCTCAGTTATTATATATATGTTGTAAATAAACAGAGTAACCCATCATCGTTGTTCTGATTTATTTATCATCCAAAGTCTAACGGATTATACCTTAGACATCAGTCTATATTTTGTAAACACACATATGAAACAAGGCGGTAACCTGATATCTGCCGCTGGCTCAAAACATTACTTTGCAAAATGCAATTCTTGATTATGCTTTGCTGGCAATGTAGCTCTCTTGAAAGAGTATGTGCATAACCTACAAACGGCTAATAATGTTTATTTATTTTTAACAGTTTTATTTGACGATACTTTATCTTTTCCTTTATGTCTTTCTTTGGAGTCTCTTGTTAGTATCTTGCTTTTTTTGTTAGTAGTCCTCTATATCTCTGTTTTTCATATATTTTTAATTTCTTCACGGAGCACAAACACATACGTGTTGACACCACGACACACACTACTTATATACATATATATGTGGTGGCCATGGAAAAGGATTTTGAGTGGTGGTCATGAAAAGAAAAAATATACTTACTTGTGATACCCACATATATATATATATATATATATATATATATATATATATATATATATATATATATATATTGAAACGATTTCATTCGTTTCGCGGTTTTTTATTTAAATCTTTTATATTTTAATTAAACATACGACATCTCTAGTGCTGCTG
Organism: Stenolophus ochropezus; assembly: GCA_035578165.1. Lineage (NCBI taxonomy): Eukaryota > Metazoa > Arthropoda > Insecta > Coleoptera > Carabidae > Stenolophus > Stenolophus ochropezus. The sequence goes on along the minus strand of JAQOWZ010000008.1, from coordinate 4,259,909 downwards.
ACTGCTTGAGAGGCGAGCGCGGTCTGTAGAGGGAGTTGAGTTTCTGCAAGCTGAGACAACGGACGTATTTTGATAGCAATTTGTTTGTTCTAAAATTTTTTTATCTAATGTTATTTTAAAAATCTTCAAGATTCTATTTAAAATATTCTTACTCCGGATTTTTTATTTCACTGATTTTGGTGAGTAAAGTGATATTTTTTTATTTTATTCGAACCTTTTTTTTTATAGAAATATTTAAATAACCACGTGTTGTCAAAGCTTGCGAGGAAACCTCCTCAACTTTTTTTCTTTTTTTGATAGATCTTATTTTCAAAATTCCTCGTGTATCTTTCACAGGAAAGATTCATTTTTTATTAGTTTTTTTGTAAATACAAAGATTTTTTAATTTTCTACCGATCTGTATAATTACGTTTATATATGACTTCTAGTTAGATAGAAAAAACAAAAAAATTATAATAATTTTACATATCGTTTAGGCTGAGGAATTTCGATAAAACAGATGAGTTATTCATATGTTCACAAAATTTGACATGTGATGTCAAATTTGATGTAAGTAAGTGTAAAAGATAAAATAAGTAAAAAATGAAGTAATTTTATTGTAAAATTCAAAAAGATGGAAGAAATATATTAGGAATGTATTTGCATGCGTGAATCAAAGTAAGTTCAGTTCCGATTTTAGTAACGTCAAAAATAGCTGACATATTGGTCATACAAAATTTATGAAGAAAATTTTAGGTATGAAATGAATTAAAAATATTCTGAACTGCAATAACAAACTAATTTTAAAACTACAAATTAAATATATTGGCAATCTTATATAGAATATATTACTACAGTGGCGGGAGGTATTGTGTTGGACACACCAGATTTTTTAATTTTCTCTTTGTTTTTGGATGCCATTAGTTACCTTTTTATCGTTAATTTTTTTTTGGTAGCTAAAAAAGTAAGTAATAAATTTTATAAGTCCCGTAGTCAAAATGTTAGTTTTTGAAAACCTTTCAAGTCTTGTTATATTTTTTCTTTCTCTTATTTTTTGGTTTTTTACAGCATGGCCAGCTGGTAGTTTTTTTATAAAAGTATTTGGAGTATTTTTTGTGTATAATTTTTTTGTGAATAATAATTTTTGTATTTATTTATTGTTAAATAAATTATTTGTTTATTTTCTTTATAAAGATTTTTTTTGTATTTTTGCCACGGCAAGTTATTTTTTGGGGTGAATTATCTGCTAAAAAATTTTATGTTTTATATTCCCTCCTAGTCTTGGATGGTCGAGGTTTGTTGGTAGTGGAGTGTGGAGTTCCATTCCAAGCTGAATAGTACTGCGACACATGCACACGTACTCAGTACCAACTTGCACACAGTACTCAGGCATTACGCACAAAAAACAGCAGTTTGCATTTACACACGAACAACTTACGCAACCGCCAGACACGCTTAGTCCGGTGACAACACGCATTATCCTGTTATCCTGCTTTACGCTACTACACTGCTTGAGTCCGACATCCTGTGGCGCCGCTTAATACTAACACGAACAGTACACATTCCGTCGACCAGCCGAACCTTGGTACCAAGACGTCCAGGGACTCACTCCAACGACCTAGCCATTCCAGACCCATCGATATTTTGTTACCCCACAAAAGGTATTTTCTTATTTTTTTGTAATAGGCAACAATTGTTCCCGTTAATTTCCCTATTGTATTTACTAGCCGTAAATAAAATTAGTTTTATTTTCAATTTATTATTTTCGGTGTTGTTGTGTCCACCATTTTCCTTTCGGCACAACTAGCGCCCTTCCCTATTATTGTTATTACATATATCTTAGTGACCCACGACCTAGCGATACCACGACCAATTCTGAGCTGTCGAGGTAAGCGGTGACGCATGATTTCTCGAAGAGAAATCACGGTAATTTCTTGAACATTATTTTTAAATTTCTGGCACACGTCACAATATATATATATATATATATATATATATATATATATATATATATATATATATATATATATATATATATTGTAACGTTTTATTTATTTAGGTGAAGTGTAAAATTGATTAAAACGCTAATATTTATATAACTAAGTTTAATTAAAGAATTATGAATTATAAAGAATAATGAAAAATAACTAACACTAAGAATTAACAAATATAAACACTAATTTACGACTAACATATATCAATAAAGACTTAAACACTAAGATAATTTATTTAAACAATTAGAACTACGCAATATTTATTTCTACAATATTTATATCACTCTCTATTTATATCACCATCTGTTTACTACACGTATCGATACAAGACTGTCCTCGTGATCTTTTGCTTGGGGTATTTATATTAAAACACATCATTCTAGAACATTCGTCGATTATTCTCGAAATCAGAACAATGGGGACGGACGTGTTCGCTAGCGGCCACCGCCCGCGCTGCCGCCCGCGCCGCTACCCTAGGTTCGCTACAATATATATATTGCAAAGAAGTGCAAACTCACCGGCATTCCGATTCCCACGTGCTCTCCAACTCATTCCGAAAGCACCGCACTATCACTCTACGGCTAATAAACATGACTACAGACCGCCAGAATACCGTGGAAGCCGTTTCCACGAGCACGAGACCGCATGGCTAGACATCTGACAGCTACAGATTTCCCTACAACATCACGTGGAGATAATATCACCCTGTCTTCAAATTTCCACTTACCTTTCATATTTCCTGTTGTGCTTTGTATATATTTTTTTCAGAATAAAACAACCTCATTGACAGCACGCCGACAGCCAGCCACAACTGCACATGTTCGCCCATAAACGAGTGCAACAGTTGGAAAAAATACAAAAATATTTTTCTTAAAATTTGTAATACACACTGAAATGTAAATTATACAATTGTAAAACGCAAGGAAGTCACAGAACGTTAATTAGAATAAAATTTATTTATTAAACAAAAATAGAAACAAAGTAAAATCTCTCCGTCTCTGTCATAAAATCAAAAAAACAATCCGGGTATAAATTCGACTTCCGGGACTGAATCTGTTCACTTGTTTATCAGTTTCTGATAGCAACCTTACCTGAGCTCTCTAGCGACCGATTGCGATTTTGTTTTTCGAAACACAAATCACAGACCGACATTGCCGTAGGTAAGACTTATTACCGTCCTGACCGCTGAACCCGACGAGCAGAACTTTAAACTGGAGTCCAGTTTGGTGATACTTGTCTTCCTGACTCTGACCGTAGACCGTTCCGACGATACCGCCTGAAGCTGGCATCCAGTTTGGCAGTATTTGTCTTCCCGACCGAGACCACGAACCGCTCCCACAGTACAGCCTCAAGCTGGCATCCGGTTTGGCTGTACTCTCCTGTTGATTTAGATTCTGACCGCGACCATAGATTTCACTTCCCCGCGTCAACATATTTGGAAACTCAAGGATCTAAATAAAGATTTATTGTTTGTATCTCTGATTTTTAGTGTTAATCTCTGGCCCGCCGACCTAGAGCAACCCGCGGCTCTCGTTTTGTATTTCAGATACCGCTGCTGATGGCGCTCGAGGGAAACCGTTGAAAGGCAGACGAGTCAACATCCACCAGGACCACCTACCTGTCTTCCAATCTTTGGTTATACAAGTAGTGTATACTTCACGGGCGGCTCCGGATAATTTTGCATATATTTGGTATACTACTCTTATATTTTCAACACAACGTAAAATTTCAGGTTTCAGATCCCAATAAGATTTTATGAGGGCATTTGCAATTTCTAGGAATCCTGCTAATTCTGCTGGATTTCCATTGAAGTTTGGAACAATTTCTAGTAATTTAGTCTCAAATATTGGTATTTGTGTCATATTTTCGCTTAGAGATAAATTTGAAAGAACTGAATTAATTATAGTTGAATCTACTTTTTGGTTTCTGTAAGAATTCGTAAAATCTAAATCTAACTCGTTTTCACTGTTTTCCGCGGTGGAAGGGTAAGATGGAGGAGGACATAAAAAATAAAACATCTCACAATTCGATGAAGAGTCGCATTTCTGGCTGATTTCCTCGATGGAGATCTGCCGGGTCGGAGGGTTATTCCTTGGATTCTCGATAAATCTTGTAGAATTTCGGTCCGTCGTGAGTTAAGAGTTGATACTGCAGGTTTGTTCACGATTCATTACCTTTCAGTATCCTACCGACTGCGCCAATTATTTTCGTGGTTCTGGTTTATAAGTTTTTAAAAATAATTATTTTATTCACAAATAATAAATTTAATATTTACAAAAAAAAAGTATTTGTATTGAGTGTTCATCGGTTCGATGTCGATTTCTTTGATTTCTTGTAGTAGAAGCTGATGTAGTTTGTCTAATGATGTCTTGTCCAGTTTTAGTTTTTCAACTTGTAGGGTTGTCGGACTTCTTATGTTGATTTTCTCTAATTTGATTGGATGACCAGGTGTGGAGTTTATTTCATTGGAATACGTGCAGGATGAGATTTTGATTGAACAGTTTGGTGGTATAATAAATAGATAGGTTCCTTGAAGGAAAGCGATTGTGTTTCTACTGCACGTTGTTTTTATTTGTTGTGGCGTGGGAAATATTTCAATGCAATGTACTTTGTTTATTTCTAAAATAATTTTTTGTGTAATGTTAGCATTCCAATTAAGACAGTCTGTCTTCTGTGCGTTTCATGTGGCATTATGTGAACTTCCTCTTTGTAAAAGTTCCATAGTGACAGCAAATAAACTGCGAATTCCCAAATTATTTTCCATTACCTTAGTTGCAGTAGAGATTAGTAAACATTCGGCATTAGTCGATAGTCGTGGTTAGTCGATCTACTCAGCACTCAGTAGTAAATTATAAAATAATGTAGTTACATATAGCATTAATAATAAATATTTACCACACGATAAGCATATCTTTCACCAAGCCAAAATTATGATTTATAATACAATATCAACCTTTTTACCTTGGTAAACAAGTAGGTGACATATCACCATTGTCAACGGGATGTTGTAGATAATAACTTTTCTTCTAGCAGGGTAATTACGAAAATCATACGAATTTATATACATTTGGTTGTCTAGCAACGGATAAAATTAATTTTAAAAAGTTGCAAATAAATAAATCTGAACTGTCAAGTAAACTGACACATTTTACAAATACTTTAACATTATTTGAAGTTAATTGTTACTAGAGGTCACTTGAAATTTAAGTACCTAAAACAATTTTTCTCGTAGGCTAACTTATCTTCTCGAAAACTGTAATATACTTTCATTTCTTGTAGCTTAAGTAATTACAAGGTTACCTATACATTGTATTTATAAAAATATGTATTTTATATGTATTTTATTGGGATAATTGTTGTTTTCTAAGAAATGGATATTTAGTGGATCATTGTACTGAAAGCTTCCGGATCCGTATCAGAAAGAAGTATCTAGTGGTAGGTATCTTTATTTATTTTCCAATAATAATGTAATATATAACATTTTATTATCTGATCATAATTCTCACAAGAAAAATTTAGATTACATTTTTGCAACTCTTTCAAAAGAAGGTTATCCCAAAACTTTTTAAAATAAACATATAAATCGCAGATTACATCACTTAAATACATTACAAATAAATAATAACAATACTACTCAGATTAAAACAACATCAATTTTATTTATATAAAAATACCGTATGATAAAAATATTAATCACACTCTTCATAAATTACTTAAATTCTACCGGCCCTAAGAGTACACAGTAATCATGAACCGGCCACGGCGAGCACACAGTCAAAGTGATCGGAAATAAATGTTGAAGTTATTTGCTGGCGAATCTGTTGTGTTTGTTGTTATGGTTTAAATTTACAACTGTTAATCAACCAATATTAGATCGGTCATGTTAAATAAAAAAAATATTTTTATGAAAATATAGCATACACATCCTTAGCTTGTCTGGGCGGCGCCTTAGCTGGTGGAAATTTAATAAGATTTTGAAATATATCCGGAGACGGTTTCAGAGTTTACATTAGGTCGTCTTGGTACCAGACATTGCCTAATCTGCATCAGAGGCGATTCTAGTGGGGACGGATATCTTTCGTGGTGCTAGACATCGGCCTGAACTGCGTCACGACAGCGGTTTCAGAGGTGCACTAGGTCGTCATGGTGCCAGACTTTGTCTGAGCTGGGTCAGAGACAATTCTAATGTAGAGGGCTGTCTATCGTGGTGCCTGACATCGGTCTGAACTGAGCCACGATAGCGGTTTCGGAGGTACACTAGGTCGTCTTGGTGCCAGACATTGCCTGAACTGCGTCAGAGACAATTCTAATGGGGTGGCGAGTAGATGTAGGAAAGTGGAATCTAGGAGACCAGGAGGATTTACTTTGGACAAGCCAAACGCAAGTGGCGCCCTGGATTCGACTCCTCGAGTACAGATTTTGACTCGGGTTATATCCCTCTTCACCACTTGAGTGTTTCGGGGTAGCGTCTTCCTTTACAGACACGATCCCGGCGCGAGATCATGGAATCTTCTACAATCTGCATATCAACTATGCAGATACAGTTTCCGCGTCTCGAAGTCTACCCTTTCAAGTGATTTTGCCGTCTGGCTTGGGCGCCAATACCTGGAGACAATGGGCGTGCAGGTGATCTCTTAAGTAATTTTGTACATTTCAAAATATCAAATAAAACATTATATTCTTTTCCATATTAGGTATTTATTTATTTAAGCAGCACCATCTGCAAAGATTACATTGGGTCAAATGTCCTAGCGCGAAGTGGGTAAATTTAGTTTAGCTAAAATATGAAATCTTATTTATATCGGGCGTATTTTACTACGGAATTTTGTAACTTATTATGATAATGCAACTTTAATAAAGACTTTAGTGCATAACTAGTCATCAACCTTATGATATTAAAATTATTTCTCCTTAAATGAAAACTGAAAAAGACATGGTTTTTACCTATGTGATATTGGAAATAGATATTCCTGTTATCTAAACTACTTGGCACATCCGAGCATATTTAAACGAAGACATAATTCATATAATAATCCATAGAAGTATGAATACCGTACAGAAATTTGTGAAATCTTCGTCTTTGTTACAAACAGAAATATTGGAATGTAAATAATGTTTCCGTGTCTTGCAATGTAAACAAATCCGAGGCATCTGTTACCCTTGTCTAGCGTAAAAATGAAAACAGGTGTAAAAAAAATTATTCACAAAAATATTATACAGGGTGAGTCACCGAAATGCCCGTCTTCGATATCTCCCTTGTCGTTAGAAATACAGCATAAATTTATTAACAGAAGTTATACGTCAACTCAAGGAGCATAACGTAAAATTATTTTCACATATACAGGGTGTTGCATTACGGCTCGGCAAGAATTGTTTGCCTTTTATTAAATGGAACACCCTATATATTTTTATATTTTTTCAAGTGTATTTCATTCCCCTACACCAGGGGTGGGCAAAGTGCGGCCCGCGGGCCGCTTGCGGCCCTTTTAACATTTTCCTGCGGCCCGCGACACAAAACGGCAAATAAAAAAATTTAAATCATAAAATATTTCAAATTTGAGGTTAATAAAGTTTGTTAATTTCGCTAGTACAATTATTGTCTCAGCGTTCAAATTTGTATTCCGCGCTCTTTCTTTGTAAGATCACGTGACTTTTAGTACGTTACTTTGACACCAGGTACGCGTGTAGTCGCCCTCGAAGCTTAGTGCTAGGGATTTTTGCTTCTTCTCTTGTCATTTATTTTATGGTGCAACAGTTGTTATATTCAAGTGAATGCAATTGCATTATTTTTACTTTGACTGGCTTTATAATTTTTGATTTTGTAAAGGTATATTTTTAAAGCTATTTTAAAATAACATTATACTGAACAACTTTTTTTTAGTCATGTATAAAAAAAGAAAAATTAAGGATGAAAAACGAATTTTTAATGATGAATGGCGAACAAAATATTTTTTTACACAAATTAAAGATAAGGCTATTTGTCTTATACGTCGCGAAAGTATATCCTCTTTTAAGGAATATAATATAAAAAGACATTTTGCCACAAAACATCAAAACTATTGTTCTGATTTGTCAAATGAAGGAAAATTGAAAAAGGTAGACACGTTAATGAGAAATTTGTCGGCGCAACAAAATGTTTTTATAAAACAAAATACTGAAGACGAAGCTGTGGTAAAAACAAGTTTTGTTATTGCTCAGAAAATTATTAAAGCGAATAAACCATTCTCGGATAGTGAATTTATAAAAGATTGTTTAGTTGAAGCAAGTAGAATTTTATGTCCAAAAGAACAACAAAAATTAAAAAATCACGAAGAACTGTCGTTCGAAGGCTTGAAATAATTAACGAAAATGTACAAAATCAATTGAAATCCGTTTTAGAAGGGGAACTGATGTGGTATTCAATTGCACTGGATGAAAGTGTTGATAGAACCGACACAGCTCAGTTATTAATATTTATTCGTGCAATTAATAATGATTTTGATATTTTTGAAGAATTGTTATCAATGGAATCCATGAAATCTCAAACAACTGGAAACGATATTTTTGAAATAGTCAAGAAATGTTTGAACAATTATAAATTACCACTTAATAAACTAGTAAGCGTAACGACTGACGGAGCACCAAATTTAAGAGGAGCAAATATTGGAATGTTGAGAACAATTTCCAGAACACGTATAGGGCCTATACGGACATATAAATTTTGTTTTAGTTTTCCGCGGCGTTGCCAAGTTATTCCGTTTATTCTCTAAAAAAGACCAAATACACGCATTGCTTTATAATGACGTACTGAAGTTATTTTAATAGTAAAAATTAAGAATTTTTTTTCTGTACAACTGGAACTACACTATGTTCTCACATATATTTTTTTAAATGTAATTATACAGGGTGTTCAATAAAGCGAATCAAATTTACTCAATTTCAAATGACTAAAACTCGTCATTTTCAAATGGAACACCCTATATTTTATAATTCAGTTGTGCGTATTTTTGTATTATCTTCATATTTTATTATGGGGTACCCTATACCTAAAAGCAATATTTTTCGAGATATTCACCTTTTAAGTTAATTTCTAAAAATTAAATTCCAAAAGATTTTTAATCAGTATATAAATGAGTAATTTACTCTTCGCAGATATTTGCGTCGACAGTTTCAAAACAGTTACGAATTTTAATCTAATTTTGTAAGATTTGAAAATCTAGCGGGCCAATTTTTGGACCACCTCCTCCGATCCATCTATAGCAAATTCTTGATTTAAATGATTCCTAACCCGAAGATTGTTGTGAACTGGTAAAACACCATATTGGAACTACAATCTCCGGGTAATATCCATGGGATACTAGATTTAATTTTTAATTGAATAAGTAATTTTAGCAAAAAAATAGTTAAAATCTCCAAAATTATTAGTTTTAGGCATAGGGTACCCGTAATAAAATATGAAGATAATACAAAAATACGCACAACTGAATTATAAAATATAGGGTGTTCCATTTGAAAATGACGAGTTTTAGTCATTTGAAATTAAGTAAATTTGATTCGCTTTATTGAACAGCCTGTATAATTACATTTAAAAATATATATGTGAGAACATAGAGTATAATTACAGTTGTACAGAAAAAAAAATTCTTCATTTTTACTATTAAAATAACTTCAGAACGTCATTATAAAGCAATGCGTGTATTTGGTCTTTTTTAGAGAATAAACGGAATAACTTGGCAACGCCGCGGAAAACTAAAACAAAATTTATATGTCCGTATAGGGGAATGAAATACACTTGAAAAAATATAAAAATATATAGGGTGTTCCATTTAATAAAAGGCAAACAATTCTTGCCGAGCCGTAATGCAACACCCTGTATATGTGAAAATAATTTTACGTTATGCTCATTGAGTTGACGTATAACTTCTGTTAATAAATTTATGCTGTATTTCTAACGACAAGGGAGATATCGAAGACGGGCATTTCGGTGACTCACCCTGTATAGTACTTTATTAATAACAAAATTATACATTCTAGCAGTTCTAGTTCAAAATTTCAATTAACTTATATTTTATTTCAATTAATTATATTTATCCTCTTATTCAAATAATTTTTTACACTTTCATGTTAATGCCCATTTACTGGCGTCCATTGTTTTCTTGCCTTTCCATATTTGACTAAAAAACAATTTTCAGTAAGTTTACTCAAATATTTTATTTTACACACAATTAATAAAATACTGTATTATATATTATAGAACCAAACATATGTTTTTTGACATTGTTTAAACAATTAAGTGGTTCTATATAAATTAAATTCATTTGTTTAGGTTAAGTTTATATTGTTATATTTACAAAAGCTTTATTATCACATTTTCTTGTTATCTATATTTCTTAACCATAGTAGAACTAATGATGGATGTAAATTTATATTCAAAATGTTTTCCTTACATATTTATTTTGTTTTATTTGGTAATAGTTATGCGCATGTTAGTTAATAGTGATTTATTGTATATAATATGTTTGGTTTTAGTGATTCATGTTATTTTGTTTTGTATTTTGTTATATGTTGTTTCCTTTATCTCCCATTAATCTTGCAAAATATATAAGCATCCATAATCCAAGAATATCAAGCAGATCCCAAAAAATCTCATTATATTTAAAGTTTTAAAAATTACATAGGTTCTGTATCAATCAACCTAAAGAAAATTCATGAATAATAAATAGGAGAGAGCCCGCGGAGCTCGGAAAAACCAGGTAGAATTGCAACATTAAAATGGTCTTCGAAGTGAGATCACTGCATGTGAGTAATTAATTAATTTACTTTATTATTACAGTTTAAAAACATATAAAATCACAAAATAAAAATTGCTTATTCATCATCCAGCATGAGTAGCTGTTTCTAGACTTGTCTAGATATTGTAGCGATCCCAGGGTCGCGCCGCGGGCGACGGCCGCTAGCGGGCAGGTTACAACAAGTCCGCTCGCTTCCCATTGTTCTGTTTACGAGAGAGTTGGAGAACATTCTAGCAATTAAATGTTTTACTACAAATACCTCCGAACAGGAGATCGCGAGGACAGTTTTATATTGATAAGTGTAGTGATCGTTCGTTATATAAATCAATAGTTCGTGATATAAATATTGCGTTTATATTTGTTTATGCATAGTGTTACTTATTTTTATTATCTTTATAATTCGTATTTCTTTTATAAAACTTAGTTATATAAATATTAGTATTTTAATCAATTTTACACTTCACCTAAATAAATAAAGCGTTACAATTGGTGTAAAAACTGTAAAGTGTAAATAAAAATAAATAAAATGGCGACAAAACAAATAAAATTAAATGAATTAAAAGTGGCCGATCTCAAGACGAAGCTGGAAGAACAAGAGTTGGAGACATCAGAAACCAAGTATGTTCTACAACTTTGTCTAAGCCAAGCCTTAATAGAAGCTGGTGAAAATTCTGATGACTTTTTATTGGAAATTGATGATTTGAAAAGTTAATGGAAAATTCTAGAAAGTTTGAAGAAAGTTCCAGAACATTGAAAGAAGAGTTGATGGAAAATTCTAGAGTTTTGGAAGAAAAACTGAACGAACAACTGAAATAAAGTTCTAGAAATTTAGAAGATATATTGGAAAATTTGAAAGATGAATACTATATGAGGATTGCAGAATTACAGAAAAATGTCTCCAAAATTACGTTACCAGTGGTTTCAAATTCTGATATTGCTAAGACGGATGAAATTCAGCAAAAGAAACAAGAAAAAATACACATAAAAACATCAGAATTTGACGGCAAGACATCGTGGCCGAAATATGTAAAACAATTTGAAGCCGCTGCCAAAAGCAAATGGTTGGACTTGGAGAAGGCTACAGCGCTGACAGTTTCGCTGCGTGGAAAAGCCATCGATATGCTACAAACGATAAAAGAAGATGAACAAGAAGATTACGAACAACTTGTTAAGCGATTGGATATGCGATATGGCAATGCGCATTTGGAGCAGGTGTACCAGACGCAACTGAGGAACCGGTATCAGAGTTCTAAAGAAAACCTTCAAGAATTTGAAGCCGACATAGCTCGTTTGGTTCGTCTCGCACACCCTACAGCTACTGATAGCTTTTTGGAATGCCTAGTCACACAAGCATTTATCTATGGGGTCCGTGACAATGAAACTCAGCAAGCACTGCGATTGGCTCGACCAAAAACTTTAGTTGATGCACTAAAATATACATTAGATCATGAAGCTGTCAAACAAGCTTCACGTAACCAGTCGCGAGTGCGAAATATCGATGCTAAGAGTACCGAAGACCTAGATGATAGGATAAGACGTATTACATCTGAAATTTATGCTGCTAGAAGAAATAAACTCCGCTGTTGGAATTGCGGTGAATTAGGTCACCCGCAAAGGCTCTGCAGAAAACAACAGAGGAAAGCAGAACCAAGAAGAGAAGAAAAGGAGTCGGAAAACTAAGTCAGGTTAATGCGAAGGGGCAGTCGTCGACCCGTAATCCAGTAGCCCCAGAATCCATTACTTACGTCGCATCCCTTCATCATCAAGCTAACAGTATCTATATAGACGGTTCTATCGACAGAAGGCCGCTTAAAATGTTGCTGGATACGGGTGCGACTAAAACAATAATCAGACCCGACTTAGCAAAAAAATATTTAGAAAACATTTACTTCCAACAAAGTGGCAAATACGCACAGCCTCCCAGGAGAACAAGCTACCGCATCTGGAGAAATAGATTTAAGCATCACTGTTAGAAAAACGTGCATTAAACATCGTGTGCTGGTAGCTGACGTAGAAGATGAATTCATTCTCGGCATGAAGAATGAAAAAGCATGGATTTAAACTTGACTGGAAGAATGGTGAGATAATAGTCAATGATGAAGAACTAGTATTAAATCCACGAGACGATAATGCCATGCGAGTATAAATAACGGAAGATGTAACCCTCCCAGAACGGAGTGAAGCAATCGTAGAAGTACAGCTAGAGGGTACCTTCTGTGAGGGAAACATTGTCATGCTCCAGCCGAAAAACAATGATGCCAAAAGATAATCCTAGTTCGAGTAATGAACATAAATTTTTATCCTGTTATACTGCAGAAAGGGACCATAATCGGAGAATTCTCAACGGTATCATCAATTATTCGAAATTGTGAAGATCAAAGACAGCACATCCTGTGAAGTTCCAGATATTCTATTGAAGGAGCTGTCAACATTGTTCCAGAACTTGACTGCAGATCAGAAAACCAAGGCTAAGAACTTAATTGGGAACTTTCAAGATGTGTTCCAATTTTACAAGAAGGACAAAGGACGAACCAATGTAGTCCATCATAAAATAGACACTGGAGACGCAAAACTCATCCACTAAACAACAAGAAGACTACCACTGGCTAAGCGGGAAGAAGCGGAAGGAATTATTGAGGACATGAGGACGGAAGATGTAATCGAACCTTCAAGCAGTCCATGGGCTTCACCATTGTTGCTAGTGAAAAAGAAAGACGGCTCTACAAGATTTTGCGTCGAGATGTAACCTCTACTCTCGATCTAAAGAGCGGATACTGGCAAGTGGAATTAGACCCAAGAGACAAAGAAAAGACGGCATTTACCAGCGGTACCGGTCTTTGGCAATTTACTGTTATCCCATTTGGGCTCTGCAATGCCCCTGCAACGTTTGAACGACTCATTGAAACAGTGTTGGCTGGACTGTCGTGGAAAACATGTTTGGTTCACCTCGACGATATTATTGTAGTAGGAAAAACGTTCGAGGATCACATGAAGAACTTGGAAGAGGTTTTCCAAAGGTTGAGGAAGGCTAACCTGAAGCTCAGCCCAAAGAAGTGTCATTTATTCCAAAGAGAAGTTTATTATCTTGGACACGTAGTTTCTGATAAGGGTTTTGCAGTTGACCCGGAGAAAATAAGGGCTGTGAGTGACTGGCGAGTACCGAAAGATAAACACGAATTGAGAAGTTTCCTTGATCTCTGTACATACTACCGACATTATGTACCTGGATTTGCCAACATAGCGAAGCCATTGACAAGGCTTACTGAAGAAGGCAGAAGATTTATCTGGGAGATGGACTGTCAAGTCGCGTTCAAACAACTTAAATATTCCTTGACAAGCGCACCTGTCCTAAGTTATCCTTTACCAGAAGGAGAATTTGTTCTAGATACAGATGCCAGCAACGTTGGAATTGGTGGCGTTCTTTCCCAGATACAAGACGGACAAGAGAAAGTTATTGCCTATTTTAGTAAGACCTTGTCAAAACCAGAAAGGAATCATTGCGCCACTAGAAAAGAACTTTTGGTAGTCGTGAAATCCGTGGAACACTTCTACAAATATTTGTACGGCAGAAAATTTCTTATAAGAACTAACCATGCTGCTCTCAAATAGCTGCTACAATTTAAGAATCCTGAAGGTCAGGCAGCTAGATGGATTGAAAGATTGCAAGAATATAACTTTGTTATTGAGCATCGAGCAGGTACAAGCCATCGTAATGCTGACGCATTATCAAGAAGACCTTGCCAAGACGAATGCAAGCATTGCAGTCGTCTAGAAGAAAAACTCTCCATCGTCACCAGAACAATAGTAGTCAATGATAGTTGGCAAACGGAAGACCTTCGCAAAGGTCAAGAGAATGACTCGGACTTGAAGATCATACAGGATTGGAAACATGGCGATAGCAGACCAGTTTGAGAAGATGTTGCACGAAACTCACAAAGTGTAAAATCGTATTGGGCGCAGTGGGATTCTATTATGGTACGATGTCAAGGCTGAAAAAAGTGGTCTACAGAATTAGGAAAACACCTAATAAAAAGCCGAGAATAGTCCACCTTAATCGATTAGCCCCTTTTGCTGGTGATAACTATGACGATCATCGTGAAGCGACGGTTCGCCGGGTTGTAGCTGAGGAACTTACATTTGAAGACTTTATGGAAAGCCATTTCACTGGTCACAAGTCACGCTATGGCGTGATACGAGAAGAACAAAGAGATCTGTTCACCTTGTCCCCAGAGTATTCCCTCGCCCATTGTGTAGCAGAAGACATTAAGATGTCCCCCGGCATCGTTTCAGTTTTTAAAAGAAAATTTGGACGAGTATAAGAACTGGCCAACCAGCGTCCAACCGTCGGAAAAACGCTACAACTGGAGGATGATAACATAGAATACAAGCGGTACATTTACTATTAATTAACACTCTGATTTTCTTGATTCGAACACCATGAGATGCAAGACAATGTTCTAGGTAGTGTAGTGCCAAACACATTGCAGTGGTTTTTGTGAAAGTGGAGTTTTGAAAAACATAACCATCGAACATGTGTTTGGGTTCTAGTCAAATTGCTCGTTCAGTTAATTTCATGCGGCGAAATTAACTCGTTCAGTTATTTAAGGCAATAGTAAGTTTATTGTTTTTATTACTGTTTATATTGTACTTTAAATGTTATTTATTTTTATATATTGTTTTGTGACTATGTTCACCTTCGATGATGGGTACGAGGGGGAGGGGGTGAACACTTATAAAAGCGCGGTCGTTGACCGAATCGTGGCTTTTTTGAGTAAGTTTTTGACCAAATAAAGACGTTAAATAAAAGTTCTGAAGCAGCGTTTTTTTATTTGAATTGTTTTCATTGTTTTCCTATCCTTCCACTGGTGAACGTAAGGTAAGTGGAAGTGAAGTATTTATGGGAAAATTGGAATAGTGTTTTGCCGTTTTTCACACCCATATGTGAGCAAAACGTGTGTTTGAGAAAAGTGTTCTTTTTCATCTCGTACAAGAGTTATGCGAAAGTTGCGATAGTATGTGGATTCCGATTACTAGGGACAGAGGAGAAATAGTGATTGCGCTACCACGATCGAGATAATTTTGGATAAATTTCGGCGTGGAAAGAATCCTCGAATCCGGGTGCAGTGATTTTGCTTCGTGAACCGCGGAACAGGATTCGGCTTGTCCATCGGCAACCGCCAGGACCAATCAAGGATAGTTCTGCTGAATTTGGTTTTGCGTTCATTTTTACCTCGCCCTCGCATCGCGTATACGTGGGTGAGCGAGCAACGCAGGTTGTAAGAATAACCGATTTTTATCCTAAATTCATTTATGCTTTTATTTACGTCTTTTTATTGTTTTCTTTTTGAAAGCTGTTCCGTGATATTGTGTTCAAGCGAGCGACCCCAACCAATGTTGGAATCCGTAACTTGGACATTTTTCTCCATTGATATCTGTGGCCGTCGTCACTGGAAGCCTACGAGTTAGACGTCTCTACTGTTACGTAGAGTGGCGCCCGAAAATTAGCAACGAATAGTGCGACAGCGTTTGTATATTTTATTATACCGTGCCTGTCGACTAATTATTATGTTTTTGTATGAGTTACTGTTTTATAGGCTGTGACGACTTATTTTACATTGTGTGACGCGAAGGTAACGCCGTAGTCCGTCACACGTTTTCGAGAACGATAGGGATTGGCGATATAACGACGTCACTCAATATTAAATATTTTTTACTGTACGGTCAGTTAAAGTACACATTATCTTAATCTTCAATTAATAGAAAAATGTCGCATTGAAAAACTAGTGTAAATTATCAAAAATATAGGTTATTTATTTAACAACCGATTGATAAGGTAACCGATAATTTAACCACAGGTGAAAAAACTAAACCTAAGAGAAGCCCAGTAAAGGGATTGTAATAAAATATTCTAATTGTGGCACACGAAATACTTATTTGGAGTTCAATGTTTTACTTACATTTTAAGAAATACAGTAAAAAGAATATGAAATGAAAAGTTACCAAGACACAACTTTAATAGAATTTACAAATAATTATATTTCAGTTGTTTGTAGTATAATATTACAAATTATAACACTCTCTTCACATATCAAGAAAATAAAAAATAAAATCAACTTCTGATAAATATATATATATATATATATATATATATATATATATATATATATATATATATATATATATTTTCTGAGTATAAACCACAATTTACACACCACATATTAAAATTTAAAACTCTTAATTATTCATTAATATTTCAATTATTCAACATCATTTTAAAAAGACCTGAATATGATGTTCGCATATGGTATATGAAATCTCGTTTATATTATTTTAAAAGATGAGAAATTTGTTGTATAATAAATTAATTTAATTGCAATTCTGATGTATTGATCGCTCATGGCTCCATTTTTTTTACTAATCATCAAACACCGCAAATCTAGATATTTGATACAAAATAAATGTGTGCTATCAGCAATTATAACGGAAGAAGGTTGGAAGGTAGAAGAATAAATGTTTGAATGTGTCCCATACATCGATTTCTCGAATTATTCAAAAGCATAGAGAGACTAGCGGATATTCCATTTCAGAAGACCTAAACATAATCAAAATCGTGCAAGAATCCTTAGCCAATATTATTTCTTAAAAGTCTTCGCCTTATGGGAATATGCGACATTTTAAATGCCACATTAATGCTTGGTTTTATAAAAGCGAATTATAATTATAATGCAATATTTTATATATAATCGCGTTGCATAAAATTAAATATCAAGCATATGATCTCGGATTTCATAATCTCGGATAATTTTTCATATAATGCAAGATTATTTGGTGTTTCCGTTTTATAAAATAAAACACCAAATTATATTGCAATATAAATCATGTTTTTGTAATTCGGAGTTGCCGGCGAATTAAATTGACAAAGTTCATAATTCCGAAGAGAAAAAATCAAATTTTTGGTATAAATCTTAAAAAACTTAACTTTTACTATTAAAATACGTACAAAACAAGCAATTTAATTTTCACTTTTAGAAAATGTCTTTAACTGACTTGGGTAGCTATTATATTCTGAGTTGAATTATTATATTATACGTTCTATATATTACCATTCTTTATTAGGAACTAAGCAACAATACATTCTTGTATATCAAGATTAAATGTCTTTGAGATGTCAGGCCTCTTCTTCTTCTTTTTCAATCAGCGCCTAGCGCCGGATATTTGTATATTTCAGCAGATAACAGTAACTAAAACTTTTTTATCAGGTTTTGAAAAATTAGTCGAAATTTAGCTTAGGCGACGATCATTAAGGAAATTTTGTAAAAATTATTTTACACAACTCGAGTTCAAACAACGTCACAGGCTTTCTAGAGAATATGTAACGAAAATGCTGTAAGTTCTATATCTTATTTTAAAAGCACTAACTGAAAGGAAGCAACCTCTCTTTTCGATTTCGATTATATCCTTAAAATTAACAAAATTTCGGTAATCCCACCCTTAATATTTCGGTACTGAAATCCCACGCTATGAAATGAATGTACTTAGTAAGTCAAGTTAATTCCGGTATACGAGTATCTTTGTGTACATTGTACCTGGTATTCACTTCGCTAACAAACAATAACATATCCGTATATTAGATATTAAGGTACTAAGAGCGGTAGTTTCATAATTTATTTTGATATTAAGTGACACATTTTAATATAAATTGTATTTAGAATATTAACAAGTATTTACATATTATACAACATATTTTATTTGAGTACTTTCTGAAATCCATACTGCATGACATCAGTTTTCCATATAATCCAAAACACTATCAGCAATCCCAAGAGCTTCATCACGTTATCTAAGATCACCATTCTGTTGTAATGCTTCCTGGCTTGAGGCAATGTTTCGTCAGTTTCCTTAAGAAGGTACCGTCTGCACCCCATAATAGCATTCTTCATAAATGCTTTCATATTATAATTACGAAAATCATAGTCCCACTCAGATACATCTTTAGACAAAATTCTGTTTCGCAGCTGCAATAAATTTTCATTGTTATATTTCCATTCATTATTCATAAAATGACGTAATGCAAGCTGCGCAATAAACATCTTTTTCTGCAGTTTGGTTAACCTAAAAAAATAATCTTTTCAAGTACATGTGTATATATTTGTTAAATTTTTAACATCAAATGGCTAAAATTTAGAAATTTTGTACCACAAATAGCAAAGTATATATGTATAGTACTCCATTATTCTATTAACATACGTAATGCAAATGGAAACCGAATGAAACTGTAATTATTTCGATATAATTTTACTTGTAGTTTAGTGACGTACGTTGTCAGCCTAGACCAGTGGTTCTCAAAGTGGGTACCGCGGCACCTTGGGGTCCCGTTCTTTTTTATAGCGGTATCGCGAGCGTGGTGTAAAATTTAGTATGTAGGTATTTTGATAGTTCTTGGATCTGAGCATTTGAACCTTTTTCTTCATACAAATGGTTGTCCAAAGAATGAGTATTGAATCGTGTTTACGAATTAAATGTTGAGTATCTAGCCACTTTTTCTTGAATTTTGTAAATTGTTTAAAAATGTATTTGAAGAACTGAATAAAGTAAATTCCAGTATGCATAAAATGAGATGAAAATTTCTTAAAATCGTCTGATAAAATTAGAATTTAAATACAAGAAAGAATTTTGAAATTGAGGCAAGCTGGAAATGTTTACAAGAACACCTAAAACACTTGTTAACACTATGAATACAAATTTGCTACCATTTTCCAGATATATCTATTCTCAATTTTCGTTAGAATCATTTTGAATATTTTTTCAGAATAAATATCGCAATATTGTGTGAATGTGACCAAAGATTTCTACGATTTTTAACATCGAAACTAAATAAAAGAGAGAACGATTGAAATCGGTAGAACATGAAATGCATGTATGTTTGTTCAAAATACACCCAATAAAAAGGAATTATATAAATTACATCTAGTTCATGTATCACATGTATTCCTAAGATAAATAAAATATCTTTAACAGTTTATGTACATAATGTTAGGTGTGCCGGAAATTTTATATTATCGATTTGGGATGCCTTCACATCAAAAAGTTCGAGAACCACTGGCCTAGACCTACATGCTCTGCAAGGTACCTACAGCTTATACGAGATTTATTTAAATTCAAATTCAAATTTAACATATTTTGAATATATTTTTAATAATTTGTTATAAAGTAATGTTAACATGTATATAATTCCACATACAAAATATATAGTCGCATATAATAAGTGTAAAAGATTTTTTTACCGTTATTTAACCGTGTCCTATAATGGCCTAAGACGAGAGAGTCAACCATATAACATGTCGTAAAAAATGGACTTTTATTTGTAACAAACAAAAAAAATATTTTCATTGATAAAAGGAAGAACTTGTTTGTTATATACAGGAGTCTGTTATAAGAGGCTAACCATTAGGGTCTCGAGAACTTAAGAGATACGAAATCGGTTAAATTGGGGTAAAGTTGCATTAATTGGCCATTTTAATCATGTATTTGTTTTTCCGAAAAAATGCATAGGTCACTAGATATGAGCAGAATACTGATTTTAGCAAATTTACTTTTAACTTATAACGTTCTTGTTTCAGTTCACACAAGGTTCTACTTTGCACATTATACAGACACTTTTTTACGACGAATTAAGAGCGGTCCTCAAAATTTTTATAACCAGAACACTTCTCGAGAAATTGATTTCAAATTTCATATGGGGATCAAAGTTGTTTTAAGTACCTACTGTTAAATAGAGATTAAGCAATCGAATTTTCAGCAAAAGACCATCATTATACTGAACTTTTTCATTTGTAGTAAATCTTTTCATTATTTTTATCTTAATAAAATCAAGGTAGCAATTAAAAGATAAAAATGTGTCATACTCAAGCAAATCAAAACAAATAAATAATTTGTTAAAGATGGAAATTTTAATTTACATGTATCTCGTGACATAATCATCGTATATTATTAAAGGAGGTTTATTAGACATTTTAATTTTGAACAACTTTTGTGTTTAAATTTTTGTCCTAACTTTAATAGGTTAAAATTTATAGGTATCGTAATGAATATTTTCCATTTAATTTTCTATATAAAAATATAGACACCCGTTGTAAGTATACGCTAAATCGAATTTAACTTTTATGTAAACAAAGTTTTTGGGTGAATTAAAAACGCCGTATTTGTCGAAATTGAATGGCTTTTCTTTAAGGCCTGACATGTTTACATCGTTTAAGAAAACGACAGTATGTGTAAAAAAGCAATATCCTTCAATTTTTGTGACTTTTTTTACTGCTCGCCCTTAACAGCAACATTTTTTTGTAATAGCATTAATATTCTGGCGTTTTACAATTAAAACTTTACTACCAAAACAAACAAACAAAGAATTTATTGATATTGTGTATATAAAGTATAATGGAAGTACTCGGGTAATTGTTTTATAGTTTTGTTTGTTTCTATAAATAATCAGTAAAAAATCTTAAAGTCCATTGTAAAGAGTACGTTGTCCACTAAAAACCTTTTTTATTGCATTTTATGTTGCGTTAATTTTGTATTACAGTTCCTTGTTCATTCGTAGTTTTGTAAATACATTCGTCTTTTGTTTAAATAGTGACTTCTAACTACTTCTTTAAAAAACAAATTCAACCAATTTAATAGAAACATTTTTCACAATGATGGAATTTTATCTGAAAAGTGAGATGTAAATAAATACAAAGTATAACTTACATTGGTTTCTTTCCCAATATTTTTAAAATCCCATCCAGTAATAGCGCTGGCAAAAGCATAAATACTATTGTTCTAATATACCAAATGACAGTACTAGTAGTCGTATGACCACTTGGTATCCACATTATACCATTAAGCGGTACATCAACATTTACTTCTATTGTTTGACTTGCCAATGTTTCTATAGTCGGTCGAAGCCAATCAGCGACTTCATGCGATGTACAGTGCAGGACTTCAGGAGTTTGAGGCTGTCGAGTGGCAATATCCCATGTAGATACCACTAAAGCTTTTGTTACGACGTCTATAGGAATGTAGTCTGGTTTATACTTAGCATTTGCATACATTGTACGCATTATACCTACAAAAAAGCAGAGATTAATATATAGCCTTTAATTTCTTACTTTGTAAAAATCTATTAAAAACCTATGTCTATTTCCATACTAAACAAAAAATGATTGCAAGAATCAATTACTATTACTGATTACTACCATATGTGGTTTTTTTCATCGGAAAAAATCAAAAGTTATATTTAAAATGTTATGAAAACAATGCTACTAATATATATTTAAAAATACATGCGTATTTTTAAAGTTAAGTAACTGTTTTTGGGATGTTTTTCAGGTAATAAATTATTGTTTTAATACATAGTAATTCAATTTTCAATATAATACATTCATTTTTGTAAATAAATTTTAGCTGACAAACTCACAAAAGTTTTTTTCTCTTTTTCTATACGAGTAACAATTTTATCAATTTGTAAGGAAATAATTATTATTATCAAAAACTCATGAATTATAGTCGAAACTAGTGTTCTATTAATAAGCAATCAAATGATTACCCTTTTCAGCATTAAATTTAAATATTACCGTAAAAATTCTATTAATTTTTATTGTCGGCAGTTTTTTTTTGTCGTCACTATATGTCCATCCCTAATATCATTGCTGCCTTTAACTATGTCTAGTATATATTTATAAATTTTTGACAGATGACGATTATAAATTATCATCCATTTCATTCCAATCAATGTTGCAAAATTTGTTAAAAATTAATTAAATAAATTGAATTGAAAATAGTGACAGTATTATTAGATTAGTCAATAATACTCGTAATATATAAATTTGAAAATTACATACGATTTTATACCAATGAAGGTTGCCAAAGAGAATTAATTGAGGTTGACAGTGTGACAAACGTGCTTCACTAAATTTGCTTAATAATATATTCAAAAAAATCGAAAATCAGTATATGGAATACGCTACAGAAAAAAACAGTACAAAATATAATTGTACTGAAAAAATCAGTTCGAATGGTCACACTAATTATGTCTGCAATTGAATTAAAAATAAGAGAATAATAACAGTAGTAGTACAATTTGTACAACTACAAACCATAATATGTTCTGCTTGCGTCAAAAATATCAAACCAAAGAAATCAAAGAAGAAATAACTGAGGATCTAATAAAAAAATCACGAAACAGTCACTATCCAAAATAATAAAATATATATATATATATATATATATATATATATATATATATATATATATATATTAGACATAATCGTTCATCACCAAAACGTCAGAGAACTTAAAATTAAATTACTATCTCCAATAACGTTTCTAAGAGTCGGCAAGCAAAATACATAATACGCACAATTACTAAGTTTTAGAAGGTAAATATATATAATACCTGAATCAGAAACTAACATATAATATATTTGTAACAATTGAAGATAACATGATATGTTTTCTATGCAAAAACCTGGACACACAGCTAGTCAGTGCAATCCCGATTCAGAGTACGACCAACATCAAAAAACAAAAATTTAGGTACATGACCTAGATAATTAAGCAGCGCACACAGCCAAATACAGTCTAAGAAAGATACACTACAAAACGATATATGTACTGAACAAACATCAAAAATATATTTAAAATGGCCCGTATCTCAACGACTGAATAATACTGCATCAAAAAATTCAAAAAACTATAATCATAGCCAAAGAAATTCACAAAACCACACAATCAGTAGGATAAAATAATAATACAAACAGAATAGAAAGAGAATATACATAAAACATTGATGAATTTCTGATAATACTACGAGAATTCCGTTCTCATGCTACAAAACAGCTAGCAGAAATAAATGGAAGCATGCAGCAATACGAGTCAAAAAACCTATGAAAACAACAATATGAATCACAACAATAAAAATAACACTACACTCTTACAGTGAAACTGTAAAGAATTTCACTCAAACAGCAGCATTGGAGAAATTCACATGTAGTCTAAATCTTCATTGCATATGCTTACAACAACTTTAAAACCAGCATAAACATTAAAGTTAAAAGTCTTGATTTCTCATAGAGAAGATAGAGAAAATATAGAGCATGCAAGAGAAGAGGTTGCGATATTAATAAAGAATGGACACCATTCACATATAATAAACCTAAATACTTGTTGCAGTCGCAGAAAATATATGTACCAGAAGAATTCACAATCATCAACAATAACTAGCACCGAACAAAAATACTCAAAAAGACGGTAATCCTAATAAAACAGTTATCAAAACTATAGTTCATAATAAGAAAGTTTAAAGTCTCTTATGAGGTTCCATAAACACAAACACTGAAGAAAAAATAATCGAAAAAATATTCTAAAATCATCATGAATGAGGGATATCTAGCTTAGTAATATATTCTATAATTGCTTTTTTCTTCGTTCTAGTACATTCTATTTTTAGTTTTAAAATTAGATTATTAAGACAGTACAGAAACTTATTTCAATTTAAGTATACAAAAAATGTCCTTTCATCAAATTTGTAATACTGTATCGGAAACAGAAAACAGTTAATTTTGGTGTAACTAAATAAGACACAGAACTTATCTTACCTCGCGCTTGCAAAAATTTATTCCTTAACTTTATTACATATTTCTTCAACATTTTTGCAATTTAAAATAAAATTGCTTCCTATTTAATAATTTTATTTTTTTAAATCACTTACGTTAAATATGATAACAGTGTATGTCATATTTTGTAAACTTATGAATAAAGCATCTGTTCCTCAGCCTCATTCATGTTTAAAATTAATATAAATTATGTACTATTTTCTGTTTAGCCAGAAAGGTTATTATGCAGACCGGTAGAAAATTAAATAATCATTATATTTAAAAATTTTAAAAATAAGCCGGATTGCAATCAGATAATCTAATAATGAAGTTTTATGCTAAAGTTTCGCTGTGCTTACAGCTTAATCAGGACGATCTGGTGAAAAAATAGTGATGTATATAAATAAAATAATTCAAAAATAATGTTATCGTCAGGAAATGAAAAAGATTTTTAAAGCGTCATTTAGAAGACTAGAGGACTTTGGTGATGAATTATACATATTTTTCCCTATATCTAAGAACCTGATATATTTCGTTGGAGAATAGGGGAAATCTTATAAGAAATTATGGTGGATGCTGGAATAATTTGCATATTCTACTGAATGTTGAGCTGAGATGCTTATATATTGGATATTCAGTCTCAAAATTTTTAACAAAAAACAATACTTTCCTTATCTATTTATTAATAGACGGGAGGTAAAAAACGCAGACATGAATGAACTAGTAGAAAATTTTACTAAGAATATAATAGCAGTAGCCACCAAAGCAATAGGTGGAAAATCAACAAGTAAGAAATCAAAAACAACACCATGATGGAAAAAAGCGTGTGAAGAAGCTGTAAAAGACCACAAAAAGCACTAAATAAATATAAAATAAGCTAAAATAATATTTGAGAAATTATAAAAATTATTTTAAGTAATAATGCAACTACAAACACAAGCTTCCTAAAGGTAAACAACAGAGATGTAATAGACACACAGAAAACATGTAATGAGTTAGCAAATATATTCCAATATAAATCTTCAAACGAACCCAAAAATCCTCACTTCTTAAGAATAAAAAACATATTCGAAAATGCACCACATTCAAGAAGACGAAAATTATATGATCATTCCTTTTACACATCCAGAGTTAACATACACAATTCAAAACACCAAAACTAATACTAGTCCTAGCACAGACAATATACCTTCAGGACTGATAAACAAGATAGAAGCCTTACAACACCTACTCGACATTTATAACAAGTTATGACACGCACATACAAGGGGAAGGGAGGATTCTACTCTTTCAAATGTCATCCTCACCTCCACGTGATAACCCCTGAGTAATGCTAACGAGGAACTGGCGATTGAATATGAGCGGTATAACCCACAACGTGCAAAAGAGGAAATATTATTGAAACATTAACTAATAGTTATTTTTTATACAAGACGATAAAATAATATTTTATCGACAAGCGAAAAGTG
Organism: Stenolophus ochropezus; assembly: GCA_035578165.1. Classification (NCBI taxonomy): domain Eukaryota; kingdom Metazoa; phylum Arthropoda; class Insecta; order Coleoptera; family Carabidae; genus Stenolophus; species Stenolophus ochropezus. Next base: position 4,234,065 of record JAQOWZ010000008.1, on the reverse strand, counting down.
TTAATTCACGAACGATATAATCGCGAGTGAATTATTTTTCACGAGTCGATAATTTAATTTTTCCTACGACCACTGTTAAAAATAGTCTTTTTAACAGTTGCTTAGCAAGTTAAAAATAACAGTTTATAACACAGTAAATACTTTTAACACGTTGTCATTGACAACGTGTTAAAAGTAAAAAACAAATTTACTTTTAACAGCACTTACGTTCAGTTGTTCATAACAAATACATCATGACCTGTCATAAATGTCATTCTATATTTTTTATTTACTAATATATAACTAGGGTCGTAGGAAAAATAGTGTATGATATTTGTGTTAAAAGTGATTTTATTTCGTTCGTGAGGTTTGTTACACTCGGCTTCGCCTCGTTTCAAACTTCCCCACTCACTCATAAAATGTCACTTTTAACACTTATATCATAAATAACTATTATCGTCTTGTATAAAATTCAATTTTTTTCTTTATCTGATTTTGAAGAAATTGAAATTAGAAAAATTTAATTTTTATTTGAGAACAATTTTAAAATGACAGTAGTGTGAGTTGCTATGGAAATGTACTTCAAATAAATATAAGTTAAAGTACTTTATCTACCCTTGCTGTTAAAGTGTTACTTTATCTACCCTTGCGGTTAAAGTACTACTTTATCCACTATTTTGAGTTGATAAAATTGTACTTTAACATCTGCTATAGAAAAAAGTATTAAAATATCTAAATTCTTAAAGGCCAGTCTGGAGGTCAAAATGGCCGTAAACTGATTAAAGAATCCGAAAGAGTGAATAAAAGTAGGACTGGTAAAACAGTACCGAAAATTGGCTTCAAGCAAAAATTACGATTTGGTACATGGAATGTAAGAACTTTGCTCGAAAATTTTCGATTGAAACAAGCTATAAACGAAAATGAATCGCTATAATATTGCACTTCTGGGTATGAGTAAAGGAAGATTGATCTCCTTTGGAGAAATAAACACTACTCGTAGTTGTTGGACAAAATTGATTTACTCGGAAGCCCAACGACGATGATATCTACCAATAAGACGTTGGCATATAAAAACAAAAAATTGTGTAATTGATTGGGATACATTAGACTACCAGTGTAATCACACATAAAAAATCTAAAGCAGAGGCTTTCACTAACACTCTTAATTCACTAATTGTTAAAATATGGGAAGAAGAAATAATCCCAAAAGAATGGTGCGAAGTAGTAAAAAACAAGCCAAACGACATTTTTTGAATATTTGTTCACACCAGCCCTCGTTAAACCCTTTTATTTAACCAAATACAACTACTTATGATAATTATTCAAAATAACAGAAGCCTGTCGATTTGTAGTTAATAACTATGTAATTGTTTTTGGCAACATTGATTGGGATGAAATCGGAGTTAATTTTAAATTTATAAATTATTGCCGACAATCCCAAAACTAGGTACTATCTCTGTATCAAGTTTAGTTTATTTACGGAATATTTAGTTTTTTTTTTTGATTATTTCAAAACACAACAATAATTGCATTGAAATTAGAGTTAATTTTTGAATTCATAAATTATTAGCGACAATCTTTACAATACTATCACGGTCTTCAGCCTAGTTTATGTAGGAATATTTGGTTTCTATTTACTTATTTCATAACACATTTCGCAATGTATTTTGAAATGTCAAAATTCATAATAATGAAATATGTTATGTTATTAATTAAAAATATTTGTTGAATCTATACTCAAGATTATTACTCATGATATTGTTTTCAAATCTACAAAATCAATGTTTTAAATGAACGTACAAACGTTTAAAGTTCATAAATTGATTGTCAAAAGTGACGGATGACAGCTTGATTCTACTTCAATTTTACACAGATGGATGAAACACTATAATCTCATTATAGTGTTAAAATCGAATAATGCGTTTTGGTAGATGAGATTGGCAGAAATTTTGGCGATTGTGGTGACAAATATAGTCATTTAAACTTTTAGTATATAGGAGCGAAAGCTCAGCTACGTTAGTCCTGAAACAGTGAAATATTTACTTGTTTTGAAGGCCGAGTGCTTTCATTTGGTCAAACACAACATAATTCTAACTATTTTTTCTAAAAGATAAAAGCCAGATTTCTGATAACGTTTTCCAAAAAAAAAAGGACGAACCGATTGGTTCATTTATGTCTTATGTACACAGCTGCTTTGGCGAGTGCATTTATTTGACACCAAACACGACATCCTTTTGATAAAATTTTGCAAAGAAAACAAAAGTCGATCGACATAGCAATTTTTTATCTTATCTGCATACCAGTCCTTGCCGAATGATTTCATTGGACACCAAACAGGACAAACTTCTGACAACTTTTTGCAAAAGGAAGTATACTTCTAAAAACTTCTGCAAACAACAAAAGCTGAGCTGCATGACAAATTTTTAAATACGTCCTACAACCATCGTAACGCCCTTTCATTTGATACCAAAACGACTATTTTTGATGTTTGTATTCAAAATAACAAAACCCTATTGATTTGTAGTTAATATTTTATATATTTATATTTTGGATGAGGAATAGTGGGTGTATCAGTGTGGTTTGTTTGGGCTTGTGTTTAGTAGAATCTTTTTAAATCAGTCTAGTTTTCGTATTTTATTTGTTCCACACATATTCAGCACAGTTTTTTACTTTTGTCATTATAACTCAAATTTATGTGTGAATTATTCTCTTAGAATGTTTTGGATTTTGTTTTTTCATTTTGATGTCGCAACCACAATAAGAGAATAATTCGTTTGTAAATTTTAGTTATAATGACAAAAGTTAAAAAACTTCATCTTAAACTGTCCTGAAGATGTGTTAAACGAATAAAACACGTAGGCTGGACAGATTAAAAAAATAATCTACTAAAGACAAGCCCACACAAACCACACTGATACACCCACTACTCCTCATCCAAACCAATTAAAACAGTAACAATTAAAAAAAAAACAAGTAGCCATAAATTTTGGGAAAATTTGTCAGTAATATGTCGAGATTAGTATCATTGGAAAGCACAAGGACTGGCTTGCAGAAATGACAAAAATGATCCATGTCGATTGGCTCTTGTTTTTAGTGAAAAGTTGTCAGAAGTCTGCCGTGTTTAGTATCAAATGAATGCACTCGATAAGGGCTGGCTTGCAGAAATGACCGAAATTTACCATGTCTATAGGCTTTTGTTTTTTTTTTTGCGACAAGTTGTCGATTTTGGTATCAAATGAAAGCATTTGAGAAGAGCTGATTTGCAGAAATGAAAATAGCAACCAAATCTAAATTTCTCACCGACGTCGGAGGTCTAGGGAACCCTCAGTGTAGCGTTCGTTGTCTATCTGTCTATCTACAATTCACTCACATTTGTCAAAAACAATTGTTTCATTATTTTTGTTACTGTATCAAATTACTATGAAAATACTTAAACGACTCGTCAATTTAAGAGGGAGTAAAACATTCTAAAAATTTGCGATTTCGAAAAAAGTGATTTATGTGGCAATAGATAAAACGACAAAAATAAAATTATTTTAAGTATTTTTTTATTGAGGCCATTTCGATGCAACCATCAATCATAGCATCGAATTTTAATTAAATATTACTAGAGAGGGTGATTACATTTTCTATTTTATGTCGTTTATGGCATTGGACAAATTACAACAATTTTACATGCCGATCGGCTTTTGTGTTTTGCAAAAATTGTCTGAAGTATGTCGTGTGTGGTATCAAATAAAAGCTTTCGATTAGGATTGCCTTGTTTGCACTGACGCCGGAGGCTTAGAGAATGCTGAGGATTCGCTAGTTCATACACGAATCAAATTCAAATTTCCGTTTTATTTAATGTGTGAACATACCTTTACCATAGGCAACCATTATACCAACAGGCCCATTAAAATTATCAATCCAACCAGCTACAGGTTCATCTTTCATTGAACTTATAACTGTAAGAAAAATGGAAATAAAATGAATGATTTATGCAAGTTATTGTAAAATTACCGATTGAAGGTCTAAATATTTCAGATGTTTTCTTCCCATTCATCATATCAAAGGAAACATGCTCGGCAATATTTTTCGTGAAACAATAAGTATTAGGCATGTTCTCCATAAACTTTGTAGTTAATATATCCAAAGTATCTTTATCAAATGTCTCTGCAATTTCAATTAGGCGTTTCCAGTCTATTTTTGCTGGATATAAAATTTCTTTTGCCTCAGGTCGATCACAATTTGCAAAAGCAGTGGACACATGGATATGAGCCTAAAAAAAAATAGTTATTATTGCAATAAGATAACGGTCATATATTGAGTACTGCACAGTATCTTTATACTATGTGCACTGATATCTGTTTTACGGTAGTCCCAGAATTAAATAATTACTTAGATGTTCTTCATATCATTTAAAAACAAAAATAAATAAATACACCTGCTATATCTTTTAATTTGGTGCCAGAATAACACAAATCAAAGATTTTTAACATAATTTTCAATCCGTTATTGTTCTGTATAGCTTATAATATAATAATGTTAATTTTAAATTAACAGATTGTACAATATAAAATAAAGATTTTTTTTTTAAATTTCAACAACTACAACTAAGTAGTGAGTATATAAATTCTATGTAGCATTTTTTTTATACTACGCTACAAAATAAAAATAAAAATGTTTACTATTTTGTATTGTATGTTAAAAACCAAGTTTATATTCTGTCATCTATAAATGTGACATACATTATATTAATTATTACGCAATGCGATCTACATAGCTACAAGTATCATTCCTCAAACTTATCGAGAAACACATTTTAAAAACCTGTATTTCGCGATAAACTAATTTTTCGGTGCAAAATCGATATCTAGAAAAAGATAGACTTATCCAGCTTATATAGCTCTGAATCCAATTATTTGGTTTTAATTTTAAACGATCATACATAGCTTTTTATAAGTTCGTAGATTACGGAACGTAACATGTTGAAAAAGTAAGAAACATGCGATTTTCAAAAAATTGTATCCAATATTTTTATATGAGGATATGGCTTAAATATTAAGATCATTTAATTCAAATATTTTTTTAGAAAAAAATTTCGTTTATCGCTGTTTTTTAAGTTGATATGCCATTTTAAAAAACTTATAATAGGTTTTGTTATGTCATGACGAGTAAATTATAGAAATAATTAAATAAAATTAACGTTTATGATAACAGTTGGTCATATACCCATAGGTTTATAGCACCATTAGCCAGACAAACTACTTTTAAATAAAAATTGTTGTTTCAGTACTACAAATTAAATAATTTAATATGAAATGCGTACTATTAGCAACTCTTCAAAACAAAACCAGTCATTTTGTATACTTACTTCTAAATGCTTAGTATCTAGAGCCAACTGGCATACTTCTCTTGTTCCCCGCACATTCATTAGTATAGCATCGGTAAGCGAATCATCAAAGCGAACTGATGCAGCAATATGAAATATAATGTGTACCTTCTCTACAATTTCTTGTCTGTGTTCTGAATTTAAGCCTATGGAAAGATAACAAATTTAATACATTTTATTATATATATTCAAGTTGCACATATTAGATTAACATGTAAAATCAGTTTTTTGCAAGCTGTTGTTCTCCATTGCAACTGACAGTAATGGTTGTGGTATCAATAGAAAAATTTAAAAAATCTGCATATAATGATACCAAATGCATGTACAGTTGATGCTATGGGGGGGGGGGGTTGTTCTTAGCTTCTTCTTCAATTGCTTAATAATACGAGAATGTCATTTGTCAATAACATATTATACATCAATGATTAAAGGTGTTGGAAAAAAACTGGAGAAACAAAAAAGAATATAAATAGCAGTATTCTCTTACAGACACGGTTTTTTTCTCAATTTAACTTTAGAATTGATTTAATGAAATTGAGAAAAATATATCATATTTATTATAACAAATTAGTAAACAAATTTAGTGTCGGTATACACATGTAAATTATATAGAATCAGTGATAGATAGATATATATATATATATATATATATATATATATATATATATATATATATATATATATAACCTTGACATACGGAATTTACATGGAAAACAACTCTTTGGATAGATTTTATAATTTTACGCATAGTAATACCAAATGTTATGTAATATGATCATTTTATATTGCAATAATTGATGAAATAGATTGTATTTTCACAGTTATGCTTCATATTTTTCTAATAAGAAATTTTCAAACAAAAAGCTCCGTAGCCGAGTGGATAAGACGATGGATTCATAATATTTAGCAGTCAGACGAGTTATATGCGAATAGATCTCTTACAATAGCATAACACATTATGTGATATTTATATATAGTATATATTATTATTAACTTAATACATCAGAATATACTGTCACATAGTTGGCAAATTCTCGAACGGGAAATGTTGTGCCCCTACTTGTGTACCGCAAAATAAATGCGCAAACCAAAGAAACAATGATTGAAAATGGTGCCAATAGTGAAACTAGTGCGCAAAAAAGCAAGCAGGATGCAGAAGTATATATTATCAGACTACGCAGATAAAGTCAATGAAATCCTAGACACGAATAATTCAAATCACGTGTCATCGAACAACGCCACCGTATCAAACACGGCGGAAAAAATTAAGAACTGCTGATTTCCAAAAACATAATAATTAGTTCCTACTATACCGGCCGTCACCCACCCTACTGTAGGAGTGTCTGTGAACTCTTCCCCAGCGACAAAAAAAGCGCGTGCGCCCACAGGTACAACAGCCACAATATGAAGTACATGCAAACAAGTACGCCTCACTAAGTACACTCCCGGACAGCGATGTATCATCTGAAGATGACAACGACGGAACCAAGAAACAGCGCGTACCAGCGCCAATTATCTTGGCTGGGGAAACAAGAGCGCACTCGCAACTAGTGGACGTTTTAAAAACCTTAACTAAAAAGAGGCTTCAATATAAAGTACAGAAAAAACAACACAAATCTATATATTGAAGACCTGGATGAGAAAAACTTCTCGTCCAAAGTGTACAATAAAACAAAACACAGTATCACACATATACCGATACAAACAACAAGATGCATGCTTTCGTGCTCAGAGGTTTGGACTCTAACCCGAAGCCAGATGATATTGTAGGAGCACTAGACCAGGAACAAAATAAAAGCTATTAAAATATATAACATGTCTACAAATTTTAGGCCTCTGGTAGTAACATCAGCTGACATCACCTTAGCGGCCCTCCGGCCCTCCAAAAAGAAGAACGTTATCCCATACATACGCTCATTACATGGGAACGACATCCCAATAACAACGAGCTTACGCAATGTCATAATTGCCAGCCCTGGGGCCATGCAACAACAAACTGCTACCGAGATCCACGCTGCCTTAAATGCGCGGGGGCTCATGGAACCCGAACGTTTAAATAGTCTAATAAGTATAAATAATATAATAAAGCGGTCAAAGCATTGAATGACCTACTTGCCAACGTCGAAGAAAAATTCATAATTTGCATCTCAAATTCATCTGTATAATATCTAATACTAACATAGCTTCCTGGAACGCCAAAGGAATAAGGAGCAAGACTGGAGAACTAATTCATTTCATTCAAAATCGTAATATTCATATGCTCATGCTCATGAACGAGACTAGACTTAACACGCGTTCACATCCCATATTCACCCATCGAATCATTAGCCATACGACTCACTGACAACACTCATATCATAGCAGCATATAATCGTCCACATCATCAGTTCACGCAGCAACACATTCATACATGATTAAGTATTGACACTAAAATCATTTTAATTAATTATCTTAAAGCAAGGTACCTGGAATGGAAATGTAACACAAACAACACCAATGGTCTAACATTGCACACATACATCCATTCACACAGCGCCATTCTACTCCATTCGCCTACATCCACCTGCTATCCTGACAACAATATTACCCCTTCCACTATAGACTTCATCGTACATAAAAACATTTCACATATCAAAACACCTGTCAGACTCAATGAGTTAAATCGTCAAGTACTCACTGAAATCAGTAAATATCACATTTATTCAGAACATGTTCAAATCAAACGCACATACAAATCCACTAACTGGCATGAATTTAGATTAACACGAAACTCACTCATCTCGCTTCACGCACACATCCATACTACACAAGATATTGAAACGCAAGTACATAATCTCTCTAATTCCATACTCATGCACCATCAAAATATATCCACATCGTTATCTACTTCCACACCATATCATACAACTCATCACACAACGTATTCACTCGAAAAGACTATGGCAACAATCACATAACAATAATTACAAACAGGAAACGTGTAACCATAGTAAACAAATTCAAAATGAAATAAAGCTATTTAGAAATCAATCTTGGTCGTCAACAAACAGCTACAGATCCACATGAATATCCTCACATAGTATTATTAAAAATGGAAGATAAAAATTAATAACAATAAAACAGAAACCATACTCTTCACGAGGAAATTCACAAAAAGTAAAATACACACCCCACTATAAATCCATATCCACCATTAGACAAAACAAAATATTAAGGTTTAACATTAGAAAAAAAAAATGCATTAATAAATCTATCAATTATACTAAACAAAGCATCTCTTACAGTTCTCTCATTATATCCATTACGACATAAACTTGGCCACATGTCACCAGAAAATAAAAAACTCATTTACACGATGATCTCATACACCAGTCCAGCAACGCGTCCCCTTCAGCAATTCTACCAGTATAACGATCCTAGAACAAATACCTGCGCTTTATCCTTGGAGCAGATAGGTACACTAGAATTAAAGATTTACATACGCAAACACAAATACCATACATTCATGAATATATTCGCACTATTTCACAAAAAGACTTTACTACACAAATTCACCATAATATACTCATTAGACTAAAACACAAACTACTCTACCAGATGCTACCGATCTTCAGACAGAAAACATGACACAAAACTAGACGTTGAACAGTTTCAGGATTCCTTCACTCATAGCGCTACTAACCTTCACTATAACAACCCAATTAGTTCAATAAATTGTATGTATCTAATACAACCACAATAAAAATACCATCACTATCATTCATGTAGATCGTAACCGCATCCTCGCGAAACATTAGTATCATCTCATCTGTAAATCCATCCTATCCATACGTAGATTAAATTCATTATTTTCAACAGGTTTTTTGTTAAGTTTTTCCTGAATCATCAGTCACACAATAAAATACATTCTCTCACTCTCATAAAGCTAGACTGAATATAAAAATTAAATAAGCTGTAAGGCATTATGTCAGGAAAACTTCCTGTATTAATAATTATAAACTCCTTCACATTATAACATGGACGTGGCCAGGCCGGAGTACGAAGCGCACTTAGGTAGGGAATCCACAGTTCCTATGAGAATGAGATTGCCCTACATACTGCGTAGTCGCACAAATATAAAGTTAAAAAAAAATCGGTTGCCTGTAAAGTCGGTTTTACGGGCGAAGATTTTACGTGACAACGTCTTTTTCTCGGTAGAATATTTGACACAAGCACGCACCGATTCAACGCGCCTAATTCTCTAGTGCTGCGCGCGCAGCGGACCGATCATGTTTGAGTGGGAGAGAGACGCAAGGCATTCGCCGGTCCGGCGGGCCTCTCTCTCGTTCGGTGACTCATCGTAACAGACGTGAGCGGGCGTTACACTTTTTCATGAGTGACTCCGAGCCACAACCTAATTTAAGACGTTGTCACGTCAAAAAAATGAATTAACCACATAATGCTGATTCGAGACCACCGGCGATTTGATTTTTTTTAAATTTAATTTCGTTTTCTAGCCTGTGCCTCTTGCAATTGTATAAAAATGTAATTATTTTATATAAATACCCTGTTATAAAAAGACTATTTTACATATAATTTAATTTTAAAAAATTGAACCCTGGCGGTCTCGAACCAGTACTATGTAGTCAATTCATGTTATGAATCCATTGTCGTATCCACTCGGCTACGGAGCTTTTTGTTTGAAAGTTTATTTTTAGAAAAATATGAAGAGTAACTGTCAAAATACAATCTATATTATCAAAGATTTCAGTTAAAAAAGGCCATATTACAGAACATTTTGTATTATTCGACGCAAAATTATATAATCTGTCCAAATATATCACATACACCCCATTTTCTTTAGCGGGACAGATGGAAACAACAAAAAACTGTTTTCCACATTAATACCTTATGTCAAGGTTCTCAGTATTCACCCCATATATATTTATATATGTATTGATATGGGACTAATCTAGTAGGTTAATTCTGATTACTTGGTTCGTTTGAAATAACCCAGAACAGATCTCGAACTAAATCAACTGTTTTCATCAACTTTGATGGTTAATTGGTACCAACACGGATAAGTTCAGGATTAATTTAAGGTTATATTCAAATTTTCCAAATAAGTAGGTCCATATATATACAGGGTCGTTGACTCAAACACCCGAATACACGGAATTAACATGTGAAATCCTATTTTCGTAATTTCCTGCATCTGAATCAATAAGCAAAATTAAAACATTTGTTATATTTGTCTCAATTTCATGGAAATTGCTATTTTTGGGGTGATTTATGACATATTCATACCTAATTTTTGAAATTACAAGGCATGTAAAATTAATTTTGCTTACTGATTCAGACAACGGCCTATGGAATCGAAGATTAAATTGTACCTAAGTTAATTTGAGCTACATCGCCAGCTACAGGTATTATCTTTTCTTCCATTTTTAAATGAGGCTGTTCTCTCTTTAAACGGTCGTAAACCTAAAACCAAAATTAAATTATTAGAATAATTTAATAATGTACCAATTTTATATAAAATCTCATAAAGTATTCATTTACAGTCATGAATCTTTAAATAGTAAATTTACAACAAATTATACAAAGAGAGCAGACGAACAAGTGCAAAAGAAGAAGAGGAAAACCGAGATTAACATGGTTAAAAGAATTAGAACAAGGGCAGCGAGAATTTTAAATTGATAAAAGAAAACAATGCGAGATAGGAAAACATGGAAAAATATAGCAAAAAGTATTTAAAAACAGAAATGAATACCAATTTCCGTCACAAGAAGGATCAAGAAAGCTTCGGCAGAAGCGGCACAACTCCTTAAGGCGTGTCTATATAATATATATATATATATATATATATATATATATATATATATATATATATATATATATACCGGGTATCCCAGCTCGATCGACACATGGGAGTTTTACATGGGATATCAGTTAATTATGAATAGTATCTCCCCAGTGCAAGATATTAACTTGTAATTTTGTATACTTATCGGAGAATATTAATTCTATGGATCACACTTATTTGAAATATGCAATTTCGTCTGCAGGGCGAGATTTATTAAATTTAAAATCTAGTATTTTCGTTCAAAATCAGACAGCCATGGAAATAACAGAAAATATTTATCTGACAGTTTAGTGAAGAATCACTGATTTTAATTCTTATTCCCTGTATTTTAATATTATTTAAGTTGAATTTAGTTTCTTTTTGTTAAATAATATACCAATATTAAAATAATATAAATATCTACAATGGCATGTCATTAACTGTCAGAACTGTCACATAGATATTTTCTTTTATTTCCATGGCTGACTGATTTTAAACGAAAATGTTTGATTTTATAATTTAATAAATCTCATCTTGTAGACGAAATTACATATTTCAAACAAGTGTGATCCATAGAATTAATATTCTCCGATAAGTATATAAAATTTCAAGTTAATATCTTGCACTGGGGAGATACTATTCATAATTAACTGATTTCCCATGTAAAACTCCCATGTGTCGGTCGAGCTGGGACACCCGGTATATATATATATATATATATATATATATATATATATATATATATATATATACCGGGTGTCCCAGCTCGACCGACACATGGGAGTTTTACATAGGAAATCAGTTAATTATGAATAGTATCTCCCCAGTGCAAGATATTAACTTGAAGTTTTGTATGTTTGTTGGGGAATATTATTTCTACGGATTACAGTTATTTGAAATATGCAATTTCGTCTGCAAGACGAGATTTATTAAATTATAAAATCTAACATTTTCGTTCAAAATCAGTCAGCCATGGAAATAAAAGAAAATATCTATGTGACAGTTCTGACAGTTAATGACATGCCATTGTAGATATTTATATTTTTGTAATATTGGTATATTAATTAACAAAAAGAAACTAAATTCAACTTAAATAAAATTAAAATACAGGGAATAAGAATTAAAATCAGTGATATGTCACTAAACTGTCAGATAAATATTTTCTTTTATTTCCATGGCTGACTGATTTTGAACGAAAATATTAGATTTTAAATTTAATAAATCTCGCTCTGCAGACGAAATTGCATATTTCAAATAAGTGTGATCCATAGAATTAATATTCTCCGATAAGTATACAAAATTTCAAGTTAATATCTTGCACTGGGGAGATACTATTCATAATTAACTGATTTCCCATGTAAAATTCCCATGTGTCGGTCGAGCTGGGACACCCGGTATATGTATATATATATATATATATATATATATATATATATATATGTATATATATATATATATGTATATATATATATATATATATATATATATATATATAGCGCAAAAAGCGTTAGAGTATCAGTTGTTCAGAATCTAAAACTATTAAGTGAACTTACTTTCATAATTACCTATATTGAACGATGTATTAATTAAATAAAACTTATAGTGTTTTAGAAAAAATAAGATTGCTTTGATAAAAAAAAAATCTGGTGTGTCCAACACAGTACCTCCCGCCACTGTAGTAATATATTCTATATAAGTTTTTCAATATATTTAATTTGTAGTTTTAAAATTAGTTTGTTATTGCAGTTCAGAATATTTTTAATTCATTTCATACCTAAAATTTCCTTCATAAATTTTGTATGACCAATATGACAGCTATTTTTGACGTTACTAAAACCGGAACTGAACTTACTTTGATTCACGCATGCAAATACATTCCTAATATATTTCTTCCATCTTTTTAAATTTTACAATAAAATTACTTAATTTTTTACTTATTTTATCTTTTACACTTACTTACATCAAATTTGACATCATATGTCAAATTTTGTGAACATATGAATAACTCATCTGTTGTATCGAAATTCCTCAGCCTAAACGATATGTAAAATTATTATAATTTATATATATTTTTTTCTATCTAGCTAGAAGTCATATATAAACGTAATTATGCAGATCGGTAGAAAATTAAAAAATCTTTCTATTTATAATAACGAAATTTGCGAAAATATGGTATTTAGAGATATTTTTTAGGAAAAACGGTTTAAAGCTTCAAGTAAAGTACTACTTCCGGTTAACCAATTGTAGTCAAAATCTAATCAATTCATTATATTAGAATAGAACTCTTAAATACCAAATATTATATTTTTTACATGTCTCGTATTGGAGTTATCGTGGACGAAAAATCGTCACAGACACACACACAGACACACACACACACACACACGGACATACAGACATCACGCTAAAAATAGTAAAATCGTATTCTAGGGACCCTAATTCGTGCTCATATGTTGAAAACCCACACTCGAGAAATCTGACCAAAAATAATACCTTCCTTATCTATATATTGATAGGCGGGAGGTAAAAACAGTATTCGGGTATATTAGTGTTTTGATTTCGATTTCTTAAGCTGCGTCTAAGACCAAGGAATAAATATTTATGGTGTAATGCATTAATATTATATGGAATAAACAATCTATGAAACATTAATACACAAAAAAGAACGATTATTTACTCGTTAATTACAGTTTAGTTTAATAAGCCGTTCGACACCATTTTACCCTCCAACGATACCAGCGACCAGCAAAACAAAGTGCAGTATTAACGACACAATAAATCTCCATATAAGATATTTGTAAATTAAACAAATAATACAATACCAAGGACTCCTTAATTTTTTTCGTTACTAAGTTACTACAACAAAATTGTTGGTTATAAATAGATACACGATATAAAATATAGTTGTATTTTGAATTGTAAAATACAAGTCTAATAAATGTAATAACTATATTATTATTATTTGTGAAGATGATAAGAACTAAATATTGTATTTTTGTGGCTGTTAATTTTTCTATACATGCCTACTTCGCAATTTTATTTTGCGTGAAATAATGATCTCATTATAGTAGCTGCGTTGATTGAAAAGTATCATCATATTAAATCAAAGTCTAATGAAGATAAACATTTCCTTACTACTAGTACTTTAACTGAATTTTTTAAACAATTAAAAATTACTCGCATTACTTAGAATAACGATATCGACTGCTGTGTAAATAAAAATAAATGAATGCTATATTTCTTTTCGTTTTATAAAAAAGGTGGGTGGTTGCAGAAATTATAATTTCTCCCTTTTCCTTTAAGTTACTCGTGGTGTAATACATCCGACGTTTAGAATTTATCAAAATTTTTAACGTTACAATTTTTTTCCCTGTACTTATGAGTATGAAACATAAGTATCGCCAAATAAAAAAGTTAAATTGCCCATATTTGTTTGAAAGGTAATATACCAGCTCAGGGTTTAACGAACGTTATATATTACAGTCGAAGTCAAATTTAAGCATAAATTTCGGCAAAGAAAATAAATGCAAGGAAGTAACAAAATAATTAATATCAAGAAGAAGATGGAGAAGTGTAGCGGAAAAAGATGTTTTATAGCATTTCAATAATTATCTCTATATATCAGAATTTAATATAAATTATATATATATATATATATATATATATATATATATATATATATATCAGAATTTAATATACACTGGGATAAAACTTACCGGATCAGAAATAAGATCCAAAACCCTTTCTTTTAATTGTTTGCCACGTTTTGGACGGACTAGGATATAAACATTGCCGATGTTTGGGCAACTGCGTAAAAGTTTCTCTATAAGTGCTTTTCCTAGAAAACCTGTCGCTCCAGTAACAAAAATACTTTTATTGGAAAAATACTCGGCTATGGAAGGAGTAAGTTTGGAAGTCATCGTGTAATTCTTAAGGTGTCACTGAAATAAAAAAAAACATTTTTTATTAGATTATATATGGATTATGAGACTATGACATTTTTCTTATTATATTTGTATAATAATAATTATTTATATATCAAGGCACTAAAATATATATTTTTTATTACGAATAGGGTATTTATTCTATAAGGTGATAGCTGAGGAGAATATCTAAACCACATGAGTAATAAATAAAAATACTTTATCTACAACTATTGAAATATGGGTACATTATACATGTAATACTACATATAAAATACTACTCATATTACACAAGTGTAATATGAAATGTTATATTACACGCTACACTTTTTTATAATAAATAGAGCATATAATTTAACACATAACATTTTAATAAACTGTTAATTTTTTAATAATATATTTTTTATTATCAATATCAATATAAATTATTATAAAAGTATAATAAATACAATTTGAATAGTTATTTTGACATTTAAGTGCTACTGTGGCGCCATCTGTTAAGCTATATATGAACTACCCACACCTAACTGAATATTTAACAAATAATATCAGATTTTTTATATGCCTGTTAGTAGTAGATAAAGTATAGTATTTGACTCGCATAATATGGCTACATTACACTCGGATGATTAAATATAATCGCTACCGCTCGTATTTTTAATTACATCCTCGTGTAATATAGCCTACATATTATGCTTGTTAAATAATATACTATTATTGATAAAGTATTCATTATATTTTCTCCAAAATCTTTAAATTATTATTTAAAAAGATAAATAAGTAGCATTATGTATTTATAAAATGTCAGACAACTATTGCGATGACAGCGATAACAAAATTAGTGTCAGTGTTAAACATTTGTTTATAATTTTTATTATTGTTTACACGAACTTAGAAGTATTCTGCATGTAATTTGCATTAAATCCGATAAATCATTATCAAAAGTAAATAAGAAATAAATTCACCAATAGTATTATAGAATAATATGATTGTTCTTTTGGGTAGTGCTAAAATATATTGCATAAATATAATATTATTAAAATATAGCTTAATGGAAGTCTGGCAGTTGAGTCCGAAAAGTTAAATGTGGACATAAGTGTTACTGTATATTTCACTGAGGGTCGAAAGGCTCATGCAAAACTACGATTTATGCACGAAAATAGCCGATCTTCCCCGAAACATATAACTGAACCGCCTAATATGAACGCTAATGCAACCAGACTCACAGTTATGTGCCTATCTACATAATATTTCTCAATCAACGGTAATATAACTCCTTCAGTTTAATTCAGATTTAATAGTGATTATAATTTATAAGTAACATGAGAAGGGACATTTCAATTAATACTTACATACCCATACCATTACTATAAGATTACAATGAGGAATAATTTTATTTATTTTTTTTTACTATGTTCTCTTCCATTTTTTTAAAGATATTTATTTTTAGAATTCCTCCTGCTATTGAATTATGACATACTTAATATCTTTTAGGAATTCAAACAAAGTTTTATGAAATAATTAAATTTAATTATTGGGATATTTTTTTTTAGTATCTTTTATTCCTATTATTTATATAATTTTTTTTTCAAGTCACCATTAATTACTTCAGACAGTAGCATATGATACAAACATTTTGTTGATGTAGTATGATTATTTTTTTATATTTCAATATATTGATCTGGTAGCAATATTTTATGTTTATATACCATAAAATGAATTTTTGACCATTGAAATGGTGTTTTTATTTTTAGTATAAGTAAAAACTTTTATTATATTAATAGTATAATTTTACTTATTACAATTATTGCAATATTCGTATTATTAATTGTTTACATTCTATCTAAAACAAACGATAAAAAACACTTGAATGTGCTTTTCATCTAGTAATTTGTGCTCGATTATATCTTTTACAGCAACATATTTTTAATCGCAAGTTTTTTTAAATTTTCCTTGAAGTAATACCTTTATTATGTTTTTATAATTATAAAATTGTCTAATTTAATATCATGAATATTTGTAAGATTTTATTGTTATTAATTCTTCTTATTGGACTTTATAATGAATGAATTCAAATTGAGCTAATTAGGATAATAGTATAATATTAATATTTAATTTGCATTTAAAGGTATTGAAATATCAATATATCTAAATATTTAATTTCAGTGAAACCAAAAACCTATTGCATACTATGTAGTAAAAAATAATGATCAAAAAATGCCGTTAATTTTCTTCTTTAGTGAATAAATTCCGTTTATATTTCTTATTTATGTAGTTTCAATGTAATAATAAAATTTTGAATTATCGTAAACACTTAAAAATTATAATAAAACCCCTAATATCAGTAATGTCATGCACTAAATATTAACTATTTAAATGAATAAATATAAGAATTATTTATATTATTAATCACAACATATTAAAAATTTATAAATTTTTATATCATTATTTTGTAAAAATTGAAAAACAAAATGTTTAATTAATTGGACCTTTTTGATTTATTGCGAAACTACTGGTATTTGCAAAAAGAATTTAGAAGGGATGTTCAGGAGAAAGGTGTAAGTAATATACCAAATTAGTGGTTCTCTGACAGTAACACAGATAAGTTTCACGTGACGTCTGTACGTACATTTGTATGTACGTACTTATCTCGCATAACTCAAAAATGATAAGTCTTAAAATTTTGAAATTTTGTATATGGTACTGCTATAACATCTAGTTGTGAACCTCCCTTTTTCATTGTAATCAATAGTGCTAAAAGGGCACTTTGCTAGTAACTTATATTTTATGAAAAATAAAATTGAATAGAATTTTTCTTCTCCTATATAAATATATCCACATATTTAAAAAAATTATGGTAACCATATTTCATTACAGTGAAATAATTCATTCTTCTCCGCCAATCACGAAACCAGAAATCAATTATTCACGTTTATTTTATGTGGATCACCCTTCCTATAGCCGTCTGATAGCTGACGGTATAGTCCACAATACATTAACATAACTAGAAGTGAAACACAATGGATCAAGTGAGCAACAAGAAGTTGCTGCCATCTGAAGTGTAAGGGGTAGAGTTACTCCTAGCCTAGTTCGTATATGTCACATTTAGCTGTCAATATTAATTTGTTTAATTACTACTAGATATTTAAATTTTAAATAAAAGATATAAATTAATTATCATTAAATTTATTGTCTGCATAGGTATTACAAAATTATTCAAATGATTTAAAATAAATTAATACGATTAGTGCAGAAAGCGGAAGAGATGTTCTGTCAGCGAATTTTGTAGAAATGATATTCTCTTCGCGAAATGAGTAGATGTTTTCTCGGAGAAATATATAAGATGATTCTTCGGCGACATTCATGAAACAGGTGTTCTCTCGGCGAATTTTGTAGAAGTGATGTTCTCTCAAAGAAATTTATTTATTTTTTTCGGAGCCACTTGTGGAAAAGATGTTCTGTCGGCAAATTTTGTAGAAGTGGTATTCTCTTGACGAAATTTGTAAAAGATATTTTCTCTCGGAAAAGAATGAATGAACTAAAATGAATTGTTGGCACTTCGTTTCTTATTAATCGGTGTTTTGTTACGTTAAATTAAAATCAAAATGATCTTTACAAAAAAAAAGAAAATGACCAATTTTCACTTGAATTAATTTTGCAGATTTTTTCAAATCTCACAATACGGCAAATCTTTGATTGGAAATTTGTAAAAAGAAATATTTTTTGGGCCTCTCACATTCACTCTCCTTTCATTCCCGCAGCTCATATATGTAGATAAAATATTTTCGATAATATTACTTACGGTGAATGCATTTTTCTTCAATTCGATATAATTTTATTCTTTTTTGTTTTATACAATTTGACAATTTGACAATTATATTATATTTGTTTTAAATTGTTTCCCCAATCATCATCATCTATGGCACAACATTCCTATGTGGAACAAGGCCTCAAGTACCTGAAGTACTTGTTTCGTGACATGTTTTACTTACATTTTAGTGATGCAGGTTGTCAGCCTACAGTCTCTGCAAGGCCAGCACACAGCGAGCCGTTGTGCGGCAACCCATCCAATTGGACAGGGCGGGCTATGTTGCTTATCTACACGATCAGACAAGACACGCCACGACCACACAACCGTACTGGCTGACCCCAATCTACTTTATTTTAAATTTCAAACGAATATAAAATGAAAATTAAAACCAAAAGTTACTAAATTTTTCCCCCAGATTTGGAGTACTACTCATGCCATCTAAAATGTAAAGGGTAGAGTTATTCCCAGCCTATTTTATCCTGCCAATTTCCCTATACAAGTTTCACCCGGATGGTATAGTCATTGGTAATTGTGTACTTGTATGTAATCATTTTTTAAAATATTTATGCGTTTCCTAATTTACAGGAGAAGAAAAAGTACAGTATTACATTCGGGATTATGGTCATTATGCGACGTGACGCACACTTCATTCTCGCGAATAATGATTATCATAATCCCTTATATAATAATACACTATTATTTCGAGTTGCAGTCGTAGAAAAAGTATAGTATTCTATTCGCATGTAAAGGCATTTACTCATTCGAATGATTTACAACACTTGCTTTCGCTCGTGTTGGCAAACTTCATAATAGCACACATTAAAAACTCATTGAAAAATATACTTTATTCAAAAAGAACTAGAAAAATCCAGAGTCATCTTTTGGAAACCAAAGAAAAGTGACTGTTGTTTTGGTTTTGACAACGTATTGTTAATAAATAATGTGCCCATTGCGCAAGTAATGAGCCTAGTGCGTAAAGTACTGCGCCACAGTAATGTACCCAGCGCGCGAAATACACGTTGTTATGGTTACGTAATTTTATCAACTTTTTCTGACATTTGTAAAAAAATAATATTTTTCTTCAAACGTCGTAAAAGTGACATCTTCTGTGACGTGATTGACAAGGTTGAAGTTTAAGTTCTATGCCTCCGTAATATAATTTTTTATTCTAGCCGCCGTTTAATTTTTTCGCCGCCGTATGTAGAATCAGCCAATAAGAAGTAACTTGTACAACAGAAATCTGTAATATCGCCCTAAATGTCACTATAGAAACTAGATAACCTAAGAATAAAGTTTCTAAAAATTATGGATAACTGACAGGTAACCTACATATTAAACATCAAATAGTAGTTTATTTTTTAAAATTTCTAAGTTTGAAGAAAAAATAGCATGTGTTATTCAGAGTAAAAGTATCTTTGTGTGGCACGCATGCAATTGCTCGTCGTGCAAACTTCCATGCTCGCCACACAAAGTATCACTTTTACTCTTAATAACACAATATACTATTTTAACGGGTACTTTTGAAAATGCGGATTTTTACTTCGACTTTCCTTGTCGCATAAAATGACACCTGCGCGATCTAGCTTGTGACGTATTCAGCATCATTTTGAATTCATGTTTCGTTCATATTGGTGGTAACATTAAAAATATTGTACAAACCTCTTGCGTGAACTTTTTTCGTTCTACTGCAGCGCTTACTTACTTACTTTATACTTTATTCGCTAGTTTAATGTTCATATAAGTTTATAAATAAAATAATGAACACTGTTCTTTAAATCATCAAACACTAAATGAACCACGTTCGTAATAGACACATATCTGTATACTACAGATTAATGTATTCATTATTGGAATAGGCGTGCCCAGGGGGGTACTTAATAAATTAAAATTAACAAAATTATAAAATAGTAATGAATAATTCATTCTTATTTGGTTCAAAACATGGTTTAAGAAGGAACTTCAATTAAATATTTTTTTTATACTAGAACCAATGCGTGTCACAGGTTTTTTTTAATAAAAACCTGTATACGATATTTTGAACGAAAATTGCGAACTTTAACCTTAATTTGAACCGATATTTTTAAGGGCAAAATACCGATAACCGTTAACCAAAAAAAAACGGGTTTAGCAAACATTAACTTGTAGTTTGATATCATTTAGTGCGATTTAAAAAAAAATATTTTTGTTTACCTGTGTTATTTATTTTTTAATTTGAATATGAGTCATGACGTTTTCTACAATTTACATTATATTGGATTGTGATAAAAGTAGGTAGTCTCTATGTAAATCGATTAATTGCAATTTCCAATTAATTGTATCATCCAATTAATCGATTAATTTAAAGATGCAATTAATTGCATCATGCAATTAATTAATGTTTTTCAAAATATATTCTATTTTTATGGATATGAACGCATATATGAATATGATATTGCACACACATATATGTACATACGGGGAATCTGAATATCGAAAAATTGTATTTTGATACCGGAATTTCAGATATAGTGTATCTTAAACTATAATGCTAAGGAATATTACGACGCCCTAACTTATCTTTTTATTATTAGGTTGAGAGATATATGCGTTCACATCCATATAAATAGAATAGGCTTTGAAAACCATGAATTAATTGCGTGAGAAATGAATTTCAAATACAATTAATCGATTAACTTCATAATGCACTTATTACATCATGCAATTAATCAATTAATCGTGAAGCACTACTCTGAAGGTATTATGGGAATTTTTGTGAATATTCGTATATGTATGCAGCACGATACATGATCAATTTTATTTATTACATTTTATTTGAGGTGGTAATTTTTTTGTAATAAATTCTTATAATTATTTTTTTTTTATTTAAACTTATTTAATTATATTTTTATTACTTTTTATAAACCGATATATTAACCGGTTTAAACCGATTTCTAATAAGGGTTAACCGTTAACAAGTATTTTTTCGATACATGCCTTTACTAGAACTAGATTTTTTTAATTATGTTGTAAAAACGTAAAATTTCTATTAAAAACTAAATTAATAAATCGTCTTACTCTGTTTAAAATAAAATGGTAAAAATAATAATGCTGATAATAGGAAATTATTTCTGAAAAGTTATACTGTGTCTTTAAGTAGAAAAAAATGCGGCACATAAATAAGCCATATCTATTAATTGTAAACCTGTATGTTCAACAAAATACTATCCATTTAACATTAATAAAAACATTAATAGTTTTTTTATAGTCTTCTTTATTTTCTTAAGTTATGAAGGAAACAATATGTAGGTATAGTATTTATGAAGAAATAATAATTTCATTTCTTTTTCCGAATCGAAACTCTTCCAGTAAGAAAACTAACGAAACTAATATGAATTTTATTTCCCTTGTATACCTAAACACCCCCTTACATAAACTTTGTGAACGCCTATGATTATTGGCAAAATTGCTGGACGTCACTATAATGTTAGTATGAATAAAATTTTACGTCACTAGAATAGTAATATGCATGAATACTATACTCTCGATGTTAAATCTACTTACTATGCAGGAGAGGGAACTCATAATATTGTAATATAAATGAAAATGTTCTTTACCAAAGGTTAATTGAAATATGACGCGTTTCTAAAAAACTAATATCTTTTGTCTAAAACGAATACGATGTTTTGGTAAACATAAGCCATGAAGATAAATTAGTACCTATATTTGTAATTATCAAAGTTCGATAATTAAAGCAAAATAACGAGTAGCTGCCTGCGCTTATCGAAATTACTAAGCATTTAGTCAATATTCTATTTCACTTAAACATCTACGACATACATACATATATATATATATATATATATATATATATATATATATATATATTATGTATTTATTATTTATACAGGTGTGTATTTTAAAAAGCTAACATTGGGATTCCGAGAACCGTAAGAGATACGAAGTCGGTTAAATTGGAGAAATATTATCGCATTAGTTGGCCATTGTCCCCAGATATGAAATGGCCATCTAATGAGACAATTTTTCCCAATTTAACCGAAGTATCTCTTACGGTTAATCAGCTTGGAATGTACGTAAACTCACCGGCAAAAAATATGGTCTTTTATAATTTAAGGATTTTATTTCTTTATTTATTTATTTGTATTAGACCGATGTTAGTAAGTTATAATATTTTAAGTAATTTAAATATATTTTGAAGAATTAAGTTATAATTTATTGCTAAAATTAGAAAATATTATAAATACAAAAATAAATAGTTGAAATTAATTTAATTGAACAAATTATCAATAACACGTATTCTTCCTCTTGCCCTCGACTGAATGTCCGTTTGGGAAATATTTCAGCACTGTTTCTGAAGAGCAATGTGAAGGTCTTTTACATTGTCGACGACGGCTAGATGACTTCTATGAAGTATAAGATCAGAGCACTTCTTGCAAATATTCTTAAACGCGAGGATAACGTTAGGATCTCGACCAAGTATAGCTTGTTCATAGATATAAGAAAATCTACCTGGGTCACTAATGACAGTGGCAAACCGCCCCGCAGCATGCGGTCCAAGCACCGATTGAAGGGGCCGGATTACGGGAACAATGAACTTTACTGTTATTTCTCGTAATGCAATTAAAATTAAAAATTTCTATACTTAACGTAATTCTAACATTAGCATAAAACAGATTACTGTTTAACCAACCATAGGTTTTGTTTAGAATCATACAGCTACATAGGTAATCCCTTTTCTAAATTATTCCTTTATAAAGGGTAAGTGAAAAATATGAGTTCAATTGAATCGAATTTGTTTTTGAAACAACTACTTGATATAAATTAAAAGAAGTCAAAATGTGGAGACCATGGGATGAACAAGAGGACGTTGTCGACGAAGCCCAGCATCGCAAACATTTATCGAGCGACGCGAAAGAAATTATTCGGAATGTTTATCTTTATTTTAATAAAGACAAAAATTGTGATTCAGTACTTAAAACAACAGCTGAAGCAAACGATGTGCCATGTAGCACTGTATGGAAAATTGTACATTCTGCAGCAGAAGAAAAAAAAATTATTCTAAATCCATCTCTGGAAATTTTGACATTTTTGCAACCACAAATCTTCTTTAATCCACTTAGGGTTTACTCACTCCAGGGGTCTAATGGGAATCATTTTCTTATATCTATGAACAAGCTATACCTAAGTGTATGCTATCAAAGACTCACTTTCAACAAAAACGAGCTCATACATATGAAGAAATACCAGCCTATACAATTACAGACTCTTTGTAACACGGAACCTTGGAGAAATATATATTCGAAATATTGTTCTCATGGTATTCTTCTCACTTTCCCTTGACCATGTGAACACCGCAGTAGTGACATAATTTTTACATCAGTAATTTTCTAATAAAAATTTATTAAACTGTAAGTAATCCATTTTTTGCCAGTGAGTGTATATTATGTACAAATAGTAAATTAGTATATGTAGATAGTGTCTGTTTTCTGCAGTAAGTGACAATAATCATGATCAAAAAAACTAAACATTAGTTTGCAGTAATATAGTTAATAGCAATTTAATGTTCCGGAGAGGGGATGTGTGACGTCAATGTGTTAGGATCGTTACAAAATTAAAAAAAAATATTATTATTCTACAAATATTGACGTTGTCTAAATTAAACCCATTATTCTTTTTCTAATGTGAGCGCCAATGCCTCTCTTTCTACATTGGGTCCATTTTTATAATAAGTCAATGATTGTACCATGATGACACGACTGCATCCCCTCCCAAAATTTTTAATAATTGTTTTCTCGTAAACTACGAGTAATGAATTGTTTTAAAAAAATACCGTTATTTTATTTTTTGTCTATTATCATATTTATGTAAATATCAAAATTTGTTCACTTATCCCATAATTATTATTATAATATATATATATATATATATATATATATATATATATATATATATATATGTAGTTTGTGTAAACAACATACATATTTTTAACAGTTTCGGAGATATAAAGTTATAAATAGTGAATTTTTTATGCATCTGGTAACGTATTTAGAAAAACCTTCGCAAGGGTCAAGTTTATATATTGACAATGTCAATGTCAAGAACATATTGCATTTTGTATATTTTTATGTTTTATAATGTTTTACTATAAATAGTTATAAAGTTATAAGTTTATGAAGGTAAATTTCTTTAAAATAAATAAATTGCAGAGCGATAAGTTATACGCAGACATTAAATGTAACACAGCATTATTAAAAAATGTTATATTATATACAAAAATTAAATCCGAAATTGAATAACAAATAGATTAAATCATCATTTCGTTTATATACTCATGACTTTGAGGAGTAATACAATATTACCAGTGACATTAAAAATTTATTATTATATTATATATTTATAAACAAAAATTAATCTAAGAAAGTTGTTAAATAAATTTTGTGAAAATAAATGGTTCTCTGAATACTTTTTAAAGAAAATAAAATATAAATAGATGCTACTATATTTTATGTCAACTTTAATTGTTAAATAATATACACCTCATAATCGTTTTTTTTTGTTATAAATTGTGTCATTGTGTTTCAGATTACAAATATTGTAATAAACATAATATATATATGTTTCACTATTTTTTATGGGAATCCGAACGAGTGAGAAATTATTTGAGAATGAATACTTACAAGAAACACAAACACTGTACATGCGTCCGCACAGCAGACGTCAAACTGATTATTGTTAACCAGACGAACGTTTTTGAAGATTTCCCCTACCAAAAGCTCAGGTAATCGGTTAGTAAACAACACGAATAATTGAGTAGTTTTGAATTACCTAGTAATTTCTGTTACAAGTATAAAATATATATTAATTCCTAGTATTTGAAGTTAAATTATATTTATATATATAATTTACCTTCAAACTATATTAAAGAAAAACTGTAAACCAACTACATATTATAGTAGTTTTTTCTTTAATATAGTACTGACAACTATAGGTTAAAGTAGAATACCGTTAGGCTACTGGTTAATGTTTAAGTTTCGTAATCCAGATGTTGTGGGTTTAAGTCCCGCTGAAATATGGACGAGTGCATGCGTGTGCTTTTATTTCATCGTTATGCCTTTATTCGACTACTTACGACCTTAATCTAGGTATTGCGAGTTCGAATCTCATGCACATGGGCGCCCGCAGAGTTTTTTACAAGGTGGGTCGAAATTTTTGAAAAAGACATTATAAAGATTGTGTAGAGAATAGAAAACATTTTTATACAAATATACAATATGTATAATGATTAATTATTTAGTATTCACAGATTCACTGACTTCACATGTCATGATCTTGTCGTGCCATCTTTGAATACTATAAGACGAACAATCCAATTTCAACTTTACTATCGATTAAGCAGCTTACTATTCTTTATTGCGTTATTTTGAAACTTCAGCTATTTTATTTGTTCGTATTTACATATTTTAATACATATTAAAAATAAATTTGAAAAAAATATTGTTATCAATAATTATTATAAAAGAAGAGATTAGACTAAAAAAATATAATTATATGTTTATTAAAAAAAGGTATACAATTAATAAATGAAAGGGGGGTCCATCGACCCTTTCGACTCCCCCTGCGGGCGCCCATGCTCATGCACTTATCACTATCATTGAATTGAGCATATGTAAATGGACATTTTGGATGCTTCCCCAAAATTAAGTTAAAAACAATAAATAATATATTCAGTTTTGAATTAAATATTTTTATAAACAGCTCAAAAGGAAGCTACAATGGGCTATATAACCACTGTTGAATTGAACGAAAAAGTACAAAAACTAAAAACTAACCATTGTGACTACCAATAATAATGCCAAAAACTATATATCATCTTATAATTTAACTGAAATGAGCATTTGAAATTGAAAATTATGTAACTGCGCCATATCTTTGACGTCACATAGGAGAATGAGAGAGCAGTTTACAACGCTAAAAGAGGGAATTTAATGAACCATTTTTTTAATTAATGATATCAAAAAAATACAGTTAATGATAAAATAGTAATAACTATTAATGACACATTGTATAAGATATTGATATTAGGCAATTCAAAGAATAATGTTTTGGTGTAAATTTGGTTGGCATTGAAAAGTCAACTGTCAATATTGTCAATATTATATGGTTTCGAAGGCAGTTTAGTGTTTACATACGCATTAATTATCCTACGTCACGTCACATATCCCCACTCCAAAACTTTATTATTGTTTTCACCAGAATTATAATCAAATAAGCAATTTATACAGGTATGTATTTTTATTTTTTGTACATAATCATAAAATGAAAACTTGGTCATATGCTCCATTGGTAAGTATATTACGTTTTTGATTTAGTTAGTTTCACAGTAAATAACTTTCGTCCATCTAATAATAAATTATAAATGGCTGTGTACTTTTTTCCAAAGAACAATTTTAAAATAGGGAAATTTCCAAATAATCTTGTTATTGCATAACAAAAAATAATATATTCGACAAATTCGAAATTACATTTGATATACATAATGTATTTTAGAACTCTAAATTGTATTTCAAAATTAGTAATATAAGTCGCTATAAAAGGAAATTATGCTACCTAGATTTGAAAAGAATGTAAACAAAATTTAAATTGACTCAACGAATAACAATTATTAGATGTAAAAAATAATTTTATATATTCTTAATTATTAACATTAGTAGTAACATATTGTTTATTTAATTATTTCGTTTATTTAAAATCTAACTCTCTTCAACTGATTAATACCTTTTGGCGAAATAAGAGTATTAATTATTTGCATTAGAACATATATTCTAATAATTTGGGAATTTCTTTCTGAAAACTTCAGCACAGAATATTTATAATGTCTTTGTATTATAAAATGGAGTTACAAATTTTTACTTACATATAAAAGTAATAACTTCTTGCAACTAGAAAATAAAAATAGTTCATAATTGAATGTTTTTTTAAAAGTTAAGTTAAGTCTATTACAGTATTTTTTAATTTAAAATATAATACAAGTGCATCTTTTTAAACCATTTTTACATCTTAAATTACGATAAAATATTCATAGTTACTCAAATGCCACAAACTTTTTTACTTATTTATAACCTACTAAACACTTATTTCTCCACGATATTGTTTTGCTAAAATTTACATCTGATATTATAATAAATAAGAGTACTAAGCGTATCACGTCAGCCAGTACGGTTGTGTGGTCGTGGCGTGTCTTGTCTGATCGTGTAGATAAGCAACATAGCCCGCCCTGTCCAATTGGATGGGTTGCCGCACAACGGCTCGGTGTGTGCTGGCCTTGCAGAGACTGTAAGCTGACAACCTGCATCACTAAAATGCAAGTAAAACATGTCACGAAACAAGTACTTCAGGTACTGGAGGCCTTGTTCCACATAGGAATGTTGTGCCATTGATGATGATGATGATGACTAAGCGTATCACAAAAAAATGGTAAATAAATTATTTCGATTTGACCGTTTTTCTTAAATAACAATATAGTTTTACAATTTTTTGTCAACTGAGCAAAAAAATATCATATTTAAACGCTGTTAAAAAATATTTTGTTTTTTTGAATGATTTAAAAAAAAAAATTTCTAGTTGTAGTTACAGTTTCAAAATGTCAATGTTTAATTGACATGACAAAAAGTATTTATATATTTAATTTGTCATATTTTCTCAATCTGCGATTGTTTTCTAAAAAATAGATTTCCGCCAATGTTTAATGACAAAATTTTTATTTTCATGTACATGATACTGGGTAAAAAAATAAAACACCCGTATTTTTTTAAATATATTTATTTTTCGATGACTAAAAATAATTATTAAATTTAGGGAAGTGGTAAATAAATATTCTACTCTATTCTGCTCTATGTCGAGGTCAAACCCGAGATTTTGGAATTATAGTCGGTTATATTACCTACTCGGAAAATCCATATGATAAAAATATATGCATGTATTACCTTTTCTTATTATACATCGCTGGTTTATACCAGATCTGCTATATCACTTATGTCGGTAATGATATACTGTTACTCGAGCAATTTTGCTAACGTGGAAAGTGCACCATATCTTAGGATAAGCTATAAATGTATAAATGTAACCAGTGGAACAATATTTACTTTTATTTAAAAAAAAAACAATAGTGTTAATCAGTCTTTAGAGGTAACCTCTACTCCAAGGCAACGTACAATTTATCTAAATTTTGTGCCGCCTTTTTATAGTATGTTTTTATGGATAAGATTATATTGTCCGTGGACTATAATTTTTGATGATTACATATAATGTACAATATATATGTTTCATTGAACAATCTTAGTGTATCTACGCTATTCCTTACGGTTTTTATTGAATTTGCTTTCGTTACTTAATGATAAATTTGTAGAAACCAAAAGTCACATTATTATTTTCGTATATTACAATCTATATGTAGTTATTACCGAGTCGTAATAAAATAAAAAATGACATTTTTAGCAGCCGAGCTAAACACTGCAGACACTTTCTCTGTTCGCCCTTGGAGCTTGGAATCTTTTGTATTGCATACAAGGGAAAGTTCGAGAGCAGACAGACCTTGGTAATCGATTACTCATCTGTGAGTAAAGAAAAGAAATGCATTTTCTACTATTACAATACTCTAATTAACTAAATACAGTTCGTAAATGACATACATAATTAGTGAACGAGTGAACATAGTCATTATACTTCAAACATTTCATTTACGTAGAATTGAATATTATATAACAATCTCACAAGGTTATCGACAAGACGAGGTTTTGGCTTTAATTTATGTTGAAAAAAATCATCATTATTTTGTTTCCTTATATCTTAAAAATTTACATATACAGATCGATACTATACGATTCATATAAAATAAAAAGCTGATCAGAACAACATATTTTCTGTTGCCTGATATTGTATTTTCTATATTTAAATTTGTTGTTTTCTAATGATTATTTGACTGTTTAATTCTTCTGTTTCCAAGTTTTTAGAGTAATTCAATTAAATTCAATTCAATTTATTCGTTCCTAGCTTTTAACAAAAACCTTATGTGGTGATGTTGATATTTTCCCTATCCCTAACGAAAATAATTAGAATTAAACGATATACAGTGTGTACAGCTACGATTTGCGTTAAATGGGAGTTATTGCTCGCATCTAAGGGGCGATTTTAAAGGTGTACTTGTTGTATCAAAATTTTCCATAGATCATAAGAAAATAGCGAAAAACCGATTTTGGTTCTTTTTAGAATAAAAAAATTAAACACTTTTATTTTTTAGCTAGTGACGAACGCAAAAAAAAATCAAGGGCACAATTTTGATATATAATAGAAACTTATTTTCTCTTTTCAACGAAATTAAGACTGTAGTATTTGGATTTAGTTTTAAAAATAAATTATGATAAATAACGTTTCATATGAGAAAGATTTACTTTTTGCATGCGAAAAAATCATTTTAATATAATATTATCCTTAAATAAAAAAATTGTAAGCTACCTAACATAATAGGTAGCATCTCATGAGTAGATTTAAGTTATTTTATATTTAAATTTCTTATAATTTACATACAATTTAGTTATTTGTGGCTAGAAAATGTTTTTATTTATTTAAGGATAATGCTATTAAAGTTATATTTTTCTCGTTTCAACGAGATTTTTATTTTAGTATATAAGTATAGTACGACAAGAGATCTCAAGTTGACGTTTAAATTGTTTTATGGTTGCGGTATCTATTCAAAGATTTTGCACCAGGTACCCAGCTAAGTACTGGATTTGGAAATCACAAAGTAACATTAGCATGCCTAACTTAATACAGATGGATTACTGTACAACATGGAAATAACTAGACAGGGATGTATTTAAAATTTTAATACCATTAATTTCTTAGAAATAATCATTATCTTCGTGGAAATGCCAAATTTTTTTGCATAAAAGCGAAACTGCTATAACATAAGGTTCTTATTACCAAGTGTACATCAACGTTACCACAACTTGTGACAATTATTAGAGTATTTTTCATAAAACACGGTATTAAAATTTTAAATACATCCCTGTCTAGTTAGTTCCATGTTGTGCAGTAATCCATCTATATTAAGTAAGGCATGCTAATGTTACTTTGGTATTTCCAAATCCAGTGCTTAGCTGGGTACCTGGAACAAACAGTGTATTCTAATGGATTTCGTACAATGGGGTAGGTGACCAAGGTACAATTTTAATGAAAAAACTATTGAATTATAGAAAGTATATTTATTTATTAACGTTGACATTAAAAAAGTTAAATATTTATCAGCAATTGTTTAGTAATTTGCGTTAAATAGAAACAGCGTCCTTTACTATGACGTTCACTAAGTTAGCACTATCTCACTCACACCACCTATTTCCGTCTGTCTACCTTCGCCGCTCTCATGAACTTCGTTGACGTCATAATCCCCTCCCAAGTACTATATTATTTATTTACTTCAAAACAACATATAATTAACAATTTTAGAAAAATACGGGTATATTATTTTTGTACAAGCTATCACATATACCAAATTTAGAAATTGGTCACCTACCCCATTCTACACCCTAGAGCAGAATGCATAAAGGTCACATTACCTTCAATTCTTTCACTCAGGAAAAAACTTTGAATAGATACCACAACCATAAAACAATTTAAACGTCAACTTGAGATCTCTTGTCAAACTATAACTTTGTGTATGCGAAAAAATTATTTTCTGTATAAGAAAAATCACAGGTAGCTTATATATTTTTTTATTTAAGGAAATAATATTTTCATATGAAAAGCTATTTATCATAATTTCTTTTTAAAACGAAATCAAAGTAGGATAGTATTAATATCGTTGAAAAGATAAACATATGTTTTGAGTCTAAAATCAAATATCAATAAATAGATATATCAAAAAATATCGATATTATTTTATTATCGAATATTGATAATGAAATTCGAATATCGCGCAGTCCTAATATTGATTTCTGAATAGACAATATTTACAATTATGTAAAATAAACAATTATTATGATAAAATATTCAATTATAAATATTCTGCATTTAAGTTTACTGTATAAAGAATAATATATGTAAAAATAAAATTTCTTGGCCACATATTTTAAGAGCAATTATAAGTTTAATAAGCATGTAAGAAAAAAGGTTTATCATTTTGAATATTTATTTATGTTACTAAAAATTACAACCTGTAAAATACTTTTTTCTACTCCTGCTTTGAAAATACAATTTTCTGGTTTGTTTTTTATGCTGAAAGTGACTCTTTGCAGCACTAATAAATGTTTGTTGCATTGTTGCTGCCATGGATACGCATCACTTGCGCATCACAAAAACAAAATTTGCAATAAATGTCAAATTATGTTTAAAAAATAATTTTTTATTTCCTTATTTTTTTTCTTGCAGGAGTAGAAAAAATAGTGTGTATAACACGTGTTGAAAGTCCTTTGTCGAACACAAACGATTGCAACCTTCGCTTCGCTCAGGCTGCAACTTTCGTTTTGGTTCGACAATCGACAAAGATAGACTTTCAGCACTTGATATACAAATAACTATTGTATATCAAGTGCTGAAAGTCTATCTTTGTCGAACCAAAACGAAAGTTGCAGCCTGAGCGAAGCGAAGGTTGCAATCGTTTGTGTTCGACAAAGGACTTTCAACACGTGTTATACACACTATTTTTTCTACTCCTGCAAGATAAAAAATAAGGAAATAAAAAATTATTTTTTAAACATAATTTGACATTTATTGCAAATTTTGTATTTGTGATGCGCAAGTGATGCGTATCCATGGCAGCAACAATGTAACAAACATTTATTAGTGCTGCAAAGTTTTGCAGCACTGCGTGCTACAAAGAGTCACTTTCAGCATGAAAAACCAACCAGAAAATTGTATTTTCAAAGCAGGAGTAGAAAAATAACTATTGTGTTTACATATATTAAAGAAGAATGTTAAGACTTTAATGAGATATATGAATTTTAATATAATTATTAATGTTTATTTCCGACTGACTACAATTACTTATTTATTTACTGAAGTAGATAATAATATAAAAAATACGAGAAGAAATAAATTTGATAAAGTTAGGAAGTACTACTGTAACTATAGATGGAAACGGATCTATGAGTGCTCCTTCTAAAGTTAAAATTCCACATTTTGATAGGAAAACTTCTTAGCACATTTATTTGAAGCAATTTCATCAAGCAGCGGAATATAATAAATGGACAGATAGGGATAAGTTTACCAACCTGACTTTGGCGCTTCAAGGAGAAGCCACCAGTGTTTTGCGTACTAGCAGCTCGTTCAACTCATATGTAAATTTGCTCAAAGCATTACATATCAGATAAGGAGAGAAGCTTCTTCAACCATTGTATCGCTCTCAGTTCTCCTCTAGACGAAGATATCCAAGAGAACCTGTGCAAGAGTGTGCTACTGAAATTGAGAAATTTTGCAGATGACGTGCTTCAATCAATTTTAATTCAAAAGTTTGTACAAGGCTTAGATATAGTAGAAATGGCTGCTGCAGTGTGTACATCAAGCACGACAATATTCTGGGACGTAGTTGAAGTAACATTAAACTACAAAACCATGAGAATAGCTTTACAACAGCCAGCTAAACTACATGAAATGATTGGATCAGAGAATAAGAACACAACACAACTTCAATAAATTTATAGGGAATTTAGAAGAATCAATTAATTATTTTGCGGCAAAGAAGATCATACAAAAGCCAAATATCAAGAAAGGTTAAAACTACAAGCATCGGCGGGAAACTAAAAACCGCCAATGATAGGGGGCCAACTTCAGCGGGTAATAGGAAGTGCCCTAAAATTTCTAGTATGAAGGTAACTAAGAACAGTTTGATTGTAGGTGGTCTACTCGGAGGGACATTACGGTATTTTGTAATTGATACTGGTATAGTTTGACAAGAGATCTCGAGTTGACGTTTAAATTGTTTTATGGTTGTGGTATCAATTCAAAGTTTTGCTCCAGGTACCCAGCTAAGCACTGGATTTGGAAATAACAAAGTAACATTAGCATGCCTAACTTAATATATATATGGATTACTGTACGACATAGAAATAACTAGACAGGGATGTATTTAAAATTTTAATACCGTTAATTTCTTAGCAATAATCATTATCTTCGTGGAATTGCCAAAATTTTTTGCATAAAAATGAAACTGCTCTATAACATAATGTTCTTATTACCAAGTGTACATCAACGTTACCACAACTTGTGACAAGTATTAAAGTATTTTTCATAAAATACTGTATTAAAATTTTAAATACATGCCTGTCTAGTTATTTCCATGTTGTACAGTAATCCATCTATATTAAGAAAGGCATGCTAATGTTACTTTGGGATTTCCAAATCCAGTGCTTAGCTGGGTACCTGGAACAAACAGTGTATTCTAATGGATTTCGTACAATTCTATACCCTATAGCAGAATGCATAGAGGTCACATTTCTTTCAGTTCTTTCACTCAGGGAAAAACTTTGTATAGATACCACAACCATAAAACAATTTAAACGTCAACTTGAGATCTTTTGTCAAACTATACCAATGTTTTAGTTGCACGGCCGGACCTCATTCCGACGAATAAAATACGACGTATTTTTTATTTTAATATTGTTACAGCTACGGGAGATGAAATTGAGGTTTTAGGGAAATCATATGTTAGAATTTCAATGGGCAGTAAGACGTTCACACATACATTAATTGTGGTAAAAATTATGGATGAAGTTTTTTTTGTGAATTGCTTTTATGGAACTCTACCCTTAGAACAATCAATGAGGCATGAGTATGTAGAGAAGCTTCGACGGAGAATGGATAGCATACATGAACTAGTTTAACAAAATGCAAACTTACCAAGTGAACGAATGAAAACTCGATATGATACGGCAGCCAAGGAAAGGATATTTGAATCTTGTTTGGCTTTATAATCCCTATAAGAGGAAGAAGCAATCACCTAAATTACAATCTGAGTGGGAGGGTCCCTATGAAATTAAGAAACAAATTAATGACATGGTCTACAACGTAAAACCCAAGGTGGTGCATATAAACAGATTATCCCCTTATCATGGCTTGAAAGAATACCAAAGTTCAGCTATACAAAGTCAAGATCGGGACGATCAGATCTTAAGGAGGGGATAATGTGACAAGTATATCACAGTATACTTGGGATTTTACTATAATTATTATCAAGTTGGTTGCAGATATTATTGGAAACATTTATTGATGTATGCCAATGAAAATTATATTTTGTACTAATTGTAATTGATAAATAAACAACGTTACAATACTATTAAAATATACAGGGTGAATACTGAAAACCTTGACATAGGGAAATAACATGGGAAAACAGTTTTTTGCTGTTTCCATCTGTCCCGCTAAATAAAATCGGGTGTATATGGTATCGTTAGTTAGATTACTTAATTTTGCATCTAATAAAACTAAATGTTGTGTAATATGGCCTTTTCTAACTGAAATATTTGATAAAATAAATTGTGTTTTGAAGGTTATCCTTCATATTTTTGAATAAGAAAAAATCTAAAACAAAATGCACAATAGCCGAGTGGATAAGAGGGCGGATTCATAATATAAATAATCTACAAGACCTGGTTCGAGACCACCTCGGCCATACAACGATACCATATACACCCGATTTTATTTAGCGGGACAGATGGAAACAGCAAAAAACTGTTTTCCCATGTTATTTCCCTATGTCAAGGTTTTCAGTATTCACCTGTATATCTACGTTTGAAGAAAAAATAGTATCTGCTATTCAGAGTTAAAGTGTCTTTGTGTGCCTCACAATATCACTTTTACTAACAGAATGCATTATTGTTTACTGAAGTGATGTCTTTTACTGACAGGGTTAATTTTTTTAAATAAAATAAACCGTAAAAGGTGAATCTGTCTTTTAAATATCGCTGAGTTATAGCAAGTATAAAAAATAATTTGTGGTCTCTTTTCAATGATTAAATATGCGATTCCCTAAAGCTAACTCACTGTAACATTATATGATTCTTTTTTATCAATAGATCTTGTCTATTAATTCTTTAAAATTATTAGTGTACATTGCGTACTACACTTAAGCTCCTTTAATAATTATAAAAATTCTTTTAGAAGCACTTATTAATGCACCTATATTAATAAAATTAACATACATACAAATATAAACCATACTGCTGTAATTGTGATCAGAGAATTGATTTATAAGTAGTGATTGGTAAATTCCCGGGAACGAATATTTCGCAAAATTTCCCGGGAAATATTTCGGGAATTTTCTGAGGAATTTCTGGGTATATTTTCCGGGAAATTCCTAAGGAAAAATTAATGATAATTTTTCTTATAAAATCATTATTTCATAAAAATTAGAGACAATTAAATACCGATTATATCATAATCTTTACTAACACAAATGGTGATGTTGGTGTAGTAAAATTAAAGAATTATTTTTTTTCCGTTTTCCAGTCATAGTTATAAAGTTATTAGAATATTAACACTATTATAAATTAGTCGGGACTGGTGAGAATACATCGGTAAAGTTACGCCTGCATTAAATTTATTATCGGGAATTTTCCTTCTTAATCTCGAGAACTTCCCTTATTCCCGGGATTTTCCCTACTTGTTTCCGGGTATTTTCCCATATATTTCCGAAATAGAATTCCCGATTTTTTTTCCAGGAAACGTATTTAGAGAATTTTCCGTCAGGAATATTTTTATTTCCCGGAGAAATTCCCGGAATTAATTTATTTTTAATTAATAATTTAACGATTTCGGAAAAAGGACTAAAGTATTTTTTGTTCACATTTTCTTCGGCTAGCACCCCGTAGGATAAATTCCGTATGCATAATAAAAAATTATACTTTAGTCCTTTGATATACAAAAAACTATTATATTTATATGTGTAATAAATTATAATCATTGTATTCTCAAATATTTCGAAAACATTTGTTGGCCGTGAATAATATTTCAGGTATAATAATTTTCCGAGTAATTTTCTTAAGTTAATAATTTGTTTTTTCTGCGACCACTAATATAAGTAGCCATTATTGTACTACTTGTAAGTTATGTAAGGGTCTTATTATGGAAGGCCGTGTGCAAAGTACGCAATCGCACAGTTAGGGAATTTTTTATTTATTGAAATTATGTTAGCAGTATAAATAAGACAAAATTATTAATAATTTAAAACATTACGACAATGAAGAAATAAATGAAAAACATTGTACATAGTACTGTTTTATTGGGTTGTAAATAGAGGTTGACAGTTTCACATTGTTGTTTTTATGTTCGGCATTTGACACTATTTACCAGTGATGTGTCAATTTTTTCAGTGAATTGTGTGATCGTGATGTGATAGAAAAACAGTCAAATATTGATCATAGAAATAGTACAGTACATAAAGCGAGTTGTAAAGCAATTACGCACTTGTGGAATTACAAACTCGCTCTTGTGTAACTTTTCCACTTCGTGCGTAATGTGCACGTTACAACTCGTAATATTTAATATACTATGACGAACACCTCAATAACGACGTATCAAATTTTAATTGATTTTAAAAATTAATATTTTCAATTTATGTTCAAAGGAGTAGATAATGTCTTTAAACGATATAAATTTTATTTAAAAATGATCCTTACCTATCGTTATATGTGTAATAACTGAAATAATAATTATTTACGTCTGAAATGCACACCATACTTTATCATTTGTTTATAAATTTCCGACTTAGTAATGATTAATTTTGTATCAAAAATTGATTAGAGCAGATATAATTGACACCCCAAAACCCCGAATATTTAATAACAAGTTACCTACTCGTTCTTTTTGGAAACTTTACAGCATAATTACATTTTAAAATTGTTAAAATATATTTTATACCTGCTTAATAATACATTTAAAAATATTAAATACTTACGAAAAATTCTTAATATGATAAAAATAAAAATATTAATGGAAAAACTTGTTACATGTCTCTGATTTACAAATAAATAAAAAAGTTCATATCATCAGCATATATTTCTGCAAAATGAAATATACGATGAGAAATGTCATTAAAAAACAATTTAATTTTTATATACATAAATTTTATACTAACAAAATTTAGAGCAAATTAAATTGTTTTTTTAAAGTAATTATTTATTACGCAAAATAGGTACCTAAAAATAAGATTTTAAGTATTAGTTGCGGTTAACCTCTTTTTACTAACAAAATATTTATTCGCGCTATTAATGACACAAGCCTAATTATGACGTTTCATTAAAATCTGTATAGCCGAATTTGTATTACATGTGTTATATAACTAGACATCAAAAGAATATTTGTTTACAAATATACTTAGCCACAGGAAATATTTACTTAGCCTGAACATAATGGGGTATATAACAAATATTTTCGTCTATTTTATGGTTCTGTACAAAAAATAAATAATCTGTATTGTTTTAAATAGCTTAATTGTTGATAGCTCTATAGAAAACAATAATAAAGTTTTTTTAAAAAACACTAAATAGCTCCGTAAATCATATGACATTGATAATGTTGACAGTTAACACTTCAATGTCAACCAACTTTACACCAAAACAATCTGTTGTGTAATATCTTTTTATTTTATTCTATGAATTGTCTATACTGATCATATACATTGTTTCATAATAGCTATGACCAATTTATTATTAACAATATTTATATGATATCATTGGGTAAAAAAATAAGTTTATTAAATTCTCACTTTTAGCATTGGAAACTGCTTTCTCATTTGCTACGTGACTTCAGAGATATAGCGTCATTTCATAAATTCAAATGCTAATAAGTGGTCATACAGCCTATTGTATTCTTCTTTACCTTGAAATAGTTCATGAAGGAATATATATTAATCATGTAATAGTAATAATTTCTCAAAATCCATAAATTATTTTAATATAAAAACTGATGCACTAAAATTTTAAATTTAGTTTTTCGATCGTAAGTCAATGCAATGTAACTTCATACTTAAAAAGGAAATGAAAGAATAGAAAGAAATCAAACGTACTGCGAGACAATCGATGGCACAAATTTTGGTACAATATTTAATTTATATTCACTTCATGAATTGAATTGAATTACAATTTCCCGCCAGTTTACTGCACATCCAAAATTCAAATATCATGTTACGTTGCAAAACTCGTACTTACATTTGTGAACGTCATAGGAATTTCCTAAAAATTATTCGAAGCTACCTTGTATCAAGCAAAAGGAAAAAACAGTACAAAAAACCTCAATGAATTTCAAGAGTGTAGATTTTATGTATGAATGTAGTTACATTTTACAAGAACAAGGAAAACAAGATTTTATCAGTTTATCATACTTTCTTAAAAAAATTGATATTTTTCAGAAATCTTCACTTTATAAATATATTTTTATTATATTTCAACACTTTCAACTTAAATATAAGTTAAATAGAGACATCCCCCTAAACAATCCCACAACTCATTATGTTTAGTCGTGGAACGCTGTAAGAAAATACGTTCTCAATAGAAATATAAGGAGATAATCTTTCTTGTATAAGTTTAAAAATTGTATTGTATTATTCTTCGCACTACTGTAGAAACGTCTTGTTGTTTAAATAAATATTTTTTAAAAAGTAATTTTCTGATTTATTAAATATAATTGGCGCAGTCGAGATAAGATTAAATGTAGTTTGCGCGTTCCGGAAACATTATACAAGTCCGTTCAAGAACCGCATCCGTCCGTTTTAACGGTTAAACACTAAAACGAACTTCGATATTTCGGTAATAAACGCGCAACAGGGAACGAATCCAGGCCGTCGAAGCAGTCAGGGCCGCAGTTCCTCCTTAAGGTGAAATGATACCCCAAAGTATTTTGTTTCTAGCCCAATAGATGTCGCCTAAAACGTTTTATTAAAATCCTGTAGCATAGGCAACGTGCATAACAGTATTGCTGAGCTATAGACCACGTTAGTGAGGTTAAGATTTACATTTAGCGCGAAACCCTAATTCAAATCTGACTGTATGCATTTCTTATGGGAGTACATTTTCAATTCACGATATTAAAGCATTTTGGCAATTCTTAACTATAACATAGTATTTTTTTATATCCTAAAATATTGCTCTTTGCTTTCCGTACAGAAAAAGTACAAATAAAAGAATAAATTAAGAAAAATTTGATTTTAAAGAAAGTAGTATCCCAAACAGTAACATATGTCGTTACTTGGTGCAGCAGATTAAAAACGCCGCGATAAAGTGACAGGTTCAACTGAATATTAAGACAACTACGACATACGTTTTCAGAAATTTGCACCTACTGTTTAAATTGAAGTTTATTAAATAATACAGTGTTTTTAGGGTGTGTATATTACATTAGAAGATAGATAAAACATTAGAGATTAGTATTTATAAGGTTTAATAGTTAAGATTTGCATTTTATAATACTTTCTAGAAGTTTAAAGATAGCACATTTTTATTCCCATAAGAATAACATGGGCGTATAAATCGGCAGAGGCGAGTTAGGGTTTCAGTTTGAATTTGGCGCCACAAAATGACCGTTACACTAATGCAGTCTATTCAATAAGCGACTACCTAATAACAGATGGCACTCTAATAGTTAGTAAAGACCCCAACCTTGAATAAGGCGGTCGTTTCGAATTCAAAATGCATAAATATATATACGTTAACACCTATTGAGAAATCACATTTAACGAGAATTATACTAGAAATCATATTTATTTTGTTTTAATACATAATATACTATGGTATACACTTTTCTAACTTCTTGAGATATTATGATTCATTTTTAACATTTTGCAGAAAAATTGTTTCTTTAACACATATTTATTAATTTATTACAAGCTGCATTAATTACAGAAAATACATGTTAAATAAGAAATTATTAAATTATTGGTAAATATGCATTGTGCAAGTAAAACAATGGTTACAGAAGACTAGAAAATATAAGTAATATTTGTAAGATGAGACCTTCGCAAAAATCATTGAAAGGTTAGCGTGGTTGAAAAATACTTTTTACTCACAAATTTATTAATGATTACAATTGATTACACAATTTTAAAAAATGTACTTTGGTAATGTCACGACTTACGATACTAGAACGTACCAAATTTCCAAGAATGTAGGGGGAATCTTTTCGCCGGACATAAACAATAAGGGTGTTACTATGGTAACCAAGACTGCACCTCTACATATAAAATACAACGATAAAATCCGAACATACAACTTTCCTCGATGACATTTAAAACACTAATTTATAAATTTTAATTTTTTATTTTTTTAGTTGTCTTGTATGTTTAAAAATAATGAGCTCTCCACTTAGATTTGACTTATTTTGAAAATATTTTTAATAAATTGCTTTACAACTATGTAAACAAATATATAATTACACATATGCCCGGTTTTATAAAAGCGAATTAAATATTTTAAACCGGTTTATAAAAATAATGCAATATTTTTTTATATATAATCGCGTTGAATAAAAATATCTAGTATATAATCTCGGATTGTTGTTGTGAAGGTGGCAAAGCCGTATTGGCACAATTTAAAAAACTATCCTATTATTTAATTCTAATTAATTACTGCAAAAATAAATTTATTACCTTTGCCGTTTACTGTTATAATATTGTTTAGAGCACGATTTCCTTAGAAAGACAGATTTTCAGGAACTGAAACTAAATTTTTTGCAATGGTAATCTTTATAAATCAAGTTGCTAAATATACTTAACTATAATAATTGTCGATATAAACCATTTAGGAGAGATTATGCTGAATAATTTCAATGGAAAGATAGATTTTCAAAGAGTTTTTAATCTGAAACTAAATTTTGGCAATGGTAGTTTTTGTTGCTAAATATAACCAACAATAATAATTGTCGATATAAACTGTTTTAGAGAGATTGTGCTCGAGTAATAAACTGTTAATTATTGTTTTGCGAATAAATTCAAAGGAAAAATAGATTTTTAAGAAGTTCTTAATCTATGGCAATAACAACTTTTATAAATCAAGTTGCTAAATATACCCAACATTAATAATAGTCGATATAAACTAATTAGGAGCGATTGTTCTAGAGTAATAAATTGTTATATATCGTTTAGCGAACGATTTCGATTGAAAGATAGATTTTCGAAGAAGTTTTAATCTGAAATTCAATTTTGGCAATGGTAATTTTTATAAATCAAGTTTCTAAATATACCTAACTATAATAATTGTTAATATGAACTATTTAGGTGTATTTGTGCTGGAGTAAAAAATTGCCAATAATTCTTTAACGAATAATTTCAATGGAGAAATAGATTTTCAGAGTTTTTAATCTGAAACTAAATTTTGCCAATGGAAATTTTTATCAATGAAGTTGATAAATATACCTAACAATAATAAATGTTGATATAAACTAATTAGGAAAGATTTTGCAGGAGTAATAAATTGTTAAATATGGTTTAGCGTAGCGAACGATATCCTTGGGAAGATATATTTATTTTCAAAGACTTTTTAATCTGGAACTAATTTTTCGCAATGGTAATTTTTATAAATCAAGCTGCTAAATATACCTAACAATAATGTTTCTCGATATAAAGTATTTACGAGAGATTGTGCTCGAGTAATAAATTGTTAATTATTGTTTAAAGATCGATTCAGGGCCTTGACTCTCAATAAACTGTCGTTCACTGAACAAAATTAATTATTTATTACTCCAGCACAATCTCACGTAAATATTTTTTATCGACAATTATTATTATTAGGTATATACAGGGTGAATACTGAAAACCTTGACATAGGGAAATGACATGGGAAAACAGTTTTTTGCTGTTCCCATCTATCCCGCTAAATAAAATCGGGTGTATATGGTATCGTTAGTTAGATTACTTAATTTTGCATCTAATAAAACTAAATGTTGTGTAATAAGACCTTTCTAACTGAAATATTTGATAAAATAAATTGTATTTTGAAGTTTATTCTTCATATTTTCGAATAAGAAACGTCAAAAACAAAATGCTCCATAGCCGAGTGGATACGAGGGCTGTTTCATAACATAAATAATCTACAAGACCTGGTTCGAGACCACCTCAGCCCTACTTTTTTTTAATTAA
Source organism: Stenolophus ochropezus (assembly GCA_035578165.1). Lineage (NCBI taxonomy): Eukaryota > Metazoa > Arthropoda > Insecta > Coleoptera > Carabidae > Stenolophus > Stenolophus ochropezus. The sequence goes on along the minus strand of JAQOWZ010000008.1, from coordinate 4,191,042 downwards.
ATTATGCTTAAAATATCTTTATTATATCAGACTATTTTAATAAAATAGCAATATTCATATTTTTATAAATAAAAAAATCCAAATATTTAATAGAATTATTATTTGTTGTCTGTCAAACTTAACAATTAATTCGAATTTAGTTTTTGGTGTATAATTTTATATTTCATGTTTCGAAACATGATATTTTAAGTATAATTTAATTTAAAAAAAAGTAGGGGCGAGGTGGTCTCGAACCAGGTCTTGTAGATTATTTATGTTATGAAACAGCCCTCGTATCCACTCGGCTATGGAGCATTTTGTTTTTGACGTTTCTTATTCGAAAATATGAACGATAACCTTCAAAATACAATTTATTTTATCAAATATTTCTGTTAGAAAAGGCCATATTACACAACATTTGGTTTTATTAGATGCAAAATTAAGTAATCTAACTAACGATACCATATACACCCGATTTTATTTAGCGGGACAGATGGAAACAGCAAAAAACTGTTTTCCCATGTCATTTCCCTGTGTCAAGGTGTTCAGTATTCACCCTGTATAGCAATTTGATTTATAAAATTACTATTGCCATAATTCAGTTTCAGATTAAACAATCTTTGAAAATGTATTCCTTTGAATTTATTCGCTAAACAATAATTAACAATTTATTATTTCAGCACAATCTCTCTTAAATATTTTATATTGACAATTATTATATCTAAGTATATTAAGCAATTTGATTTATAAAAATTACAATTGCCAAAATTTAGGTTCAGATTAAAACTTCTTCGAAAAACTATCGAAATCGTTCTCTTAATAATATTAATCAAATTATTACTCCAGCACAAATGCACCTAAATAGTTCATTTTGACAATTATTATTGTTATATATATTTAGCAACTTAATTTATAAAAATTAACATTGGCAAAATTTAGTTTCAGATTAAAAACTCTTAAAATCTATCTTTCCAAGGAAATCGCTCTCTAAAAAATATTTAACAATATATTACTCCAGCACAATATGTCCTAAATAGTTTATTTCAACAATTATTGTTAGGTATAGTTATCAACTTCATTTATTTTATTTTTGACGAAGGAAATATGTTCTTTCGCGTTCGTGCGCTTGGAAATCTGGAAAAGTTGCGTTTTTTCGTTAATGATACTGGTAATTAATTTATGCATGTGGTAATTAATTAGTACTAAATATTAACATACAAATTACTATTTTTTACTATTTTGGTGGTGTGCTAGCTTCACTGAGAAGCTGACACAGCCACCCTTTTTTTTTAAACGGCAAGGGTAATAAATTTATTTTTGCGGTAATTAATTGGTAATTAATTAGAAATAAATAATAGGACAGTTTTTTTTTAATTGTGCCAATATGGGTGTATCACCTTCACAGCACCATGCGGATTTTATAATCTCGGATTATTTATTGTCGTATAATCTAGGATTATCTGATTTTTGCGTTTTATAAAACAAAAAACCAGGTTATATTGCAATGTAATTTAGATTTTTGTAATTCGGCGTTGTCGGAGAATTAAATTGACAGAGGTCATCATTCCTAATAGAAAAAAATAAAATTTTTAATGCAAATTTTTAGAAACCTAACATATTCGAACGATTTACATTAGTATAAATTGAGGCAGCAAATTTCAGATAAATGTATATATTATGTATGTATACCTCTTTTATTTGGTTTTTTGCGAGAAAATAATTCTGGTTGCTCAGTTGCCATTTTTGCAAGAAAATAATGTAATAATAATAACAATAAAACACTGAGTAAATAGGTGCTACAGAGACACAATAAAGAAAACCGTAAATAATAATAATATTACTGATCCTACTGAAGGTAGAACGGTAGAAGGATAACTAAATATGATATATAATATTAATAGTAATAATAATAATATGCAAACACTATGTAACAAAGTACCATACAAATAAAATATACATACAAGAAACTATATATTATATAACCATAAAACAGTATAAAGTATATATAGCAATTGCATTCCCCAGTATTTCTGTTATACGAAAATTAGACCTTGAAGCAGTTCCGCCTCCCAGCCGCGTAGTTTTCACCCCCACCACTTACTACCTGCTGTCATGACTACAAAAAAGTTTTCAATTCCAAAATTTTAATAAATATTCCACTGAAAATATTGGTTATCAATTAAAAATTTTGTTAATAAATATAAAATGTTATCATCAATGTCCACAGTTTAAAAAAATATTTTTTTAATTTATTTAGAAGATTGTTTTATTCGTTTTTACTTTTGTAAACAAAAATATTATATAATATATATTTATTTATATTTCACCGTTTTTTATATATCTACCTATTCATTTAGTAAATATAATGCATTATATTCATCTATTTTTATATTTAAAAACATGTAACTTGTATTAATATTAATAATAACAATAAAAACTTATATTTCAATAAATTTAAAATGGAATAAAAAAATATTTTTATTTGCCGTTTACTTAAATTTACCGCATACTCAGCCAAGAGGCGGAGTTTCCATGTGCTAGAAAGTCTGACATGTAACAGATCATACATAGATATATATATACTTATCATTTATGAATGCGAAATATAAATATACATTTTGTTAAATATCCCACTGAGCCACCAAATATTTTTTTGAAAAATAAGAAAGGGGCGCCAGCAGCGGTCAGTAGCTAACTATTATTAGTTAGCTACTGACCGCTGCTTGCTGTGGCGCCACTTCCTTATTTTTCACAAAAATGCTTACCGCAACTGCTTAGAAAATTAATATCTTTTATATTAAAACGTATATATTATTCATATATTCCTAACGAATGTATAACAATATACAGTACGGAATGCAGATAACGTTTCCATCGTAAATATTCACATTATTGAGAAATAAAATGAAAAAAACATTTTTTTTCCTTTACTTGGAATCTAGAAGTTCAATTTACGTAATTTTTTTATATGACATGTATAATAATATTCTTTAGAACATATATAAGTTTAAATCAGATATTAGGTCTAGTACTGGAGAAAAAAAATAAAACATATGAAAATTCTATGTTTTTCATATGTTTTTTGACTTTTGAGAAGGTCGTTATTTTTCATTTTTACGTATATGATACAGTATCCTATTTGAAATATATCCTGAAATTTTCAACAAATTATTAGGTCTACGATTGGAGATATTTTGAAAATTATATTTAAAAAAATGTTTTGGGTGTATAAATAATAAATAATTTCATTTAAATAATATTATTTCAATAGCGAATTGATGTCTACTTATTTACATATATAAGAAAAACTTGTTACATTAAACAATTTTTAATAAAAAATTAAAAACTTAAATACTGGTTTTAAATTTCCCGCGCTGGGGTATCATTTCACCTTAAGGGGCTATTGCACCGAGCAAGAAAAGTGTAAAAACACATAATTTTCTGGAACCTCCTGTTCAAATTTGTATAAATATTTTTAACTGCAACTAAAGCAGGAAGCTAGTTAAAGGTTCAATAAAGTGCGGTACGAAGAGATTTTTCAATTTTTTTTATTTATAAACAATTATATTTACGTCCAAAAATAGGTCATTTTTAAAATGTTATTATTCAAAAAATATACAAATAATTGATATTTTCTCTTCGTAGCGCACTTTTCCCATCCTTTATTTATCTTTCTGCCAAATTTCATTACTGAATGTGCAGCGGTGCTTGCACAGGAAGTTCTGGAAAATTATGCTTTTTTCTATAATTTTAACTCTATACACTAGCGCCACTCTGGTTGTGAGCGCTGTTGAACTAACTGTGGATATAAGGGCTCCTCCCCTTGTATTATTCTAAGAATTTTATTTTACTGTATAGCAAGGGGTGATATTAATATTGTTTGGGACTACGGCATGAAACTACAAAAATGTACCTTTAGAAAAGATAAGTTTCTGTACAAAACTATTCAAATTGGATTAAAAAAAAAATTAAATGTAATTGTAAGGACAATGAATGTTAATTAATAGAATCTAGAAAGATATTTTTCTGTATTTTATATTTTTTCATAAACAATGTTACTAACGCCCAAAAATTGGTCATTTTTGAAACATATAGTTATTCAAAAGCTACACAAATTCCTAACTGATATATTCTCTTCGTGAACCTAAGTAGTTTCTTCCTAAAAATGGTGTTGTTTCTTAAACCCTGTTATTCAAAAACTACATATATACCCATTTGATAAATTTTCTGCCAAATTTCGCCAATATTGCTGGTTTCATTTAGATTGTATTCTAGCACTACTTTATTTGTGAACTGCAGTAATTCCTGATAAAGGCAAAAGGCTAGTCAAATAGTACAGTAGAAATCGCTAAAATCGCAAACTAACAGCTAGTTCTCATTTTTTAATATATGTTGTTAGGACCACTACCAGTAGTGTATATCCAAGTTTGCAGCTTCGAAAGACCTGTGCCAACTTCGGAGCATTCGAAAAACTGCAAAATTTTCGCAATTGTGTCGGTATTTTCACTATATCTCCCAAACTATGCTTTTTTCATGAAACATCTTATTTATGTTTTTGAAGTAGATTAAATTTGCTACAATTTAAGTCCAGAACCAGCTCTGAAGGCTCAATAGTTACCAAGATACAACCCTCCACAAATTGGCAATTTCTTCCAAAAAAGTGAAGTTTTAAGGTTTGGTCAATTTTTGATCCCGAATTCGGGGAAAATAATTATTTTATGCGTAACGTTTCAGGGAGAGTTTTCCTTTCAAATTACCGTCAAACCATTGTGAGGTCTCAACACAGCAAATTAGCGAAAAATGCAGTTTTCTCATTTTTTGGATTTTTTAACATTATGAGGAAACTATCAGGTCTACAGATGTTGTTCTATGCTTAAATTAAAGCTAATTACATTCGCTACAACAACTCTCCCTGAAACTTTACCCGTCAAATGAGTATTTTCCCCGATTTCGGGGTCAAAAATTGACCAAATCTTAAAACTTCACTCAAAAAATTGCCAATTTTTAGATGGCTGTATCTTGGTAACTAATGGGCCTATAGAGCTGGTTCTAGCCTTAAATTGTCTAAAATTTAATCTACTTTAAAAACATAAATAAGATGTTTCATGAAAAAACACATAGTTTAGAAGATATAGTGAAAATACTGAAACAAGTGCGAAAATTTCGCGGTTTTTGGAGGGCTACGAAGTTGGCACAAGTCTTTCGAAGCTGCAAACTTGGATGGAAGTGGTCCTAACAACATATTAAAAAATCAAAACTAGCCGTTAGTTTGCGAATTTAATTTACCTACTATATGACTGGGCTAGGAGGATATTTTAAGAATTTGTTTTCCCTCCGATTGAAAGGGGTATTTGATTTTACATTTCTAGTCTTGTTTATTCTTTTTATGCGACTAATCGTGATTATTATAGCCGCTCTTGCGTATTTCGTTGTTTTATATTTTTTTTCGTTTGTTTATTTTTGTTGTTGTTTGTAAAATTATTATTGTTACTGCTTTTATTGTTGTTTTTGTTATTTTTGGTATAGGTGTTATACCTTTAACTGAATTTATTTATTATTTGAATCATTGGTAAGAACAAAAAATTAAAATAAAAATTATTATCTAACTATTATTTTATTGTGAATATAATATTATTCTAGTAACTTCTTTAACAAAACAATGGGAAAAAAGTGCAATGACAAACGTTTAAAATTGTCTTCTAAAAGGAAAAGAACTAAAAATCGCTTTAAAATACTTTCAAATAAACGATTACTACCAGTAACATCCACAAAACCTAGTCAGCAAAATTTTAAGCACGAAACATTATCACCTCTTGTGTCTCCGAAAAAAGTTATTTGCAACAGAGAACAACACTTAAAATCATTCCATTTCAGTTACTACGGAAGAAGTACGTAACAACATTTTAAATGAACCTATTTCATTATCTTCTGGTACATCCATGAATAACAGTATTGACAACCGAAGAATTGTTAACATTTCACATTTTTTTGGAAATTAAAAAGATTTAAACATTTGAATTTGTTCACGTAAGGAATAGAATTTTTTAGTTAAAGTCGGCAAGTAAATTTACTGTCAAATGTGAAATTTGATTTTTGGGAAATGAAAATGTTTCCCAAACTTCAACAATTTTATTTGAAGGCCTTCTAGCAGAAAATATCGATCCACGATTTACGAGAGGTCAAGTAATAAGAAATTTCATTAAACAATACTTTTGGTATTTTTCTGTTCAGTGGTATTTTTATTTACTCCAGATTATCAATATTCGTGAATAAACATTATCATTACTAGTATTATTATTAACCTGTCGATATGTATTACCATTATTGTAAAATTTTGTAATAATTAGTTGTGTATAATTTTATATTTAATTAGTACATGATTATTTCATACTGAAACAATACCAAAACGACTTGTTGCAGGTGGAACATTAAAATTCTAGGTAATAATAATGTATTCGTATACAATGAATATTATTGGTCGTCAATAACAAGCAAGGGTGAAGATGAACCCTCCCACTTCAAGCACGTGTTGCTACCCCCTGCATACCGACCTCGCGCGCAAAATTTTGTATCTGAGCGCTATACGCTCTTAAGGTGAAATGATACCCCAAAGTATTTTGTTTCTATCCCAATAGATGTCGCCTAAAACGTTTTATTAAAATCCTGTAGCATAGGCAACGTGCATAACAGTATTGCTGTGCTATTCAATAAGCGACTACCTAATAACAGATGACACTCTAATAGTTAGTAAAGACCCCAACCTTGAATAAGACGGTCGTTTCAAATTCAAAATTCATAAATATATATACGTTAACACCTATTGAGAAATCACATTTAACGAGAATTATACTAGAAATCATAATTATTTTGTTTTAATACATAATATACTATGGTATACACTTTTCTAACTTCTTGAGATATTATGATTCATTTTTAACATTTTGCAGAAAAATTGTTTCTTTAACACATATTTATTAATTTATTACAAGCTGCATTAATTACAGAAAATACATGTTAAATAAGAAATTATTAAATTATTGGTAAATATGCATTGTGCAAGTAAAACAATGGTTACAGAAGACTAGAAAATATAAGTAATATTTGTAAGATGAGACCTTAGCAAAAATCATTGAAAGGTTAGCGTGGTTGAAAAATACTTTTTACTCACAAATTTATTAATCACTACAATTGATTACACAATTTTAAAAAATGTACTTTGGTAATGTCACGACTTACGATACTAGAACGTACCAAATTTCCAAGAATGTATGGGGAATCTTTTCGCCGGACATAAACAATAAGGGTGTTACTATGGTAACCAAGACTGCACCTCTACATATAAAATACAACGATAAAATCCGAACATACAACTTTCCTCGATGACATTTGAAACACTATAATTTATAAATTTTAATTTTTTATTTTTTTAGTTGTCTTGTATGTTTAAAAATAATGAGCTCTCCACGTCATTTAGATTTGACTTATTTTGAAAATATTTTTAATAAATTGCTTTACAACTATGTAAACAAATATATAATTACACATATGCCCGGTTTTATAAAAGCGAATTAAATATTTTATACCGGTTTATAAAAATAATGCAATATTTTTTATATATAATCGCGTTGAATAAAAATATCTAGTATATAATCTCGGATTGTTGTTGTAAAGGTGGCACAGCCGTATTGGCACAATTTAAAAAACTATCCTATTATTTAATACTAATTAATTACTGCAAAAATAAATTTATTACCTTTGCCGTTTACTGTTATAATATTGTTTAGAGAACGTTTTCCTTAGAAAGACAGATTTTCAGAAACTGAAACTAAATTTTTTGCAATGTAATCTTTATAAATCAAGTTGCTAAATATACCTAACTGTAATAATTGTCGATATGAACCATTTAGGAGAGATTATGCTGGAGTAATAAATTGTTAATTATTGTTTAGCGAATAATTTCAATGGAAAGATAGATTTTCAAAGAGTTTTTAATCTGAAACTAAATTTTGGCAATGGTAGTTTTTGTTGCTAAATATAACCAACAATAATAATTGTCGATATAAACTGTTTTAGAGAGATTGTGCTCGAGTAATAAATTGTTAATTATTGTTTTGCGAATAAATTCAATGGAAAAATAGATTTTTAAGAAGTTCTTAATCTATGGCAATAGCAACTTTTATAAATCAAGTTGCTAAATATACCCAACATTAATAATAGTCGATATAAACTAATTAGGAGCGATTGTTCTAGAGTAATAAATTGTTATATATCGTTTAGCGAACGATTTCGATTGAAAGATAGATTTTCGAAGAAGTTTTAATCTGAAATTTAATTTTGGCAATGGTAATTTTTATAAATCAGGTTTCTAAATATACCTAACTATAATAATTGTTAATATGAACTATTTAGGTGTATTTGTGCTGGAGTAAAAAATTGCCAATAATTCTTTAACGAATAATTTCAAAGGAAAGATAGATTTTCAGAGTTTTTAATCTGAAACTAAATTTTGCCAATGGTAATTTTTATCAATGAAGTTGATAAACTATTTAGGAAAGATTTTGCAGGAGTAATAAATTGTTAAAAATGGTTTAGCGTAGCGAAGGATATCCTTGGGAAGATATATTTATTTTCAAAGAGTTTTTAATCTGGAACTAATTTTTCGCAATGGTAATTTTTATAAATCAAGCTGCTAAATATACCTAACAATAATGTTTCTCGATATAAAGTATTTACGAGAGATTGTGCTCGAGTAATAAATTGTTAATTATTGTTTAAAGATCGATTCAGGGCCTTGACTCTCAAACTGTCGTTCACTGAACAAAATTAATTATTTATTACTCCAGCACAATCTCACGTAAATAATTTTTATCGACAATTATTATTGTTAGGTATATATAGCAATTTGATTTATAAAATTACTATTGCCATAATTCAGTTTCAGATTAAACAATCTTTGAAAATGTATTCCTTTGAAATTATTCGCTAAACAATAATTAACAATTTATTATTTCAGCACTATCTTTCTTAAATATTTTATATTGACAATTATTATATCTAAGTATATTTAGCAATTTGATTTATAAAAATTACAATTGCCAAAATTTAGGTTCAGATTAAAACTTCTTCGAAAAACTATCGAAATCGTTCTCTTAGTAATATTAATCAAATTATTACTCCAGCACAAATGCACCTAAATAGTTCATATTGACAATTACTATTGTTAGGTATATTTAGCAACTTAATTTATAAAAATTAACATTGGCAAAATTTAGTTTCAGATTAAATACTCTTAAAATCTATCTTTCCAAGGAAATCGTTCTCTAAAAAATATTTAACAATATATTACTCCAGCACAATCTGTCCTAAATAGTTTATTTCAACAATTATTGTTAGGTATAGTTATCAACTTCATTTATTTTATTTTTAACGAAGGAAATATGTTCTTTCGCGTTCGTGCGCTTGGAAATCTGGAAAAGTTGCGTTTTTTCGTTAATGATACTGGTAATTAATTTATGCATGTGGTAATTAATTAGTACTAAATATTAACATACAAATTACTATTTTTTTACTATTTTGGTGGTGTGCTAGCTTCACTGAGAAGCTGGCACAGCCACCCTTTTTTTTAAAACGGCAAGGGTAATAAATTTATTTTTGCGGTAATTAATTGGTAATTAATTAGTAATAAATAATAGGACAGTTTTTTTTAATTGTGCCAACATGGGTGTATCACCTTCACAGCACCATTCGGATTTCATAATCTCATTTATTGTCGTATAATCTAGGATTATCTGATTTTTGCGTTTTATAAAACAAAAAACCAGGTTATATTGCAATGTAATTTAGATTTTTGTAATTCGGCGTTGTCGGAGAATTAAATTGACAGAGGTCATCATTCCTAATAGAAAAAAATAAAAATTTTAATGCAAATTTTTAGAAACCTAACATATTCGATCGATTTACATTAGTATAAATTGAGGCAGCACATTTCAGATAAATGTATATATTATGTATGTATACCTCTTTTATTTGGTTTTTTGCGAGAAAATAATTCTGGTTGCTCAGTTGCCATTTTTGCAAGAAAATAATGTAATAATAATAACAATAAAACACTGAGTAAAT